>CM060906.1:859954198-862454198 GCA_030737815.1 Allium fistulosum
TGTGAAGTTTGTCTGGACTGATAAGTATGAGGAAGCATTCCAGAAGCTAAAACACTTATTGACAAATGCACCTGTGTTAGTTGTTCTAGAAGGGAATTAGGATTTAGTAGTGTATATAGATGCATGTGGAACATGATTAGGAGTTGTGTTAATGCAAAAGGTTAAAGTGATTGCCTATGCATCTCGACAACTTAGACCGCATGAGGTTAGATATCCAACACATGATTTGGAATTAGCTACGATAATTTTTGCATTGAAGGTGAGGAGACATTACCTGTTGGGAGAGAGATTCGAGTTTTATATGGATCATAAGTCTCTGAGGTATTTATTCTCTCAGAAGGAGTTGAATATGAGACAACAGAGGTGGTTAGAGTTTTTAGCCGCTTATGACTTTGGTATCGAGTATACACTAGGAAACGGCAACAAGGTTACGAATGCACTTAGCAGAAAACATCATAATGCAGTATTGACAATGATAGCAATGTGGAAAGATTTAGAAGCGCTAATTACATGCAGAGTACAGTGGAGATCTAAGAGTAGTTCTAGTACAGAAACTGCTATGTTGTCATGTTTAGAAGTTCGACCAGCGATGATCGAAAGGATTGCTTCTATGCAAGGAGAGAATCCATTGTTAGTTGAGCGGATCAGAAAGTTAAGGGATGTAATGGAGAGCTATAACTTGAAACATTTCGTTCTTAACAATGGGTGGTTAAGAAAGAAAGGAAGACCATGTGTTCCGAATGTGGGAGACATTAGGAAGGAAGTTCTAGAAGAATGCCATCGTTCGAAGTTAACTCATCCGGGAGGAACTAAGATGTATTGGAATATGAAAAAGAGTTTCTTCTAGGAAGGTATGAAGATGGATGTAGGCTTATGGGTGAAACAGTGTTTGAACTGTCAACAGGTAAAAGCCGAACATCAGAAGCCAGGTGATTTACTTCAGCCTTTAGCTGTTCCAGTATGGAAATGGGATTCTATCTCAATGGATTTTAAAGACGGGTTGCCAAGGTCAAATCATGGAAATGAAAGTATATGGGTCATAGTGGATAGATTAACCAAAAGCGCCCATTTCATTCCAGTTAAGTTAACCAGGACGTCACCTATTTTAGCTAAGTTATTCATGAAGAATGTAGTTAGACTACATGGAATTCCTAGTAGTATAGTAAGTGATAGAGATTCCTTATTCACTAGCGAGTTTTGGAAGAGTCTACAGGAGATTTTGGGTACCAAGCTCAAGATGAGTACCGCTTACCATCCCCAAACAGATGGGAAAATGGAAAGGATTAACAAAATCTTAGAAGATTTGTTACGAGCTTGTGTGCTAGATTTTGGAGGATCATGAGAAGACCATCTACACTTAGTCGAGTTTTCGTATAACAACAGTTATCAGACTTGTATAGGGATGGCACCATTTAAAGCTTTGTACGGAAGGCCAAGAAAATCTCCAGTTTGTTGGTAGAGACCGGGGATATGTTAGTTCTTGGTCCAGATTTGGTTAGGGAAGCCGCAGAAAAGATTGAGTTAATTCGAGCTAGAAAAAAGGAAGCTCAGTCTAGGCAGAAGAGTTATGGTGATAAGAGACGAAAAGACTTGGAGTTCTCGGTTGGAGATCATGTTTTCATCAAGGTATCACCGATGAAAGGTGTAATCAAATTTGGGAAATCCAGAAAGTCGGCACCGAGAATCGTTGGACCATTTCATATTATAGAGAGGATCGGGAAAGTTGCATATAGAGTAGAGTTACCAAACAGTTTGGCAGGATTCCACGATGTTTTTCATGTTTCTCATCTGAGGTGGTGTATTCGATATCCAGAAACTACTATTGCACCGACTGTGTTAGACAATTTAGTAGTAGAACCGGATATGACTATAATTAGAAAGCCAGTTTGTATAGTCGCAAAAGATGAGAAGAGACTAAGGAATAAGACATTTGGATTAGTTAAAGTCCAGTGGAGTGACGACGAGAGAGACTGTACTTGGGAAATAGAGAGCAGGATTAGAGACGCTTATCCTGATTTGTTTCATGGTATGTTTTACCTTTATGATTGATTTGTATGAGTACCTTATTGTAATTTCAAGGACGAAACTCTTTAAGGAGGGGAGTCTATAACACCCCTAATTTTTAAATAACATTATTCAGGCTATTTAATTAGATAAAAAAAATAGAATACTGTAAAGATTTAAGTGGTTAAGAGATTGAGATTTGTGAAAGCATAAGGTAGCCGTGCCTAAATAAATGAACAAATGAAAATAAAGAAGTAATAAGACAGTGGAAAAATAGGGATAGGTTATATTCTTATACCCTAAACCCTTAAGCCATTTTCATTTACAACATTCACAAATTAAAACTAAGTATCAAGCTTGGCCGACCACCATTGGAAGAAATCAAGGGGAAGATAAACAAGACTTCAAGAAGGAAGCTTAATCAAATTAGTTCTAAAGCAAATCTCAACCTCTTTAACACAAGCTAAAGGTGAATAATATATTACCTCTCATTTTTATATAGCTTTCGGTTTCTAGATAAGGCCTATGTTTATTTTGCAATGATTTACCATGTTTGATTGATTAAATGGATATATATGTCTGTTGATGATTTAGGCTATTTCATATAGATTTTATGATAAGAATTGATTTGGAAAACCTATTAAATGGCATCCAAATGACTTGCGTTTTCGTTATAAGGTCAGAAATATTATTTTAGAGATGGATTTCATGTTTTATAATTTTTTGAATTATTGTGGATTTATTATGAATTTTCTACTGAAGAAAATGGTTAAATTGGGTTTAAATTAATTTCGGCTATTATATGTTAGCTTTGGGTCAGAATTTAAATATATTAGAAAACATATAAAAAGTGATTTATTGGGATTTTTGAAGAATTTTCCTAAGTGTTTTATTAAGTATATAAAATTATTTAAGGCATAGGGCTTAAATATTTTATATGTTTAAATAAAAGGAGAAGGGGCAATTTGCTAAATGTTTTAAATTATAAAATACTGAATTCGGCAGCATTTTTAGAAAAGATTTTTGGAAAAGAAATTGGCAACCAATTATACGATGATAAATAAGCAAGTTAGTTAGAAAGATATTACTTTATAAAGTAAAAATTCAGTTTTTTGTAAAGGTTTGCTGTTTCGCCACTCTCGGCGGCTACCTTTCGACTTCATACTACTGCATCCATCATAGTCGAAACCAATACACATGGTATCAATACCTTGGTACGTAGTGGATTGGAGATGGGTGAAAGGTATAGGATTCGAAATGTGCTTTCGAAGGGGTCGAGACCTTGTTTTGCTTCCAAAAGAGATGCCGCTTGCTTTTGCTTTCAAAAGAATGATTTCAAAAGGGTTTTAATGTAGCTTTCGATAGAGGTTGCCGCCTTTTGTTTTAACTAGCTTTCGATAGGGTCGAAACACTCGTTGCTGCATTCTACCTTTCGACCCAGTTGAGGCCACTTTTGCCTTTAAACATTTGTTTCGAAAGGGTGCTTTCTCTTTTAAATAAAAAGCCGCTTCTCCATGCTTTTGAAAGGGTAGGTGTCGAAACCTTCCACTTTCTTTTACTTAGAAAATTGCTTTCGAAAGAGTTCTTTCGACCTAGTTCTTTTAAGACCCTTTGTTTTATTGAAAGATAAACCTATTTGTTTCAAATAGAATGGTTTTAAATGGTTTTGAAGCTATGTTCCATAAGCTTTTACTTGAACCCAATGTTTTCGAAAGGCTTGTTTTAAGTAAAGGTCCTTATTGATTTCGAAAGGTATATAATAAAGGTTTCGAAGGGGAGGTTCCCCCAATGGTTTTAAAAGGTACTTAAAGTAGTTTAAAAGGAAGATTTCCAAATGCTTTCGAAAGGCAAGTTTAAAGAGTTTTGAAAAGAAGATGTTTAAGGTTTAGAAAGGTTTCAAAGGGATACCTTTAATGATTTCGAAAGGTTGTTATAAAGGTTTCGAAAGGTATCTTTTGGCCTTTGGCCTAGATTTTAAAGGTAAAGTAGATAACTTGTTTCGAAAGGGGTACTTTCAAAGGTCTCGAAATAGATTGTTTATAGCTTTTAAAGAGAGGTTTCAAAGGTTTTCTTCAACAATGTTTTGTGTAAAGTATATATAACATGGAAAAGAGATTTGAGTAAAGAAAAGAGTATATTTTCCTTGTTTAGGTATGATTTAAAGGGTTAAATCAATTTGCAAGAAATGTTTTCAAGGAAAATTTGATGGGGAAGTTGATCCTAAGTAAATGACTCGGATATTAAAATACCAGATGAGACTGGTATAAGGTCGTGCCTTTTACTTTAGCTAGTAGCCCCTAGGTAATATAAGTCCAAAATTCCAGTGTGCATGGCTTTGTCATAGGTAAGACTAAAATAATGTTACACATAGAAAGGAATATACAGAGAAAGATAGGTTATTGGTGAGCCCACAAAACTATTAGGATCAGTTGACCCTAAGAGAAGTAAATTAGGGAAAGACCATCCAGAAGTGTGTCTAACAGAAGTTAGATTATTCGTTATGTCTGGTCGGTCCAAGTCAGCCAAAGGTTAGTAGTTAGCCAAACAAAACTATATTGCTCGGACAGATAGTCCATTTATTACCTGATTTATCTGCCTATATGATATTGCTATGATTGCTTTAATCAATTTAATAGCAGGATTTTGATTTGCAAAGGATAAGTTTAAAAAGCGATATTTTTGAGGGGAAACTTATTCCGCTAAGTGGCGTGGTCTCACTTAATATCATATAACCGAGATGTATAGTATTATTCACACTAGGCTTTATGTCTGACTTGAAGTTTATGTTTTCCCCTTAAACTCTCGGGTGCTCAAATTTAATTTAAGTAGATTGAGAGTTAAGGTTTTTCAGGTTTAGTAGGTTGGACGAATAAAGCTTCTGAAGACGTGCAGGAGGCAAAGCTTGCTATATAGGAGCTATTTAGTTTTATTTCCGCTGTGATGTATTGAGGTTGACATGTCTATTTAGTACTCTGATCATCCAAAGGGGCATCTTCATATGTCGCTCTTGGGGTATTTTGTAATAATTATGTTTGATCAAAACCTGGGAATCGTTTTGGGATTATGTGTCTGAATATGAAATATTGATTTGAAATGTAATCAGAAAAGTGGTTTTAAATCTGTGTTGATTTTATTTCATATTCATGTGCTTCTGATATTATGGATACCATTAACATTACCGTATTTTGTCACTGGAAGTTAATACTATGGATGACTGCAGCATCTATAGCGCTTAGCTTTGGGCCTCAAGATGGGGATGTTGCACTTCCAATACTTAGAAAACTTTTCTATATACTTATACTTATATCAATAGTGTAAGTATATTCACAAATCACTACATTTCCAATTCTTAGAAAATATACTCATATACTTATCTCTACGGTATAAGTATATTCACAAATCATAAGAAATATTTCATTTACAAAACCATATTGCATTGGATTAAACAAAAGTCATGTAAAACATTTGTAGAAATAAACTCCAAAACACTTTTGGTGTAAGTAAATGGATCGTATAGAAATTAAACCAAATATACTTACCATAACTTTACAATTTCAAATAGTAATATCCCTTAATTAACAATAAAGTCTGGCAAGTTAGAAAACTAACCATACCTCGAAGTACATTCTTAATTTTGAAGATAGAGACAAGTTTCCATACCTTGAAATTTGGTTTTATATATGAAAAGAACACTTTCCACATCACCATAACTTTAAAATGATCATTTATAGAAATCAGACCTCGCTTCCTTTTATGTAACCCCTTTTTATAAATCTCTTTTACATGTACAAAACTCATTTTATAAATCTCTTTCACAAAATATCATTTCTAAATCTCCTTTAATAAATATCATTTATAAATTTCCTTCACAAATATCATTTATAAATCTCCTTTACAAAATATCATTTCAAAAATATCATTTATTTTACAAACCTCTTACCTATTTGTAAAACTTCTTTTATAAATTCAATTCTATCTACAAAACTTCTTTTATAAATTTTCTAATTTCTAAATCGAGTTTGATGTTTTTGGCATGGGTGTGATGAGCAAGCAAAGAGGGACGCGATGGAATTGCCGATATTGGATTTCATGGAGTATTGAGGGAATTTAAGGTGGATGTGCATAGTCGTGTTTTGCCTCGTACCGCTAGAGTCGCTCCGACTACCAACATTCCACTCCTCTTCGACCCAATTTTGCAATGCCACTCTTCGTTTCCACCCACTCCTACCTGATCATCGTCTAGCTCAAACCCTAGCCTCGACTTAACATGTCGAACATCACCAAACTCAACCACACCCATCAAACTTCATATCGATTTGATGCCTATGACACTGCGAACTCAACGGATCCGGTATTGTAATTTTTTGTTAAGCGGATGATTTGATTTTGAATTTTAAATGGAGCAAGCCATTTTTTGTTTACTGTAAAAATAAAATAGGGAGAGAGAGAAGAGGGAAATGAAAAGTAAAATGGGGAAAAGAATATGAAGAAAAGTCTTGTGTTTGGTTTGTTTATTTACAATTTTTCAACACTTCACTATACAACATTTCGTTCGTGTACGACTAATGAACGACAAAAACAAAAATACGATCGCGCACAACAATGCGACACGTTCACAAAACAATAATAAAATATATTGATTATCTTACTGTGTGAAATTTTAAAGTTACCAATGTTTATTGCAAAATACGTCATACGATCATTTAAATATTTTATAAATTAAAAAGTATGGATAAGCTTTTAAATTGAAATAAAAATACATCATTAATAATCAAGTAATTTTGTTAAAAATTGATTTTCTTATTATTTAATAAATATGAATCAAATTTGAATATTCAAAAAACTTAAATATTCCCATTCGAAACGTTAAAAATTCCGGGTCGTTACATTCTTCCCCCGTCAAAAGAATTTCATCCCCGAAATTTGCAAAGAAAAAAATGTCTCTAAACCCTTATACTTTTAGAATAAATTAATTAAAATGGGTTATTAAGCTTATAAAGTACTATATGTTACGGAAAATTTCGGCAGCACTTGCTTTGCATGGCTAGTTCCAAAAATTTTGTAATATCAATATAAGCTTATATCCGAGACCTCCCATATCTAAGGACAACACAACAACAATACATACTTGTGATATACATTATAAAGTGTGTATATCACATAGAAAACACGCCCGTTAAGAAATAAACACATACCAATTTGTCGAGTAGATCAAACTCTACTCATGAAACCAAAAGCAACAAGTTAGCCTTTGCTTCCATTTATATGAATCTCACTTACATAACCCAAAAGTGAGTTAAACGTAACAAATGAAACATTACCATATATTAAAGCCCGTACGATGTATGTATGTCATTTGTACATAATATCAAATCCGATCACTCGCTCGATCAAACAAATTTCTCTTCTGAACTAGTATTGCTCATTAGACTTCCCTAGTGCATACTCCGATCACGTTCCTTGATTAGAAACCTCCGTTCTTCTTACATAGCTATACACTATGATAGAATAATTTAAAATCATATCAAAAATCCATATCAAGTGTTCACCATCAAGAATTGAGTGAAAAATCCTAACTTAAACCAGTGTGAATCACCTTGAAGTCATGTACTCGAATCTGGATCAAGAACAATTATGCGAATGAAATAATCTACGTACAACTTATTTATTCCATTGGTTTCTTGATTACACCAATTTATTTTATTTTAAATTTATTTATATCAATAGTATTTCATTTAATACTAAAATCATTCATGAACCATTTCATAAAACCATTAGTTAAGTTTATAAACATTCTATAACTCGAGTTCATATTCGTATAATACTCTTCTACATCATAAGAGTATATATATATATATAATATCATATTTGTTTTACTTAACCAGGATATTCAACAAATTTAAAACTTGTTTTAACTTACTACCTTGTTAAATTTATAAGTTACAAAAATTTATTTTCTTATATTTAAAAAAAACACTTAGCTTTAATTTCTATATCAATTCAGAAGTTTTCGACTGTCCAAAATTGCTGAAAATTCCATTTCTTGTCAACAAATGAAAATTACCAAACAATATATCATAATGAAATACACAAATCAAACTAACCTACTACATAGGATACATGCGTCCAATTTCTTTAAAGAAAACTTAAGAACCAAACACCATTTTTACTTCAAATCATTTTCAAATAATAATAATATGCATATCTCTTTTTGCATATCAAATCATACTTTTGGGGTTAAATTAAAATCTGTATAACCAAAAAAACTCTGTAACAAACTACTATGGTAGCATTCCCCGCTTTGAAAGTAAAAAAATTAACGCTGATGATGTTGCAGCCATCACCAGTATTATTTTCCAACGATAGAAGTGAGTTTAGTGCTTTCTATGTAACAACCCATAATTTAATCACTTTAAAATTTAAATATTTAATATATTTTTAAATAATTAATTAACAAATCTAATGACATAAATAAAATCTATTAAATAATAACTGGTGATAGGGAAATAATTTTCAAAATTAGTTTATAAAAATAATTAGTTCAAAGGAAAATAGTAAAATGTGATCGGAAATCGTTTTCCAAATTTCCGACGTATCAGTGCTAAAAAGTTATCGGAAATGTTGTGTACATTATAGTTAATATATACACTTATTTACAAAGTACAAGTGTGAATAAGGTAGTAATATAGTAAAAAAATGTATTTACTTAAGTAAAGGGGAGTTTGAATTTAAAAAGAGAAAAAAAAGATTCCATGAGTATAAAAATCAACTTAAGTACATAAGAACACTCTTTTACCCAATGGATTTTCTCATATATACTTGGATGGGATGAGTGAGAGGAGGGGGGACGTGTTCTATAAGGAAGGAGAGGAGAAGTGATGATGTGGAGGAATTTTAATAGAGGGCATGGTACCTAAGGTTAGTTTAGTAATTCTATTCTAATTATATAAAACTAATTCCAAAATTTCTCTCTCTTTCACCATTTCATTTTCTACTTTTTAAAATTATTTACATCTTCTTCTAAAGCTTTTGAAAAGCTTATTGATGGCTTCCAAAAAGATTTAAAGTTAAAAATTACTTCTTTTTCTGTTTTTCCTTAAGCAAAGACACAAAAGTTTGTTTCTTTCATCTCCATCATCACTACTTCCGCAAAATCAAGACCAAAGTCCCCATTTTCTTCTTGGACGAGTCCAAACACCACCTAGGCCGAACCATTTGGACCCATTTTTAGGTACTAAAATCAATTTTTTGCAAAAGGAAACTATATCCATGTGTCGGATACTAGTTTGGTTGAAGTTTAATTCGATTTGGTTGCTTTTTGGTGAGCAAAATCTCACCTTTTTAAATTAAGTTTTGACCTTTATTTTGTGATGCAAGTATATGTTATTTCCTTATGTTTGTATGTGATAAAAGTGTTAGATTTGTTTGGCTTGGTAGCCATTGCAAAAAGGTGACATCTCTATGTAGAAACGTAACTTGAAGTTAGTCGGAAAAAGTTTTAGTAAATAATATTTGGATGCTCTCTACATGACATATAATTGTTACTTGCCTTTGTATTTATGCTCACACTTATGTTATGTGATGTATGGTTGAATAAGTGACATATGGAAGGTGTTTATGAAAGTGTCCGTACAACAACCCTCACTATATTGACAATTTGAAAATGTTATCCCCTTTGAAATAATTTTGTTAAAACTTGTGCATGGGTTTTACAAAGATAATTAATTATTCAAATAGAGATGTTATTAAAATTAATTAATTATTTTAATAATGATATTTTTAAAATTAATTAATCATTTTAAATAATAATGATTAGGATTAATTAATTAATTAAATTATTATGTGTTTAATATTAATTAATCATTTTATTAATGGTGTCTAAATTAATTAATCATTTTAATTAATGATATTTAAAGCTAATTAATTATTTAATTAATGATGTATTAAAGTTAATTAATCATTTTGTTAATGATGTTTTCAAGATTAATTAATCACTTTAATAATAATGTATTAAATTTAATTAATCGTTTTAATAAAGATGTTTAAAATTAATTAATCATTTTAATAATGACGTTTATGGGTTAATTAATTATCCTAATAATGATGTTTGTTATCCCGCCTTTTGGCAAGGCCGTAACACCAAGGAATTGACTAGTAACCAGTGATGGTCCGTCCTAGAGATCAGTTATACATGGGCTCACTACGGATATCGATGAATTTTGTTCGAGTCTGGATTGAGCCAAAATTGGTAGGACATGGCAAGCTAAGCCATGAGAGCCAACGTTTCAAATCTCGAGTAAATCCGAGTTCGTATGCTCAAGTTATGAGTGATACAAGATTGGATGAAGGTCAATTACCACTCGATTCGCTCCTACAACTCGCTCCTTTGACTCGCTTCGCAACGACCAGGAGTGACAACTTCGACTCGCTTCGCTCAGAGACCAACTTCGAGTCAACCTGGTTCGACCCACTCCACATCCCTCGGAGCCGCTCATTTCGACTCGCTCCAGTTCAAAAGCATCGAAAGCACAACTTCGACTCGCTTCCCATTTCGACTCGCTCTCAGTGATAGCTTCGACTCGCTCGACCAGTTCTGGCTTCGACTCGCTCGACCAACACTTACTTCGACTCGCTTGACCACATGCTTACTTTGACTCGCTCAAAGCAACGTCCAGGACAGAGTGAGAATCGAATGCCACGCCATCGAGTCGAAGGGAAGCGAGTCGAAACAGGAAGCGAGTCGAAGGAAGCAGCCTGCCGAGAACTTCATTTCGTATCGATCATATCTCCCAATCTACAAGTCCAAATGCTATGAAATTTTCACAGAAGACTACATGCATGCTAAAGAATGTGCACGCCAAATTCGACTCCATTGGATGAAGTCTCGAGCGAGTCGAAATAAGCTCGTGTCAATCACGGATCGGACCAAAACTTCACGAGCTTGGGCGTACGGGCCTGGTCACGTGCCAGAGAAGGTCTCCCGAGATCTGAGTGAAATATCAGCCTCCTACAACTATAAATAGACCCCCAAAGCCAACAGAAAAGGGGGTTCTTCTTCCTCTTTGAGATCTCCAACGCCCGGACTCCGCCAGATCCAGATCTCAACTCAGTTGCTGCTGCCACAAACGAAATTCACTGCTGCAAATCACAATTGACTGCTGTAAATCATTGAATTCACTTGTAAACACAAAAGAAAGATCAATAAAGCAAACTACTTCATAGTGGACATAGGCTATACGCCGAACTACTCTAAATTCTTGTGTCTCCTTGCACTAATTATTCTCATTTCTGAAATTTGGAGTTTTTGTTAGATAATTCCTCTTTTTTCATTTAATTTCTTCACTTTATCTCTTCAAAGACTTCCGAAGAGTGTTGTGCCCAATTTTGGTATAAACACTTTGGTGCTTTCACTGAGAGGAACCCAATTTTTCTCCTACTCTTTGGATCTCCTATCTATATTGGATTGCATAAATCTAAGAAGAAGATCCAGATCTAGAACTTCGAAGCCCTTCCATTCTACTCAGATTTGCAATTAGATCTAGGAAAGGACTTCATCAATTCATTATGGTGAGCACACGCACCACCTCTACAACCGCTGATCAGGGAGCACAGGACCGACAAAATCCCGCGCAACCTCTCTCCAACCAAAATGCTGCAGGACCTTCAGATCCATCAGGTCCAATCACTAGACAAGAATTCCAGACATTACTTCAGGAGTTGACCCAAAGTTGACACCAGCTAGCGGAGCAGCTACGCGCCAACACGGAGTTGACTAACCAGCTAAATCGCCAAAGGCGAAGAAGATCTAGAAGAGACCAAGGTTCTCACTCCTCCACAGAGAGCTCAGCCTCCTCCGATGGCCAAACTAGATCCACACGTCCACAGTTGGGTGGAAGCTACACCCAGGCCACGGGACACCAACCTGTTTCGAACCTTGGGCAACCAGGAGCTGGACCATCTGCTAGCCTCCGTGTAGAACCTACAACTCGGAGAGGAGCTGCTCCTTATCATGTTATCGACAACATTGCTACTACCACCACTGCTGGACGAGGAGGTGATGCTAGGAACCAAGCTGATCCTCAACATAGTCGACGGGAGCAAACTCTTGAACCTTATGTCCCTGAGGATGTTGAACCAAGGAGGCGAGGCACGGACCGTCGACCGCGTCCGGCCTAGACTCGCGCTGTGGAACCCAACCACATCTTGGCACAAAATGCTCCAAGTGTCCGAACGACAGATATACCAGCAATGGTCCGCCAAATGATCCGTGAAAGTTAGGGTCTCTCTAACGACGACTGGGGAATCTCCCGAAGTCATACCCCTTTCACCGATGATGTTTTGTATGCTGAACCACCTCGACACTTCAGGATGCCAGCTTTGCCAGTTTATGAAGGGAGTTCTGATCCCAATCAACATGTCCTGAAATATGAATGGCTGATGAATGCTGCTAGAGCGGATGACGCAGTAAAGTGCCGTAGTTTCCCCATTTCCCTAGGGGGCATCGCTACCACGTGGTTCACTCGTCTGTCGCCGCGATCCATCTCTAACTTTGACCATATGGCCACCAAGTTTGTCGAACAATTCCGTATGCATGTGGCGAGGCCAAAGGACGTTAACACTCTGTCTAGTGTTATGCAAGCTCCCAGAGAAACGCTTAGACGTTACTTGGAGCGATTCCATGCTGCATGTGCAGAAATAAGCAATCCCAACGATAACTCTATCCTGATGGCTCTGACTAAAGGGATTGATGCTGATTCCGAGTTCGGAAGTTGGTTAGCTGGAAAACCACCTGCATCATTGGACCGTTTCTATTCCAAGGCAGCCCAATTCCTCAAAAGGGAGGATGCGAAACAATCTAGGAAGCGAGATGACGTGGGACCCAACATCGAAGGTATCCAGAGTAACGTCGTTGTTAAGCAGTCCGGAGATAGTTCTGGAAAAGTTCAGTTGAACGTCCAAAATAAACAGAATCAGCAGAGGGATAATAGAAACCAGAACTAAAAACACGATCAGGATCGTGGACCACGGCGTAGAGCTTCCATGTACGAAAACTACACTCCATTGAACACGTCGTTGGAGAACGTGTATTTGCAGACCTGCAATACCATGCAGTATAAGAAGCCTGCCCCAAAACCACCAACTGAAAGACAAATACAAACAGGAAAATTTTGTAGATTCCATGAGAGTTATGGACACAACACCAATGAGTGTCATCACCTACAAGACCTCATTGAAAAACTGATACGTGAGCGGAAGCTGGATCAGTATGTACGGGCGCCACAATCCGGTGGTGCGGGTCCATCAAATCAGAACCGTGCACCGAATCAGGAAAGACAGGAAGAACCCGCTCGTGCGGACGGGAGGTTGGTCATCAATACGATAAGTGGTGGTCCTCACCCAGCAAATCGAAGCTGGAAGGAAATGGAGTCGTATGCCAGTTCTATCAGGCATGCGGACTTCGAGTGTTGCAGTAGTTTTGATGAGGGGGCTCCGGCCAAGCAACAGAAAACGATGACGGATGACATCGTGTTCAGAAGCAGAGACGCAGATAAAATCGAAGCTCCCACTATCGACCCATTGGTCATCTCAGCACAAGTAGGTCCCGCTTGGATAAAAAGGATCTTAGTTGACAGTGGAAGCTCTATGAATATCTTGTTCAAGCGAGCTTATGATCAAATGAAGATGGAAGTCACAGACTTGAAGCCTTGTCAATCTCAAGTTCATGGTTTCAACGGAAGCGCCACAATCCCCACTGGGATGGTGGAGCTGCCAGTAGAGTTGGGAGTTGGGGAGCGTCGGAGAGTACGGATGTTGCAGTTCATCGTTTTGGACATAAACTCCCCTTACAATGCTTTCTTGGGCCAACCGGCCCTCGCCGAATTCAGAATAGCCATTGCCCCATGGTGTTTGACCTTGAAATTTCCCACTGATCAGGGAATAGGAATCATTCATGGAGATCATGCCACTGCTAGAGCCTGCTATGTTGCTGAGCTACGGGAAGCACAGCGGAAGGAGAAGGGAAAGGACGTGGAGGAGTCTCTCTGCGTCCGTTTCACCGACAATTGACAATTAACGTCCGGGCCTAGGCCCGGGCACCCCAGCCAATTCCTCAAGGACCTTGACCCGAGAGAGACTGAAGACGAAGGAGAATCTAAAGAGAGTCAAGCATCCCCAGCCGAACTGACGATTGATGTCCCAATTGACAGTAACGATGATTCAAAAATAATAAAGATTGGATCTCAGCTAAGTCAGCAAACTCAAGAGGTATTGGTTGAATTTCTGCGGGCAAACCTTGACGTATTTGCCTGGACACATTCTGATATGTGTGGGATCTCGCCGGACATCGCGAGCCACACTCTGAACATTGACCCGCGGCATGTCCCGGTCAAACAAAAAAGGCGCGGTATGGATCCTGAGAGATCCGCCGCCCTTAAAGAGGAAGTAGAAAAGCTTGAAGCAAATGGATTCATTCGAGATGCGCTATATCCCGAATGGGTGTCAAATCCCGTGCTCATCCGAAAGCCAAATGGGAAGTGGAGAACATGTGTCGACTATTCTGATCTGAATAAAGCATGCCCCAAAGATAGTTTCCCGCTTCCTAGGATTGATCAGCTAGTGGATTCGACGGCTGGACATGAACTCTTATCCTTCATGGACGTGTATTCAGGCTACAATCAGATACCGATGCATTTACCCGATCAAGAACACACCAGCTTCGTGACCAATCTGGGACTTTACTATTACAAGGTTATGCCGTTCGGACTCAAGAACGCCGGAGCTACTTACCAACGGTTGGTTAATCGGATGTTCGCTAATCAAATCGGGAAGACAATGGAAGTATATGCAGACGACATGCTTGTAAAGTCACGACTCTCCACCGACCATGTAAAAGACCTGGAAACTATGTTCAACATACTTCGGGAATACAAGATGAAGCTCAACCCACTGAAATGTCACTTTGGAGTTGCATCCGGAAAGTTCCTTGGGTTCATCGTTAACGCTCGGGGAATCGAAGCCAATCCCGAAAAGATTTGGGCAATCAGAAATCTTGAAACTCCCAAAACTATAAAGCAAGTCCAAAGTCTCAATGGAAAGGTAGCAGCATTGAGCATGTTCATTTCGAAGTCCACTGACAAATGCATTCCCTTCTTCGATCTGATTCGAAAGGGGAAACGAAACTTTGAATGGACCACGGAATGCGAGGGCGCTTTCCAAGCATTAGTTCAACATCTATCCACACCACCAATACTGTCAAAGCCTATCGATCATGAAAAGCTGTTCGTATATTTGGCGATATCAGAAAACGCTATCAGCGCTGCATTAATCCGAGAAGAAGACAAGATACAGAGGCCAGTATACTATGTCAGCAAACGATTGACAGGTGCTGAAAGAAATTATCCGAAGCTGGAAAAGCTGGCTTACTGCCTTGTCATTGCATCAAGAAAACTCCGACCATACTTCCAGGTACATTCCATTATTGTCTACACC
The DNA here is from genome assembly GCA_030737815.1 of Allium fistulosum. NCBI lineage: Eukaryota > Viridiplantae > Streptophyta > Magnoliopsida > Asparagales > Amaryllidaceae > Allium > Allium fistulosum. The sequence goes on from CM060906.1 coordinate 859,969,691, forward strand.
GACCAGCCGTTACGATAGGTCCTTTCGCGGCCTGAGACGTCTGGTAGGTTACTCAAGTGGAACATCGAGCTGAGCCAGTTTGACCTTACTTACGCTCCGAGACGGGCCATACAAGGACAAGTCCTAACCGATTTCATAGCTGAATTTACTGTCCCGAAGGACTTGCCCGAAGCCAGTGATCCCCCGAATACGTCTGGAAACTTTATACCGACGGAGCATCAAATGACCGGTGTTCGGGCGTTGGTATTGTGCTTGAAATTCCCGAGGGTCGATCCATATGTTATACCTTAAAGTTTGATTTCCACGCGACTAATAATGAAGCCGAATATGAAGCCCTCCTAGCTAGCTTGAAACTCGCTAGAGATTTAAGGATTATCGTAGTGGAAATTTATTGTGATTCACAATTGGTTGTGTGTCAAGTACGAGGAGAATATCAAGCAAGAGATCGAAGGTTGGCTGCTTATTTAGTGCAAGTTAAGGAAGTACTAGACTATTTCGATTACTACGCCATATTCAGTATACCTCGAGAATGCAACCAAAAGGCCGATTCGTTGGCAAAGCTGGCCAGCACAGGCAAAGCTCAACGAATGGGACTCGTTCCCGTAGAAACGCTATCTTCCCCAAGTATCGACCGGGCGGAAACGAACCTGATATGCGAAACCATTCCCGAAAGGGATTCATGGATGACTCCACTAAGAAATTACATTGAGCATGGAACCCTGCAAGAGCGCAGGAGTGCAAAAAGACAGGTCCTTCGAAAGGCATCAAGGTTTACCATCCAGAATGGACTCATGTACAGAAGGGGGTACTCAGTTCCCCTGCTCCGATGTATCGCTCACGATGAAATCAAACAAGTGCTATGCGATGTGCATGAGGGAGAATGCGGCGATCACACCGGGGGGCAAGCACTTGCCAAGAAAATACTTCGCTACGGATATTACTGGCCTACCGTGAATCGTAATGCGTTGGAATATGCGAAGAAATGTGATTGGTGCCAGAAATATGCCCGAATTCCCAGAGCTCCTCCCACTGAGATAACGCAAATGGTCAGCCCATGGACATTCGCGATGTGGGGCATCGACATCATCGGTGCTCTACCTCTGGCAAAAGGTGGTGCAAAGTACGCCATCGTCGCAGTTGATTACTTTACTAAGTGGGCTGAAGCCGAAGCTCTCGCTACCATTACAACGAAGAAGGTAATCAACTTTGTGGTTCGTAACATCATCTGCCGATTCGGTCTCCCACGCACCATAATCACGGACAACGGAACCCAATTCGACAGTGCTGAATTCAAAGATTTCTGCAAACGATTTCACATCCAAAAGAAATTCTCCGCAGTTGCACATCCTCAAGCAAACGGACAGGTCGAAGCAGTTAATAAAGTTATAAAATCGATCCTGAAGAAACGACTGGAAAAGGTCGGGGGCAAGTGGGTCGATGAACTTCCTATGGCTCTATGGGCTTACCGAACAACCCACAAGACCGCAACCGGCCACACTCCGTTCTCTCTTTCCTACGGTTCAGAGGCCGTTATTCCAGTCGAGCTAGAAGTACCTTCTCATCGTGTAACATACTATGATCCAAAGACAAATGCTATATTACTTGCTGAATCTCTCGATCTACTAGATGAGAAGCGTGAGGAAGCTGACTTGAGGGCGGCTGAGCATCGAAGTCGAGTCGCCCGATTGTACAATGCCAAGGTCCGTCCACGAACCTTCGAGTTAGGCGGTCTCGTCTTAAAAAGAATCTATCCGGTTCCTTCGCATATGAAGCCAACATGGGAAGGATCGTATGTTATTGAACGAAGGCTCGGAGATGGCACATTCAAGTTATCGACCATCGACGGTCTTACCCTACCAAGAGATTGGAACAGCGAGAGCCTTCGCCGCTATTACACCTGACAGGCTATCTTTATCCATTTAGTTTACTTTTCTTTTCTGCAGTTTGTTTATGCATTTCGAAATTAGAACTTGTAATAAGGCAACTGACTTTAACATACTTTCTTATTTCAGCAATAAAATGCAACCTCTTTGAGCCAGAGCTGTGATTTACTTGAAATACTTCATATGACCATCACTATGCACGGAGAGCTAAGTCTCATCATACGGTGGGATTTATTCAAATAGAGAGTGGCTGCGGTGCAACCAATCACTCCCTAAGTGAAACCTGAGCTCGGGGGCAAGCCATCACATCAAAATCAAAAAAGGGATTGGTACACGACGATCCTTCCTCAACTTCGAACTCCCAGAGCGTGAGTCGGAGTATAAACATTCAACTCCACATTCTCGGAGTGCGAAGTGGAGTATAGACATCAACTCCGAACTCCCAAAGCGCGAACCAGAGTATAAACATTCAACTCCATATTCCCGGAGTGCGAAGTGGAGTATAAACATCCAACTCCGAATTCCCAAAGCACGAACCGGAGTATAAACATCAACTCCATATTCCCGGAGTGCGAAGTGGAGTATAAACATCCAACTCCGAATTCCCAAAGCGCGAACCGGAGTATAAACATCAACTCCATATTCTCGGAGTGCGAAGTGGAGTATAAACATCCAACTCCAAATTCCCAAAGCGCGAACCAGAGTATAAACATCAACTCCATATTCCCGGAGTGCGAAGTGGAGTATGAACATCCAACTCCGAATTCCCAAAGCGTGAACCGAAGTATAAACATCAACTCCATATTCCCAGAGTGCGAAGTGGAGTATAAACATCCAACTCCGAATTCCCAAAGCGCGAAGTGGAGTATAAACATCAACTCCATATTCCTGGAGTGCGAAGTGGAGTATAAACATCCAACTCCGAATTCCCAAAGCACAAACCGGAGTATAAACATCAACTCCATATTCCCGGAGTGCGAAGTGGAGTATAAACATCCAATTCCGAATTCCCAAAGCATGAACCAGAGTATAAACATCAACTCCATATTCCCGAAGTGCAAAGTGAAGTATAAACATTCAACTCCGAACTCCCAGAGCGCGAATCGGAGTATAAACATCAGTTCCAAATATCCCGAGAACAAGTCAGAGCATAGACGTCAACTCTAGATTCCCAGAATGAAGAACGGAGCCTAAACACCAACTTCAAAGTTCCCAAAGCATGGATCGAAGTGTAATTGTCAACTCCAAACTCCCGGAGCGCGAGTTGGAGTACAAAAACCAATCCCAAGTCCCCAGACAGCGGGCATGTGATTGAAACTCAAGCCAGCGTGACCAACCGCCAGTAAACAAATGAAGATCCCCGGAATGCGGATATGATCATCAGCAATCGGACAAGCACGGATAAACCGCTCAACCCCCGTTTCCCTTAAACGTCCGTCCAGCGGCACTAGACCCGGCATGTTAGGAGAAAAGGATAATCGCTGACTGATGTTTTACGACATGCCACCAAGGCTGGGGGGCAAGACTTGAGCATCAACCGTTGACTGACGCAATACGACGTCAAAGTTCGACTCGTTCCCGATCACAAATCATGTCCACAGTATCCGAACTTGGCGAACAGGAACAAACTTCATTCGGAAGTTGAAACTTCACAAGTACGGTCCAGACACTGAGACACTTAGACAAATACACAATGACAAAAAAGAAGTCAAAAAAAGAAAAGTTTCATTTCTATCGATTATAGAAGAAGTTCGTATACAAGTTTCCAAAAAATTCCTACTAGCAGGGGCCGAACCCGCATCTATACACGGCTAACAAAATGCAAATCAAAATGCACCGTGAGAGCATGCCTAATCTTTATTTTTCCTTAGCTTCCTCCTCAATGTGGACCCGTTGGAACCATCGCCAGTCTTCCTCTTCGAGCCTTGGCTTTTCGGCGGTTGGTCTTCAGATGAGGGCATTATGTCGATGTCCTCCTCCGAACTCGTATGAATAAGAATGCTCCCTACGGGCGGAGTCGTAGGAACGGGATCGATCACAGAAGGTGGAATGGGCAGGCTGGTAAGAAAGACGGAACCACCAGGATACATCATTCCGAGCAGGGCAGGTCCCGATGCTGCCATCCCACCTCCAAAGCTGCCGCCATAACCAGCTGCTGCCAGTTCAGCGTCAATCTGAGCGAACATCTCCTCTTCGGTTACTGCTCGAGCCCCGCTGGGGGCATCAGCGGTCGGCATTGAAGAGCTTGCAGCAGGATAAGTTCAGCTCATAACAGATGGCAAGTCAGCACGAGGATCGCCGTGGCAGTGGAAAAGTTCATCCATCAACTGTTCATTGAACACGATTGTGCTCCCTTGCATATCATCAATCAGGGCAGTTGTGCTCACAGTGGTTGCTTCGGTCACGATAGCCTCCTGCGTCTGATATAATCCTTGAGTAGCAGAAGGCATGTGCGGCGCAACGTCAATCACTGGACAAAGAATAAAAGAATTGTTAGAACTTAAACTCGATCGAAGACTCCGACTCGTGAGAGACATGTGGAATGTTCAGAGTACCTTCCTCGGTTTGGCTTATAAGCGACGGAGTGGCTTCAGTCGCTTGCGCTATAATCAGAGACATCTACGGCTGATCCGAGTTATAAGCAGGAATAGCTTGAGGACCAACCGCAGGCAAAGGTTCAGGTCGGGTTGACGCCGGAAGATCCAGACTCGCATCATGATGCCCAACCCCGGAGCCTTCTCCTGCTTCCAAGTGTTGGGTGCCGAGCCTCTCCTTCTCATGAGAGATCATTGAATCATGGAGAATCTTCTTTTCGTCACCAGTTAACAGGCGATTCTCGAGCTCGAATTCATCCACAGATTCACCCGGGTGCGCCTCTTTATCTTCTTCGACCAGTCGGCCCCAAGCACTGTGAAGATGCGTCGAATAATCATCGAGCCAGGCCAGACCTCTGTGCCTCAGCACGTTAGCATTATAGACAACGAGGAGATCTTCAATGTCTGCCTCTAGCCTGGACTCGGCCAATTTCACCCTTTCCTCGACCTCAGTCTCCACTTTCTGGACTTTGGCCACCGCCGCATCCCGTTCTCCCCTGAGCAGAACAGCCTGATCGCAAGCCTCCTGGGCTGCATTATTCGCGTCATCTTTTTCTTTGACCAAGCTGGCGAATTTGGCTTTTAGTTTGTTAAGCTCTTGGACCGTCGCATCCCGCTCGGCGATGACTTTGGTATTCCGGTGGCCCATCTCCTCCACCAGGGCAACGTGTGTCTGCCCCAACCTCTCCATCTCCGCCTTTGCTTCATCGGCCTTCTTAATGGCCTCAATCTCAGATTTCCGAGAAGACTCGGAATCGGCAGAGAGCACCTGAATAATACGATCCCTTTTCGCAAGCTCGGTCTCCATCTTCTCGATCTCTTTAGCCCGCTCGAAGGCCACTTTAGAAGCTTTTTCGGCAGCCTTCACCCACTCTCGATATTGGGTGTAGATGTCATGGACATAGTCATGCATCGTGCCTTCCACCCCTGATGGAATTCTCTTACAGTGGGGAGGGAAAACATAACCGTCGAGGCAAATGTTACGAAAATCCTTCTTCATTCGGGCCAACTTAAGGGCCCCCTCTCCGGTGGGATCAGCGGGGACCTGCTCTGTAACCATGGAAGATGTAGTCTCGACTCTCTGGAGATGAGTCTCAGACCTGGAAGTGTGAGAAGAAGGCCTGTGACAAGAAGGCTCTGACGGCGGTAGAACATTAGCAGGAGGTGGAGATGGAAGCCTAGGAGGAGGAGAACGTGATCTAGACTGGTGTCGATATTCTCTATCCCTGTCACGCCCATACCTATCCTGACTAGAGTGCTCGCGATCGCGATCCCTGTCAGAATCCCTCCTGCGGGAATCGTAATAACTAGAAGCCTTTCGGGCTGAGCGAAGACTGTTCAGCATTGATCCTCTTCCAGACATAGTACCTAAAAATGAGAAGCGAAGAAAGCGTTAGCAACTTCCTAAGTTGGACGAAGTACAGTTGTGGATCATGTAGTGTAGTGAGGTGTATGCATGTGCAATCCCCCGACCAACCAGAAATGTCGGCCGCACTCGTAGCAAGCGACCCGCTCGGTTCAAAAGCACTATCAAGCCCTTCCATCCCGACGTCGTGTGAAGATGACATGAAATCCGGGATCGGGATATCATCAAGCCCTACAAATGGACTCTCCACTTGCGAGGGAGGAGCCTCTGAAATTCTAATCCCCTGGGAAGGTAAAGACACGACCACGGATTTAAATCTCTTAGATTTAGGGCCTTTGTAAGCAGCGGCCTTGCCTTTTCTTTTTCCTCCGGAATCTTGAACATCGAAAGGAGGCACAGCCAGGAGCTCAGTATCGGTGGGCGTTCTTTCTGGATCAACTTCTTCGGTGATCGCAACTGCAGGCGCTTTGCGCTTCACGCGTTTCTTCGGGGCCACCCTATGTATCACATCCAGGTGTATGCTCTGTCTTCATTCTATCAGCCCGACAACCCTCAAATTCCTATCGGTCAAGACTAAGTCTATGTGCCTCTCTTCTCCCGGAAACGCTTGAAGAATCTGAACAAGCTCTCTGAAGTACGCACCATCGGGGCAAGAGATTGCGGCTGTAAGAAAGGAAAAGTATGTCAATTCTTGGAGTCGGTCACTAACATCTCAATAAATCATGAGGGGATGGCGACACTTACGTCTATCTAACCATCGCCTAGCAAATCCAAGGGGGCACCGAACGTAGAACCATTCGGATTTGTAATAACTTAGCCTCCCCTAGGAACCCAGCACAATGTGACAACTTCTGACTACCTCCAGGAAGGTAAAAGAGGGGCTATCTCCGTGGCTCTTGATGTTGAATAAATATCTAATTTCGATCGGCTTCGGCGGTCGAAAGAGGATCTCCATAAACAGGATGAAGGTGTTGTTTAGCAAGGCATAGCAGTTGGGGTGTATCTGAGACGGGGCTATACCAAGAAACGATAATGTCTCCCTTATATAGTCATTAAAGGTAGGAAGTGTCCCCGCCGTGCAGGCATGACGGTTAAAAGCAGTAAACCCCTCCGGGGGATTGTGTGGCCTGTTAGTTGGTCTAGGAAGTAACACGTTGTCAAGTGACAAACCGTGCCTTAAGCAGATTCGGCCTAACATGTCTTCAGAAATACCCAACGGCACGGAATCTGATGGGTTGAGTATAAACCGGGCCCCTTGACGCTCGTCCGGAGCTATCTCAATAACTTCGGCTTCTATAACCGATATCTCTGTGGTTGGGGGAATAGAACTTGGATTTTCCGGCTGTTGGGAACTTGAAGGATCCATAACCAGCTAGCTTATAAATAATCATTGTTAAAATGACAAATAACACTCGTGCATCCCCTAGTGTAGAGTGTGTGAGCGTGTTGTGCAGTGCAGTACTGTATATTATTTGGAAAGATCAACCAGATTAAGGGAAACCTGTAGACGACGAGACTTCGGAATTCAGTCGGAAGGACCGTCATCGCTGACTGTCACAACCGTGCCATCCAGTTATTAACTATCACTCCAAATCGAAGTTTGGTGTTATTTTTATAAGTTGCAGTTTCATCGACGAGCTTCGATAGGGAGTCAGATATGCAGTAAAACGGTTAAGTCCAAGTATGTCAATTTGAAGCTCGTCGGAGGCAGCTATTTGAGTGTGTAAAAAATTTAAAGTTTTTTAATGATCAAATTTGTATTGCTCACGAGAGCCAGGTTCGCATCGATAAATCACAGTCATGTGCGTTGGAGTTATACTCGGTCAGAAGGATGGAGTGCAAGTTCGACTCGTTCCAGAGCCATCTCCTTCGACTCCATCCAAAAGTCATGCATTTCAACTCGGTCCAAAGCAACCAATACGACTCGCTCCGAAGTCACGCATTTCGACTCGCTCTGAAGTCACGCATTTTGACTTGGTCCTAAGCACCCACTTCGACTCGATCGAAAGCCACCATTTCGAGTCGATCAGACACAGCCCCTTCGTATCGATCAACAGAATCAAAGCATTCGACTCGATGCGAAGCTCCACCATCGATCGACACGAAGGCCTCCGCCTCATCATCTCGAAACCACTGCTCCAGATCGACACGAGGCTAAGGCCAGGAACTCTTCGATCAATCACGGATCTGACCGATTTAGTATTAAGAATCGAGTCTCCTCGTTTATGAGATGTTTTCACTCGATGGATTACCTCAATTTGTTAATTGGTTCGAGTAACTGAAGATGCAAATCAGTTCGAAGGCAAGAGAATTCTTTCTTCTTTGCTTTCTCTAAGTCACAGAGTGATACGAAGGCAAGGAAAATAAGGATGAAAGGTAAAAAAGTGAAAAAAAACAGCTAAGTGCCAAGTATTTATATGGAATAGAAAATAAGAGGAATAACCGATTCATATTCCAGTGGGGTCAAGCGTGCACTTCGACTCCCTCTTCAATGTGCAGGTACGGAGCTCCTTTTCGTGTCGCTCCTTCGACTCTATCCCGTGACCAGATCGACTCCCTCATGCGGCAATGGAAAACACCACTTCGACTCCGTCTCTATTTCGACTCGCTCCATTTCGACTCGCTCAGGTCACGTCCATCATCGAGTCAAACAAGCGCTTTGGGAGGATCGTTACGAAGAAACATTCAAAACCAACCGTCAATCGTTGTTGCAACGAATTTCACATCGGTTCAGGAGAGGATCGATACGGAATTCGGAAAACAATAAACTGACAATGACTCGAGAACGTACAAGCATCAGCAGGAGTCAGATTAACCTTTATGCATAAATGTCAGACTAATATTCAATGTTCCAGATTTACAGGAATCAGAATTTAATCTAATAACGATCACAACAGCAAACGGGTAACCGCTAGCATACGGCAATCAGTTGCAACAATACATGGTACATCAGTCGACAGTTTACATTACCAAGAAGAACAGTCAGAGCTCACAGCTCTCATCGACAAGACGATGACTATCCAGAGTAGAGATGGCAGTATTACAAAGCACGTCATGTTCCCACAAGACGTACTTTGGGGGGAAAATGTTATCCCGCCTTTTGGCAAGGCCGTAACACCAAGGAATTTACTAGTAACTAGTGACGGTCCGTCCTAGAGATCAGTTATACATGGGCTTACTACAGATATCGATGAATTTTGTCCAAGTCTGGATCGAGCCAAAATTGATAGGACATGGCAAGCTAAGCCATGAGAGCCAACGTTTCAAATCTCGAGTCAATCTGAGTTCGTATGCTCAAGTTATGAGTGATACAAGATTGGATGAAGGTCAATTACCACTCGACTCGCTCCTTCGAACTGCTCCTTCGACTCGCTTCGCAACGGCCAGGAGTGACAACTTCGACTCGCTTCACTCAGAGACCAACTTCGAGTCAACCTGGTTTGACCCACTCCACATCCCTCGGAGCCGCTCACTTGGACTCGCTCCAGTTCGAAAGCATCGAAAGCACAACTTCGACTCGCTTCCTGTAACGCCCCACTCCGAGAGCCTCATTAACAAAGAGTATTATATGGATAATACCGTCTGCTAATGCGGACAATAGAGTATAATGGAAGCGACCATGTGTAGTCTTACTTTAACTATCTACTGAACACGTCGAAAAGTGGTTTTTATCATCTCATGTGGTTCGACAAGTTCAATAAATACTTAAAGCAAAACTACAATGGCTATAGGATCTATCAGAACAAAATGTAACAACTCAATGTAATATACATCACAGAACAGCGGATCATCATAAACACATATTCTGATACAAAGTAGAGTATACAAAATGATACATATCAAGTGGTATAGCAAACCACAATATACAGACGAGTTCACAAGAATACATATCAGAGTTACAATAGATAAGGACTACACAAAAAGCTAAGACAAAAAGGAGCTAGCGGAATAGTCCATGCGGAAGCAAAAGAGGCTAAGTCCAAAAGCACCTAACCTGAAACATCTCGGTCTGACCCGAGTATAAAATACACGGGTCAGTCTAGCTAAACAAATCAGTTAGATAAACTGATCAACAATAAACCTGCAAAATCGTATGGTATAACAAATATCTCTATATGAGATAACACACTCATCTAACAAAAGATGAACATAACAAAACAAGCCTCGTATCATCGGCATCTCAAATAAACAAAGGACATCATATCCCAAATCAAGCCAAAAGGCAAATAATAATCACCAATAAAGGTATACAAGTTCCACTAGATGATCGCTACATATCATGCGGCTCAAAAAGACCAACACCGAAAGGCGACACCTAGGGAATATACATATTAATGAAAACAACAAAAGATTGCTCGAGCTCAGTACTGTATAAACAAGGATCCATAAGCCCGAAGGCTCCAAACCCAAATATCACCCATGCGGCTCAAAAAGACCAACATCGGAAGCGATACTATAGGGCAACAAACCCGAAGGCACAAACCCGAAGGCACATACCCGAAGGCAACAAACCTAGGGAGACTGTCCGAAGACACTATCCCAAAGGCAACAAACCGTAGTGGTGAAGGTCCGGAGGCCCAGTACTGGACACCACTAACTGGCGGAATGTGTCATAACTCTCGAAAAGGAACCCGAAAAGTGTTAACGTATGTCCCATAACCACTCGTTCGCACTAAACGGTTTACTATCCATTAGCCACTTTCACACTCAAAGCATTACAAAGTTTACCTCATGTCATCGGTAAACCAGACACAAAGGTCAAAACGATCAATCGAATAGGTCAGGGACTAATCGGAAAGGTGAACGCGCGGATTCATGGTCCGTGTTTTACCTAACCATTTAATCTCCTTTCCACTTCGTTCGAAGTGCAAAATCGTGTGTGTTTGAATAGAAATTTATAAAGCGGAGAAGGGAGCTTTTAATACGATTTAGAGGGATTATTTATAAAACTCGTGAATGAAGTCAAAAGTATGTTATCAAAGCCAAAGATGCAATAACGAACATTAAAAACCAACTTGCATTGATAAGATTTGGAAAACCGATCAAAACGAACAAAAATATGCAAAACAGCCAAAACAGGAGCAGGTCGGTCGGCCGGCTACAGGGCTCGGTCGACCGGACACTGTTCTGAAAAATTCTCGGGAAGCAGGTCGGTTGACCGGACTTCCTGGGTCGGTCAGCCGGAGCCTGAATTCCTGCACTCCCAAAACAGAGGCAGGGAAGTGCTCAAGTAGCAGGTCGGTCGACCGGACCCTGCATTCGGTCGACCGGAGCCTGTTTTTCAGCACTTCTTGCCCTATCAAAATGAAATTCCAATCCTTTCCAAACCAAAACAATAACACATGAATACTTGTTAGGAATTCATACACAACATCAATGATATCAAGAGAAGTAGATGTGAGTTAAAAACTCACCTTTTTATACACAAGCAAAGAAGAAGAAGCTCAATTGCAAAGAAACAACCAATCACACTCCACTTCAATTCTACAAGCTTCAATCTAAGATTAAAACAACATTTCCTAAATTAGGTTTAGGAAACTTTCTGAAATTGAAGAGGAGAAGAGATGGAGAAGATGAAGATGGAGCTTACCTTAGCTTCTACTTCAATTTGGAGCAAGAATTTGGAGTTTGCAATTGGATCTAGGGTTTGGCAATTCTAATTTCCCATTCCTCTCTCCATTTTCAGTTTTGATAGAGGAAAAGAAATGAATGAGCTAATGAATGAAGAGAGGACTGAGCTAGGGTATAAAGATAGAACATTGGGTTGAACCCAAACCCAAAACCCAATAGAAAAAGTAGCCAAATTCGACTTACTCCAAACATATCGAAGCTTATACTAAAAAGAATCGCAAACGACATTTTAGACTCAATGGAGGTGGTTTCGAGTCCCAATTCGGCCGTTTGCAGAAAGTAGCTTTTCGGACTATAATCCGACGAACGATGTTATATTTAAATATGCAATCGATAAATATGCGGGTTGTTACAGACTCCCCTCCTTAAGTAATTGCGTCCTCGCAATTCTTAAGAAGGAAATAAAGAGTAACAACCAAAAACATATCAACACATAAGAAGAACAGAAATTCATCATAAAGAGCACGGAAAGATAGGTTCGAACTTGCTTGCTCAGAGAATTCTCTAGATTCCTAAGCTCAAATAATTCGGAACACCGACGTAATACAAATGGTACGTCAAATGAACCGTAGCTCAATGAAACAAAGTACAACAAAACTTCCGATGAACTTGGTAAAAAGATCATTCCATTCGGACATCAACAAAGAAACAACCACTTGTTGCTTCCAACAAAGGGCATTGACAACACGACTTCCCTTTCGGGAGTATAAAGACATCAAGATCATAAGATGCAAGGAACTCGAGCCAACGCTAAGTTCCTTATTAGAAAATAAACATAAAAAAAATTATGATTGGTGAAGAGAACAAAATTCCTCACCCAAAAATAATGATGCCAAATACAAAAAGCGAAAACAATAGCCGCGAGCACTAGATCATGTGTGGCATATCTAGTCTCAATAGGCTTTAGTGATTTAGAGACATAAGTGATAGCACGTTCTCTTTTGCAAGTGAACGGCATCCAAACCAATACGATTTAGCATTGGTACAAAAGATAGAATCTTGGTTCCCTACGGGAATAACAAGAATAGGAATATTGGAAAGAAAGAGTTCTTTTAAAATAATCTTCTTCCCCAAAAAGCTAAGACTTTCAAAATTAAAATTACCTTTATGTAATTATCTTTTTAGAAAAATTTTCTTATTTCAAATCAATTTATTGTGTCAAATTGTCTCATCAAAGTATTTAGGAGATTCCTATCGATAATGTTGATCAAGCGCATCGACCAGAATTCTTAAAGCACTCAATGGGCAATACAATCACAAAACAATCTTCTATATGATAAACATGTTTCTAAAAACTTTTAAAAATTCTCTTTGTTCGTTTTAAGAACAAAAATCCCATTTAAACTTATAAATAAATCTTACGAAAAAGATTTGCAAAAATTTTAAATTGATAATTTCCATCCAAAACCAATAAATACTAAAATGGAATCATCGAGAATTCACAGAATACTTGATTCATAAAATGGATGAAATGAGCTAGACAAATTGAATGACATAATAAATCATTCATAAGAATCACAACGAGTGCGGAATGCGGTAATTGGAATGCTAACTTCCGCAACTCGTAGCCAAATGAAAACCGGTGGTAAGGTCGAGCTAAAAAGACCTTAACACTACTCAAAAGATTGCTTAGGTAATAATCCTAAGACAAGACCAAAATACCAGAAAATTGTCAAACTACAAGAATGAGAGAAACAACACTTTCCTCGTCATGAGGGCTTACAGAATAAAATGATGCCATCAAATTGGAATCAAAATCACAAAGGAATATAATTCAATATGGAATACTACGGAATTTAAATGCATTCCTAGACGTATTCCCAAAGTAGAAGGAATAGACTTCCCATTTCGACTCGCTCTCAGTGATAGCTTCGACTCGCTCTCCCAGTGATAGCTTCGACTCGCTCGACCAGTTCTGGCTTCGACTCGCTCGACCAACACTTACTTCGACTCGCTTGACCACATGCTTACTTCGACTCGCTCAAAGCAACGTCCAGGACAGAGTGAGAATCGAATGCCACGCCATCGAGTCGAAGGGAAGCGAGTCGAAACAGGAAGCGAGTCGAAGGAAACAGCCTGCCGAGAACTTCATTTCGTATCGATCATATCTCCCAATCTACAAGTCCAAATGCTATGAAATTTTCACAGAAGACTACATGCATGCTAAAGAATGTACACGCCAAATTCGACTCCATTGGATGAAGTCTCGAGCGAGTCGAAATAAGCTCGTGTCAATCACGGATCGGACCAAAACTTCACGAGCTTGGGCGTACGGGCCTGGTCACGTGCCAGAGAAGGTCTCCTGAGATCTGAGTGAAATATCAGCCTCCTACACCTATAAATAGACCCCCAAAGCCAACAAAAAAAGGGGGTTCTTCTTCCTCTTTGAGATCTCCAACGCCCGGACTCCGCCAGATCCAGATCTGAACTCAGTTGCTGCTGCCACAAATGAAATTCACTACTGCAAATCACAATTGACTGTTGTAAATCATTGAATTCACTTGTAAACACAAAAGAAAGATCAATAAAGCAAACTACTTCATAGTGGACGTAGGCTATACGCCGAACCACTCTAAATTCTTGTGTCTCCTTGGACTTTAATTATTCTCATTTCTGAAATTTGGAGTTTTTGTTAGATAATTCCTCTTTTTTCATTTAATTTCTTCACTTTATCTCTTCAAAGACTTCCGAAGAGTGCTGTGCCCAATTTTGGTACAAACAATGTTTTAAAGTTACCTCTTTCTTAATTACGTCGGGAAGTGTCGTGACCACTTCGCGATGTTTAAATTATTTATATCCATTGTTGTGATTGGATATTGTTATTGTAAGGGGAAACCTGTTTCACACTGGGTGGCGTGGTCTCACATATTGTATTTATTTCTATCCTTTATTGTTAGAGATTTGCTCATACCAAACTTATTGTCTGACCCGAGTTGTTTATTTCTGTAAACTCTCGGGTACTCAAATTCTTTTAGTAGTCCAAGAGTAGCCGGTTCCATTTGGGCTCTTCGAAGATGATGGACGAGTAGGAGGCTCCTTTATCAATATAGTTATCTATTTCCGCTGTATGATTATGTATGTATATTTTGTAATCAGAAAGTGTAAAGGAAGAATTTATAATTACCTAGTTTGATAGTTATAGTACTTTTGCTTAACTTTGGTAACTCCATGTTAGGAGTAACCTGATGTACTATATTATTGTTGTATTATATGCGACCGTTCCGATGTGAGACTTTTCTATTCTTTTATGTTCTGTTTTGTTCTTTTATTTTACCCCACAACAACTCATCTTTTGGATGCTTGGGCAACGGCGCACAAACATGCGTCGTTCTCAAGAGTCATAAAGGTGGGTCATCATAGTTCGTATTAAAGCTTCGGTGAGCGAACACCTTAGTCTGATTTAGGTACAGCCCGTTAGAGATGGGGTATGTGATACCCTAGAATGAGTTAATCTTGAAAGAGTGTATTTGTAATTTTTATAGTAATAAAATCTATCCTCTAAAGTTTCATTCTAGATCTATGGTGTTGTTTTCCTCAAAACTATTTTGATCTTATTCTTGTGTCCTAAAGATACCTGTTATTTGTCCAGGTGATAGAAGATGAATACAAGAAGAGGAGAAAGGGGTGAATCTGGAACTAGCACAACTACAAATGGAAGAGCAGCTAGAAATGTGCCAGCTGTAGGTCTCATAGAGGATACCGTAGGTTAAACGTCCTATGAACTTTGCGGCTTTGTGAAAGAAATACACCACTCTGGGCGGGAAACCATTCTATAGTACTGAGGATATTCTTGAAGTGAAGACTTGGCTTAGGTCTTGTGAAAGGATATTTGATCTTAGGTTGGAAGATGTAGAGAAACGTCTGTTAGCATTGCAACTACTTCAAAAGTTGGCGATGGATTGGTGGGATTCTACAATGGCTAATAGTCCAGAAAGGGAGTTCTCTTAGGTGCAGTTTAGGGAAGTCTTTGAAGCGTATTTATCCCAGAGGCTGAAAGGATGCAGTAGTTTAGGAGCTTTCTAGATTTGAAGCAAGATGATATGACAGTGGCATAGTATGAACACAAGTTTAATGCATTTTCCCATTTTGGACTTGGATTGATAGACACATCGTTTAAAAAGAATGAAATGTTGGTGAATGGAATGTGAAAAGAGTTCCAAATAGAAATGATTAACCATCTTATGTGTACATTCACTAACCTTATCGGTATAGCTTTGAGGTTTGAGTCTCTCGATATTAAGGAAGGAGCCCAGAAAGAATTAGTGCCAACAATCAATGCTAAGCCTTTATTAGTGATACCCGTTGAAGGCAAGCCAAATTTCAAGCACAAAGGAAAGAAGCAATGGTCAGGAAAGAAACTCGAAGGTGGAGCCTAGCACAGAAGAAACCGTAGGACTTGTCTTCTTTGTTTCAGATGCAACAAGATGGGTCATTTCGCAAATCATTGCACTAACCCTCCTAGCGATCCCATCTGCTGCAATTGTAACAAGCAAGGACACATGAAGTAAGGGTGCCCATTTTCTAATTCTAAGAAGGGGTCGCATGGACAGGCTTTTTCTATTGAGGATATACCATCCAATTCTTTAGGACAGAAGGTGAAGTAGGTGTTGCAAGGTACAATGTCCATCCATGATCTTCCTATTAGGATATTATTCATTACGGGTGTTTCCCATAGTTTTATTTCGGTTGATTTCATTGATAGACTTAACCTTAAACCCATTCTTCTGAGTAATCCCTTTTGTGTGTCGAACCTTATTGGAGGCCAACAAATCTGGACACTATGTGTTTACCTATGCCTATTTCTTATCAAAATTATGCCTTTTCCTTTAATTTGTTTGTTCTTGGGTTCATGGGTTTGGAGTATTGTTGGGAATGGATTAGTTTTCTAAGTTTATAGTGATCTTAGATTGTGATCGAAGGAATGTCAGAGTTAGAGATACTGGAGATGTTGGTGTAGAAATATTTTGTGAGGAGCCAAACAAGTTAATGAGTATTTTTATGTATTCGCTCGAAGTAGCTAAGGAGGAGCTTAGAGATTAAAAGTTATTCGGGATTTAATGGATGTTTTCGACAAAGTGCAAGGTTTACCTCCCTACCGTAAAGTGGACTTCCGTATTGATTTGATTTCAGGAACCAAACCTATTATTCAACCTCCACAACGATGGCTCCAAAAGAAAGGAGATGGTTAGAAAGCCAAACATTCGATTTTTTGTAGAAGGGATAGATAAGACATAGTACTTTTAGTTAGGGATCTCCAGTCGTATTTCTTACCAAGGTAGACGGTTCTTTAAGGTTACATGTAGACTACCGGGAGTTGAATAAAAGGACGGTCAAAAATAAATACCCTTTACCATGGATCAACGACATGTTTGATCAATTCCACGATGCTCAGATATTTTCCTAATTGGATCTTGCCACCGGTTTTCACCAATTAAGGGTAGCAGAGGAGAGTGTGCCCTCAACGGATTTTCGGACTCCGGATTGTTTCTTTGAGTGGTTAGTTATGCTATTTGGGCTAACTAATGCACCGACTTTCTGTTGACTTAATGAATCGAGTGTTCTGGGATGTTCTTAATAAATTTGTCCTCGTCTTTATTGATGACATTCTTGTTTATTCGAAGACAGAGTAGGAGAATGAGTACCATCTTCGAGTCATACTCGATACCCTTAGGAGTTATGTGTCGAAGGTTAAGTTTGCTAAGTGCCATTTCTGAAAATCGAAAGTTAGGTTTTTGGGGCATGTTGTTCCAGGAGAAGGCATATTTGTTGACCCGGCTAAAGTTGTTGCGGTTCAAGACTGGAAGAAGCCTGAACATGCGACAGAAGTTGGAAGTTTCTTGGGATTGGCTGGTTATTATCGAAAGTTCATCAAAGATTTCTCGAAGATTGCTTCTCATCAAACGAAGTTAACAAAGAAAGATGTTAAGTTTGTATGGACGCCTACGTGTGATCAAGCATTTAAGGAATTGAAGGAGAAGTTGACCAGCGCTCATGTTTTCACTATTCCAGATGGGGGTGGAGGTTTAACAGTATATACAGATGCTTGTAGTACCAGTTTGAGAGCAGTTCTGATGCATCATGGGAAGGTTATTGCGTATGCGAGTCGATAGCTGAAGCCATATGAGAATAATTATGCTACGCACAATTTGGAGCTTCTGGTTGTTGTCTTTACATTGAATATATGGAGGAATTATCTTCTGGGTGAAAAGTTCGAGTTATACATGGACCACAAGTCCTTAAAATATCTCTTTACTTAGAATGATTTGAATTTGAGGCAGCATAAATGGCTAGAGTTTCTCGCTTCTTATGATTTGGAATACTTTACACCCCTGGGAAAGCAAATGTTGTTGCAGATGGATAGAGTAGGAATGTTGCGATGGTTGCTAACTTAGAAGTAAAGCCAGTATTGATGGAGAGGATTGCGGCTAGTCAAGAAGAAGACCCTATTTTGGCCCGACTCAAGAAGGATGTTCAAGAAGGTATTGTTTCTACTTTTGAGATTGATCCCCGAGGCATATTGAGAATGAATGGGCACATCTGTGTTTCGAGTGTTCATGGACTTAGGAGAGAAGTGTTAGCTGAATGTCACCGTTCAAAGTTATCTTTTCATCCAGGAGTGACCAAGACGTTCAAAGATATGAAGAGGGTGTTAATCCCCGAGACGTCCAATGGATTTTCTCATGTGTGTACTTGGATAGGATGAGTGAGAGGGGAGGACGTGTTCTATAAGGAAGGAGATGAGAACTGATGATGTGGAGGAATTTGAATGGAGGGCATGGAGCCTAAAGTTAGTTTGGTAATTTTATAATTTCCATTTATATAAAACTAACTCCAAAATTTCTCTCTCTTTCACCATTTCATTTTCTACTTTTTAAATTTTTTTACATCTTCTTCTTAAGCTTTTGAAAATCTTGTTAATGGCTTTCAAAAAGTTTTGAAATTAAAAATCACTTCTTTTTCCATTTTTCTTAAGCAAAAACACTAAAGTTTGTTTCTTTCTTCTCCATCATCACTACTTCCACAAAATCAAGACCAAAGTCCCTATTTTTCTTCTTGGTCGAGCCCAAATACCCCTAAGGTCGAACCATTTGGACTCATTTAGGTCCTAAAATCAAGTTTTTGCAAAAGGAAACTCTATCCGTTTGTTGGATACAAGTTTGGTTAAACTTTGATTCGATTTGGTTACTTTTCGGTGAGCAAAATATCACCTTTTTGTAGCGACCCGTCGTTCCGTACCCTTTAAGCTGACATTTAATCACACTTGTCCAACATAAATTGTACGAAAGACGAATAACTAAGAGAAAGAAAAGGATAGAGGGAAATAGAAACAACAACACAGAATCTCACAATCGCAGCGGAATAATATATAATATATAATAACTGATATTTATACAAAAGAAACTGTATCAGTTAATGTACATACAATCATCAGAGTAGAACAATCAACAAATAATATGGATAGTTATAATAACTTGTCCTTACAAATACTGAATATACAGCATACACACACAACGGAATATAATCAAATACGTGAGATATCCCCGAGACTCCTCCAGCTCGTCTCCTGAGCTCCATAGCATCCTAACCTGAATCTGGAATACTCGATCTGACCCGAGCATTATAATAAAATAACACCCGAGTCAGTCTAGAAAACCAGCGTGAGAAAACACACTCAATTTGAATTTATTGTTGTTATCAAAATCCTTTGAAAACAAAGATATCTCGTAAGACCACGCCACACATAAATACGACGGGTTTTTACCTTACGATAACAAAACATTTTATATCAAAATGATCTGATATTATAATAGTGTCTATAGAAAATAAACTAGAAAATAGCTGAAATGCTTACATCTCACGTTTCAGCATAGTTGGGCACAATCAAAACCGTACAGGCTCGTAGTGGATATTGGATTCCATAGAATGACTGGGTTACTGGGGTACCGCCCGCCACGGTACACCTCTAGAAAAATGTACCGAGGACCTCGCCTGGATCTCCTGCCAACACAGGACCGGCCTACCCCTGACCTGGATAGTACCGAATATGTTATCACCTCGGGTGTTCCCACCCTAATCGAGCGCTCTCTTTTCCATCCAAAACTATATCCATAATTATATTATATCCAAGGGTATCTAGAAAAGTGATAACATACCCTACTTGGGTGCGACCCACTTAGCCCTGCTGCATCTCCTCTGTTTTAGTCATTCCGGGTTGATGAGGCTTGAGGCTACGTTTACCTTTAGAATAGCATTCATACTTGGAAAGCTAACACTGCCTTCCAGGCAACGATGCAAATGATAGCATTCATTCATACAAGTTGTTCTGTGTCTGAACAAACTAAATCTCCAAAATTACCATCTTCATTATCTTCACGATATCACAATTCGTAATGCACAAATCAGATCGAATTGGTTTTCGAATAATTAAATCTGATCTCAGTCTCTTCGAAACGATCAACGAATTTGGCCACATTTGATAGTCGGTTATTTAACTATCAAATAACACACATAAGTGGTCACTAGGCCCAATTTATTAAATCTTTTCAAAACCTTCATTTCAAATATCTTTACATAGATATATATTGAATTTTCTCCCATTATTCCTACGTTCGAAAACAAATTCAAATCTTTATATCCTTAACGGAATATTTTCAAACCATATTAACACTAAAAAATATTTTCGTATAACTTTCCCATAGTCAAAACATTCCCAAATCATTTTATTCCAATACTTAGAAAAATATTTATAAATATATTTTCCAAAATCACTTACTTTTCAACACTTAGGAAATATTTATATCTTATCGATTTTATAGGTATATTCACAAACTAGGAAATCTACCTTTTATTCCAACTTCATAAAACCATTTACAACCCTTTTATAAGTCACAACTCAATATAATTCATTTCATAAACCTCCGAAATTTCTATTAATTTCCTTTATAATTTCAAAAAAAATCGATTTTACTTATTTAAATTCTCATTCACTAATTTATAACTTCTTTTATGAATTCAGATTCATTTCTCGAAGTTCACTTATCTAACTATTTCGGAAATTCCTTAAGTTTCCAAAATTCTGTTATAAAATTTCTCTTATAAAAATCATATCCTTTAAATAAACCCGTATACAAATCTCGAGAGGATTTATAAATAAATTTCAATTACTTTCAAAACTCTATATATATATAATAAGTATTTTTTATTTTTATAATATTTTTTTAAACACGTTTAAGTAGTTATTTTAAATATCCAAACACTTTAAATAACATCGATAACTCATTCCCAATTCATTTTTAAATAAAACTAATCGATTTACAAAGCTGATTTTAAAAAAAATTAGGATTTATTTCAATTAATATTAGATATTCGAAAAACCACTTTCCAAAGTATTTCAATACAAAAACAGCTTTAAATTATATAGTTTAATAACTAAAATTTTCGTTTTAAAACAAAACTTAATTCCTTGATAAAAATATATTTTTAAAATCCCAATAACCAATTTCAATTTATAAATCCCTCTCGATTCATAACACATCGATTTCATTCCAATTCCCTAATCATTCTTACTTTTCAAAAATAGAATCCACTATTTTCCCAAAAACCTATTTCCATATCTCTCTATAAATTCACACTGTGAATTTATATTCCAAATTCATCAACTGGTATCATTTTTCCCTTATTTATAAACATCTTTTATAAATTCATAAACTCCTTTGAGTTTCACTTGTTTATAAAACTAATCCCATTTATAAAATCTCATTTTATAAATCCATTTCTTAATAAATTCCATTTATTTTTGAAATCTATTTTTAATATCGATTTCAACTTCTTCTCCATAAATCCAGAAATATCGCTTGAAATCCATTATTAAAAATCCTTTATATAAATTATTTTAAAATCTCTATTTAAAACATTTTACGAATAGATAAGTACAAATCCCAAAATCAAATTATTTATTTTATCCAAATCAATTTCCTTTAAAATAATCCAAAATTTTGATATAAATATTTTTATATCCAAAATCTCCTTTTAATTCCTTCAAATTTTAAAATAATATTTAAGGTATTTAAAATACCAAAATCAAGGCTAGTACTACTATAGCATCCAATAAATCAAATCACACAACAATCCAAAACAGGTTATTCAATCACATCGTATACCGATATATATATATATATAATCAATATATTTGAGGAATCTAGTTGCATCCCTCCAACCTGTTTCCCTGCATCCATGGATGTTATATAACATAAAATACCAATCCCACTTCGAGGCGGGATATCGCGGTAATATAGGGTCATCCGCTATTATGCGGGGCGCATAGTGTCTCATCCGCTCCAACGGCGGGAATATATCCAACTACTAAAATATATATACACACACTACCATATATAATATAATATTTAATTGATAATAATATATCAATTCAACCAATCAACCAATAATTAATATTTAATTATTATAAATTAAATCCAGTAAATCTAAATGAGTGAGATTTACTCACCTTGATTTTAAATTTGCAAACCGTTCCAATTTTAAATTATATCGAATAACGTTCGATTTAAATTTAAAATTCCAGCTGACTCCAAAAAAATCCCAAACTAATTCCAGATTGTAGCCTATGTCCCTACGAATCCAACACTGCTGGCTTCATACGATTTCGACCTCGAATAACAAGGTTATTAAATTTTCAATTATTGATTTACAACTAAAAATAAATTTAATTAATTACTTAATCTATAAAATAAATTTCCATATTAAATTTAAATTTTAAAATCCTAATTAACAGAAAAATAATCCTATACCTCATTTCGCGTACAGGCAGGCTAAGGCAAGCTCGAGATCAACTCGCGACCAAGCTTCTAGGTCATCACGAACCAAAACACGCGAATTCATCCTCCACCACGCCTTCCTGTCCTTGAGACGCCACCAACCTAGCTGTTCGTCGCTCGACCATCCCCACCTCGACCTAGCCTTCGCGCGACCACCAAAGGATCGGACCGTTGCCCACGCAGCCCAGGTGACGCGCCTCCCCTGGCCTGCCATCACTGCTCATGCATGCCACCATAGCCGCATCCAAGCTCCGCCCTGCCCTCGAAATCGAGGTCGACCCCGAGAACCCTAAAGCGATGAACGCAAGCTCCACCAACGTGCTCACGCGCGCTCGCCTCCAGGCTTCACCATCACGATTAATTCGCTTGATTTCCATTTTTTTACATACGAATGGATTTTGATTTTAGAAAGAGGAGGAAGAGTGAATTTCGCGATTTAAAAGAAATGAAGGCGGCTGGTCAGACATAGGTCGGCTCGTACCTGGCTAGGGTGGCTCGATGAGACATTATAGGGTTTGACTGTTTTATTATTATATATTTTTTTAAATATCTCGTATTATAAACAGGGAAATCTCTAACTCCTATTGAGGTGTGTCGCCTGGCATTCCTAATATTATACCGCTATTCTGAACCCAATGGAACAAGTTTCAGAACCTAATTCGATTGTATGTGGAAGATAGCTTTTTAAATCGACGATTTTTAATTAAACTAATCATGTGTGTTTCCAGCTCGTACGACCAAACGGTAACTCCAAACGCTATGAAATTTGAAATCTGATAATAATATACTATTACAGATCCAATGAAACCAGTTTCATCGAATACCGAGAATTAACTAAACCAGTTTCGTCGAATACCAAACGGTAACTCCAAACGCTATGAAATTTAAAACATCATTATTGATATGATTTGATGAAATCGCTTGAAATTCCAGTTTTAAAACTTACTAACACAATTCAAATAGAATTTACATCAACATTAGAAATCATTTCGATTCATATTAAGTAAAATTTCAATTATTCGCACTATTTCAATATTTAATTCACTATTCTTGAATTACGATGAATCGCTATATTTGAAATTTAAATCAGATTTACTTATTCAACCAAAATTTCCATATTCAAAATCAATTAACATTTCAAATTCAATATTTAAAATAAATTAAATGTTCAAAACCAAACGACCAAAATTCCGGGTCGTTACACTATTTATATAAAGTTTGACCTTTATTTTTGCGATGCAAGTATATGTTATTTCCTTATGTTTTTATGTGCTAAAAGTGTTAGATTTGTTTGGCTTGGTAACCATTGCAAAAAGCTAACATCTTACTACGTAAAAAGTAACTTGAAGTTAGTCTAAAAAAGTTTTAGTAAATAATACTTGGATGCTCTCTACATGACATATAATTGTTACTTGCCTATATATTTATGCTCACACTTATGTTATGTGATGTTTGGTTGAATAAGTGACATATGTAAAGTGTTTATGAAAGTGTCTGTACAACGACTATCGCTATATCGGCACTTCGAAAATGTTATCCCCTTTGAAATATTTTTGTTAAATCTTGTGCATGGATTTTACAAAGATAATTAATTATTCAAATAAAGATGTGATTAAAATTAATTAATTATTTTAACAATGATATTTTTTAAATTAATTAATCATTTTAAATAATGATGATTAGGATTAATTAATTAATTAAATTATGATGTGTTTAATACTAAAACATCATTTTAGTAATGATGTTTTAGAATTAATTAATCATTTTAATTAATGATATTTAAGGCTAGTTAATTATTTAATTAATGGTGTATTGAAGTTAATTAATCATTTTATTAATGATGTTTTTAAGATTAATTAACCACTTTAATAATAATGTTTTAAATTTAATTAATCATATTAATAATGATGTTTAAAATTAACTAATCATTTTAATAATGATGTTTAAGGGTTAATTAATTATTTTAATAATGATGTTTTAAAGTTAATAAAATATTTAAACAAGGATGATTAAAGTTAATTAATTACTTTAAATAACATTGTTTGAAGTAATTAAGCAGGATTAAAGCTAATTAATTATTTTAA
The DNA here is from genome assembly GCA_030737815.1 of Allium fistulosum. Lineage (NCBI taxonomy): Eukaryota > Viridiplantae > Streptophyta > Magnoliopsida > Asparagales > Amaryllidaceae > Allium > Allium fistulosum. Next base: position 859,994,081 of record CM060906.1, read on the forward strand.
CTGAGAAATATTTAATCATTTATTTAAGTTAATTGATCATTTTAAATAATGATACCTAAGAAATTAATTAGTGTTAAAGTAAATCAATCATTTTGATAAACCCGTTTAAAGTTATTACTTGAAATGTGAAATCCCAGCACAATTTTGGTTTTAAAAGTATAAAAGTTTGATTTTGTTGTGGAAAAGAAGTTTCCGTAAATGATATAGTTTATATGGAAAGGATTTAGTCATACTCTTAACACTAAATATCGAGGCATGAACTCGTTTCTATCTCGAAGGTTAAAAATGTTGTCAAGGCAATGCATAAAGGTAACACTACCTTAACTTGCCCAGTTTCATTTTCAACCGAGGGATAGCACTAGTTTGGATCCGACGAATCGTGGTAAGAATATGAGATTTAGTTTCCATATACGATCATTTTTAATTATCCACGATGGTTGATTTATTAACTATTGGTTTAGCTTTCTTCATTGTGTATCGTCAATCTAAGACGATTTGTTGGTCATTTGAGCATTGTTATCCTTTGTCAAAAATGACTAAAACCAAAAAGTGAGTGGGGGCCAAGTTATATAGGATTGCTCTCGTTAGGGTATATTCACATCTACTTTAGGTTAGTTTTGGTTATACGTGCACTAAGATGTGAAGTACTCGGATTCTCGATAATGTTGGTGGGGTCTGGCTTGGAGTTCCCGAGAGGAGTCACTATAGAGAATGACCCTCTCAAGTATATTGACTAGAGGTATACTTTCGGTAAGGAGGGCGCACCCTCCTAGTCATTTATTGGAAAATTTCTCTTTCCATTGATTCCAAATATTTAAATTTACCTCTTTCTTAATTGCAACGGGAAGTGTCGTGAGCACTTTGGGATGTTTAATTATTTGTATTCATTGTTGTGATTGGATTTTGTTATTGTGAGGGGAAAACCGTTCCATAGTTGGCGACATGGTCTCACATACTGTATTTATTTCCTCCCTTTTTTGTTAGAGATTTGCTCATACCAGACTTATTGTCTGACCCAAGTTTTTTGTTTCTGTAAACTCTTGGGTACCCAATTTTTTTTGAGTAGTCTGATAGTAGCAGGTTTCCTTTAGGCTCTTTGAAAATGATGGACAAGTAGGAGGCTCCTTTATCTATCTAGTTATATAATTCCGCTGTATGATTACGTATGCATGTTTTGTAACCAGAAAGTGTAAAGGCAGAATGTATAACTGCCTAGTCTAATAGTTGTAGTAATTTTGCGTAACTCTGATAACTCCATGTTAGGAGTAAGCTGATGTACTATATTATTGGTGTATTATATGTGACCATTTTGGTGTGAGACTTTTTTGTTTTTTTCCGATATGTTCTTTTATTTTATCCCACGACAACTCGTCTTTCGGATGTTTGGACAACGACACACGAACATCGAGGATGTGTTAAGTGTCGTTCTTAAAGGTCAGAAAGGTGGGTCGTCACATTCTATCTCTTTTAAAGTCCCTTTAAAATATCATTATTCACAAATAATTTTGAATAATACTATTATTACTTTTATTATTATTTTTCCTAAATTTTCAAAAACATCGGGATTTAAGTTCTCAAATTCTCATCTTAAATCATTTTAATTTATAAACCACACTTTTATAAAGTTACTTCCTTTTAACAAACAATAGTCAATGCTCAGAAACAAGCGGAGCACAACTAATCAAACAATAAATGAAACTAGCTGAATATTACCATTTCCTAACAAACAAACACGTCATAAATAATTATATTAATTTTTAGAAGTTATTCTTTTATATATAAACTATAAAAACTAGGTAAAATTATCATTTACCAATTTTCAAATCGATGCTATGTCAGTTTTCCTTATCCAAGTGTTTAGAGACCCATATTGATACAGTTGTTCCTTCTGTATTGACCAGAATTCATAAACCACTCAACAAATAAATCGATCCAATATAAAACAAATTTTATAGCACTAACAAATATGCGCTCTCATACACACGCACACACACTCAAACTCATTCTAGGTGTTACTAACCCTATTTCTAATGAGTCAACCCTAACCAAGCCTAGGTGTTCGCTCAACCTAAGCTTTGATACCACGTGTAACGACCCCTCTTTTCAACCCTTAAAAGTCGACAATAATACATCCACAGTATTCACGTGCCGAGCATCTAAGGGCTAAAAATATAGATTGTTGGGGTGAAATAAGGAAAAGATGGAATAATCTCTCATCGTGATGAGTAATATATAATATACAATAGATCTTTACAAAAGAAAAATTATTATACATACATTAATCAGAGTAACTAACCTATCATTAGCCTAAAAAGTTATAACAGCCTCTACTTATAAAGGCTAATAAATACAAAATAACAAATACAACAAAAATAAAAGATACGTGAATATGACTTGGAGACATCCAGCTTGTCTCCTGAAGCTCAATAGTATCCATAACCAAATCTAGAAATATGCACGGGCTGACCCGATCATTATAATAAAACAACGTCTGGGTCAGTTTGGTAAACCAGCGTGAGAAACACAAATCAAGTGGATTTTTAATGTTATAAAACGTTTCAAATTAATGGTATCTCATAAGACCACGCCGCACTTAAACATGATAGGTTTTTACCTTACGATAACCAAACCATTTCGAATAGAAAATCCATTGATATTATAATAATGTCTAGAGTTTAAAATAAATATATAATATAGCTAAAATGTTTGCATCTCACATTCCGGCATAGTTGGGCATAACTAAGTCCATAAGGCACTCATTGGAGAATGGATTACATACAACGACAAGGTTATTTGGTTACTACCTGCCACAGTACACCTTTAGAAAAATGTACCGATGGTCTCACATGGAGCCCTTGCCAAAACAGGATCGGCCTACCCCTTACCAGGTAGTACCGAATATGTCATCAACCCGGTTTTCAGCAAACAACCGTATCGAGTCACTAGCAAACATAAATGGGTCAATATCGATATAGATCGGGTGATGACCATACCGTAATGACAGCGAACCACATAGCCCTGCCGCATATCCCCTGTTTTGGTCATTGCCGGATGAGAGGCTTGAGGTTACGTCTTACATTTTTAGCAAATTCCACTTGGAATGCTAATACTACCTTCCAATCATCAATACAATGCCAGCATTCATCCATACAAGTTATTCTAGGGCCGACAAACCAAAGGCACTACTTGTACTACATCTTCAGGATTAGTAGCAAGCAACCCTTGTACTTCAAAGAACATCTTCGATTTCATCATCTTTAAGATGTCTTCCAATAAAAATTGCTTATGCTAGTTTGAAGTGGTTTTCGGATAATATATATCTGATCCCAAGCTCTCCAAACCGATAACTGATAGTTGAAAACTGGCCAAGATTTGATAGTCGATTATTTAACTACCGAATAAACACATAATCCATCCATAGATTTAACTCTATATAGAAACCAACATGGTTACGCACGTATACAACTATTAAGCCTCTTTAATTAATCCTTTCGTTAATTAAAACCACTTTGTAAATTCTTGTATCAAAATACTTTTACAAAATATATTCATAAACTTTCTCTACACTTTCAATACTTGAAAAATATTGGTATATTCATCTCAACTGTATAAGTATACTCATAAAATATTTTACTTTCAATACTTGAAAAACTTTTTCCATATACTTATATCAACGGTATAAGTGTATCTACAAATTTTTTTACTTTCAGCACTTGCATAATATTGATATACTTATCTCAATGGTATAAGTTTACTCATAAAACATTTCACTTCCAATACTTAGAAAACTTTTCCATATACTTATATCAACAATATAAGTATTTTCACAATACACTACATTTCCAATACTTAGAAAATGTACTCATATACTTATCTCGGCGGTAACGGTACATCACAAATCTTAAGAAATATTTCATTTCCAAAACCATACTTTCTTGGGTTGAATAAATGTCATTTAAAACATTGGTAAAAATAAACCTTAAAACAATTTTGGTGTAAGTAAATGGAACGTATAGAAATTGGACCAAATATACTTACCACCACTTTCCTATTAGAAACAGTACTATCCCTCGAGTAACAATGAACTCGAACAAGTTAGAAAAATTATCCTTACCTCGAAATACATTCTTAATTCTCAAGATAGAGACTAGTTTCCATACCTCGAAATTTGGTGATAAGTAAGAAAAGAACACTTTCCATACCACCATAATTTTAAAATGATCATTTATAGAAATCAGACCTCATTTCCTTTTATAAAACACCTTTTTATAAATCTCTTTTATATTTTCAAAACTCCTTTTATAAATCTCTTTCACAAAATATCATTTATAAATCTCCTTTAAAAAATATCCTTCTCCTTTACTAAATATCATTTATAATTCTCCTTTATAAAATATCATTTATAAATCTCCTTTATAAAATATCATTTCTAAAATTCGTCGATTCTCCGGATCTGAGGCCGTGGTATAATCTGAGAGTAGCACCACCTCTGGTACAATTGTTGTTTTTTAGAAGGCATTATCATTTTTTTCATAAATTGGTCGTTTTTCTCACAATTGTTATTCACAATCCGCATCGTTAAGAACCAATTAACTAGCTTTAGCCACGTCATCCGAAAATCACATAGCTCCCTCTAAAACAATTTCACAAAAATCACCCAGCTCCCTTCAAAATTATTTCACTTCCCTCCAAATCATCCTGAATTTCTCCTTAACTTTTATTCAACATAGAAAATATAATATCTTCGTCCTCAAAATATTCACCATCTCCCAACAGCAAAATTCATCCTTCTCAAAATTTTTGACCAAAAGAAAAACCGTCATCCCAAAAATGAAAACAGAAAACTCACTGCCAAAAGTAATCTCGAGCTTAAGGTTACGATGTTCGAGTTTGTGTTGCTACCGACCTGAAGTCATCGACAAGATGGAAGTCTGGTCGCGGGTTTGATGTTCGATTCAGTCGATTTTGGTCAATTGCTCGACTCAGATGATTCAATGTTCGTGTGAGTATAGTCGGTGAAGTCGCGATTGGCTGTTTGCTGATCGATTTGCTGGAGGTAGAGTTCTCGATTTTGTGATTCGTGATTGGTGGATTTGAGGTGTTTGATTTGGGTAAGGGCAATTTGGGGACTGCGGTTGGTAGTGTGGTAGGTCGGAGATGGTGATGCATTTTCAGGTGGGGGAGTTGATGTTCGGAATGATGTAGCAAGGTGGAACTATGGTGGTGAATGTGGTTGTATTGTTATGGGTGTCGGCAGTGGAGGGCTTGCTGGCAGAGGTGTGGGAGGAGGAAGTTTTTGTAGGATTTATGGTGTTTGGGTTGTTGGGTGTTCCAGGAGGGTGATGGGTTGAATAGAGGAGATTTGTGGGTTTCTTTGGTTGAGGTTGATGATAGGAAAGGCTACTGTGGTAGTAGTCAAGGTGATTGAGGGGATTTGAGATTGATTCGAGATATGGTGAAGTGGTGGTGCAGTTTTGAGAAGGAAGGTGGACTATTTTTTGGGATTCTATTGAGGGGATGGAAGTGATGTTATTGACAGTAGATAGGGGTGATTGGTGAATTTGGTCTGAGGATATGGTGACTAGTTGTTCAAACTTGGTTTTGGTGAAGTGTAGGAGGAATTGTTACTACTGTTTGGACAGTGAATGACTGGATGATTTAGGAAGTTTTGGTGATTGGGTGGTAGGTGATGGTATATGTTTTGTTGAGTGACTTAAATGGTCTGGATGGTGAAGTGCAGTAGTTTCAGGTATGAGGCTGTGTTTGCAGAGGAAGTGTTGATGCATTGTGATGGAGGAGTGGGTATCGGTGTTGATGTGCAATCAGGTGTCGGTTTGCTTGGTGGTTGGAGTTGTATACATGTCTCGAGTATAAATGAGCATGTATTGGTATTGTAGTATATGTTGTGGACACGAATGGGTCGAGTGTCTGTAAGCTAGAAAGAGTCATAGGCAAACATTGTGTGGCTTGTGTGTATATAGTAGCGATCACCGGGTGTTTATGGAAATGGTTGTAAAGGCATGGTATGTTTAGTGATGAAATTGGATACATAAACCACTTCCAGTACATGATGTGCTGCTATGGGGATGTGAACTGATCACATGATGTGCTGCTATGGAGTGTTTGATGTTCAGAATGTGGGAGAAGTATGTGCGTTTGATGTTTGTGAATATGAGGTGTAGTCTATGAGTATGAACGTTTAACATTATGTATTATGTATTAAAATTGTACTACAAAATATTATGTGCTTATACTATTTTTTGTAGTATATATAACCGTCTTTAACATTATTGAGTATTATATAATGTGCTTAAAACAAACTAACATCACAAATTACAATTATAAAATTGATTACAATTATAACAAACTGATGTATATGATATTCAATAACATTGTGTCTGCTAGAATAAGCGATGTGTAGCTAAACCAAATTACATCACTAATAAGTTTAAAACTGAATTCAGATGCATGTATAGACATCAGCTATGAACTGATGTCTTAATTTTGGCTATTTTTAACATCACCCACTAACACATCGGTAATTTTTTTCATAGGCATCGGTCTTGGCCTGATGTCCATGAACAAAACTCTAGCGGTGATACTTTCCACAAAAGGATCATTCCAAATATCACTATGAATTCACAAATGTGAATTATTTACCCAATTTATCAAAATATGATATAATTTCCCTTTTATAAAATATGATTTATTAATTTATTTCTTTATTCATAAAATACCATTTATAAATCTATCCTTTTATACAACATTTTATATAAAGCGTTTCACAAATATTTTTTCCCAAAATATTTCTACCTTCATTTAAAAAAGAATCACTTTATTATAAAAGATAAATTCTCTTTTTTCTTTAAATAAACATCCGCTATTATATTATTTTTTTGTAAAATAAATACTTCCAAAAATACTTTTAAAAACATTTTCATATATATTAAAAAAGACTAATACAAATGTTAGAGTAAAATAGAGAATTTCAAAATCCATTTTTGAATAAATTATCATAGAAATCCAAAAGTCAGATTTAAAATCATTCTTCGAATCAAAACCAATTTCAAATCCAAATAGCAATTAATAGTATTTCCAAATACTATAATAAGTCCAATAGCCACCATAGCACTTAAACAATGCTACTACCTTTATCACTAAAATGGTTCAACTTTTAACATATATCAATGTCACATCAATATGGCCAAAGTACTAAACTTTGACATTCAACTATTCATAACATAGTATATAACTGTAATTTAAAATCAATAATGGTGAGAAAATCCGGATTCCTCAATAAAATTCCCTTTAGATTTCTTTTATATGTTATTTGCTTTTCAAAGTGGAAATTCAACCAAACCAAACCAATAAATCATTTAAATACGAAAATAGTAATTTATATTTACACTATATCATATAGTATTCAACCAGAGGTGAGTTAACTCACCAAAATTTCAGTTGATGCTTTTGTGCTCATTTGATCCAAAATCGAGCGATGTTCCATTTTAGCTCAAAATTTCACTTGCTCCAAACTTGACGAAACCAATTCCAGTGTATAGATAACTTTTCTAAGAGCGCAACCCAAAAGACCACGTCTCGACTAGACTAGTATGAAGAAGTTATTGATTTAATAAGATTTCGATTTAAATAATTTATTTAATTACACTAATCACATTATTACCACAAATCTCTCTCCCTTAATACTTCTTCCCTCCCAACTAACCAACTCCATATACGTGCATGCAAGTGCACAAACTTGTCATGCATATGCATCCACCATAAATTCCCTCAATACTCCATGAAATCCAGCATCTTCAATTATATTGCATCCCTCTTTGCTTTCTCGGTACACCCATGTAAAAAACATTGAACTCGATCACCTTTAGATCATCCCGACTCGCTCGACCATGCCCTAGAAATGCACAGGTCGGGTTTTGCCTCATCCTACTAGAGTTGCTCCAACCACCACCCTTCCACTCCTCTTTGAACCAATTTTGCAATGCCACTCTCCGTTTCCACCACTCCTCCCCAATCGACGACTAGCTCAAACATTAACTTTGGCTCAACACATTGAATATCATAAACTCAACTGCCTCCATCAAACTTTACATAGATTTGAAGCCTACGACACTACAAACTCAATGGATCCAGTATTGTAATTTTTCGTTAAGTGGATGATTTGATTTTGAATTTTAAATGGAGCAACCATTTTTTGTTTACTGTAAAAAGAAAATAGGAAGAGAGAGATATGGAAATGAAAAGTAAAAGGGGGGAAAAGAATATGAAGAAAAATCTTGTGTTTGGTTTGTTTATTTACAATTTTTTGGCAATTCGATATACAATATTTCGTTTGTGTACGAACAGCGAAAGACAAGAACAAAAATACGGTCGCACACAACAATGCGACACGATTGCAAAACAACAATATAATATACTGATCATCTTATTATGTTAAATTTCAAAAATACCGACGTCTGTCACAAAATACATTAAACGATATTTTAAATATTTTTCAAATTAAAATTTATAGAAAAATCCTATAAATTGAAATTAAAATACGACATTAAAAATCAATTCGTTTTATTAAAAATTGATTTTCTTATTATTTATTAAATTTGAATCTAATTTGAATATTTAAATAAATTAAATATTCCCGTTTGAAAAGTTAAAAATTTATGGGTCATTACAGTAAGTGTAGGTGGTGTTTGACACTAATTTTAGACCTAATAATAGTGTAGTGTTTCAAATTATCTAAAATATTCAACTCTAAACCACAATTGGAGCACGATTTATAAATAGAACTAGAAACCATGTAAATAGCTTAAAAATCTCAAATGTGCATCAATTTAGTAACAAGTCATCAGATCAATTTCTAAATTATCATATCAGTCCATTAACAATATATCAACATATAATAGGAAATCAAACTCCATCATAGGTAATTTAAGGATTCAATTGAGAAGTTACTCATCATTGTAAGCTTCACCTTTTAGATCATCGTTCCCAATCATGGTTGATGCTTTGATCAACTCTATCATTGACTCCTTCTTGTTCCTAATCTTCCCTCTTATGTTGCTTCTCTATCGGTTTAGATCTCTTTGGAAATTTGCGTCACATAATCCTAAAATGAAATGAAAGTTAGGTATCTCGATGAAATCTCCATAGTTAATGAATTCGATTAAAGTTTTATACATTTCTTCTATAAGATCTAAAACTTTATTCATGATAATTTGAAAATTAAAATAAAGAAATATTCTATTCATACACCAAAAATTATCTAACTTATGCCATTATCTTCTGAAAATAACTATTACAAAATTACACTTCTTCTTAGTTGCATTTTTAACATTCTTCTTATAACTGATCAAACTAAACTTTAAAATCAATGAAATATGATCAAATCAGTCCACTTTGTTGGAGAAGTCAATGAGAAACTAGTTTAGGATCCTCTAAGATATTCTTATTTGTAAGGATATCTATTTAGGAACTCTCTTCTCGATGCTCGGGTGGGATAATAAATAGTAACTGAAGGAAAATTTTATGCATGCTACTGGGAAACTGCTGCTTTCTAGTTACCATTGGAACTTCTTACTATAGGTCTTCTATTAAAAGACCACAAAGGATAGGAAGGTATAACTAAGAAAAGGAAGGTACATTGAGAAGAAGAGGGTTCCTTTCAACTGACGTTGCTAATGTGCCACCACTACCGATCGAAATCTGAATATCCAGTGAAGTAGTAGGTGAAACTTCCTCTGTGGATTCAACTACCAAATGCATCTTTGCCAGGTTGAAACTGGAAAATTCTAAAATAAAGAAGCTATAATAACACTGCTAGCTCACTACAAGAAATGAGCTAAATAGCAACGACTATTCTAACGGCCGTCGACATCTCCATCATTTCGTTTTCGACGGCTTTCAACGGTTATCTATTTTAATTAATTTAATTTATCACATTATTTTAACTTATTAATTATAGAAGTTTGAAATTTGTTTAAAAATACTAATTTAATTTCTAAAAATTAAAAAAGATTTTTTTATTCAATTCTTCAATTTTATGTCAATTTATGGTTAATTAAATTAGTGTTTTCGATAATTTTTTGTTGTGTAATTCGATATTTAACTTTGTAAAAATAAAACTCAAACGATCAATATATGCAACTTTCAGTCCATCCATTATACAACTTCAGTGAAATTTATGATGCGTAACTGCTTTATGAATTTAAATATATTTTTTAACCATTGTGCAACTAGTTATGAATTTTCAAATGTATTTAACATTATAAATTCATATAAAAGAAAATATTCGATAGAAAAATAATTTTTTTGAATCTTATATCGATCCAAAATATTTTGGACCTACTTCCAAATTATGATTAAAATAGTGAATAAATTTAGGATGTCGGTCTTGATTCTTAAATTTATAGCTCCTCGTCTATATTTGAACTAAAATTCTTTCATTTGAAGGCCAAACAATCTTCAAATGAGACGAAATTTGGATCACATATATTTTATAATGTATTTATCCAACCTACATGGTTAGAATTGAAATAAAATGGAAGGAAAAAAATTTAGACTCAAAATATATCATTTTTCAAGGAATTATATAACACTTGATATATATTATTAGGACAACTTCTATGAAAATGACTTGTTTGAAGTCTTAATTTTTTTTCCATATGTTTTTTAAAATCCAACCATACGGATTGGATAAATACGTAATATAGTATATATGGTTTGAATTTCATCTCGTTTGAAGATCGTTTGATCTTCAAATGAAAGTTTTAAGTTTGAATGTCAACGAACGACTATAAATTTGAAAAATCAAGATTGATGCCTCAAACCTGTTTATTTTCCTTTTATATTTCGACCATATGCCTAAAATACCTTGGATGGACATAAGATTCAACGAATTCATTTTTTTACCAAATATTTTAGTTTATATGAATTTTTTATGTTAAATGCATTTAAAATTCATAATTAATTATCAAATTGTTAACAAAATTATTGTATAACGAATAAAATTAACCTTTTTAATAGTTAGAAACAAACGTGGATTATTTTAAACTTTTTAAATTTTTTATAGAAAAATAAATTTTGATAATAAATTAAATTAAACTAAATTTATTTTAAATAGATTGAATTTTAATTAAATATCTTAAGTTACCGTCAGAAGCAATCGAAAACCATCGGAATGTCACGATTATAGCTTCAGTCGAGCCCGATCTCATTCACTACTTTCCATCCCTAAACGTAAAGTTTTCCCCAAATTCACCCAACCTCCTTCGCCAACCGCCGTCCCCTCGTCAGCTTCCATCGCAATCTTCATCAATTTGCAATCACCAACCATCTATGCGTTCCATTCATCAAAAAATCAGGTTTATTCTTCCCCTAAAATAATAATCTGAATTATGATAAAATTAGTGTTAATTTATGCTTATATTTGTTTATAATAGTCCATTGATTAGTTATAATTGTATATTGGTTGACTGAGAAATGTAAATTAGGGTTATTAGTGTTTAAATTCGATAATTACTATATAATTAGGGCTAATTTCGGTTGATTAGTGTATGTGTATATTAGTGTAACATAATTTAGTGTTAATTAGTGTACGTATTAGCTAAAATGTCGACAAATGCAATTTATTTAAATATTCCATTTATTAGTTTATACCCTTAATTATATATAAATTTAGTTTATGTGTATGTAGTAATATGTATAAACAAATTAGTGTATAATGTTAATTTTTTATTACTGTGTAATAAATTAAAATTAGTGTTAGCTAAATGTTAAAAAAAATTATTTTTTAATTGTTAAGAAAATAATGAATTGGTGTGTAATGTGCTTTATTTTTTAAATCCCTTAGATTATTTGCCCGTTGAACAAGTATTGTATATAATCATTATATAAATGTTTATTTTTCTATAAAATGGACATCAATATTCATATTATATAGTATTTGTCGAATTTGTATCTGTATTAGACAAGTTACAAACATAATATAATAATTACATTTCGTAACTCATTTCATCTTAAACAGTTCACAAATTTCAACAGTGCTTCTTTTTTGTTCCATGTGTATGCGCATTTGTGTACGACACGAAAAACAAAGGGAACGTGCTGCCAAAATTTTGTTGAATCGTTTAAGATGAAATGATTTGCGAAATATAATTATTATATTTTGTTTGTAATGGAAAGTAGGATGACCAACCATCAACAGTTAAAAATAATAATTTGAAAGTATAATATTGTAATTTATAGTTTGTTAAAATTAAAAGTAGTATTTTACAAAAGAAGAAATTTTTTTATATAAGGTATAATTAATAAAACAGTAAAATGTATGAATGACATGAAAACAAAATGTCAATCAAAAAAAATCATAATTTTTCGAATCTTACTATATTTTTTTAAATTTCTATCATATTTTAATAGAAAAAATAATCAATTATTTTGTTGATCAGAAGAGGTGGATGTATCAACAAAAGGGAATGAAAGGCTTAATAATGAAACATTTTTATTATGGTGTGCATGGATTTATAAAGTTCACCAAAAGTAATAACGAAAACGACGAAGAAGTTCGTCGTTTATGTAGTAACTTAAAACATTCAAAGCATTGAAAATCGAAAATGGTTATAATACATTTGTTTCAAAATGGTTTCGTGCTAGATTATTACGTGCAGGATCTTCATATTGAAGTTGTTGCACCTAATCATGTAGTATCGGATGAGGAGGTGGATAATGGCATTGTTACGGTGAATCCCATAGAAGATATGATTGAAGATGCAACATGATCAATGTTTCCTACTGTTCAAGTCGATGAAGAAGATGTAAATGCCGAAGAAAAACCAAATATTGGAGCAAAGGAAATCTATGATTTATTGGATGTTGCTAAGAAAACCATTTGGGATGGATGTAAAAGCGGCACCCGATTATCAATAACTGCTGAATGCATTGCTATGAAATCTAAATTCAACTTCATAGACATTGGATTTTCACCTGTTGTACAAGTTGTAAAACGATATATTCCACCCGATAATTTAATGTGTGAAAATCATTATGAAGTGAAAAAACTTATGTCTACTTTCGGTGTGTCGTACCAAAATATATATGTTATCCCGCCTTTTGGCAAGGCCGTGACACCAAGAACTCGATTGGAAGTAAAGGACAGTCTATCCCGAAGATCGATTACATACAAAGTTCACTATGGATACTGATAAATTTTTCCCAAATCCGGATCGAGCTACAATCAATATGACACAACAAGCAAAGCTATGAAAGCCAACGTCTCAAGTTTCGAGTCAATCAGAGCTCATATGCCCGAGTTATGAACCGATCAAGTTTCATAGGAAAGGTGGGTATCCCTTGAGTTCGTATCCATTAGTTCAGTGACCACCTCCTTCGTATCCACTCCATTCGAATCCATCCAGAAAACCACATTCGTATCCATGGAAGAAGGCCCATTCGTATCCACCTTGCCCCTCTATCTCGTATCCATCGCATATATCACTTCGTATCCATCAAAGTCAGGGTGATCACAACTAATTCGTATCCATGAAGGGAACGCCACGTTCGTACCCATCAGGCATTACCCTCCTTCGTATCCACCAAGCGGCCATTACTTCGTATCCATCGAATTTGCATTGCCGCGTATCCATCGAGCTCACCCTACTTTGTATCCATCACGGCTAACAACAGTTCGTATCCATCAAGTAAATAATAATTCGAATCCATGGAAGAACTCCACTTCGTATCCATCACTTGACAACATTTCGTATCGCTCGTCAACCGATACGAAAAGATTGAGCCTATATCGATACGAATGGGAGTATAAGCCATCGATACGAATCGAACTCAAACAAGTGATGCGAAGGGAACATGTTTGATCGATACGAGATGGAGCAATAATCATCAATACATAGAGAACACACTAAGTCGATACAAACAAAGCCTAGAAGAGAGGAAGACTCGATCTCTCGGCATGAAAAGTGGATTGATCCTAGAATATAGTGCCACATCATCTAGCAGTCACGAGCACAACATGGATATGAACCAGAACGATACGAATTGTATCGATACGAATTCGATAGCACACTGTAAATCCAAACTTGCATCGATCATATCTCACAATCTACAAGTCCAAATGCCACCAAATTTTCACAGGAGCTTGCCTACAACCTCAAGAATATACCAGATCAATTTCAGCCAAAAAGGATCAATTCTTGATTGATACGAATTTCATTCGTATCGCTCTGTTATCGAGTCGAAATCACCTGAACTCGATCTCGTGGGCCTACCCATGTGAGAGAAGAAATCCTCTGAGATTTGGGTGATATATTTGCTGCCTATGCCTATAAATAGTGACCCTGGACCTACAGAAAAGGGACTTTGGCCTCTCTACGTCGTTACTCTACCAAAATTGCTATTGTACTTTGATTGTATTGTTGTAATCTACTTGTAACCAACGAGCTATAATCAATAAACATCAATCATTTCATAGTGGACGTAGGCCATACGTTGAACCACTCTAAATTTGTGCATTACTGTACTTTTTCCTATCTGTCGATAGGTGTGTTTGTTAGATCTTTCTCATTTTACATTTACTTTCTTTATTTTATCTCTTCAAACACATCCAAAGAGTGTTGTACCCAATTTGGGTACAAACAATATATACATGTTTAAATGGTTGCGTGTTGTTTTGGAAAGAGCATATCAATCTTAGAAAGTGTAGAATATGTAATGAGGAAAGACACAAACCAAGAAAAAAGAAGGGAAATGAAGTTCCATACAAGAGAATGCATTACTTAATCATCATTCCTAGACTTCAAAGGTTATATGCATCTTCTGTTACCGCACCTCATATGAGATGGCACAGTGTGAGAACATAGGAAGAAGATACCTTAATACGCCCAGTTGATGGAGATGCATTAAAACATTTTGATAAGACTTTTCCCACTTTTGCTGTAGAGAGCCATAATGTTAGACTTGATTTGTGTACAGATGGATTCTCACCATTCTCTCAATTTATTTTTAAATATTCACCTTAGCATATTATCATTACACCTTATAATTTACCTCCATGGATGTGTATGAAAACCCCAAATATGTTTCTCACTATTATCGTTTTTGGCCCTGATGATCCAACACAAGAAATCAATGTTTATTTAAAACAATTGATTGAAGAGTTGAAAACAGTATGGCATAAAGGAGTTGAAACAAACGACATTACAAAAAAAAGAATTTTTGTATGTTCGCTTCTTTGTTATGGACTATCGGTGATTTTCCTGCTTATGCAATCTTTCAGGTTGGAGCACGTTCGGTCGTCTAGCTTGTCCATATTGCATGGAAGAAACATGAGCATTTTGTTTACCACATGGGAAGTAAATTTCATGATTTGATTGCCATCGGTGTTTTCTCTATGTTAATCATACTTTTAGAGGAGATAAATTGTTTTTATAGCTAATAGAGTAGAGACTAGACAACCACCAACAATTTGGGCAAGCGAAGAAATATATGAACTTGTAAAGGAATATCCAAAAATACATGAAACTGGAGTACAGATTGAAATTCCAGGTAAATCGATGGTTCATAATTTTTGCAAACAAAGTATATTATGGGAGTTACATTGATGGAAAGATCCTTTACTTCGACATAATATTGACGTGATGCACAATGAGAAAAACGTGTTTGATAATGTGTTTAATACACTTTTGAATATTAAGATAAAGATTAAGAACGATGTGAAATGAAGGTATGATATAATAGAATTATATAAGCGTCTCGAGCTTAATATCAAACCAAATGACACTAAAATACCCAAATCATGATATAAGTTAGAGCATAACAAAGTAAAACTTATGTTAAAATTGGTGGAAGGATTCAGATTTTCTGATGGGATTTCTTCTAATCTTCGTGGATGTGTTGACTTTAAAAACAATAAACTAAGTAGGATGAAAATCCATGATTGCCACGTAATGATGGAAAATTTGTTACCTGTAGTTTCAAAGAACCGTTACACGTAAATGTTTTGACGGTTATAACGGAACTTAGTTTGTTTTATAAAGAGCTTTGTTCGACTATGTTAAAAGTTGAACGTCTACGTAAACTTGAAGTAGATATTCCGATACTGCTCTGTAAACTGGAAAAAATCTTTCCTTCAGGTTTCTTTAATGTAGTGGAGGGTTTACATGTTCATCTTCTATTTGAAGCACGCCTTCGAGGTCCTATGCAATATGGATGAATGTATCCTTTTGAGAGGTAATAATATTGAGTATGCTAAATATTAATTTAACTACATATGAAACACCCTGATATTTTACGGTAAATATAATTAAAAAGAAATTAAAAGCGCATTTGGTACAGTGGTAAAGGAGCATTTAGACTTCCTTAGTGACCAGGGATCAAGTCCCGTTGTCGCCCAAAATCTGGAGCGATATTTTTTTAGCTGGTTCGTTTCCAGCGATTTTCCTACGTATTTCAGCGTTGTTTCTGACATGGGGCGGATTCCCATTCGCTCCAGTGATGTAACAGGATGAGATGGCTAAATTTTATTGGTTGGTGATGTGTATGGGCTAGAATGGATAACCATTAAGTGTATGAAAGAACTAGATTTAATCTAAAATAATCTAATGGATTATATTCACTCAAACAATCTATAAATAAACCATCTAACCTAAACCTAATCTCTTAGTCAGCCGTCGCCATAATTCTATAGTAAAATTAGTTTGTATTATTCTTCCTCCTTTTCTCTACTAAATAAACAAATCTCTACCAAATTAAATTATCTATATATATATTCAAGCAATTTGGGGAATTTAGAAGAATCAAAGGGAGAAAGATTAAAGCAAAGATTTTTTCAAATTTATGCAAGCTTAAGTGCCAGGTGAGTGGGAATTAATATGATATAGAAAAATAAAGTAGTTCAATGTCAGTTCTTTTCTGGCACGTTAATATGAATTAATTTCTATTGTTAATTGAGAATAGACGTAAATTATTGCAACTTCTTCTTCTTCTTCCACTTCTCAAATCTAATTCATGTTTGGTTTAAATTATAGGACATATAAATTGTTATTCACGTTTTATGGCATAAATAAGATTGAAATTTATGTAAATTATTGTATCTTCTTCTTCTTCCACTTCTTAATTCTAATTCATGTTTGGGTTGAAATTTGGAACAAATAATTGTTATTCACGTTTCATGGCGTAAATAAGATTGGTTTAATTAAATTGAATTAGAATTGTTATTCAATTTCTAATGGTAAAACAGGTTAGTTGAATAAATTCAGAATATGTTACTTGAATAAAATTATGGTTTTGATTGATATAATTACATAATTTTGAATATGGTTTTGGAACAAAATTGGGAAGTCTAATTAGCATAATTATTTGTTTCATATGTGGCCTAAAAATGTAAAAGTGGAATTTTGTGTAATTAAATGGTTTGTGGCTATTGGATAAAAAAATTTGTACAGATTAAATCTCTAAAAGGAGAACGTAAATTAGGGTGGAAAAAAATGTAAATAAAATAAACCCTAAAGACTAGTGTAAATCTGTAACAAAATGGCATAAAAATTACAGACAAACCATACAGACTGAACGGACGTGCAATTGAAATACCATGTATGTAAGAAAAAGGGAAATTGTGAAATAACCAAATCGGATGTAAAAATGGCCTAATGTAGATTAATGGAAATAAACAGTATGTAAACTGTAACGGTAAAATTAATTAATTTGGAAGCGATTTGGTAGGCAGGCCTTGTAAAGGTCTGGATAGGTGTTTCATGCACTTAAAACCAAAATATAGTTTTGGCTGTACGTACTAGGAGCGGGCAAGTAGGTTCGCAAGGATGTTTGTTACCTTTCATAGGTTGCTAGTATGCAGGATAGATAGCATCCGCAATTGTAAGCATCTTCAGGCAGATCGACGTGGATGGAAAAGGACAAGTGTGCTCCGACGTAGGCTTCTTTAGGCAGATCGTTGGAGGATTTTGCACAGCCAACCTAGCTGCGGGCGCTCTTTCAGAGGACCGACACTTTGGATAGGGGCAAGTCCACGTTGGTGACTAAGGAGACAGGAGGACAGGAGTCCAGTTTGGCGGAGCCTGAGCGCAACTTCAGGGTTCTGCGAGGTTGTTTGAGTCGGCGTCGGTCAGACGTAAGAGGCATTTAGTCATAATGCATGGGTGAAGAGCATGACTTTCACGCTGTAGCACATGGATAGGTAAGGACAGCAGGTCCGACAGGCTGATTGACGTTTAGTATTACTGCATGGTTGACTTCCCTAGAGTGACCATGGACTTTGTCTTCTGTGGAATTGTATCTAAGAAGGATTCACTGCATTATATTATTCACCCTCTGCGATATCCGGGGAAGACCTGAAATTAAACTATTTTATTCTTTCTGTTTTATTTTATTTCTCATTCACCAAACTTTATGTCTGACCCATTCCTATTTTTCCTAGTTTCCCCAAATCATAGGAGGGTAGGTCTAGGTTGTATTTCTTTGAAGCTTGGAGGATCATTGGAGCAGTTGTTATCTTCGGCTTTTGTTTCTTTTGTTCAAGTACTTTGTTTCTCTTTTTCATACTTTACTCTATATATGGGGACCTATATTATGAACTTTGTTATGTTTCATGTTTTTGTGGAGACTACTTGGTACTTTTGGTTTCAGAAATAAATTTGGAATAATGTTGTTTTTAATGAAGCTGTTTTGCTATTAATTTATAATTAGTGAAAGTTTTCTTCCGTTGTAATATTTTAATCATTTTATGCTATTGCCTTAGTCTCTGTGTTATGTTATGGATTTTTATTTCACCTGACCACCCGTGCTTCTAGTCATGTCCGATTTTCGGGGTGCCAAGAGGTGCGAGGTGTCACGGTTGGTATCAAAGCTAAGGTTTCGGTAATCCTAAAAATATTTTAAAAATATAAAGGATTTTGAATAATTTTTAAAGGGTATCCCAAATAATACTTTTAAAAGTATATGTATATATTTTGGAAATAAAAGAAATCTTAGAAATGGGTCCCTCATATCTCTTCCTCCCTATCTGTTGAATTATTTGTGGAGTACCTAATCCCATCTTTTTAATATCCACAAATAGAAATGTCTGAACCGCAATATATCCCTGTAGTTCCAGGCCTTAATATGCCTGCTTGGTTCGGACGTTATTTGCAAGCTACTGCACGAGTAGAGCCACCAGCTAGGGATGTTGCTCCAATGGAAGGGGCTCCAGCCCGTCTGCTAGGCATTCCCGATTTTCCCAAGTTATGCAAGGACTACACCAGCTTAGGAGGCAAGCCGTTTCTTGGTACCGAGCCATATACCGAGGCGAGAGCTTGGATCCGTAGTTATGAGTGGATATTTGGACTTATGAGATTGAAGGGCTTGGCTCGGAGGCAGTTGGCTTCATGGAAGTTGCAGGGAGAGGCTCTTTGTTGGTGAGAGATTGTGGACGCTGAGGCTGATAATTTGACTTGGGCAGATTTTCATACTAGGTTCGAGAGGAAATTCTTATCGCAGGCTGAAGAGGGAGTGCAGCTAGAGAAATTTATATAGCTCAAGCAAGGGGATATAACAGTTAAGAAATATGTTAATCAATTCAATGAGCTTTCTAGATTTGGACTAGACTTGATCAATACTCCTCACAAGAAGGCGTTGAAGTTTGCTAAGGGTTTGAGTCAGCCACCGTAGAGTTTTGCGGTGAGCCACATTCCGATGGGAGCTACTTTTGAGGGATTGGTAGAGATGGCTTTACTTGCTGATGTTGAGAAGAAAGGAGATGCGGCGTAGAAGAGTGATGGGAAGAAGCAGTGGAGAGGAAAGAGGAGAGGAGGAGGATGAGGAGGGTCAGGTGGAAAAAGGAAAGTTCCAAGGAAGGACTGGAAATGCAATACTTGTGGGAAACCAGGTCAGCTTGCTAAGGATTGTAGAGGGGCAGGAGAGCGACCGAGACTAAGGTTCTATCTTTGCGATCAAGTGGGGCATATGAAAAAGGACTGTCCGTCGAAGCCCAAGGACAGTTCACATACACCTTCATAGCATGCTTAGGCTTATGCTTTAGAGGCAGCTCCTTCCTCTAGTACTCGTCCGGTTGTGGACAAGGGAAAGAAGGTGATCATCGAAGGTGTGTTATCTATCTCTGATTTTCCTGTTCGTACCCTATTTGATTCTGGAGTTTCGCACTCTTTTATATCTAGTACTCTGGTAGAGAGTCTTGGTCTTAATGCTTGCTTAGTGACTGACCCGGTAGTAGTATCAAATCCCGTAGGAGCATCGGCCTATTTTTCCATGTTATGTCGGGATTTGAAATAGTTTATTTTAGGGGTTGAGTTTGACTGTAGTGCCTTTGTATTGGGCTTTTCCGGGTTCGGGTTGATTCTTGGTATGGATTGGCTATCCATGTATGGTGCTGTTCTTAATTGTGATAAGAGGGTAGTGAGGTTAGGCACTTGTAGTGGACGTACCTTAGAAGTATCTTGTGATCCTAGAGGATCAGTCATGTTGAGCTACCTTTATTCTCTTGACTTATCGCCCGATAGTTTGAGTTCGTTACCCGTTGTTAGAGACTTTCCAGATGTGTTCGAGGAGGTTGCTCGCCTTCCACCTCGAAGAGAGATCGAGTTCAAGATTTATCTTGTCGATAATGCCAAATCGGTTGCTTTACCGGTAAGGCATATGGCTCCTAAGGAACGTCGTGAGTTGAGCAAGCAGATTGGAGAACTTTTGGAGAAGGGCTTCATTCGTAGGAGCATTTCTGAGTGGGGCGCACCCATCGTCTTTGCCACTAAGACGGATGGCTCTCTCAGAATTTGCGTGGATTACAGGGAGCTTAATAAGCCGACGAAGAAGAATCGTTATCCTCTTCCCTATATAGACGATCTCTTCTACCAACTAGTAGGAGCCAAGGTATTTTCGCAGCTCGATTTGGCCCCAGGATTTCATCAGTTGCGTGTGGCGAAGGATAGCATCGAGAAGACTACGTTTAGGACTCCGGATGGGTTATTTGAATGGTTAGTCATGCCATTTGGGCTAACCAATGCTTTAACATATTTTGTGGACCTGATGAGTCGACTGTTTCGTGAATCGTTGAACTAGTTTGTGGTGGTGTTCGTCGATGACATTTTGGTTTATTCACGAAGCAAGGAGGAGCATACTATTCACTTGGAAGAAGTACTTAGGACCCTGCGAGCACATAAGTTGAAGGCGAAGTTCTCCAAGTGCCACTTTAGGAGGGATGAGGTTCGCTTTTTGGGACACATCATTTCGGAGGATGGACTTGCAGTAGATCTAGCGAAAGTGCCAGTAGTACAGGATTGGCAGACCCCTAAGAATGCCACGGACATAAGGAGTTTCCTTGGTCTTGCGGGCTACTATAGGAAGTTCATTAAGGACTTCGCTAGGATATCAGCTCCACTTACCCGCCTTACCAAGAAGAACTCAACTTTTGTTTGGGATGCCACGTGTGAGGATGCCTTTGGTCGATTGAAGGAAGCTTTGACCACCGTGCCCGTATCGGTATTACTGGATGGAACCAAGCCTTTCTCAGTTTATACGGATGCTTGTGGTATAAGGTTAGAGGCGGTACTGATGCAAGAGGGTAGGGTAGTGTGCTACGCGAGTAGACAGTTGAAAATGCATGAGAAGAACTACCCGACGCATGATCTTGAGTTGGCAGCTATAGTTTTTGCTCTCAAGTCTTGGAGGCATTATCTCTTAGGAGAAAGATTTGAGCTTTTCACGGATCATAAGTCTTTGAAGTATCTATTCTCTCAGAAAGACTTGAATTTGAGACAGCAAAGATGGATGGAGTTTTTAGCCTCTTATGACTTTGAGATTTCCTATACCCCTGGCGAGGGTAATGTAGTGGCAGATGCGTTAAGTAGACGGAAAATGGTTTTAAGTCCTCTTTTTTTGGAATGGAAGAATTTGGAGTACATTGCTACCTTTGATTTTAGACCTCCATCGGATTTAGCTCTGAGATTGTTAGCAGCCCTCGACGTCCAGCCTACTTTGATGGAGCAGATTGGAGCAAGGCAAGGTGAGGACAAAGAGTTAAAGGACATTTTAGATAAGCTTGGTAGAGGAGAGTCATCACCACATCTTAGGCACTATACCATGGACACTAGGGGATGGCTTAGAAGGGATGGTATACTTTGTGTCCCCGTAGTGAGGATTTAGTAGATGCGGTATTGGCCGAGTCACATCATTCTAGGATGACAGTGCACCTCGGTGGTGATAAGATGTACCGGGATATGAAAAGGGTATTCTATTGGCCCGGAATGAAGAAGAGGGTGGCAGAGTATGTATCGAAGTGCATCACTTGCCAAAGGGTAAAGGCGGAACAGAAGAAGCCCGAAGGACTATTGCAGCCATTAGATATTCCATTATGGAAATGAGAGAGCATCTCTATGGACTTCGTGGATGGATTACCAAGGTCACGGAGAGGGAACACAAGCATTTGGGTCATTGTGGATAGACTGACCAAGAGTGCTCATTTTATACCCATTAAGAGTAATAGGACGACAACTTCTTTGGTGACTCTTTATGTAAGGGAGATAGTTAGGCTTCATGGAGTTCCCACCATCTTTGTGAGCGATAGAGATCCATTATTCACCAGCGAGTTTTGGAGGAGTCTTTAGCAAGCCTTGGGAACGGAATTGAATTTGAGCATGGCATATCACCCTCAGACAGATCGACAGACTGATAAGGTAAATAGGGTTTTGGAAGATTTGCTCAGATTGTGCATCATTGACTTCGGAGGCTCTTGGGAAGACCACCTACCTTTGGTGGAGTTCGCGTATAATAATAGTTATCAAGCAAGCATTGGGATGGCACCGTTCGAGGCCCTCTATGGCAGACCATGTAGATCACCAGTCTGTTGGTGGGATACCACCGATAGGATCTTGCTTGGACCAGACTTGGTGAGAGAAACTTTCGAGAAGGTGGATTTGATTTGCAAGAGGTTGAAGACTGCACAAGATAGACCAAAGTCATATGCCGACAAAAGACGTTCAGATTTGGAATTTAAGGTTGGAGATATGGTTTTGTCAAGGTTTCTTCTTTGAGAAACGTTATGAGATTTGGCTCAGTGGGTAAGTTGGCACCGAGATTTGTAGGACCCTTCCCTATTACCGCACGGATGGGAAAAGTGGCATATAGAATTGATCTTCCAGATAAGTTGATAAGTTGGCAGGAGTTCATGATGTTTTTCATGTTTCGCATCTAAGGAAGTGTCTACATTATTCCGTAGTAGTAGTAGAACCCGATCAGCTAAGGGAAGTGGAGGTAGAGCGCGAATCACTTATGCGTCGTACACCCACCCGTATATTGGAACACGGCGTCAAGAGATTACGCAACAAGGAAGTTCGTCTAGTGAAGGTTCAGTGGGGAGATGACCCTAAGGAGTGCACATGGGAATCTGAGGAGAGAATTTGAACTTCTTATCCTTTTCTATTTGAAGGTAAACTTCAAATATCCTATCTTTGATCTTTGATCTTTCCTTAGTTAGGGTCTTTTCGATAATCTTTAGGTGAAACTTATGGATGGTAGCTTGGTTTTAAACATGTCATTAGGGCATGTTATGTTTGATGGATGAAAATGATTGCAAGTGGATGCCAATGTTTGCAAATGGATGCATTGCATGCACTAGATAAATATTCATTAGGATGATCGGCCAACTAAGTACACACACCTGCATATGCGTGCCTGTTATCTATTACATTTGCACATGGTTGTGTGTGTGTGTGTATATATATATATATATATATATATATATATATATCTATGTGTATGTGTGTATAAATGGATGTTTCATATGCATGGTGCATTTGGGTGAATGATTGAAACATACATATAGAATTATCAATTATACTAGGGTAATTGCGTACATTTGGTTGCATGGCATAAGCATACTTGCATTACAAGAGGTCAACTGAATCAGTAGACCGACTACCTTTTCGCATTAGGTAAGTTCATATGCATTTCACTTTGCATAAATCATAAATTGCATTAGTTAAAAATAAGAACAATGGTAGAAATGGATGATGGTTGAGTAGATGGATGTAGTTCTTGGATGTTGGTTGTTAATTACGTTCTTCCGTCTTTGGAGATTTTGGGAATGAAATCCTTTAAGGGGGGAGAATGTAACACCCCGATATTTTACGGGAAATATAATTAAAAAGAAATTAAAAGCGCATTTGGTACAGTGATAAAGTCGCATGTTGACTTCCTTAGTGACCAGGGATCAAGTCCCATTGTCGCCCAAAATCTAGAGCGATGGTTTTTTAGCTAGTTCGTTTCCAGCGATTTTCCTACATATTTCAGTGTTGTTTCTGACATGTGGCAGCTTCTCATTCGCTCCAGTGATGTAACAGGATGAGATGGCTAAATTTTATTGGTTGAGTGATGTGTATGGGCTAGAATGGATAACCATTAAGTGTATGAAAGAACTGGATTTAATCTAAAATAATCTAATGGATTATATTCACTCAAACAATCTATAAATAAACCATCTAACCTAAACCTAATCTCTTATTCAGCCGTCGCCATAATTCTACAGTAAAATTAGTGTGTATTATTCTTCCTCCTTTTCTCTACTAAATAAACAAATCTCTACCAAATAAAATTATCTATATATATTCAAGCAATTTGGGGAATTTAGAAGAATCAAATGGAGAAAGATTAAAGCAAGGCTTTTTCCAAATTTATGCACGCTCAAGTGCCAGGTGAGTGGGAATTAATATGAAATAGAAAAATAAAGTAGTTCAATTTCAGTTCTTTTCTGGCACGTTAATATGAATTAATTTCTGTTATTAATTAAGAATAGGCGTAAATTATTGCAAATTCTTCTTCTTCTTCCACTTCTCAAATCTAATTCATGTTTGGTTTAAAATATGGGACATATAAATTATTATTCACATTTTATGGCATAAATAAGATTGAAATTTATGTAAATTATTGTATCTTCTTCTTCTTCTTCCACTTCTCAATTCTAATTCATGTTTGGGTTGAAATTTGGAACAAACAAATTGTTATTCACGTTTCATGGCGTAAATAAGATTGGTTTAATTAAATTGAATTAGAATTGTTATTCAATTTTAATGGTATAACAGGTTAGTTGAATAAATTCAAAATATGTTACTTGAATAAAATTATGGTTTTGATTGATATAATTACGTAATTTTGAATATGGTTTAGAACAACATTGGGAAGTCTAATTAGCATAATTGTTTGTTTCATATGTGGCCTAAAAATGTAAAAGTGGAATTTTGTGTAATTAAATGGTTTGTGGCTATTGGATAAAAAAATTTGTACATATTAAATCTCTAAAGGGAGAACGTAAATTAGGGTGGAAAAAAATGTAAATTAAATGGACCCTAAAGGCTAGTGTAAATCTGTAACAAAATGGCATAAAAATTACAGACAAACCATACGGACTGAACGAACGTGAAATTGTTATACCATTTATGTAAGAAAAAGGGAAATTGTGAAATAACCAAATCGGATGTAAAAATGGCCTAATGTAGATTAATGGAAATAAATAGTATGTAAACCGTAATGGTAAAATTAATTATTTTGGAAGCGATTTGGTAGGCAGACCTTATAAAGGTCTCGATAGGTGTTTCATGCAGTTAAGACCAAAATATAGTTTTGGATGTACGTACTAGGAGCGGGCAAGTAGGTTCGCAAGGATGTTTGTTACCTTTTATAGGTTGCTAGTATGTAGGAAGATAGCATCCGCAAGCGTTGGCTTCTTCAGGCAGATCGACGCGGACGGAACAGGACAAGTGTGCTCCGACGTAGGCTTCTTTAGGCAGATCGTTGGAGGATTTTGCGCAACCGACACAGATGCGGGCGCTCTTCGGAGGACCAACACTTTGGATAGGGGCAAGTCCACGTTGGTGACTGAGGAGACAGTGCACGGGTGAAGAGAATGACTTTCACGCTATAGCATGTGGATAGGTAAGGACAGCAGGTCCAACAGGCCGATTGACGTTTAGTATTACTACATGGTTGACTTTCCTAGAGTGAGCATGAACATTGGCTTCTTAGGAACTGTATCTAAGAAGGATTCACTGCATTATATTATTCACCCTCTGCGATATCCGAGGAAGACCTGTAATTAAACTGTTTTATTCTTTCTACTTCATTTTATTTCTCATTCACCAGACTTTATGTCTGACCCATTACTATTTTTTCTATTTTCCCCAAATCACAGGAGGGCAGGTCTAGGTTGCAGTTCTTTGCAGCTTGGTGGGTCATTGGAGCAGTTGTTATCTTCAGCTTTTGTTTCATTTACTTCGTTTCTCTTTTTCGTACTTTACTCTTTATATAGGGACCTATATTATGAACTTTGTTATGTTTTATGTTTTGGTGGAGACTACTTGGTACTTTTGGTTTCAGAAATAAATTTGGGATAATGTTGTTTTTAATGAAGCTGTTTTGCTATTAATTTATAATTAGTGAAAGTTTTCTTCCGTTGTAATATTTTAATCATTTTATGATGTTGCCTTAGTTTCTGTGCTATGTTATGGATTTTTATTTCACCCGACCACTCATGCTTCTAGTCATGTTCGATTTTTGGGGTGCCTAGAGGTGCGGGGTGTCACAACATATGTAAATTTAATATGAAATAATTTTGTAATATGTACTTAAATCACCTGAAGAAAAAAATTAGACAAAAAACACGAGTTGAAGTTTCGATTTGCAAATCATATACCGAAGAAAAAGCGTCATTCTATTTCTCTCATTATTTCAGTGGCCATATGAGCTTATCATTTGAAAGTGTTCCACGTAATGATGAAGACATTGAACATGATTCTTCTCAATTAATGTTATCTATTTTTAGACAACATGGTCGACCTGCAAGAAAATATACCAAACATGGTTCGACAACAGAGATCACCATGTAGCAAAAACATATGTACTTCTTAGTTGCGCTGAAGTTGCACCATTTGTTAGGTATTGTTACTTAATAATTCTCGATATGTTAATTTTTAAATTTATATTTATTTCAATCATACTTAAAGAATATATGTAATATATAATTTTTGCAGTATTTACGAATCACAACATCCATGCAGCGATCTCAGTAAAGAATTTGCTGATTGGTTTTCAAACTACAGTTATGATCCGAGAAATTGTGCAGTCAATGAAGGATTGAAACATCTTGCGTTGGGACCAACAAGAAATGTCTAGGCATATCCAACATTCTTCTTCAATGGATTTAAATTCAACACCAAAGAATATGGTGTTGAAAAATTAACAAACGATACCGATGTATTTGTTAAAGGTAATGATGATCAAGATGACCGTATAAATGATTTTTACGGTGTGTTAATCCAGGTTTTGAAATTGGCATATTTTATTTGACCAATATAGAAAGTTTTTTATTTTGATGCAATTGGTTCAACAATGTTCCAGGTTTTGGAATCAATGTGCACAAAGATTATAATCTTATTAAAATAAAACATAACTCGCATTACCATAAGTATGATCCTCGTACTAGCCAAACAAGCACTATAGCTTTATTATGCTTCGTATCCATCTCTAAAAAGAGACAAAGCAGATTGATCAGTAGTTTTTAAAACAAAGGCAAGACTTAAGTTTGATGGAAAGAATATTTCAGATGAACAAGCTTATCAGGCAGATCTTGAGCAAAATAATGAAATAATAATAACCGATGATCATACTGATTTTGGGCCTCTATACGATGAATCAAATGTTTTAGTAGAAGCATTTGAGACTATAGAGGAAAATGATATAGAGTACGAGACTGAGTATGAAACAGAAAACGACAAAGACTAATTATTAATATCCATTTTGATAGAAGATAATTTATGTGACCATTACCATTATATTTTTCTCATAAAAAATGATATGTTTTCCCATAATAAAATGACATGTTCTCCCATAATAAAATGATATGTCTGTGACAAGTATTATGTTTTGACGTCGGTGATCTTCCCATTCATCAGATTCCTCTTCTTGTAGTCAGAGACGAACCAGTGCGGGAGGCAATGGTAGCGACCCATCACGTGTAGAGCATCCTATGGTCACAATAGTAAGTAAAGTGAGTGCGTAAGTATCAAATTTATTTCAACATGATAAATATTTTGTGAATGATATATTATTCAAGATTTATTAAAGGTCTATATCATAATTAATACAAGGGCTTTGAACTGGAGCTCTCGAATGTTGTTCTTGATATTCCCAAGGCTGCTTATGAAAGTAGAGTGATTGCGTGTTAGCCTAGGTGGGATAATATCCCACCCTAAATATTAGAGTGTATCTAGCAAGATTTCTACGTAAGTGTAAATCTTTATTTCATTTTATATATAAGCACTGTACAATTTGTTGACTAGGTATAAATGTATAACTTTATTTTAATGTGCAGGAGGCGGTAGACTTACAGGAATCCAACTTTGCCCTTTGCGGAAATTAATTGATGAAAAAAATACGAAAAAATTACTATGATACGATGTCGAGCAATAAAAATGGGGGAAAAAGCCCGACTGGATGAGCCAAGCGTATGGCAAGCTTGGGTTGATTAGTGGAAAAGTCTAGAAGCGGATGTAAGTTTACTATTCTCGTATATTTATTAAAAATTTAGTAGAATTAGTGTAATAATTGTGTCAATCTACAAATGTAAAATATAATGTTTAATTAAAATTTACAGGCAGAGTCGGAGTAGAATTCTGCAAATAGAAATAAAAATCATGTCATGTACCACTGAGGTTCAAAGTTATTCCAGCATTACCGTTAAGAGCTGGTAAATTTATTAATTGCGATTATAAATACTTATTGCATTATATAGTCTTATTGTTATATATATAATAATAATATATAACAATTTTAAGAAAGAAAGCATGGTCGCCCTGTCTCCTACGTGGAAGTGTTTACTCGTAATCATGCCATCAAGCATGTCAATGAAGATGGCTGAATAACATACACACGGCATTGGCACGAAATCACAAGAGGCCATGGTAAGTATATTTTAAATTATAAGTTATCGACAATCACTTTAAATCATATGTTACAAGTAATTAAAATAACATAGTACGAATTTTAATTGTAATTATATTTGTAATCGTAGGATAAATTCATGCAAGAATGATAGAAACTGCTGGAGGGAACAGATCGGGACCAGCTAACCGCTTAAGAGGAGGAGCAAATTTTTAACGCAATCATAGACCCGCCAATGCGAAACAGGCGTTATAGTTTTGGAAACTAAGAGGTAATGATGTTTATATATAATATATTTATGAATAACGTATAACACATTGATTTTATTAATCATAGTATATGTAACTCATGCACTTTGATAAACAATGTTACATGCTCGACCAAGGCAAAGCAGCTATTAAAAAGCTCAGGATAATCAGGAGATTGCAGAGTTGAGAGCTCGGATTGCTGACTTGGAGGATAAAGATAGGCGTCGGTCTGTAGAGATGTACCAGATGCTGGATGAGCGCATTGCTGCGTATATGCAACAACAAGACACATTTCCTTCATCAACGGGATCTGGAGGCGGTGAGGATCAGTAGGTATGATTTTTTTTGTTTATATTTCAAGGTAGTTTGACTATGTATGTATGTGTGTGTGTGTGTCTGTGTCTGTGTGTGCATTTTGAGATGGGTGAGGTAGTTTGACTATGTTGTTAGGTAGTTTGAGAGTTACATATACTTTGAGATTGGTGAGGTTGATGTGATTTGAAATTTATGGTACATTTTGAGATGTTGTTGGATGGGTAAGGTTTATCTGAGACGATTTTTGATATATGTTAAGATGTTAACAGATATTGGTGATTTGTGGTATATATTGGATGTTGAGGTTGGTTTATTGTATATATTGATGTGTGTAACGACCCGTAAATTTTAATAATTTTTATAACGTAAATTTATTGAAATTTTTGTGAAATTTTAAACAATAAAATGTTCGTTGTATCGGTACCATAAATTGCAACCGTTAGCTTTCTTGTTTTCCAAACTTTGAACCGTGCAGCCCGAGCAATGTAATAAATTGCTTTAATTATTTTCAGCTAAATCAAGGCTTGTGACCGTTGTCATTCTTTCACTTTATATCTACGGTTCACGTCCATTTGTTTTTGCTGTAGCCTACATTTTTTCAAAACCTTTCCCCTATTTGTACGTTTCATTTGTGTTGTCTCTGTGTCCTTTCATTTCAATATATATTTTCTTCTAAAGCATTTGATCTGCACGTTCTTCTTCTCCACTCTTTACCTCTCCCATTTCTCTTCCACTCTCCCTCTTGACCAACCGTTCACAAAAAAAAAGAAAAAAAGAAAAACCCATGCGAACCCTCCTCCATTTCGGCCTCCATCACCGCAGCCCGACCGCGCTCCACCAGACATCAACCCGCGACCTCCATCAACTCCATCCCCTCCTCTGTTTTCTTTGGCCTAAAACAAAACTGCTACCACCCTTGCCGATCACCACCCTCTACTACCTGACCTTTAGCCACCATCACAACTCAGTCCTCCAATAGCCGTCTCAGTCTGCCTTCGCCCTGACCATGTGCGGTCCCACCTGCAGCACCGTTTGCCCCTCTCCATCCCATCTCCGTTCATCCCTCCGCCTCCATTTTCCTGCCACCGCCACCAAGCTTCCTTCTCCATCGCCTCGGCCAAACAACACTCCACCTCCTCGACCTCAGTGCGCCTCTCCTCTCCTCTTCTAAGGTCTGCACCTATATTTATATCAATCCATATCTCTGTATATAAGATTTTGCTATATATGTAATGTGTAGGGATAAGTATAGAGATGAGTATGCATATTAGTTTATATACATGCTTTACAAATATAGATCTCAACGAACACTGTCTCTATGCTTACAATTTTACAGTAGGTTCATATATACATTTGGGTGAACATTTATACGTGTGGATATTGCCTATGTATGTGGCATATATAAATAGTTATAAGTAAAATACATAAATCTGTTGTTAAATCTATGCAAATATGGTTGGTTTACCAAGAAAATATAGTAAATATGTGTAGCTTGCATGTCAGTTTCTAGAGTTATTTATATATAAGTATACACCTATATATAATATATGTATGTCAGTTTTATATGTGCGATAAGTGAGTCTCATATGCCTGTTTATGTATAAAAAAACGTAGGTATGTTTGTATATATATAAATTTACATAAGCTCGGTAATATGGTGTTATGTATATTCATATATTTTCCAGATAGGTTTATTTTGGGCCTTGAAATTTTTTTGAAAGTGTATGTATATGGTATTATAATGAATTAATGTTTCTATGTATAGCTTTATATATAAATTTGTATAAGTTCTATATATATATTAGAATATACAAAATTGCCAGTACATAATTCATGTATAGTTACAGTAGACTGTATTATAAAAAGCTCATATTTGATTTTTATGACCGAGTGTTTAAGTTAATATATTGTATAGGTATATATATTAATGTATATATGAGCATTCAGTATGGGTTGCATGTATATACGTTAATTTATGATATGTGTTAAGCTGAGTGATGGTTTATACTATATATAAATATAGGTTTTGTTAAATATGTGTAGATAAGTTGTTGTTATATATAGATCTCTATATAATTTCCTATATAAAAAAAATATTTGCAGCTATCTATTTTATTTTTTTTACAACGTGAGTTATATATATTTCTTAGTTTGTTTATAATATATGTTATAGTTTTAGTTTACAGATAAAAAAATTTTATTATTCATTCGCATATATAGTTTATACTTGTAATAAGTTGCATATAAAATATAGTATGGTGAAGCCATATATTCCCGTCTGCATATGTGTTTTACTTGATTGTATTATAGTCAATCAATAGGCTATTTTGTTGTTCTGACTTATATTCTGTTCTAACTTATGTTCTGCATATGATTTGCATTTATATTTTTATAATATTTTATTTTATTCTGTAATAAGTTTATATAAGTTTTACTAGTCTATTTACAGTAAATGATATGTTAGTAAGGTTTACATTTACCTGTATATGCTTGATTCAAGCATATATATAGAAATTTATTTTATATAGTGTTCAAATTTAATATGGATTTGAAAATATATGTTTTGGAATTTATTTTAGGGAAACTAATAAAACGTATATATATTATAATAGCAATGTATATATTTTTAGTTAATATCAAAATTTATTTGATTTGTTCTCTTCGACTCCCATTTATCAGCTTTGACCCTTCAAATTCGTGCCAACACTGCTTGCCTTGGAATTCGTGCTTGGATTCGTAGACTATCTCATTTCGTTGTCTATCCTCTAGCCTCGAAAGGTGAGTAATCACTCACGATTAACGTTCTTTTATTTATTAAATTTGATTTCGATTGAAATGACAATTGAAATATGCTGTTGTAGTTATTTAAATTGTTATATATGCTATTATCT
The DNA here is from genome assembly GCA_030737815.1 of Allium fistulosum. Lineage (NCBI taxonomy): Eukaryota > Viridiplantae > Streptophyta > Magnoliopsida > Asparagales > Amaryllidaceae > Allium > Allium fistulosum. The sequence continues at coordinate 860,026,491 of CM060906.1, forward strand.
GTAACTGTTCACCTGTGGGATATGACACCATATCCTGCCGTTTATATTATATTGTTATTAATGATATATCTATGCCTGTTATATTATTTCTATATCTGTTATCACTCTGCAAGTTCCCTGTTAGTATAGAAATCACTATGGGTTGAAATGATACATACCCGAACGGACTTTAGAATAGGAGAAAATCGTTATGGGTTGAAATGATAAACCCAAGCGATTTTCATTTGAATTGAAATTGGGATTACGGGTCGAAATGATATCTACCCGTATATATTTAAATTTCGGATTGAAATGATAAATATCCGTATCACTTAACCATATGATAGATATATATACAGACACCGTTGGTCCATATATAAACATTTTGAAAATAAATTCTATGAATTTGGGAAGAAATATATGGTTTTAATAAATGTTGAGCCTTAAATTATTATATATAAATGGGAATGATTTATATAGATTTAATAATGATATATAATTTAATTAAGATTGATTAAATACATATAATATGGTTGAGTATTTAAATTTATGTTTCAAAATAGATTTCAGTAATAATTTGAATAAGTTAAGGCTGGGAAGGTAATTTGAATTTAGTAAAGAATTTTATTTAATTAAACCGATTTAAAACTTATTGAAATTGAGATCTAAGATATGATTTATAACTTGGGTTTAATTTAAATAATTTAATGGATTTCTTATTTAAATAAATTTAAGGAAATATTTTGTAAGAATGAAATTTAAGGCTAGTTAAATGATATTGAATTTATTAAGCGAATATCCCCTGATTAGATAATAATAAAGTTAAATCAAGAGCTATATGAAACTGTTAAATTTAACTTTGAAAATGTTGAATATTAAAACTTTGAAACATATTGAAAGTTTAAATGGTATATTTAGAACTGAATTGAATTGATGAATTGAGCTTTGAATAAATTTGAATTTGGAATTTGAGTTAATTTGAATCGATTTGTGAGACTTGAGGAAATTATAAATACTTTACTTTATAAATTAATTAATATATATACTATCTTGGAAAATAGTTATATTTGAAATGAAATGATATTTGGGTTTTGAAGTATAAATTAAATTGAAATGACCACGGTGTTATAATGTATATTTCCACCTTGTAGATAGTTCTGAAGATCCTTAGAGGATGGTTATCCCAAACATCCTTTAAGTTACTTGTATTTCAATTGATATTTCACTTGAGTTGGATTTATTTATATAAGAATGTTAATCCTGACTCGAGTGTTCTGTGTTTTGCTTTACGCTCGGGTCAGACCGAGTGATACAGCATTTGAGACTCACCCTTGGAGTTTGGAGCTTCCTTTGGAGATCCAACTATCGCCTCAGCTTTCAGCTTTTCTAGTTGATTTGTCCAGAGAAGTCATCTGTTGTATTGGAGACTTCACTGCATTTGGGATATTCTGTTGTATTTTATTTCTAACTCTGATGTTTATATAGTAGCTTCATGAACTACTATTTTATCTATTCCGCTGCGTATTATTGTATTACTCTGTGTCTGTGATTCTGTGATTGATTTATTTACTGCATATGCTGAGTTTTGCCAAATTTAAATTAACAATTCGGCATTTTGAATTATTCAAGTCCGACATGTGTGGATTTATTGTCGATTTGAATGGTCCAAAATAGCGGGCCGTTACAGTTGGTATCAGAGCTTTGGCTCTAGGCAAAACTTAGCATATATAGTAAATTTATTTATAGAATCACTTTCGTTTGAGTTTGAATCTCTTCCTTTTGACTTGATTTCCTTTGAACTTTGGAACATTCCTTGCGGTTCCAAAATTCATTCTTGTCTCTCCCTATTTGTATTCTTTTGATTCTGGAGTGTCCCATAACTCCACTTCGAATGATCTCTATAAGAATAGGATCCCACCAATCTTTGAATGGTTTGTGAAGGGGTGAAACTCCTTCACAATTGGCATTGATTCACCGGAGATTTCTATATCTTTGGTTTAGATGTCGCTATCTCTTGCGATCGAATGTTGATTTTCTTGAAATTCTGCATCGATCTTGTTCCTGAAGTCACGGTTGACCCTAGGGTCATTCGTGATTTATATAAGTATATTCATCTTCTATTTTGAAATTAATTATCTCATTTTCGTTCGAACTCATCTTCGAATCAGAATCCTATTTGATTAGAGTCCCTCTAATTTGAATTTCTATCTTTGTTTTGAAATCCATTCTTGAATCATCCTTTGAAAATCGGGTTTGTTTGTATTTTAGAAATTGCTTTCTAAACCAAAATTATTATTTTGATAAATATGATTTTATTTTATATATAAAAGTGAAATGTTTTCGATAAAGATTATATTTTTTTTTAAATAAAAATTTGAGGTTTCGAAAGGATTTGTAATTTTGAAAAGTTACATAAGAAATTTGATTTATCTAAAATGATTTTTAACTGAAGGATTTTAAATTTGAAATTCGAGAATTGAACCCCGGTGTTTCGAAATTGGTTTTAAGATTTTGAAATATATAATAATAATATGATTTAAAAGTATTTTCCGAATAAGAAATGTTTCAAATGATTTTAATAAGTTTCGAATGATTTCAAAGAAATTTCAAAAGAAGTTTGAGAAAAAAAAAAGTCCAGAACTCACTTATGTCGCTGGAAAATAATTTCGGTGATGAGTGCATGCATCATCGACATTGATTTTCGAGTTTCAGAGTGAGGGAAAGGCCACTTTAGTAGCATTGCTATGCGAGTGATTTTGCGAAACCAATTTTGATTTCAAATTCCGAAGTAAGATTTGATATTCGAAAGATATATGTATATATATTTGAAATGATTTGAAGTAAGCCGGTGTTCAGTCCTTTAGTTTCGGATTTGAAACCTATCTTTTGAAATTGATTTACTAATTTGTTGCTGATTTCCAACTCTTGAATTTGAAAATGATTTCTTCAACTATTTCGAAGGTTCGAGCACTTCCAAATCAAGATTAACTTTTCAAAGCTAAGAAATTTTGACAAGTATAAAGAATATAAGTTTGGTATGTATGTTAAAGTATGTAGCAATATGATTTAAATAAGTTGAAACTGTTGGTTAAGTAAATGAATAAGGCTATTTTGAATTTTTCTAATGACAAATTTAGATGGGAAATGTTTTGAAAAGAATTTGGTCTTCAAAATATTTGGAATAAAATTTAGTTTAAATGTTTTAACTTAGTAACATCTTTATGAAACTATATATTTAACAAGTTGGAATAAATATATAAGTTGTACGTATGCTGTTTATTTGCATAATTAATTTGATCCAGGTTTGAGTACACAAGTTCGAGGTGAATTACACCATTTCGTGTTAGGATTTTCATTCGATTCTTGATGGCGAATATTTGATATGGACTTTGGGCTGGATTCTAGAATTCTCTATCATAGTATATGGCTATGCAAGGAGACTGATGGCTTCTAGTCGAGAAACCATATCGAAGTCCGCATTAGGGAAGTCGAATGGACAATACTAGTTCGAAAGCGAACTTGTGTGATCGAGCGAACGATCAAATGTGATTCTGCGAAATGATGGCGTATGTACATCTCATATTCTATTATCATTGATATATTTTGACACTGAAATTGAAAGCTGTCAGGTTAGAATATCTTGCTTACTAAAAGAAAATTTCCAATTTAAATTACAAAGATATATAACCCATAAAAGCAAAGATATTCAATTCCATATGGCTCTTCATACAGCGAAATTTATTTTGAAAAATTTGATCCTTATATAAGATGGACCTTACGTAAGTATAAGATGATTTTGAAAACATTTGATTTTGGAAATGAGTTGGTTGACTTAAATTATATTGATTTGGAAATTTGGATTTATTTTCTAAATCTATTATTTTGGAAACTTTGAAACTAAAGATATTTAATTTGAGAAGAAATAATTTGGTGAAATTGTATATGATTTTGAAATTGAACTGATAGTGAAACAAATTGAAATTTGAGAACCTTGTGTTACTAAATACTTGATTTGGGAGTTGTCGAACTTATATAAAATTGATTTGTATGAGTATGAAATTGATTCGAAAACTATAGATTTGAAAAGGTACTCAATTTGAAAAGTGAAATCTTATATAATTAAAGTCTATATAAGTGTGATTTGATATACTTTTGATTTTGGAAAGGTATTTGATTTGAAAATTAAATCTTATATATAATGGATTTTATATAAGTACGATATTTGAAAGTGATTTGAAAAGGTACTATATGATACATATTTTCGAAGTAAAGATATGGAAAGTGCCTTCTGCTTGATATCCGATTTGTGGCCACATCTTGGATTCATTCTATCGATATTATTCTCTCTGATTTTTGGTTTTCCGGATATGATACTCGAGTGTCCTTCGAATTCCATGGCGTTACCCATGGTCTTACAAACTCGACTGCATAGCGTAATTCGCAAGGCAGTGATTGCTTAAAAGGTACGGATGTTTCCTGGGGGATCCAGGCGTAACCATTGTGTATTTGCGATCTATGGTTGTGTTAGTGGCGTAATCCGCAAGGCAGAGATTGCTTAATGGGTATGGATGTTTCCTGGGGGATCCAGGCGTAACCATTTTTATGTATCCTACGGTCCACAGTTTTGTTGCTTGGCGAAATTCGCAAGGCAGTGAATGCTTAAAAGGTACGGATGTTTCCTGGGGGACCCAGGCGTAACCATTGTGTATCTGCGATCCATGATTTGATTCATTTTGTTTGGATTGTACTTTCCATATCTGTTTTAAAAGTTTTTCCAGTATTTTCACTGGGTGTTGAAACAAGTCTACTAAGTACTTGGAGAATTCTAGTTTTGCGCCTGATCAACGCACTGCCAGAGTCTGCAGGAACGAGGATAAACTTGTTGAAACATCGAGTTATAAAAGTATTTTCGAAAGAAAATTTGTTTCGTTATAAAGGTATTTTATTATAAAAGTATTTCCAACAAAGAAATTTTGTATTAATATTTGAAATTAAAACTCTTATAGTTCTAAATTAATTATTCGTGCCCGATGCTATTCTTTTGAATCTGCCTTATCTGTTCAGCTTTATTTATTCACCTATATTCTGTTTTTCCAAGTCCTCCTTCTTTTCCTTGTTGACTATATCCTTTTAAATATTGTTTATTTATATACTATATGGTTTAATATATATATATATATATAATAGTGTTATAAATAGAAAATGTTAGTGTTAAATATTTTAGAAGTTATTAATTAAATACAGCATATTTAAAGAAATGATTATTGATTTATTAATAATGTTGAAAAGTAGCTTGAGATAAATTAATGAATTTATAGATTATGGATTTAATGTCTTCAAATAGCTTCTTTGTACATATAAGTAATAATGTAAATGATTGTTTTCAAATAGTTTTCATATAAGTATAAAGGTGTCATTTAAACATATAAATGGTATTTATAAAGGAAGAAAGAAATTTTACAAATGGGTTTTGAAAAGTATTAAATTATTAAAAATAATTGATTTGCAAATGAAGTTTTCAAATGAATATCTCAAGTAAAATTTATATAGTTTTAAATTAATTGTTTAATCTTAACTTTCAATCTATTTTTCTTTCTGGTTGTTTCTATTCTTCTACCTCCTTTCTTTTCGGGGACGAAAAGTTTTGAGTGGGGGAGAGTGTAACGACCCGTAAATTTTAATAATTTTTATAACGTAAATTTATTGAAATTTTTGTGAAATTTTAAACAATAAAATGTTCGTTGTATCGGTACCATAAATTGCAACCGTTAGCTTTCTTGTTTTCCAAACTTTGAACCGTGCAGCCCGAGCAATGTAATAAATTGCTTTAATTATTTTCAGCTAAATCAAGGCTTGTGACCGTTGTCATTCTTTCACTTTATATCTACGGTTCACATCCATTTGTTTTTGCTGTAGCCTACATTTTTTCAAAACCTTTCCCCTATTTGTTCGTTTCATTTGTGTTGTCTCTATGTCCTTTCATTTCAATATATATTTTCTTCTGAAGCATTGGATCTGCACGTTCTTCTTCTCCACTCTTTACCTCTCCCATTTCTCTTCCACTCTCCCTCTTGACCAACCGTTCACAAAAAAAGAAGAAAAAAAGAAAAACCCATGCGAACCCTCCTCCATTTCGGCCTCCATCACCGCAGCCCGACCGCGCTCCACCAGACATCAACCCGCGACCTCCATCAACTCCATCCCCTCCTCTGTTTTCTTTGGCCTAAAACAAAACTGCTACCACCCTTGCCGATCACCACCCTCTACTACCTGACCTTTAGCCACCATCACAACTCAGTCCTCCAATAGCCGTCTCAGCCTGCCTTCGCCCTGACCATGTGCGGTCCCACCTGCAGCACCGTTTGCCCCTCTCCATCCCATCTCCGTTCATCCCTCCGCCTCCATTTTCCTGCCACCGCCACCAAGCTTCCTCCTCCATCGCCTCGGCCAAACAACACTCCACCTCCTCGACCTCAGTGCGCCTCTCCTCTCCTCTTCTAAGGTCTGCACCTATATTTATATCAATCCATATCTCTGTATATAAGATTTTGCTATATATGTAATGTGTAGGGATAAGTATAGAGATGAGTATGCATATTAGTTTATATACATGCTTTACATATATAGATCTCAACGAACACTGTCTCTATGCTTACAATTTTACAGTAGGTTCATATATACATTTGGGTGAACATTTATACATGTGGATATTGCCTATGTATGTGGCATATATAAATAGTTATAAGTAAAATACATAAATCTGTTGTTAAATCTATGCAAATATGGTTGGTTTACCAAGAAAATATAGTAAATATGTGTAGCTTGCATGTCAGTTTCTAGAGTTATTTATATATAAGTATACACCTAGATATAATATATGTATGTCAGTTTTATATGTGCGATAAGTGAGTCTCATATGCCTATTTATGTATAAAAAAACGTAGGTATGTTTGTATATATATAAATTTACCTAAGCTCGGTAATATGGTGTTATGTATATTCATATATTTTCCAGATAGGTTTATTTTGGGCCTTGAATTTTTTTTGAAAGTGTATGTATATGGTATTAGAATGAATTAATGTTTCTATGTATAGCTTTATATATAAATTTGTATAAGTTCTATATATATATTAGAATATACAAAATTGCCAGTACATAATTCATGTATAGTTACAGTAGACTGTATTATAAAAAGCTCATATTTGATTTTTATGACCGAGTGTTTAAGTTAATATATTGTATAGGTATATATATTAATGTATATATGAGCATTCAGTATGGGTTGCATGTATATACGTTAATTTATGATATGTGTTAAGCTGAGTGATGGTTTATACTATATATATCTATAGGTTTTGTTAAATATGTGTAGATAAGTTGTTGTTATATATAGATCTCTATATAATTTCCTATATAAAAAAAAATATTTGCAGCTATCTATTTTATTTTTTTTACAACGTGAGTTATATATATTTCTTAGTTTGTTTATAATATATGTTATAGTTGTAGTTTACAGATAAAAAAAATTTATTATTCATTCGCATATATAGTTTATACTTGTAATAAGTTGCATATAAAATATAGTATGGTGAAGCCATATATTCCAGTCTGCATATGTGTTTTACTTGATTGTATTATAGTCAATCAATAGGCTATTATGTTGTTCTGACTTATGTTCTGTTCTGACTTATGTTCTGCATATGATTTGCGTTTATATTTTTATAATATTTTATTTTATTCTGTAATAAGTTTATATAAGTTTTACTAGTCTATTTACAGTAAATGATATGTTAGTAAGGTTTACATTTACCTGTATATGCTTGATTCAAGCATATATATAGAAATTTATTTTATATGGTGTTCAAATTTAATATGGATTTGAAAATATATGTTTTGGAATTTATTTTAGGGAAACTAATAAAACGTATATATATTATAATAGCAATGTATATATTTTTAGTTAATATCAAAATTTATTTGATTTGTTCTCTTCGACTCCCATTTATCAGCTTTGACCCTTCAAATTCGTGCCAACACTGCTTGCCTTGGAATTCGTGCTTGGGTTCGTAGCCCATCTCATTTCGTTGTCTATCCTCTAGCCTCGAAAGGTGAGTAATCACTCACGATTAACGTTCTTTTATTTATTAAATTTGATTTCGATTGAAATGACAATTGAAATATGCTATTGTAGTTATTTAAATTGTTATATATGCTACTATCTGTAACTGTTCACCTGTGGGATATGACACCATATCCTGCCGTTTATATTATATTGTTATTAATGATATATCTATGCCTGTTATATTATTTCTATATCTGTTATCACTCTGCAAGTTCCCTGTTAGTATAGAAATCACTATGGGTTGAAATGATACATACCCGAATGGACTTTAGAATAGGAGAAAATCGTTATGGGTTGAAATGATAAACCCAAGCGATTTTCATTTGAATTGAAATTTGGATTACGGGTCGAAATGATATCTACCCGTATATATTTAAATTTTGAATTGAAATGATAAATATCCGTACCACTTAACCATATGATAGATATATATACAGACACCGTTGGTCCATATATAAACATTTTGAAAATAAATTCTATGAATTTGGGAAGAAATATATGGTTTTAATAAATGTTGAGCCTTAAATTATTATATATAAATGGGAATGATTTATATAGATTTAATAATGATATATAATTTAATTAAGATTTATTAAATACATATAATATGGTTGAGTATTTAAATTTATGTTTCAAAATAGATTTCAGTAATAATTTGAATAAGTTAAGGTTGGGAAGGTAATTTGAATTTAGTAAAGAATTTTATTTAATTAAACTGATTTAAAACTTATTGAAATTGAGATCTAAGATATGATTTATAACTTGGGTTTAATTTAAATAATTTAATGGATTTCTTATTTAAATAAATTTAAGGAAATATTTTGTAAGAATGAAATTTAAGGCTAGTTAAATGATATTGAATTTATTAAGCGAATATCCCCTGATTAAATAATAATAAAGTTAAATCAAGAGCTATATGAAACTGTTAGATTTAACTTTGAAAATGTTGAATATTAAAGCTTTGAAACATATTGAAAGTTTAAATGGTATATTTAGAATTGAATTGAATTGATGAATTGAGCTTTGAATAAATTTGAATTTGGAATTTGAGTTAATTTGAATCGATTTGTGAGACTTGAGGAAATTATAAATACTTTACTTTATAAATTAATTAATATATATACTATCTTGGAAAATAGTTATATTTGAAATGAAATGATATTTGGGTTTTGAAGTATAAATTAAATTGAAATGACCATGGTGTTATAATGTATATTTCCACCTTGTAGATAGTTCTGAAGATCCTTAGAGGATGGTTATCCCAAACATCCTTTAAGTTACTTGTATTTCAATTGATATTTCACTTGAGTTGGATTTATTTATATAAGAATGTTAATCTTGACTCGAGTGTTCTGTGTTTTGCTTTACGCTCGGGTCAGACCGAGTGATACAGCATTTGAGACTCACCCTTGGAGTTTGGAGCTTCCTTTGGAGATCCAACTATCGCCTCAACTTTCAGCTCTTCTAGTTGATTTGTCCAGAGAAGTCATCTGTTGTATTGGAGACTTCACTGCATTTGGGATATTCTGTTGTATTTTATTTCTAACTCTGATGTTTATATAGTAGCTTCATGAACTACTATTTTATCTATTCCGCTGCGTATTATTGTATTACTCTGTGTCTGTGATTCTGTGATTGATTTATTTACTGCATATGCTGAGTTTTGCCAAATTTAAATTAACAATTCGGTATTTTGAATTATTCAAGTCTGACATGTGTGGATTTATTGTCGATTTGAATGGTCCAAAATAGCGGGCCGTTACAATGTGTTTTTATCGTTGATGTGATATAGTGATCTATGTAATTTGGGCTTTTATATATATGATTTATATATGTGAAATTGAGCTGTGATATATATTGTTATATATGTGTTGTTTGGGGTTGAGGTACCGTTGAAACAAAAAAAAAAGCTCCAGATTTCCAACAGTTTCCAACGACTTACAGGTAGCATATTTTCGATGACTTGGGGCGGCTAACGATAGTAAGTTGGTGAAGTCGTACACTTCCACGTGTATACGATGAGGCATCGGAAGTCGTCAGAAGTGTCGATGATAGTCGTCCAAAAAATACCGACGGAGATGTCAAAAAGTTTGTCGAAGAACAGTTGTTCGACGCCCAATAATTCGATGGTTTTTTCCATCGGCTTATGACGGCCGTCGATGGAAATTTACCATCGGAACTGCTCTTTCTTCTTGTGATGTAGATATTAAAGTTGATTTTGATGAATTTTGACTTAATTTAATGGTAGAAATTAATGTTGATTTTGTTGAATTTTGATTTAATTTGATGTCAAATTTCTAATTTTTGTGCGAAGGAGCTTTGAGTTTATAGATGGATTATAATAAATATAAGAACATGCGTAAGTTTGTAAATAAATGATAGACATTAGGTAATTTTTGATGTATATACGTATTTTGTGCATATTAAGTAATTGTTGATACATAAATATAATTTTACTAAAACAAATCATTATTATAATGAGTTGGAGAAAAACAAAAAGTAGTTCCTTTGTTTATAAAAAAAGAAAAAACCCGACTTTAGAACTTGTTTCTAAAAGCTTATTCTTTAAAAATAAGGGATAGTGTGAAGAACAAAATTTAAACATTTTCTATCCACTAGGTTATAGCACTTAAACTTATAGCGTGAAGAAAAAAGTTTTAGTTGTAATGCTACAGAAGTCCAAATATTTCATCTCAAGGCCATGCTCAATTAGGAAATTCAATTTTTTCATGCGATGGACTTTGGATGATGGAGGAGCGCAGTGGTCTTTGATGATGATGGTGCGACAGGTCCCAATGGCAACAACATTTTTGATTGTTGCAAGCATAGGTCGGCTGAAGTTTTGGTGTTAGAGCGATAATGTTGTTTTGAATTTGGAGTGCTCTGATCATCTGATGCTAGCGACAAAAAAGAAGTAGTTGGCTAGGTCTTAGTGATGATGCGGAGATGGTGATTATGGAGGAGCAGGTTCAAATTGGGAAAGAAGAAAATTACTATAGTAATGATACTATTTAATATCATTCTATGTTTTATTTAAAAAATAAACTAAATATGTATGTTTTTGCTTACAATGAATGCTATTTTGTATTGACATTACATCAATTATAGTGCCATTTGTAGATGAATTATGTTTATTTTAGCTTACTATGTTTTTTATAGTAGCATTATATGAATTGTACTAATGGTTTTTTAATTGTTGTAGTAATTTATGAACAGTAGTAGCATTTTTTAGATGAAATGCGTATATTTTAGCTCCTAGTGCTATTTTTTAACATTGTTCAAGAACTGTAATGGTAATTTATAAACTATATTAGCATATTTCATATTCACTAGCATTATTTTTGTAGTATCATTTTATTTTTTGTAGTAACATTTTATGTATTGTAACAATATTTTTTAGTTGAGGTACGTTATATTAGATAACATTGCCATTTTGTAGTTTAATGAATTGCTGTAATATTTTTGATGAATAAAATGTATATGTTAGCTCACAAAACTATTTATATGTAGTACTTCTAAATAAAGTCTTTTCAATTCTAGCTTATAGTATCACTTTATGATTTTTGTAAAGGTAATATCATTTTTATTTTATTGTTTGGAATATTATGATGTTATTTTCATAATTACTTTATAATGCTACTATATAGTAGCAGTTTTGTATTTGTTGAATTAAAAAGGAATATTACATTTATTTTTCAATTCTATCATGTAGTAGCATGTTTAAATGTTATTAATTTATAGCATTTTGTACTTACTGAATCTGAATATAATATTTATTTTTTGAATTTACCATGTATTAGCATTTCATGTTTAAATGTTGTTACATAGTAGCTTTTTGTAGTTGCTCATTTTTTGTTACAAAAAATATTATTTATTTTTTGATCTTACATTGTAATATCATTTTACGTCTAAATGATGGTTTAGTAGCATTTTGCACTTGTATTACTTTTTTTTTCACACAGTGTACCATGTAGTATTTTGTACTTGTTGTTACCTTTTGTTGTAATTGATGATTAATGAGCAATATGAGATGAAAAACAATGTCGTGATGTGAAGCAGGTTGTAGGTGGCACGGAAGTGGTTGGAAGAGACATGGGAATGTTTACTAAGGTTAGAGTTTAAAAGCGGCTAGAGCTTTAGGGTTTATGTTATGGTTGGGCTGGCAGTAAATGAGAGCGACAGTAAGATGGATTGACGGTAGGTGGTGCGTGGCTGCATATGTAGCGGTGATGGTGGATGCCAATAGTTTGAGAATGAGATTTGGTGAGATTAAGATAAACATTATTTATTCTGTCCTTGTGGCTAGTTTCTGAAGGTGGTGGCCTAGGGATTAAGGTTTGACACAAGTGTGTGGTTTGAACAAAATACCCCCTTTAAAAAATGATACTATGGTATTGTTTGACACTCATAGTTTCTTCGGACTCGTTCCCCACGCATCGGACGCGTCTGACCCGGCAACGGACAAATGACCCACTGTGGGAACAAGGTAAAACAGTGCGTTGGAGGGAAAATGGTCCGTTGGGGGGGGGGATGGTGCGTTTAACCCTCAAATACTCTGCTCAAATACCCATTTCGCATTACCAAACATATTCTTCTTTTAACCAACTTTCGTGTTCAAATACCCCACTCAAATGCCCCGCTCAAATACCCTGCTTGATTCGTAAAGAATGGACCCTATATGTATCCACTAAAAATACTCTCTCACCCACCTCTTATATCTCCCAATGAATACTTCATACAACCATGTACACTTATCTCTATTTTATTTTTTTATTATTTTAATAAAAAAGCTCTCCTCTTTATTCTAAAACACTAACTCCATTCTAAATCAAAAAGTCGCGCTCTCTTCGCTTCAAATCGAAACAAAAACATTTGTAGCAATAGATCATCCGTGTAACGACCCGTATTTTACGCATCGTAGGATCGTAAAATATTTCTAGTTTATAAATATGTGGTCGTATGACTCTAAAATTTTAGGAGAAGACTCTTAGGGATATTTTCCACATCGATGATTTTTGTTGAATTTCTATGCATCCATTTTGACCTTGAAAACTTTTTTTGGACTATAACTTTTGATAGGATCCGAATTAGGGTCTCAAACTACTTCTATTGCTTCAGGATGATGGTTTCCTGTAACACCCCATATTTTTGGTAACATTATTTAGGATATTTAATTAGCTAAATAAAATAAAATAATGTGTTGATTAGGGGATTGAGATTTGATTTAATCAAAGGGTAGCCGTGCCATTTAACCTATGAATTAAAATAAGAGTTAAATTGAAATAGAGGAGGGGTAAAATAGGAAAGAGACCATTCCTATATCCCTAAACTCTTCGCTGTGTATTCCCACACATGTTCATTTTTAAAAAAAATTTGACTTAAGATCGACCACCATTAACAAGAGAAAGAAGAAGAAGATTAAGAAAAGCTAAGGAAGAAGCTTAAGCAAATCAAATCTATTCACATCTCAATCTCTTGAATCTCTAAAGCTAAGGTGAATAATGTTTACATCTCAAATTTTTTTAATTTTTTTAATTTTTTTTTAAAAGTCTAGCCGGTTTTATAGTGGCCATCCACTATTTATTAAGCAAGAGAAGACAAAATACAACACACGCCCCATAGATAGAAAAACAAGGGAAAAAATGGCCAAAGAGAACAAAACAAAAAAAGATTAGATATAAATACGCCATAATAACGTATTTAAAACCAACCCAACCCTCTCAATGAACCACCTTTTGAAACAAAATCGAGCTTGATAAACGAGCGCTAGCAAAAACCCTGGCATTTCTTTCTTCCCACGGCACGCAAATGACTTTCTTCAAGAGCTTCAAAAGGCGTATCGATTCATTCGATCTCCACCGGTCGCTTGATTTGTATTGATTTACCATGTTTTTGAATGATGGAATGATTATATATACATGGTGATGAATTATGGTTGTTCATATTGAATTTATGATTTCCAACATATAAAAATTTCAGACCCAAATCTTTCATTATTTAACCGTAAATAATTATTAACCCAAATTAACATTTTCTTTACTAGAAAATTCATATAACTCCACAAATATTCAGAAAATTCTAAAAATTGAAACCCATATCTAAAATATCATTTAGGATCTTCATAAAAAATTCGCAAGGCATTTGGATGTTGTAACGACCCGTAAATTTCAACTGTTTTAATAACGTAATTAGTTGAAATTTTGTGAAATTTTAAAACGATAAAATTTTGAAATAAAAATTTAATATTTGGAATACGTCTAGTTAAACATAGCAACTGGTAAATTTTCGTCCGAAAATATGAAAGTTTATTTCGCGCGTAAATTTACTTCAATTTAATCAGTTAAAAAGTGATGAAAATAAAATATTTCCGAAACCTAAATATTTTTACATAAAAAAATTCTAAACCATCTTCTGAGCAAGATGTCAGTTTGTCATTTTACCAAATTCGAACATCTTTTGCTCCGTCGATCTTATTTTTCAGCGTTTTTCTTGCATTTTCCGCTGTTGGGAAATTCGAATTTCTAAAATTCAATCATACCACTGATATCTGTGTACCGTTTCGATCGTCTCGTCGTGCTGATCTCCACGGTATATTCAACTGTTAATTTCGAAATTCGGCGTGCGGTGCGGTTTGCAGAACGCCTAGCGTATCGTTTCAGCAGAAGTCGTTTTGGTTTCTCTGTCCCTCCATTTCCGCTGTGAATAACCAACGGAAATTTGCATTTATTTCCATTAGTTCACGCATGCAACCTTTCCATGACTTTTACAATTTCAAAATTCCAATCGTCACATTTTGCTCTGTAATCTTTTTAAATTTCTCTTTGCATCGAGAAACTGCTCTGTGACTTTATATCATTTCTATTTCCCATCTGTCCAATTAATTGCTGTTCAGTTGTGCCTTTTCATGCTTCCCCGTCTATTTTTCATTCCGTTCAAAATATATAAAAATGCAAAGTCGTACCCGTTCGTTTATGGAGATGACTCATTCCTTTAACCGGTTTCCTTTTCCAAAATCTGACCCATGCTTCTTCCCAAAGCCTTACTTCCTATGACCCGAGTACCCAGCCAACTTCCCACATCCACCTCACCTTGACAACTCGCGTGACCAACAGCCTATCCCATCAACCACCCTCGCATGCAATTAGAAACCCACAGCCCCTCACCATGTTGCACAAACACCCCATCGCAATCGAACAACACAAACGCCACCACCCTCTGACGCCAAACAGAAGCTCTAGCGTGAAGCCTGCATGTTTTCTTGTGTGCCTCCTTGCTTCCACCTTTATGTCGTGAACCACCAAAGCTTTGCCCATTCTCGCCACCGCCAACCGTGCCCAGACTGCCTTCTGGTCCTCCATCTCATATGCTTGATAAAGTAACCTTATTCCTTCTCTTCATATACAGTTTGTATAAAATGGCTTCCTGTTTGAACCGGGTTATTTCCTTCACATATATGTGAGTATGTCTGTCTATATAAATCAATCTTTAGTTATATAAAATAGTTTATATATTTGTATTAAAATGGGTATAAGTATTTTGCATAGATGTACATACGCATGGAAAAATATATACTACATATAATATGTACATATGTTTGTTTAATATAACATGAGTTTTACTGTATAAAATAAGTTTTACTACTAATTTTATCTAGCTCTTATTTACTTTATAATATAAAGGATATAGTTATCTGTTCCATATACATATATTTGTATGCAATATTTTGTTAACTTGTCCACCTGGGTGTTTGTCTGTTTTAGGATCGGCATATACATATATACTATGTATTGTTAGTAGAGTTTTGATTTTGGAAATATAGGTTTATATACATGTTTATCAAGCCATATTTTATTAGTAATATACGTATAGGCTGCTTTGCCTCCTCTTGTTCTATTTTCCAGATTTGTAAGTTTTCAAAAAAAAAAGAAACTATTATGTATATAAGTATGTATATTGGTTTACAGTCTAATCCATATATACGGTTTTTAAAAATGAAATCTACATACAGTTTCATAGGTCTGCATACATTTATATACATAGGTTTATATAAGATTTAAATGATTTTGTTTTGGTAATGTATTTGTTTATTCCATATTGATTTTAAAATCACCTATATACGTATAAGAATATATATAAGGCAGTATATACAATGTATAGATTTTATTTGTTACACATCTGACCTGTCGAATTATATATGCAAGTTGTTGGTATATACTATTTATTTTATAACTGTTCTAGTATGAATGTTTCATATACTATATATAGATATCCGTTTATACATAATTTTCTTATATATTAGTTTATAAAAAGTTGATATTGATGTACCGTATATAGTTTGAGATTTTGCATTTGGGCTGTCTTGTTTTTCATATTTGTAAATAATCATGACTTTGAAAATTGATATTATTTTAATATTTGTCTTATATTGAAATATTGAAATATATATATAATAATAAATATACTGTATATATCTAGATAGTTCTGATTTGATTTCGTCAATTCTAATTTATCAGCTTCGTCCATCAAATTCGTGCCGATCTTGTCGTTTTGGGATTCGTGACTGGATTTCGTAACTCAACTTCTCTGTTTATCCTCTAACCTCGAAAGGTGAGCACTCACTCACGATTAACGTTCTTTTATTTATTAAATTTGATTTCAATTGAAACAACAATTGAAATATGCTGCTGTTTGATATTTACACTGTTATATATGCTATTACCTGTATCAGTTCACCTGTGACATCTGACACCATTATCTGTTAATTATTTATGCGATGATAATACAGTTTGGCTGATAATTGATTGATTGTTGATGTTTATATTGGACATTAAATTGTTAGTGTTAAATGATAAATAGTATGCAGAATTGAAATTGATAAAGGATAGTTAACAATTTTAAATTGATTTATATGTTAAATTTGATTAGTTGAATATGACCCCTTTTAATTGTTGAATTAATTGACACATAGAATAGCGATGATTACACTTTGAACCATCGACGTATATTGGATAAATTGTTGTAGTGTAAAATTGAAATTGAATGACAAGTGAAAACCGTATAAATAATTAGTGGAATAATCTTTAATCTGCATGAAATGATAGTGTAGATTCTAGAAATAATTATATTAATTCGTACAAATAACAATGCGAATTAATACGGTTATTTCGGGATTATTTGAATTGATTATTGGATTGTTATTGTTTTGTTGTTATTGCTTGTTTATTTACTTTGACACCATCCCAGTTATCACACTGCAAGTTCCCTTTGTTATGCTTTGATTTTGAATTGAATTGGAATCGGGTTGAAATGATAATACCCAAATTGAACTTTGACCTAGGATAAGAAATTAAATAAAACCCGATTGGTCAATAATTTGATTTAAAAATAAAACGAAGATTTTATTTGAATAAATAATATGGTTTTGAAATGAAGTTGAAATTTGAATTTTTAATGAAAGGAAAATGTTAATATTTAATAATCTGAAACAAAATATTAACAATGTAATTGATAAAGAATGTTGTTTAATTTGAGAAATGATTGAATTAAGTTTGAAATGATTTAATAATTAAATTTGAAATTATAATTAAGTTTGAAATTATAATTAAGTTTGAAATTATAATTAAGTTTGAAATTATAATTAAGTTTGAAATTATTAAACTTTGAAATAATTAAATTATTTAGTTTGAAATTATTTAATAATTAAGTTTTTTTGAAATTATTTAATAATTAAGTATTTTTGAAATTATTATTAATTAAATAAGGTTGAATTATTTAATGATTAGATTGAATTGAATTCTTTAATAAGTGAAATTGAACTTTTGAATAAGTAAATTTTTACTTCGTAAATAAATGAAATTGAGTTCTTTATTAATTAAGTCTTGGAAAATATTTAAGTTAGTAAATAAGTGGAATTGAATTTCTTTAACAAGAAATAAAATCTGATTTATTGAAATTAATGTAAGACTTGAAATTTAAAGAATTTGGTTTGATGAATTTAATTTGATTCAATTGTAAGTTTTGATTTAAGGAAGTTCAATTTAAATAATGGATTTAATGAATTGGAAATTTAATAGAAATTGTTTTGAATGGCATATTTACTTAATGAATATTGAATGAAAACGATAAATGAATTCAAATTGATTTGAATTTTAAATTAAATTAATTTAAATGTTTCGAAATGAAACTTATATTCGAACTTGAATCAATATTTGAATTGTTTAAATAAAAATGGAAATTGAATTATAAGATTTTGAAATTATGAATGTGGAAGTTTTGAAACGTAAATTTTGGAAATTGGTTTAGAAAGACAAATGAAGTGTTGATTTACAAATTCTGATTGAAATTGAATTTGATTTGGTTTTGAAATATATTGAACGACCAAT
This sequence comes from Allium fistulosum, assembly GCA_030737815.1. Classification (NCBI taxonomy): domain Eukaryota; kingdom Viridiplantae; phylum Streptophyta; class Magnoliopsida; order Asparagales; family Amaryllidaceae; genus Allium; species Allium fistulosum. Next base: position 860,044,975 of record CM060906.1, read on the forward strand.
CGGTGTAATAATTACGAAAGTTATTAAAGAGACCGGAATCGGTTATGGATATACTCTCTATCTAAACCGAAAACCACTTTAATAACTATACGCGGAGTGATGATCCAGAATGAAGTGGTTGGAATGATGTACGTGTTGACTGAAGAAAGAGAACGATGATAGATAGCCTTGACACTTGTGTCAAATTGGAAATGACTAAAACAGGAGCCGTGCCGGGCCAATGGAGGATTAGCTACCTCAAGTGGACACACTTCTTCGAACTACTTATTACTTGTTGTCGATTGGTGCACCCTTGATTTTGGGAGTGTTGTTTCACGGTGTTGCGGGCGCTGCGGCGTTGCGTTCTCACCAGTCCGGATCAGGCGAACGGTAGTGTCACTACCTTGGGTATTGCCTCATGTGCCTTGTCATACTTGTATTCCCTTTATTCGCGACCACTACGAATTTGTTTTGTACCTTTAGTATATGGATTTCCCTCTGGTGACTTCCGGTTTTGGGGAAACTACGGTCTTGTATATGCTTTTGGGAATAAAAATGTGTTAAGGCTGGAATGGGCCATGACTTAACACTATTTTGATATCTTTATTATTACTGATAGACATTATCTACTTAGCGTACATTACTACATAGTAGATAGTTTAACGGATCCTTAAAGGATGGTTATTCCAAACATCCTTTGAGTTACTTGTATTTCAATTGCTATTCACTTGAGTTGGATTTATTAATATAAGAATGTTAATCCTGACTCGAGTGTTTTGTATTTTGCTTTACGCTCGGGTCAGACTGAGTGTACCAGTATTCGAGACTCACCTTTGAAGTTGGAGCTTTGCTTGAATATCCAGCCATCTATTCTGCTTTCAGTATTCGATGATTCCAGTGATGCATTCTGATTTGTATCTGATGTATCGGGTTACTCTTCCGTTGTATCTGGTTTAACTCTGATGTATCGTATTACTCTTCTGTTGTAAACTCTGATGTATTTTATATATTCATATAGTAGCTTCATGAACTACTATCTCTTTTATTTCCGCTGCATTTATTACTCTGTGTCTGTGATCTGTGATTATTTATTTACTGTATATGTTCAGTTTTGCCAAATTTAAATTAACAACGCGGTATTTTGAGCAATTCAATTCCGGCATGAGTGTCTACCTATACACTTATAATGGATGCGAATGGTCCAAAATATCGGGTCGTTACAGTTGGTATCAGAGCTTTGGTAGCTCTAGGCAAAACTTAACATATAGGGTAAATGTATTTACAGAATCACTCTCATTCGAGTTTCAATCTCTTCCTTTTGACTCGATTCCTTAGAATTTTGGAATGTTCCCCTCGGTTCCGAAATTCATTCGTGTCCCTCACTATTCGTATTCTTCCAATTCTGGTGCACCCCATAACTCCATTTTGAATGATATCTATAAAAGATCGGCGGTCTCGCCAATCTTCGAATGATTTGTAAAGGGGTGAAACTCCTTTACAATTGGCATTGATTTACCGGAGATTTCTGTATCCTCGGTTTACGATGCTATCTATCTCCTGCTATACCTGAATTCTATTTCTTGAGATCGAATGTAGATTTGCCTCGAAATTCTACATCGATCTTATTCGTGAAGTCACAGTCAATCCGGTTAAGGTTGCCCGTAAATTAAATAAATTTACCCAGCTTCCGATTCGGTTATTGAATCATCTTATCTTTCCTTTCGAATTTGTCATCGAATCAGAATTTCCTTTGGTTGAGTCCACAAAATTTAAATCTCTATCCTTGCTTTGCATCCATTCTTGTATCGTCGAGCGAGGAAGTGTTTTGTAAATTTATATTAAAAATATTTTATATATTGTGTTGTTTGAGTTGTTGACGTTGATTTGGGTTTTCGATCGATTCGTTTGATCAACGCTATCGATAGGATTTCCAAAACACTTGAGCAGAGCAAACTGACACAATATCGTTTTCAAATTTGGTAAACAAAATAGTTTTGGATGATTATATTATATATAAATATAAGTTTTCTGAAATTAAATTGTTAATGAATTTGTTGTCAAAGATGATAATATTTGATTTTCATTTATTGTTTTGTAAATCATTGATTATCGCATAATATAAATAAATTTATAAAACTTGGTTATAATTTGATTTGAAATTTGAAATGAATTTAAATCAAGAATGTGAGAATTTAATTTTCGGTGTTTTCATACTTTGGGTTTAAATTTTAAAATGCATATTATAAAAAGAAATTTCGAATAGAAATCAATTCCAAAGAATTTTAAATGATATAATCAGTGCTCTTTTCTTTTGTCGCTGGAAAATAATTTCGGTGATGGCGGCCGCATCATCGACATTCATTTTCGAGTTTCGAAGTGGAGAGTCCATCAGTAGCTTGCTACACTTTTGTTTGAAATGAATTTGATTTGAAATTTCTAAAGTATGACATGATTTAAAATATATATACAAGTATTTAATTTAGATTTGACTTGGATATATTGTATGTATATAATTATCTCTAAATTGTTTGAAGCTAATCGGAAATTTAATTCTTAAAATTTGGGTAAAAGATTATTTCAATTATAAATGAAACCAAAATTTTGAATTAATATTTAAACTTGGAAGAATTGAATAGGGAAATTTTACTTGTATAATACTCAATTACATTTCAATATAACTTACCTAAATTATTCAGAAGTTAAAAATGTAATTGGACAATATACAATATAAAATATTTTATTGATAAAATTTGAGTGTTATAATAAATGTTATACACTTAAATTTTATTAAATAGGATAATAAGTTAATTGAATAATATATGAGACAAATAATTTTTTTTTGAAAGAATTAATAAATTGAAATTTGACCAACTTATGAAAATACTTTGAATTTAAAAGCAATTAGTGAATATAAATTAATTTAAATCGAAACTTTTATGGTTTAAATTAATTTATATGGGTTAAATATATGTGATAAGATATATTAAGTAGAATAAATTTAACAATAATTTGGAATAAAAGAAGAATTTAAATTGCTGAGAAAATATGATTATAATAAAAGACTATTCAAATTTATGGTTTTAGAAATAAATTGAAGAAAATGGGATAATAAGATAATGAATTTAGAAATAGTTGAGATTGATTTTAGTGAAATCAAATGGATTAAATCAATTATTGAATATCAATTAATTTAAATTTGAATTTATATGGTTTAAATTAATTATTATTTTGTATTTCAAATCTGTTTTTCCTTCTGGTTGTTTCAATTCTCCTACCTCGTTCCTTTTCGGGGACGAAAAGTTTTGAGTGGGGGAGAGTGTAACGACCCGTAAATTTCAACTGTTTTAATAACGTAATTAGTTGAAATTTTGTGAAATTTTAAAACGATAAAATTTTGAAATAAAAATTTAATATTTGGAATACGTCTAGTTAAACATAGCAACTGGTAAATTTTCGTCCGAAAATATGAAAGTTTATTTCGCGCGTAAATTCATTTCAATTTAATCAGTTAAAAAGCGATGAAAATAAAATGTTTCTGAAACCTAAATATTTTTACATAGAAAAATTCTAAACCATCTTCTGAGCAAAATGTCAGTTTGTCATTTTACCAAATTCGGACATCTTTGGCTCCGTCGATCTTATTTTTCAGCGTTTTTCTTGCATTTTCCGCTGTTGGGAAATTCGAATTTCTAAAATTCAATCATACCACTGATATCTGTGTACCGTTTTGATCGTCTCGTCGTGCTGATCTCCACGGTATATTCAACTGTTAATTTCGAAATTCGGCGTGCGGTGCGGTTTGCAGAACGCCTAGCGTATCGTTTCAGCAAAAGTCGTTTTGGTTTCTCTGTCCCTCCATTTCCGCTGTGAATAACCAACGGAAATTTGCATTTATTTCCATCAGTTCACGCATGCAACCTTTCCATGACTTTTACAATTTCAAAATTCCAATCGTCACATTTTGCTCTGTAATCTTTTTCCATTTCTCTTTGCATCGAGAAACTGCTCAGTGACTTTATATCATTCCTATTTCCCATCTGTCCAATTAATTGCTGTTCAGTTGTGCCTTTTCGTGCTTCCCCGTCTATTTTTCATTCCGTTCAAAATATATAAAAATACAAAGTCGTACCCGTTCGTTTATGGAGATGACTCATTCCTTTAACCGGTAGCTTTATCTTCATCTTTCCTTTTCCAAAATCTGACCCATGCTTCTTCCCAAAGCCTTACTTCCTATGACCCGAGTACCCAGCCAACTTCCCACATCCACCTCACCTTGACAACTCGCGTGACCAACAGCCTATCCCATCAACCACCCTCGCATGCAATTAGAAACCCACAGCCCCTCACCATGTTGCACAAAGACCCCATCGCAATCGAACAACACAAACGCCACCACCCTCTGACGCCAAACAGAAGCTCTAGCGTGAAGCCTGCGTGTTTTCTTGTGTGCCTCCTTGCTTCCACCTTTATGTCGTGAACCACCAAATCTTTGCCCATTCTCGCCACCGCCAACCGTGCCTAGACTGCCTTCTGGTCCTCCATCTCATATGCTTGATCAAGTAACCTTATTCCTTCTCTTCATATACAGTTTGTATAAAATGGCTTCCTGTTTGAACCGTGTTATTTCCTTCACATATATGTGAGTATGTCTGTCTATATAAATCAATCTTTAGTTATATAAAATAGTTTATATATTTGTATTAAAATGGGTATAAGTATTTTGCATAGATGTACATACACATGGAAAAATATATACTACATATAATATGTACATATGTTTGTTTAATATAACATGAGTTTTACTGTATAAAATAAGTTTTACTACTAATTTTATCTAGCTCTTATTTACTTTATAATATAAAGGATATAGTTATCTGTTCCATATACATATATTTGTATGCAATATTTTGTTAACTTGTCCACCTGGGTGTTTGTCTGTTTTAGGATCGGCATATACATATATACTATGTATTGTTAGTAGAGTTTTGATTTTGGAAATATAGGTTTATATACATGTTTATCAAGCCATATTTTATTAGTAATATACGTATAGGCTGCTTTGCCTCCTCTTGTTCTATTTTCCAGATTTGTAAGTTTTCAAAAAAAAAAGAAACTATTATGTATATAAGTATGTATATTGGTTTACAGTCTAATCCATATATACGGTTTTTAAAAATGAAATCTACATACAGTTTCATAGGTCTGCATACATTTATATACATAGGTTTATATAAGATTTAAATGATTTTGTTTTGGTAATGTATTTGTTTATTCCATATTGATTTTAAAATCACCTATATACGTATAAGAATATATATAAGGCAGTATATACAATGTATAGATTTTATTTGTTACACATCTGACCTGTCGAATTATATATGCAAGTTGTTGGTATATACTATTTATTTTATAACTGTTCTAGTATGAATGTTTCATATACTATATATAGATATCCGTTTATACATAATTTTCTTATATATTAGTTTATAAAAAGTTGATATTGATGTACCGTATATAGTTTGAGATTTTGCATTTGGGTTGTCTTGTTTTTCATATTTGTAAATAATCATGACTTTGAAAATTGATATTATTTTAATATTTGTCTTATATTGAAATATTGAAATATATATATAATAATAAATATACTGTATATATCTAGATAGTTCTGATTTGATTTCGTCAATTCTAATTTATCAGCTTCGTCCATCAAATTCGTGCCGATCTTGTCGTTTTGGGATTCGTGACTGGATTTCGTAACTCAACTTCTCTGTTTATCCTCTAACCTCGAAAGGTGAGCACTCACTCACTCACGATTAACGTTCTTTTATTTATTAAATTTGATTTCAATTGAAACGACAATTGAAATATGCTGCTGTTTGATATTTACACTGTTATATATGCTATTACCTGTCTCAGTTCACCTGTGACATCTGACACCATTATCTGTTAATTATTTATGCGATGATAATACAGTTTGGCTGATAATTGATTGATTGTTGATGTTTATATTGGACATTAAATTGTTAGTGTTAAATGATAAATAGTATGCAGAATTGAAATTGATATAGGATAGTTAACAATTTTAAATTGATTTATATGTTAAATTTGATTAGTTGAATATGACCCCTTTTAATTGTTGAATTAATTGACACATAGAATAGCAATGATTACACTTTGAACCATCGACGTATATTGGATAAATTGTTGTAGTGTAAAATTGAAATTGAATGACAAGTGAAAACCGTATAAATAATTAGTGGAATAATCTTTAATCTGCATGAAATGATAGTGTAGATTCTAGAAATAATTATATTAATTCGTACAAATAACAATGCGAATTAATACGGTTATTTCGGGATTATTTGAATTGATTATTGGATTGTTATTGTTTTGTTGTTATTGCTTGTTTATTTACTTTGACACCATCCCAGTTATCACACTGCAAGTTCCCTTTGTTATACTTTGATTTTGAATTGAATTGGAATCGGGTTGAAATGATAATACCCAAATTGAACTTTGACCTAGGATAAGAAATTAAATAAAACCCGATTGGTCAATAATTTGATTTAAAAATAAAACGAAGATTTTATTTGAATAAATAATATGGTTTTGAAATGAAGTTGAAATTTGAATTTTTAATGAAAGGAAAATGTTAATATTTAATAATCTGAAACAAAATATTAACAATGTAATTGATAAAGAATGTTGTTTAATTTGAGAAATGATTGAATTAAGTTTGAAATGATTTAATAATTAAATTTGAAATTATAATTAAGTTTGAAATTATAATTAAGTTTGAAATTATAATTAAGTTTGAAATTATTAAACTTTGAAATAATTAAATTATTTAGTTTGAAATTATTTAATAATTAAGTTTTTTTTGAAATTATTATTAATTAAATAAGGTTGAATTATTTAATGATTAGATTGAATTGAATTCTTTAATAAGTGAAATTGAACTTTTGAATAAGTAAATTTTTACTTCGTAAATAAATGAAATTGAGTTCTTTATTAATTAAGTCTTCGAAAATATTTAAGTAAGTAAATAAGTGGAATTGAATTTCTTTAACAAGAAATAAAATCTGATTTATTGAAATTAATGTAAGACTTGAAATTTAAAGAATTTGGTTTGATGAATTTAATTGATTCAATTGTAAGTTTTGATTTAAGGAAGTTGAATTTAAATAATGGATTTAATGAATTGGAAATTTAATAGAAATTGTTTTGAATAGCATATTTACTTAATGAATATTGAATGAAATCGATAAATGAATTCAAATTGATTTGAATGTTAAATTAAATTAATTTAAATGTTTCGAAATGAAACTTATATTCGAACTTGAATCAATATTTGAATTGTTTAAATAAAAATGGAAATTGAATTATAAGATTTTGAAATTATGAATGTGGAAGTTTTGAAACGTAAATTTTGGAAATTGGTTTAGAAAGACAAATGAAGTGTTGATTTACAAATTCTGATTGAAATTGAATTTGATTTGGTTTTGAAATATATTGAACGACCAATCGGTGTAATAATTACGAAAGTTATTAAAGAGACCGGAATCGGTTATGGATATACTCTCTATCTAAACCGAAAACCACTTTAATAACTATACGCGGAGTGATGATCTAGAATGAAGTGGTTGGAATGATGTACGTGTTGACTGAAGAAAGAGAACGATGATGGATAGCCTTGACACTTGTGTCAAATTGGAAATGACTAAAATAGGAGCCGTGCCGGGCCAATGGAGGATTAGCTACCTCAAGTGGACACACTTCTTCGAACTACTTATTACTTGTTGTCGATTGGTGCACCCTTGATTTTGGGAGTGTTGTTTCACGGTGTTGCGGGCGCTGCGGCGTTGCGTTCTCACCAGTCCGGATCAGGCGAACGGTAGTGTCACTACCTTGGGTATTGCCTCATGTGCCTTGTCATACTTGTATTCCCTTTATTCGCGACCACTACGAATTTGTTTTGTACCTTTAGTATATGGATTGCCCTTTGGTGACTTCCGATTTTGGGAAAACTACGGTCTTGTATATGCTTTTGGGAATAAAAATGTGTTAAGGGTGGAATGGGCCATGACTTAACACTATTTTGATATCTTTATTATTACTGATAGACATTATCTACTTAGCGTACATTACTACATAGTAGATAGTTTAACGGATCCTTAAAGGATGGTTATTCCAAACATCCTTTGAGTTACTTGTATTTCAATTTCTATTTCACTTGAGTTGGATTTATTAATATAAGAATATTAATCCTGACTCGAGTGTTTTGTATTTTGCTTTACGCTCGGGTCAGACTGAGTTTACCAGTATTCGAGACTCACCTTTGAAGTTGGAGCTTTACTTGAAGATCCAGCCATCTATTCTGCTTTTAGTATTCGATGATTCCAGTGATGCATTCTGATTTGTATCTGATGTATCGTGTTACTCTTCCGTTGTATCTGGTTTAACTCTGATGTATCGTATTACTCTTCTGTTGTAAACTCTGATGTATTTTATATATTCATATAGTAGCTTCATGAACTACTATCTCTTTTATTTCCGCTGCATTTATTACTCTGTGTCTGTGATCTGCGATTATTTATTTACTATATATGTTCAGTTTTGCCAAATTTAAATTAACAACGCGGTATTTTGAGCAATTCAATTCCGGCATGAGTGTCTACCTATACACTTATAATGGATGCGAATGGTCCAAAATATCGGGTCGTTACAGATGTCATTTTATAGGGTTTTCACCTTAAAACATATCATAAATTCAATATGAACAACCATAATTCATCAACAAGTATATATAATCATTCCATCATTCAAAAACATGGAAAATCAATGCAAAATATTAGGAATTCATCTTGAAACCAAAAACAATAAAAATTTAAGATGTAAACATTATTCACCTTAGCTTTAGAGATTAAAGAGATTGAGATGTGAATGGATTTGATTTGCTTAAGCTTCTTCCTTAGCTTTTCTTAATCTTCTTCCTCTTTCTCTTATTAATGGCGGCCGACCTCAAGTTAATTTTTTTTATAAAAATGAAATGAATGTGTATGGGAATACACGACCAAGAGTTTAGGGATATATGAATGGCCTCTTTCCTATTTTACCCCTCCTCTATTTCAATTTAAATCTTATTTTAATTCATAGGTTAAATGGCACGAGTACCCTTTGATTAAATCAAATCTCAATCCCCTAATCAACATATTATTTTATTTTATTTAACTAATTAAATATCCTAAATAATGTTACCAAAAATACGGGTTGTTACATTTCCCATGCCTTATAATAGTCATAATAATATAACGAACTTACCGTTTGAAAGATAGAGTTGTTTTAAGTTTTGGCTGCTACTGGCCTGTATTAGTGGGTAATGAACTAAGCCCGTGCTTTGGTCCACTAACCTATCTCGAAATTTGTGCTAAGGGGAGGCGGTAGGAACTAATCTAAGTATTTCTATCTTTCCAAAATTAGTTCTAAACCTCCATTAACCCTAATTTCATCAAAAAGCCTACTTTTTCCTTACCAATCTTAGCCTAGATCATAATTAGATAGGTAATTAGCATCTAGGAATTGGAGATTACTATTTTGGCTGAATTGAGCTTATCTCCTTTGCTGTCCACTTCGGATCTAAGGAGAAAGATTGGTATTATAGGTATTTGGTGAGTGGTTCCTGACCTCTCACTTTACCATGCATGTTTATATGGTTAAAAATGATGTTTTTGACATGATTTCAATCCTATACTGTTTTCTAACCTTAATCGCATTTTTAGAGATATTTATGGCCTAATTTTAAAGAATTTAAAGTGGGTTTTAAATGCTTTGTTAACTCCTTTTGTTCATATTCATAAGCTAGTGTAAAAATTAGATTTAGGTTAGGATTTGCTTGATTATCATGATCTTATATATTGCATGTATGAATGGATGTATATGTATGATATTCCATACTTATATATTGTGCTTAGATGTGGTTTGCTAGTGCTTTTAGGTAGTTAGGAAATGAATGGTCAAATTAGCGAATCGAAGGCAAAAATGGTCAAGATTGGATGAAACTTGGAGGAGGGGTTCTGGAGCATAGGAGGAGCCCATGATTCAAGTCGCACAAGAATTGGAGCTAAGGGGAGGAATCAGTACCGTAAGATTTTGATCGGTACCAACTGCTTTCTATTGGTCCAAAGTGATCGGTGGATGCTTAGTTCTTCAAGGCAAAGCTAGAGGTGACGAGTGAAGGTCAAGTGCAAGAATTTGCTAAGTATTGGGCTCTATATCGAGAGCTTTGGAGTGCATGGAAATGAGAGCTTTTGGAGATTGTACCAAGAGCTTTGGAGTTGATGCCGAGAGCTTTGGAGGGGAGTGGTCGGGGTCAAAGCACTTGGAAGATGGAAACCTAGAAGTTGGGAAGAAAGTTAGCCAAAATTGGCTAACTAACTCGGTATCAAAAACCTTTGAGGATGTATGATCGAGAGATTGATTTTCGTATAGACTTAGCAAATGATGTCTGATTGATAGTTATGCCTTTGAGGTGTATGACACCCAGAGAGCAAAAGGAGTTGGAGGTGCAAGTGAATGACCAGTTGAAGAGAGGGTTCGTTCGTAGAGGTATATCAGAGTGGGGCACACATGTAGTATTTGCCACTAAGGCGGATGGCTCTCAGAGGTTGTATATAGATTATCGTGAGCTGAATAAGGTGACAAAGAAGAATAAGTATCCACTCCCACGTATGATGACTTGTTCGATCAGCTCCATAGTGCAAAGGTGTTCTCCCAATTGGATTTGGTGACGGGATTTCACCAGTTGAGAGTAGTGAAGGAGACTATGCCGATCACCGCGTTTCGTATGCCATTAGGTTTCTATGAGTAGTTGGTTATGCCGTTCAGGCTAACCAATGCTCCGATATACTTTGTTGATCTTATGAATCGTGTCTTCAAGGATCAACTAAACAAGTTCATGCTTGTGTTCTTGGATGATATTATGGTCTACTCTACGACCGAAGAGGAATACAAGGCGCACTTGAGGATAATGCTTGAAGTGTTAAGGAGGCACAAGTTGAAAACGAAGTTTTTGAAATGTCACTTCTTGAGAAAGGAAGTGAGATTCTTAGGTCATGTCATCTCTGAGCAAGGCATCACAGTAGATCCTGCCAAGGTGGCAGCAGTTTAGGATTGGAGCTAACCCAAGAATGCTACTAATGTGAGGAGTTTCCTTGGATTGGTGGGATATTATAGACGTTTCATCAAGGACTTCTCGAAGATAGCAATACCATTGACCAGTCTGACGAAGAATCAGACTTTTGTTTTAGACATGAGGTATGAGCATGCGTTTGTGAGTTTGAAGGAGAGGCTGACGAGTGCACCATTGTTGACCATTCTGAGCGGGAATGAGGAACTGATGGTAGTAATAAACACCTGTAGTACTGGACTTGGTGTGGTATTGAAGCAGAAAGGAAAAGTTATCATCTACGCTAGTCGGCAGCTGAAACCGAACGAAGTATCCAACTCATGACTTGGAGTCGACGACAATAGTGTTTACTTTGAAGATTTGGCATCATTACTTATTAGGAGAAATGTTCGAGTTGTATACAGACCACAAATTCTTGAAGTACCTTTTCTTCTAGAAGGATCTCAACCTTCGCCACCAGCAATGGTTGGAATTCTTGGTCTCCTATGACTTTGACATTTACTATATGCATGTAAGGGAAATGCAGTAGCTGATGCATTAAGTATAAGACATGCCAACTTGGAAATGATGTTGGAGTGGGAGCAGTTGGAGTATATTATTGGCTTTGACTTCATAACTCATTACAAGTTAGAGCCATATATGTAGGCAAGTTTGACGATCAAACATACTTTGGTTGAGCAGATCGGTACTAGTCAGAGGCGAGATGCCAGACTAGTAGAGATCATAGAAAAAATAGAAGAGGAGTAGAGTCTAAAGATACGAAGCAATACAGACTCGACCGAGAAGGTTGGCTCCGTAAGGATGGGAGATTATTTGTTCCCTGTGATGATACATTGCGAGATGAAGTGTTATGGTAATGCCACCATTCTAGGTTGACCATACATCCCGGTGGTAATAAGATGTACTGTGATATGAAACAAACCTATCATTGGGAAGGTATAAAAAAGGATGTTGGGATATTCATCTCGATGTGTATGAACTGCCAGTTGGTGAAGGTAAAGAAGAAGAAGCCAAGTGGGTTTTTGCAACCGCTTGAAGTTCCCGAGTGAAAGTGGGAGCATGTATCAATGGATTTTATTGATGGACTGTTGAGGACTCGAGCAGGGTATGACAGCATTTGGGTCATAGTCGATCGGTTGACCAAGAGCACTAGATTTATACCCATCATGTCAAGTAGAATGGTAGCCAAACTAGGCGAGTTGCATTTTAAATGGGTTGTACGATTTCATAGTGTGCCGAATAGCATTATGATTGATAGAGACCCATTGTTCACTAGTGGGTTTTGGAAAAGCTTACAAGAGGTGTTGGGGACCGAGCTGCATCTCAGTACAGCTTATCACCCACAAAGTGATGGGCAGACCGAGAGGGTGAATCGTGTTTTGGAAGATCTCTTATGGGCTTGCACACTTGATTTCGGAGGCTCATGGGATGATCACTTGCATTTGGTGGAGTTCGCATACAATAACAGCTATCAATCTGGCATCTGTATGACACCATATGAAGCACTGCATGGCCGACAATGTAACACCCATTCGTGTTAGTGGGAAGTGGACGAGAAACAGATGCTTGGGCCAGATATGATTGGAGAAACCTCAGAGAAGATAAAGATCATTCAGCAATGAATGAAAGCTGCTCCGGATAGCCTAAAGGGCTACGTTGATAGAAGACGTAGAGATTTGGAATTCTCCATCAGTGATATGGTGTTTGTGAAGATTTCTCCTTGGAAGAATGTAATTCAATTCAGTAGTAAGGAGAAATTGGCACTGATATTCGTAGGTTTTTTTCCGATAGTAGAGAGGATAAGAACTAGCCTATGTGGTCGACTTACCTCAGAAGACGGCGGGTGTGTACAACGTCTTCCATATGTCTCTTCTACGGAAGTTTGTGCATGACTCAAGCATGATGATTGCACCGGATCAACTTGATGATATCGAGATTGAACCAGAAGCATCAAGACCTCGTAGGCCGATTCATATTATCGGACGCGATACGAAACAACTTAGGAGGAAGAAGGTGGAGTTGGTGAAGGTTTAATGGGGTGGGAGCATAAACGATTGTATATGGGAAAGGAGGAGATCATGACGGCCACATATCCGGAGCTCTTTGCATGATAAGGCCTACCGTTTATCGTGGTTTCTTTCACTTTTGCTATCATATAGGGTAGATTAGCATCTCACATGCTAGGATAGGTTCACTTACACTATTCATTGCATGATTATTTTGATGATATGTATTATGGTTGCATATGGTTGATAGGCATGCGAGGTAACTATGTTTGACTTATTTGGGAATTTTAGGGGTGAAATTCCCAAAGGGAGAGAGTGTAACGATCCGTATTTTACGCATTGAAGGATCGTAAAATATTTTTATTTTACTCATATGAGGTCGTATGACTCTAAAATTTAGGAGAAGTCTCTTAGGAGTATTTTAAACGTTGATGAATTTTGTTGAATTTCTATGTGATTATTTTGACCTTAAAAACCTAGTTTGTACTATAAATTTTGATAGGAGTCGAATTAGGCTTTCAAATCACTTCCATTGCTTCAGGATGATGGTTTCCCTATTTCGTAGAATGGTCATAATAGAAAAACGAACTTACCGTTTGAAAGTTATAGCTGTTTTAAATTTTGGCTGCTACTGGCTTGTATTAGTAGGTAATTAACTGAGCTAGTGCTTAGGCCCACTAACCTATATTGAAATTTGTGCTAAGGGGTAGAAACTGATCTAAGTAATTTCCATCTTCCCCAAAATAGCTCTAAACCTCCATTAACCTTAATTTCATCAAAAAGCCTACATTTTCCTTAATAATCTTAGCCTAAATCATAATTAGAGGGCTAATTAGCATCTAGGAACTGGAGATTACCATTTTGGCTGAATTGTGCTAATCTCCTTTGCTGTTCACTTCAGATTTGAGGAGAAAGATTAGTATTATAGGTATTTGGCGAGTGGTTCTTGATCTCTCACTCTACTATGCATATTTATATGGTTAAAAATGATGTTTTTGACGTGATTTCAATGCTAAATTGTTTTCTAACCTTAATTATATTTTTAGAGATATTTATGGCCGAATTTTAAAGAATTTAAAGTGGTTTTTAAATGGTTTGTTAACTCATTTTGTTCATATTCATAAGCTAGTGTAAAAGTTGGATTTAGATTAGGATTTGCTTGATTGTCATGATCTTGTGTATTGCTTGTATGAATGGATGTATATGTATGATATTCCATGCTTGTATTTTTTGGTTTGATGTGGTTTGTTAGTACTTTTAGGTAGTTAAGAAAGGAGTGATCGAATTAGCAAATCGGAGGCAAAAATGGTCGGGATTGGATGAAACTTGGTGGATGGGTTACGGAGCATAGGAGGAGCCCAGGATTCAAGTCGCACAAGAATTGGAGCTATGGAGAGGAATAAGTACCGAAAGCTTTTGGTCGGTACCGACTGCTTTCTATTAGTGCAAAGTGATCGGTGGATGCTTGATACTTCAAGGCAAAGCTAGGGGTGACGAGTGAAGGTCAAGTGCAAGAATTTGGCTAAGTATTCGGCTACATACCGAGAGCTTTGGAGGGCCTGAAAACAAGAGTTTTTGGAGTTTGTACCAAGAGCTTTGGAGTTGATGCCGAGAGCTTTGGAGCGGAATGGTCGGGGTCAAAGCACTTGGAAGATGGAAAACTAGAAGTAGGGGAAGAAAGTTAGCCAAAATTGGCTAAGTATCCAACTCGGTACAGAAAACTTTTGATCGGTACCGAGAGGTTTTGATTAATCCGGTCGTGGTGAAACTTCCATGGAGAGAAGTAGAGGCCCTGAAGGTCACGCTGAAGGTGTTTGTTTGTTCGCTTGGTGTTTGATGGTGATGTAGTAGCACGATGATTGCTTCGGTACTTCGCTGATGGTAACTCGATGGTGAAATGAGTTAGGTTCCGATGATGGTGGCTCGATGTTGAAAGAGTTGAGAGAATAGTTGTCCATAAAGGGCAGGCTCTATGAAGGATGACCCATGGATATAACATTTGATTGATTCTGTCATGGAACAGAGGAGTGTGGGATGGTTCGTTGAGATGGAGCAACGAAGGGGCTCAGATACACGTGCTAAGGGATCGTTAATACTCGAAGTGTTTCTTATGTACTCAGAGTAGGGGTATTGTGAGTGCACTCATGGTTACTTTGAACTACCTCGGATCAATTGAAAGGATCTGTATACCCTATACAAGTGGAATGTGTCTAGTACTTAGCTTCGGGCCACGAGATACGTGAGTACACTGAAAACCAGGATGTCCATTAGTCTCTAACAAAGGGAAGGTCATACGAGTTATCATATATCCAGGGCGCATATGAGTGATAGTGAGGATTGTCTGATGGATGCTATGGTTGCGTTGGTTGTCTTCTTCCGTAGTCTATCACCCTAGGGATGTCACCGGGAGAGATATTGGGGATAGAGATACCTGGACACCCATCATCATACTTGGTTTGTAGTGTAATTTTATATATCCATAAAGTAGCATATTATGTTCGTTATGTGCTAACTCTTTGGTTGCTGGGACGGATTGGGTATGGTTCGTATACCCTTTTTCTTCACTATATCAACTTGTATACTATTTTGAGATTCATTTACCGATCAAACCAGACTATTGTCTGACTCGAGGTTTTATGCTTTACTTCTTATTATCTCGGGCACTCTTTAATGAGTAGACTAGATAACATGTCTACGTGCGACGTAGTAGCTGTGCTGAGGACGAGTTGAATGGAGCTATCTCGTATCATATATGGATTTCTATGTTGATTCAGCTGTGCAACACCGTAGAGCCTTGATAGTTCTTGCTTATTACTACTATTATTATGGGACAGTTAATTGGGTCTATTTCCGTTTGTATAAACTTTGTTACTTTGTATAACTTTGTGGATTTGTACTCTACTATTTGGATCGTTTTGTTATTACTGTCTCTTATGTCTATATCTGTGTTATATATTACATTTCATTTCATGTGCTGTGAGATATATATGATATTTTATTTCATTCTCTAACCCTTGATGATTGTCCTACATCTGCTGGGTACGTCAGCAGCGCATTATCTTATGTATATTGGGTGCCGGTGGTATATGGTAGTCGTCACAATTCAGTTTTACAAACTGTTATGCATATTAAAAATTTGGCATGATATAATAGTTTAGGTTAACTGAAATATTGTCATTGTGGATTTTGCACGTTTTTACGAAATCATTTTATAGTTTTAACATTTATTAAATATCTCTATCAAATAAATTATGAATGCATTACACACTACTGTTTACTTCAATTTAAAAACGAGAAGCATAGGTGCAACAAAAAGCGATATACAACGTTAATTAAACGTTGTTGTTTTTTATGCAAATAATAAGATTACAAGCATATTAATTGATATTAATGTTGTGGAGAAGAAAATATCATTTTACATTAGCTTATAATTTGTAAAATAGTTTCAGTTACATTATTTATCTTTTTTCGTTTATAACTGGAAATTGGTAGTAAAAGAAACCAATATGGTTAAAAATTAAAGTCTACTTATTTTACTTTTCTGTTGGCATTATACTACCGGATTTTGCAAGCTTGTCCTTTTATTTTAGTTGTGTCCATCTAAGCATGGTAGATTTTTGAGGTGGAGTATAACATTATTATTCTTTTTTGTATTTTAAGGGGGCGAGAGAAATGGTTTGATACCTTAGAAATAATATCATTCCTATGTATCTATGTAGCCCTAATAA
This sequence comes from Allium fistulosum, assembly GCA_030737815.1. Lineage (NCBI taxonomy): Eukaryota > Viridiplantae > Streptophyta > Magnoliopsida > Asparagales > Amaryllidaceae > Allium > Allium fistulosum. Next base: position 860,061,873 of record CM060906.1, read on the forward strand.
CATTTGAATGATTCTGTCATGGAACAGAGGAATGTGTGATGGTTCCTTAAGAATAATGGGGACTAGATGGAGCAACGAAGGGGCTCAGATACGCGTGCTAAGGGATCGTTAATACTCGAAGTGTTTTCTTATGTACTCAGAGTAGGGGTATTGTGAGTGCACTCATGGTTACTTTGAACTACCTCGGATCAATTGAAAGGATCCGTATACCCTGTACCAGTGGACTGTGTATAGTAATTAGCTTCGGGCCACGAGATACGTGAGTACACTGAAAACCAGGATGTCCATTAGTCTCTGACAAAGGGAAGGTCATACGAGTTATCATATATCCAGGGCGCATATGAGTGATAGTGAGGATTGTATGATGGATGCTATGGTTGCTTTGGTTGTCTTCTTCCGTAGTCTATCACTCTAGGGATGTCACCAGAGATAGATATTAGGGATAGAGATACCTGGACACACGTCATCATACTTGGTTTGTAGTGTAATTTTATATATCCATAAAGTAGCATATTATGTTCGTTATGTGCTAACTCTTTGGTTGTTGGGACGAATTGGGTATGGTTCGTATACCCTTGTTCTTTACTATATCAACTTGTATACTATTTTGAGATTCATTTACCGATCAAACCAGACTATTGTCTGACTCGAGGTTTTAATGCTTTACTTCTTATTATCTCGGGCACTCTTTAATGAGTAGACTAGATAACATGTCTTCGTGCGACGTAGTAGCTGTGCTGAGGACGAGCTGAATGGAGCTATCTCGTATCATATATGGATTTCTATGCTGATTCAGCTGTGCAACACCATGGAGCCTTGATAGTTCTTGTTATTACTACTATTATTATGGGATAGTTAATTGGGTCTATTTCCGTTTGTATAAACTTTGTTACTTTGTATAACTTTGTGGATTTGTACTCTACTATTTGGATCGTTTTGTTATTACTGTCTCTCATGTTTATATCTGTGTTATATATTATATTTCATTTCATGCGCTGTGAGATATATATGATATTTTATTTCATTCTCTAACTCTTAATGATCGTCCTACTTCGGCTGGGCACGTCAGCAGCGTATTATCTTATGTATTTTGGGTGCCGGTGGTATATGATAGTCGTCACAATTCAGTTTTACAAACTGTGATGCATATTAAAAATTTGACATGATATAATAGTTTAGGTTAATTGAAATATTGTTATTGTGGATTTTGCACGTTTTTACGAAATCATTTTATAGTTTTAACATTTATTAAATATCTCTATCAAATAAATTATGAATGCATTACACACTACCGTCTACTTCAATTTAAAAACAAGAAGCATAGCTGCAACAAAAAGCGATATACGACGTTAATTAAACATTATTGTTTTTTATGCAAATAATAAGATTACAAGCATATTAATTGATATTAATGTTGTAAAGAAGAAAATATCATTTTACATTAGTTTATAATTTGTAAAATAGTTTCACTTACATTATATATCTCTTTTCGTTTATAACTGGAAATTGGTAGTAGAAGAAACCAATATGGTTAAAAATTAAAGTCTACTTATTTTACTTTTTCGTTGGCATTATACTACCGGATTTTGCAAGCTTGTCTTTTTATTTTAGTTGTGTCCATCTAAGCATGGTAGATTTTTGAGGTGGAGTATAACATTATTATTCTTTTTTGTATTTTAAGGGGGCGAGAGAAATGGTTTGATACCTTAGAAATAATATCATTCCTATGTATCTATGTAGCCCTAATAAACATGATCACATGATACAGCTTTCAAGTGCATTCAGATTAAAAACAATTAATTAGTAGAAAAACATACAGTAGGCTAGAGTACAGAACCTCTATTGTCTCTTTCGCCTTCCTTTTCTCCTCAAAAGGGTTTTATAGGGACCATATTAACAGTAATATTAGCAATAAGAAAAACTAAAAAATATTGCAGCAAAAATAGATACTCCATTATCGTTTTTTCTTGCTTTTCCCCATATTATAGCTAAATCTAGCACTCACTACAAATGGGCTTCTTCTATTTCTCAGTCTAAACACTTCAACTTTTCACATTTCACTCGGCTATTTTGTAATGGAGAAGAAGATAGGAATTACTGCTGTGATTTTGGTTCTAAGTCTCTTTATTAGCTTTTCTTCAGCTTCAGCTGCCTCAACAACAAGTTTGTTTCTTTTAACCTACTACTTGTTTACTTAAATCCTAGATTTAAGTTCACATTTTGTTTGTTCAACTCATGTTCAGAGATAATTAATGGGGCTGTCTCAAATGCAATTTCACATCTAATGAAGAGGCTGTGGACAATCACTGCTACTCCAAAATCAGGTATTTGGTTTTTTTTTTCAAGTGAATACGTGCTTTAATTTAGTAACCATTAAGTTCGATTTGAATTATTTTGCAACTTTCAGTGATAACGGAAAGACCACAAGTAAAATTTGAAAGTGGGTACTCAGTAGAGACGGTTTTTGATGGAAGCAAGCTAGGGATAGAACCATTTTCTGTGGAGGTGGGACCCAGTGGAGAGCTGTACGTTCTTGATTCAGTGAACAGCAACATGTACAGGATTTCCTTGCCACTGTCTAGATGTGAGCTATTTGTTCGTTATAGATTTGTCTACCTGTGTGTGATTTGTTGAAATTATATTCAGAATTGCATTGCTTGTTTCTGGCATAATTTGAATTTCTCGTGGGACATTCACATTGGGTCTAGATTTAGAAGTAAATGGTTAAACCTACAATATTAGCAACCCTGACCAAGTATTTAGTTTCTTTTCTTTGGAAAGCGATATATTTCTTAAGTTTTTGTATGTTAGTTACTACACTAAACTGATTGACTGTGGTATTTTGATGGTCAAATGTGCACGATTCAACTTTGCTCCCTTTCTTCCCAGGACTCTGATATTACTAGATGTATTTTTATACATTACCTCATTCACTTTGTACTTTCTCTACCATCCTCATATGGGGTTTTCATAACATGACAGTGCACTTACCTGTATATGGTTCTTTGTGTTTTTCTTTCCACTGAAAGCTATAAATGGATAATTGACAGACAGCAGACCAAAGCTTATAGCAGGTTCGGCTGAAGGATATGCCGGACATGTTGATGGTAGACCACGAGAAGCAAGAATGAATCATCCAAAAGGATTTACAGTTGATGATAAAGGAAATATTTATGTTGCTGACACTTCTAACATGGCTATTAGAAAAATTAGCGACACAGGTTATTCTCTGTTTACATTTGCACTTATATATTCCGAAGTTATACAAAAAGCAATTTTTTTACATGGTTACTGATATATACTATTATTTTACTACATTATGTTTGATGGTTATTGTTCAGACAAAATTAATCCATGTCTTGTTGAGATATGGATTCACCATCCCTGAGCTTGAATGTTGTTTTACATCCACAGTTTAGCTGATGATTCAAATTAAGTCAGTTCTACAGCATGCATACATAAGTTATAAATTTGTTGGTAAACCCAGTAAATGTGAAGTTAATGTTGTTTTAATTGTTTTGTTTGAATCTCAAAATTCATTGATGTGGAACTTGAGAATTTGGCACACATATCAAATATGTAACCGACTTGGGGCTGGTTCTTTATTTCAGTATGGAGCTGCGAGCTATCAGCTTACCTGTAGGTTTCCACATCAATTGTAACTCATTAAATATTTCAAGAAACTGAAAATTCAAGGTTATTTTGACAATTGTTGAATTGGGACGATCAATTGGTTTTTTCTAGGTTTCTTGGTTGCTTAATTTTCCAGTCCCTCCAAGGATAAATGGCTCCAATTAGTTCAACTAAGTTTCACAGTTTGCTAAATATGTTTCGATGTGTTTCCTTTATAAGTGATATGCATGGTAAGTGTTCTGAAGAGACATGAAAAAGACTTAATTCTATAGTAACATATGCCAAACTGTTTCATTTTACAACGAAATCCTTCCTATAGTTTTTGCTATGATTCAGTTACAAGATTCATATTCTTGCACATTTCTGAACAATGGATGCATAAATCTCAGTAGTCTTACAACTACTTGGTCAACACTATAAAACATCTGCTCACACAAGCCCCACTCCATCTGCTAAAAAAAATAAACATTGACAAAGCATTTCACGTGATCTTATCGTTGCATATGTTATGCAGGAGTTTCAACTATTGCTGGTGGAAAATGGAACAGAGGTGGACATACTGATGGACCAAGTGAAGATGCAAAATTCTCTAATGATTTTGAAGTTGTTTACGTTGCTAGCAGTTGCTCTCTTTTGGTCATAGATCGAGGAAACCAAGCCATTCGAGAAATTCAACTCCACTTCGATGATTGTGCCTATCAGTATGGAAGTGGTTTTCCATTAGGTAATATAACATTCAAGTACCTATAATTTGTGGGAAAAACAAGTATATTGGAGACTTGGAGTCATTTACTGATACACATGCTGACCTTCAAAATTGATTTAAAATGCTGTTATTAAACTTGGATTGAAGGTATTGCTGTGCTTTTTGCTGCTGCTTTCTTCGGGTACATGCTTGCTTTGCTGCAGCGGAGGGTTGGAGGAATTGTTTCTTCCAAAGATGTGAGTATGGGTATTCTTTATCATTGGTTTCACTAAAAAACTTTTATGTCAGATGGTCTCAACTCATCACTTCTGTACTTTTTTTTTCCTGAGAAATAAAATAAAATTGGTAATTGATTGTCATCAATCTCAAGACATTAGATACACTAGTCTAGATCTTTACCACCTAACCTTGTGGTCCTCAACTTTTATACTTCTTTGTTAATAGAACAATTCTAGGATGTGAGCGGAAAAAAAAACCTAGTAAACTTACATCATTCAGAGTAATTTTTCAGGAGAAAAATAGAAAATCAGGAGGGATCCCTATTTTTTACCTCATAATTGCATAAAATACTTGAATTTTGTTTGGGTAAAATAGCAATTCCATTGTTAATAAAGCTGTCATTGTTATGCAACTACTAAAATGAGTGCTCTACTTGAATTAAGTATCACTCTTGTTATCAAAAAAAGAAAGAAAAAAAAAGAATTGCAACTACTAAACGATATTGCAGCAGCATAACCTTCATTTTTCATGATTATACTTGGAACTAAAAAATGGGGTTGTGAGACGAAAGCCTGTGTGAAAATTGGAACTTGTATGAGTTGCCGTCAGTTAATCATATCTCTCATGCTTGAGAAAACCATATTTTTAAAGGTCTCCCTCACTATAATCTTAGACAATGATTTGCATGAGCACTGATAACGGGTTGATCCAGTTTATAATATTAATAAGAATTATGACTCACTCGAGCTCTTCTAGCCCTTTTATATAGTTTTCTATTATACTTTAACAACAAATAATGATATTCATGCTTGAGTTTGGTCTCAGTCATGGGACATATATGATTTTACCCTATGGAACTTGTATTTATAGTGCTACACATTGCATTTATGCTTTTGTTAACTCGAACAATTTCTTCAGGAACCGTTATCCATTTCAAAAGCATATATACCTCCACCTCCATACCAAAAACCAGTAAAGCTATCAGTTCGGCCACCACTAATTCCAGCTGAAGATTCAGAAGACAATCAAGAAGAAGGGATTTTCACCTCTATTGGCAAACTCATAACTGGGGCTACATCCTCTCTATCTGACATCTTTTCCTCAGTGTTCAAGACTAAACCGAAAAGCAACCAGCAACAATATCGTTATCATAACACACATCAACTTCATCATCAACAACTACAAAGAAGAAGTAACAACAACTCATGGCCAATGCAAGAGAGCTTCGAGATCCCAGAAGAAGACGAGCCTCCCCCACCATTAGAAACAAGGACTCCTACCCCACAAAAGACCTACGCTTTCATGACCAAAGACCCTGAAAAAATACATCATTTGAGGCAAGGAAGAGCTTATTTTAATGGCTGGAATGGTAACGAGCATGTGCAGCAACAGCAGCAGCAGCAGCATATGCATCAGCAGCACGTGCAGCAACAGCAGCAGCAGCAGCAGCATATGCATCAGCAGCATGTGCAGCAGAATATACAGCACTCTCTTGGCCCTCAGACTTTCTATGAACAGAGCTACGAGAATACTAAGGAGATTGTGTTTGGAGCTGTTCAGGAACTGGATAGTAAGAAACGAACGGTTGAGATTAAGTCGGTCAATTATGGGGAGCCACTGTATGAGCAGTATGGTCTTCGATCGCGTATGTCGTATGATTATGGGTATAATGGGTTCTAGAGAGTTTATATGTATACATTTTTTATGTAGTTTCTTAGTGTGATAAGTACATTGTTGTTGCTATTGTTTCTTAGGTTTCATACTGTTATTTTCTGTAATGTTGGGAGAACAGCAGATATGGTAAAATGTTAGCGACATCTTTGTGTTGAAATCTTTGTAAGGAAGTTAAAGGTCAAAATCTGATGCTATTAATGAATCATCTCGGATGGGTTTTCATAATTACTTGCTTTATGAAATATTGTGCTCTGGACAGTGTATCCTCAGCTTATGTGCGAAGAGATGTTTCTTTTTTATATAATAATTCGGTAGAGATGAATTTGTATCTCAGTTTATATGCTAAGATTTGTTTGGTTTTTACTTAAATAATTATTTTCTGGGTATGCATTTTGTACTTATGATTAATTCAAGTTGAGGAGGATCCCATAGCTGTTGTGAATTTTTGGTATAGTGCACAGATATTAGTAAAAGAATTCAAGGGCTATGTTGAGTCTACTACTATTCAAAGAGGAAAAGGCCAAAATCAGTATAAAAAATATAGCCAAATTCTATTTCAACATAGATAATTACTTAGTATCCCTTTAAAATAAATAAAATTTTAAAAACTAAAATACCATTAAAAAGCTGCGTATTTTATTTTCAGAAAATTATTGTCAAGAACAAAATTTCTCAGCGTTTTAGTCTCAAGGACAGACCTTCAATATTTTATCTTGAAGGACAACTTTCTTTAGGTATCAGTTTTTAGTCATTAATAGCAGTTTTTAGGTATCAGTTTGTAGTTATTAGTAGCAGTTTTTAGGTATCAGTTTTTAGCTTGGTAGCAGTTTTGTTGTCCTTATGAATAATTTTGAAAAATGTTTGTCCTTACGAATAATTTTTAGGAGAATGTTTGTCCTTGTGATAAAAATATTGAGGTTGTGTCCTTGAGGCAAAAAATATACAAATCTTTGTCCTTTAAATTAATTCCCCTTTTATTTCTTCTCAATTTCATTATCTTCTTACGGCAATTTCTTACTGTTTAAACCACCGTTTCTTCAAAACCCTAGTTTCTAAATCATTGAAGAAAAAATTCAATTTTTCACTACTAGTTATTTTTTGGGTTTACAGACTTTTTTAATTGAAGTTCTGAAAAAAATACGACTTGGGTTTCTAAATCAGTGAAGAAGAAATTCAATTTTTCATTACTAAGTTATTTTTTGGATTACAGACTTTATTAAGAAAAAATTCAATTTTTCACTATTAAGTTTCTAAATCAGTAAAAAAAAATTCTAATCCTAGTTTCTAAATCAGTGAAGAAAAAATTTAATTTTTCACGTTTTGCGTGATGAGAAAGATAGTTCTGAAAATGGTATGAGACTGTTAAGTTATTTTTTGGATTTACAGACTATTTTAATTTTTGAAGGATACTGAGTATATACTCGGATTGAAATAGAATTTGCCAAAAATTTATTGTGAACCACTGATAGATCTCATCACCTCACATTACAGCATCTCAGCATTAATATCTTTTTTGAATTCCGCAAGTAGAATAATAACACAACGGTAAAGAAGGAAAATGAGTTAACATTTACTTAGATGTACTACAGAAATAATGCATCACAAATGCCATGAAAAACTGTCGGCAAGAGACTGTACTCTAAAATTGATTAACCTCACATATTTCTAAGTTGAATAGAGCAAAAGAAAATTAATACCATTTATTATTCTCACCATTCTGAATTTGTACACTAAGGAAAACGGTATAAACTATACAAATGTATCAATTCCAGTTCTCGTAAAAATGATGAACTGAAATGTATATATACAAAATCAAACTTGTGTTTGAACCGTCTCTAACTAATCACAGATTCGATGAATATGCTCAAGCAAAGATGTAGCTTTCTTCTTCGCCTGTGGATGACCTCCAAGTCCAGCATAAATAGAGTACAAAGAAGGCATAAACAGAGGCATGCTTCCAAATTGCCTAGCTACATCAAAACCTCCATTGCAGCACAAAGAAAGTATTAAAGAAACTGAGTTTTCCATTCCTTTTCTACTAGTCGAAGAATGCAGTACCTGGACCAAATCCGGGATTATACTCGGCAGTGAACTTAATATAGCATCTGTTCCTTCTTTACTATCAGCAATCTTTGCAAGAACTCTGACACTATCACTTGCCAAATCTTCTCTTTCATCTGTTACCAGACCATTAAGCACCAATATTGCATCTGAAGATAGTACCTTTCTAAGGTTTACAGGATAAGACAAAAGGTTGGACAAAGCAACCAAAGCATTCTTTTTTGCACGGAATGTTCCATTTTCTACCAAATGCAATAGTGCTGGTATAGCTTCAGGGATTTCTCCTATCTCCTTTCCATAATCTGAAGAAAGGTAGAAGAGAATAGCAGCTGCATTTTGCTGTACCTCAACTGTTAGCCCTTCTGTTATTGCATATACTATAAAATGCGTAAGGCCAATTTCGTATATAGCATCCCTGCCGATTTTGGTCTTTGCTATGTTCAAAAGAGAAGCTGCAGCATTATCCTGAACCGATGAGTCTGGTGAGGCGATTAAACGTACAAGCCATGGAACTGAATCCGCCTCAACCAAACAAACTCTTTGAAAAATACTTGATTTTGAGAGCAACCTGATCTCATAAACTGCCCTAGCTATCTCTTCTTTGCTACTTTCTAATTTTTTTACTAGAAAACCTACTGTCATTCTTGTTGCTTCCTTTGCTGCATTGCTTCTTGGAAGAAGAGTCTTCGATAGATCATGCTTGTTATTGTTGTTGCTACTGCTGTATAAGATGTTATCTTGAATAATCTTCTGAAGCAGAAAATTGGGAACAAATATTTTACCGTTGACTTCCTTTCCAGTGACTGGACATGTAAGGTTACCATCTTTGAACCACCGAAGAATCGACTTTCGATCATAAGTTTGTCCAGTTGAGATGGTTACCGGGTCTGACATCGTCTCCAGAGAAATCGGACACATAAAGCTTTCTTTTCTGAAGCAGGTCATATCAATTCTACTTGATTCATGTTTCTTTTTTCTATCGGATTTTAGAGTAGCACGATCAACATCGAATAGAACTGCTCGAGAATAGATCATGAAAGCCAACAAGCTGCCAAGTAGGGTAAAATCTTCGTTATCATCCTCTATCTCACCTGAATACTCTAATATTTCATTTTCTAAGAAATCAACCTCTTCATTGCAGTCACTCCAATTCTTTATATTCAAGTGATCAAGAACCTTTCTTACATCGTTTGAATCTGGAAATGAGCGGTTACGGAACTGCTTGAAAATCGATCGAACGGTTCTCGCTGTCAAATCTGTTTTTTTATCTATCCCAATCTTGATAACGGAAGTTTGTCTGACCAACAGTGTAATAACAGCCTTGATTTCTTCATCAACATCAGTGAAATCAAGCTCCATTGAAGCAAGAGTAGTAGATATAGTTTGTACAATTCCTTTAAACTCCAGTATAACATGATCATGATTCATAAGCAACCAAATTCGTGCCCCTCTCCTACTGCAATCGCACAGCAAGTAATTCAGTTTTTGAAGTGCTGAATGAAGATCGTACAATGAATTAAAAATAAATGCAGGAAGGCGAACACTGTGATTTATAACGTGTTCTAAGAATATTTGAATGATGTAGATTTCTCGATGAAGCTCTTTTATAATAGAGCGAAATAGTGGAAAAGAGGATGAAGGGAGGATACAGATTTTAGAGGTGAGTGATAGAAGTGAGCTGAGAAGTTTGCCTGAAGATTTGAATTCATGTATATTGAACGTCGGAAAGGTCAAAATCCGACGATCAGTGGTTGAGTTGTTGAGCATTGTTTGTGAGAAAAGGATTAAGAATTGATGAAGAATGGTAGAAGGGATGAAGTGTGGTTTTATATAAAATGATGTACTTGGCATTATTTGGAAAGAGGATAGTAAGTCAGGATAGTGAAAGGGGGTCCCAGTAACCGTCCATGTTATGTGAAGTAATGAGACTTCGTGTTGGGTGCTTTTGATTCGAGCCATACAGTTGAGCTGTGATGGCCGACATGGGTTGAAAACGATGTGAAGGTACGAACAAATATACATATTTTGGTTTGGTTGATCATTTGACACGTTAATCAGAAAAGAAAGTTAGGACACCTCAAATAAAATGACAAGGAATATTCAAAGGAAGCTGCAATAGAATAGATTGCACAGGTTATTGGAGGAGTAGAGTAATTATTGAACTTCCCTAGATTCTCTCCAGGTAGAATTTAAGGTCAGGTACCATGTATGTTAACCCTATTTTTTAATCCAATATTAATGTTAATTGGAAATATCACAATTCACATGCTTAAGGTGAAAACTGTTATTTTCTAATGAACAGATAAACTGCACACTCTAAGCAGACTTATGTTGCAGACTTCTAAAACAAAGTGTCATAAACAACATGCTTGGACTTGTTATTTATTGGCAAAAAAATTAACATTATCTTTGTTGGAGTTCGACCATTTTATCTTTTCTCCTTTACTGGTACTTCAATGTTTGGATATACACTGTATACAAGTAAAATGGTTATATTTTAAACCTTAATTTCAAGTGAAATAATTGTTAGGAAGACACTGATTTTCTTATGCATGTAGCCAAATCAAAGTTACAAAGAAAAGAGAGAGAGAGAGCAGATACAAAATTACAACTTTAAACTAATCCACTAGCACGGTATGAATGTATGATCTTCGAGTCCAACCGTGCTTCAGTGAAATAATATCAATCAAACTTCTGAGGAATGTAATATCAACGTGTGCTCCAAAAGCGCATGTTAAGAATAATTATGATATGCTAAAAGACAAATTTTTTATTTCAAATGGTTATTTTATCATTAAGCCATAAAATTAGGTGGAATTCAGAAGGAACAGTCTTAACATGGACTCTCATGCTACATGTTAACATTTTCCATTAATCAAAGAACTCGCTTTTTTGGAAGTTTGCAGGATTAACTGAATGTAATAAAACACAGATAAGGTTCTGATAAATGCATGTTTTTATCGACTAACAATGTTTAAACAACTTTGCAGAACAAAGAAAGCATAGAAAAACTGAAAATACCATACCAAATTAGGATGAATAGGACTGGATGAGATTCTGAATCATACTTATGGATGAATTAGATAAAGCTTTATTTGTCAAAAAAATAAAATAATATAAAATATAAAACATAAAAAAGGAAAAGCAGAGGGTGAGAGAGAAATAAAGCTTTTGCCCTTTCTTTTTCCTCAGCAATATCTGCATAAAAAACGTTAACCAAGGAAATTTTGTCATTATATGTTAACCAATCAAAGTACATATGTTGCCCCGATCGGTGTAACTTCTAATGGATTACCGGGTATGACAATGAGGTTGAATGAACAAAATCAAGCATTCTGGGTAAATTTGTAACGCTGGTATGGCTTCAGGGGCCGTTCTAATCTCATTTCTACACTCGCTGACCAAATAAATCAAGCGCATTAGAATATAACTGCAATGTTTTGTTGTACCTTAGTCACATTTCTTATATTGTTGCATTGACTATAAGACATGCACTTCCAAATTTAGTATTAATATATTTTAAAGGAAGCAACTGCATTATCCTAAACAAACGAATCTGACGAATAAAGTAGACGGTAGTATTGTTGTTAAAAATCTTAAAAACTTACGATTTAAATCCCGATTCAAATCGAAACTCTCCCTTTATGATTCGATTTACATTCTGATTCAAGTATAGTCAAAATCGCAATTTAGAAAAATATTTAACTTACACTAACAAATTAAAATATTCATTTGGATTCATAATTCCCATTATAATGTTTTCAAAACAATATATAAATGTAACTACATAGAAAATTAAGTTTTAAGTTTATATGTAGAAGTTCAACCATTAGAATCAATTTTAGAATGTGTAGATACCTTTAAATATGGATCTTTTGAATCCTCGATTTACGATTCAAATCCCGTTTCGATTCAAAGTTTGAGCTTTATAATTTACGATTTAAATCACATCTAGAAAACCTTGGATGGAGGATCTATGGTATCAAATATGCTTCAACCAAGCAACTTCTTTCAAACGTGTTTGTTGTTTAGAGTTGGCAGTCATCTTTGTTGTTTCCTATGTCGATTGCCTGATTTCACCAAAACATAATACGGTGAAGTGGCAAAAAAAAGAAATGATATTATTTAAATCGGAATGTGTGGCTGAAATCAGAAGGAATAGAGGCATGACAAGAATGAGGTGTAGCTGAATTTATACAAGTAAAATGGTTGTACTTTAAGGTACCGTTCTTTTTGCAAAATGGGCAGTCAGCGTTGACGTCTGCGTCTAACGCATCGAACGTGGGTCCCACGCTGCAGTCTAGTTCAAACGAACCATTCGCGTCCGACGCCGTCGGACGCGAATGGTTCGCTCTCAACCGCCATATACCCCTTCACTCACTATATATACCATTTCATTTCTCAACCAAATCACCAATAAAAAAATCCAAAAATTCAACAATTTCCACAAGATTCGTTGTCGATTTTTTCAAATAATTTTTTTTATATTTGCGTTTTTCGTATTATCATCTACCATGTATATTTTTTTCAGATTTTTTTGAATTATTTTTTGAATTACTTTTGTTAGAATGTCTAGTCACTCTGCTTCTTCTACCCGACGATGCCGACAGGACAAACGCGTTCATCGATGTTTGTTTCAAAAACATTGATACGCGTGCCCACCGTGTTGCACAGTGGTATGAAGATATCACAGTCCTGTTCAACGTAAGAACTGATCTGAAGTACAATGCTGGGCAAATGAAAAATAAGTTTGATAATCTAAAACGTGAGTGGAGCCCATAGAACAAGCTGCTACAGATTCCAGGTGGTTACTGGAACGAAGAACATGACACGGTCGGTGGATCCGACGAGTGGTGGGATACAACTGCAGCAAGGTACCGCAAATATAAACATGTCTCGCCTGCTCGTTTTAGGCATTTGGACGTGATTTTTGATGGCTGCATCCGAATTGACAAATGTCAGTTCATAATTCCACCAGATCCACCTGTTCAGCTACATTTCGACGCACAGCTTTATGGCGAATATCTTAAGGGTGATGCTGTGGAGATCTCCAGTCGCAGAGCACCTAGACAACAACGGCCCACTGGTGGTCCTTCTAGGTCTGTTGGCAGTTTTTTGCATGATCTGACTCTTGCTATGTGTATGGAAGCTAAGCAGAAGGCTGACGATTATGAAGAATGAGAGGTCGCGATTTGTTTGGCTGAGTATGATAGCAGATGTTTCAATCCTTTGCATGCCCTGTTGGACAATCCCGAACAGCTTAGGAAGGCTGTAATTTATCTTGTTGCCCGGTTGAGAAGGAGAATGTAGTTTGTTTCATCTGTACTTTATTTTCTGCATTTTTATTCGGTATTTTTATTTCCGTATTTGTATTGTGAATTCTGAACTATAAATTTTTATTTCTGCATTTGTATTATGTATTCTGTATTTAAAAATAATTAACGTAAATAAAATAATACCATAAACAAACAATAAAATAATAACTTTGCCCCTTTCGCGTTGGCCTTTTCGTAAAAAAAACGCATTCCCCTTTTGCGAACTTACCCTTTTTCCAACCCCTTTCGTTTGTCTATTTCATTTGCCCCTTTCGATTCAAAAAAGAACGCACCCTAAATCTTAATTTCAAGTGATATATAGTCTAACGGTTAGGAAGTATGCTTGTAGCCAAATCAAAGTCATAAATAAAAGAAAGAGAATACATGTACAAATTTTAATAACAATAATATACGAGATGTTCAACGTTTAAACTATCCCACTTGCACAATATGATATTCAAATACAAGTGAGCTTCAACGAAATAATATTAAGAACATGTTCAACAGCCAATGACTAGTGATCAATCTCATCTGACTGTTAGGACTTAGAAACCTATTAAACAAGTGAAGCTCAAACCTTATTTAATATGCATCTCAGCTTAGACATTTATTTAATATGTGTTTGACAATTAATCTTTTATTTAATAATATGTTTTTATGTGTTCGCTTATTTAATAGACGTTTATCCCATGTAACAATTAAATAGGCATCCAAACCTAATTCAAGATGCTGAATTGCAATCTAGATATTACCTTATAGTAGGCTTGTAAACGGATACTTTCGAATACGGATAGTGACATATCCGTATATACATCCAAAATCATTTTCGGATATCGGATATCTGCATCCGCGGATACATACGGATATCAGATAATTATCTTATTCTTTAACGATCGATAAATCGAGAAATATAAATACAAAATTTTGGTTTAGCATAAATTTTTATCAATCCCTTTGATTATAAAAGTATGAAAAATAAACAAGTAGAATGATAATAAATAGTTTTGAGCAATTAATATGCATTAGATTCATATAATACAAACTATTAGCTTATTAAAAAAAAATAAACACATGTCTATCGTTGTACTAAAATACACAAAATATTAACTATAATCTTGAAGAAGAAAAACTAGACGGATAATTTTCGGATGCCGTATCCGTTTGTCCGAATATCGGATATTTATCCGTTTTTTGGAATATGATGCAGACGGATTTCGAATATTTCATATATCCATTGACAGACTACCTTATACATTCAGGATAATGCGCTCTCTTGGAGAGCAATGTCCACCCCAACTTGAATATTCATGCTGAATTTTGAGCTGTTGGAGACGCTCTAATTAATCATCAAACTTCTGATGAATATATTTATTTGCTTTCTTGCAAGTTTGCAGGATTAATTAATACACGGATACGGTGCCGATAAAGGCATGCTATTATCCATCAACAATGTTTAAACAATTTTGCAGCATAAAGAAAGCATTGAGAAAAATGAAAATCTCATACCGAGTATAAATGATTAGGACTGCACGAGTGGTTGAATTTGATAAAGCATTTGTCCTTTCTTTTTCTTGGGTAATCTCGGCAGGGAAATCGTTCATTAAGGAAACTTTCTCATTATATGTCAACAAATCAAAGTACATATGTTGCTCCAATGTATTACTGGATATGACGATGAGGTTGAATGAAGTTAAATAAAGCAATCTTTTCAAAGCGGTAAGTTTCTCCTTGAGTAGATGTGTAATGCTGGTACAGCTTCAGGGGTCGTTCTAATCTCTTCACTATACTTGCTGACCGAATAAACTGAGCGCGTTAGAAAATACCTGCCATTTTTTGCAGTACCTTGGTCATAGTTCTTACATTCTAGCATCAACTACAAGACACGTACTTCCAAAACTTTGTTTTTAAATATGTTTTAAAGGAAGCAACGGCATTATCCTAAACAAATGAGTGTGAAGAACAAAGTAGATGGAGAATCTATGGTATCGACTATGCTTGAACCAAGCAACTTCTTTCAATCGTATCTGTTGTTTAGAGTTTGCAGTCATCCTGGTTGTTTCCTATGCTGATTTTACCCCCAAAAAAAAAATTTCTTCTACTTGTTTATAATGTTCTTTTTTCGCCCTTCCACTTCATATTTTTAGTTCAGCTCCTTTTCTCACTTTTGTTGTCTACAACTTCTTCACCTTCATGTACAAGACCTTCCAAATGCACTTGAAATGCATGCCTTTTGCTTGCATCATCTATATGCATTGTGATAGTATCAAGGAACTAATCCCTTTGCATCATCTCAGTCTTTATTATCATTGCTTCATCTGTAAAACCACCCTTACGAAGTCCAGCTATCAACAATCTATATACAAAGTTATTTGGAATTACACCTCTTGTACTCATTTCATTATACGCATCAAGCGCTTCATTCATACAGTTAGTCCTACAAAGTCCACTTATATAAGCTGAGTAGGCTACAACATCGGGTTTTAAACCATGCCTCTCAATATCCCCCCAGCAAATCCGAGCTTTTTCAGCATCTCCTGCCTTGAAATAACCATCAACACATACAGTGTATGACAACAAATTTACACAAGTTCTTCTTTCGACCATTTTATCAAAAAATGCTTGCGCTTCATCTAATCTCCCTAACTTGAACAAACCTATAAGCAATGAATTAAACGTGGAAGTTGAAGGACGAACTCCAGCATCAATCATAATGTTGTATACCTTCAAAGCATCCTCATAAAAACCTCTTCTGCAATAAGCAGCAATTATCGAGTTAAACCTAGAAGTATCTAAGAGTATGCCATCCTCAACCGCACGTTGAATAAATTTACATGCTTCACCAATCTGATTATTAGAACAATAGCTTGATATCAACATATCAAACATGACATCATCAGAAAGACCCTCTAAACTCAACATATGCTTAAACAGCTGCTCTCTTTCCATCTTCCAGTCCAAGCTAAATTTATCATACCCTGAAAGAAGTACAGAAAATGTATGACAATCTGGCACCAATCCTCTTGAAGTCATCTCTCTGTATAGCTCGTTTGCCTTCTCAATATCTCCAAACTTAACATATCCATTAATAAGCACGGTGTACATTTTTGTATCATACTTGATATTTTCACTCTGCATTGTATTGAACAACCGTACAGCTTCTTCCAACTTCCCCTCTCTGCATAAAGTATCAATAAGTATGCTATAAGTAATGACATTAGGCTTACAAGTCCCTCTTTGAAGCATCAGATCAAACACCTCGAAGGCGTCTTTACTCCTCCCCGTGGCAGAACACGCCTTGATCAGAATGGTGAAACTACAAGAATCTGGCACAAGAGAAAACCTTTCCATCAACCCTAGCATGGCAAAACCTTGCCTAAAAAGCCCTCTGCGGCAGAAGGCATGAATAAAAGAATTGAAAGTCACGACGTCAGGCCGCGGCCCCATGGCCAACATATCCTTGAAGAGGGAGAAACCCAAATCCCACATTTCCAAATTATGGACCAATCTGAATAACAGATCCAGCGCGGACAGAGAGGGGACGTAGCCACAGTGACGCATTATTCGGAGAACGAGGAGAGACTCGTCGATCATGCTTGCAGAGATGGAGGAGCGTAAAGAGCGTTTGAGGATGGTGTAGCAAGCTTTTTGGGGAGAGAAAGAGGGGGAATGGAAGGTTGGGTTTGTTTTGAAGGAGTGGGAGATGAAGGCGAGGATAGGAATGAAATCGATGGAGTAGTGAGAAGGAAGTAAAGATTGGGATAATGCATGGTGAGGGATGAACTGAGAGAGGTAGAATGGGATTGGGGAAGAAGAGGGTTTTTTCGTGATTTTGGTGGTGGCGGAGATCATTGTGAATTTATGACTGACGGAAGGATGGAGAAAAAGCACCTCACTTTTTTTTTTTCCCTTTCCTTTTGGTTCTGGAATAGTTTCCGTTTCGTTCAAGTTTCCTGTACAAATATCCTTGAGAAAAAATCCATGATGTGTAAGCATATGAGTAGAGTATGTCTTTAAGAATTAAAAGAAAGGAAACCGTTTCTTGGAATTTCTTGGCAACCTACAATTTTGACATGGTTTTAGTCAAGCGAGAAATCAAGTTCAAATATGACGTTAAGAAAAACATAATTGTGCCATTGAAGGCCTTTATGATTATTATTGTAAGTACTCTTATAACACATACATATTTTTTTTTAAAAAAAATTATTACAAACATATTGCACTTTGATCACTTTAGCATTATATTTACAAAAATAGACAAGTGTTCGAAAGTATTTTTTTTATTTAAAAAAAATGCCTTTCTCTAAAATAGCTAGCGGATTTTCAAATTGCACCATACTATATATATAGTCAGCTATGTTCAAACAACACATATACATGTGATTTGCCTACTTAACTTCACGTTTCACATCTCTCGCTTTCTTTCACCAAAACCAGTTACCACTTGGGTCAAATTTAATATTGATAATTACATCATTTAAAATAACATTTATCTAATTGTCGAGAGAGTTAGCGGTATACCCTAGGAGAAATTACGTAATTTATTGTAAATTATCTAACTATGTAATCAATTTTGTTTGTAATAAAGGTTTTTTTTTCTGTTATATGCTTGTTATATTGTGATATAATTACTTAAGTAATTAATTTAAAGTATATTACTTATGTAGCATTGGCTCTTACTCCAGCTCAAGTTTCGAGAGCATCTGGCTCTAGCTCAAGTTTGGCTAATCTCTTAGGTAGCATTTATCGTTCTATCGTATTGAATGAAATATCTACAAATATGCTTGATTTAGTTAGGAAGATGAGATTTGTTTTCGATGTAGAGCAGTCTGACATAGAGTTTATTAGAAACAATGAGCTTGAGATGGTCAGATCGCTTAGACCATGAGATACATTAGTTGGAATGTTAAGAGTTTACATGACCTAAATAAATGCAATAAAATTAGGTTTACATGAGCTTGAGGATGGTGCAGCCATGAGTACCGCTTCTATAGAAGTTTAGGGGGATTTTGTCATAGTCACTAGGCTTGTCTCCCAGTTAGGGTTAGCTCGGAAGGCTTGATGGTGGGTTGGAAACATAATTGTGTTAAGCTACTTCACACCATCATCAACGTCTACTTAATGTATCTTATTTTCTCGGATTTAAGAGACGATTCTTCATTAAATGTCTCAAATGTTTACGGATCTCATACTAAAATTGATAGGAGGGTTCTTTGGAGTGAGTTTCTTCAGTTTAAATCCCTTACCATCCGTCCTTGGGTAGTAGGGGAAGGTTTCAATGCAACTAGGTTTTTAGGGGAGCATTCACCTAATAAAGATGACTTTTCTATCATGGAAGAGTTCGACCAGTTTATTATTAATGGGAATTTGATCAAATTACCTCTTAATAATAGACGATTCACTTGGTCAAACTCTAGATAAGTACCCTCGATGGCACTTCTTGATCGCTTCCTCTTAGTGAAGAATTAGAAGATAGGTTCCGTTCCTTGCATGTTAATGGGCTTCCTACAGTGTATTCCGATCATTATCCAATAATTCTCTTCAGTGAACATCATAACGTTTTCCATGGATCTTTTAGATTTGAAAAGGTGTGGCTTTTAGTCCAATTTACATGCTAATAAATGGCTCTCGATAAGCAAAAATAATTAAAAATATTTGGGTAATATAGCTAAAAATTTTGTTAGTAAACATAGGGACCTTAGATTATTTCTTAATAAATGGAATAAAGATGTCTTTGGCAACATTGGGATTTAAAAAGCAATATTACTTTATGAAATTTTAAATTAAATAAATTAGATGAATCAAGGGCTTCATACATTTTCGAGAAAAATATTCTGTCAAATCTTATAGTAGAACTTAACAAAGTTATTGTACAAGAGGAAATAACGTAGAAACAGAGGTCTAGAGTTCAATGGATGGATGATGAAGACAAAAATACTTAGCTTTTTTCACAGAATAACCAATGGACGTGCGTAGCAATACCATAATCTTTATTCTTATTAATACTGTGGAAATTTACGATCAAAGTAAGCTCAACAATGTCTTCTCTAACTACTACAAATACATTTTTGGAATTAACAGAAGCCATATAATTAATGCAAGGTGGAATAATTTATTTCCTGAAAACACAAGGATTGATTGGAAGATTTGGATATTCCGTTCTTGGAATAGGAGACCTTTGAGGGCTATCGATGATATGCCTAGTGATAAATCGCTTAGACCAGATGGATTTTCGATTTTGTTTTATAAGAAATTTTAGCTTATTTTGAAATCTGACTTATCAAAATGTTTAATGATTTTTATAATAGTAGTTTACAATTAGGAGATTTAACTTTGCTAACATGGTTCTTGTTCATAAGAAAGTAGATGCAATAAAGCTTAAGGACTTTAAGCCTATTTCGTTAATTAATTACTCTGTTAAAATTATCTCAAAGTTTTTAGCTAATAGGTTAAGCTCTAAAATGAATAACTTAATAGACATCACTTAATCTACTTTTATTAAGGGTAAAAATATCACAAATGGGATTGTTGTAGTTCAAAAATTCATAAATTATTGTTGTAAAAATAGTATCACATGTGCCCTTTTAAAACTTGATTTTGCTAAAGCATTTGACTCTATCGATTAGTCTTTTCTCACAAATTTACTTTTTGCTAGGGGATTTAGTTTTAGATCGATAGGTTGGATTATGCCCTTGCTTAAACCAAAAACCCAAGTATAATGGTTAACGGAATCCTAGAAAATAAAATGTGGCCTTAGATAAGGAGACCTTTGTCCCTTCTGCTTTTAAACTTGCGGTGGATGTTTTTTCTTGGATTATTAAGTTATCTATTACAAATGGAGTTCTGAAGAGTATTGGTAATGATATCACTAGCAATGGTCTTTTGATCCTTCAATTTGCTGATGATACCACGCTTTTTTACATCATAGCTCTTAAGTTTCTTTTATATTGCTTTAAAATGCTTTTTAGACTTAAGATTAAATTTGACAAGAGTTTTGTTTTTATTTTTGAATGAAGAGGACAATGTTGAAAACCGGGTTGTTAATACACTTAATTGTCAAATAATGAATTTTCCCGTAAATTACTTAGGGGTTTTTTATTAGACTGACCAAGCTAAAAGGGGAAGATTGACATCTGTAATTGAAAAAAAAGAAGAAAAAACTGTCAAATTGGAATAATAGGTTTTTATTGAGAGTAGAAAGAATCATTCCAATTAACTCTGTTTTATCAATTTTACTCATTTACTAGATGTCTTTTTATCTATTTTTGAAATGGGTAATGAATAAAATAGATAAAATTAGAAGAAATTTCCTTTGGATTGGGGATGATTGCTATAGTAGTAATAATTATCTTGTTAATTGGGAAACAGTTTGTAAGTCTAGGGAGGAGGGTGACTTAGGAATTATAAATCTTCATAACCTTAATAGGTCATTATTAGGAAAATAGCTTTGGAAATTTAATAATAACAATGAAAACCTAATTTGGAAAGATTTAATTTCGAATCAATTTTACAGTGGAACTTATAACCTTCACCATAACACTCCAAATTCCAACAATATTTCTCACTTTTGGAAAGTTATCTTAAATTATTTTAACATTTATAAGCTTGGAATTGAAAACATAGTCTATTTAGCTAATAACACATCCTTTTGGAATGATAACTGGATTTCCGCTATAACCCTTCGGGCTGAGTACGGAAAGATTTTCGACATTTGTAACTTCTTATAACGAATTCCAATGGAATTTTAATTTCAATAGCGCTCTATAAGGTATTACCTTAACCCAATTTTTTTTATTGTGTACTAAGCTAGAACTTTATAACCGAGACAACGGAAGTGATTCAAATATTTAGTGTTGGGATAATAGAAAAATATAATCCTCAAGCTCGGTTTATAAGTTTTTAAAATTTTCAAGAATCGAACCAAGTAGTTTCAAACATATATCGGAAGTAAATGCTCCATCCAAAACCAAACACACATATAGTTAATCTTACATAAGAAATTAAACACATCTGAATTTCTAAAGAAAAGAACTTGCTCATAGACAGAAAATGTATTTTTTGCAATTTAGCCTTAGAAAATGTAATCGTCTATACCACAACTGTCTATTAACTAATTCCCTACTTATAAACACTTTTAGTAGTTTTGATTAACGTAATTCGCGCTAACTTTGAATGTGAATACTACTAGAATAAATTTAAATTTCAATACGCCAAAGTTTAAAAAAACTTACTCAATACTGTATGTATTATTACTTGTTGGTATCTATGGCATGAAAGAGACCAAAGAACGGATAATATTATTAACACTCCTTCGAATAAACTTATTTATTCTATTACACTTTACTGTTATAATTGGGTAGCAAACAATTGTTATAAATTGGATAAAATTGTTCTCTTTAATGAATATCTTACCAGAATTAAAAGTCGTATTGATAAGCAGAAGGTAAAATTGTTTATAACAATAGGAAAAACATGTTGGCCTTATGTATTGACCTAATTGACACTTCTAATGATAACCCTTCGAACGTTTTACTTTTAACTGATAACTAGTTTTGTTTTAGTGTTAGATTTCATTTCCTTATACATATATGTATATCCATATATGTATAGACACACACACACACATGTATTTGTCTCATACATTTTTGGAGTTCTTCTAGTTTTAGGGCTACACCGGATTATATTGCTTTTGCTTAGGTGTTGTTGAGGTTGGATTACTGATGAAGATCAGCTGTGATTGACCCTCTTGTGCGACTAGACTGTTGTCTTGCTATTTGGAGTTTCATAGATGATTTAATTTTCGAGATATCCATCTATAGTGATTTTTTAAGGTTTGTCTTTATCATCTATTTTTGTCAATTGCATACTCTAGTTATTAGGTTCGGGAGGGACCTTTTCTATTCCTTAACTTTGTATGTTGGGCTTTACTACCTACTGGGATTGTTGGCAGCTCCTATTTTTAAAGTCTAGAATAAAATTATACAAGTGATCTTCTCCTTAGGAGGATCACTCATTTTCCTCAATTTTTTTTTGAAAATCCTTAAATAACATGGTATGTGATAATAATTACAAATAGTTATAATAATGAAAAAACTATCATAATATAGAACACCATATTTTTTTAAATACTTCTGATCAAGATATGAGTGCTCTCCTCCCATGTGAGGAACACTCGGTTTCTCAAAGAAAAATATATTTTTGGTCAAGATGTTTTGAGAAAGGATATTGCCACATCTGTTGAGATCAGAGTATGTAACACTCTCTAAATGTTGGGCCGGTGTCACCCATGGCTGCTGGGGGAGCACCAGGGGTTACGTACTCAAAATTATTGGATAACCATGGAATGACTCATCGGAGAGTTTCCTGTTGGTTCATAACACTAGGTCAAACATGAAATCTCGATATGGCGATATTACACGGTTCTCTTGACTTGAGAATACTATGGAACTTCTATACGGATACTCCACTTTGATTACAATCATGGCATGGCGACCATCAAGCGACTATTGTAACAACCCACACCTTAGTGGGCCCAATTTTTCGATTAAATAAAATAACCCGAGTCCATTAGGGTACAGATCGTTGGTGTTGGTAATCTGAAATAAACATATGTATATCAGAGAGCTGTCTGTACTAACTCACAATAGAATAGTAAAATATAATGAAACATATATGCCGACCAAGGCTTCTACCTTAGAACCAATATTATTTCTTGGATATCTATTTGCTTTGTCAGTGCTGAGCATGAAAGAGAAGACCTGTCCATCTACTGTTCTCGTCTTGAACTAGTATCACGTCCTTATAATTCTATTCTGTGGGTTATAATGAGGAGAGGTTCAGAAAAACGTTCTGATGACTGGTATATTCCATACATCATCCATAATAAAAATTTATCCTGATTGATTTCCATTTAGGTGTTATGTCTACTCTCCACGTATAAGTCATTTAATTCTTTATGCATGTACGATGTATTTAACCTAATCCGACGTACGAGTATTTATATATGTAACCTACTCCAAAATATAAGTATATATACACGTGTGTGTATATATACACACACATATATGAACATCATTATACTTCCCAAAATAAAACCCCATCGCAACGTCATCGATAGTCAACTAGCCTGAAGGCCGATGACTCCTAGACATGGCTCTATAATTTAACTACCGCATCTCAAAGACTTATCTAAAGATGAACTAGCAAACCTCCAACCAAACAAACAAACAACCAACTTAGAGATTTGTGCATATCCTATGCGATCTTTACACTAGTAGAATGTGTAATCTACACAGGCTTAGCCCAAGTCTTTGCTAACGACCACTCGGGACCGGTGGTAGTCTCGACCTATGCAGCCTTACTACAAGAATTCGGTCTATCAAATAATGCTCACATATGGTACCACCACCCGAGAATCTCATTTAGATTTGCCTAATGCAAATGAAGGAAAATGCCCACTGCCTGTTACTTAATAC
Organism: Allium fistulosum; assembly: GCA_030737815.1. NCBI lineage: Eukaryota > Viridiplantae > Streptophyta > Magnoliopsida > Asparagales > Amaryllidaceae > Allium > Allium fistulosum. Next base: position 860,085,953 of record CM060906.1, read on the forward strand.
CTTTGGTTTAAGAAATGAAGCAGACCCCCTTCCTAATTAGGCACCGTCAATGGTTATTTACAACTTCTTAAGTGGTATAGCGGCAGACCAAATACCCATTTAATACCTCCATCCTGAAGTAAACCCTTTGATCAACCTAAAGGTACTTAGCCATATAATACTTCAAATCCAAGGCGAACCACTTGGTATATTTTTCCAAACCTATACACGAATGTATATTCCACCCACGGGTCCTATAGTTGGAGATGCCTCCCATCAGTAGTATGTGTACACAATTTTCGGTAGCCCCTTGTAGAGGTAAGACTTCTATTGTGTAACCTTAACGACCTTGCATCCCAACCCATACTAAACCAAGTCATTTATAATTAATCTAAATACTGGGCTATACCCACTAATTCACACTAGTCGCAAACGTATTATTAAGTCCATATAATTCCACTACGGAAATTATTACGCCTCCTAAGTTCATTTATTTGTATTCATTTATTTACTTTCTATAAGCTTTCCATTTATTTCATACACTTACTATCTTTAACTTCTTATTTCATTAATGTTATCAAATGTCATTTACTACTTCTTTTATCTCAAATAAATGCTCTTTATAAATGGTCTCTGTAATTATATTCATTAAATGGTTTATACCCATTTTGACTTGATTACAATAACTTCCCATTTTCTCTTTAATTTCCCATTTTCTCTTTAATTTATTATCTTATTCGTATTTAGTGTTTTATTTACAGTTTATAGGATAACATATAATTAATTATACGTTGCCATACCTATACGTATTTATTATGTAATTGACATTTGTTTATTTATTTCTTAACTTGCACTTTACTTTGAATATAAACATTTAATTGGTAAATGAAATTATTTATATTTCTATTTATAACCTTTTAGTTTCTCTATTTAAGGATTCTTGGGTATACATTTATATGTAATTTCCATGAAAATATTTATTTCCACATTTTAATGCATTGGAACCATATCTTTTCCAAGAAAGAAATGTTACCATTGCAATTTTCCATAAACTACCAAATCATGGAGTTGTGTTGCGTTTGAAATTTCAAAGAATTATCTTTTTCTATTATTATTGAGATAAAAAGTACAAACTACGAAAAGACATCCTTACTTTGCACGTCTCTTTCATTTTGGGCATATTCCTTATTATTCCAAACGATGTACTTTTTATATATAATTGTGAGGTTGGACAATTTATGGAAATTCCCATGGAAATTTTACAATTCCAATGAACTAAAATACAAAAATTAAAATCCCAAATCAAATTAAAACATCTCCAACTGATGATTATCAATTTTAACCATTTACAATCCAAATAACAAAAATATGGAAATAACTACACAAATTCTATTAGCATTATATTTCATAAATTTTTAGGGACTATTCTCCCTAACTATCAGATCTACGATGTATACATATTATTTCATCAAAGTAAAACAATTCCTGAATATGTAGGCAAAGGTTTCAAGTTAGGATTATTAATTTAAACTTATAATTTAATGGTTTGCGCATAGGCATAATAACCAAAAGTAGAATTTCAATGAAACAAATTTAGTATTACATAAATTACATAATTTTCCATACCTTGCGGCTTTCAAATCTCTCCAGATCTAAACTCATTCTTCTTACTTGACCCGTTTTCTTTTCATACACATACACACACCATTAGAATTAATGATCTGAGAGGATATTTGAGTTAAGTGGAGTTTAAATTTATAAGTCTAGATTTTTACCTTTTGGCAAAATTGAAATCGATTCACTTATTCTCTTCTTCTCTTTTATTTTCCATCCTTCTCTAGTGTATACAAAAAAACACACACACACGATACTTTTATAATTTCTAGAAGTAGTGAAGAAGAAGAAATGACAGAGCTTCACTGCTCAATTCAGAAGATATGAGAAGAAAAGTGAGGGGCTAAGCCTGTATTTATAGGCGCTGCAATCGATTCTATCCGTTAGATTAAAATATATTAAATCCGGGCCATTTAAGTCAAGGTTCAACCCAAGCCGCCTCACTTAGACCGGTCGACAGCAAGCAGTCGATCGGCCCAATGAAGGCGGTCGACCAATATTCGTGCAAGGTTAATGTGTCTCCTTTATTTTAGTTACCTCAATTAAGTTTTAAACATTAGCGATTTGTTAGCCACTAAGTATATTATTAACGTTAACTTAAACATTATGTCATTATTATTTATTACTTTAATTAGTTTTGAATTATTTTCTGATTTGACAACTTCAAACGTCGCTCTATTTGAACCCCAATAGCGAAACTTTATATATGAAAGTTGCTCAGAAAATCGCCATGAATACAATGGTACAAGTTTCATAGCCAAATTCTACCATTTTCTCCAACTCCATTTTGTTTGTAAATTATTTATTAATTCTTTAATTTATTACTGTTATTTTACGAGGTGTTACATTCTTCACTCTTAAAAGAATTTCGTCCTCGAAATTCCCCAAGGACTAAACCATGTAACATAATGCGTAACCATTTTAAACTATCCAACTAGTTAGTGTACAATCAATTTTGCAGCCAATCGTGTACAAGTGCATGGTGTATCACAACACATATAATATGTATGCTAAATAATTCTAAGTCGATGTTTCCTATATGAATGCATTCTTTAAAACAATTTTGAAAATATGGTGCAAACAACCTATATATATGGGCAGTTCTACATGTATGTAAGTTTTCAAAAATCAAAATCCTTGTTTACACATAATAATTCCCATAACTTTACGAATAAGAGTATAGTTCAACCAAATTTTGCATTCAATCTCTATCATCCAATACCTAACACACCATTTCTAACATCCAAAATTTTGAAAATCCAGTTTTCCTAAGCCTATTCTCTTAATCGAAAAAGGAATTTATATGAAGAATTTTATATTTCCACTCTTTTTTTGTAATACAAATTCTATTGTACCTTGAAAACTTCTCTTTTGCCCCCGAATCTTTTCAACTTTTCCAAGTACAATTCGCATAAGAAGGTTTATATATTTTTAAATTTTAAAATAGAATTAGTATTTTTTTCAAACAAGTTTTTATTTACTATCAATAAGGTATGAGAATTGAAATTTCAAAGCTAAAATAGCTCTGCCCTTATTATTATCTATGTTTTGCATACTGTCACCCTTCTTAAACAATAAAATTCATACTTAACATATTGGCCCTTCCTACGCTAAGCATGTAGCATTTGAAAGTCAGAGATTTTCTTATTTTTCGTTCAAAATTTCTTCCTTATTAATTAAATTTGTAGAATAGTTGGAAAATTATATATTTTTTCAATACAATTTTTCAAAAACATTTTCCTTTACACCTTTAAGACAAATCAAGCCACATTTTATCATAATCGGGACTCAGAAAATGAGTTAATGCATATGATTGCCCTAGCATATTAAATTTGATTTTTTTTTATTTCAGAACAACATCAACACACAAGTATATTTAAAAAGTTTGGCTTTTAAGGCATATGGATAATGACCCGTGGATTTCGCAATAACCCTTCCCTGTCCTTCATTGTTGAAATTTGTATTTTTAGTTGCTAACTTAATACATTTCCTAGTTTACCTACAAATTTCTAGCCTTACTTTTTATTTATCACTAATTTAATTTTTCATGAGATTTTCCTATTTATACTGTCTTCCAATATCTATGTATAGCGGTAAACGCTCATCGGATTTCAACACAGTAGTAAAATAGGAACATATCACACACTATATTGTATGTAATTTTTATAAAAAATAGATAACTAATGCTTACAACCTAAATAATCTAAAAAGAAAACAAATGCTAGAAGCAACTGCTACTCACTACCTTCTACATGCCGCGGGATGGTCCCGATCCCTTGTCATGGCTCGAGCTATCACCGGACGCCTTAAAATGCCATAATATGATAGTTAAACACCCGAGATGGCAGCCCTAGCGCTGCTGCTTAGATCAAACCTCTCTTAACTCAACCTTAATCCAGAACTAAGCGTCACGGATCTCCCAAGGCTCAGGGCTTTATAAAACCCCTAAAATTTGAAAATAATTAATTAAAAAGAAATTAATTAATAATTAATAAAGCTGAAAATGGAATTTTCACAAGTGTTAAAATTTGGCTATGAAACTTGCACCATTGTGTTCGTGGCGTTTTTTGATCAATTTCTATATATAAAGTTTTCTGATCGGAACTCAAACAAAAAAGTATTAACGTTTGAATATTTCGAATTGAAAATAATTATATGTAATTATGGAAATAAAATAAAATTAATTAATGTTAATTAACGTTAATGGTTGCTTAACGTTTAAGTAAGGTGAACTTTAATCCGAACAGAAAGAAATTATCTCGATTGGTCATATAAGGAACTAAATTAACGAACAAAATGTCATATAATTAAATAACATAATTAAACTAACCTGTTGACCCCTAACTTGGACCCGTCGACCGTTAGCGGTCGACCAGTGGGGAAGTGGCAGTCGACTGTTGGATGATGGCGGTTGTGAATTTGACCTAGGCCGAACCTCTATAAATACGGGCCTAACTCCTCACTTTTCTTCTGATATTATCTAAAGCACGACGAAGCCCTACAATTGTATTTGCTCCCAAAATTCTTAAATCTAAATCAAACTATAATCTATATATGTATATACAGGTGGAGAATAGTAGAGAATAATAGAGAAAAAGAATATGATCGAATCAAATCGCCAAAGCCAAGGTAAATTATAAATCCAAATCTAAATTAAATTCAAATCTCTTTTCATATCTAAATTTCTAATACATATGTATATGCTTATGGTACATATTTCATTAGGGAGAAAAAAGGAGTCAAAGTGAAATAACATGATTCATATCTAGAGATTTGGAAAGCTTAAAGGTGAGTGGAAAATTATATATTATTATATAATATTGGATTTATTTCGTTGCAAATATGTTCCTTGTATGCCTTGATAATTATTTTGGAGTTGAAGGCTTAATTATATGCGGAATGAAAGTGAAAACCATGCCTATGTATTTTGTGAACTATTTACTTAAGTAAATGTTGCATATACTTGAATCTGGAAAGTTATGGTGCAAGTAGTTGTCCCATAATTAATAAGATTGTATAGAAATTCCAGATTTGTTGGTAAAATGGAATATGTGGTAAATATGAATTAGAAGGTATTATAAAATTTATTGGGATTTAAGTAGTATTTTAATTTGTTGGAATGAAGTGCGTTGCAATGTAAATTTCTATAAATTATCCAGTTTTATAATTGTGATTAAAAGTGTATCGTTTGAAGTAACAAGAAATATGTCCAAAAGGAAGAGATGTATAAATAGGGATGTTTATCGTATTTTGTATTGTTTATTGCAATTAAAACAAAAGGATAATTCCTTATAATTTCAAACGTAACACAAATCTCCTTTTTGATAAGTTACAGAAATTTACAGTGTTAACAGTTTCTTATTGGGAAGATGTAATTCCAACGCATTAAAATGCATAAATCCCTAAGTATAAACTAAATAACTGTAAGTAGTAATAATTGCAATGGTCTAATTATAAAATGAATATATGCAATAAAGACAAGTTAGAATTAAATAATAAGCGATGAAATGTAGGTAAAGTAATGAAATGAGTAAATAAAAAAGTTTACTAATCAAAGGAAGATAGTAAGAATTGAAAAGGAATAATAGAATAGATCTAATGAATTAAAGGGGAAGTAAACGGTAAAAGATATTTAAATCATTTAAGTTAAAAGTAAGCGATAAATGACACTAAATTGACATTAAAGAAATAAGGAGCTAGTTATGTAAAAATAACTAAATATTAACAATGAACATTAGAGGCATAGTAAATAAATAGGTATGAATATATACATAACCTCAAATATATGTTTATGACGGGTGTGAATTATTGAGTGTAGCTAGTATCTTAGATTAAATAAGAATGACATAGTCATTAAATAGGTTGGAATGCGAGATCAATAATATTACACAACATAAGTCCGCACATCGTAAGGGGCTACCATCAGTTGTGTATAAATTATACTTGATAGAGTTAGGGGTATGCCCTGGAGGCAATTATGTAGTTCGTTATATATATCTAACTTGTTGACTAATCTTGTTCGAAATACATGTGTTTTCTTTCTATTATATACTGGATATAATGTGTTATATTAATTAATTAATTTAATTAAAAAGTATATTTTATAGAAAATCCATAAATGATATGTTTTGTGATAGTAGTTACAAAGTGTTGTGATCGTGAGTAATTTATTACAATGAAAACAAATATATCATTTTAGATGTTCCTAGTCAAGATGCGTTGAGACTGGATATCGATGTATCCGTTAAGACTAGATAACGTAACACTCTCCAAATATTGGGCAGTGTATTACTCATGACTGCTGGGGGCACCTAAGGGTTATGTACTGGTAATTATTAGATAACTATGGAATGACTCACTTGATAGTTTTCTGTTGGTTAATATAACTAAGGTCAAACAAAAAATATCGATGTGACTGATTTACACAGTTCTCTCAACTTGAGAATACTATGGATTTCAATATGAAAACCCCGCTTTGATTATAGTCAAATCATGGCATAGCGTCCATTGAGTGACTATAGTTGGGTTGAGTGAAATTATTTTAAGTGAAGCATTATTCAAGAGAGGATTCGTCTTCTCAGTTATATGGGGTTAGTATCATGGTTAACTCCAAGTCAAAGCCTTTGGCTAGAGAACTTCGGTTAATAATAGTTATTATTATTGAACCAGGGACTTTGTATTTGGACTATAAAGTTGAATATGGATGATATTTGAATTTTAACCATTACCAAATTCCATAAGTCCTGAATGATATAGTTTAGACGAAGAGAATTGGTATAAATAAATATCATAACCGGGTAATGCTTAATAATATAAAATTGGATTTTACCGAAACTGAATAAGCCAAAAATTTAGCCAAAACGTCACACCATCTGCTAAGTGACATATGAACATTAACATTCGAATAGTCCGATGTTAACCGCTGACCGAATTTACACTTGACAAGTCATACAAGCGGAATGGTGAATTCTCTTTAGACCGAACGATTTAATTAGTTTAAAATTGTTATAAATTAATTAATATTTATGAAATATTTATTAATTTGAATATGATTTGAGGAATAAATATTATTATATTTATATTTATAATAGTTATAAATATATCGATCGATATGCGACATCGACAAGCAATTAAATTAGATTTATTTAATAATATTTATTTAGGCTAAACAGGCTGTTAGCTCATGATGTTATATGTTACTTCGATAGTAATAGGGCTTGTAAGAGGCGGCTAAAAAGGTGAGAGGGGTTTGAAGATGAATGGTTGAGATTTGATGAGAAATGGTATGAGATGTGATCCATATTTCTCTCTATTTCTTCCATGATAAAAGGACCCTTAACCCTAATCCAGAAAGAACTTTTTGGCTACCATTTCCCTATAATTGCTGGCCAACGTCATCAATAAGAAGCTCCAACAAGTTCATCTTAAATCAATTCAAAAGCGATAGCTATTGGATTGTTAAAGGTCCACGATCAAGGATTGACAATCTGCCGAATCGAGAAGATTTCAAAGGCGAGAGAATTTATCATTACAAGCTGTGCTTAAAGGCATTAATATTAGGTAAGTATTTAATATACAATATGATTTATAATTTCTAAATAACTATATATTATTCATATAATATATATATATATATATATTTGTGTGTGTATGTGTGTTAATAGATAGTTAGGTGATGATTCTTATATGCATCAATATTGTCACATACTAGATTTGTTATATGTATGTACTTATAAAAAGAAACACAAGTTTTATGTAGATCTGAAGTGCACAACTGCTTATATTTTAATTCTTAATTATTATCATTTTATCAATTAATATATGAATATATTAATATGTCATTTAATTTTAATTATATGACTTGAATATATTTATGTCATCATATCATATAAATAATTGATCTATATTTTATAAATGCATATTTATAATAATTATAATTTTTGGTGACTGCGAATTTTTTTAACGACTATTTACTATTATTTATTATTTTTAAATCAATATACGAATTAAATAATTCATATAAAATAATGTATGTTTCAAAAATTAAATTTTAAATTTTATAAACTTATTTTATTCTTATATAAACTTTCGTCCAGAAAATCAGAATTTTAAATTCAATTTTTATATTTTTAAAAAATCAATTTAATATTTGATCAAAAATATTTAATTAATTAAATATAACATTTTGACAGAGAAAATTCCCAAAAAAATTTCTAAACTTAAAATATCATGCTTGATTTTCTGAAAATTTGAAATTCAAATAATATAAAACGAAAATATTTTTATTACTATTTTATTATATTTCGACTAATTAATATATATATATATAATACAATAAAATTATAAATAAATTATTGTGTAATATATGATACACGCATACTTATATGTATATGATACAAATGTGTAATATTATTTTTAATTGAATATAAATTAAATAAAATTCTATCTATAATTTGTAAATTTAAATAAAATAAGAGATTTTATTTAAATTCAATTTAGAAACGTTCTAAATAAATTAGACTTCATAGGCCCAATAAAGATCCATAACTTCAATATGAGCTGGCCCAGTTCCAACAATGGTATCAAAGCCCAATGGCTTGTGCAGTTTAAATTAGTCATGTTAGAGTTAACTATTAAGCTTACAGCCCAAAATTTGTCCCTAATAAAAAAAGCCCGAATTTGTATTGGGCCTTAGGCTAATTTCAAAATTGTTTTGAAATTAAAATAAAAGTTTTAAATTTAAAAGTTAAATTTAAAATAAGAAAAATAATTATGAACGTTATAATATAAATTTCAAATTGTTTTGAAAATTGAAAATATAAGATTTTTTAAATTTAAAAGTTAAATTTAAATTATAAAATGTACATATTATAAATGTTATAATGTTATGAAAATTTTCAAAACGATTGAAAATTCATATAAATTAATTTCAAAATTAATAAAATTTATTAATAAGATTAATAAAATATATTAATTAAATGAAGTTAATTGATTAATAAATACATACATGTATTGTATATTATGATATATGTTATGTTGTTTTAAAATGTTAAATTAACATAAGTAGACATGCATGTATATAACTGAATTTTGAAATTATGATAAATTTAATTAAAATTGCTTGATTAAATTAATTAATTATAGTTAATTAATTAAATAACACACACGCATATATATATATATATATATGATATATGTGTTATACTATAGAGGTTATAGTATATAATAATTATTTAATATAAATATTATAATAAATTGATATAAAATTCATTAAAATGTTAATTAATTAAATAAGATTTAATCAATGTAATATTATACATAGGACTATTATATAAGCAATATAAAATATAAAAGTTATATAATGATAAAACTTATATAATGTGAATGTATAAACTAAAGGTGGAACATAAAAAAAACCCAAATGGACTTAAGGAATAAATACATACGTAAATGTACATATATTGTGATTTCTAATGTGTCTGATACTTGAACCACGAGAGTAATTCATAAGAATTGTATTATTCCATAAGTCGATATCACTCAATATTAAATATTAAAGATTATGAATCTTCAATATAATGTCGTCCTTTACTATATATATATTAATAAATTACTTGCATACTCCTTAATTATTGAGCAGACTCAAGCTGGGGATGTTATGTGTAGTGTTATTAATATATTAAACAGATGAGGTAAGATAACTATATGTATTTGTTGAGTAGACTCAAGGTACATATACTATACTTAGGCCATTGCGATATGGTAGGTACGAGTGAATAATTTCGTTTTGATTTTTTGAGTAGACTCAAAGTCGAAGCGGAATTAGGACAAGGTACCAAAGGGTTAGGATTTGTATATGATACAACCGATAAGGAGTTATCCATTATCCATGGAGCTATGACTAGTGAAGTCGAAAGATTTCTATGTTTCGACTTAGGGTTCGACGAAACATAAAAACTGGCGGGAGCCTTATTAGAAAAATGAAATGATAATATTTAACCTTTCTAATATAGTAAGAACATATACTATATAATGTTATAATAATCTACATTGATAATTTGTGCATTTAATACAATCGATAAAATATTTATCAATTAAGATATAAAAATGAATTGAATTGATAATTGAAAAATAGAAATACAATATATATATACTTACTACTAAATACTTCTTGCATGTTAATGTTTTCTATACCCATGCAAGTACCTAATTTTACAACCACTTAATACATTCGTAATTTGGTCACTTATATGTTTATTATGTCGAGACCATATATTGCATTCTATGAGTTCTGAACTCACAAGCGGTACGAGACTATAGATATCTGATCCATATACTATCACAAATAAGTGTTATATGGTGAATGGTAACAGTTCGCAATGTATGATATTCAATGAAATTTGTTCATCCGAAATAACCAAATAACCATAGTGCAAGATCGAATATTGAATTTGATTGATTATGATAAATATCACATCGTGTTAAAAGTAACACAAGATTAAAACTACAAGAAAGATCTAAGAATTTGATCACTGAAATGTCAATTTGATCAGTTTACGTATGGTGCATCATATTTGACGTCCTTAAATGTTAAGGATAATCAAATGCATTTTTGTAAAGAGTTCGTTAAGATATTGTAGTAAGGGATTTCTTTTGAATGGTTCAACCATTTAGAAAGAATAATGAATGTACAAGAGTAGATGTGATTTAAGGTGCAGTTGGGATAAAGAGAGTGAATAGTCACTCTGCTTCATAAAGAAACATCGAAAACGAGAATTGTAAAAATAATAATTGATACTTAACATTAGAATGAGAAATACGATTTTTATTTTGAAAATGTATTTTCATATAGAAAATTGTTTTCTATAAGATTTATTTCTTTGAGTTCAAAATATTTGATCAAAGAACTCTCCATTGTAAACTAAGTGCAGTATATGAAATAAATAATTTATATTGTGAATGATGGCACTCCAAATTTAGTACGGTATTATAGTAATGGCAGAAATAGTGGGAGCATGTCATGTAGCACTTATTAATTGCATCAAATTACAAAAATTATTTTCGCACAACACACTGAACATTATTTATGAAATAATGACTATTTTTCAGTATTGATTGAAAAATAGACATAGTTATATTTCAATGTGAATATTATGAATATTCGTTATGAATTAAAACTATAATGTGGTATTTGTTTTCAAAACAAAAGTAATGTACTGAAAATACTAAAGTATCTAAAATTATTTACAAATATTTTGGAATTATAGACTAAGTCATTGTTTTGAGAAATAATTTTAATTATATGATTATGAATTGTTTGGTACGAGTTAATTATATCTCAAACATTCAAGGGCAATGCACTCATTTAGCGGGAGCGTCATAGGAGTTGATGAACTCTTTGGATTGATACATATACATGTATGCAATCATAAGTCTATTATTACTAAAATGGTTCCATGTACTTCGCCATTCATCAATGAGTCATCATAGACATGGATATGTGTATTTGATACATATGTATAAGTGTAAGATAAGCTCATAGTATATAAAACAAAGTAAATAAAATAACACGCCACTGAAATGATTCGATTTGATCGAATGGGTGAGTATATTGGAAAGTACATTATCAAAATATGATTTTGATAGTTGTATCTAAAGGGATATGATCCATTGGTCGCAAATATATCTTTATGAGAGAGACAAATGTAGTTGGAATATAGTCAGCCACATTAATTAGAATATTAACGTGAATTTCAATTGTTGAAATTCAGATAACAAATTCACCCTTCGATATGCTCGTATAGGTTCGGATTTTACTCACAAATTTATCGCCTAGTATGACTTTATGTTTTGGTATATATATGTTATGAAACAGAAAATTCTGAATATCTTTTAGACTAGTCTGTTTGCACTTAACAACCAAAGTATCCCGAAGTCAGTATGAGTGATATTGAGTTTGTGGGTTTTTGTATACGATTTGAGAATGGATATGAAAGTATCATTCTAAAAAGCTTCAAAATTGAACAAGTATTTTGATTGATGTATCAAATAGTTTGATTATCAATCAAAATGCAGAGGAAGCGTGTGCTCTTAAGTTAAAAGGTACATGGATATTTCTAAATCATAAACAAGCAACATATTGCTGATTTTGAATGATGTACTTATGATAAAATCAGTTTTAGTTATTTTAACACTCAATGTTGGATTTGTAATGATGTCTTTTATAGTAAGAATAAAATATGTTGGGAATGTTCCAAAATGATATGCAAGGACATGTTATTCAAATGTTTAATGCGGAACATGTAAAATGGAATCCTTGTGCATTGGTAGTAGGAATTATCATACATATTATGTTGTCTACTATATGGAGATTTGTTTATGTATGTGATACATGAAGCAAATATCAAATCCAAATTGATATCACAAAATATTTTTTTGAAGTGTTCTCGTGTATTTATGAAATACTAGAGAACTGTTTATAGAAATAATGAACTCCTTATGAAGGAGTATTCAGATTCAAATTTCATAAGTGATACTGAGTATATTATGTCAGTAATAAATTCAAGTTAAGAATCTTTAAGTTGCGAATGTTCCAAATGAAAGACTGTGGCCGATTCAATGGAAAAGGTCAAGTACATCGCCTTGGATAGCGCTACAATAAAAACAATGTATATAAATATAAATACACAAATTTATAACTGAGCCAAGGTTAATTCCAAATGTTGAGAATCCCATAACATTGTTATATGATAAAAATGTCACGATATAGTTCATAATAGAACTTAGAGCACATTGGAAATCAAAAGACATACTCCGAATTATTTCACATGATAAAGGTAGTTTATCAGCATCAGAGAGAGTTGATTGACATAGTAGATAATAGAAACATAATAGCATACATATTCAAACTAAGGGACTGACCCAATTGGTTTTGGGAAAACTGATTAGAGAAGTTGGAATAAGATTCCATACTAAGTGCAAGTGGGAAATTGATAGATTTAGGGGTATGCCATTGGGGCAATTGTTTAATTCGTTACATATATCTAACTCATTGACCAATCTTGTTCAAAATAAAGATGTTTTCTTTCTATTATATACTTGATTTAATGTGTTATATTAATTAATTAATTTAATTAAAAAGTATATTTTATAGAACATCCATAAATGGTATGTTTTGTGATCTTAGTAACAAAGTGTTGTGACTGTGAGTAATTTATTACATTGAAAACAAATATATCATTTTAAATGTTCCTAGTCAAGATGCATAGGGACTAGATATCGATGTATCTATTGAGACTAGAGTAGGTAAAGCTCTCTAAATATTGGGCAGTTTATTACTCATGACTGCTGGGGGCACCTAGGGGTTACATACTAATAGTTATCGAATAACTATGGATGACTCACTCGGTAGTTTTCTGTTGGTTAATATAACTAAGGTCAAACAGAAAATATCGATGTGACTAATGTACACAGTTCTCTCGACTTGAGAATATCGTGGATCTTCAATATGAAAGCTCCACTTTGATTATAGTCAAATCATGGCACGGTGTCCATCGAGTGACTATAGTTGGGTCGCGTGGAAGTATTGGAAGCGAAGCACTATTCAAGAAAGGATTCGTCTCTTCAGTTATATGGGGTTGGTACTACGATCAACACAAAGTCAAAGTCTCTGGCCTGCATTTTGGTTAATAATAATTCTTATTATTAAACTAAGGACTTTGTGTTTGAACTATATAGTTGGATATGGATGATATTGGAATTTTGACCATTACCAAATCCCATAAGTCCAAAGTGATATAGTTTTGACGAAGAGAATTGCTGTAAATAAATGTCATAATCGGGTAATGCTTAATAATATAAAATTAGATTTTTATTAATCTAAATAAGCAATAAATTTAGCCAAAATGTCACACTACTTGCTAAGTGATGTGTGAATATTAACATTTGAATAGTTCAATATTATGCGCTGGCCGAATTTACACCTGACAAGTCATACAATCGGAATGATGAATTCTCTTTAGACCTAACGATTTAATTAGTTTATAATTTTTATAAATTAATTAAATTAATTAATATTTATGAAATATTAATTATAAAATTTTGAATATGATTTAAGGAATAAATATTATTGTATATATATTTATAATAGTTATAAATATATCCATCGATATGCAATATCGACAAGCAATTAAATTAGATTTAATTAATAATATTTATTTGGACTTAAATGGGCTGTTAGCCCATGAAGTTAAGATGTTATTTAGCAGCACTAGGGCTTATAGGATGCGGCTAAAAAGGCCAGAGGGGTTTGGAGATGGATGGTTGAGATTTGATGAGAAATGGTATGAGATGTGATCCATATTTCTCTCATTTTCTTCCACTATAAAAGGACCCCTAACCATAATGCAAAAGGAACTTTTTCGGTTGTCGTTTCCCCATCATTGCTGGATGACCTCATCAATAAGGAGCTTCAACAAATTCATCTCAAATCAATTCAAAAGGCGACAGCTATTGGATAGTTAAAGATCTACGGTTCAAGGATTAGCAATCTACCGAATCAAGAAGATTTCAGAAGAGGGAGAATTCATCATTACAAGGTGTGCTTAAAAGCATCAGTATAGGTATGTATTTACTATAATATATGATTTATAATTTCTGAATAACAGTATATTATTCAATTATAACATATAATGTATATATATATATATATATATATTGATAGTTAGGTCAAGATTCTTATATGTTTCAGTGTTGTCATATGCTAGATTGGTTATATGTATGTATTTATAAAAAACAATTTTTTATGTAGATCTGAAGTACACAACCACTTATATTTTATTTTTATTTATTACCTGTGACGCCCCACCTCTATGCCCACGCTAACCAAGAACACTACGGTGTAGTGCTGTCAATTAGCACGGAGAATAAGGCTGTTGAGGAGCGACCATCCATGTAACTTCTTTGTGCGAGCACCGATATGTCAGATAGTATAGAATGCATATCATTTAAGGAGGAAATCCGACATACCGATACAAACTCAAAGCTATCACACAGTGGCTATATATAATCTTCGGAAACAAACATAGAAATAAACATAACATAAATCAGTCACAGACATCCATATCACAAAGGCGGAAAAAGATATGAATAAATAACACATGAAAGTGTACATCAGAGTAGTGGTCTGAAAGATCCACGATAATACAAAAGGATAGCTACAAGCTACACAAAAGCATAAGTATACATTACGGAGTCTATATCTCAAATGTATACAACAAAAACTACTAATCTAAGTAGTTAGCCAAAAAGTCAGAGTAATAGATCCCTGGAGAGAAGTCAAACAGAAGCACCTGTAACATCTCGGTCTGACCCGAGTATTATTTCGTAAGAAAATAATAAACGGATCAGTCTAGCTATAAATATCAGATGACATGATATAGAATAAGAGATATGGCATAAACGTATAATAACCATAATGGCATACTACTATAAGTATGTAAATGATAATCAACAAGAGATTAATCAATATCACAAGAATCTTCTCAAAGATCAAAATCCACAAAAAGGTAATGGCACACGAATTCACCAATGCACAAAAATTGATAAAACATATCAATGAAAACCACGAAAATTGGTGAAGCACAAATTCCAGAAATCAACACACGAAATCCAGAACAAATTCCAGAAATCAACACACGAAATCCAGAAATCACAAAAAGGGGGAAGTCCTATCACACGAACGAGAAGCTATCTCATGGAAGCTAACCATATAATTTTTCGAACACACGAATGGCCCGAAGACCTTTGAACACACGAACGGCCCGAAGACCATGGGGCGCTACCCCATATATGTGAGTAGAAACATCACACAAGCGGGGTCTAGTCTCCCTCGCAGACAAAGAGACATCGCTCAATCGCTAGTCTAAATCACAAAAATGATCGTCATGATCATCAAGAAGTGTCAATCACACCAAGCTAGTAAATATATGAGTTTAGCTTCATGTCCCATAACCACTTGCTTAACTTAAATATTTACGAACAAACTGTAGATCTTCACTAGAAAATTGTCACAAAAGGTTCAGTCGAACAAGTCCAAGAATTAACCGACGAAGTAAACGCAAGCGTTTCATACCACCTGTTTTGCTAAGCCGTTTAATTAGATTTCTCATCCGAGTGAAGTAAAGGCTTGTATATACTAATAGATTGGAAAACGGTTTAGGAAAAAGAGCTTTGTACTAAAATAGAATTTGAAATCGTTTTGATGAAAGAGTTTTGATATTTACTACTAGTATTGAAACCTTTATATTTTTGAAGTGACAAATCACAAAGATGATTGTAGAACAATCGGTCATAAAAATTCACATTCGAAGATGTGAATATAATCCAAGGAAATCAATTCCAAAACCATCAAAGTAGAAATACACTTGCGACCTAAAGTGGTCGAATTAAAGTGCAACGACTTAAAGTGCAACGACTTAAAGTAAAATAGGTCGAACAATCTAAGGGTAGCATGCCGAGCGACCTAGGGGAAAAACAGGTTGAGCGATCTAAAGCATAACAACCTAAGGAATAGCACACGACCTAAGTGGTGCGACCTAGGGCGCAAGCGACCTATCAGGGGCGAGCGACCTAACATGGCCGACCTAAGTATGGAACGACTTAACTGGGGCAAGCCACCTAAGGGAGACAAGTCGAGCGATCTAAGGTGAGGCGAGCTAGAACGGTCGAGTTAAGGGGGCAACAACCTAAAGATAAAGACTCACGACCAAATGATAAACAGGCCGAGCTATTACTGAGCGACCTAACAACAAGTGTGAGTATATTAGGTCGAACGACCTAACTGCAAACGGTTTAAGGTCCAACGACCTAAAGGGGAGCGACCTAAGCACGCGAGCGACTTAACATACTCGAATGACCTAACTGCAGGCCGAACAAAAGGAGACTAGGCCGAGCATCCAAAGGTCAAGCGACCTATGACCTAGGGAAAACGAGCTAAATGCAGGCGAGCGACCTAAGCCCAGAACGAGCAATTTGCAGGCCGTGACGTTTCCACGCGAATGAGCTAATCAAGGCAGAACGACTTAAGCCCAGATTTTGCTGAAGCACACTAAAAATTGGGGTTTTTCACAATCCAATCCAAACCAAATACAAATGCACATGCACAAGTGATAGGGAATCATTCCCAACAATCCAATGACAGTTATAGGCAAGAATGTGAGATAAAAATCTCACCTTTGCACCAAAAATCAATGAAGATGAAGCCTAAAGCAAACAAGAATCAATCCCTCTTCAATCTCAACACAAGAAGCTTGAATCCAATGTCTTCTTCTTGAATTTGGAGTTGAATGATGGATTACAATTGAATTTGAGCTTGGAGTTTTAATTTCCCATTCTCTCCTCCATTTTTGATAAAGCTTGAATGTTAAGCAAATAGAATCAAGTTATGAAGAGAAGAGGGGGTTGGGCTGAGTTAGTAAGTTCAGTCCAAACCAAAGCCCTAAGTGAAAAAGTGGCGAAAATTCCACTAACTCCAAACATATCAAAGTTTACACTTAAAAAGATCACAAACGACATTTTGAACTCAATGGGGGTGGTCTCGAGTCCTAATTTGACCATATGCAAAAAGTAGCTTTTCGGACCAAAATCCGATTAACGATAAAATATTTAAATATAAAATCGTTAAATATGCGGGTTGTTACAGACTCCCCTCCTTAAAGAAATTGCGTCCTCGCAATATATAAGATGGAAATAAAAAGTAACAACCATAAAAGCATATTAACACAAAAAGAAATTTGAAATAAGAAGTTCACCTTAAAGAGCATGAGAAAGTAAGTCCGGATGTGAACGCTCGATGAATTCTCTAGATTCCCAAGAGTAATCCTTAGGATTTGAGGACCATTGAACTTTAACAAGCGGAACATCTTTATTTCGAAGTCGTTTGACCTCCGAAGCGATAATTCGAATAGGATGCTGCTCATAAGTTAAATTAGGCAAAACTTCAATCTCTTCCACAACACCGGGCTCAAGAATAGAATCGGAATCCCGAAGGCACTTCCATAATTGAGAAACGTGAAACATGTCATGCATGGCAGAAAACTGAGCCGGTAATGAAAGGCGATAAGCCATGGAACCAATATGTTCAGTGATAGGAAATGGCTCAATATATCGAGGCGCTAACTTTCCCGATCGACTGAAACGTACAACACCCTTCATAGGTGAAACACGAATAAATACAAGATCTCCCACAGAAAATTATAATTTTCTTCTTCGGTTATCGGCATAGGATTTTTGTCTACTTTGGGCTTCTTTCATCCTATGTCGAATAAGTTCAATCTTTTCTGTGGAATCACGAATAAAATCTGGACCTAAAACCAGCTTCTCACCGGCCTCAAGCCAACAAGAAGGAGATCGACATGGCCTTCCATAGAGTGCCTCGAAAGGTGCCATACCAATACTAGATTGGAAGCTGTTATTATAGGAAAACTCAATGAGAGAAATATGATCTTCCCAACTTCCACCGAAATCAAGCATACAAGAACGAAGAAGATCTTCAAGAGTTTGATTCACATGTTCAGTTTGTCCATCGGACTGAGGGTGATAAGCGGTGCTAAAATTTAGCTTCGTTCCCAAAGCTTTTTAAAGACTCTTCCAGAATCCACTAGTAAACAATGGATCACGATCACTAACAATAGAAGTAGGAACTCCATGTAATTTAACAATTTCTTTGATAAAGAGTTTGGCCAGAAGAGGAACGGTTCGGTTCGACCGAACAGGAATAAAATGGGCGGATTTAGTAAGTCTATCAACGATCACCCATAAGCTATCATGACCTGAACGAGAATGGGGAAGGCCATCAATAAAATCCATGGAAATTTGATCCCACTTCCAAACTGGAAATTCCAAAGGTTGTAATAACCCACCGGGCCTTTGATGTTCAGCCTTGACAAGTTGGCAAGTCATGCAACACTTAACAAAGTTAGCAATATCAGATTTCATTCCCTCCCAGTAATAAAGTCGTTTCATATCCACGTACATTTTACTACTACCGGGATGAATGGAATATTTGGAACGATGAGAATCTTCTAGAATATCTTTTCGAAGATCACTAATATTTGGTACAATAAGTCTACCAAATTTTCGAATGCCGCCACGTGAATCAATATCTAAGTCTTTCAAACCTTCAATATCAACTTTATCCTTAATATTTTGGCCAAGAAGAGCCAATTCAGGATCTAGCCTTTGAGCTTCAAGAATGCGGTCTAAAAGAGAAGGATGAGCCTCGAGGCTACATAAAACAAGAGATAAACATAAATCGGATACACGATCTCTAATCTAACAAGTGGATAAAACCTCGAGATTGTTCCATTCGGATATCATCATATAAACAACCGCTTGTTGCTTCCGACTAAGAGCACCAGCAACTCGATTTCCCTTTCCGGGAGTATAAAGAATATCAAGATCATAAGAAGCAAGGAATTCGAGCCACCGCTGTTGATGCAAATTAAGTTCCTTTTGAGAGAACAAATATTTCAAAGACTTATGATCAGTATAAAGTATAAATTTCTCTCCCAAAAGATAATGTCGCCAAATACGAAGGGCGAAAACGATAGCCGCGAGTTCTAAATCATGTGTGGCATATCTAGTCTCAGCCGGCTTCAATTGCCTAGAAGCATAAGCAATAACACGTTCTTTTTGCATAAGAACGGCACCCAAACCAACGCGACTAGCATCGGTATAAACAACAAAATCTTGATTCCCTTCGGGAATAACAAGAATAGGAGCATCAGAAAGGAGTTCTTTTAATTTCTGAAAAGAAGTTTCACATTTGTCCGACCAAATGTATTTAACACCTTTCTTTGTTAAGCCAGTAAGAGGAACGACAATTTTAGAAAAGTCCTTAATGAAACGACGGTAATAACCCGCCAATCCAAGGAAGCTACGGATTTCCGTTACACTCTCCGGTCTCTTCCAATTTTGAATCGCTTCAATCTTTGAAGGATCCATTGATATTCCGGATTCGGAAATAATATGACCGAGAAACTTCACATTAGATTGCCAAAAGTGGCATTTAGAAAATTTTGCTTTTAATTGATTGCTCCTAAGAGTTTCCAATATAATCCGAAGATGCTTTTCATGTTCCTCCTCGGTTTTAGAATACACAAGAATATCATCAATAAAGATGAGAACAAACCGATTGAGGAAATCTTTGAAAACTCGATTCATAAGGTCAACGAAATAAGTCGGAGCATTCGTTAAACCAAATGGCATAACTAGCCATTCATAAGATCCATAACGTGTACGGAACGAAGTCAAAGGAATACTATCCTCTGCAATACGAAGCTGATGGAAACCGGTAGCCAAGTCCAATTGTGAAAAGAATCTAGCACCACTAAGCTAATCGAATAGATCATCAATCCGAGGCAAAGGATATTTATTCTTAATAGTTAGATCATTAAGCTTGCGGTAGTCGACGCAAAGCCTAAGCGTACCATCGGATTTCTTCACGAAAATTGCTGAAGCTCCCCAAGGCGAGGAACTAGAGCGAATAAATTGCTTCGTCTCTAATTCGGATAATTGTTTGCGCATCTCTTCATTCTCCTTATTGGACATGCGATAAGGAGGATGAGTAATAGGTTG
Organism: Allium fistulosum; assembly: GCA_030737815.1. Lineage (NCBI taxonomy): Eukaryota > Viridiplantae > Streptophyta > Magnoliopsida > Asparagales > Amaryllidaceae > Allium > Allium fistulosum. The sequence continues at coordinate 860,106,683 of CM060906.1, forward strand.
AGCTCCAGGTATAAGATTAATTCTAAACTCAATTGCTCGCTTAGGTGGTAATCCTAAAACGGGCTCGAATATGTCGGAAAATTCACGAACGACGTGAATAAGAGAAATGGCATCCTCCTCATCATCATTGTCATCATCAAGAGGATTTAGAGAATATAAAGATGCCGTCAAAGTGGAATCCGAATCTTTAAGAACAATAGAAATCTGCTTAACAGATAGTGGATGTCGAAGATAAATAGTCCGCTCAGGACATAGGATATGAGCTTCATAACGGCTAAGCCAATCCATTCCCAAAATCATTTCAAAGCCTAAATAACGCATGACATGCAAATCGGCTAGGAAAGGAAAATCACACAAAATAATCTCCACATCCTTACAAATAAAACTAAGAGTTGCAGATCCACCAACCGGATTCGCAATTCTTAAAGAAGTCATTAAAGCAACAACACTTAAGGAAAAAGTATCGACAAGTTCCTTTGATATAAAAGAATGGGATGCACTCGTATCAAAGAGAACTCTAATAGGTTGATTATGAAATATAATAATGCCATCAAGGACAGAATGAGACATACCTTGACCGCGAGATGTGTTTCCAGTGGCTTGAACAACGTTTAACTTTCCCTCCTTCTTGCTTGGAAGCTTAGGGCATAGATGCATATAATGATCCGGACTTTTGCAATAGCGACAAGAACGGGGCTTTGAACACTTGTTCGCAAAATGGTCCCTAGAACCACAGTTGTAGCATTTCCCATCACTAGAGGAAAAAAGTCTTTGCAGTAGGAGTTGCTTGTTTCCCTTTCTTATTGGGATATGGGCCTTTGGATTTGTTTGGTTTTTTCTTGTTGTTGAAGTTTGGTTTGGCACCCACCACCTCAACATCACTTTCCTGGTCCGCCTCTTCAAGACGAAGAGCGATATCAGTGAGTTGGTCGAAAGAAACTTCTAATTTTAGAAGTAATGGCTTCTTAAGATTCTTGTTTAAGCCATAGACGAATCTTTGGTTCTTCTTCAATGGGGTGTTGATGTATTTAACCCCATATTTAGACAGTGACTCGAAGGATGCGACATAATCTGTCACAGAGGACTCACCTTGAACAAGGTCTATGAAACGTCGAGCCAATGTCACTTTCTCTGCTTCTGGTACGAATTTTAATTCGAAGCGTTCCCGGAATCGCTCCCAGGTGAGATCAGCTTCATTAATTTCAGAAATAAGAAGTTCGTACCAATCCAGTGCTCTTTCTTGGAGCATACTGGAAGCCACCTGAACACGGTGAAGATCGATAAGATTCATGCGAGAAAAGATTCGATCGCATGTTCTTAACCAAGCCTGGATCTCAATAATAGTTTCGGAACCTTTGAATGGTTTCCCACCCAAGTTGGTATAATCGTTGCACAAGCGTGCAAATCAAGACTTAGGATGAGTAAGTTCCTGATTAGGACCAGCTGCTTGAGCATTCTTTACTAAATCAAGAAGCTGTTGAGCGGTCATAGAAACTTCATCCTGGGGAGTAATAGTAGATGGTCCGGCTCTGGGACGGCCTGGTCTAGACATTCTCTTCTTTAAGAAAGAGAAAAGAAGAAAAGTTATTCTCCAAATAAATATCAAGCAAATCTTGATAGATAAAACAAGGATACATAAAAGAAAATCGGATGAATCAGTACGAAGACTCGACTTAAATCCAAAGGCACGACTCCTAAGTTGGACTTAGCACGATGATCCTTGTTAAGTTATTCTACATTGTTCCGAAGTTTGGCTCTGATACCAAGCTGTGACGCCCCACCTCTATGCCCACGCTAACCAAGAACACTACGGTGTAGTGCTGTCAATTAGCACAGAGAATAAGGCTGTTGAGGAGCGACCATCCATGTAACTTCTTTGTGCGAGCACCGATATGTCAGATAGTATAGAATGCATATCATTTAAGGAGGAAATCCGACATACCGATACAAACTCAAAGCTATCACACAGTGGCTATATATAATCTTCGGAAACAAACATAGAAATAAACATAACATAAATCAGTCACAGACATCCATATCACAAAGGCGGAAAAAGATATGAATAAATAACACATGAAAGTGTACATCAGAGTAGTGGTCTGAAAGATCCACGATAATACAAAAGGATAGCTACAAGCTACACAAAAGCATAAGTATACATTACGGAGTCTATATCTCAAATATATACAACAAAAACTACTAATCTAAGTAGTTAGCCAAAAATTCAGAGTAATAGATCCCTGGAGAGAAGTCAAACAGAAGCACCTGTAACATCTCGGTCTGACCCGAGTATTATTTCATAAAAAATAATAAACGGATCAGTCTAGCTATAAATATCAGATGACATGATATAGAATACGAGATATGGCATAAACGTATAATAACCATAATGGCATACTACTATAAGTATGTAAATGATAATCAACAAGAGATTAATCAATATCACAAGAATCTTCTCAAAGATCCAAATCCACAAAAAGGTAATGACACACGAATTCACCAATGCACAAAAATTGATAAAACATATCAATGAAAACCACGAAAATTGGTGAAGCACAAATTCCAGAAATCAACACACGAAATCCAGAACAAATTCCAGAAATCAACACACGAAATCCAGAAATCACAAAAAGGGGGAAGGCCTATCACACGAACGAGAAGCTATCTCATGGAAGCTAACCATATAATTTTTCGAACACACGAATGGCCCAAAGACCTTTGAACACACGAACGGCCCGAAGACCATGGGGCGTTACCCCATATATGTGAGTAGAAACATCACACAAGCGAGGTCTAGTCTCCCTCGCAGACAAAGAGACATCGCTCAATCGCTAGTCTAAATCACAAAAATGATCGTCATGATCATCAAGAAGTGTCAATCACACCAAGCTAGTAAATATATGAGTTTAGCTTCATGTCCCATAACCACTTGCTTAACTTAAATATTTACGAACAAACTGTAGATCTTCACTAGAAAATTGTCACAAAAGGTTCAGTCGAACAAGTCCAAGAATTAACCGACGAAGTAAACGCAAGCGTTTCATACCACCTGTTTTGCTAAGCCGTTTAATTAGATTTCTCATCCGAGTGAAGTAAAGGCTTGTATATACTAATAGATTGGAAAACGGTTTAGGAAAAAGAGCTTTGTACTAAAATAGAATTTGAAATCGTTTTGATGAAAGAGTTTTGATATTTACTACTAGTATTGAAACCTTTATATTTTTGAAGCGACAAATCACAAAGATGATTGTAGAACAATCGGTCATAAAAATTCACATTCGAAGATGTGAATATAATCCAAGGAAATCAATTCCAAAACCATCAATGTAGAAATACACTTGCGACCTAAAGTGGTCGAATTAAAGTGCAACGACTTAAAGTAAAATAGGTCGAACAATCTAAGGGTAGCATGCCGAGCGACCTAGGGGAAAAACAGGTCGAGCGACCTAAAGCATAACAGCCTAAGGAATAGCACACGACCTAAGTGGTGCGACCTAGGGCGCAAGCGACCTATCAGGGGCGAGCGACCTAACATGGCCGACCTAAGTATGGAACGACTTAACTGGGGCAAGCGACCTAAGGGAGACAAGTCGAGCGATCTAAGGTGAGGCAAGCTAGAACGGTCGAGTTAAGGGGGCAACGGCTTAAAGATAAAGACTCGCGACCAAATGATAAACAGGCCAAGCTATTACGGAGCGACCTAACAACAAGTGTGAGTATATTAGGTCGAACGACCTAACTGCAAACGGTTTAAGGTCCAACGACCTAAAGGGGAGCGACCTAAGCACGCGAGCGACTTAACATACTCGAATGACCTAACTGCAGGCCGAACAAAAGGAGACTAGGCCGAGCATCCAAAGGTCAAGCGACCTACGACCTAGCGACCTACGACCTAGGGAAAACGAGCTAAATGCAGGCGAGCGACCGAAGCCCAGAACGAGCAATTTGCAGGCCGTGACGTTTCCACGCGAACGAGCTAATCAAGGCAGAACGACTTAAGCCCAGATTTTGCTGAAGCACACTAAAAATTGGGTTTTTTCACAATCCAATCCAAACCAAATACAAATGCACATGCACAAGTGATAGGGAATCATTCCCAACAATCCAATGACAGTTATAGGCAAGAATGTGAGATAAAAATCTCACCTTTGCACCAAAAATCAATGAAGATGAAGCCTAAAGCAAACAAGAATCAATCCCTCTTCAATCTCAACACAAGAAGCTTGAATCCAATATCTTCTTCTTGAATTTGGAGTTGAATGATGGATTACAATTGAATTTGAGCTTGGAGTTTTAATTTTCCATTCCCTCCTCCATTTTTGATAAAGCTTGAATGTTAAGCAAATAGAATCAAGTTATGAAGAGAAGAGGGGGTTGGGCTGAGTTAGTAAGTTCAGTCCAAACCAAAGCCCTAAGTGAAAAAGTGGCGAAAATTCCACTAACTCCAAACATATCAAAGTTTACACTTAAAAAGATCGCAAACGTCATTTTGAACTCAATGAGGGTGGTCTCGAGTCCTAATTTGACCGTATGCAAAAAGTAGCTTTTCGGACCAAAATCCGATTAACGATAAAATATTTAAGTAAAATATTTAAATATAAAATCATTAAATATGCGGGTTGTTACATTACCATTTTATCAATTAATATATGTATATATTTGTATGTCATTTAATCTTAATCATATGACTTGAATATATTTATGTCATCATATTATGTAAATAATTAGTATGTATTTTATAAATGCATATTTACAATAATTATAATTTTTGGTGACTGCAAATTATTTTTTAACAATTATTTACTATAATTTATTATTTTTAAATCAATATATGAATTAAATAATTCATATAAAATAATATATGTTTCTAAAATTAAATTTTGAATTTTATAAAATTATTTTATCCTTATGTAAACTCTTGGACAAAAAAATAAGAATTTTAAAATCAATTTTTATATTTTAAAAAAATCATTTTAATATCTGGCCGAAAATATTTAATTAATTAAAAATAATATTTTGACTGAGAAAATCTTGGAAATTTTTTTATAACCTTAAAATATCATGCTTGATTTTCTAAAAGTTTAAAATTCAAATAATATAACATGAATTATTTTTATTATTATTTTATTGTATTTTGACTAATTAATTAATATTTTTTTAATACAATAAAATTTTAAATAATTTTTTGTTGTGCTATGCATTCGACTTGGAAAATTTTAATAAAATATAATTTTTATTTTCATAATTAATGGATTTATATTTATATAAATACAAATACTTATTTAAATATTATTAATATACCTGTATATATGTATTTATAAATAATAACGATAATAATTTTGTTATTGTAATATGTACATATATACATATGTACATACATATATATATATGCAAAAAGATTTTAAAAAAACTTCTACATATTATGTATACATACATACATATATTATTTAAAATTTTAATACTACAATAAATATGTACGTATATAAATCATTAATATTTTATATATAAATAATATATATAATTTTACATAGTCTTTAATACTTATATAAATAATAAGTTTACATACATACGTATATTTGGACAACATTTAATACATATAGGATGAGCTAACATGTATGTTGCGATGTATATCCCAACATTTATATACGGGCATGTTATACCTTGCACAGATTATTATGTTACACATGCACGTACATAGATATATGTATATGATACATATGTGTACTATTATATTTAATTAAATACAAATTTTATAAAATTCCATCTATAATTTGTAAATTTAAATTAAATCAGATATTTTATTTAAATTAAATTTAGAAACGTTCTAAATAAATTAGACTTTATAGGCCCAATAAAGGTCCAATAGGGTAAAAAAAATTGAAATTCATCCATAACTCCCACTGCGGGCTGACCCAGTTCCAACAATACTGGTATGGAACATATCCAACTATAGGACCCATGGAGTTATACGTTCGCGTATAGGTGAAGGTAATACCCAAGTTAGGATGGTTCATCCTGGTCGAAGTGTCAAAGGACAAGTAGAGTCTACCTTATCCTTTTAGGGGGGTACGTTTTATGTAACCGAATGGGAATTTCCTAGATTGCATTAGTCAATCTAAATAGGACAGTGAGCTAGGCTTGGCGCTATGACAGTGTGATTGGTACCATATACAAGGAGTAAGAGCTGTTTACATAGATCGAGATCGTCATTGGTCCTTAGTGGTCAGTGGAAAGACGGAGGTTACGCTTAAACGGACTAGAATCCCTACTAGTGTAGATCCCGTTTAGGACATGGATCGCCTCACAGTTGTTTGCTGGTTTATTTGTTGTTAGGAGGCAAGTCTAGATAACCCTTTTGTGGAGGTCTTTCAAAAACGAATCGAATATGGCTAAACTATTATAATGCCATTATTAGGCACTACGGGAGTTCTTTAGTATCCACGACGAAGAGGACGTGATACTGCGTTGATAATGGATCTAACGAGGTGCTGGGTTACGGATACTCGTGGGGAAAGTATCTTGGTCCAAATGGGACTGTGGTACTTATACACACATATGTAGTTATTGTCTACCTATGGTAGACGGGACGTATCACATGCGTATATGAAGTCAGGATGACTAAATAAAAACAATAGACATAACATGTATAAAAAGATAATCGACATAAACTAGTGTTATGTATAAAGTGTATAATTTACCAATCACCAGAGCGTTATTCTAACCACCTCCTTATTCAAGTCATATGATAACTTTAGAGGGATATGTACTGGTACAAAGCGAAAATGGTGGAAGAATAGATTTCCTTATGCATGCTCAACATTGACAAGGACACTAAAGGTTAAAGGTGTCAGCTTTGGTTAGTAATCACATGTTTTATTATACTTTACTATTCTGATGTGAGTTTATATCGATAGTGATCCGATATGCTTTTGTTATCTGCAGGATACCAAGCACCAAAGATCTGTACTTTGGTGGACTCGGGTTTTTGATGTAGTGAAAATTCGAGCCCACTGGGGTGCGGATTGTTACATTTGGTATCAGAGCTTTTGTTAGTCGATCTTAAAAATTAGGATGCGATGAGTGAATATATTTATGTTTTTACTATAGAATATATATATATATATATATATATATATATATATATATATATATATATATATATATATATATATATATAAGAAAACATGGCTGAAGAACGTGCACATAACTACCCATCACCACCAAAACACAAACCACCAGATTCACCACCACAAACCGCCACAAAGTCTACATCTTCCACCAGAGTCGCACCGAAGGAGGGAACCAGGACATATGCTGATGTTCTTCAGAGAAAGACAGTCAATTCAGGGCACAAGGAAGACCATAAGTTAAATTACTTATGACCACCAAAGGTTTATGTATATATTCCTGAGGGTACATATAATCAATCGAAGGAGTCTTGGCATAACACTATTGTTCTTCATCCGGTTGATTTCAAAATCTCGTACTTCAAACTGAAAGACTAAATTCAAAAGGTTTGGAAACTTGTTGGTAACTTCTACATTCACAATGCCCCAAAATATCATTATGCAGTTCAATTTGAAGAGAGAATGGATTACGAAAAGGTTCTGAATTCTACTCCATACTCATATTTTGGAAAACTTTTAATGATTGTAACATGGCATCCTAGATATGATTTCAACAAGCATGACATTACAGAAGTTCAAATCTGGATAAATTTTTTTAATCTTGATATGGAAATGTGGACAACAAGTGCTTTGTCATTGATGGGCAGTTATATTGGAGTTTCATTACAAATTAATGACAGCACTACTCTGAAAAAGTTTACAAAATTTTCACGCATTCAGATCTTGATCAATACAAAGTCTAACCTAGTTACAACCATTCCTATATTATTACATAATGGAAATAAAAAGGAGATTGCGGTGGAGTATGAGCCATCCCTTTCAAGTGTGATCAGTGTAACACTTTTGGCCATAAGACATCTGCTCATGCTACTATATACGAGCCAACATGGATCCCAAAGGAGAAGAGAGACATGCTTGGTACCTTTGCAAACAGTGAACAACAACTGTTAATGAGACTAATCAAAATGGAAAAGAAGCGGGCCTTGAAAATGATACCGACTTGGTGCACATAGACGATAGCTATATGGAACATACTGGGCAAGAACAGCAACATGACACTAGTGACCATATGAACTTCTTGAACCAGGAACTCCCTCACACTATAAATAAAGATGATCTACAACATCTAGCTGATTCCATAGAGGAATATATAACGGTAGAAGAGACAGTGGATGCTTCAGATTTCATCACAAAAATTCCAAATTACCTGCACATAGACAAAGGTAAAAAAGCAACCACCCATCATGCTCCTCTTAATAGAACCCTAAGGAGCAATTCCTCTGTTAAATGAGTTTGATCACGTAAAATGTTAGGGGTATGAACACACCACAGCACTTCCATGATGTGTTTACACTCCTAACAAAATTCAAAATAGCAATTGTTGGTTTGGTAGAAAACGAAATAAACTCTTCTAATTTATCTGTGCTAGTGAATAAGATCCCAAGAAATTGGGACTTAATTACTAATAATTCCCCCAAGTGTACAGGTAGGATATTAATGCTATGGGATACTTCTGTATGGAGCATATCAATTACATCAATATCACCACAACATATCACAATGTCGGCGGCTAACTCTAGAGGATTCTTACTTATGTATGCTGTGGTGTATGCAAATAATAGTTTTACTGAAAGACAAACACTGTGATACCATATAATTCAAGAAGCAGAGAACATTACCGATGCATGGGTACTTATGAGAGACTAATAATGCATCATCTTCTTTAGATAAAAAGGGTGGTTTACCCATCCCTTTTGTTCAACTTCGTGCTTCTAATAACTGTCTAATTCAATCTGGGCTATCAGAGATTAAAACTCTTGGATATAACTATAAATGGAGAAGAAAGGGGATTGCCAACAATATTTACAAATTTTTTGTAAATAGCTATTGCTTACAATAATTTTCATATATGAAGGCTTTGACTTTGTCCAGCTATCTAGATCACAACCTCTTATTACTCCATTTAATCCCTATTATACATCAGAAGGGTCACCGCTTCAGATATGACAATGATTGGCATTTTAGGGATGGGTATGAAGCATGTATTTTAAGGGGATTGAATACTACTACTTGGGGTTACCCAAGTTATATTTTCCAACAAAAATTACAGGCATGTAAGAATAAACTCAAGAAGTGGAATAAGATAAGAGGTAGGGATGATACTTACCTGGAGTAGGCAGAGAAAGACCTTGCTGTACTTGAACTAGCTGTTGACAATGTTCCATGCAATCTGCAGCTATATGAAGAGATGCTACATGCAAAACATAAAATTCAAGCGCAACAAAATATTAAGTTTTGGAGTCTGAAAAAAAATCAAAGGTACTCTGGCTACAGCAAGGGGACACTAAGTCTAAGTTTTTTTTACTCCAAGATGTCTTATAGAAGACACAAAAATAATTTTCAAGCTTTTTTTGATGACCAAGGAGAATTACTTTATAAACCAGAGGAGATTGAACAAGAAGTAATTACATATTTTTCCAATTTATTTAACGAAAGCTGTTCCACCGAGTTCCCAAACTTTCAACCTATTGCAACCATCAACCCAGAAGGTCTGGAGTATTTACTATAGGAAATTACTATGATAGAAATTTAAAAGCAGTGTTCTCTGTACATGATGACAAGAGCCCAGGCTCGGATGGCATAAACTCTAAATTTATGAAGTTACATTGGGAGGATATAAAGGATGATTTACTGGAAGCAGTCAAAGATATGTTCCATTCAGCAAAGCTACCTAAAGGTATAAACCACACTTTTATCTCTTTGATACCCAAGATAGAAAGGCCCATAAGTATTATACATTATAGACCTATTTCATGTTGTAATATGTACTACAAAATTTTCAGCAAGATGCTCTGTTATATACTTAAGCATTTTTTTCCATTTTTGGTTTTTGAAAATCAATTGCATTCATAAGTGGGAGATATATTGGTGACAACATATTACTAGCACATGAATTACAACGTGACTTTAATAAGAAAGGGGTAGATGAACTTTTTTGTTAAAGTAGACATCCGGAAGGCTTATGATATGATTAATTGAGATTTTATATGCTACATTATGAAGAAGATGGGCTTCCTAATACACTTCATAAATATAATCTATGAATGCATTAGCACACATAGTTTTTCTATCTTACTGCAAGATATCCCAAAGGGCTTCATTACTAACAATAGGGGACTTCGCTAAGGTGATCCATGTTCACCTTATTTATTTACTATTGCTATGGAGTTTTTCACCTTTTTAATGAATGAAGCAATTTAATCTAAACATTTCTTACCAGTACATAGATTCAAACCATATGTTACTCATTTACTCTATGCTGATGACCTTTTGATTTTTGGTAAGACAAGTTTGGTTGTGGCATCCACTTTGAATCATATTTTTCACAAACTTAGTCTTTTTCCAGACCTTAATGTGAACACATTGAAGACCAAAATGTATTTTAGTACAACAGCAACTCAAAGGACAACTATTAAAAATATATTGGAATTTGATGAAGGTTCATTATCCATTACATACCTTGGAGTGCCTTTATCTTCCTTCTATCTACATTACTCAGAATGCCAGAGCTTATTACGTAAAATACAATCAAAACTACAAGGGTGGGATACTAAGTTCTTGAGTTTTGCAGGCAGAGTTGAGTTGCTTAACTCGATTATCACTCCTACCGTGTTATATTGGATATTTGTTTATCAAATACCTTAATTTACCTTGGAAAGACTTAATGCTCTATGTGCAGATTTCTTTTGGGGTGGCAGGAAGCATAAAGTTTCCTGGAATAGTCTATGTAAACCAAAGGCAGAGGGTGGCATTAGGCATAAACTATTCTCTCACCTAAAAATGGTAGCATGTCTCAAACTACTATGTAACTTGTTAACAAAGAATAACTTATGGAGCAAATGGATGAATGGTAAATATTGCAAGGGTAAGCATTTCTGGTCAATGCATATAGACAATAACTCATCCTGCACTTGGAAATCTATCCTAAGATTGAGAACTGTTATATGTCTAGTATACCAAAACAGAGAATAATCAAATATAATCTCGTCGCACAAGTTTATAACTCAGATTTCCACTACACTGGAATTCTGTATTAATTATAATAACAATATGAATGTTGTAAATAAATTACAACAACAGCGTTATACTATTTTGAATAAATAGTATAACAAAATTAAAGGGTAGAATGTAGAATAACAGTTCTAACCCGATTTTGTCTGAGGCTCGTCGTAACGATTTCCTTAAGAATTTTATTTCAAAATTCTCCCAAGATACAACAGACGTAATCTGCACGAGATTGTGATGTGTATGATCTTCTGTGTGATAGGACTGAATATGATTTAAGAGATGAAGAGATAGAAGAGATAATTCGGTTTGAAAAATTAGTAAGGAAAGTGATCAGGTTTTCTCCTTATTTATAGCCGAATTCCCAATGGCTGCATCCGTTGAGAAAAGTCGCACCTCTTCATTTGCAACGTCAAAAAAGCGTTACTGTTCGCAACAGTCACTTCCTTTCATTTGCAACGCTTCAGAACTGTTGCTGTTTGCAACAGTTGCGTCCGTTCAGTTGCAACACTCCAGAACCGTTGCTGTTTGCAACAGTCGCGTCCGTTCAGTTGCAACGCTTCAGAACTGTTGCTGTTTGCAACAGTCGCATCCGTTCAGTTGTAACACTTCAGAACCGTTGCTGTTTGCAACAGTCGTGTCCGTTCAGTTGCAACACTTCAGAACCGTTGCTGTTTAAAACGTTGCGTCTCTTCATCGTTCAAATTTGAAAATCCGCATGAAGAGATATCTCATTCACCATCTAAAAAGGAATTCCAACAATCCCCCACATGAATGATGATATATCTCTCCCCCACACAAAGTGTAATATCACACAGTTCATATGAAAATAATGCTATATCGAGGATAAGTAGTTATTTCACTTTGAACTTTCCCTAGTTAAAACTTATCGGATATACTTGGCTAATCGGTGAATTATTTCATCTTGAACCGTCAGCCGTTATTGTATAACCAGACAATAAGCTTTACAAAGCATTATTTCCCTTCACATCCAATCTCTTGGTTGTGTTCATTTTGGCCCTGAACTAATTTGTTTGGTTCTGCGAGTGTTTATAGAAAATATAAGCCTTTAATATTCTCATAGAGCCGACCCAGCTCACACTAACATAGGTGATCGCAACCATTAAGAGTATCCTACATATACTCCACTTGTTATATTCAAGATATGGTCATCATTAAAAAACATAGTTTTAACCTTTAAATACTTCTGTAGGCATGCATTTATATTGTGCACCATAGGAATGGAGTTGGACCATGTCCAAGCAAATGCATTACGTCTTGAGTTACTCAGAACTGGTTTGCCTATTGATCCTAGTCCGTGGGATCTTCAGTCGCTAGGATAGGTTTCCGTATAAGATAACTCTTTTTGGTTTAGGCTTTTAAACCCATTCCCCTCGATGCGCAGTCAATTTTCTCTCTTGATAAACCTTTAGTAAATGGATCCGCTAGGTTATCATTTGTTCTCACATAATCTATGGAAATAGTTCCATTTGAGAGTAACTGCCTAACTGTGTTATGGCGTCGACGAATATGTCGTGACTTTCCATTATACATAAAGTTGTGCGCTCTGCTTAGCGCAGCTTGGTTATCACAATGTATGCATATGGCCAGTACAGGTTTAGGCCAAAATGGAATATCTTCTAAAAAGTGACGAAGCCATTCTGCTTCTTCGCCTGCTTTATCTAAAACGATGAACTCTGATTCCATAGTGGATCGAGCTATGCATGTTTGTTTAGTAGATTTCCATGACACTGCTGCCCCTGCTAAGGTAAAGACATAACCACTTGTTGATTTTGATTCCTATGAATCAGCAATCCAATTTGCATCACTATATCCTTCTAAGACGGCAGGATATTTTTCATAATGTAAGGAATAGTTAGCGGTATTTTTTAAATATCCAAGCACTCTCATTAGTGCTTTCCAGTGTTCCTTTCCTGGATTGCTTGTATACCTGCTCAGTCGACTTACTGCATAAGCTATATCTGGTCTTGTGCAATTCATGAGATACATGAGACATCCTATTACACGAAAGTATTCCAGTTGCATTACACTTTCATTAGTGTTTTTATGCAGTACTTCTGATGGATTAAAAGGTGTTCTCACTCCTTTAATTCCATAGTTTTGGAATTTTTCAATCACTTTGTCTACATAGTGTGATTGAGACAATTCAATTCCATTAGGAGTTCTTATTATTTTGATTCCCAAAATAACGTCTGCAACTCCTAAATCTTTCGTATCGAAATTGCTAGTTAACATCTTCTTTATGGTCTCTATTACCTGAGTATTTGGACCAAATATTAACATATCGTCTACATATAAACAAATCATCATATATGATTGTCCAACTTGTTTATAATAAACACACTTATCGCATTCATTTATACGAAAACCATTTTTCATCATGACACTATCAAATTTTGCGTGCCATTGTTTTGGAGCTTGTTTTAGTCCGTATAATGATTTTACTAATCTACAGACTTTGTTTTCATTTCCTTTGGAAATAAAACCTTCAGGTTGCTCCATGTAGATCTCCTCATCGAGATCTCCATTCAAGAATGTCGTCTTTACATCCATTTGATGAATTTCTAGACCATAAATCGATGCAATTGCTATTAGCATTCTTATAGAGGTTATTCGTGTTACTGGCGAATATGTGTCAAAGAAGTCTACTCCTTCTTTTTGACGATATCCTTTGGCTACTAATCTGGCTTTATACTTGTCGATAGAGCCATCTGCTTTGATTTTCTTCTTGAAAATCCATTTGCAGCCAATAGGTTTTATTCCTGGTGGAATATCAACAATTTCCCAAGTTTTATTACTCAGAATTGAATCAATCTCACTTTGGATTGCTTCTTTCCAACATGAAGATTCAGAAGATGACATTGCTTCCTTGTACGTTTGAGGTTCATGTTCTAACACATATGTGAAAAAATCCGAACCAGATGTCTTGGAAGTCCTAGCCCTTACGCCTCTTCTTGGTTCAACTTCCTCAATCTCATGATGAGTTTCATCTTCATGTGAATTGCTCGATTTTTCTCTTGTCCTTTTAGGGACATTATTCCCTTCATTCCTTTTGTGCGAAAACACGTCTTCAAAGAATGAGGCATCTCTTGATTCCATGATTGTATTTACATGAATATCAGTTATATCAGACTTGAATACCAAAAATCTATAGGCACTACTATTTTGGGCTGGCCCTAAATAGTAACAATCTACTGTTTTTGGTCCAAGTTTGATTTTCTTGGGAGGCGGAACTGGAACTTTTGCCAAGCACCCCCACACTTTGAGGTATTTAAAACTTGGTTTGTGTCCTTTCCATATCTCATATGGAATTGTTCCTGTTTTATTATGAGGGACTTTGTTTAATATGTGATTAGACATATTTAAGGCTTCCCCCCACAAGTTCGTCGGTAGACCAGAAGTTAAAAGCATGGCCGTAATCATGTCTTTTAACGTTCTGTTCTTCCTCTCAGCTATACCATTTTGTTGTGGTGAATATGGAGCCGTTGTTTGATGAATTATACCATTTTCGGCACAGAACTGTTCAAATGGTGATTCATATTCTCCACCTCGATCAGATCTCAATATCTTGATCTTTTTATTTAACTGATTTTCTACCTCAGCCTTTGTTGATAGTTCAACTGTTGCCATCTCTGTTTTAGCAAGAAAACAGTAAAATTCTTAAGATGTTATATGTCTAGTATACCAAAACAGAGAATAATCAAATATAAACTCGTCGCACAAGTTTATAACTCAGATTTCCACTACACTGGAATTCTGTATTAATTATAATAACAATATGAATGTTGTAAATAAATTACAACAACAGCGTTATACTATTTTGAATAAATAGTATAATAAAATTAAAGGGTAGAATGTAGAATAACAGTTCTAACCCGATTTTGTCTGAGGCTCGTCGTAACGATTTCCTTAAGAATTTTATTTCAAAATTCTCCCAAGATACAACAGACGTAATCTGCACGAGATTGTGATGTGTATGATCTTCTGTGTGATAGGACTGAATATGATTTAAGAGATGAAGAGATAGAAGAGATAATTCGGTTTGAAAAATTAGTAAGGAAAGTGATCAGGTTTCCTCCTTATTTATAGCCGAATTTCCAATGGCTGCATCCGTTGAGAAAAGTCGCACCTCTTCATTTGCAACGTCAAAAAAGCGTTACTGTTCGCAACAGTCACTTCCTTTCATTTGCAACGCTTCAGAACTGTTGCTATTTGCAACAGTTGCGTTCGTTCAGTTGCAACACTCCAGAACCGTTGCTGTTTGCAACAGTCGCGTCCGTTCAGTTGCAACGCTTCAGAACTGTTGCTGTTTGCAACAGTCGCATCTGTTCAGTTGCAACACTTCAGAATCGTTGCTGTTTGCAACAGTCGTGTCCGTTCAGTTGCAACACTTCAGAACCGTTGCTGTTTAAAACGTTGCGTCTCTTCATCGTTCAAATTTGAAAATCCGCATGAAGAGATATCTCATTCACCATCTAAAAAGGAATTCCAACAAGAACAAGCAGCAAACAATATTTTAACAAAGTATTATCAGATAGTGCTACAACTTTGTTATGGTTAGAACCCTAGATCAATCGTAAATTGACGCAGCGGATTAATCAACACGATGTAAAACGGTGAATGTAGTAATCGGTGGATTGGAAGATACTGAAATGCCCAAATTCGTTGATCCGAAGATACCGAATTCTAGCTATCCCGAACTCGTTGATCGCGCACGATACCGGGTTCAAAGATCTTCAATTCTTCAAGCGTTGATCAAGCGCACTTGATTCCGCGAATCGGCTTCTACAATCGTTGAATCGAGCGCACTCGATTATCCGAAAGAGGAGATAGGAGATTACACTCAACTACCAATTTAAATTGAAAGCACAAAGCTAACAAAAGAGAATTTTATTCAATATTCAACAACCCTTACAAATGAAACTCACGGCCTATTTATAGGCGTTTTACAACTCACACAAAAAACAACAAAATTCACCAACTCCTAAGTCGTCTCCGACTTAACAACGTCTCCAACTTAACATAAGTCGTACACGACTTACTACTTAAAAGAATACAGACATCATATGAGTTACAACAGACGACATACGACTTATAAAGTATACGACTTAAAAACAAGTACGGGCTACGAGTTAACAAATACAAACAGATTACATCACTTAAGTCGTAGACGACCTAGCAGCTTCCCACGACTCAATCTTCAGACGACTTAATATGAGGCGACTTACGACTTAGTATAAATCGGTGGCGACTTAACAGCAGTTTCTTCATGACTTAAAGAATCAACGGTTCAGATGGATGCGGCATCAAGATCTTCGGCTACAAGTTTCTGCGACTTAAGAAACAGAGAATACAAACACATCACTTAGGTCGTTGACGACCTAACAACTTCCACGACTTATAACAGTTGCGACTTAAAGAACCAACGGCAGAGATTGACTCGGCAGAAAATTAATGGTAACAAGCCTTCAGCGACTTAAAACATGCGCATCTCAGATCAGCTACTTACAGATATCAATGGTAGAGATTAACTCGGCAGACGAATCAACGGCATCCAGTGCTTCGCGAATTTAAACATGACTCGTTAGGTCGTTCAGACGACTCAAAGGACTTGTTAACTCGCAGGTATCTTCCTTAAGTCGTTGCCGAATCACACTAGGTCGTTGATACGACTTAAAGACTTCGTTAGGTCGTGAACTCAACGTACTCTCTTCCTCTGGCTTCCAACTAAGTCGTGGACGACTTATAATCTTCCCTTTAGGTCGTAACCGACCTAGGCCTTTGTTATCTCGTGGCGCTCCCTTAAGTCGTAGGCGACCTTTGTCAGTTTCCTTAAGTCGTGACCGACTTATGCCTTCTCCTCTGGGCTGAGCTGCATCATCCTCCCTAGGTTGAGAAAAATTCGACCTCGAATTTGTAAATTCTTCTCCATCAGCTCGATCATCTCCGTGAAATGGTACGAGATGTTTAACATTGAACACGTCAGATGTATACACATCATTTGGCAGCTTCAATTTATAAGCATTTTTATTAATTCGTTTCACGACTTCTACCGGACCAATTTTCCTGGCTTTCAACTTGTTATAAGCGCCTACTGGAAAACGATCTTTTGTTAACACTGCATAAACCATATCTCCTTCATTAAACTCAACATTTCGTCGTCTCAAATCTGCAGATTGTTTATACTTCTCATTTGCTTTCTCCAATCGTTCTTGAACGATTTTATGACATTCCGTCAGCCCCTCAACAAAATCAGCAGCTTTTTTAACTGTCTTCTTTGATTGTGGCACTACCGTTAGATCCAACGGTCCCTTCGGTAAACTTGAATATACTATCTGAAATGGACTGAACCTAGTACTTCGATTTACAGCATGATTATGGGCAAACTCTGCCTGGCATAACTTCACATCCCAACTCTTCAGATTATCTTGTACAAGACACCTCAGCAAGTTTCCCAATGATCTGTTTACCACCTCAGTCTGTCCATCTGTCTGCGGATGATAAGCGCTGCTAAAGTTCAACTTCGTTCCCACCATCTTCCACAAACTTAACCAAAAGTGACTCAAAAATCGAGTATCTCTATCCGACACAATAGATTCTGGCAATCCATGAAGTCGATAGATCTCCTTGAAAAACAACTGTGCAACATGAACAGCATCCGCCGTCTTCTTACAAGCAATAAAATGTGCCATTTTCAAAAATCTGTCAACCACCACATAAATGGAATCATTACCACGCTGCGTTCTCGGCAACCCCAACACAAAGTCCATACTGATATCCACCCATGGTTTTACAGGCACGGGTAACGGCATATATAACCCAGCATTAGTCGCAGTTCCTTTCGAAACCTGACAAATATGACAACGCTCCACAAACTTCTCTACCTCTTTCCTCATTGATGGCCAAAAGTAGGACTGTGAAATCAACTGTAAGGTACGGTCTCTCCCAACATGTCCCTCTTCGTGTAACTCCTTGATAATCTTCATTCTCAGACTACCCTCCGGTATGCACAATCGATTTCCTTTAAAAAGAAAACCATTAACCATCATAAACTCATCAGTCTTCCCTTCATTGTCCCTTTCAACAAATTTCTTAAAATAAGAGTCTTCTGCAATCTGCTCCGGCAATAATTCAAAACCAGTCACCTCAACTTTCATCGTTGTCAACAAATGACTCCTTCTACTTAAAGCATCAGCCACTCGATTCGTCACCCCTGACTTGTGTTTAACAACAAAAGTAAACTGTTGCAGATATGCAATCCACGATGCATGTCTCGCTGAAATCTTATCTTGCCCTTGCAAATTCTTTAATGCTTCATGATCAGTATACAGAACAAACTCTTTCTGAAATAGATAATGCCTCCAGAGTTTAATAGATTGTACAACAGCATAGAATTCCACATCATACGTACTGTACCTCATCTTCGCTCCTGAAAACTTCTCACTGAAATATGCAATTGGACGCCCCTTCTGACTCAACACCCCTCCAATCCCAACCTTGGATGCATCAGTATGTAGTTCAAACAACAACTGAAAATCAGGTAATACAAGAATTGGTGCAGATGTCAGCAACTCCTTGATCTTCCCAAAAGCATTCCCTGCTTCCTCTGTCCATGCAAACTGTTTACCCTTCATACAATCGGTCATAGGTGCCATCACACTACTAAAGTGTGGAATGAACCTTCGATATAATGAAGCCAACCCGTGAAAACTATGAACTTCCGTTATCGTCTTGGGCTGTGGCCAATCTCTGATCGCCTTAACTTTACTCTGGTCCACCTGTATACCTTCCTTCGAAACAACATATCCCAGAAATAAAACACTATGCGTCATGAACACGCATTTCTTCGTTGCAGCATAAAACTGTTCTTGTCGTAGTACCATCAGCACTTCCCTCAGATGATTCAAATGTTCCTCTGGACTTCCACTATATATCAGAATATCATCGAAATATACCACCACAAATTTCCCAATGAACGGTCGAAAAATCTGATTCATCACCCTCATAAAAGTACTCGGTGCATTGGATAAACCAAATGGCATGACCAACCATTCGTATAGACCCTCCCTGGTTTTAAAAGCAGTCTTCCACTCATCACCCGGTCTGATACGAATTTGATGATATCCGCTCTTCAAATCAATCTTAGAAAATATAGTAGCTCCGCTTATTTGATCTAGCAAATCATCAAGCCTCGGCATCGGAAATCTGTATCTGACTGTGATCTTATTCAATGCTCTACTATCTGTGCACATCCTCCACGTTCCATCCTTTTTTGGTACCAATAAAGCTGGTACAGCACAAGGACTCAAACTCTCCTGCACACGCCCTTGTTCAAGTAATTCCTCTACCTGCCTCCGCAACTCTTCATGTTTCTTCGGACTCATTCGATAATGTGGTCTGTGTGGCAACACAGCACCTGGAACAAGATCTATCTGATGTTGAATATCCCTCAACGGCGGTAACTCCGTTGGTAACTCCTCCGGAAATACATCGTCAAATTCTTTCAATATTGGTTTTACTTCTTCTGGAATTTCAACCTCTTCACTGCTCTCTCGCCCAATTAACAAGAATACTTCCGGCTCTTCTTCAACCTCCTTAACAAACTCTTTCAAAGATAATAAAGTTTTCAGCTCTTCAATCTCTTCTGACTTACTTTCTTCCGGTTGTCTCTTCTTTGGAACTAAGATAATCTTCGTGCCTTTAAACATAAAACTGTAGCTATTGGTCCGACCGTCATGTTGTACTGCTCGATCATACTGCCATGGTCTTCCCAATAATAAATGACAGACATCCATCTCTACGACATCACACCAGATCTCGTCTTTGTATTTCTTCCCGATAGAGAATGGAACTCAAACTCGTCTATCCACTTTCACTTCTCCTCCTTTTCTCAACCATGCTAACTTGTATGGACTCGGATGTTTCTCTGTCTTCAATTTCAATTTTGTCACAGCCTCGGTTGAGATAATATTATCACAGCTTCCCGCGTCAATCACAAATTTACACACCTTCCCCAGTATAGTACATGTCGACTGAAAGATATTACTCCTCAACCAACTAGCTTCTTCCTGCTTCGGTGTTAAACACGATCTCCTCAGCATTAGGTTACAACCTTCATCTCCTGACGCAATATTCTGCTCATCCTCCTCAACTAGACTAGAACAATCCCCATCACCATCCTCATCCTCCATTTCTGCAATCATGGTTCTCTTCTTTGGCTTTGGACACTCCCTGCTTTTATGACCCAATTCCTGACAATTGTAACATTTGAAACCATTGTTAACCCTTGCCTTCTCAACCTCCTTCACCACTGGTCTACTGATAGTTAGAAACATTAGTACTTCCACCAACACCCTTCGCTTGATTGTTAGAATTAGTAAACACACCACTTCCTCGTCGTCCCTGTTTCTCCCAAGCCAACGCTTTCTGATGGGCCTCTGCCACAGATCTTGGATCGAACATATTAACCATATCCTGGATCTGCATTCTCAATCCCCCAATAAATCTAGATGTTAGCTGCTCTTCCGTTTTCATAATATCATTCCCTGCAATAAGTTGATAGAATTCATCAGCATAGTCATTCACAGATTTCGTCCCTTGTCTCAAGTTTTGCAAACGTTGATACATCAAAGATTGATAATTGTAAGGTAAGAACGTTGCTTTCATCAATTTCTTCATCTTCTCCCAAGATTCAACTTTTATCTTCCCCATACGTTCGCGTGTAAGCTTGGTTTGCTGCCACCATGCCAAAGCTCTACCCCTCAACCTTGTAGCAACCAACTTCACTCTACGATGTTCTGGAACTTCTTTGAAATAAAAAATTTCTTCAACATTAGACACCCAATCTAGAAACTCCTCTGCTTGCATACCACCTTTGAATTCAGGAATTTCAGTCTTCATCCCCGACTCCCACTTGTGATCATACTCAGAGTGATTTCTTCCTTGTCCTCGTCCTTGTCCTTGAACACTTCCACCATCATACTCTTCTTCAAAGTCAGATGTATATCATTGTCTATCTCGTCCACCCACATCTCTACTACCATCACACCTACCACCATCATCCCTTCTATCTACATTCCTCCATTCACGTTCCTCCCACGCCTTTGATCATTTTCAACACTTCTGTCTCGATTGGAATGTGGCAAGACTCTACTACCCCCATGGTTAGATTCAGGTGAAACCCTTCTCCGATTTTGATTCATCTCCGTCATAAGCTTCTCTAACCGGCCAATTCCTTCGTTAAACTTTTCACTAAAGTTCTCATTGATTCTTTGCTCCATCTCATCAGCTTCTTCTCTTCGATACAAAGCTTCTACGTTTTGGTGGCGATTAGCTCTTCTTGGTGGCATACTTGAAACTTCACAAACTCTTCAGCACCTCAAAATTCAAACACAATTCGGACTTTGATCCAAAATGAAACGGATCGAAAACTTCCACTTTGTAGCAAATCGCGATGAACACGATGGACAAAGTTTCGGTCTCCAATTCAAATCCGATCAAACAACTTCAATGCAAGTCGAACACTTCTACTTGCTCACGGCTCACTCTTCAAGCTTCTCGGCCAAACAACTTCAAACTTCAAAATGATTAGGCTCCAAGTCTCGATCTAACTATGATTGGTTAGAACAAGCTCTGATACCAAAAATGACACAGCGGATTAATCAACACGATGTAAAACGGTGAATGTAGTAATCGGTGGATTGGAAGATACTGAAATGCCCAAATTCGTTGATCCGAAGATACCGAATTCTAGCTATCCCAAACTCGTTGATCGCGCACGATACCGGGTTCAAAGATCTTCAATTCTTCAAGCGTTGATCAAGCGCACTTGATTCCACGAATCGGCTTCTACAATCGTTGAATCGAGCGCACTCGATTATCCGAAAGAGGAGATAGGAGATTACACTCAACTACCAATTTAAATTGAAAGCACAAAGCTAACAAAAGAGAATTTTATTCAATATTCAACAACCCTTACAAATGAAACTCACGGCCTATTTATAGGCGTTTTACAACTCACACAAAAAACAACAAAATTCACCAACTCCTAAGTCGGTTCCGACTTAACAACGTCTCCGACTTAACATAAGTCGTACACGACTTACTACTTAAAAGAATACAGACATCATATGAGTTACAACAGACGACATACGACTTATAAAGTATACGACTTAAAAACAAGTACGAGCTACGAGTTAACAAATACAAACAGATTACATCACTTAAGTCGTAGACGACCTAGCAGCTTCCCACGACTCAATCTTCAGACGACTTAATATGAGGCGACTTACGACTTAGTATAAATCGGTGGCGACTTAACAACAGTTTCTTCACGACTTAAAGAATCAACGGTTCAGATGGACGCGGCATCAAGATCTTCGGCTACAAGTTTCTGCGACTTAAGAAACAGAGAATACAAACACATCACTTAGGTCGTTGACGACCTAACAACTTCCACGACTTATAACAGTTGCGACTTAAAGAACCAACGGCAGAGATTGACTCGGCAGAAAATTAACGGTAACAAGCCTTCAGCGACTTAAAACATGCGCATCTCAGATCAGCTACTTACATATATCAATGGTAGAGATTAACTTGGCAGACGAATCAACGGCATCCAGTGCTTCGCGACTTTAAACATGACTCGTTAGGTCGTTCAGACGACTCAAAGGACTTGTTAACTCGCAGGTATCTTCCTTAAGTCGTTGCCGAATCACACTAGGTCGTTGATACGACTTAAAGACTTCGTTAGGTCGTGAACTCAACGTACTCTCTTCCTCTGGCTTCCAACTAAGTCGTGGACGACTTATAATCTTCCCTTTAGGTCGTAACCGACCTAGGCCTTTGTTATCTCGTGGCGCTCCCTTAAGTCGTAGGCGACCTTTGTCAGTTTCCTTAAGTCGTGACCGACTTATGCCTTCTCCTCTGGGCTGAGCTGCATCATAAATGCCTAGTTGATATGTTGGGTTTGCATAGATTCCAACTGATTAGTGATGATCATATAAAGGTTGCAACCATTGTACAGGGAGGTGAAATTAATCCCCAACTACATGTAAAAACTAGAGAGGTTGAAACAGCTATTTAGAATGTACATATTTAGAGAAATAGTAACACCGATTACAATAAATAGTGTGAAGGTGGTCAATCCTCTTTCCATAGAGCTTGGGACAAGATCAGAGACAAAGGGACTAGGAGAGATTTCTATGGTCTGATTTGGCATTCTAAGAACATCAAGAGGATGTCATTCATTACCTATCTAGCTATGACAAACTAACTAAATACCCAAGACAGATTAAATAGATTTGGTGTAACTACTGACAGATTTGTGTATTATGTGAGAAAGAGGAGGAGACTGTTCATCATCTCTATTTTCGGTGTATATATACATCCTATATTTGGTGTTCAATGAAATTAAAGTTTGACCTCATCCCTGATACCTTACCAACCATGGAGGAGGATGCAATTCAGCTGCTCAACAGATTCAAGCGGAAGGATCAGATTTGAGAGCTTGCTTGTGCGACTTTCACAGCTATAGTTTATTTCATCCAGTGAGAACAAAATAGGGCATATTTCAGAACCAGAAGATATATAGATAGCTCATATAAGTTCAAACAAATAGAGAGGGAGGTGGTTTACCTTGTGAATTATAATGGAAGCACTATGGAGAGATTGACCAGAAATGTACAACTTCTATAACAACGGGGGATCGAATTAAAAGATTCGGGCAGATGGAGCTGGAGTGATAAGGTGAATGAGAAGAGATAGAGGTAGATGTGTTTAAGCAGGTTTGTTTGAAATGGAAGTTTATATGTATTTTATTTTATTTTGATTTAGCCTGTTATGTATTATTAATATATGGACTTTATATGTGCTCTTTTCCCTTGTAAGGCACCCGATTAGGTTAGGGGGTTGCAAGGTTTTGATGAGGCATATAAAGGAAGTATATGATTGGTTTTCATAATAAAGTGTACCAATTTTCAAATATATATATATATATATATATATATATATTATAAGCCAAATTCTACAAATTTCGACTATAGAAGTAGTTGCAACCATATTCTAAAAAGATGGACAATGCAACCATGAGTTAGAACAATGGATGAAGTTGAAGATATACACCTATCTCGATTACCCTATGGGAAGTAGGTCATATTGGAAGGCGTTGGCTTAAGAAGAGCATGAATACGACATATGGAAGAGTCCAAGTAGTGTTAGAATCTCCATTCTATGATTTTAATAACAACAACTATACAATCACGTATATTATATATCTTATCAATATTACATGTATATACTACAAGAGATCGTCATGCTCAAAGATATCAGGACTCGAAGACAAACAGAGATTTATGGACCATACTATGATTAGTAAGGTTATACTAGTGTATTAAAAGTCTTAAATAAACATTGTAAGGTCTCCTTGAGTATATATGCACACACGAATCCATATACACAAAATTGGCATTAAAAAACACTCAAAATTGGCATTAAAAAATTTATAATATGGAAATACCAGCCACAAACGTCTGTGAATAGGTTCGAGAAATTCTATCCTGAAGCT
Source organism: Allium fistulosum (assembly GCA_030737815.1). Taxonomy (NCBI): domain Eukaryota; kingdom Viridiplantae; phylum Streptophyta; class Magnoliopsida; order Asparagales; family Amaryllidaceae; genus Allium; species Allium fistulosum. The sequence continues at coordinate 860,131,460 of CM060906.1, forward strand.
ACAGACGTTTGTGGAAAATCCACAAACGTCTATCATCTGGCAACTGCTATAATATGAAAGGATGTTTCATTTCATAATGAACAATCACATCTCTCTTCAACGGTTGCAGCCATTAAACCAAATAGAGTTTATCTAACAGTAACAACTCCTCATCTGCATCTCTTTAATCCTATAAATACTTCAAAGATTGAGAATTATCGATCAACTATTCTCTTGATTTCTTATTAACTTCCTATTTAAATATTCATGTATCTCTTGCTTACATAGTCTCAATCTATCATAACCAAAATACCATTTTGGTTAAATCACTTCTTACAACTCAAAGAATTCAAATTCACATACTTAAAGGAGATCATATGAAGAATTGTATTATTAGTCAAAATCCGTGTTATTTGAAACACAAGATTGTCAGAGAAATACTTTTGCATTAGCCTATCCCTCCGGGCGAAGTGAGGGTTATTTGGTCAAAGGAAAAACTAAAGAGGAGCTTCGGGACTAGACGTAGGACGGAAGGTCCGAACCAGTATAAAATATGATGTGCTTGCTTTTATTGTCTATCTTATTTATACTCTATTAATTTACGCTACGTAGTATAATTATTAGTACATACTCTCACATTAGTATATAAGTTGCTTATATAAGATCCTATACATTTTCATTTGGTATTAGAGTATGGTCATTTAAATCTACAGTAACACGTAGTTGAAAAATCATTAATATAGAAAGCACTTTTCAAGAAGGTCAATCAACTGCTCGTCTTATACTATTTACTGGTTCGAACTATGCTTACTGGTCAACTCATATGAGTATTTTTATGGAAGCAAATGGGTTAGAAATATGGCTAGCAACTCAAATATGAAGCACCTAACACCAACATTAGCACTTGGACTGATGCATAAAAAGTAGCGGCATCTAACAATGCTAAAAATGTATTGTTTTGCTCACTTAACAAAAATGATTTTTCACATGTCATGCTTTGCACCACTGCATATGATATATGGCATACTTTACAAGTCACACATGAAGGCACTACTAAAGTCATGCAAACTAAAATCTCGATTTTACAAAACCAATTTTCATCTTTCAAAATGAAAGAAAATGAATCAATTATTGATATGTATGCTAGATTTCAAACCATTCAACACAATCTCATAGCACTTGGGGTCAAATTCATATATTTTGATTTAGTCACATGAATTTTAAAATATTTGACAAATGAATGGGAAAGAAAAGTTTTAGCCATCGAAGAAGCTAATGATCTTTCTCAACTCAAAGTCGAAGAGCTAATAGGAAATATGATGTCATATGAAACTAACTTGCAGGCTAGAAAGGATCAAAATTATGAAAAGAAAAACATAGCATTTCAAGCAAGTAACGAAGATTCAGACTTAGATGAAGATGAGATTGTTTTTATTGCCAAAAACCACAACAAATTCAAGAAGTTCAAGAAGATGACCAGATTTCAAAATGGTGGCAAACCAAACTCCTCAAATCAAACATCAATTAAATGCTATGAGTGTGGCAAATTTAGTCACATGAAGAAGGATTGCCTATAGCTCAATAATGATAAAAAGAAAAGCAAGTTTGAAAAATTCAATAAAAAGAAATGAGCTTTTCAAGTAACATGGGACGATTCAAATTCATCTTCTTCATTTGACAGTGATAGTGAAAGTGACTCGGAACAAGCAAATATGTGTTTTATGGCTAACACTGATGAGTACGTCCTGAACTTTTTATGGTGAAATAATAGAAATTAGCATTGAATTAGATGATAAATATAGAGAATCAAAATAATTAAATAAGGAATATATTGGAAAGTTAACTAGAGCAACTCGGAACAAGCAGAATTAGAAATTGGATTATTAAAAGATGAAAAAACAATCTTAGAAGAAGAATTAGAAATTACTCAAAAAGGTGCAACGTTATTATCTCAAAATGACATCTTATTATATGATTTATAAAATTATAAGTTAGAAAAAGTTAATCTTGAAAAAGAAAAACTAGAATTACGCAAGTTTAGATTCTAGCAATATTGAAATTTGCGATCTTAAAAGTAAGATAGATAAAATAACAAATAATGTGACAAAATTCAACAAAAGAAAAAAAATTAGAAAATTTGATTAAAATATCTAAACCATCTGGAAATCGAAATGGATTGGGTTTTAAAAGCAAACAAAAGTCAAAGAATTATAGCACATTATACACCAAATTCAAAAAGCCAAAGTTAGAAACTAAAATTAAGAATTCATACACAAATATGGTCAAAATATGGATTCCTAAAACAAATAATAAACTAATTACACAAAAGTATATTGATGAATATTTAAAGAAAGTTGTATATAACAATAATTACATTTCTAAAGGAACCAAATCCTCGTGGATATGACTACCTTCTTCCACTAACACATAGGACCCTAAACAAAGAATGTGGGTACCAATTAAAATTTTCTTATTTTGCAGGTACCCAAAATTAAAATTAAAAGTAAAGAGAAATGGATACTTGATAGTGTTGCTCCAAGCACATGACTGGAAATGCTCATATGTTATCCAATATAACATATATTGATAGTGGCACTGTGACATTCAGAGATAATTCAAAAGGATTTGTCATCGACATTGGAGAAGTCATCAATATAGACTACCTCCAATTATATTGCTAGTGCAGTGGACTATGCAGCAGCAACAACAAATGTATCTGAGTCCTACTCAACAAACTCAACCTCCTCTTGCTCCTCAACAAACTCATTCAGCTCATCCTTTACAGCAACCTGGCCGCTCTCATCATACTACCGAATACTACTCCGATTCGGAAATTCAAGAAGCTCGCATTGAACCAATGCAAAATAAATCCATCTGTGATTTAATGCTTAGAAATCAAAAATTAATCATGGTCAACCAGCGAGCTTTGAACAATAAAATGACTAGTTTGGAACGATATTTTTAACAAGAATGACTAAGATGGAAAAAACTTTAGAATTGGAAGCAATTTTGGGTGTTAAATTTTTAACAAGAATGGTGTGCTAGGAATTGATGTTAGTGATTGGAAGCAATTTTGTTGAACTATACTTCTATTCATAGAAGTGTGAGAAAATTTGGATACAAAACAAAGATTTTGATCTTCAAAATTTGCATACATATAGAACGGCTAGTATATATAGGTTGTTTGTATCATATATTCAAAATTGATTTAGAGAATGAATTCATATAGGAGACGTCGATTTAGAATTATTCAGCATACATATCATATGTGTTGTGATGCACCGTGCACTTATACATGATTGGCTGCAAAATTAGCCGCATACTAATTGGTTGGATAGCTTAGATTGTTTACATGTTATGTTAGATGATTTAGTTTTTGAGGAATTTCGGGGACAAAATTTTTTAATGGAGGGGAGAATGTGACACCCCGAAAATTTAACAATAATTAATTAAAAATAAATAATTAATAATTAGTGAAGCAAAAAATGGAATTTCACAAACATCAGAATTTGGCTACGAAACTTGCAACGTCGCGTTCGTGGCGATTTTCTGATCAATTTCCATATATAAAGTTTTCCGATCGAAGATCAAACGAAAAAGTTATTAACATTTAAATATTTCGGATGGGGAATAATTATTATGGAATTAAAGAAATAAATTATTTAATTAATGTTCACGGTTGCTTAATGTTTAAGTAAGGTTAACGTTAATTAGAGCAAAAAGAAATTATCTTGATCGATCGTATAAGTATAAGGAATTAAATCAATGAACAAAACGTCACATAATTAATTAACGTAATTAAACCAACCGGTCGACCTCTAATTTGGACCGGTTGACCGGTGGGGAAGTGGCGGTCGACCGTTGTATGATGGTGGTTGTGAATTTGACCAAGGCCGAACGGCTCAAATTTAAAAGAATATAATCTAGCGGTTTGCATTAATTCGAACCTCTACAAATATGGGTCTAACGCCTCACTTTTCTTCTCATATTTTGTGAAGCACGGCGAATCTCTACAAATTTCTTTTCTCCTTGAATTCTTAAATCTAAATAAAACTATAATCTATATATGTATATACAAGTGGAGAATAACAGAGAATAAAAGAGAAGAATAATAAGATCGAATCGAGTCGCCAAAGCCAAGGTAAACTGTAAATCCAAATCCAAATCCAAATTAAATTCAAATCTATTCTCATATATAATTCCTAATACATATGTATATGCTTGCGGTATATATTTCATTAGGGAGAAAAAGGAAGTCAAACAGAAATAATAGGTTTAGATCTGGAGATTTGAAAAGCTTAAAGGTGAGTGAGAAATTATATATTTTTATTTAATATTGGATTTATTTCATTGTAAATCCGTTCCTTGTATGCGAAAATAATTATTTTGGAGCTGTGATCTTAATTATATGTGTAATGAAATTGAAAAACCATGCCTACATATTCTTTGAACTGTTAACTTGAAGTAAATGTTTCATATACTTGAATCTGGATAGTTAGGGTGTAAGTAGTAGTCCCTTAATTAACCAGATTGTATAGAAGTTCCGAATTTATGGGTAAAATGGCATATGTGGTAAATATGAATTAGAAGTTATTATAAAATTTATTAGGATTTAAGTAGTATTTTAATTCATTGGATTGAAGTGTGTTGTAATGTAAATCTCTATAAATTATCCAGTTTTATAATTATGAATAAATGTGTATCGTTTGAAGTAACAATGAATATGCCTAGAAGAAAGAGATGTATAAAATAGGGATGTTTACCATATTTTGTACTGTTTATTTCCATAAAAAATGATAATTCCTTATAATTCCAAACGTAACACAAATCCCTTTTTTGATAAGGTATAGAAATTTATAGTGTTACATCTATATGTATCAATCCGTAGAGTTCATCAACTCTTATAATGCTCCCACTAAATGGGTGATTTGCCCTTAATTGTATGAGATATAATTTACTGGTACCGTATGATTCATAACATAAATTATTTTCCAAAACCGTGGCTTAGTCTATAATTCCAAAATAATTTCAATAAATTTAAATACTTCTGCATTTTCCAGTGCAACATAGTTGTTATGAAAACAAATACCACGATTATAGTTTTATTTTAACAAATATTCATAACACTCATATTGAAATAAAAAAATGTCTATTTTTTAGTCAACAATGAAAAATAATTGTTATTTCAATGAAAATATTTAGTATGATTTACGAAAACAATTTTCGTAAATTGATACGACCAATAAATGTTATATAATATTCTTCCACTATTTCTGTCATTACTATAATAGTGCACAAAATACGGAGGTCCACAGTTAATGTATGCTATTTATTCCATTTACTGTAACTATTTTATGGTCGAGAGTTTTCAAATCAAATATCTTGAATTCAAAGAAATAAATTTCATAAAAAACAATTTTCTATATAAAAAATACATTTTGGAATAGAAATCATATTTCTCATTCTAATCTTAAGTATCAATTATTATTTTACAATTCTCATTTCCAGTGTTTCTTTATGAAGCGGAAGTGACCATTCACTCTCTTCATCCTAACTATACCTTAAGTTACATCTACCTTTGTACATTCATTTTCCTTTCTAAATGGTCAAACCATTTAAAAGGAAACCCTTACTACAATATCGTAACGAACCTTTTACAAAAGTGCATTTGATCATCCATAACATTTAAGGATATCAAACATTTTAAATTAATAAAAGTGAAATTTTAGTGATTGAGTCCTTATACCTATATTATAGCTTTTGGTCTAATGTTACAGTTAACACGACAAGATTATTATTGTAATCAATCATATTGAATATATGATCTCACACTACGGTATACTCTCCTATTTCGAATAAACTAATTTCATCACAGTTTCGTACATCATGAATCGCGATTGTTCATCATATTACATTAATATGTCATCATACATGGATCGAATATCCATATTTAAGTATTGGTTTTAGGGTTTGAAGCTCATAAAGGACAACACATAGTCTGGAGCAAATAAACACGTAAGTGATGAGTTATGAATGTATTTAGTAGTAATAAAATTAGGTGCTTGCATGGGTATCGAAATAATAACATGTAGAAAATATTTATTAGAAAATATATTTTATATTTTTTTTGTCAACCTTTAATTCAGTTCATTTTTATATTTTAATTGATAAACATTTTATCAATTATATTAATTACACAAATTGATCAATGTAGATTATTATTACTTTATATAGCAACTGTTCTTACAATATTAGAAAGATTAAATGTTACCATTTCAATTTTCTAATAAGGCTCCTACTAGACTTTTATGTTTCTCAAAACCCTAAGGAAAACATAGAAATCTTTTAATTTCTCTAGTGGATGTTTGGACTCGCATGACTTGGGATTCCACCTTGAGGAATATTAACATTATAGGCCCACAAGCGATGGATAACTCCTTATCGTTTTAATCATATACAACTTTTAACCTATGGTCCTTGTCCTAATCTCATCTCAATCTTAAGGAATATCAATAAATCGAAAGAGTTTATTCACTCATACCCACCATTTTACGACGGCCTAAGTATAAATATACGTACCTTGAGAAATACCGACAAATATGCACATATATCTTACCCCGTCTATTCAATATATTAATAATACTACACGTAACATCCTTAGCTTGAGGAATATCAACAACTAAGGAATATGCAAGTAATCTATTAGTATTAAAATGGTAAAGGACAACTTTATATTAAAGATTCATACTCTTTAACATATTTAATTAAGTTATACCAACTTATGGAATAATGTACATCTTTTGAAATACCCACACAGTTCAAGTAATAGACACATCTGAAATCACGATATACGTACAATACATTTTTATTTATTTCTTAAATCTGATTAGGTTTCTTATTGTTACATCTTCTGTCATACATTCATATTATATAAGTTTTTATTATTATATTACTTTTATAATTTACTTAGCTTATATAATATCTTATGTATAATCTTGTAGTAATATTATTAATTAAATCTTGTTTAATTAATTTAATTAATTAACATTTTAATTAATTATATATTATTCAATTAATCATTTTATATTGAATATGTATATTATAACATTTATAATTACACACGCATATATATATATATACGTATTACATTGTTTATTAATTAACATTTAATTAATTAATTTAATTTAACAATTTTAATTAATTTTTTTAATTTATAAAAATTCATATATACTTACATCACCATAAACAGTTCAAGATAATGTAACATATATCATTATATATGTTATATATAATGTAATTTAATTATTAATTTAATTAATGATTAATTAATTTTCAAATTTAATTGATAAATTTTCAAAAAAACTAAAAATCATATTATAACATTTATAACATACTTCTTAATTTAAATTAACTATTAAATTTAAAATTTTACGTTTTATTTTCAAAATAGTTTTTGAAAATTAGCCCAATGCGCAAATTCAAATTGGGTCTTTTCTATTAAGGATAACCTTTAGGCTCACTTAACCTTTAGGGCCAGGCCGATAGCCAGGTAGGGCATGGTACTTGAATACCCAAACCCAACCTAGATACTACTTTTCTAGACACCCGTTAAATGTTTAAGCTTAATTTGTTGGCCCTAACATGATAATTTAGACCGCATAGACTATTTGGCTCTGATACCATTGTTGCTTCGGCCCAAACTCCTTTAGGGTGACATAACTAAGTATGTTACGAGTGATTTTTGCATTCAACCTTTCGACTGGCATAACTATCATAGATCATGTAAGGTTAAGAGGCAATGTGTGACGCCCCACCTCTATACCCACGCTAACCAAGAACACTACGATGTAGTGCTGTCAATTAGCATGGAGAATAAGGCTATGGAGGAGCGACCATCCATGTAACTTCTTTGTGCGAGCACCGATATGTCAGATAGAATAGAATGCATATCATTTAAGGAGGAAATTCGACATACCGATACAAACCCAAAGCTATTACACAGTGGCTATATATATAATCTTTGGAAACAAACATAGAAATAATCATAACATAAATCAGTCACAGACATCCATATCACAAAGGCGGAAGAAGATATGAATAAATATATAACACATAAAAGTGTACATCAGAGTAGTGGTCAGAAAGATCCACGATAATACAAAAGGATAGCAACATGTGCTATACAAAAGAATAAGTACACAACATAGAGTCTATATCTCAAATGTGTACATCCAAAAACTACTAATCTATGTAGTTAGCCAAAAGTCAGAATAATCCTGAAGAGAAGTCAAGCAGAAGCACCTATAACATCTTAGTCTGACCTGAGTATTATTTATAAGAAAATAATAAACGGATCAGTCTAGCTATAAATATCAGTTGATATGGTATAAAGTAAAGGGCATGGCATGAACATGTAATAACCATAATGGCATACTACTATAAGTATGTAATTAAAAATCAACAAGAGATCAATCAATATCACAAGAATCTTCTCAAAGATAAAATAGGGTATCATACCCTAAACTTGTATTCATAACAAGTCAATGACACATGAATTCACCAATGCACAAAAACTGATATCATATCAATGAAAATCATGAAAAGTGGTGAAGCACAAATTCCAGAAATCAACACCAGAAATCCAGAAATCACATAAAAAATGGGGGAAAGGCCTAACACATGAACGGGAGTTATGCAAACTCACCAACGCGTGAAACACATAAACGAGAAGCTATCTCATGGAAGCTATCCATTAAATTTCCACACAGAAATGGCGCGAAGACCATGGGGTGCTACCCCATATATGTGATGGCGAAACATCACAAAAGCGGGGTCTAGTCTCCCTCGCAGACAAAGAGACATCGCTCAATCGCTAGTCTAAATCACAAAAATGATCGTCATGATCATAAGGAAGTGTCAATTACACTAAGCCAGTAAATATATGAGTTTAGCTTCATGTCCCATAACCACTAGCTTAACTTAAATATTTACGAACAAACTGTAAATCTCCACTAGGAAATTGTCACAAAAAGGGTTCAATCGAACAAGTCCAAGAGCTAACCGACGAAGTGAACGCAAGCATTTCATACCACTCGTTTTACTAAGTCGTTTAATTCGATTTCTCATCCGAGTGAAGTAAAGGCTTGTATATACTAGTAGATTAGAAAACTGTTTGATAAACTAGTTTGGTATTAAAAATAGAGTTGAAAACGTTTTGATGAAAGGGTTTTGATATTTACTACTAGTATTAAAACCTTCATATCTTTAGAGTGATGAGTCACAAAACGATTGTAGAAACAAATTGAATCACATAAATTCACGTTCGAAGACGTGAGTAAAGTCCAAAGAAATCAACTCAAAATACATCAAAGTGGAAGTTCTGTTGAATGTTTTCCAGATAAGATCCCCTACGGAGGGGGGTCCAGGGGGGTGGCAACCCCCTAGGTGGGGGTGCGGGGGCAACGCCCCGCTACGGGGTTCGACCTAGTGAAGACAAGCGACCTAGTGACTCCAAGCGACCTAAGGGGCCATGCGACCTAAGGGGCCATGCGACCTAATGGGTCATGCGACCTAAGTTTAAAAAGGTGGGCGACTTAACAAAGTGGCCGAGCGACCTAACTGGAGCAAGCGACCTATAGGTCATGCGACCTAAATGTGAGCGACTTAACACGGTCACACGACTTAAGGGATAGGACCGACCGACCTAACGACCTAGGCAAGGTCGAGCGACTTAATGGTTGCGAACTAAAAATACAACAGGGTCGAGCGACCTAGTGGTGGAACAGTCGAGCGACCCACGAGCTAGCGACCTACGAGCTAGCGACCTATGAGCTAGCGACCTAGCGACTGAAGCACAGCGAGCGACCTACGACCTAACGTAGCCGCGACCTAGTACCTCCGAGTGATGTAAGGTCGGAAACGACCTAACGACCTAGTGTTGCCGCGACCTAGGGACTGAAGCAGGAACGAGCGACCTAGGACCTAGGCGACCCACGACCTATGACCTAACGACCTATTTCCATGCGACCTAAGCCAGAACGAGCTATAAGCAAGCGGCGACTTTTCCACGCGAACGGCCTATGACCTAGCGACCTAACGAAGGCAGTGCGACCTAAACGCAGGAATTCGCCAAGAACGCTAGAAATTGGAGTTTTTCGCCATTCGGATCCAAACCAAAAGCAAATATGTATGCACAAGTGATAGGGAATCACTCCCAACAGTCCAATGACAGTTATAGGCAAGATGTGAGATTAAAAATCTCACATTTTCACGGAATTTGATGAAGATGAAGCTCGGGAGCAAAGCAAGAATCAACCACAAGCTTGAATCAATGTCTTCACTTTGAATTTGGAGTTAGATGTTGAATTTGCTAAAGAACTTGAGCTTGGAATTTTAATTTCCCATTCCCTCCACCATTTTTGATAAAGCTTGAAGTGTTTGATGAAGTGGTGAAGAGGAGAGGGGGTTGGGACTGAGTTAACAAATGGTTCAGCCCAAACCAAAGCTCCAAGCAAAAAGTGACAAAAATTTCACTATCTCCAAACATATCAAAGTTTACACTCAAAAAGATCGCAAACGTCATTTTGAACTCGATGGAGGTGGTCTCGAGTCCTAATTTGACCGTATGCAAAAAGTAGCTTTTCGGACTAACACCCGACTAACGATAAAATATTTAAATATAAAATCGATAAATATGCGGGTTGTTACACAATGCTTCGTCACAGATCACAATATGAGAACCTCCTATCATGCGAGCTGCAGGGATCGAACATGAGATGTCCAATGTACCAGGTAAACGCCTCAACCAATCTCGCTATGATACTATTGTTAGAATTGTGCAAGTTAGAAGTGGGGGAAACGATTAGATTTTAATTTTTTTTCTATTTTAGATCTACTAAGCATATGAAATCTAAACGATTTTTAGATCTATTGAGCCTATGAAGTCTAAACATTTTTATATCTAATCCGATGAAGTTTTTAAGTAAAATATTATTTATGCAACTTGTTCAAAAAGGAAGTTTTAATTTAATTTATACTATACATATTGTAACGACCTTGATTTTTGAACGTTTATATTTAAATATCAGAATTATTTAAATAATTGAATCTTGGATTTAATGCGAATAAAAATGACTTCAAAATATTATTTAAATCCTATTTAAATAATGATGATGATAGTGAACTTTTAATTTAGATTTAAAATTCATTAAATTATTTTAATAATAATTCATTTTAATTAACGTGTGAATTATTATTTCGAGGCACTGTCTCGGATTTTGATGAAACTAGTATCATTAGATCTGGAATAATGAATTATTGTAAGTCGACAATTTCGTGACGATCGAACGTACTGTGTGGTCGTGCGAGCTCGAAACGCGTAGCGATTAATTTCAAGAATTAAATAATAACCAAAAATCTAGCTTCCGTGTATGATGGAATTAGGTTCCAAAACTAGTTCCATTGAGTTTGAAATAGAGGTATCTAGGAACGCCAGTGAGCACTTCTCGTTTGAAGTTCGAGATTTTTGAGGGATAAATAGTGTTGGAGATTTTTCTATAAAAGGACAGCGCTTTTCTTTTATTTTCCAAAACTAAAGTCCTAACCCTAAATCTAGCCCCTCATCCAATAGCCGGAGTTGATCGAGCCACTAGAGGCCGAATTAGGCTTAGGTCCAAACTAGAGAAATGTGCGTGAGTGTGAGATGAGTGTTTTGACCGGTCAGATTGAGGTGGATTGAGGCGAGGCGGCGGTGAAGTCGAGATGAATGGTGTAGCTAGGGTTTGAGTTTCTGGTGATGACGTTGAGTTCTAGGAAGAGACCCTGAAGAAAAAGGTCGAGAAAGGCTAGGGGTATGATCTAGTGGAGTTTAGGGTGCTATCGATGATGGTGGCGACAGCAAACAGTAGATGGACGATGGCGACTTTATGGGTTTGACCTCGAGCTAGCAACAATAGCAGGTGATGATTCTGGTGCCGAGGAGTTCATCTTGGTCAGGGGTCATGTCAGAAGGAAAGTGGTAGTGACTATAGCGGCAAGGCGGCGACGTCGGTGGTTTAAAGTTGCAGCCCGGGTTTGACGAAGAAGACGATTAATGGCTCAATGTGGTTAGTTGCGGTAATTAATCTTATTACTAATTAATTAAGTTATTTATACTTTAATTAATCTCAAAGTATTCTAATATCCGTATCTTGTTCATACAAAGTTGGATTTGGACGTGGTATTTTGTGCTGGACTCATAGCGATGATATCTATGCATTGGAGTTAGATCCGTCGAGTTTGGAGCTAGGGGAAACTTTAGGTCAAAATTGAATGACGTTCGATTTTGGACTATTCAGAAATGCATAAGCGTTGGTTGGAACTTGGTTGAGTTTTACTCACTAGCTGATTGAATATTGTTGTATATATAGTTGTTGTTGTATTAAATATATAAATTGTATAACAAAAATGCAAGTTATTATTTTCGGACCCCGTCTTGTTTTATAAAACAAGCAACAATATTATTATGGCGTATAATCTCTCTTTTAATCATTTATAACATGTATCGTGGCCTAGACTACCTGTTTACATGTTTTATATAGCTTTGTGAAAAATGATAATATGTTATAAATGTTTATAGCGGTATAGTCGTGTTAAACGTGCTTTGAAATCCTTGATATTTGACATATGTTAAATTGGATAAATTGTGAGATATTGTGGAAATATATACGTTATATATATATATATATTTGGCCACACACATTTTGGTGTATTTAACATAAATGGATTGGTTTGGACATTTGTGGAAATTCAGAACGTAAGTTATAAATATTAAAAGTGAAAAGGTTGCGATGGATGCACTTTGAAATCGCTGTGTTCGACGATTTTAAAGTTAACTTTGTGTAACGACCTACAAATTCACATAATTCGAGCTGACAATAAACTACACATGTCCAACCCAAATTGAACCGAAAGACGGACAGTTATAGGAAAGAAAGAAGAAGGAAGAATAGAAGAGAAGAAGAAGAGAAAAAGAAACTAAAACAACATAGAATCTCATAACCGCAGTGGAACAACATCTAATATAAACCAATGATCTTTACCAAAGAGAAACTGTAATATACATACATCAAATATGAGTACACGAATAACAAATCATCAACCCATACATTATAACAACTTGTCCTTACAAATGCTGATAATTTCAACAACAATGCAACGGAAAATAAATATATACGTGAATACGACCAAAAGACCTCCAGCTCGTCTACTGAAGCTCCAAAGTATCCAAATCTAAATATGTAAATATGCTCGGTCTGACCCGAGCATTGAAAAGGGAAAGTGCCCGGATCAGTCTGGTAAACTAGCGTGAGAAAACATCTCAATTGAATTTTTAAGTTATCAAAAACTTTTCTTTTTCAAAACAAAAGGTATCTTGTAAGACCACACTGCACATAAACACAAAGGATTTTTACCTTATGATAAGCAAAACATTTCATATCAAATTCTGTTATATTATACTAGTGTCCAGTATACAAATAATATTAATCATAGTCGAAATTGTTACATTATTAAATTCCAGCACAATAGGTTTACAACTAAAACTGAAAGGCTTGTATTGGAGAATGGATTCCGTACAATGACAAGGTAAGGGACTACCTTCCGTATAGTGCATCTCTAGACGAATGTACTAAGGATCAACATCTTCGAAACCTCTACGAATCAGAACCGGCTTACCTGCAGACCCATATGGTGGCGAATAAGACCGAATATGACATCACCCTGGTTGTAACTGACCTATTGGTGGCCGTAGAATACACAACGTACTCGACACATAGAGAGTAATCTAGAAGGGTGATGACCATACCCTTATGGGAGCGACTCACATAGCCCTGAAGCAACCATGTTTTAACAATTCCCGGTTGATGAGGCTTAAGGTAACATTTATCTCTTACATAGCACATTCCACTTTGAACGCCACATTGCCATTCCACAATCACACAACTGATTTCTACAAACGTATAACTCCTAAGCTCGTATGTCTCAGGAAACGGCGTTAAGCTAAGAGAAGTCCTTGCATAAAGAAGATTTTCATGATGAAGCACTACTATCACCATATATATAATATGCATCACGGGTCTAGTAGCAAGTAGCACTGCATCATTAAGATCTCTGTCTTCAAAAATCAACATCATAACCCAGCACTTTCAAACGCATACATTGGTCAGAAATGGTTTTCGGATAAATCTGATCCTGGTGTCTCTGGACCAACAATGATAAGAGGCCCTTAACCTAAAGTTATCACGTTTCCAACTCTCAACTTGCTATCCTTCGGCCAAGAAGGAAGCCCGGTAGACTGGAGTACCCTAGTCACTCCCCACTACTCGAATCATCATTCTTAACACCAAACGATAATCAAGCCTGCTCAGTTGGCTTTGTGCTAAGTGCATGACTAATCAGTTCCCACATCAAGTTAAGGAACCAAAAATGGCCAAATTTGGTAGTCGATTATTTAACTATCAAAGCAACAAATAAAATCTAGCACATAAGCAGTCACTAGGCTCATTAATTAATCTCTTATTAATTAAATGACTTTCCAAACATTTACTTCAAATTATCTTTAAAAGATAAATTCACAAAACCACTTTAGTCTTTCGATATTGGAAAACATTTCATATAATTATATCAACGGTATAAGTATATTCACAAGCCATTTCATTTTCAACATCTAAAAAATATCTCTATATACTTAAAATGGAAATAAGTATATAAACCAATATCGAGGAAAGTATTCTTCAAAACACACTTTATTTACGTCGTAACGAATGTTGCGTAAAACATCATCACAAAAACCCAAAAACGTTAGTATAGGGATTAGACTAATTATACTTAACATTAATCTTCGATGTCGAACTTCAACTATTTATTAGTTAACAATGAGGCCATTCAAGTTGGTGTATCATTACCTCTCAGGCCTTGATTGAACAATATTCTTAACTTCTAATTAGATAGAAGTTACATGCCTCGAATATTAACATCAAGTATAGGATATTTATAAACCCTATATACTATATAAAACATTTCCTTTCAGAAATCATTTATTATAACAATAGTGTTATTATCCATGTCTTCCTCACTTTCCTCGAAATTTTTTATTACAACAATAAATGTTGAAATCCATGTTTTCGCCACTTAACACGTTTTAAATCACTTTTAAAAAACCATTAAACTGTATTTGGAAATATCACTTTCAAAACATTCATTTTAAAAGATTAACCACTTTTAAAACGATTAACTCCATATTTAAATTTCAACATAAATTATTCCATATTTATAAACCTATGTTTATAAGTCTCCTTTTTATTTTATAAAACTTCTTTTTATAAAATCTCTTTATTTATAAAATTCTATTTATAAATTCATTTCTTTATAAATCTCTTTTATTTATAAAATCCCATTTATAAATCCATTTACAAAATATCGATTACAAATCCATTTTATATATATTTATAAATTCCATTTATAAATCTATTTCTTTATTTACAAAATATCACTTTTATAAAAAAAATTATAAACCATTCAAAATCTCTATTTAAAGTATTTCTTAAAACTATAATTTTATAACATCAAAAATCATACATTTTTATTTATTTAAAATAAATTCATTCCTTTTAATAATTCGATAATAATTATTAAAAACATATAAAATTCCAAAATCATTTTGAAATCCTTTTTCAATCAAAATCATTATTTTATAGTATTTTAAAATACCAAAAATAAGGCCCAGTGCTACTAAAGCACTAAATAAGGGAAATCATCCATGTCATCACATATGACATCCAACACATCATATATCACAGTATATGAAAAGTAAAATCAACAGGGTGAGGAATCCAGTTAGATCCCTCCAACCTGTCCCTCTTCATCACATGTAGTATATAATCAAATAATATAAATCGACCACTTTGAGGCGGGATCATATACAAAAGGTTATCCGCTCTTACACAGGAACGTAATAGGGTCTCATCTGCTCCAATGGCGAGAATATATCCAAATCAACCGATAAACAATAAATCATCCAAAAAAGCAATAAATAGCAACAATAAAATCATCCACACTTACATAAAATATAAATGGGCCAGAGAGGTGAGTTTAACTCACTTTGATTCTAGTTTTCGCTGAAGCGTTCTGGTTTCATATAAAATCAAAAAGTATTTGATTTTAGTGTGAAATTCCAATAGCTCCAAACTACTCCAATCCAACTCTATATCGTAGTATTCGCTGTAACGAGTGCAACGCGACTGACCGCGGTCAAATCCGATCTCGTATGGACAAGATACGACCGTTAGAACTTAGAGATAATTAAATTATAATTAACTTTGATTAATTAAGTTTAAAATTAATCACTTTCCTCAATTCACATTTTAAAAACCCAGGCCGCGTTCCTATTTCGCCATGCCGACGTTGCCAGGCGCCACCACCAACCACCGCGAGTTCACCCAAGGACCCCATGCCTCTGCTGCGTCGCCTACCATTGGTGCCGCCCCAATTGCAATCGTTTCCGCCAAATCACCCAAAAAGTTGAACGCCATTCGACTCAATTTGCCGCCGCTATGGACCACTAATCGACGATCGGCTGGTGGTGATGGACTCAGTGGAGGAAGAGCTTCAACTTTCATGTAGGAAGTTTTCTCTAAAACGACCTCGATCGATGTGTGCAATCTCGACCGTAGGATGGAGCTAGAGTTAATGGCGGCTGTGAGCTTCTTTATTTAGGGTTTTGCAAATGTGAGGACTTCAAGTCCTTTTATAGAAAAATTACGAAACACTATTCACATGCTAATTTTTCGAACTTCAATCGAGGCGTGCCGCTTGGCGTTCTATATGAAATACCCGTATTCCGAACACATTAGAACCAGTATCGGGACCCAATTCCATCATATACAGAAGTTAGCATTCCAAATCAAATTATATTAATTTTAAATTCCTTTAATTAATTTCTAGGAATTTCGAACTCACATGACCAAACGATACCTCCAATCGTCACGAATTTCGTTAACATACAATAATTCACTTTTACGTATCCAATGACACTAGTTTTGTCAAAATCCAAGACAGTGCCCTGGAAGTCTATTTTCACACGTTAATTAAAATAAATTATTATTAAAACAATTCTAATCACTTTAATTACAAATTAAAGTTAACACTGACCATATATTATTTAAAATTAAATTTAAACAATCATCTGAAATTCATTTATTCAAATTAAGTTCAAGATTTAATAATTTAAATAATTCCAAATATCCAATTTAACAGTTCACATTATCAAATAAATCACTATATTTGAAATTTAAGTTGTTTGACTTATAAAATTAACTTTTCAATATTTAAAATCAATTAAATATTTCAAATTCGAATGATTGAAATTCTAGATCATTACATACTTCCCTCCTTAAAAGAATTTCATCCTCGAAATTAGCAAGTAAGAAAAATGCCTCAAACCCGTTAACTTTTCAAAACCAATTAGTTGAAATGGATTACCAAATTCTTTTATGCCTTTAACTTTACAGAATTAATTTGTTGAAATTTTGTTATCACCTTTTCTAAATCTTTAAATTCATTCATAGTTACTAACTAATACCATTCCAAGTTATAACATTAAAACCAAATTTTAGTTATCAATTTTTTTTTCAAAATTCTCAAAAAATTTCTAACGCCTTAAATTTACGAAAAATTTCACCAGTGTCTCCTTTGTGCGGCTTGATCGGAAAAATTTACAATATATATAATAACATAATATGCATCTCATATTCAAGGATGAGGCATCCCGTAGGGAAAAATATAAAAATACGATATGTAGTCCGAGATGTGTACCTTTTCTTATATTAGCAAGCATATACGATCAATATAATGCGAAAGCGTGCTCCAAATGCGAAGCATAAGCTATCCACACCCATTAATCACTCAACAACCAATGATAACAAGTATATGGTAAGTAATATCAATATACAACATGTACTAATACAGTAACTTTATGCAAATGTGCAACGACCCACTTTTCCGTACAGTTTAAGCAGACAATCAACCACTCATGACCCACTCAAATTGAACGGAAAGACAGATAGTTAGGGGAAAAGAAAGAAGAAAGAAGGAAGAAGGAAGAAGAGAGAAAGAAAACAAACAACACAGAATCTCACAGCGGAACGAATAATCTATAATATACAATAAATCTTTATACAAAGAAGAAATGTAACATACGTACATCAATCAGAGTATACTAACCTATTTCAGCCCGGACAGTTATAACAACCCGTCCTCACAATTGCTGATAAATACAACAATGAATGTAGCCGAGAAATAACCATATACGCAAATATGTCTCTGGGCCTCCAGCTCGTCTCATGAAGCTCCAAAGCATCCCAACTAAACATGTAATATGCTCGGTCCGACCCCGAGCATTATAATATAATAACATCCGAGTCAGTTTGGAAAACTAGCGTGAGAAAACAAACTCAACTGGATTTTAAAGTTATAAAAACCTTTGAAATCAAAAGTATCTCGTAAGACCACGCCGCACATAAACACGGACGGGTTTTTACCTTACGATAACCAAAACATTTCCTATGAAATTCTTTGATATTATAATAGTGTATAAGATACAAATACTTATTAATCTTAGCCGAAATTGTTACATTAACTAAATTCCAGCATAATATGTATATAACTAAAACCGTAAAGACTTGTAATGGAGAATGGATTCCATATAATGACTGGGCTATTGGGGTACGACCCACCACGGTGCATCTCTAGATAAAATAACACCAAGGTCAAACCTATCGACTCCTACCAACACAGAACCGGCCTACCCCTTACTGGATAGTACCGAAAATGATCACCTTTCCGTTAATGGGTGTAACGATACGGATTTTTCGCGTTCAAAAATCGACATCCATCCTTTACATCGTACTCGAATGTCGTAGATTCGACCGTTCAAATCCGAATCGCCAGAGCTTATAACACAGTTAAGTAAATAACACAGCGGAAGAAAAAGAATATAGATATACAACATTTGATACAATATCCAGATACAATGATGATACAATGAATATCTATATACATCAGAGATATGATACAAGAAATAGCAGCGGAAAGAAAATAGATAACACCAGCAGTGGATAGAATATCTCCAATAGAATGCTCCAATCCATAGCTAGCGGAAAACAAGGTCAGTCGTCCAAGGACTGACTAGCTCCAGATAATCTACTCAACTTGAACATCTGAAAAACCCAACTCTAGACTGCCCGTGTGGAAAATAGTGGGCACCCAGAGTTTAGGAAGGGAACAATAAACTCCGGGTCAGTCATGGGACTGGTATGAGCAAACAAAAACAGTTTATCTTTAAGCAAACACAAAAGGCTTTTAAACATTGAAATCCGCAATGCTTTTCGAAAATGAAACTACCATAAGGCCTCCCGCCACACACACAATGCAATCGCAGAATTGGAGGAGATTTCTCCTTATGATAGTCAAACATGCTTAGTACGCAAAATCATTCGATATTATTATCATTAGTGCATAGTGTCGAAAACCATTTCAAAAGTATAATATCAATCTTAGCCAGCATACAACCATTATTGTATGCCTACTATAGCTACTACATTCAATAGCAGGTTACCGCCACATTCCATAGCAGGTAATACAACTAAAACCGTACATGGTTCGTATTGTTTCTTTGGATTTCCAACAAATGATCAGGTAAAGGAACTTCCTTACCGAAATAGAAACGCCTCTGGAAAGACGCCCCGGATCCTAACCGGATCTCTGCAAACAAAAGGCCGACGCTACCTCACGCTCTAACCGCGCTGTAACTAGGTAACTAACACACGAGTCATGTCATCCCCCGGTCGTTACCGACCTTTATCCGAGGGGCCCCTCAACCAACAAAGAAACATCACAAAGTGATAAATGTATAGTGTCCACACGAGTTAAGTATCTGGGCTCCATACCATGATACCACCCTTTATCCAGAAGGAAATGACATACCCTATGGGCGCTACCCCTACAAACCTTTGTCGCAACATTCCTGTTTCGACCATTACCGGGTTGTGAGGCTCGACGAAGTCTCATTCACAAAGCCACGCTTTTTCACAAAGCCACGCTTTTCACAAAGCAACGCTTTTTCACAAAGCCACGCTTTTTCACAAAGCACGCTTTGACCAACAAACGATCATCAGCACTTCGTATGCCACATTACCAAATTGGGAATGTATCACTAGTAACCATCAACTACATAACCTCTGAGCTCGTACGTCTCAGAGAAGGGTGTTAAGCTAAGAGAATAAATTCTCCGCCACCAACAGAAATGTATTTGATAGAAACCAGCTTTACATCTCAAAGTGTAATGTCAGACACACATCCATACAAGTCTGTTACGGGTTCGAACAGAACCGAAGGCACTTCCGAAGAAGCCCTTGCAATCCGGGTATTCACAATCCTGATCGGACTTCCCATCACTTAGGGAATCTCTATACCGGGCGCTACTCGGTGCAGAGACAATCGATAGGTCATCCTATCGCTCTCGCAAATACCTGGTCTTCACCACCGGTCTTCAAATGCTATCCATATACGTCGTATCATTATTCAGAATGGGTTATATGACACAAAGGTACTCTCCCGGCTAAACCGAATAACGAGCGCAATTAAAAATCATATGGATACTGGGGTCTCAGTTAAATCACAGCTTAAAGCCCAAAACTTTTCATTCGAATGGTTAAAACAAATTACCATTTCCAATCTTTTAAATAAAAAGATTCAATTTAAAAACCTTCAATGGTTTAAAAAAATTCCACACTTCTAATCTTTTAAACAGAAAGATTCAATTCACAAAGTTAACCCCATTCACAAAGATTCATTCATAGATTTCAAAACAACTTCCATTTCAATTGGATTAACTCGTTAAATCTTTAAATCAAGATTTAACTTATAGCTTTCAAAACTCGTTTCCAAAGATTCATTCATAGCCTTTCAAAACAATTCCAATTCAAGTTGGATTAATTCGTCCAGTCTTTGAAATCAAAGACTCATTTCATAGTTTTCAAAACATTTCAATTCCATTTCAAACTTGAAATTCTTTCAACACAATTTGGAAGTTCATTACTTATGTGAAAGCTTTTACTATTCGAAAACAAATAGTTTCGTTTCATAAAAATCCAGTTATATTTACACGAGTTAAAACCCTTGAATTAAAATTCAAATTCCCAAATCAATACCTTTAAAATGGTTTAACCCAAATATAACTTATACAACATCTTTAATCCCTAGTTTCAAATCATAGAATTCAATTTCAAACTTGAATTCAAATTTAAATCAAATTATTTAAATTCCAAAACTCGATTAAGTTATTCAAAATAACTTTTATCTTCAAAAACCCCTTTTCAAAAGCTTTTCACTTTAAACCCAAATTTCCAATTCAAAATCAATTGAAATTAAATTTCAATTTCAAAACATTAAATTTAAATCATCTGTGATTTAACCGATTTCCACGTGAAATCCATATTTATGTGTGTATGGTGTAGTCCAGGGGTTTTACACACAATAGTGCACAACATCAATCATCACAGATATATCGATAAGCGGTATAACCCATAACGCTTATCTTCATTCATAGTTTCACAGATAAAATAAATTTATCAGTCATGAAGATTTATTATTACAATTCGATGTGGGTTTCGGATAATCAACTGGAATCCGACTCCCTGTCGCATCGAAATAAAAATGTCGTTCTACGGCAAAGGGGTTTCACATCAATACAGAATTAAATCACAAATTACAGTTCAGTAACAAAAACAATCACAGTATCGCAATGGAAATCTCAATTCAGTACAAAATATATTGATGATAGTCAATCATCTCTAATTTGAGTGAAAGTGATCTAAAAGTGCATTAACCACATAATTACCTTCATAATTTCTAATTTGATAATTAATTATCCTTAATTATAATTTAATTAGATTTTAAATTAACTTAACTAATTATCTTAATTTATTCATTCTTAATTGTTAATTTATTAAATCTTAATTATCTTTATAAATAAATTATTCTCTAAATTTATCAACTCTTTATTACAAGATAATTACAAATTATTGATTGCTTAATCATTATAAATAATTTTCGTTTTAAGTTAAAAACTTAAATATTTGATTTACTCTTCAAATATTTTATCAAATTAATTTCTTGAACAATTTTTACTTTTAAAGTTTAAGCTTTTAAAATACTTTATTCATTTCATATAATTATTTCAAAAACACATTTTAAACTCATGTTCGAAATTTTCACAAAAGACTCAAATCTTCATTGTTTTTAAGCCTGACCCGAGACTACTTCTAGTCACGCGCGAGAAAATCTCGCGTTTGCTTCGAGTTTTACAGGAATTCAACCCGAGCGCTATATTTTTTCGAAATTTTGTATAAGTTTTAAAACCCTCCCGATATCATACTCAAACGACCCGAGCTCGCCTTCGAGTTTCCACCTCAATTTCCCGAGTAGTGCTTCGAGTCGCACTGCCCCTTCCCCAAAACACCACCACTGACACCATTAACCCCCTGTACACGTGCACAACCCATCGCTAACCTTCTGGCGAACTTCGCTAGCTCCGGCAAGTCATGGTCGATAGCCCCATCGACCTCAAGTCAACGAACAACTCGATCAGTCCCTCATTCAAAATCGAGCATAGCTCGAGAGACTCGAACCCAGAAAACCCCCACGAATTCGTCTCGCCAACGCAATGCCGACCACCAGAAGCTTCGAGCTTCCAGCCACATCATCGTCAACCACCAAGCAGCAACCCATCAGAGTTTCGAACAACTCGATCACCCAGAGATGATGATCTCGTCATGTTACAAACACGTTCAAAGGCTTGATGGAAAACCCTAGAACGATCTCGAACCCAAAACTCGCGCAATGAATATTTTTTTTACATTTTTCCTTAAATCATGAAAGATTAAAATTGCTTCAACTTAAGTTTCAAAGATTAATTTTTATCCAGTCATCCTAAATTGGTAAAAATATAGTTTTTTTCCAATTACGAACTGCACACAAAATACCCATTTAAAAATCTTCATTTTAAGTTGAAAAATCATGATTTTCAGTGAGGATTCAAACTATGAAGTAGAATTAACCCTTTATGACGATTGAATTCATCAAAGAATTGTTTGATTGCCTGTAAATAAGTTCCAGTGGCATATTTCACTAACCTGTTTTAAAACAGCTCTGAAAACAATCCTGTTTAAAGTTTGAACATCTTGTTCGATTTAAAACTGAAAATTTTAAAATGATTCGATGAGAAAATTTGAACTTTGAACAAGAGAGGTGCAACCTGTAACTATTTACAGAGAATTACAGAGCAATCATAGAAATATTTATACCAGATTAAAGCATATACCACCATATCATAAACAATCTCCTAAACTGTCATTCTTATTTAAACTTGAAACTTTTCAAAATTCTTGTTTACTCACAGGTAAAAGATATAAAGAAGGCTAGTTTAAAAGTTTGCTCACAGTGTTTTGAAGAAGGACAGAGCTTCAAGTTGGAACAGGTTTGAACATTTCAAGTTGAAATTCTTCTTCTTTAATCTCTGGCTTTGATTTGATTTGAATTGTTGTTGAATCTTTGTTTCAGTTTTAAGATGGTATTTACTTTAGATCTTTGCCTTAGCTTATGGACGAATTAAGAGTAGAAGGCTGATATGAATGAATTGGGTTTAGTGGTGATAGAACTTGTACAGGTAATATCATTTTGTACAAAGGATAAAATATTGTTTGTACAACATAGATCAGAGAAATGGAGGCTGATATATATCTCTCGTGTACTAAGGAGGCTGAAGATGCTTGCATTTATTGCTTAGCCTGGTTTCTACTCAATTATATTTGCTTTGGTGGCTGCATACATTTTCCTTCGGTGGCTAAGATGATATTATGTTGTATACTAAGGACATTTCCATTTATTACTTTACTTGTTTATTTCTTGCCTGCATTACTTATATGTACTTAGTTGCTGTGCTATTTTCCAGGTTAGAGTATATTATTTTACTTGCTTTACAAGCTTGTCTTGGCTGGTAAGAACATTATGGGTGCTTCATTTATTAGTTGTACCACTTATCTTTGTTTTACTGATATGGGAAAAATCTTGTTTCGGCTGAGAGATTTGTTTTGGTGTACTTGAGAAGATGTTAATAAATGTATGTCTTCTAATTTGGTTACAAGCTCTTGTTATTTTATTTTGCCTTTTGCTTTATTTGATTTGCTTTGTTCTCATTCTTATACTAGTTTATATTTATTTATTTTTCAAAATCATTTATTTGAGATTTTATTTCAATCCAATATATATATTCACATATATACAATATTCAAATTTAAATGATTAAATATAGAATTTATTTGAATCGGGGCAACTCGAGATCAATTTATCGATTTATTTTACTATTTTTATTCAAAATTCAATAAATTATCAATTTAAATTAACTAAAAATATGGGGTCGTTACAATGGGCCTAGAAGCATACAACTGAGAGATAATATCGACTCTAGATAGGGATGATCATACCCTACATGGGAGCGACCCAATTAGCCCTGCTGCATCTCCCCTATGTTAGTCATTCCCGGTTGATGAGGCTTGAGGCTACGTTTTACCTTTTATATAGCACTTCCCACTTGGAATGCAAACACCGCCCTCCATGCAACAATGCAATGCCAACATTCATCCATACAAGTTCGTTCTGGGATTGAACGAAATGCTTGAGAGCTCCATCTTCAATTCTATCATCTTCAAGATGTCTTCACTACGAAATGCTTACGTTGGATCGAAGTGGTTTTCAGATAACATATCCAATCTTGGTCTCTTCGAAACAAATTTTCGATAATTTTCGGTAAACTCAACCCCAGCTCTTTAGGAAATAAACAGTCAAAGATAAGAGCGGAGATCACCTCCTAACCGTTAGTGAATGGATTTCTTTATCATTTGTCCTAGGAGAACGAAATGAGATTTATACGCATAATATAACATCATTGGAGATGACTGTGCTATATAACTCACGTGTTTCTCCTAGATATTTCCAAAGTTAGGTTTTTGGGTCCATATTTGATAGTCGATTATTTAACTATCAAATAAACACAACATTCAAATCAGGGATTTAAGTCTATAGGGAAAACTAACATTGGTTTAACATAAAGTAACCACAAGCCCTTTAATCAATCTTTTCATTAAATAAATCGCTTTGTAATACTTATATATAAATACCTCTACAAAGATATACCATAAATGAAACACCCCACACCCCTTAGTATACCCAAAAAGGGCACACCAAAAGATATGGTGCGTTATAGGTATAGCTAAAATATCACAAAGACTAAGATTCACAAGACAAATAAGTAAAAACAGCGGAAACATTTAAATAATAACTAGACATTTAAAATTAAACTTCATTTCAAAATAGAATATGTCTTAGAAACCAAATACACATGTCTCGTGAAAAATACAACCTTAGTCACATCATCAGAGTACATAAACAATAAAAATAATCCCTCTCATAAAGTACCAATACATCAAAAGCTAAATGAAAAGAAAACTGAAAAGAAGAAGAAGAATACATGAAGAACTTCCAAGAATATATCTCCAAGCGGTTTGAATCTACTGTCCTCGATTCCGCTAGCCTATGGGGGAAAAGGGGAAATAGAGGAGTGGGTCAGACTATAAGTTTGGTGAGTGAAAGTAATTACTAGCATTCTTAAGCAAAATAAAGATAATAGACTAAGCAACAGTTCTAGCATGAAAGGAAAATACAGAAAAGATAAAACTGGGATTAAATACCGTTTCTGATTCTATTTGCTTTGATTATGATTGTTTGCACTTGTCTTAGATTGCTGTGATCAGGTTGAAACCCTAATCCTCTTTTAATTAGGCTGAAATCCTAATTCTACCCGTTGATCGACCTTCTATCTCTGTTGTGCCACTGTGATCTAATCCAATCCTGTTGGTCCCACAGCAAAAGACACATGTTTAACGCTTGGAACGCAGTAGCAAATTATTTACCCTAATCGATGTCGCACGCTCGGTCATCGCCGGTACACACTAACTGTAACTCCCTATTTTGACCTCTTATTTATCCTAATTAGCATAAGCGTGCCCAGCCTCACCTAATCTGTTGTGAGACCATCAATCCTAGTCTGAAATGGATGTTGCCTAGCCTCACCTAAGTGTTGTGAGACCATCAGTCCTAGTCTGAAAGGGAATGCTGCCGGTACTGGTCCTAACAAACAAATTCTAGTTTGCGCCTCTTACCCAAATCCCCAGATTTGAGCCTCTACCTATTGGCCACTTATTTACTCTAATTAGCATAAGCGTGTCCCAGCCTCACCTAACTACTGTGAGACCATCAGTTCCTGACTGAAAGGGAATGTTGTTGGTATGGGCCCTGCTTCTATCTTTGCATATTAACTTAGTGTAAGTTTTAAAATAAGCCTCTTCTTTTATTTTTGCTCTATTTGCTTATTAACTTAATCTAAGTCTTAAAATAAGCCTTTTCTGTTATCTCTAATTATAACCTATGTTATAATTGCTACTCTTCTATTTTCTCTTTTTAGTTATAACCACTAGTTATAAACATGCTTGCAAATGTCTCAAATTTGCCTATTTCAGTCTATCTACTTTATATTACAGTTCTTTCTTATTTTACATCTAATTTTTGTAAATTCAGTGTTTATTTCTGTTTAATCCATATTAGAGAATTCTCCTCTTTTTAATATTCTTATATTTTATTCACGTAAAAAGGAATAAAAAGAAACTAACATTTATAGGCTAAATTCTAACATAAAACAGATGTAAATAAATACAAATAACTGTAAATAACTGAATAAAAATAGCTGAATAAAACAGACTGAAAAGAACTTCTAAAATTTACTTAAAAATAGACTGCAAATAAACTTATATAAAAATTGTATAAAAACTACAACTATTGAGAATCCTATTATTTTAAATTACTTAAAAATCTAAAATAATCACAAAACACTCACCTGTAGTCCTTAGCTCTATTCCTTGGCCTTCCCGGATTCACTTCTAGGGTGTAGAATATTTTTATTAAAAGGATCTCCTCCCAAGAATTTTTTTTTAGGGTCCAGCCTCAGGCAATGAACCCAATTGGGAGAAAATCTGAATGAGAAAAATAGCTAGGCATAGGGTCTTATTTATAGTGTCACTTAGGGATCTCAGACCATTGGATATGAAGATTAAATCTAGTGCAACCACGTCATAGGCTCACTAGGGACCCTCGGATGGAAGTACGAACGCACAGATGAAGGAAAATCAAAATATGACGTGTTCGAACAAACTTGGAAGAAATAACGTCCTAAAGAATAGGCGGGTCGAACTTGCTTTAATGAGGGTCGACCTATGTATATGGGGGTCGACCTAGCCCTATTTTTTTGTTTTAATTTCTGATTTCGTATCTCTCGTATCATCTCAATACTGACTCGGATTTCGACAAGTTATATATGGAAATTGACTAGAAAATTACCACGGACACAATGGTGCAACTCCCGTGGCTTAATTCTGATAATTTCACAAACTTATTTTATTATTAAATTAATTCGTTAATTAATTATTATAGCTCAAATTTTGAGCTGTTACAACAAATCCCTATATTTTCAATACTTTAAAAAACATCCATATACTTATCCTAACGCTATAAGTATACAAAGAAATATTCCCTTTCTATATATTCCAAAATCATTCATAAATCCCTTGTGAATCTCAAAAACCATTTATAAATCATTTTTATAAATTTCTGAAACTGTTTATAAACTCTACATAGAAACCCCTTATAAAACCCAACCACCATTTTCAATTATAAACTCTTTTATAAATTTCAAAACATTTATAACTCGTTATAATTTCATAAAACAATTTATACCACTCTTCTTATAAATTCAAAAACTCATTTCTAAAATCCTTTTATAGTTATCTAAAATCATTTATAAACTCTTTTCATCTTATAAATAATGTCCCTTTAAGTCTCCAAATCAGCCTAAGAAACTTCCCTTTTAAACCTAAACCTTGTTTGTAAAACTCTATTTATAAATCTTGAATATTTATAAATAATAAAAAAATCATTTACTCCAAACACTATTATATAATAATAGTTATAAATAATAACCCTTATAAATAAATAAATAATTATTATTATCCTTAAAATATCTTAAAATAATAATTAATAATTTCAGAGACATTATTAATAAAACACTAACAGTTAATTTTGAACCTTATTATAATGATTAATTTCTAAAAATAGTATAAATAAATCATTATTATTAATTTCAAACCATATCAATTATTTAAATAATTAATCTGCAACATATTAACATATTGATAAATAATCTTAAAACAATATTAATTATAAATAACTTTAAAACAATATTAAATATAAATAAATAACTTTTTAAAACAATATTAAATATAAATAACATGTTTAAACAATATTAATCATAATAAATGATTTAGAAAAGATAGAATAGAAAGGTGGGAATAAAACTGAAATTAAATTCTTTAGAACAAAATATTTTCGAAACCCAATTTTAGATTTAAAATCATTTTCTGTCTCAAAAACCAATTCCAATTCAAATGGAAATTTATAGTATTTTTAAAATACTAATTTGAGGCCAATAGCTACTAAACGCTTAACCAATATCGATATTGAATTTCTATCACTACAGGATTTTAGTTTTGAACATTAACAATGTCATAACCAATAATATCCATAAATCGGGTTTCATATCCAATAATTTATATAACATGAATTTTATTGGAAATAAATCAATAATAGTGACGAATCCCGTTGGATCCCTCCAACCTGTTCCCCTGCATCATAGCTTATATATATTAGCACATATGCATGTAAATAAAATCTACAATGTCGAGGAATCCTATTGGATCCCTCCAACCTGTTCGCCTGTATCACAAACAGTATAATATAATATGGGCCATTTCTACTAGGTGGGTATATATAAAAGGTCATCTGCTCCAAGGGTGGGAATATATCCAAACCAACTAATAAAACAGCATATCATCCAAATATCCAATTAATAATTTTTATCAATTATATAATATTACTGGTTAACTAAAAAGGTGAGTTTAACTCACATTTATTCTAGTTGCCGCCGAGGCATTACGGTTTGAAACTAAAATCGAACGACGTCCGATTTTAGCCCAAATTTCAACTGTCTCCAAATTCGTCCAAACTAGTTCCATTACGAAGCTTACGTCATCACGAGCGCAACGTGAAAATCCGTGCTTCGATTGGACCTCGTATGCAAAAGTTATTAAATATATATAAGATTACGATTTGTATTTAAAAGAAAATATTATTATATTCACTACTTACCTAATTAACTAAACCCCTCTCCCTTAATCTTTCTTCTCCCTTCTTAATCCCTCTCTGATACCTATACACCATCACTGTGCACGCACGGTGCTCCTCCCTCTCCGATCACCTACATGACCAACCGACACCACCATCAGACTCACCTCCTCAATCTCCACCATTCCCTTACCACCACATCAACCCCGGCCTCGCCACACGAATCGCAATCGAGCGCCCTCGCCTTCGTCTATACAAATGCCACGACAACCAAAACATGATCTGACCCCACCAAATCGTGGCCACCGATACCCCTTCCTCCCACGAACTCAAATCCACTTCCCGTGTAGCCTCTCGTTCACCCAAGCTCCAACAATTCCTAACCTTAGTTCAAATTGCCTAAAACATCCATTGTCGACTTCCTCCCTTTGCTGCCGCACCCTCCCATACCAACACAGATTGAAGATTTAAGACAAACTAACTCGATTTGAGTTTTTATCACTTCCTTGCCATTTATTTAATTTGTTCAAGATTTTAAAGAAATTTGATTTTGAAAGAAAGCTCGTTTTATGTTTACTGGAAATAAAATTTACAGAGGAGATGAGGGATGGCTTGGTCGTAGGGGGTATTGTAACGACCCAGTTTTTCAATCGTTCGAATTTGGAATATTTAATTGATTTTAAATATTCAAAAGTAAATTTTATAAGTTGAATAACTTATATTTCAAATATAGTGATTTATTTGGATAATTAAATTGTTTAATTTAATATTTGAAATCATGTAAATAATTGAAATTTGAATTTAATAAGAAAAAAATGATTTCTAATGTTGTTTTAAATTCTATTTGGATTAGAATAGAGATAGTAAACTTTTAAAATTGAATTAAAAGTTAATTTACAGAAATTGAAAATTTTAATATTTATTTAGCGTGTAAAAAATGTCATTTTAAAACTGCCTTGGATTCGACGAAACCAGTTTCATTGGATTCATAATGGTGTATTATTATAGGATTTCAAATTTCGAGTCAATCAGACTTATGGTTTGGTTGTGCGAAGCTGAAATGCGTAGAAATTTATTTAAGTAAATTTAATTAAAATAATTCAATTCGAAATCCTATCTTCAAAATATGATGGAATTGGCCTCTGATATATATATTCCATTGTGTTCGAAATATGAGTAAAACATTATAAACGCCTGGCGGCACGCTTCGATTGGAGTTCGAAAAGTTTTCGGATGAATAGTGTCGTTTAAATTTTATATAAAAGGCCATCCCATCTTCACATTTGCAACCTAATTCTCCACTAAACCCTAGCCGCCGTTTAATTTCAATGGCCTAGAATTTTCGAATCTTTCCCCTCAATTATCTCTCAATCCGTAAGCAATCAAGCAAAACCTCCAACTACAAACTTGTAGGGCTCGACAAGTTCTTGTCATCCAACGGTGGAAATCTTGTATCGTTGTCGAGTGGAGGCAAAAAGGAGCCACATTCATCCTCCATTCATGCGCATTTCTCGAGACATAGGAGCAGCCGAGCTTGCCATGCCTCTGGCCATGGGGGCGGTGAGGCTAGGGCTTTCATATGGCTTTGCTCGATCGACTTCTTGTGGCCACGGATTTTAGGTCGGTAACGACCGGAGTTATGACATATCGGTACTATCCAGGGATGGGTAGGCCGGTCTTATATTGGTTTAGGTGCCAAGTATCTCGACCCTAGGTACATCCCTCTAGAGGTGTACCGAGTTTTCGGAAAGGTAGTTGCTTCACTTAGTTATTTATATGGAATCCAAAATCCACTACGCGCCTACCATTTTGTTTGTAGAGCCTAGTATTGCTGGAATTTAATAATGGTAACAATTTCAGCTATGTTGATTATTATTTGTATAATAGACACTATTATAATATAACATGATTTGATATGAAAAGGTTTTGGTTATCGTAAGGGAAAAACCCGTCTGTGTTTATGTGTGGATGTGGCCTTACGAGATACCTTTCGTTTTGATAAAGGAAAAGTTTTGATAACTTTATAAATTCAGTTGAGATGTGTTTTTTCTCATGCTGGTTTACCAGACTGATCCGGACGCTCTTCCCTTTCAACGCTCGGGTCAGACTGAGTATATTTACAGGTTCTGTTTTGGTGCTTTTGGAGCTTCAGCGGGCGAACTAGAGATCTTAATGTCGTATACACGTATCTGTTTTTTTCCACTGCTTTGCATTGTTGTTGTTGTAAATTATCAGCATTTGTGAGGATAGGTTATTATAACTGTCCAAGTTGATGATTACTTATTGTGTACTCTGATATTGATTTATGTATATTATAGTTTCTCTTTGTAAAGATTATTGATCTTTATTATATGTTATTCCACTGTGATGTGAGATTCTGTATTGTTTTGGTTCTGCCTCTCTTCTTCTTGCTTCTCCCTTTCTTCTCACCCTCTCTTTTCTTTCTCATGATCATTTGCAATCGGTACGCTTTGGGTCGGATACACGTGGTTTAGTGTTGGAGTCAGAGGGTGCCGAGTGCGGGTCGTCATAGGTATGGTGATGAATACATGGGGTATGGGCCTGGTATGGTGTATGTATTATTTTATTTTATTAACATCCGATATTATATGCCTGAAAATTTTCGAACTCCTACGAGACGTGCCGCTTGGCATTCTATATGTAATACCCCTATTCCGAACACACTGGAACTAGTCTCTAGGCCTAATTCGATCATATACAAAAGATAGCTTTTCAAACCCAGTTATATTATATAAGTTCCTAAAATTAATTTACAAGCGTTTCAAACTTGCACGACCAAACGATACGTCCAATCGCCATGAAATTCGGGGGCATATAATAATTCATTATTGCGGATCCAATGACACTAGTTTTGCCGAAATCCGAGACAGTGCCCCGGAGGGCTATTTTCATACGTTAATTGAAATGAATTATTATAAATCTAAATTAATCACCTTTAAATCAAAATTTAAAAGTTTACTATCTTGATTCTTTTTTAAATAGAATTTAAATTGACTTTCGAAATCATTTTTATTCACATTAAATTCAAGATTTAATTACTCAAACAATTTCAAATATTAAATTTAACAATTTAATTATCAAATAGATCGCTATATTTGAAATTAAGGTTATTTAACTTATAAAATTAACTTTTCAATATTTAAAATCAATTAAATATTCCAAATTCGACTGAATAAAATTCTAGGTCGTTACATTCTCTCCCCCATAAAAGAATTTCATCCCCGAAATTGCCAAGGTAAGAAAAATGCCCCAAACCCATTAACTTTTCAAACCAATTAATTAAAATAGATTTTCAAATTTTTTTAAGTCTTTAACTTCATTCAATGATACCAACTAATTTCCATCCATTAAATCATTGCAGGTAATAAATCAAAATCAATTTCAGGTATTAATTTTTTTTTCGAATTTTATTTTTCAAAAATTTTCTAAATCTTAATTTTTCGGAAAATTTCGCCAACGTCTCCTTTGCGCGGTTTAATCAGAAAAATTTACAATATATATAGTCATAAATATACATCTCATCTTTAAGGATGAGACATCCCGTAGGGAAAAATACAAAAATACGATATGTAATCCGAGATGTGTACCTTGTATTAGTATTAGCAAGCATATACATCAATAAAATGCGAAAGCAAGCTCCAAATGCGAAGCCTATGCCATCCGCACCTACTAATCACTCAACAACCAATGAGAAAGTAACATCAATATATAACATTTACTAATACAATAATCATATGCAAATGTAACAAATGTAACCAGAGAAACCATCAAACAAATAATATCCATCCAATTAATTCATAATCATATCAATTTACATTTTGCAATGTCAACATTTACTTTACTAAAGCACGTACGATGTACATATACCATCCCTAAACAGTACCAAATCTGATCGCTTGCTCGATCACACAATTTTATTTTCGAACTAGTATCGTTCACAAGACCACTCCAGTGCAGACTTTGATCCGGTTCCTTAATTAGAAACCGCCATTCTCCTTGCATAGCCATATACTATGACAGAGAATTCCAAAATCAATCAAAAATCCATATCCAGTGTCATCGTTGAGAATCGGCTAAAAAATCCTTGTTCGAACCAATGTAAATCATCTCGAAATCATGTAGTCGAATCAGGATCAAACAGTTATGCGAATAAAATAATAGACATACAACTTATGTGTTTATTTCAATTATTTTATTTACATTCATTTATTCACAATTATTGTTCACATTGTTTAATTCACATTCATTATTTACTTAATATATTCCTTTCAAGACTAATATCACTTAAAAACTATTCCATCAAATTTTTATGTTCACAACATCTCACTCCATTGTAAATACATTTATGAATCATTTCATAAAATTTTACCTAAGTTTATAACTACTTTATACATCACTTTCCATGTTTATTTTCACTTTACAACTTAAATTCATATGTTTCTATCAAACGACATTCCAAAACATCTTCAACTCACTAATTTATTCCATTAATTCACTTCATTAATTCATTTCGAATCACTATCAATTTTATTTCAAAAATTATTTCATTTAACTTAACTTAGGTTATATTTCTTTTAAAAATTCATTTTATTTATCTTAACTTAAGTTAAATTTTATTTCAATTTTTGTAACGAACCGGAATTTTCGACCCTTAAAAATCGATGCTAATAGATCCTCGTGCCCCAAATCCAGGTGCCGGAAAGCCCGTTTGTTAGGGGAAAAAGAAAATAAAGATAGAACAGAATCTTACACGAATGGAATAACATATATTATTTAAATATATAATCTTTACAGTGAAAATCTGGTATACAATATAAAAGTCTAACCTGGATTCAACCAGGACAGTTATTAACCCTTTGTCCTTACAAATGCTGACCAATAAAAACAAATGCAATAGATGTAGTGGATAATAGAATACGTCCATACATAGATGAAGATCTCCAGCTCTCCTTTGGAAACTCCAAGCATTTTCAACTAAACCTGAAACAACTCGGATCTGACCTGAGTATTAAAAATACCCAAATCAGGCTTGATAAACCAGTGTGAGATACTCGAAATTTAAATGTATAGACCATGCCGATGTCAATCAAAACCTTTGAACAGAAGGGTATCTCATAAGACCACGTCCATACATAAATACGGATGGGTTTTTACCTTATGATAACCAAAATACGTTATACGAAAAATCACCTTGATATTATTATTAATGACATTTCTTTGAAAATCCTTTCCAAGTAAATATATATATAAACATAGCCGAAATTAAATTCCAGTAAGAGGTAGCTAAAATGTTCGCAAAGCATTACAGCCATTTTGGGACTACAAAGCTTATATTGGAATTGGATTTCCAACATGATAGGGAACTAGTGGCCTTCTCCTTCGATCCACGCATAGCAAACATAGTTCCTTTAAAAGCCTTATCGCTTTTCTCAAGCAAGCCACTTGGAACTGCACTTGCTACACTACTATGGAACAGAGTATTACTCAGTTGATTTACACGATCTCCGTCAGCCTCCAATACCTGTCCATTCCATCATCTTAAGGCAACATATGCCTTTCATTCCTAATAACTGATAGCCCGAAATATGTCCTACAGACCATATAGTATCCCATATCATTCCTGGGATGTGAGGCTCGTAAGGCTACGCTTAACTTCTATAAAGCCACGCTTTTCCTTTTTCATGGTATGTTCCACTTTGAATGCCACATTGCCAATCCTTCGATCACTATTGACTCTCACGAACATACAACCTCTGAGCTCGTACATCTCAGAGAAGGGTGTTAAGCTAAGAGAATTTGCCTTCTCCGCCACTAAGTAGATGTACGTTTGTAAAAGTCAACGTTGTGATTTTAGAAATGCAATGTTAGATGTTTTTCCATACAAGTTCGTTCTGGGACTGAACGAAACCGAAGGCACTCCTCCTACCACATCTTTGGGAATCACCCCTTAGGATCAGTAGCGAGTGGTCTTTGCATTACAAAGATTTCAAAATACGACAAGACCACCACTATAATAAATATCTCTATATTGGGAGCGACCCAGAGAATGTCAACAAGCAGTCCTTCTGCTATGAAGATCTCCGGTCTTCTATACAATGAAGGTTTCCAGAATGCAGACACCACTGCCATATAAATATAATGTGGGGTAAACCCCTGGGACTCGTGACAGCAATCCCTACATTCTGAAGATCTCTGGTCTTCAATAAACATCATCTTCAACACGTCTTCACTTCCGAATGTATACATTGGTTCGAAGTGGTTTTCCCATAGGAATTACCCAAACCCCGGTTCCTTCGCACCAATCATCGATTAAAAAGAT
The DNA here is from genome assembly GCA_030737815.1 of Allium fistulosum. Classification (NCBI taxonomy): domain Eukaryota; kingdom Viridiplantae; phylum Streptophyta; class Magnoliopsida; order Asparagales; family Amaryllidaceae; genus Allium; species Allium fistulosum. The sequence goes on from CM060906.1 coordinate 860,167,161, forward strand.
GTTAAGTTCATATGTGATTATCAATCATCAATCAATTTAGTTCATCATTTTTTTCATTCATAAATATCTTAGAGAGACATATTATTTTAAATTATTCCATTTATCTTCTTAACAGTATATAAAATCATTAAGCCTCATTTATCAAATCCTTTGGTCAATTAAACCTTTTTAGAATCTTGGAATAATCGTAAATTGTTTCACTTTTTACTTAGGAAAAACATTTCCAAATTATTCATTTAAATCTCATATTGGAAAACATTATTTTAGAGCATTTGGACTTTCCCTTCAATCTGTTCCACCGCTCGCCTAAAAGAGAAAACCGAGGCCAGGTAAGTTCAGAGCACTGGTTGCTCAATCTCTTTAGAAATGATTATCGTTTAGATCTCACAAGCAGGACAAATGTACTAGTCATTTCCGCATACTCCTTTCATTTTTAGAAATGATTTATAAAACTTCCAAATCATTATTTAAAACATTCAATTATTCTTTTCAAAACATTTATAAAAGGTTTGAAAAATAATGGTTAAGTTTAAAATCATATTTCATAAGTTATTTAAAACTGCTGCGAAAAGTGTTTTAAAAGCTATATTGATTAAAACGACTTTTCTATCTTTTGGAAATTTTTATATATATATATATATATAAAACTAAAATTTCCTTTAAATTTTTTTAAAAGATTTATAAATATTTCATATTTTTAAACATTTAAAAATATTCATTTTAAATTAATTTCAAATTCTGGTTTTAAACTGCAAAATTGCGATTTCTCTGAAAACTTGTTTTGGACTTATTTAAAAATTTACAAGATGAAATCTTGATTTTCTTTCTTCATTTAAAAATTATGGATATAATAGTTCAAAAAATTATTATCTCGAATAATTCCGAGCTATATTCCATTTCATATACTCATTCGAATTCTTCAGCGCAAAATCGTGAACTATCGTTACGCGACGCGCCTAGTTTTGACTTGTTTTTCAATTTCTTTTCAAACTTCATGAAAACACTTTTAAATGTTTATAAAATATTTCTAAATCATTTAAACTCATTTAAACAAATACTTTTCATATTTCAAACTCATTTTCTATTTCATTTCATATTATAATATTATATAATTATAATATCATTTTCAACCTTTTTAGATATTTTAAAATCATTAAGAAGCTAAATAATTATCATATACACATTTATAAGGATTTAATTCTCATTAAATCAACTATGATTAATTACTAACCATTTCTCTTATTATTTATCAAACCAAGTAATCATCCATATTAACATCCATGTATTCAAACAAGTAATCAATCAAGTAATCGAACATTTAATCATCCAATATATTTAAACTTTCAAATCATTATACTTGAAATAATTTAGAGATTAATTAGTAAAATGTGAGTACTCACCTTTAACAAAATCGTTTCACTTCCTACCAACATTCATTTAATACAACACATCCCTATCTTTTTCAACTTCAACCAAACATTTCTAAAACCATCCTTTCTTCCACTTAAACTACATGTCTTGCTCCATCTCCTTCTTCCACAACGATGACCACCTTCCTTCTTGCTTGATCTCATCCATTTCCACTATCCACCTCCCCTTAGGTTCGACCTCCACATGTTCCACCCCTTCCTCTATCATTTCTTCACTTCTTATATGCTAAACCATGTTTTAATGATGTTCTAAGGTCTTTGGCAAAGTTTGGTGGAGTTTGGAGTTGGTTTGATATGATTTTAAGAAAGTTAGTAAGGAAGAAAAAGAGAAGAAGAAGCCATTAAAATAGCTTATAGGAAGAAGAAAAGGAAGAAATGGATTTTTATGTAAAAAATGAGAGAAATACTTGTGTATTTATAGGAAAAAAAGAAGTGGTAAGTTACCAAATTAACCCTTACCAAATTATGAAAATACCCTTAACTTTAAAGTAAACTTACTTTTTTCAACACTTACCATCATCCATCACTTCATTACTTTATTTCATTTCTACTTAATACTTAAGGAATTTATTTGGATGGAAAAGTATATTAAAGTGAAGATTTGCCTTGGTTTTGATGAGATTTGATTTGATGTTTACTTTTTGACCTTTTTAATTACGTAACTTACTTTTACTAATGACATTCTAGAATTTTCTAATGATAATTAGTAAAAGTAAACTTAATTATTTGTAAAATGTATATATATGTGTTAAAACATGTTAATGAAGATGCAACAACGTGCGATAACTTATATTGAATAAGACGTTGATTTTCGATAAAATGTTTTACGGTCACATTTCGACGTTTTTGTTAAACTATTTATTTATGTAAAAAAAATATGAAAATAAGTTTCTTATCATTTTTAAATAATTAAGACAAGTTTATTTTAGTTATAAAACCATATTTAATAATAATAAAATCCAATTGTAAAATACGACGTCGATTTGTCGAAATGCGATGAAGTTTGTTTATCTTTATAAACAAGTATGTATATTTACAAAACTTTTATAAATCAAATTTCTATTATTATCATATCATCATATAACCATTAAAAAGAGTTATTTACCAAATACAACAATTATTCAAATGTATATCAAATTTTATCGAAACCAGCTTTTGTCACTTTTCGACGAAAATCCAAACTTCTTGACTTTGTAATCAAACTCTAAAAATAAGTTTACCATTCCTACTAATCACATAAACCATGATTATTTAAGTTTAAAAATTCTATATTTGAATATTTTAAATTAATTAAATATTCCATTTAAAAGTGATAAAATTATGTGTCGTTACAATTTTGCTTTTCTCAACGTTCACATTCAACAATTTTAAAACTTTGTTTTAACTTACTAATTCTCAAATTTTATATGTTATCAAACTTATTTTCTCATAGTTTCATAAATTTTCATAAACACTTGAATGAAAATTTTCACGGTTTAAACACCCCGTTCTTATTTCAAATTATTTTGAAACAATACAATAATTAATTCCTTTGTATTACAAATCATACTTTTGAATTTTAAATCAAACTAGTTTTACCAAAAAAACTCCAGTAGTAGCAATTCCTCTCTTGGAAACCCTAAAATGAACGTCGATGATGCTTCAGTCATCATCGAAATTATTTTCCAACGGCCGAACCGAGTTCAGTGCTTCTATTTCTTTTAAATATTTCCATTTAAAAATATTTTCAAAATAATATCATTATTATTTCTTCAAACTTTGAAAACAATTTCCAAAATCATAGGATTTTAAATTCTTAAATTTTCTACTTTTAAATCCCTTTTATATACAAATCATATTTATCTATTTTCCTTATATATATAATTTCACTTTGGTTACATAAAATCATTTCTTAATTATTTATCTTTATTTATGTTATAATAATAACAACTTTTATTAGACCACAAACAAAAAATAACAAATGATAATAATCAAATATTATCATTCACAAACAACCAATCACACTATATTTTTTTTATAATAATTTCTGAAAAATTATTCCTTTATATATAAAATATAACTAAGGTAAAATTATTTCATTTACCAAATACAAAAAAAATACCATGTTGAATTGCTCTATTCAAGTGTTAAGAGACCCCTATCAATAACGTTAATTACTCGTATCTACCAAAATTCATAAGCCACTCAACAAATCAATCTGTAGGATCGATTTCATCCTAGAGGGGGGGGGGTGAATAGGGTGATACTAATAATAATAAAAATTAATGCGGAAATATATAAAATAATTGCAGCACGGATAATAGCAGAATAATAAAAGCAGAAATGGAATAATTGCATACTGCTGCAACTTAATTTTCTTTGCACTTTGCTTCCTTTTTCTTGTTGCTGCTGTTAGAAACTGTGCACATACAAACATGTATATACATACATATGTATGTATATATGTTTAAATTATTGTGCCTATCCACTTGGTTTGATGTGAACTTATTACTGCATATTTGTACATGAATACACATGTATGCTGGTCTGGATCATGTTGAACTAATCTGGTCTCTTGCTTTGAGTTGAGTTCTCTGTACATACCTATGCTGGTCTCTAATTCCACATGTTAATACATTTTCCTTGAACTTGTTTGGTTTTTGGGTTATGATGATTTGGTCGAGACTCATATGCACTTGAGTTGAATCCAGCTTTTGCTTGGGTTTGACCTTGTGCTCACTTGTCCCTACAGTTTTATCAAGTGTATATCGGTGTGCACGGCCTTATGGTATGTACAGTGATACACTATGCATGTCACAAGTTGTTTGTGTATGAATGGATTAAAACGAAAATGATGACGAACAACCCAAATAACTGAGGCAAATAATATTTTCCAAAACACAATTTAATTTGTAATGCAAAATATTTCTTTTTCAGTTTTACTGCGTTAGTGTTTATTTTGCAGATAGCTCAGATGCTAGATTCACGCTGGAGACAAATTGAAGATAAAATATGAGTGAATGAGTGATATGTATTAAGGTGAACAATGTAAAGTGCAATTTGTGATGTAATCGAAATTGTATTGTAATTAAAAATGTATATATGTAGTGAGAGCTCAAATTTTTACTATTTAAAATTGTAATAAAATATTTGTTGGAATAAAATATTTGTTTGAATTTAAATTCCGTGTTATTTATTTTATTCAGCAAATATTTATTTAATTATGTGGAAAATAAAATAGTATAATAACAAATACATTTAAATGAATATATATATATATATATATATATATGTTTATTATCATCAAACAAAAATCATATGCTAGCATATTCTATAATCTCCCCCTTTTGATGATAACAAACATATATTAAGATTTTGAATTTATTAAATGTATTTGGTCATTGATGAACTCTATTTGCTCCCCTTATTTGAATGCTCCCCCTACATCAAAGCTCCCCCTTCATATATGCATGAAAATAAATAAAAATATGCAAATCAACCTAGATGAGAATATGCAAATAAAAAATATGACTTGAATTATTTACCAACCAAAATCTTAACTTCTCTCTCCCCCTTTTGTTATCAGCAAAAGAGTATTAGTGTTAGAAAAATAGAGATAAAGTGATAGACATTAATACAACATTAATACCCAATCGAGTATAAATATTAAATTTCAATAAAAAATAAAAAAAAATCATAAATACTCTATTAGGCACATATTCCACTTTAGAGTGATAGGGGTAATGTCGGCATATAAAACCATATAGTTGTGTCTATTTGTGGTATATTTATATCAGGAATTTGAATATCTACTAACCATGCATAACCGTTAGGACTTTAAATAAGATTAGTAGTATTCCCAATTTTTTTTAAATAAATAAATTTCAAGTATCTTCTAACCATGCATAACCGTGAGGACTTTTAAATGGGCTTAGAATCAACCTGTTTATTTAATAACCAATTTTGATATGTGTTCCATACATGCATAACCGTGAGGACTTTTAAATGAGCATGAAAGCACATAAACAAATATTCCAATTAATTCACCCATGCATAACCGTGAGGACTTTTAAATGAGAGTGAATACTTTGGATGTTTTTATTAAAAAAAATAAAATAAAAACGAATAATTTCCTGTTTAAAATACCACATTTTGGCATACTATATTGGATTTTGATGAGTGATGGTCATTAGAAAAATGATAGAAATAGAGATGGTCAAGGAATTTTTACCAACAAAAGTTATTATAAATCTTGTTTAAATTTTTAAAGAAATTTACTAAATATACTGTCTCAAGTCATAATATATGATTAATATCAACACTCATCACTTTTTCAATCACTATTTATCTTTTAGACAATCAGTAGGGAGTCGGATTAGTTAATGCAATCATTTAAGATCAAAATTATAAAATCAAATTTTCTAAAATGACTAATCTAAAACGAAGTCGACAAAAATTATTTTCTGGAAGGGGTGTTATTTAAAAAAATGTTTACCAATTGAAAATGAAAATTATGCAGATATTTTATTTGAAATGTGATGCAACTAATGGATGTCTCAACATAAAACATTTTCCACTAGTAATTTTTCTATTAACTTGGCTACCAGTGCATTCTGAATTTCTCTTTAACTCAAGATTATCATTAGTTGAATATCATAGACCAGACGGTGAAGTTGCAATAAATACCTTAAAATCCATTTTACAGTTTTTAAAATGTGATTGCTTAAGGGTTTGATTGAAAATGAGTACATAAACAACTAGTGAACATATTGTCAGATCTAGAAGCAGTAAACAGATTCGAGTTCAAGCATTAACGGTTAGCTTTCCTGAACTTCAAAGTTGAGATGTTCAAGATATGGCAGAAATACTTCAACAATGTCATTGAAAACATAATTAACAATATGTGAACAAAATTGAGTTGAGAGATCATACCTCACTTTCCTTTGATGTTGTGATATCCTAAATGCGATGATCTCCATCTAGTCTTTATAGGCTAAGGAACATTTAAATTTTAGTTTATTATTTTCTTAGAACAACTCGAAATCTATCTTCATCAAATTTGTTCCTTAGCCCACTTATGTGTCTAAATTTTAGAGAAGGCAAGTGGTCTAACTAAGGATGTAGGACCACTATTATTATCTATTGAAATCTTTGGCATCCAAATTTGTCTATATAACAAACCGTTAGCATCCACATTTGTACCCTTGGGAATCTAAATTTGTTTAAATTTCAAACCATTTATGTTTGTACCTTTTGGAATCCATATTTGTTTAACGGTTTTGTGTTTGTATATATTTCAACAATAATTCTTGCCATGTCCAATATTTCCACACTTTACGCATTTGGGTATCACACTTTTCCTCTTAACAGTGTTATTAGTCGTTTGTTCATATTTTGACACTTTTGTAAATCCCAATCCTTTCCTTTTAATCTCGAAGAGTTGATTTTCTAAGAGGATATTAAATGATTTTTCTCTAGTGAAATTTTTTGGAGTGATCGACTCAAGTTTATTGACTTTGGATTTTAAAAGTTTATTTTCATTCATTATCTTCGAACAACAACTAATGGTACTATCTCTCTTTTCAAAATTATTCATTTTCAATCTCATATTTTCATTTTGAAGCTCTTTAATTTTAGTCTCAATTTCTAACATCTCAGTTTCATAAAATTGGAGTTTATTAAATTCAATTTTTTCAAAATCCTTGATTTTTTCAATCACCTTTTCAAACTCGTGATTTAATCGAATAATTTCAAATTTGCTTAAAATCACGTTTTCTTTTTCAAGGGTTTTGAAATATTCGTTGAGCTCATTTAATTTCTTTTCAAAAATCGCACATTTAGAACTTTCCAACCTCTTAAAACTCTCCAACTCTTTTTGCAAAATATTATTTTTACAAATCAACTCGATTTTTTTTCTCCCGAATTAAAATTTCGTTTTCTAACTTTTGAAAGTTTTCAAGAAAACAGGCAAATTTTTTTTCATAGTTCAAACATCTTTTACAATTAGATTTTTTTTTCTTAATATTTTTAAGCTCATTTTCCAAATCATTATTTTCCTGACGCAGTTTAGATTGTTCCCTTTTCAACTTATTATTTTTCATCTCAAGGGCTTTATTATTTTCAATTAATTTTTTGCACAAGAGAACTAAATCATTGAATGAAATATCACTTATCTCATCAGCTATTGAATCTTCATTACTGTTGTCTTTTGCAAATCCTGTCAAGCACGTTTCTTCAACTGAGTCGATTGTGGAGGATTTCTCACCGTTGTTGACTTTTGCACCATATATTGCATCTAAAGTATTCCAGATTTCTTGTGCACTTTCACAATGTGAGATATAGTTAAAATTAACTCGATTAATATGAGAATATAGTATATGCATAGCAAGAGCATTAATCGAAGTATTTTTCTCGTCTACTATATCACACCCATTTTCATTAATATCCCAACATTTAAAATTAACATATTTTAAATAAAATTCCATTTTTAATTTCCAATTAAAAAATCTGTTCCATAAAAAATAAGGGGAATAATATTGGACCGACTCTCGCTAGATTTGCAACTAGGGTTAGACATCCTTGCTATTTACCTTGCTCTGATACCACTTGTAGGACCGATTTCACCCTAGAGGGGGGGGGGTGAATAGGGTGATACTAATAATAATAAAAATTAATGTGGAAATATATAAAATAATTACAGCACAGATAATAGCAGAATAATTAAAGCAGAAATAGAACAACATAGATTTACCCAGCTTTGGCAAAACCCTGCCTACGTGCTGCCCCCAAGGTTTCTACTAGAAATTAAGTAGCCAGACACTTACACAGGTAAACGTGTGACATCCGCTATCGACTAACCTAACTCTACGTTCAAAACCCTGCCACAACTCAACCACTGAGTTGCGAATTCTCGAACTACACCACCGTAGTTCGTCCCCTAGTCATACGACTAGAATTTTATAATAGTTTAAAAAGTAAAATACAAAATAAAAACTAACTCAAAACCCTAAATAAAATTAAAGCCCAAAATATCAATGAAGGAACCGGCCTAATATTAAATAAAAGAGAAGTCCTTTTTCTTTGTATATTCGTGTAATCTTCGGTCGTTCCCTTTTCTTATTTTATGACCGCCTTGTTTCTTCTTCGATCTGGATTAGGGTTTTGGAAATTGAAGTAGCCGCCTTGAAGTTGATCGAATTGAATGCTGCATGCTTGTAGGAAATGAGGCTCGAATCTTCTGTTGCTTTCATTCCTTCATGGCTGCTTCTCGATCGAGTTTGAATTGAATAATACTGGTATGAAATTTCCCTTGTTTACTCTCGTTGATATGCTTGAACTCGATGCCTGTATGCGGATGATGATAACAGGTTAAATAGGGATCGATTCCCTTAATGTCCGTTCGAATATTTCATTTGAATTCATTAGTTAATTTTGCTCTGCCGTTCGATTTTTCTTGAATATATGTGATATGTTTGGACTGGTTCAATTCGAATATTTTATTGATGTGCTTGCTTGGTCACCACGGCTTGCGTTTGCTTTGGAGCTTTGGATTTGGTTCCGTTCTTTTCTGGTTTGACTTCGTCCACTTTGAATTTGTGATAATATTTTGAGATGAGAACTTGAATTCGACTTGTCAATTGTTGCTTGGTCACAGTCACTTGCTTGCTTTAGAAAAATGTCTGGATGTTGATGTGTTCAAGTTAAACTGTTTCTTTGTTGTTAGTTCCGTTGCAAATTCACTTAAGTTATATGCTTTGTCATTTGCTTTGTACATGGTTCTAAAACCATGTCTCTATTCTCTGGCATCACTCTAAGTCTGGTTGTATTGTTTGTCATTGTTATGCTCGCTCTGGTTCCATTAAGTTCACCATTGTCCATGTTCATACTTGAGTTTGTTGAACTGAGTCTTTGCTTGGTCTGTTTGCATTTGCTTCCTTTCACTGTTCACTGGTCATGGTGCCTTTTGTTGTTTGCTGGTCTGCATGTATACTTGAATCTTGTTGCAGCCCTTTGTACATGTTCTACATTTGTGTGTGTGCTGGGTTGTAGCCTCTGTTGCAGCTATGCTTGCATGTATATATGTTAGCTTGCATTGTTTTCAGACTTCGACATTGCCTGACCATATGCATATGTTTATACAGGTTGCTTCACTGTTTTGAAACATTTAAACTGTATATATTTGTCACTGCATACTGCTGCAACTTAATTTGCTTTGCACTCTGCTTCCTTGTTCTTGTTGCTGCTGTTAGAAACTGTGCACATACAAACATGTATATACATACATATGTATGTATATATGTGTATAATTATTGTGCCTATTGACTTGGTTTGATGTGAACTTGTTACTACATATTTGTACATGAATACACATGTATGCTGGTCTGGATCATGTTGAACTAATATGGTCTCTTGCTTTGAGTTGAATTCTCTGTACATACCTATGCTGGTCTCTAATTCCACATGTTAATACATTTTCCTTGAACTTGTTTGGTTTTTAGGTTATGATAATTTGGTCGAGACTCATATGCACTTGAGTTGAATCTAGCTTTTGCTTGGGTTTGACCTTGTGCTCACCTGTCCCTACAGTTTTATCAAGTGTATATCGGTGTGCACAGCCTTGTGGCATGTACAGTGATACACTGTGCATGTCACAAGTTGTTCGTGTATGAATGGATTCAAACGAAAATGATGACGAACAATCCAAATAACTGAGGCAAATAATATTTTCAAAAACACAATTTAATTTATACTACAAAATTTTTCTTTTTCAATTTTACTACGTTAGTGTTTATTTTGCAGATAACTCAGATGTTGGATTCAGGCTGGAGAAAAGTTGAAGATAAAATACGAGTGAATGAGTGATATGTAGTGAGGTGAAAAATGTAAAGTGAAATTTGTGATGTAATCGAAATTGTATTGTAATTGAAAGATGTATATATGTAGTGAGAGCTCAAATTTGTACTATTCAAAATTTTAATAAAATATTTGTTTGAATAAAATATTTGTTGGAATTTAAATTCTATGTTATTTATTTCATTCAGCATATATTTATTTAATTATGTGAAAAATAAAATAGTACAATTACAAATACATTTAAATGAATATATATATATATATATATGTTTATTATCATCATACAAAAATCATATACTAGCATATTCTACACAATCAACACAATATAAAACATTTTTATATCACTAACAAATACGCGTTCGTACACACACACACTCAAACTCATTCAAGGGTGCTACTGACCCTATCTTTAATGAGTACCCCGCCAAAGCCAAGGTTCTCGCTTAACCTGGCTCTGATACCACCATATAACGACCCACTTTTCCGTATAGTTTAAGCGGACAATCAACCACTCACGACCCACTCAAATTGAACAAAAAAGAGGATAGTTAGGAGAAAAGAAAGAAGGACGAAGAAAGAAGAGAGAAAGAAAACAAACAACACAGAATCTCACAGCGGAACGAATAATCTATAATATACAATAAATCTTTACACAAAGAAGAAATGTAATATACATACATCAATCAGAGTATACTAACATATTTCAGCCCGGACAGTTATAACAACCTGTCCTCATAATTGCTGATAAATACAACAGTGAATGTAGCGGAGAAATAACCATATACGCGAATATGTCTTTAGGCCTCCAGCTCGTTTCCTGAAGTTCCAAAACATCCCAATTAAACCTATAATATGCTCGGTCTAACCTGAGTATTATAATAAAATAACACTCGAGTCAGTCTGGAAAACCAGCATGAGAAAACACACTCAACTGGATTTTAAAGTTATAAAAACCTATCAAAAGTATCTCATAAGATCACGCAGCACATTAACACGAATGGGTTTTTACCTTACGATAACAAAAACATTTCATATGAATTTCTCTGATGTTATAATAGTGTCTAAGATAGCCGAAATTGTTACATTAATTAAATTCCAGCATAATAGGTATACAACTAAAACCGTAAAGGCTCGTATAGGAGAATGGATTCAACACAATGACTGGGCTACTGGGTTACCGCTCGTCATGGTGCACCTCTAGATAAAATAACACCGAGGTCGAACCAATCGACCCCTACCAACACAAAACCGGCTTACCCCTTACTGGATAGTACCGAATATGATCACTTCTCCGTTAGTGGGCCCTGAAGCATACAACCGAGAAATAATATCGACTCTAGATAGGGATGATCATATCCTACTTAGGAGCGACCCACTTAGACCTTCTACATCTCCTATGTTTTAGTCATTCCCGGTTGATGAGGCTTGAGGCTACGTTTTACCTTTTATATAGCACTTCCCACTTGGAGTGCTAACACTGCCCTTTAAGCAACAATGCAATGCCAGCATTCATCCATACAAGTTCGTTCTGAGACTGAAAGAAACGCTTGAGAGCTCTGTCTTCAATTCTATCATCTTCAAGATGTCTTCACTTCGAAATGATTAAGTTGGATCGAAGTGGTTTTCGGATAACATACCCTATCCCGGTCTCTTCGAAACAACTTTTCGATAATTTTCGGTAAACTCAACCCCGATTATTTAGAAAATAAACATTCAAAGATAAGAGCAGAGATCACCTCCTAACCGTTAGTGGACAGATTTCCTTATCATTTGTCCTAGAAGAACGAAACGAGATTTATACCCACATACAGCATCATCGGAGATGACTGTGCCATATAACTCACGTGTTTCTCTTAGATATTTCCAAAATTACGTTTTTGGGTTCATATTTGATAGTCGGTTATTTAACTATTGGATAAACACAACATTCAAAACAGGGATTTAATTTTTCGTAGGGAAAACCAACATTGGTTAAACACATAAGTAACCACCAGCCCTTTAATTAATCTTTTCACTAAATAAATCGCTTTGTAATACATGTATATAAATACCTTTACAAAGATATACCACAAATCCCTATATTTTAAATACTTGGAAAACATCCATATACTTATCCTAACGCTATAAGTATACTGAGAAAGAATCCCTTTTTATACATTTCAAAAATCATTTATAAATCCCTTGTGAATCTCAAAAACCATTTATAGATCATTTTTATAAATTTCTGAAATAGTTTATGAACTCTATATAGAAAACCCTTATAAAACCCAACCTCTATTTCCAATTATAAACTCTTTTATAAATTTCAAAACATTTATAACTCGTAGTAATTCCATAAAACTATTTATAAAACTCTTCTTATAAATTCATAAACTCATTTCTAAAATCCTTTTATAATTATCTAAAATCATTTGTAAACTCTTTTCATCTTGTAAATAATGTCCATTTAAGTCTCCAAATCATCCTAAGAAACTTCTCTTTTAAACCCAAATCTTGTTTGTAAAACTCTATTTATAAATCTCGAACATTTATAAATAATAATAAAAACCATTAACTTCAAACACTATTATATAATAATAGTTATAAATAATAACCCTTATAAATAAATCAATAATAATTATTAACCTTAAAACGTCTTAAAATAATAATTAATAATTTCAAAGACATTATTAATAAAACACTAATATTTAATTTTCAACCTTATTATAAATAATAATAATTAATTTCTAAAAACAGTATAAATAAATCATTATAATTAATTTCAAACAATATTAATCATTTAAATAATTAATCTTCAAAATATTAACATATTGATAAATAACCTTAAAATAATATTATTATAAATAAATAACTTTAAAACAATATTAATTATAAATAACTTTTTAAAACAATATTAAATATAAATAACATTTTGAAACAATATTAATCATAATAAATAACTTAGAAAAGATAGAATAAAGAGGTGGGAATAAAATCGAAATTAAATCCTTTAGAACAAAATATTTCTGAAATCCAATTTCGGATTTAAAATCATTTTCTGTCTCAAAAACCAATTGCAATTCAAGTGGCAATTTATATTATTTTAAAAATGCTAATTTGAGACCAATAGCTACTAAACGCTTAACTAATATCGATATTGAATTTCTATCACTACAAGATTTTAGTTTTGAATATAAATAATGTCATAACCAATAATGTCCATAAATCAGGTTTCATATCCAATAATTAATAAAACAGGAATTTTATTGGAAATTAATCAACTATAGTGAGGAATCCCGTCGGATCCCTCCAACCTGTTCTTCTGCATCATAGCTTATATATATCAGCACATATGTTTGTAAATAAAATCAATAGTGGCGAGGAATCCTGTTGGATCCCTCCAACCCGTTCACCTACATCACAAATAGTATATAATATAATATGGGCCATCTGCTACTAGACGAGTATATATAAAAGGTCATCCGCTCCAAGGGTGGGAATAAATCTAAACCAACTAATAAAACAGTAAATCATCAAATCAACAATTTTTATCAACTATATAATATTACTGGTTAACCAAAAAGGTGAGTTTAACTCACATTTATTCCAGTTGCCGCCGAGACGTTCCGGTTTGGAATTAAAATCGAACGACGTCCGATTTTAGCCCAAATTTCAACCGTCTCCAAATTCTCTAAACCAATTCCATTGCAAAGCTTACGTCATCACGAGCGCAACTGTAACATCCCCCTATTTGGAGGCCCAAAACTAACGGCTATGGATGCTGTAGTCATCCATAGTTATTAATCCTCGATGACCAGATACGACAATGTTAAATACATTGATATACAGGAAAACATAATATGGAAAAAATTTAAACAACAAACAAATTCCACATTTCATTTCAAAACATTGCAAATTCATTACATAATCCTAGTATGCAGACCACGTTCAGATAACATATAATTAATACAAAATACGCCAAGAGCGACATATGAAGATGTCCCCTTGGATGATCAGAGTATATAATAAGGCAATAAAACATATTTTCCTTTACAACCAAAACACACAGCGGAAAAAGAATATTACGTAGCTAGCATGCCTCATGCTCATCACCGGAAGCTTTATTCGTCTAAAAGAACACCTGGAAACCCTAAACCTCAAATTACTCAAAATCAATTGAGTACCCGAGAGTTTAAGGGGAAAACAAAAACTTCGAGTCATAGATAAAGCCTGGTATGAATAATAATCTACCATCTCAAACCATTTAGATATCTAGTGAGACCACGCCGCTTAGCGAAATGGGTTTTCCCCTCACTACTATCTTAAAACCTTTATAAAACCATATACTGTGCTCTTGCATCCACAATGGTTAAAATAATTCAAAATAATATGATGATATGCAAAACAAGTAAGTTAATTCTGGATCACCCATCCCCATTCATTCGGACTATCCATCTCAATTATAGTTTTTAGGGTTACTATTAACCTATTAGTTTTCATGGGCTCGCTAATAACCTGTTTAATACTTATGGACTACCCATCTGATTTCATTGTTTTCATGGGATTACTAAGAACCTATTCGTAACTCCAATATCCTTTCTCTTATCCTAGTTTTCATGGGTTGACTAGGAACCTATTGACCAACTATTAATATCTTAATCCAGATATAGTTTTCAAGGGCTAACTATAAACCTATTGGCCCCTGCCAATATCAAATCATAGTTTTCATGGGCTTACTATGAACCTATTGGCCCCTGCCAATATCTTTTGTTGTATACAGTTTTCATGGGCTTACTATGAACCTATTAGCCCCTGCCATTATCTTTTGCTATACACAGTTTTCATGGGTTTACTGTGAACCTATTGGCCTCTGCCAATATCTTTTGCTATACATAGTTTTCATAGGCTTACTGTGAACCTATTGGCCCCTGCCAATATCTTTAATTAGGATTTTAACATTTCTTAAGTTATATTCACTACCGGGTCAACCTAGCTGGTTATTCTGCCCTTCCCCAAAGTACTGTTATGGGTTAATTACAATGTGAATAAATATATGAAGAAGCAATCATAATAATACCAACCCCTGTGGTTTAATGTCCTTGGAATCATTTTATATAAAACTTGGTTAAACCCTTTAACCTATTAATTAAGGAAAACTTCTTCTATTTAAAAACTCTTTAATTTATTTATGCCATGGTTTTTCCTTAAAAATGAGATTGGGTTATTTGCTTTGAAAACCATAAAACCTCTCTTTCGAAACCCCTGGATAACCTCCTTCGAAAGCAAAGAAAACCCCTTTTCAAAAAACTATGTATATACCTTTCGAAGCCCTTTTAAAACATCTCTTTCGAAACCAAATATACCTTTTGATGGTATCAAAACACTACTCAAAAGTTTTTAGAAACATAGCTTCGAAACATATGAAAGTACCCCTTTCGAAAGTATTGGGTTTTACTTTTAGAAACATCTTTTGGGTCAAAGCGATCATAGGCGAAAGTATCTCTTTCGAAACCTTTACTAAAATAGTTTGGGGAAAAATAGATGGTGTCGAAACCATCTATTCAAAATCTCAAAACCTTTGAGTAAAATTTTTGAAGGATAGCATCGAAACACCCTTTCGACACCATTGCCTTCGAAACCCCTGAACCCTTTCGAAAGCATTTAAGAGGTGACTTAGCTTAAGTTTAAAACAAAGAGAACCCTTCGAAAGCAATGATGGCTGCAATACATTTGAAAGGTAAAGGAATAACGGCTGGGTTTTGACCAGGTCAGAACAACTACTTTCGAAAGCATTCTTTATAAATAAAGTAACCCTTTCGAAAGCCTTTACCTTTAAAACATAAAATGGCAACCTCCTTTGAAAGCTATTTAGAAAAATCCCTTTCGAAAATATATGCTTCGACCACGTCGAATGCTTTAAGTAAAACGAAGCAGGCACTTAACATTTGAAAACAAAACTAAGGTTTCGACCCCATCGGAAGCATTGCTTTCGGCACCATGGCTTCCGCCTTTCCTCCAATCTACTACGTATCATCTAAGTGATACCTTGTATATTGGTTTGACTAGGTAGGTTTTGGCTAGGTTGGTTTCGACTGAGTTGGAACGAAAGCATTTGAGTCGAAAGGCACTACTATAAGAGGCGGAACCAACTTTTCTAAATAAAGGCTGAAATTATGCTACTTTTAGTAATTGCTTTATAATTACCTGCCTATTTGTAATCCTTTAATTGGCCGCCTTAAAACTTTTCTAATACTTTACAAAATAACTGCCGCATTTATCAGATCTAAATCAGGGGAAAATTAACGTTTAGGCCCTTCCATTAAGCAAAACCAATATTGCAAATAAGTCCTTCTTTTAAAATAATTTATTTTCCATAACAAATCAATTAGGAAAAATCCTCAAAAATCACAGAAATTCACTTTCATCATGTTATCAAACCTATTAAAATTTTAGACCCAATTTCTTCATGAAATAATCGAAATGAATTTTAAACCCAAATAACAATTGGTTTTGCCCTAAAACCGTGCAAATTCATATGTAAATGAATTGGTTTAAATCAAACATATAATAGTTCAAGCATATCATCATCCAACACATCACGAAAACAAATTTAATCTTAAATCTGAAAACATATGATTATAGAAACAAAATAGAGATGGAATGAATTATTATTCACCTTGAATATGATAAGAGCTTTGAGATTTGATTTAAGATTACTCCCCTTGCTTTAATTCCTTAGCTTGATTTAATCTTCCCCTTTTTCTTCCTTGTAATGGCAGGCTTTCTTAGGTTTACGTTTGTTTTGTTTTTGAGAAATAAAATGAACGTGAGAAAATGAAAGGATACGTGAATAAGTGGGTTATAGAAACGAGCGTTAGGGCATGCGCTTCGCGCGTGATAATGGCTTGTGCCTCGCGCGTGAATTATTTTTCTACAGACTATACACGATTAACACGTTCAAGAAAAAATGGTTTGCACAAATATTTAGCCTTGATTTTACGTTAAAATAATATGCATTTAATTTAAACTTTTATTTCTAAGTTGCAACATCTAATTTTTTTGTTAGCTTGAATTTTATTTGTATTGTTAATTAATAAACAATGAATTTGTAATTAGTTAAAAAAAACTGTTTATTCAATAGATCCTATTTTTATGCGTAGATGATATTTTGAATTTGTAAAGAAGTTTAACTGTTGGATCCTATTTTTAGGGGATATCAGGGATATTAAGATTTGTTAATATCGGCAAGTTCTACTGTTAGATCCTATTTTTAAGGATTTTAAGATTTATTAATATTGTAGAGGGGCGTTTTTGGTAGTTCACGCTGATACCAAAAAAGTGTGGCACCAAAGGCATTACAACTATTATTAAAGATAAAGGCGGTTATTCCCTAATGGGCCTTTATGTAAATTAATAACACATTAGTCAATTTAAGCCTGTTTATAACTATTAAGCACAGCCTTAAATTTTATTTTCAAATCTCAATCCCCTTATAATTTTAATTCTTACATTATTTTATTTATCTAATTAAATCTCTTGAATAATATTATCAAAAATTAGGGATGTTACAGCAATGCAAAAATCCATGCCTCGATTGGACCTCGTATGCAAAAGTTATTAAATATATAAGATTACGAATTTGATTTAAAAGAAAATATTATTATATTCACTAATTACCTAATTAACTAAACCCCTCTCCTTTAATCTTTCTTCTCCCTTCTTAATCCCTCTCTGATGCTTGTACACCATCACTTTGCACGCACGATGCTCCTCCTGCTCCAGCCACTTACACGACCAACCGACACCACCATTGGACTCACCTCCTTGATCTCCACCATTCCCTCACAACCACATCAACCCCAGCCTCGCCATGCGAATCGCGACCGAGCACCCTCACCTTCGTTTGTACAAATGTCACGACGACCCAAAACGTGACCGGACCCCACCAAATCGTGGTCGTCGATGCCCCTTCCTCCCACGACATCAAATCCACTTCCCGTATAGCCTCTCGTTTACCCAAGCTCCCACAATTCCTAACCCTAGTTTGAATTGCCTAAAACAACCACTATCGACTTCCACCTATTGCTGCCTTACTCCCCCATACCAACACAGATTGAAAATTTAATACAAACTAACTCAA
The DNA here is from genome assembly GCA_030737815.1 of Allium fistulosum. Classification (NCBI taxonomy): domain Eukaryota; kingdom Viridiplantae; phylum Streptophyta; class Magnoliopsida; order Asparagales; family Amaryllidaceae; genus Allium; species Allium fistulosum. The sequence goes on from CM060906.1 coordinate 860,185,542, forward strand.
AGGTTTGATTTTTTATACGTGAGGTCATGGGGGGTATGGTGTTGTATACGTGTGGTATGGACTTGGTATGGTGTGTATATTATTTTATTTTATTAACATCCGATACTATATGTCTGAAAAATTTCGGATCTTATAGAGACATGTCGCCTAGCGTTTTATATGTAATACCCATATTTCGAACACAATGGAACTAATCTTGAGGCCTAATTAGATCATATATAGAAGATAGTTTTTCAAATCTAGTTATATTATATAAATTCCTGAAATTAATTTACAAACGTTTCAAACTTGCACGACCAAACGATACGACCAATCGCCATGAAATTCGACGTCATATAATAATTCATTATTAATAATCCAATGACACTGGTTTTGTCAAAATCCGAGGCAGTGCCTCGGAGGGCTATTTTTATACGTTAATAACGAATTATTATAAATCCAAATTAATCACCTTTAGATCTAAATTTAAAAGTCTACTATCTTCATTCTATTTTAAATATAATTTAAATCAACTTTCGAAAACATTTTTATTCACATTAAATTCAAGTTTTAATTACTCAAACAACTTTAAATATTAAATTTAACTATTTAATTATCAAATAGATCGCTATATTTGAAATTCAGGTTATTTAACTTATAAATAACTTTTCAATATTTAAAATCAATTAAATATTCCAAATTCGACTGACTAAAATTCTAGGTTGTTACAAAATATAACAAATGTAACCAGAGAAACCATCAAATAAATAATATCCATCCAATTAATTGATAACCATATCAATTTACATTTTATAATGTCAACATTTAATTTATTAAAGCCCGTACGATGTACATATACCATTCGTACGCAAAACCATACCTGATCGCTCGCTCGATCACATAATTTCACTTCCAAACTAGTATCGTTCACACGACTGCTCTAGGGTGGACTCTGATTCGGTTCCTTGATTAGTAACCACCATACTCCTTGCATAGCCATATACTATGATAGAGAATCCCAGAATCAATCAAAATCCGTATCTAGTGTTCGCCGTTAAGAATCGAGTGAAAAATCCTTACTCGGACCGATGTAATTCATTTCGAAATTGTATATTAGAATATGGATCAATAGTTATGCGAATAAAATGATCTACGTACAACTTACATATTTATTTCAATTGGTTTCTTATTAAATCCCATTCTTTTTTATTCAGATTCTTTTATTTACATTCATTTATTCATAATTATTATTCATATTCATTTATTACTTAGTATATTTCTTTCAATACTAATATCACTTATGAACCATTCCATTAAATTTTACTTAAGTTTACTGTACAACACTTCTCATGTTTATTTTCACTTTACAACTTAAGTTCATATCCATTTCAAATCAAATTACATTTCATTTAACTCATTAAATTAATTCGCTTCATTTACCTTTATTTGAGTCAAATTCCTTTTCAAAATTCATTTTATTTAATTTACTTAAGTTAAATTTCATTTCATAGTTCAATTTCAAATTTACTTTTCTTAACATTTATATACAACAAATTTAAAAATTTGTTTTAACTTACTAATTCTCAAAATTTATAAGTTATAATACTTATTTTCTCATATTTGTCAAATTATGTTTTGGACTTTTAAAATCAAAACTTGTTTTACCAAAACACAACTTTAATGGTAGCAATCCATCACTTAAAAACTCGAAAATGAATGCCGATGATGCTGTAGTCATCACCCGAATTATTTCCCAACGACTAAAGCGAGTTCAATGCTTTCTATTTCTTTTAAATCCTTTTAAAAATATTTCTAGTCAAAATATTTTCTAAGTAATATCATTATTATTTCTTCAAAACTTTGAAAAACAATTTTCAAAATTAACGGGATTTAAATTCTCAAATTCTCAACGTTTAAGTCCTTTTTATTTACAAATCATATTTATAAATTTTCCTTATATATAATTTCATTTTGGTTATATAAAACCATTTCTTAATTATTTATCTTTGTTTACATTATAATAATAACAACTTTTATTAGAACACAAACAACAAATGATGATAATCAAATATTATCATTCACTAACAACCAAATACACCATATATACTACAATAATTTCTGACAAATTATTCCTTTAAATATAAAATATAATTAAGGTAAAATTATTTCATTTACCCAATTTCAAAACAATACCACGTTCAATCTCCATGCTAAAGTGTTTAGAGACCCCTAATAATAACGTTAATTACTCGTATTGACCAGAATCCATAAGCCACTTAACTGATCAACCAACACAATATAAAACATTTTTATATCACTAATAAATATGCGCTCATATCTATAATACACTCAAACTCATTCTAGTGTGCTACTGACCCTATCTCTAATGAGTACCCCAATAAAGCCTAGATGTTCGCTAACCTAAGATCTGATACCAGTTGTAACGACCCGCAAATCAGCACAATTCGAGCTAATAATAAACCACGCATGTCCAACACAAATTGAATGGAAAGACGGACAGTTAAGGGAAAGAAAGAAGAAGAGAAAAGGAAACTAAAACAATACAAAATCTCATAATCGTAGCTGAACAATGTATAATATAAACCTATGATCTTTACAAAAGAAAAAAATGTAATATACATACATCAAATCAGAGTACACGAATAAAAAATCATCAGCCTGGACAATTATAACAACCTGTCCTCACAAATGCTGATAATTTCAACAACAATGTAGTGGAAAATAAACATATACGTGAATACGACCTGAAGACCTCCAGCTCGTCCACTGAAGCTCTAAAGCATCCAACTCTAAATCTATAAATATGTTTGGTCTGACCGGAGCATTGAAAAGAAAGAATGCCCGGATCAGTCTGGTAAACCAGCGTGAGAAAACACATCTCAAATGAATTTTAGAGTTATCAAAAACTTTTCTTTTTCAAAACAAAAGGTATATCGTAAGACCATGCCGCGCTTAAACACATACAGGTTTTTACCATACGATAACCAAAACATTTCATATCAAATTCTATTATATTATACTAGTGTCTAGTATACAAATAATATTAATCATAGCCGAAACTATTACATTATTAAATTCCAGCACAATAGGTTTACAACTAAAACCGAAAGGCTCGTATTGGAGAATGGATTTCGTACAATGGCAAGGTAAGGGACTAACTTCCGTATATTATATCTCTAGAAGAATGTACTAAGGATTGACATCTTTGAAAACTCTATGAATCAGAACCGACCTACCCGCAGACCCATCTGGTGACGGATAGGACCGAATATGACATCACCCCAGTCATAACCGACCTATCCGTGGCTACAGCACACACAACATACTCGACATATAGAGAATAATCTAGAAGGGTGATGACCATGCCCTTATGGAAGCGACCCATATAGCCCTGAAGCAACCCTGTTTTAACCATTCCCAGTTAATGAGGCTTAAGGTAAGGTTTACCTTTCACATAGCACATTCCACTTCGAATGCCACAGTGGCATTCCATAATCACACAACTGATTTCTACAAACATATAACTCTCGAGCTCGTATGTCTTAGGAAATGGTGTTAAGCTAAGAGAAGTTGCCTTCTCTGCCACCAAACATATGATACGTTTATTGAGATCAATTAATGTGATCTAGACATGCAACGTCAGATATTCGTCCATACAAGTTGTCCAGGAACATGATAAACCAAAGGTACTCACCTACTACATCCTGTCGGGAATCATCCCTAGGATTAGTAGCGAAAAGTCCTTGCATATCGAAGATTTTCATAACAAAGCACTATCGTCACCATATATATAATATGCATCACGAGTCTAGTGGCAAGTAGCCCAGCGTCATGAAGATCTCCATCCTCAAAATTCATCATCACAACTCTGCACTTTCGAACGCATACATTGGTCCAAAATAGTTTCAGATAAGTCCGATCCCGGTCTCTCTGAACCAATAACGATAAGAGCCCCTCAACCTCATATGGAAACCAAGTCCCATAGACTTATCATGATTTCAACTCTAAACATGCTATTCTTTGGCCAAGAAGGAAGCACGGTAGATTGGAGTACCCTAGTCACTCCGCACTACTCGAATCATCATTCTTAACAAATAAATGAGTATATGTATAAATATATCTTTTTAAAAGTATTTTAGTATATTCAGATGTTTTGAAAAGGAAGTTTAATATTTCATAAAGGAAATTAAAAGGAGGTTTTAGATTATAATGCTTACTTTATAATAGTTTTGTAAATTGATTAAAAAGGTATATAACCTTGTTTAATAAAATGGAGAAGTACTTAGAGCTTTAAATGGATGCTTCAAAGTAAATGGCAAGTATAAAAGTGATTTTGGGTTTATAGTAACGATGTTTGTGTAACATTTGTTTTAACCATTTAACTATACTTCTGAAAAGCGTTTGGATCTTTTAAATGGAGTTTTAAAGATAATGATATAGTGAAGTTTTTGGGTTTCTTGTAAACAATGTTTTGGTAACATTTTTTGAAACCCTTGAATAATATTTTAAAGTGGTAAAATATTGTTAAATGATTTTGGAAAATACTTAGATCTTTAATAATGGAATTTTAAAGAGAATAACAAGTATGAATTGGTATTGTGTTTGTTGTGACAATGTGTGAACAATGTCTTTAACCCGTTTTGATTATACTTATGAATGTTAATAGATCTTTGAGAAGAATGTTTTAATGATAATCATAAGCGAAATGGTTTTGGGTTTCTAGTGACAGTGTTTGAGTAACATTTGTCTCAAGCCCTTTGAAATTGATTTGCGAATATACTTATATGGTTGAGATAACTATATGAATACTTTTGAGAAGTAATGAAATATGTTGAAATGAATAGTGAAGTTTAATTAATAAATGGAGTTTCATTTATGAAGAGTTATTGAGTAAAAATGAATTTTACTAATAACAGAGGATTTTAATTAATAAAGTAAGATTAATTTAAAAGGGGATTAGAAGTCGTTTATATGACTTGATCGTGATTGTGTGTTTCAATCATACCTTGTGCGTTACTTGCTTATGGACAATATACGGGACTTAGTTTCCCATACGCAATTATTCTCATTGTTATTTGATTTGACCAAATATACTCTGGAAATATCTAGAAGAAACACTGGATTATATGGTACAGTTATTTTCGATGGTACTACACTGTACGCATGAACTCGTTTTGCTCTTCTAGAGAAAATGATAAGGAAATCCATCCACTTAAATGATTATGAGGTGATCTCCACTCTTATTTATTGTCCATTTATTTCCCACAGATATAGAGTTGAGATTACCGAGAAATCGATCGATTTGTTTTGGAGCACCCATTAAGTGAAGGAGTGTACTTATATAAGATGACTTGAAACCGTAATCACTCCAAAACCATATTTGTGTTCTATGCTTTGGAAGAAGTTCGTGATTGGTTCGAGATATTGGAGTCTATGTGGAGATTCGAGATCAGTTTGAGATGCTCGAACACATATAGTTTGTCATGATCTATTCAGGATGTGGGAATCCATGTGTGATTCCTAGACCTATTGAGGTATAAGAATCCATGTGTGATTTTGAGATCGGTTACGGGATCCATGTGTAATTACGAGATCCGTTGAGATAGAGAGATCCATGTGCGGTTCCAAGATTTATCTGAGTTGGAGCTTGTGTGGAAGATCTGTTTGAGTGGTGACTCATGTGCTGGAATGCCGATCGTAGCCTTACCGGCGGATATGACTAAAACCAGAAATAGAATGCATAGCCAAAGGGTTAGCAACCTACTAGGGTGCATGCGACTCCATCCTAGAGTTACTTACAGATATGCATGTAGGAGTGATGCACTCGGCTAGTTTGGCCAGCTATGTATTTCCTATGGTACATTCACTGGGGAGGTATGTTGCTTTGGAAGGATATCTCTGATCCTTGTGTAGTAGATCAGAGCGGCTTTGATCCGAGGAGACCTACGTGGAAATCCTACACAATTAGCGAACGTGCCTTAGTGGTTGTGATTATATACCTATTATTGTTGTGATGTACACTTACATGCATCGCAGCTATGTGATTATTTATATTTCACCCCTTAGACATTATTATATTGTCATTGGATTTTATAATAGAAATGGTTTGGTAATTGTAAGGTAAAATTCCATCCGTGTTTATTAGCGGTGTGGTCTTACGAGATATCCTTATTTTAAAGGGTTTTACAAATATTATTCTCTTATAATGCTCGAGTTAGCATGAGTACGTTTTCAGATTTATCTGAGGTTTATTGGAGCTCTTGGAAAGGAGCTGGATGATTATCTATCGTACTTATTTTCCATTACATTACTTGTTTTGTATCTATCAACATTTGTGTGGACATGCAGTTATAACTGTCCAGGCTGATGAAGGTTTGTAACAACCCGAGCTTTTGTGAGAATTTAATATCGTCCTTAAACGATTAGAATGCTAGTTAAGTGCTCGATTGAGTTTTTGATCGATTGGAATCCTTTGATAAAACGGTTATTTAAAATTGCAAGTGGAATTTATAGAGTTAAATCCCTTTTATAATTTGTTGATTGTTGGTGGGCTTTTAGAAATTTAATATGGCCCATATCTCTATTTTGCCGAGATAGTATCAAGAAACAACCGGTTCCCTTGAACCATTATTCATTTTTCAAAACCCTAATCACCTTACGAAAACAATGGCGGCCTCGATTGAATTTGTGACTTCGTTCCTGCTTCAAAAATTAGGGTTTCGCAGCCTTGATCGCCGATCTATTTCTGGTCGTTGTTGCTTGCGATCGAATCCAGTTAGTTCGTTCCTCTGTGATTTGTATTTTGGCTCTTCAAAAATTAGGGCTTTGCGATGAAGTCGCTGGCTTTGTCGATTCAATTGATGATGCTTCGATTGTTTAGTTCGATTGATTGCGACTCCTTCTCTTGCTCGAGCTCGCCTTTGATTTGTGTTCTTCACTTCGACTAAGGTGAGTAATTTTAAATTACTCACATCTAATTCGATTTCATGCATACATGATTTTGTGTTTTCAGGCCTTGAATTCTGGGTACTTTGACTTCGGTCACTTTGGAATTTTGATAGTATTTGACTTTGATCTCATTTTACTTCGCGTTTGACTTGGTTTCATTGCCGATGATGATTTGTGGTTTTTATAGGGTTCGAATACCTAAATTTTCATTCGTATACTATCATTTGAATTTGTCACCTGATATTGCTCTGGCCGCTGATTTTCGTTTCGATGCTTGAGATATTCTTGACTTGTTCTATATACATATATATTGCGTATATATTTGATAACGTGGATTTCACGGCATTGATTTGAACTTGTTTGACACCTTGATTACCACGTTTATGACTTCGATTTTATATTTCGTATATACTCGTATTCTTTGTAATTCTTGGTTGACACATTGTTGACTTCGATTTGAAAACTGCAGTTGTAAATTTTTCTGACCCCTGTGAGTTTTGTCTCTGACCATCTTTTATCCCTGACCTGCTTTGATGTTTTCTTTGATTATCGGTCTCTGACCTAATGTGTAGTATGAGCTACCAGATTGCTTTTCATGAGCTTGCTTTGATCATGTTACGTTATTGCTTGAGTCTGGATTACATATTATGTCACTGTCTCTGGCTATTTTCTTTGTGTACTACCTGGTCTGGATTAACATATTGCTGTGATTGAGCTCGGGTCATCTGCACTTGTTTGTGCATTTGTGGTTGGTATGTTTTGTATTTGGTATCTTCACTGTGTTGCATTCATGTTGGTTTGGGTCTGGGTTTGCATTTTACTTGAGTCTGACTTGGAGTTTCAGACCTGTAGCCTTTGCCTGTATTCATAAGCATTGATCATCTTCTTTGTTGTGCCCTGGTCGATAATTATGGTATTTGCATTGCATCACTGGTCTTTGCATTTTCCAGTTTTATCACTGTTTCACTTCCACACTGTTGCACTAGTTGCATTTGGTCACTTATTCCAGTCTTCATGTTGCTCTCTGCATACTTGAACTGTCATTGTTTCACTTGTTCATATGCATGTATTCACCTGATCACTTCCAGTTACACTTCTATTTGAATTGCAGTGCTTCATGTTGTAGCTTGACCATTTGTGGTTTGATGTGCAGGCCTGAGTGCATTTTCATGTAGCTTCACTTGAGTTTTCTGATGCATTTTGAACTGGTGTCTGCACTTTAGGGTATATGTCTGCATTTATGGTCCTTTGCATTTGTGAAATTGTTTCATATCTGGTTTATGTTCCATATATGTATTGTTGCAGTTTGCCCCTCGTATTCATTTGTGACTGCAGTTTAGTTTTATATGCAGTTTTGCCCTTGTTGGCTTGCATTGTATTAATGCAATTGGGTCTGTTTTCAAATTCACTTGAGTTGAACCCGATTTCGGGGTTTGACCTTGCGATCATTTTGACTTTCACTGAGCTTTTGTGTATCTCCTGCGATAGTGGCGAGGCAGTACACGCGTGCGTGTACTGCAGCCCTATCAGATTTGACAGTTTTAAATTGATGTTTCGATTTGTTGAATTGTTTCATTGGTTAATTTCAATGTTTTGGAGTTTTATTCTGATTTGGATTGTTGATTTGTTGTTTAACACTGGTTAGTGTTATATCTGCCGTTATCCGATTCTTTTATCGTGGAGTCGGATATACGAGATTTCTGCGACTGTCGTCTATTTGATATTGATTATTATTGCTACTGTGCATTAATAACTGAGTTTGAATTAGACTGACCCGTGTATTATTTTCTTTTGAATGTAATACTCGAGTCAGACCCGAGTTATTTCAGGTTGTAGATTTCCTTCTTTGAGTTGCTGTTCAGGCTATGAAGACTTTTCACATCTTTTGAAGTTGTCTCTGTTATTTTGTAGAAGTCATGTCATTGTATAGGATGATATGTATTCATGTATATTAGTTGATAATGTACTTGTATATATAACTTCCAGAGTCGACAGTTGTAGTTGTATCATATGTACGGTGTCAACTATATTGTAACTGACATCAGTTATATATATATATATGAGACTTTTTGTTTAATCTGTGTTCCGCATTTATATTATCTGTGTTGTTATTATATTCATTGTCCTAAACTATTATGAACCGTCGTAGTTTGTTTTGTACTAGAATTGGGTGTGTCGATGGGAGTAAATAAATAATAGAAGAAAAATAAAAAGTATATACCACTCCTATCGAGATAACCAATGCTAGTGTAAGGCCAACTACGGATGGCCGCTCCTATCCAGCCTTATTCTTCGTAATAATAGACAGTATTTCTTTTAATACTCTTTGTTATTATGAGCATAGAGGTGGGGCGTCACAAGGTTAGTTTACTCTGATTGATGTATGTATATCAAAGTTTTCTTTCTGATAAAGACCTTTTGAGATATTATATATTATCGTTCCACATGTGAGATTCTGATATTGTGTTTTTCTTTCTTGTTCTATTTCTTTTCCTTTTTATTTTAGCCCAACGTTTTGTCTTTCCGGCACTTGGGTGCTCGGCATGTGAATACGTGGATGTATTAGCGTCAACATTCGAGGGTCGAAAAGCGGGTCATTACAAATATGGTAATGAGCGTATCAAATACCGTCATGTGTGAATAGTGCAAATGCAACATAGCATAAAGTGTATATAGTAAATATACACATATATTGATGTTGGGATATGCATCTACAACATATGCATTATTCATTTATATAAGGAATGATATCACATAGCATTTAAAACTTGAATACGAAAGTTTCTACACACACGTGTATGCCAATGTCTACTTATACATTAAATGAAATAAATGACATAAATTACATAAATAAATAGTCGACTATAAGGAATCAAATTACTAATGGGCAATGGTGCATTTAAGTGACATTAAAAGAATGAGTAAAAGGAATTTATGAGATGATTAATGAGAGGTAAAGAAGGAAATCTTTTGGCATCCTTTTAATCCTTCTTTATCTTGTTTTTAAAATATTTTTAACTTATATGAAAATATTTTGCATGCATAGTTTTACTTTATATTATATAATATAACAATTGAATTTATACATATATACATATATATATACACATAAAGTCCTATTATAAAATTTACACCGAAACTATTTTTATATGAACATAATTACAAAACAATATTAGAATTCAAAATAACATACACATGAAAAGCTTATAATTTTGTATGTTTGCAATTTAAAATGAAAAACATAAAAACTAGTTTTGACTTAGAAAGGATACAACTCTAAATTTATGATTTTACACTAAAGTCCTTTCTAATTTTCAACTGAAACAATGTAAATAAAAACGAAAATAATTGATAATCAAAATGACTAAACTATATGCGAAACTTTCATACTATTTCATGAAGTAATTTCAAGTATGGTTAAGATCTAAACAATATATTCAGTTTAGATATATACAACAATTAGTTACAAATAAAAAATAATCCCTTTTTTCATACTTTAATTTCTAAACAATAGCGGTTAACGGACTACGAAGTTGGTATTCCTTGAAACAACAAAAATTTCTTAGTGCAACAGAATAGGTATTCATAAATATTTTATGAATTGCCTTATATCAAACTGATTTAATTTTAGTCTACAAAACTTATGGTTAAAATATAAATTGGTCATCAACTGATAGTCGTTCCCAAACTCCTTTTAGGGTGACTTATACAAGATCCCTAGTGTAAATCATTACACGTAGTCTTTCGACTTTCATAGCCTACCAACTCCTTGGCCTAGGATATATTGGGGTTTCTTATAAACTCTTATCTTGTATGATTTTTTAAACCATTCTTTAGATGAAATTAATTTTAACCTTCTGTTATACTCCTAAGTACACGACCTTACAAAAGGAGGTTAACCCAACTTCACTCACAATTAATTGTACTTTGTTCAACAATGTTTGATTACTGCTTATCGATACATCATTATGTATCATAGGGAGGAGTGACTTTTGAGCTTGAATCTTTATTTATTTTTAGGTACGTTCAAAACTCTTTCCAATATACTCGTATATTCGATCAAATTGATTCATTTTATTTTCTATCGCACATTATTATATTTACTTCTGTTTTGTATTCTATGAACTCGTTATCAACATATCACATGCATATTATATATATATATATTCACGTTTGTGATAATTCATCAGTGAATAAAACAAAGTACGCGAAACCATTTTTAAACTTTCGATTGTATACATCTACATGTATCAATCCATAGAGCTCACCAGCTCTTATAATGCTCCCACTAAATGGGTGCTTTGCCTAAATTGTTTGAGATATAATCTACTAGTACTGTACGACTCAAAATCATATAATCAGAAATTATTTCTCAAAACCGTGGCTTAGTCCATAATTCCAAAATAATTGCAAATAAATTTAGATACTTCTATATTTTTCAATGCATCACAAATATCACTATTACAGTTTTAGTTTATAACGAATATTCATAATATTCATATTGAACTAAAAATATGTCTAATTTTTATTCAATACTGAAAATAATAATTATTTCATAAATAATGTTTAGTACATTTTACGAATTTTAATTAACTTGATGTGACCAGTAAGTGTTATATTGCATGTTCTCACTATTTCCTCCATTACTATAATAGCGTAAGAATTACGGAAGTCCATTAAACCACTTAATGTAGACTCTTTATTCCATTTATTATAACCATTTTATAGTTGAGAGTTTTTTGATCAAATATATCTTGAATAAAAGGAATAGATTTCATAGAAAATTGTTTTCTATATAAAAAATATATTTTGGTATAAAAATCATATTTCTCGTTTTAATGTTAATTATCAATTATTATTTTACAATTCTCATTTTCGATATTTCCTTATGAAGTAGAAGCTACCATTCACTTTCTTCATCCCAACTGCACCATAAGTTACAACTTTTGTACATTCATTTTCCTTTCCAAAATGGTCGAACCGTTAAAAGGAAATCCATCGTATTGAATACACGATCTTACACTACGATTTTTTTGCTTATTCCAAATGAACCAATTTCATCAAAGTTTCATAAATTACAAACAATGACTTTTCACCATACAACCATTGTATGTGATTGAACATGGATCAAATATCCATTTTCTTGTATCACTAACAAGTTCAAAAGTCAAAAGTCAAAAGTCAAAAGTCAATACATAGTTTTGGGCAAATAAACCTTCAAGTGACTAGGGTACGAACGTATTTAGTAGTTGTAGAATTAGGCTCTTGCATGGGTCTTGGAATGACAACATGCAAAAAGATTGGTAAGTATATTTTATATTTCTATGTCAATCTTAATTCAATTCATTTGTATATTTTATTGAGAAACATTTTATCAATTTTTATTAGTTGCACAAATTTATTGATGTAGATTATTTTAATTTTATATAGAAATTGTTCTTACAATATTAGAGAAGTTAATCTTACCGTTTCATTTTTCTAATAAGGCTCCTACTAGACTTTTATGTTTCTCAAAACCCTAAGAGAAAATAGAGAAATCTTTTGATTTCTCTAGTAGGAGTTAGGACTAGTACACCTTCGAATTTTTTCCTTGAGGAAAGCTCAACAAATCATAGGCCCACATACGATGGATGTGAGGACCCTCTTCTTCAACCATCGAAAATCAACACTAATACATCCTCGGTATTCACGTGCCGCAAATCAAAGTGCCGAAGAGGCGGATTCTCAAGGGTAAGAAAGAAAAAATAAAGATCGAACAGAATCTCACGTGGATTGTCACATACCGAAATTTTCGACTTTCGAAAATTCGACATCGATACTCACTTTATCGACTGTCGAGCAATCGAGTGCCGGAAACTCCAATAGTGATGGTTTAAGAAAAAGAAAAAGGCAGAAGAAGAAGAAAAGTAGAAGAAAGAGAGAAGAAGAAGAAAGAGAACAACAGAACGGAAACAATATCAGAATCTCACATTCGCAGCGGAACAATATATAATAGATAAATGAATAATCTTTAAAACAAAGAACTATATCATTTTATACATACATCAATCATCAGAGTCAACATACAACAATGGACAGTTATATAACTTGTCCTCATACAGAATACACAGCGGAATAAATACTATCAGATACAAATACTACGTCTCGCCATCCAGCTTGCTTCCAAAGCTCCAGAATATCCAGAATATCCTGATAATCTAACTCTAGACTGCTCGTGTGGAAATTGGTGGGCACCCAGAGTTTAGAAGGGAACAATAAACTCCGAGTCAGTCATGGTGACTGGTGTGAGATCGTAAAACAGTTATTTTCCACAAAGAAAATAAAACAAATTCGCAATGCTTTTGGAAAATGAAACTACCATAAGACCTCCCACCACACACACAATGCAAACGCAGAATTGGAGGAGATTTCTTCTTATGATAGTCAAAGATGCTTACTACGCAAAATCAAATTCTTTTTGGTATTATTATTAGTGCATAGTGTAGAAAACATTTCGAAAGTATAATATTAATCTTAGCCAGCATAGGCATTCCGCACTTATGCCTACTATAGCTACTATGTTCAATAGCAGGTTACCGCCACATTCCATAGCAGGTAATACAACTAAAACCGTACACGTCACGTATTGTTTCTTTGGATTTCCAACAAATGGTCAGGCTAAGGAACTTCCTTTTCCACGATGGGTACGTCCCTGGAATAGACGACCCGAGAACCTAACCGGATCTCTGCCAACACAAGGCCGGGTTACCTCTGCAAAAATAGGTAACTACTGACACGCGTATGCCATCCCCCGATCGTAACCGATCTTCCCGAGGATCCCCGATTCGCAACAAACCACATAGTAAAAATGCAGCAACCACATAGGTTAAGTATCTGGGCTCCATACCATGATACCACCTCTATCCAGAAGGAATGACATACACTAAGGGGCGCTACTCCCTAGAACCTTGCTGCATCCTTCCTGTTTCGACCATTTCCGGGGTGTGAGGCTCGACGAAGTCTCGTCCACAAAGCTACGCTTTCTACAAAGCCCTGCTTCGGGTCAAACAAATGATCAACCTATGATCACAAAGATATAAGATCAAACAAATGATCATATCACAAATGATCAAACACTGATCATTTCACAGCAACACTTAGTATGCCACGTTACCAAATTGGGAATATATCGCTGATAAATTTCAACTACATAACCTCTGAGCTCGTACGTCTCAGAGAAGGGTGTTAAGCTAAGAGAATAAATTCTCCGCCACCAACAGAAATGTATTTGAAAGGAATCAGCTTTATATCTCAAATTGTAACGTCAGACACACAATCCATACAAGTCTGTTCCGGGATCGAACAGAACCGAAGGCACTTCTCACGAAGCCCTTGCACATCCGGATAAATTTCTAATCACGTCCGGACTTCCCGTCACTAAGGGTGATAAAACCTCTAAACCGGAGATCAGCCGATGTAGAGTAACTCGACGGTAATCCTTCCGTTTTCAAAAATATCCGGTCTTCAACACCGGTCTTCGAATGCAATTCATAACGACGTATCACATATTCGGAATGGGTTATTCGACCCCATGGTCCTTTCCCGGCTAACCCGAATAGTGAGCGATTATTTAAAAATAAGTGTGGCATTCAAATTCATCCAATTTACAACAAATACCATATTCAAGGTAATTATTGATAGTCGGTTATTTAACTATCAATAAAGATGCGCAACATCATCAGATTCCAAATAATTTTCTAAATTATTTATTTTCCAAAAATATCTTTACTAGATATATAAAGTTTCCACACTTCAAAAATAAATCAACATTTATTTTTAAACAACTTCCCTTTCTTTTATAAATTCCATAGTGAATTTATATTTTCAAAATATCTACTAATATTCGATTTTCAAATCGATTTCAATATTCAATTTCAATTTATCTTTAAGAAGATAAAATCTCAAAACGTTTCATTTCATTTTGGAAAAGCATTTCCATACTTATTTAAAAATAAGTAATTCACAAATATATTTATTTTCAACATTTGAAAATATTCGATATACTTAAATCAAAATTAAGTATACATTTCATTCTTTAAGGAAATCATTCTCTTAAGCACATTTATTTGAGTCAAAACGAATGTTACGTAAAACATCGTTACGACGACTCAAAATCACTAGTATAGGGATTCGAAATTTAAGATAGATATGTAAATCCCAATACTATATAAACATTTCCTTTCAGAAATCATTTACTATAACAACACTGTTATAGTCCATCATTTCCTTATATTTTCGAAAACGTTTATTTCAACAATAAATGTTGAAATCTATGATTTCGATATTATAATACATTTTAAAACATCGTTAAAATAATTAACTTCATTTTAAAATATCACTTCTCCAAAACATATCCATTTTATTTAATAATATATTCACTGTCCAAAATCGTGAATATACTTCGTTATCCAAATTCAACATTCCTACACGTTTTATTTAAAGGCTTATCCACTGTCCAAAATCGTGGATGTAATTCCTTTAATTTACTTCTACAATTCACTTATCAAAATAAGTGATTTCGGATTTATAAACAACGTTTATAAACCACAATTATACTTTATAACAATTTCAACTTATAAAATCATTTCATTTAGCAATTTCTATTCATATCTCATCTAAGTGCAAAAGTCAAATTTATAAGTAAATTTCTTATAAATCCTTTATTCTACAGTATCTATTCACTTTATAACTTCACATTATAAATCTATTTATTTCATTCACTTATACTTCTTTTTAACATTTATAAAAAAATTCGTTTTATAAGTCCAATATTTTTGATTTATAAATTATCAAATTTATAAACCTTTTAATACAAATCGTATATAGTTATTCAAAAATCCCAACTTAAACCATTTTATAAATAAATCAACTATTTATTTCAAAAATCACACTTTGGTTAAATTTCACCAAAAATCTTAACTTTTATAACTTTAATAATTTTAACGTTTGTAAATCAATTCAAAATTTTAATAAACGTATACTTTCAAATAATCACTTTTAAAATCTTTTTTAAAGTAAAAATCGTTATTTTAAAACTTCAAAACTTGAATCCAATGATGCAACGCATCAATTAGTCAATCACAACAACAAACATCATATATCAATATGATAATCAACAAATATCATAATATCTGTAAATAAATAACTACTGGTGAGGAATCCAGTTGGATCCCTCCAACCTGTTTCCCTGCATCCAAAGACGTTAGCACAATACCAATTCCACTTCGAGGTGGAATATCGCGGTATATGGGTTTTATAAAAATATCCGCTTACTAACGGCGCAATAGGGTCTCATCCGCTATACGAGGCGGGAAATCATCAATCCAATATATACATATGCCAATATGTATATATTTCTATATATATAGATATATCCTACCATATCTAATATCACATTCAAACAGTCAATCATCAATCAATGACTGTAAAAGAAAGTCCACTTTCATTTTTTTGAGTGAGAAGATCTCACCTTAGTTTTTAATTTGCCATCCCTTTTTCCATCTTGACTTGATTTCCTTGTTTTATACCTATTTGATTATTTACACAATTCATTAATATTCGAATCAACTGAACAATTAAATTATCGTTTTTAGTAATTTTAATTATCCAGTGATTTAATTCCAAACTAATTCTCTTCATAACTTCTATACTTAAAAATTTATCTAACTACAAATAAAATTTAAAACTAAATTTCTTTACTATAAACATCTATTGTTTTATACTTATATACTAACTGATTGTCAAAATCAAAAGTGATATATTATTTTCCTTAAAACTTTATTTATATATATATGTACTTATAAAAATAATTATAGGTTTTCAAAACTCTATTATATTTTCTCTCAAAATAACCTACTGCTTAAAATTCCTCTGTTTATTTTTCTTCTAATAGAATCTGTTTTATGCCTTACAAATATTTTTATTTAAACTAAATCGAAACAAAAGCAGCTACCTTATAGCGTTAATCGAACCCCAGGCTACCCCTCCTACAGCGAGAACGCGGCGACCATCACCACTGCATCGAATGATCGAACTCCACGTCGACTTGCTCCTCCAAAGTACAAGCCCTAGCCTCGTCGCTCTAGCATCCACCCAGTCGCACGCACCTTCCTCCCCATAGCCACTGCAATACTCAGCTTCACAAGTGTCGCGCTCGTGCCCACGCGATTCCAGTCGCGCCTCCTCTCGCGAAACTGCTCGCCGCTGCCTCGAGTTGCCTCGTCGAACTGCCTCCGCTCCCTCCACTGCGAATACGAGATGCATTCTCCCCTTCAGCCAAGTCGAAGTCATCGACTGCTTAACCCCAATCGCGTGCCATCCTGTATCGCGCGTTGCTCGAATCTTCTACGACGAAGTCGAGATCGATCCCCGGAGTCGCCATCTAATTCCATTCGATTGAAAGGGAAAGTGGAATAGGAATTTTCGGTTAAAAGTTTGAAGGCAGTGATTCTCTTCTTTTTTTTTCGAACTGATTTGAGTTAAAGGTGGTTTCTTTTAGAATAGGAAGAGGGAAGGAATCGAGATTTTTACTTTAACTCGCTCGCGATTTCGAATAACTGGGGAGGAAGGGATTTATTATCGAAGTATCGGCCATTTAAAATTTTCTTTTCTTCGTTCGATTTGGAACTGAGGAATGAGGGAGAGGGGAAGAGGGAACATATGTGATTTTAACAAAAGAAAGTAGCGTGATGGGTGGCATGATTTAAGCGCGTGAGTTATGGAAGCTATAGTAACTGATGTTGACCAAATTCAAACTTAAAAGTTAAATTGAATTTGATTAAATTTTTAACGCGTTTACCTATCGTATGTTCACATATTAACACCGAAAAATACGAAAATTGAAATCTGGTAATAGTTCAATATTACGGACCAAATGGAACTGGTTTCGTCGAATTTCGAGACTGTTTGAAAAATGACTATTTTTAAATATTGATTCGAACGATTTAATTTCAAAACTGAACGAAACACTTTGAAATACAATTCTGAAGTTTCTATTATCTTCAGTATTATCATTACGATATTTCAAAAGCTTTTAAATTATTTTTCTTCAGCTTAAAACTGAAGATACAAATTTTTATTCAATTTAATGGATTAAATTTTATAATTTAATCGCCAAATTCAAAGTTATATTCGGGATTCAAATTAAATTATCATTCAAATATTTAAAATTAATTAAATATTTCAAATTTAATTTGTTCAAAATTCTGGGTCGTTACAGACTTCCCCCCTTAAAAGAATTTCGTCCTCGAAATTACAAGTTAGGAAAAAATGGTCCTTAACTCGTCTACTATTTTTCACAATCTAATAGTTTTATCAAATTTTCAAAACAAATCTTTCTACTAAAGATTCGTTATTATTTCAACTAGTTTTCCAAACCTTTTATAGTTTTCGAACATCATTGTTTACTTCAATTCAAATTTAAATTCAAATTCAAATTTAAACTTCCAAAATTTTCTCAAAAAATTTCTAACATCCTAAATTTCCGAAAAATTTCGCCAGCGTCTCCTTTGCGCGGCTAATACGGCACAACTACAAAACGTCCCTACGGCCTCTCAGATTTCAAAAAGAAAAAAAAGCCAAGCGGCTAGACAAGAAATCATCAAATCTCATATTGAAATTTAAATACTTACCTTTTGTCGAGCAATTCACTTTATCTTTGAAACCAAAATTTCCAATTCCTTTATAACCTGTATATCCTACTAGCCATAATATCTAGTTTCAACATTCAAACCATTTTGCAAATTTTATTACAAAATTTCCAGTATAAACTGCTTATACATTTACTGTTGAAGTTATACATATTCATTTTCATTCCATTTTACATTTCACATTCATTTGAACTCAATTCACAATTCCAATCTAATTTGGATTTAGTTTACTTCTGGATATTGAATTTATCGATTAACTTTCATTTACAACTGCACTATTTTAAATTAGTTCCAGTTACTAATTCATTACAAATTCTAGTTCACTTTATTCAAATTTTTTTTCAATATTCAGTTTAAATTCCAGTTTTATTCTTTTGTTCATTCCCAAAATTTATTTTCAATTCACTATTTTGGTTTATAATCACTTATATTAAACTGGATTTCAATTCGAATTCAATTTACATTCATGTACTTGCAATTGCCAATTGATTCATTCATTCACGATTTTATTTTCATAATTCAATACTTAATTCCAGAGTCTTTTCAACCTTTTCAAAATCATTTTTGAAAACAATTCAAATTATCCTTTGAATTTCCAAAACAAACCCCAAATTTTCCAAACACTTCCATTTAAAACAATTTAGCAGCAATTCCTCTTTTGGAAACCCGAAAATGAATTCTAATGATGTGGCCATCATCATCAGGATTATTTTCCAGCGACCTAAAAGAGTTTAGAGCTTTTCATCTCTCCAAAATACTTTTCAAAACTTTTGAAATTCACTTTCAATTCCAAAAAGGATTTAAACTTTCCAAATCTCCAAAATTTTCAAGTTCTTTTCAAAACATTTCCAAAAACTTCTCTGGAATTCCGTTTTAAATTACAATTCACATTTATAATTTATATTCTCAAATTTCATTTGTATACGAATTCATTTCTTAACTCTGGAGTTACGATTTCAATTTCTTATTCAATTTCATATAATGATAACATTTCAACATTATCACTTTCCTAACATCCATGCAACCATATACTGTAATAATTTACAAAAAATCATTGAAAAACCATTTCTTTTATATACAAAAATAGTTTTGGGTAAAATTATTTCATTCACCCTATTTAAAACAATACTGTGTCGGTTTATCTTGTTTAGAGTTTAGAAACTCCTATCAACACAGTTAGCTAGACTGCACCGACCAGAATCTATAAACAATCAACCGATAAGTCAACACAATACAAAACAATTTTATATTCACTAACAAATACGCGCTCATATTTATTATTACACTCAAACTCATTCTAGAGTACTACTGACTCTATCTCTAATGAGTAACACCCAACAGAGCAGGGTTGTCGCTTAACCATATGCTCTGATACCACTTTGTCACATACCGAAATTTTCGACTTTCGAAAATTCGACATCGATACTCACTTTATCGACTGTCGAGCAATCGAGTGCCGGAAACTCCAATAGTGATGGTTTAAGAAAAAGAAAAAGGCAGAAGAAGAAGAAAAGTAGAAGAAAGAGAGAAGAAGAAGAAAGAGAACAACAGAACGGAAACAATATCAGAATCTCACATTCGCAGCGGAACAATATATAATAGATAAATGAATAATCTTTAAAACAAAGAACTATATCATTTTATACATACATCAATCATCAGAGTCAACATACAACAATGGACAGTTATATAACTTGTCCTCATACAGAATGCACAGTGGAATAAATACTATCAGATACAAATACTACGTCTCGCCATCCAGCTTGCTTCCAAAGCTCCAGAATATCCAGAATATCCTGATAATCTAACTCTAGACTGCCCGTATGGAAATTGGTGGGCACCCAGAGTTTAGAAGGGAACAATAAACTCCGAGTCAGTCATGGTGACTGGTGTGAGATCGTAAAACAGTTATTTTCCACAAAGAAAATAAAACAAATTCGCAATGCTTTTGGAAAATGAAACTACCATAAGACCTCCCACCACACACACAATGCAAACGCAGAATTGGAGGAGATTTCTTCTTATGATAGTCAAAGATGCTTACTACGCAAAATCAAATTCTTTTTGGTATTATTATTAGTGCATAGTGTAGAAAACATTTCGAAAGTATAATATTAATCTTAGCCAGCATAGGCATTCCGCACTTATGCCTACTATAGCTACTATGTTCAATAGCAGGTTACCGCCACATTCCATAGCAGGTAATACAACTAAAACCGTACACGTCACGTATTGTTTCTTTGGATTTCCAACAAATGGTCAGGCTAAGGAACTTCCTTTTCCACGATGGGTACGTCCCTGGAATAGACGACCCGAGAACCTAACCGGATCTCTGCCAACACAAGGCCGGGTTACCTCTGCAAAAATAGGTAACTACTGCCACGTGTATGCCATCCCCCGATCGTAACCGATCTTCCCGAGGATCCCCGATTCGCAACAAACCACATAGTAAAAATGCAGCAACCACATAGGTTAAGTATCTGGGCTCCATACCATGATACCACCTCTATCCAGAAGGAATGACATACACTAAGGGGCGCTACTCCCTAGAACCTTGCTGCATCCTTCCTGTTTCGACCATTTCCGGGGTGTGAGGCTCGACGAAGTCTCGTCCACAAAGCTACGCTTTCTACAAAGCCCTGCTTCGGGTCAAACAAATGATCAACCTATGATCACAAAGATATAAGATCAAACAAATGATCATATCACAAATGATCAAACACTGATCATTTCACAGCAACACTTAGTATGCCACGTTACCAAATTGGGAATATATCGCTGATAAATTTCAACTACATAACCTCTGAGCTCGTACGTCTCAGAGAAGGGTGTTAAGCTAAGAGAATAAATTCTCCGCCACCAACAGAAATGTATTTGAAAGGAATCAGCTTTATATCTCAAATTGTAACGTCAGACACACAATCCATACAAGTCTGTTCCGGGATCGAACAGAACCGAAGGCACTTCTCACGAAGCCCTTGCACATCCGGATAAATTTCTAATCACGTCCGGACTTCCCGTCACTAAGGGTGATAAAACCTCTAAACCGGAGATCAACCGATGTAGAGTAACTCGACGGTAATCCTTCCGTTTTCAAAAATATCCGGTCTTCAACACCGGTCTTCGAATGCAATTCATAACGACGTATCACATATTCGGAATGGGTTATTCGACCCCATGGTCCTTTCCCGGCTAACCCGAATAGTGAGCGATTATTTAAAAATAAGTGTGGCATTCAAATTCATCCAATTTACAACAAATACCATATTCAAGGTAATTATTGATAGTCGGTTATTTAACTATCAATAAAGATGCGCAACATCATCAGATTCCAAATAATTTTCTAAATTATTTATTTTCCAAAAATATCTTTACTAGATATATAAAGTTTCCACACTTCAAAAATAAATCAACATTTATTTTTAAACAACTTCCCTTTCTTTTATAAATTCCATAGTGAATTTATATTTTCAAAATATCTACTAATATTCGATTTTCAAATCGATTTCAATATTCAATTTCAATTTATCTTTAAGAAGATAAAATCTCAAAACGTTTCATTTCATTTTGGAAAAGCATTTCCATACTTATTTAAAAATAAGTAATTCACAAATATATTTATTTTCAACATTTGAAAATATTCGATATACTTAAATCAAAATTAAGTATACATTTCATTCTTTAAGGAAATCATTCTCTTAAGCACATTTATTTGAGTCAAAACGAATGTTACGTAAAACATCGTTACGACGACTCAAAATCACTAGTATAGGGATTCGAAATTTAAGATAGATATGTAAATCCCAATACTATATAAACATTTCCTTTCGGAAATCATTTACTATAACAACACTGTTATAGTCCATCATTTCCTTATATTTTCGAAAACGTCTATTTCAACAATAAATGTTGAAATCTATGATTTCGATATTATAATACATTTTAAAACATCGTTAAAATAATTAACTTCATTTTAAAATATCACTTCTCCAAAACATATCCATTTTATTTAATAATATATTCACTGTCCAAAATCGTGAATATACTTCGTTATCCAAATTCAACATTCCTACATGTTTTATTTAAAGGCTTATCCACTGTCCAAAATCGTGGATGTAATTCCTTTAATTTACTTCTACAATTCACTTATCAAAATAAGTGATTTTGGATTTATAAACAACGTTTATAAACCACAATTATACTTTATAACAATTTCAACTTATAAAATCATTTCATTTAGCAATTTCTATTCATATCTCATCTAAGTGCAAAAGTCAAATTTATAAGTAAATTTCTTATAAATCCTTTATTCTACAGTATCTATTCACTTTATAACTTCACGTTATAAATCTATTTATTTCATTCACTTATACTTCTTTTTAACACTTATAAAAAAATTCGTTTTATAAGTCCAATATTTTTTATTTATAAATTATCAAATTTATAAACCTTTTTAATACAAATCGTTTATAGTTATTCAAAAATCCCAACTTAAACCATTTTATAAATAAATCAACTATTTATTTCAAAAATCACACTTTGGTTAAATTTCACCAAAAATCTTAACTTTTATAACTTTAATAATTTTAACGTTTGTAAATCAATTCAAAATTTTAATAAACGTATACTTTCAAATAATCACTTTTAAAATCTTTTTTAAAGTAAAAATCGTTATTTTAAAACTTCAAAACTTGAATCCAATGATGCAACGCATCAATTAGTCAATCACAACAACAAACATCATATATCAATATGATAATCAACAAATATCACAATATCTGTAAATAAATAACTACTGGTGAGGAATCCAGTTGGATCCCTCCAACCTGTTTCCCTGCATCCAAAGACGTTAGCACAATACCAATTCCACTTCGAGGTGGAATATCGTGGTATATGGGTTTTATAAAAATATCCGCTTACTAACGGCGCAATAGGGTCTCATCCGCTATACGAGGCGGGAAATCATCAATCCAATATATACATATGCCAATATGTATATATTTCTATATATATAGATATATCCTACCATATCTAATATCACATCCAAACAGTCAATCATCAATCAATAACTGTAAAAGAAAGTCCACTTTCATTTTTTTGAGTGAGAAGATCTCACCTTAGTTTTTAATTTGCCATCCCTTTTTCCATCTTGACTTGATTTCCTTGTTTTATACCTATTTGATTATTTACACAATTCATTAATATTCGAATCAACTGAACAATTAAATTATCGTTTTTAGTAATTTTAATTATCCAGTGATTTAATTCCAAACTAATTCTCTTCATAACTTCTATACTTAAAAATTTATCTAACTACAAATAAAATTTAAAACTAAATTTCTTTACTATAAACATCTATTGTTTTATACTTATATACTAACTGATTGTCAAAATCAAAAGTGATATATTATTTTCCTTAAAACTTTATTTATATATATATGTACTTATAAAAATAATTATAGGTTTTCAAAACTCTATTATATTTTCTCTCAAAATAACCTACTGCTTAAAATTCCTCTGTTTATTTTTCTTCTAATAGAATCTGTTTTATGCCTTACAAATATTTTTATTTAAACTAAATCGAAACAAAAGCAGCTACCTTATAGCGTTAATCGAACCCCAGGCTACCCCTCCTACAGCGAGAACGCGGCGACCATCACCACTGCATCGAATGATCGAACTCCACGTCGACTTGCTCCTCCAAAGTACAAGCCCTAGCCTCGTCGCTCTAGCATCCACCCAGTCGCACGCACCTTCCTCCCCATAGCCACTGCAATACTCAGCTTCACAAGTGTCGCGCTCGTGCCCACGCGCTTCCATTCGCGCCTCCTCTCGCGAAACTGCTCGCCGCTGCCTCGAGTTGCCTCGTCGAACTGCCGCCGCTCCCTCCACTACGAATACGAGATGCATTCTCCCCTTCAGCCAAGTCGAAGTCATCGACTGCTTAACCCCAATCGCGTGCCATCCTGTATCGCGCGTTGCTCGAATCTTCTACGACGAAGTCAAGATCGATCCCCGGAGTCGCCATCTAATTCCATTCGATTGAAAGGGAAAGTGGAATAGGAATTTTCGGTTAAAAGTTTGAAGGCAGTGATTCTCTTCTTTTTTTTTCGAACTGATTTGAGTTAAAGGTGGTTTCTTTTAGAATAGGAAGAGGGAAGGAATCGAGATTTTTACTTTAACTCGCTCGCGATTTTGAATAACTGGGGAGGAAGGGATTTATTATCGAAGTATCGACCATTTAAAATTTTCTTTTCTTCGTTCGATTTGGAACTGAGGAATGAGGGAGAGGGGAAGAGGGAACAGATGTGATTTTAACAAAAGAAAGTAGTGTGATGGGTGGCATGATTTAAGCGCGTGAGTTATGGAAGCTATAGTAACTGATGTTGACCAAATTCAAACTTAAAAGTTAAATTGAATTCGATTAAATTTTTAACGCGTTTACCTATCGTATGTTCACATATTAACACCGAAAAATACGAAAATTGAAATCCGGTAATAGTTCAATATTACGGACCCAATGGAACTGGTTTTGTCGAATTTCGAGACTGTTTGAAAAATGACTATTTTTAAATATTGATTCGAACGATTTAATTTCAAAACTGAACGAAACACTTTGAAATACAATTCTGAAGTTTCTATTATCTTCAGTATTATCATTACGATATTTCAAAAGCTTTTAAATTATTTTTCTTCAGCTTAAAACTGAAGATACAAATTTTTATTCAATTTAATGGATTAAATTTTATAATTTAATCGCCAAATTCAAAGTTATATTCGGGATTCAAATTAAATTATCATTCAAATATTTAAAATTAATTAAATATTTCAAATTAAATTTGTTCAAAATTCTGGGTCGTTACAGTGGATGGAATAACATATATTATTTCAACATATAATCTTTACACCGAAAATTTTAAATACATTTGTCAAAATTAGACATGGACAGTTATAAATATCTGTCCTTACAAATGTGGAATACAATAATACACTAGTGTGGTGGAAACGGATAACAATCTTTAGAAGAATCTTCTAATTCCATGCTCTGAGCTCTTCCAGATTTCTTCAAACTAAACCTGACTACTAGGCTGCCCGAGAAAATTTGGGCACCCAGAGTTTAAGGGAAAAGGAAAATAAACTCCGGTCAGTCATGGGACTGGTATGAGAAACTCAAAATACGTGTTTAGAAACAAAGGTTCATAAGACCGCGCCGCACACAAACACAGAATGGGATTTTACCTTGTGATAACCAAAACATTTGCTACGGAAAATCTGGGAATATTATTTTTAATAAGATTCTTTGAATTTTTTTTTCAAATAAACATATTAAAATAGCCGAAATTGTTACATTGGTTAAATTTGATGGCATAATAGGTTTACAACTAATTCCAAAGGTACTTATTGGAGAATGAATTGCCATACAATGGTAGGTAAGGGACTACCTTCCGTACAGTTCATCTTTAAAGGAATGTACCAAGGATATACAAACAATCCTACGCGTCTGACAAGACCGGTCTATCCCTATTTGGTATTCAGACGTAACCTGGATATAAACTGAATATGACATCACCTCGGTCGTTACCGAGCTATCCGAGAGCTCTCTTAGCATACATAACATACCTGAAATATAGAGGGTTATCTAGAAAGGTGACGACCATACCCTAATGGTTGCGAACCACATAGCCTTACGACATACCATGTTTAAGCCATTATCGGGTGATGAGGCCTAAGGTAGCGATTACCTTTCACATAGCATATTCCACTTTGAATGCCACATTGCCATTCCATGATCACACAACTGATGTCTACAAACGTACAACTCTTGAGCTCGAACTTCTCAGGAAAGGGTGTTAAGCTAAGAGAAGTTGCTTCTCCGCCACCAAACATATGATACGTTCATAGAGATCAATTAATATAATTAGAAATGCAACGTCAAACATTCGTCCATACAAGTTGTCCAGGAACAAGACAAACATAAGGCACTCTCCTACTACATCCTGTCGGGAATTACCCCTAGGATTAGTAGCCGGAAGTCCTTGCATCAAAGATCTCAAATGAAGAACTACTACCACATAATATGATATGGGAAATTTCCCCCGAGGGTCAGTGACAAGCAGCCCTACATTCCATAATTAAATAATTAATTGAATAATTATAATAATTATTAAATCATTAAATCTCAATTAAATTTAATAAATCAATAATTAAATATAAGGGCATTACTGACGAAGTCATAAACACATTATATTTTCACAAAAATAAAATTATTAATTTTATTTCATATTCTTGTTCAATTATAAAAATAAGTGTATGTATTTAGCTCCGATCGCGACGTTTTACGATTATAGAGCTGTTTATTGATAAAACGGTTTTCGGTCCTTTTATAGGTATTTTTCTAAAGGAAATCTTTTCCGAAACATTTTTTCGAAATAACTTCATTATTATTAATGATCGCTTAAAACTTGATTATTTATGAAAATAATCCATATTTGAATATTTAAAATAAATTAAATATCCCCAGTTAAAGCGATCAAATTTTGGGTCGTTGCAATGGATAATTCCTTATCGGTTGTATCATATACAACTCCTAACCCATAGTTCCTTGTGTTAATCTCATTTACCTTGAGGAAAGCTCAATAAAAAAAAGATAGATTATTCACTCATACCCACCATCGCGATAGCCTAAGTATAATGCACAGACCTTGAGGAAAGCTTAACAAATATGTGTTGTTATCTTACCTCGTTTATTCAATATATTAATAGTACTACACATAACATCATTAGCTTGAGAAAAGCTCAACAACTAAGGAGTATGCAAGGAATCTATCAATATATAAATGGTAGAAGACAACTTTATATTAAAGATTCATAATCTTTAATATATTATATCGACTTATAGAATGATGTTTTTTTATGAAATACCCTCGTGATTCAAGTGTTAGATACATCAGAAATCACGGTATACATATTACACGCCTGTATTTATCCCTTAATTCTATTTGGATTTTTTGATCCACTTGATTTTATACATTCATATTATGTAAGTTTAATTTATTATATAACTTTATAATTTGATTAACTTATATAATAGTCTTGCGTACATTACATTAATTAAATCTTATTTAATTTATTTAAGTAACAATTCAATTAATTTTATGTTATTCAATTAAACATTTATTTCTAGGTACCCGAAATATAGAGGGTTATCTAGAAAGGTGATGACCATACCCTAATGGTTGCGAACCACATAGCACATTCCACTTTGAATGCCACATTGCCATTCCATGATCACACAACTGGTTTCTACAAACGTACAACTCTTGAGCTCGTACTTCTTAGGAAAGGGTGTTAAGCTAAGAGAAGTTGCTTCTCCGCCACCAAACATACGATACGTTCATAAAGATAAATTAATGTAATTAGAAATGCAACGTCAAACATTCGTCTATACAAGTTGTTCAGGAACAAGACAAACAGAAGGCACTCTCCTACCACATCCTGTCTGGAATTACCCCTATGATTAGTAGCGAGAAGTCCTTGCATCAAAGATCTCAAATGAAGAAATACTACCACATAATATGATATGGGAAATTTTCCCCGAGGGTCAGTGACAAGCAGCCCTACATTCTATCTTCCAAATCATTTCCATGTCTTCACTTCGAATACGTAAATTGGTTTGAAGTGGTTTTCGGATAAGAATTACTCAAATCTGACCCCGGTTCCTTTGAACCAGTCATCGATAAAAAGATGTTAAGTGAATAGGGAATTATTCTTTGATTGATTAATTTCTTTTTACTAAAATATCTTCTGGAGATATATATCTTTAAAACATTATTTCCGGTATATACGGAATCAGTAAACCTCTCTTATCAAATTCTTTGATTACTTAAAACCTTTTTATATTCCAAATAATTTCATTCTTTTCTTAGGAAAATATTTCCAAATCATTTATTTAAATCTTAACAAAGATTTCCAAATCATAACCTTTAAAATGGGTCAAAACAATGTTATTTCAGACATCGTTCATAATAAAACCAAACCCATTAATTTTAAGTATAGGAATTAATTCCAAATCATTTTAATAAGTCATATTGTAAAACATTATTGAGTTAAAAAGGGTCGATAGAAATTATACTAATTCCACTCAACATCAATTTCCATATTCAACCTTTACTATCCGTTGAATAACTGTGAAATCACCTTTTAAATTCACATGGATATTACGGGTTTCCTCCTCGGAATTTAATACCAAGTATAAGAAGATCATTTTTATGCAATCCAAGTTGTTTAAATTTGGAAAATTATTTCTTTATACTTTGGGAAATTTTGATCCGAGTAAATCAAATTTACGATCCCCTTTGTCACCCATAAGTTGGTCAAGTTATTCGATCGACTCTAAATCTTTTGACATACTTAATTAACTTTTAATTATTTATTTAACAACTTTGAAATAATTTATAAATCCTTCAAATCGCCTTTAAAATACTTTATTATTCATTTAAAAACATTTACAAAAGATTTGAAAAAGAATTGTTGCGTTTAGAACTATATTTCAAAAGTACTGCAAAAAGTGCTGCGAAAGGTGCTTTTTAAGCTGTATTGATCAAAACGACTTTTCTATCACTTTGGAAATTCATTTTTATAACCCAAATCACTTTTAAAACATTTTAAAATATTTTTAGAATTTATTTCACATTTTTAAACAACTTTAAAATAACATTTTTTAAGAAATCCTTTTATGGATTCTGAATTGCAAAACCGCGCTTATTTCGAAAACTTGTTTTATTCATATTTCAAAATCTACTTGTCGAAATCTCGATTTTCTTTCTTTTTTTGAAAGCTTTGAATATAATAGTTCGGAAAATTCTTATCTCGAAGAATTCCAACCTATATTCCATTCTATATATCTGTTTGACTTTTATGGCGCGTAACGCGAACTACCGTTACGCGACGCGCCTATTTTTGACTCAATTTTCAATATTCATTTAAAATTTGCCAATATACTTTCAAATGTTTATAAAACATCTCTAAACCATATTAAATTATTTTTAAGAGGTTTTAAACATTCCATATACACCATTTCACTCAATAAAGGAAAGTGATTTCCTTTGTGTTTATCGACGTGTATTAAACGTGACTTGTATATATATTCAACAACCATATTAAACATGATAAACAACCATCGTTAACAATCATATCCAAGCATGTATATCATTCACTAATTTATATAACTGTAGTTTAGGAGTTTTCTCACTTATAGTTATATGTTGTTAATTACTATTTCAAACATTCATCAACCAAACATCCAAATATCATTAGCATCCAAATAGTTATGTTCAACGTTCAAAACTACCTATAATGGCTTAAAGTAGAGTTCTCACCATAATTAATACCAATATTCCTACCATCATTCATGTCGCCACTACACTTCTACCATTACCTAAACAACTTCATCTCCCTATCCAAGTGCTTGGCCACCCCCTCCTCTATGCTTTTTCTCTCGGCCTTAGCTCCTCTTCACCATGCTTGCTCACTTCTAAGACCTTCAAGTGCTCACAGTCAGGCTTTAGGAAGGAGGAAGATAAGTGGTGAAACTACGACCTTGAGTTCTCCAAATCTAGACCCAAAAATAGGTCATTTTCTCTCGGGTTTTTGACCCTCTTATTCTCAAAATTTGAAAATTTTGTTGGAAATTACTTTTCTCTTGAATTTGAAATAAACACTTGATTTCGACTAGTTATGAGGAAGATATGATCAAAAGGAAGGGTATTCTTGGATTCATAAAAATAAAACCCAAAAATGCACTGTAAAGAAATGGAATGTTGATATAGTTAAGCCCAAAATAGGAAAGATGTAGTCACTGGAATTCTATACGATTCGAAAAAAAGAATTACTTCATTTGGATCTGGTTTGGAGGAGTTATGCTCGAATGAAAAATAGGTATTCTTGGTCTTTAAAATTGGGCTCGAGAATGTACTTATAAGAATAGAGTTTTGAGTATAGCTAATCTTAGAATGGGAAGAAGTGGTCAATTAGAAAGTTGTAGCCACTAAAATTTTAAATGGTTTGAAAAAAATAATTTCACAATTTGGTTCAGCTTTGAAGGAGATATTATGGAATGAAGAAGAAGGAAATGTGTGGGTATTTATAGGGAAAGAAGAGGGAAAATATCTAAGCACTTACATCACCCCCTTCATCACTTCACATGCTACATCTCTATCACCACATGGCCGAAATGACCACCTCCTCCATGTGCATACTCAAGTGTGTACTCTGATGTGTAAGTGCTGACCTTTGTGCTTGCTTAAGGGTTAAGGAGATGAATAATATCTTGGATATGTATATATATAAATGTATATATGTATGTTATACGTATTTATATGTTCATGTGTGCGCATGACAAGTTTGTGCATGTATATGCATGGTTAACTATGTGTATATGACATGTAAATACGGTTGCAACAGTCTTTAAATGATTTTCATTCTTTAAACCGTTGAAAATCGAGAAACCGATTTCCGGTCACATTTTCACTTATAAATAAATATACATATGTTTGTAAACAAAATTTGAAAATAAATTTCTAATTATTATTAATTAATTAAAATGATCATGTTTTACTTATAAAACTATATAAATCAATATTAACAATTATTTACAATAATTGCTATTATACCGATAAAGCGATATCGATTTTTTCTTATATTTTCAAATCAAATATATATCTTTATAAAACTATTCTAAATGATTTATTAATACTTTATAACTATTTAAAATGAATTATCATCATTTTAAAATACTTATTTGAATAATTATAATAATTATTAAATCATTAAATCTCAATTAAATTTAATAAATCAATAATTAAATATAAGGGCATTACTAACGATGTCATAAACACATTATATTTTCCCAAAAATAAAATTATTAATTTTATTTCATATTCTTGTTCAATTATAAAAATAAGTGTATATATCTAGCTCCGATCGCGACGTTTTACGATTATATAATTGTTTATTGATAAAACGGTTTTCGGTCCTTTTATAAGTATTTTTCCAAAGGAAATATTTTCTGAAACATTTTTCCGAAATAAGTTCATTATTATTAATTATCACTTAAAACTTGATTATTTATGAAAATAATCCATATTTGAATATTTAAAATAAATTAAATATCCCCAGTTAAAGCGATCAAATTTTGGGTCGTTACAATGGATAATTCCTTATTGGTTGTATCATATACAATTCCTAACCCATAGTTCCTTGTGCTAATCTCATTTACCTTGAGGAAAGCTCAATAAAAAAAGATAGATTATTCACTCATACCCACCATCGCGATAGCCTAAGTATAATGCACATACCTTGAGGAAAGCTTAACAAATATGTGTTGTTATCTTACCTCGTCTATTCAATATATTAATAGTACTACACATAACATCATTAGCTTGAGAAAAGCTGTGACGCCCCACCTCTATATTCACGCTAGCCAAGGACACTACGGGGTAATGCCGTTGACTAGCATGAAGAATAAGGCTGTTGAGGAGCGATCATCTGTGTAATTGCTTTGTGCGAGTACCGATATGTCAGATAATATAACTTACATTTCATTTCAAAAGGAAATCCGACATATCAAATACAAACTCAAAGCTATCACACAGTGGCTAAGTGGACTTCGGAAACAAATATAGAAGTAAGCATAACATAAATCAGTCACAGATATTCATATCACAAAGGCGGAAACAGATATGAATATAACACATAAAAGTGTACATCAAAATAGTGGTCAAACTAGATCCACTACATCACAAAAGAATAGTACAAGTGCTAGACAAAAGAATATGTATACATCAAGGAGTCTCTATCTCGAATGTATAACAACAAAAACTACTAAGCTAAAGTAGTTAGCCAAAAGTCAGTTGATGGACCCTGATAAGAAGTCAAGCAGAAGCATCTGAAATACCTCGGTCTGACCCGAGTATTATTTTAAGAAGAAAATAATAAACAAATCAGTCTAGCTATAAATATGAGATAAAATGAGATAGGATAAGAGGTATGACAAAAATGTGTGATAACAAAAATGCCATACTATAACAAGTATACATAATTCAACATCAAAAGTCATACAATATCTCAAATATTCTCAAACATCCAAAAAGAATGGCACATTCTTTAAATTAATCACCAAACATAAATATTGGCAAACATATCGATGCCAATCGCAAAATCGGTGAAACGTAAATACTAGAAATCATCAACTAGAAATCCAGAAAATCACAAAAAGGGGGAAGGCCTATCTCAAACGGGAACATGAAAAATCACCAACATGTGTATCTCAAACAGAACGCTATTCCATGGTCGCTAACCATCAAATTTGAGCCGAAGCTCTGCAAACGGCTCGAAGACCATGGGTCGCTACCCCGCCAAATTTGAGCCGAAGCTCCCCAAATGGGTTTTAATCCCCATACCAACAAAGAGACATCGCACAATCGCTAGTCTAAATCATAAAATGATCATCATCGATCAATAAAAGTGTCGATTACACTAAGCTAGTAAATATACGAGTTTAGCTTCATGTCCCATAACCACAGCTTAACTTAAATATTTACGAATAAATTGTAGATTCCCACTCGAAGGTTGTCACAAGAGTTCAATCAAACAAGTCCAAGAACTAACCGGCAAAGTAAACGCAAGCGTTTCATACCACTTGTTTTGCTAAGCCGTTTAATTAGATTTCTCATACGAATGAGGTAAAGGTTTGTATATACTAATAGATTATAAAACGGTTTTATAAACGAGCTTTGTACTAAAAATAGAGTTAAAATCATCTTTGTAAACGAGTTTGAATATTTACTACTAGTATAGAAACCTTTGTATTTTAAAGTGACAAATCATAGAAATGATTGTAGAAACAATCAATCACCAAAATCCACATGCGAAGACGTGAATCAAATCCAAAGAAATTGATACCGAATCCATCAAAATGGATATTCTCAAAAATCCTGAAAAAGAAGTCATCAAAGTCAATAATAAATGATAACAATAAATCGGATAATCGCGAATCGATAAAAATTAGAACCTCAAGCAAAATAGGCAAAATAGACTGAAACAAGCAGGTCAATCGACTGGCCTCTGCAGTCAGTCGACTGAACCAGAAACCCGAAAGTTTCAGTTCCTGCAGTCAGTCGACTGACTGTAGAGGCCAGTCGACTGGCTGTCACTGGAACTGTTTTCCAGCCTATCAAATGAACAACAAACTCTCACCATTTGCAATCGGACGAGCAATGGGCTTCAGGGGTTTTTTCCAATTGACAACCCAGCCCTATAGGCTCTTCGATACACCACCAAAAACATGTTCATAAACCAAAGCTAGGATTTTCAAAGTTTTGACTTCAAAACACCAAAAATTGAAATGTTCACCAAATCAATTCAAATCAAAAGCAAATGAATATGCACAAGTGTTAGGAATTCATACCTAACAACAAAGATAGCTATAGACATAGATGTGAGTTAAAGAACTCACCTTTAAACCCAAAAACGATGAAGGAGAAGCTTGAAAGCAAAGGAAGATCAACTACTCTTCAACTTCAACTCTAGAAGCTTGAATTTAAGCTCAAAAGAAGAACATTTCCTAGGTTAGGTTTAGGAAATTTCTGAAATTAAAGAGAGAATGAGTTGGAGAAGATGAAGTGGATGCTTACCTAAGCTTCTCTTTGATTTTTGGAGCTAACACTTGGATTTGTAAAAGAAACCAGGGCTTAGGAATTTCTAATTTCCCATTCCTCTCCCTATTTTTACTTAAGTTTGAATGTATTAGGAAATGAGGATGAATGAAGAGGGGAGGGGCTGAGTTAGGGTATTAAGAAGGGTTAGTGGGCTGAAACCCAAAGCCAAACCCAAAGTGAAAAAGTCATAATTTTTTCTCAACTCCAAACATATCGATGTTTATACTCAAAAAAGTTGTAAACGACATTTTGGACTCAATGGATGTGGTCTCGAGTCCTAATTCGACTGTTTGCAAAAGGTAGCTTTTCGGATTATAATCCGACTAACGATGCTATATTTAAATATACAATCGTAAAATATACGGGTTGTAACGACCCGCCATTTCAAACTATCCAAATTGACAATGTCAAACTTGAATTGCTCCAAATAACAGATTGTTAATATATTTATTTTGCATAACTTAGCACATACAGTAAATAAATCAATCACAGAATCACAGACATAGAGTTTACAACAGAGCAGTGGAATAGAATAAATAGTAGTTCATGAATCTACTACAGAAATAACATAGTCAAAAGCAGAATACATCAGAAATCCCAGTACACAGAAGTCTCAAGTACAAAGCAAATGACACGACTGAACATACAACTGGAATAACATGAATAAACTGGAAACTGAAAATAGAAAAGCTAGATCTTCCAACGAACTCCAGCTCCAAGCGTAAAGCAAAACAAAACACTCGAATCAGGATTAACATTCTTATGCAGATAAATCAAGTTCAAGTGAAATGTCAAGTAAATGCAAATATAACTTAAAGGGATGTTGGGACCTCATCCTTTAAGGATCCGATAAACTATCTACATACATAGTACAATACGCTACATATATAATGTCTATAGTAAATTAAAATACCAAAATAGCGTTAAGGCGTTACCCATATCCCCCTTAACACATTTTTTAATATATTCCCATAGTCTATACAGTACCGTAATTCCTCCGTAAACTGGAGGGCTATCAGAGGGCACTCCATAGGTATGGTACAAACCAAAATCGTAGAAGGCGCGATAAGACATGTGACAAGGCACGCGAGGCAATGCCAGGGTAGATATACCGTTTGCGGATCCGGACTGGTGGTGACGCATAGCAGCTACTACCGCCCACCTCGAGACACACTCCCAAATCAAAGGTGTGCACACCAAATCGAATCACAAAAGCAATAGATAAGGTTTCGAAGAAATGTGTCCGATAGGAGGAATGACCTCACTTGGCCCGGCGTGGCTCCTGTTTTAGCCACATCAAGCTGACTCACGGGAGTCAGGGCTACGTAAATACCATACAGAGTCGTTCGCCAAACCATCCTACTTCGTTCTGGAATCTCCACCACGTACATAGTTGTTAAAGTGGTTTTCGGTATTGGCAGAGAGTATGACAATATCCGATCCCGGTCTCTTTAACAACCAAACGCTTATTTCACACCGTGGTCATTTATAAATTTCTTTATAAATATTTAAATCAAAATATACGAATTTAAGTCAAAACGAATATTCACATTTAATTATATAATTTTTTTTTCTGAAAGTATCCATTCGCCTTTTCTGAAACAATATCAAATCACTTCAAAATCATTTAGTCCTAAATGAATCTTCCATTAAATTCAATTATCAACTCGTTTAAATTACCTAAAAAAATTCCAGTGTATCTTTCCAAACCTTTATTTATTTAAAGTTATAAAAATCTAATTTAAATAAAATTTTAAATGACTCCTTTCAAATTAAAATTTTATTATATATATATATGAAAGTATTAGTAAATTATTTTACAACTACCTTTAATTTAAAACCCATCCTTTGTATCTTCAATATATATACCTTTAAAATATTAAATTTAAATAATAAAATAGAATACTTATTACATTTCAAACTCAAGCTCATTATTTATCCTTTCAAATATTTGGAAATCATATTTCCTCAAAATAGACCAATGGTGTCCGTATAAAATTTTCTATCCTATGGTCAAGTGGTACGGATATTTGTTATTTTAATCCGTAATGATTTAAAAATTTTACGGGTTTATATTTCTAAACCCGCAATCCCAAGATTTCAATAATTTACTGAAAATCGTTTGGGTTTATCATTTCAACCCATAACGAAGTTCTCCTATTCTAAAGTCCGTTCGGGTATGTATCATTTCAACCCATAGTGATTTCTAAACTAAGGGAACTTGCAGAGTGAGAACAATAAATAGCAAAGCATAACATAACAATTACTTGGCTAAATAAATTAACATATAACAGTGCTGATCTCAGAAGAAAATAGCTTATCATATTTAACAGTTAATAACTAGCAATTCAGTTTTTTTTTCAGTACGTTTAAATTGTCGTTTCCTACGAAATCAATATAATAAGCATAAGATTGTTAATCGTGAGTGGTTGCTCACCTTTGTGGCTGAAGAACGATGGAATTCGAGAGCGACTGACACGGCACGATGTTTTCAAATGGCTGCGACAACAGAAAATCGGATTTCAGCACGATACATTTAATGGAGAAAAATCAAATATAAGTGTATACATACATCTAAAGATGCGGAATACACATACCTACATTTCTATTAAAAAAAATTCGTGTACTGTTCCAAATTTGCAAGCACAGGCTGCCCTAAGTATACACGTGTACTCAAATACGTACATATTATACTAATATATAAAATCACTCTACTACTCATCTAAGTATGTAGCACATATGCGTTACAAGGCAAGTGTGTACTGCCACCGAAAATTTGTTTCGAAGAATAAAATATATATATATGTATTCATATATGTAGCGGAACGTCATATCTTGCATATATATTAGAGGAAAATATGTAGGCATGCAATATCAATATGAGTTATTGTCCCACTCATACACTAGCAACAGAGAAAAGTTCAAAGTCAAAATGAGGTGACAAGTTGCAAGCTAATAAAGCACTATTACAATAACCACTGTTACCTCCTAAATAGCAGCAAAACGAAGTGGGATTCATATGTATATTGTAAATAGCTAGGACCAAAATTATTTATTTATTTATTTATTTATTTATTTTTATTTTTTTGACAAAAGCCATACTAAAATATATATATATATACAACACGTTATATATTACTAATATACACTTAAAAACTATACAGACTTATTAAAACAACATTTTGAAAACCAATATATACTTACTTTCGGCACGACATATACAAAAAAAATATAAACAAAACAAAACAAACGTGTGCAGGTTGTAAAACTTGACAGTAAAACAAAGTCCAGCACCCTATATATATCTCAAAAGTTTAGTGTTAGTATAAATATAGGGGAAAAAGATTGAGTTGCAACACATTCAACCAGGAGACTTTTATAATGCACAAATAGCAGTCTGACATCACATACATATACTGCATATATGTAACAGAGGGGTGCACAACAAGTTCATACATGAATAAGGAAAGACAGGGAGCATCACGGGTTGGGCTTCGACATATAACAGGCCGAGGCAGGTAGGCTTACGCGGAGGTGTAGGCGGCGGTGGGTTGGATGCTGGTGGGGAGAGTGGCGTGGCCGACGTTGATCGGGAAAAAAGAAAAGAAAATGATGGGTTTAAAACTGTGCTCAGGGAGATGGTGGCAAGGTGAAGCCTCGGGTCGACTGCATAGAGGCATGGGGTGAGGCGGTGGTCCAGGCGGAGGGCTGGGGTGAGTTGGTTGTGGATTGATGACACGGAGAGGAGCTGGGTGGTCTCGTTCTGGCTTCGGGGTGACTTCGGGGTGGCTTCGGGCAGAGTAGGGGAAAGGCACGGCAACACTTATTTTATTTTATTCTTCTGAAGGGAAAACAAAATTACAGAGGTGAAGGAAAGAAAGGATTTGAGCATACCTTTTCGAACGAGCATAGAGCAATGAGAGTAAAAGCAAAGTGAAGAAAACAAAGAGGATATATAATAGAAAAGGAATAAAAATAATATCACCGGTCAAGTTCTCTGCTATTGAGGTGAAAAGTTATAATTGCAATTCATTTATTACTTTGGCTGCGCGTTTCACTTCGGCTGCGCAGTTCACATTAGAGAAAAAGGAAAGGGTAGCAAAATGTCAAGATTTCCGGTACCGATACAACGCACCGTTTCTCGTTTCCAACGCGTACTGGATCTCAAAATGAATGAATAAATATACTATGAAGATCAGCACGACGAGACAGATAGAATGGTACACAGATATCTGCGATCCGATCAAATCTTAAAAACTTGAATTTTCGCTACCGAAAATGTTGCAAAAACGCAGAAAATAAGATAAACGGAGCTGTAGAAGTCCAAATTTTCCAAAACGAATTTCGACGTCTTCCTCATTAAATGAATTGCATTTTTATTATATAAAAATATTCAGTTTTCGAAAATATTTAAATTTCACCAATTTAACGGATTAAATTTATAATCTGAATTTCGCAAATAAATTTACTTTAATACGTTTCAAATGAAATTTTACACATCACTCAAATAAAATAGACGCATTCCAAATATCAAAATTTCGTTTCAAATTTTTATCATTTATATTTCAAGAAATTTTCGTTATTTACGTTATAAAGTCGCTGAAAATTCTCAGATCGTTACACGGGTTGTTACAAAAGCTCAACAACTAAGGAGTATGCAAGGAGTCTATCAATATATAAATGGTAGAAGACAACTTTATATTAAAGATTAATAATCTTTAATATATTATATCGACTTATAGAATGATGTTTTTTTATGAAATACCTTCGTGATTCAAGTGTCAAATACATTAGAAATCACGGTATACATATTATACGCATGTATTTATCCCTTAATTCTATTTGGATTTTTTGATCCACTTGATTTTATACATTCATATTATGTAAGTTTAATTTATTATATAACTTTATAATTTGATTAACTTATATAATAGTCTTGTGTACATTACATTAATTAAATCTTATTTAATTTATTTAAGTAACAATTCAATTAATTTTATGTTATTCAATTAAACATTTTAATTGAATATGTATACCATAACATTTATTTTGTTTTATTTTTTTGGCATAGCCGACGGGGTTGAATGGACCCCTACCATTTTATTGAAGCACCAAAGAAAACATAGAGAAGAAGCATGACAAACAAGCTTGAACATGCTTCAAGAAAACAAAGAAACTAGGTGCTACAATCACAGAAGGAAAAAACACAGAAAAATTAAAACTAAAACAAGGACAAATCAATACAGTACGTGTAGAATACCAGGGTCGTAAACAAACTTCAAAGCCTTGATTCCCTCTCTAATTTCATTATAAAGATAGTTCTGCAGAATGGCACCTTTTCTACTTTTTTCCACCTGAAATAGTCTTACATTCCTTTCGCTCCATATAACCATGATGAATGTCTTAAGTATTGAATTAAAACTTCTGGATTTGTTTTCCTTATTCCAGTACCTCTGTATATTAGATCCCACTCGTCC
This sequence comes from Allium fistulosum, assembly GCA_030737815.1. Taxonomy (NCBI): domain Eukaryota; kingdom Viridiplantae; phylum Streptophyta; class Magnoliopsida; order Asparagales; family Amaryllidaceae; genus Allium; species Allium fistulosum. The sequence goes on from CM060906.1 coordinate 860,225,370, forward strand.
ACGTTATTTTCACTGAATACAACCCTTCCACACTTTCTCATTAAACACTCCCATAATTGTTTCACAACCGCACATTCGAAAAATAGGTGCTCCACTGTTTTAGGAATCAAACTGCAGAAACAACACGTAATATCAACTAATATTCCTTTGCTCAATAATTTTGCCTTGGTTAGGAGCGCCCTATTAATCACTTTCCACAGTAGGAGATTGTCTTTAGCACAATTATCCATTTTCCAGATACGTTTGTGCCATTTGCATGTCTCAGTGTCATCTCCTTTAATCAGGTGGTTGTAAATGTAGGCAGTTTTGTATTTCCCACCTTTAACTTTCCAATTGATCTTGTTTCCAGAGCCATTATTAATCTTAACTCTTGTAACCAGTTCCCAATAGTCATGTATTCTCTGATTCGAAGTGGAAGGCAGAAGTATGTTCGAACCATGGATAAAGTAGCTGACTTTAGCATCAGTACGAACCCCAGACTGTTCTATTTCATGGTTCGAAAAAGTTTTACGTAGAATGCTTCCATGCTGGATCCAAGGGTCATCCCAAAAATCAGCACCACCGTTAATCATATGGGAGCATTGGATTAATGGCAGAATAGTTCCTCTCATACTGAATATGCACCTTCATGTCCAACTAACGTTTTGTGGTATCTGCATGGACCAGAATTTTCATCCTTTAATGACATTGTTTGTTGACTAATGTACCCAAACACTTTCCTTTTGGTTCAGGTAGCTATCAATATGCTTTATAAAGGCTGCTTTGTTCCAAAGTATTGTATTGAGTATGCCTAGTCCACTTTTTTAGTCGGTTTCTCAATTCTTTTGAAGGAGATAGGTGCAAGGTACCTGCCATGTATTGAACCAGTCCAAAGAAACTTCATGAAAGAGGACCTTATCATCCTGATCAATTTTAGAGGCATGATAAAAGTGCTAGCCCAGTATACGTGCATCAAAAATATGACAGATTTAATTAAAGTAGTTCTACCTGCTTGACTGAGCCTACTTTTAGACCAACAATCAAGCATTGCAATTATCTTATCATAAAGCGGCATGCATTGGTTGATAGTAATCTTAGAAGTGGACAAACGGAGTCCCAAATATGATGAGGTGGATGAGCTACTACTAAGACCTGAAAGTGCTTGAATTTTCATTGTTTTACTTTAACTTAATCCGGCTATCATGATCTCCGATTTCTGCAGATTGATTTTCAATCCTGTCATTTTGTGAAACTAGTTGGGAGTGTCAAGAATTGCAGTAATAGTTTCATTGTCAGGAGAACAAAATATTACAAGATCATCGGCGAACATGAGGGATGTGATTTGGGGGTCTTTACAACATGGGTGGAGCTTAAAACAATCGGTCATAACTAACATATCAAGCATTTGAGTGAGCATTTCCATGACTAGAATGAATATATACGCTGAGATTGGATCCCCTTGATGAATGCCTTGTCTACTACCAAAGTATCCATTGCTCGAATCGTTGATAATTATAGAATATCTAACCGTAGAGAGGCATTCATATATCCAAGCCAAAAAGTGTGGTGGAGAGTTCATGTAGCCCATAATACGAACTATGGAACTCCATTGAAGCATGTCAAATGCTTTCATAATGTCTAACTTCAACATTGCTTTTGGCTGACTATTTTTGTTTTTGTAACCATGCAACAGTTCATGAGCTAGAAGTACATTATCTAAGATGTTCCTTCCATGTAGGAAGACAACTTGATTATGTAAGATCAGTGAAGGAAGCACACTTTTCAGTCTGGTTGCAATAATCTTTGTTATACATTTATATATGGTGTTGCAACATGAAATAGGTCAATACCACTTACTTCATCTGCATTTTTAACCTTAGGTATCAGGGCTATGTTGGTAGTATTAAAAGTTTGAATAAGCTTTGCTTTTTTGAAAAAGTTTTCGATTGCTTTGCATACATCATTACCAACAGTAGACCAACATGCTGTGTAGAAATATGCATTTAGCCCGTCTGGACCACCACACGAGTTTCTGTTCAGGGTAAACATAGCCTGGTGTATTTCAGGGTATACCATAACATTTATGGTTATACACACATAGATACATACATACATACATACATATATATATTTATGTATGTATGTGTTTTATTATTTGTTAATTAACCTTTAATTAACCTACTTAATCAGACAATTTAACTAAATATCAATTTTGAAAATTTCTTATGTATATAGAGATATACTTACATCAACTTAAACAATTCAAGATAAAGTAAAATATATCTATGTATATTGTACATGTATATATTTTAGTTAATTAACTGTTTAATTAACTTATTTAATTCATTAATCTTATTAATAAATATTAAAAAAAATTAAATATATTTATTATTTTCAAAGCACTTTTGAAAATAATATTATAAGATTTATAACATACATTATTCAGAAAGCCAACTTTGAAAATCATATTATAACTTTTATAATATAACTCTTATTTTAAATTTAACTTTTAAATTTAAAATCTTATTTTAATTTCAAAACAATTTTGAAATCACATTATAACATTTATAATCTATTTCTTATTTTAAATTTAACTTTTAGATTTAAAATTTCATTTTTAATTTTCAAACCAATTTTGGAAATTAGCCCAAAACCAAATTCAAATCAGGCCTTTTCTATTAGAGGCAACCTTTGGGCACACATCATTTTTTGGACCAGGCCGGTAGCCAAGAAGGGTAAGGTACTTGATTACCAAAACCCAAGCTTAGACACTACTTTTCTAGACACCATACTAATTTGTTAAGCTTAATTGGTTAGCCCTAACATGACTAATTTAGACTATATAAACTATTTGGCTCTGATACCATTGTTGGAATCGGATCTGTTGGAAGTGGGTGAAATACGTAGATTTCAAAATATTTCTATTTTGGATCTATTAGGCTTATGAAGTCTTAAATATTATTAGATCCAATCTAATAATGTTTTAAATAAAATTATATTTTATTAATTTGGTTAGAAGGAATTTTAAATTTAATTTAAATTTTTATGTAATATAATGAATGCATTAAATACATTCATGTGTTTGAATGGTAAGAGCAACATAAGCAATACACACACATGTAAAAGTTTAGAGAAAGAAACCTTTTGTTTCTTTCACTTAACACAAATAATTAATTAAGAGAAGATAATGATATAAATGTAGAAAAAGAAACCTTTCATCTCTCCTTATTTAGATTAAATGACATTACTACTGAAGTCACACATGCTTTTGTTGTCTAAATTTTTTGACTAGTAATACACACACACACACAAACTGTTTAAACTTATACATAATATGTTGACAAAGTGTTCTACTAATAGAGAAAAGTTAATTGATATATGTAGCAAGATAATCAATGAATTAAAGTAGGCATTTTTGAAGAAGAAAAGGTGGAGGACTTTCCTCTGTCTTTACTCATTTATTTAATGCCATTTCAAATTAACAATTAAACTCTTAAATATATATGCATAAAACTAATTATGACCATTCTCATATTTTGAAATCTACAATTAAAAAATATGAATCAAGTCTCAACTTATGAAGGATTTTAAAGTTAAACTTATGATTTTACACAATAGTATATTTTCTAAACTTTGAATTAAAACAACATATACACATATGTGTGTGTGTGTGTGTATATATAATTATTTGCAAACCATGTTTTAAAATTAAAATAATAAATGTATATGTGACATTTGTGATTTAGCATATGTGTTAAGATTTAAAGTTAATAAATTAAAAGGCTAACATTAAATTAGGAAGGATTTAAAGTTTATGATATTTTACACAAAAGTCCACTTATGTTTTTTTAACCACTTTCAAACAAAAGCAATCGATACTAATAAAATTCCATTCAAAAAACAACCATATAATACTTATATTCAAATTCCAAATGACTTTGAATAGACAACATATGTAATTTATTGAGTTGAAACAAAATAAAATCATATTAATAAATTTAAAATTAGGTTTCAATCAAATTAGTTTTTTGGTTAAATAAATAGTTTCTAAAAACAAGAACAAAAGGGATAGCTTAGGCATATGTAAATCGTGGTTAAGTTCCTGATCTGTATTATATGAACATCATGAATGATGAATTAAATAAAAATGTAATATGTCATAGCTCTATTGTTAAGAAGATGAACATATATCAAAAGGGGATAACATAAAATGGACCTAAATCAAATTAATATTATGAACATATATTATTAAAGAAGATGTGACAAAAGGGGATTAGTTCAAGTTAAATAGATAGACTTATATTTAGATGTGATTTGCAAAAGATCTAAATCATATGAATAAGATGAGTATAAGAATAAATAAAACTAAAATTTTACCTTAAGATCCAGTAATAGAAACACACCTTAAATGATGATACCACTCGGATCTTCAAGATTGTAACGACCCCGAATTTTATTTAAATTTAAATTGATAATTAATTGTATTTTTGAATAAATTTGTGAAATAAATCGATTTAAGTGATGCGAGTTTCCCCGATCTTCGAATAAATTTCGAATAAATCTATGGTTATATAAAATATAAAATAAATACATTGGATAAAATCCAATAACAAATTAAAATCTAGAAATTCACCTATATTATAAAAATGAATAAATTATATAGTTTTATTCAATATAAAGTAAATATATAAATCTTGATAAATCAATACAAAATAATACAAGTAAAGTAGACAATGAAGATAATTAAAGGAAATAAAATAGAGATTTATTTACATTATAAAGTAATAAACAAACAAAGTATGAAAACAAAACATGTACATGAGAATAGCTTGTAAACAAGACAGCATAGAAAGAAAAAATAAACACATAGATAATATGAACTCAACATATAAAGCAAACTAGATAAGTATGTACATTAAAACAAACAAGCAAAGGAAATATATCTAAGTGAAATGGCTTGCAAGGGAAGATATTAGCATATAGGTAAATATATATATATTTTGTACAAGATAATTTAATGCGTGAGACCTTAGTACACTACAACATCATTTTAGCCTAAGAAAATCTCTGATCAAATACAAAGTATTTGTACTAGATTATACAATACCCTGTTCATTTCATTTCCTATATGCATCCATCTCTTCTCCTTTCTATTCGTTCCATTTAAGCTGAAAAAGAAAAAAAAACTGAAGTAAATATTCTTCAAAACTTAAACAAAAGCTTCAACTTGAACAACAAATCCAACCATACAAACTCAATTCAAACTAGAGGATCAAGAAAGATTCCAACTTGCCAGTTTTCAAAGCTTGATTCAAAAGAATGCTCTGTTCATTCTTTAAGCACAGTGAGTAAACATTTATATTAAAGCTTAAGTAAATTAAGTTCTGTTGCTTGTGAAAATTCTATGTTGAATGAAGTTTTCTTTGCATGTATGTTTATAAGTGAAGTCTCTGTATATTTGAATGTGCATGCTATATGAACTATTGGCTTTGTTCTTGATTGTTCTGGTGTCAAAACTGAAAATAATTCAAGATCTTCTTCCCTAAATCCTTTTAGGCTTCAAAATACAAACAAAATTTGTTTGTAATATCAAAATATAAATTTTAAAATATTTCAATGATTCATATAAAGCTAGATTAAACAAGCAGGAAGAAGAACAGTAAAACTTTTATATATCAAAATCTCAACATGATTAATTTGTTGTTTTGGGATGATAATCAGATCAGTTATCAAATTATAGGATTTTTAAAAATAAAATCATGATTTTTAGTTTGATATCTCGAGTGAAATTCTGAGTTAACCAGAAAATGAGTTTTGCTCTATTGTGGGTGATCGAAGTGACGTGGAGGGTCGGAACTACTTCTGGGGTTAGAGGGTTGTTCAGCGAGCTTGGGAAAAATGGTAGGTGGATGTATTAACCACCATGGTGGCGGCAGGTGGTCGGAGTAGTTTTTAACCCTAAATTTGGTCGAGAGTGTAGTTTGGGTTGCTGCGGCATCTACGAGGCATCGAGTCGCAGTGGGTTTGGAGGATGGCTGCGGGGAAGGTTTACGCAGCTGGGGCCGGAAGGGTGGCGCTTCTGGTGATCGATGTTGTCTGAGCGGAACGTCTTTTGGTCGGAGCATTTTGTTTCAATGGGTTCAATTATATCGAATTTAAATCTCGTGATAATTTGAAGGAGCTAGGTGGGCTGATGGCTTTAGGAGATCGTGGATGACTTGTCGAAGGTGGTTGTTGACGCCGAAGTCTCGTCGATAAGCGGTGCAGGTGCACAAGTTGCTCTGTACACCATTGTTTTGGGTTTGGGAACGACATTGGTTTACTTCGAGTTCGACGCGAGGAAAAAGGAAGATGGGCTCGGGTATATCTTCGGGTTAGTTGGTTTGTACAGGTTTTTGTAAACCTGTCTGCGAGTTTAAAATTTAGAGCAATTTGATGGATTCAAATTTGTGAGTAAGTTTTAAACAAAGTTTAAATCCAGTTTTAGGTTTAGTTCAAATAAACTTTGAATTTAAGAGTTTCAAAAAAGGGAATTTGGATTTTAAATCAAAGTTTAAATATTTAGAAGGTGGGTTTTCAGGTCTTAAACCTGATGGTTTCAGACTTAAAAAAAAAGGGAGAGGAAGAAGCGAACATGAAGGGAGAGGACTCGGGAAGACGTAGGGGAAACTCGAGTAACACTCAGTAAAATCTGAAAAAGCTCGGGTTTTGTTTTTAAACAGAGTTAAGCTGAACGAATTTCAAAATTTGTGTAAACAGACTTTAGTATTAATGATGTAATTATAGTTTGACAACTTAAAGAATTTGTTCCAAGTATTATAAATTAAGTAAATGCTTAACGATGTTTTAAAAATTTAATTAGTGCTTTAACTAAATGATAAATTTAAAATCAGTGTTAAAGTTAATTAACATTAAAGATTTGTAATAATAATAAATTGATTTCGAAATGATTAAAGAAGATTTCTAAATGTTAATTAAGACAAATAATTGTTATTCATTGTTTAAAAAAAAGGGTAACTAAGAATAGTCAATTAATTGTAAAATTGTAATTAACTAAATGATCAGAGATTGATTAATTTGAAACTAAAGATTGGTTAGTTAATACTTAAGTATTTAACTAATTTGTAATTACAGATTGTTAATAAAAAAAATTTAAAGTTAATAATTTGTAGTTACTTTAGATAATTAATTAAGGAATAATTAATTAAAGATTTAATTAATTTATTTTTAAGAATAGTTAATCATTGATTTAGATAAATCAATAAAAATAGTTATGTGGTAAATTCTTTTAAATCACCTTTACCTTAAATTGAAAACGATTGACTATCATCAGATGTTGTCTATTGAATTGATATTTCTGTTTATGATTTTGATACTGTGTGATGTAAATTACTCTGTGCTGAACTGTGATTCGTGATTTGTTTCTGTGAAAACCCCTTTTTCCTGTAAAACGACATTTGAATTTCGATGCGACAGGGAGTCGGATTCTAGTTGGTTATCCGAAACCCACATCGAATTGTGATGATGAATCTTTGTGATTGATAAATTTATTTTATCTATGAATCTGTGGATAAAGATAAGCGTTATAGATCATACCGCTTATCGATATTTATATATCTGTGATGAATGATGTTGCACTATTGTGTGAAACCCCTGGACCACACTCTTACACACACAAATATGGATTTCACGTGGAAATCGGTCAAGTCACAGATAATTTAAATTTGATATTTTTGAAATTGGAAATTTTAATTTTAATAAATTTTGAAATTAAAAATTTGGGTTTAAAGTGAAAAGCTTTGGAAATAGAATTTCAAAGATAAAAGTTACTTTGAATAACTTAATCGAGTTTGAAAATTTAAATAAATTTGAATTCAAGTTTGAAATTTAATCCTATGATTTGAAACTAGGGACTAAAGATGATATAAAATGTGTTTGTATGAATTAAACCATTTTTAAAAGTATAAGTTGGGAATTTGAATTTAAACCAAGGATTTCCACTCGTATAAATGAGATCAGATTTTCCGAAGTGAAACTGTTTGTTTCCAAATGATAAAAGCTTTCAGATAAAAGAAGAAATTCCAGTTTAATTAAGGGAATTTTAAGATTGAATTGAAAAATGGTTTCTAAGTTATGAATGAATTCTTTTTGAAAGCTATGAATAAAATCTGGTTATTTTTAACAGATTTAAAATGATGATTTGTTTAAACCATTGAAATTGAATTGTTTTGAAAGCTATAAGTTAAATCTTTGTTTTAGAGATTTAACGAGTTAATCAAATTGAAATGGGAATTAATTTGGAAAATCTGTGAATGAATCTTTTGTTTAAAAGATTAAAGTGTGGAAATTGTTAAACCGTTGAAGGTTGTTAAAATGAATCTTTTTGTTTAAAGATTTGAAAATGGTAATTTGTTTAAACCATTTGAAAAGAAAAGTTTTGGGTAGTAAGTTGTGACTTAATTGACATCCCAATATCCATATGTTTTTAAAATGTTGCGCTCGTTATTCGGTTTAGCTGGGAGAGGACCTTTGTGTCATATAACCCGTTCCGAATACTGATACGTCGTATATGGATAGCATTTGAAGACCGGTGGTGAAGACCGGATATTTTCGAAAACGAAAGGACAACTCGTCGAATGTCTCTGCACCGACTGGTCCCCGGTATAGAGATTTTATCACCCTTTGTGATGGGAAGTCCGGACGTGATTGGAAATTATCCGGAATTGCAAGGGCTTCGTAAGAAGTGCCTTCGGTTCTGTTCGAACCCGGAACAGACTTGTATGGATACATGTCTGACATTACACTTTGAGATATAAAGCAGATTTCTTTCAAATACATTTCTGTTGGTGGCGGAGAATTTATTCTCTTAGCTTAACACCCTTCTCTGAGACGTACGAGCTCAGAGGTTATGTAGTTGAAGGTTATCAGCGATATATTCCCAATTTGGTAATGTGGCATGCTGAGTGTAGCTGTGTGATGATCAGTGTTTGATCATTTGTGATATGATCATTTGTTTGATCATTTATCTTTGTGATCATAGGTTGATCATCTATTGACCCAAAGCATGGCTTTGTGACAAAGCGTAGCTTTGTGGACGAGACTTCGTCAGGGCCTCACAACCCGGAAATGGTCGAAACAGGATCGTTGCGGCAAGGTTATGAGGGTCGCGCCCTTTAGGGTATGTCATTTCCTTCTGGAAAAGGGTGGTATCATGGTATGGAGCCCAGATACTTACTCATGTGGATACACCTTCTTTATGATGAGTGATGTTGGATATCGAGCGCTCGGATAAAGGTCCCAAAGGACCGGGAGGTGGCATATTCGTGAGTTACCTGTTACAGGGGTAACCCGGCCTTGATGGCAGAGAGCAGTTTGTCTCTCGGAGCGTCCCGCCAGAGGCGTTTCCTTCGTGGTATAGGAAGTTCCTTAGCCTGACCATTTGTTGGCAAATCCATCTTCCAATACGGAACTTGTACGGTTTTAGTTGTAGAACCTGCCATTCACTTATGGTGGCGCCCCACTGTTTGGATGGTAGCTATAGTAGGCATAGTTCGAAATGTCTATGCTGGCTAAGATTGATATTATACTTTCGAAATGTTTTCCACTATGCACTAGTAATAATAATTCAATGATTTTGCGTAGTAAGCATCTTTGACTATCATAAGAAGAAATCTCCTCCAATTCTGCGTTTGCATTGTGTGTGTGGCGGGAGGTCTTATGGTAGTTTAATTTTCCAAAAGCATTGCGGATTTCTATGTTTAAAATTCTTTTGTTGATTGTTTAAAGATAAACTGTTTTTGTTGCTCACACCAGTCCCATGACTGATCCGGAGTTTATTGTTCCCTTCCTAAACTCTGGGTGCTCATAATTTTCCACACGAGCAGTCTAGAGTTGGGTTTCTTTTCAGATATTCAGGTTTAGTAGATTATCTGGAGCTAGTTCAGTATTTGTAGTTCATTCATCGGAGTTGCTTATCTTGGAGTTGTGGATTCATTCTTGTCCGAAGATCAATTTGGAGCATTCTATTGGGGATATTGTTCCGCTGCTGATGTTATCGTTTTCTTTTCCGCTGCTATTTGTTGTATCATATCTCTGATGTATATTGATATTCATTGTATCACTCTGTTGTATCAGATATTTTATATCAATGTATTATTCTTTTTATTCCGCTGTGTTATTTACTTAATGTTGTTATAGCTCCGGCGAATCGGATTTGAACGGTCGAATCTACGGCATTCTAGTACAATGTGAAGTACGGATGTTGATTTTCGAACGGGCAAAACCCGATACGTTACAGGTGGTATCAGAGCTAAGGTTGAACTTTAGCTCAGGAGTGTAACACATTAAGTAGCTCATTAGAGATAGAGTGAAGTAAACTCTAGAATGAGTATCCTTAAGATATCCGTCTGAAAGCCTCAGTAAATTCTCTTACTATTCAGCGATAGTGAGTATGAGTGCAAGAAGAGGATGAGATAGGGGACACAGAGAAATACTACTGTAAATGGTCAATATCCTGTAACAACAAGGAAGCAATCTTTTCTCTATCGATCTCTTTTGTTCGTCATCTTTTCTCAATTCTTCGATAGTTTCTGGTAGATCCAGAAAGAAGATTCGATATATAAAAATGGGACATAAACTCCAGCTGAGTCAAATTTGTTTGTTTGGATGTATTGGCTGCCTTGTTTGCTTTGTTTGCTATGGTTGATAGGTATACTTAGTTTTTAAACTAAAAGTTTTGAAACTGTATCCATATATCTATCTATTCTTTGGGTCCGGATATATTCTACGAATGGTTAGTTATTCCTTTCGAACTGACCGATGCCCCTGCATATTTCGTAGATCTGGATAACCCGAGTATTTTGTTGATTGTTAAACAGATTCGTTCTCATATCTGATTTTGATATTCTGATTTGGTAAGCCAAATGCAGAATCAATGTTCAGTTTGATTAAATGAAACATTCTTCATCTGTCTTTGTTTTCGTGGCTGTGAATTTCGAGGATGAAATTCTTTTAAGGGGGGAAGTCTGTAACGACCCCGAATTTTATTTAAATTTAAATTGATAATTAATTGTATTTTTGAATAAATTTGTGAAATAAATCGATTTAAGTGATGCGAGTTTCCCCGATCTTCGAATAAATTTCGAATAAATCTATGGTTATATAAAATATAAAATAAATACATTGGATAAAATCCAATAACAAATTAAAATCTAGAAATTCACCTATATTATAAAAATGAATAAATTATATAGTTTTATTCAATATAAAGTAAATATATAAATCTTGATAAATCAATACAAAATAATACAAGTAAAGTAGACAACGAAGATAATTAAAGGAAATAAAATAGAGATTTATTTACATTATAAAGTAATAAACAAACAAAGTATGAAAACAAAACATGTACATGAGAATAGCTTGTAAACAAGACAGCATAGAAAGAAAAAATAAACACATAGATAATATGAACTCAACATATAAAGCAAACTAGATAAGTATGTACATTAAAACAAACAAGCAAAGGAAATATATCTAAGTGAAATGGCTTGCAAGGGAAGATATTAGCATATAGGTAAATATATATATATATATATATTTTGTACAAGATAATTTAATGCGTGAGACCTTAGTACACTACAACATCATTTTAGCCTAAGAAAATCTCTGATCAAATACAAAGTATTTGTACTAGATTATACAATACCCTGTTCATTTCATTTCCTATATGCATCCATCTCTTCTCCTTTCTATTCGTTCCATTTAAGCTGAAAAAGAAAAAAAAACTGAAGTAAATATTCTTCAAAACTTAAACAAAAGCTTCAACTTGAACAACAAATCCAACCATACAAACTCAATTCAAACTAGAGGATCAAGAAAGATTCCAACTTGCCAGTTTTCAAAGCTTGATTCAAAAGAATGCTCTGTTCATTCTTTAAGCACAGTGAGTAAACATTTATATTAAAGCTTAAGTAAATTAAGTTCTGTTGCTTGTGAAAATTCTATGTTGAATGAAGTTTGCTTTGCATGTATGTTTATAAGTGAAGTCTCTGTATATTTGAATGTGCATGCTATATGAACTATTGGCTTTGTTCTTGATTGTTCTGGTGTCAAAACTGAAAATAATTCAAGATCTTCTTCCCTAAATCCTTTTAGGCTTCAAAATACAAACAAAATTTGTTTGTAATATCAAAATATAAATTTTAAAATATTTCAATGATTCATATAAAGCTAGATTAAACAAGCAGGAAGAAGAACAGTAAAACTTTTATATATCAAAATCTCAACATGATTAATTTGTTGTTTTGGGATGATAATCAGATCAGTTATCAAATTATAGGATTTTAAAAAATAAAATCATGATTTTTAGTTTGATATCTCTGGTGAAATTCTGAGTTAACCAGAAAATGAGTTTTGCTCTATTGTGGGTGATCGAAGTGACGTGGAGGGTCAGAACTACTTCTGGGGTTAGAGGGTTGTTCAGCGAGCTTGGGAAAATGGTAGGTGGATGTATTAACCACCATGGTGGCGGCAGGTGGTCGGAGTAGTTTTTAACCCTAAATTTGGTCGAGAGTGTAGTTTGGGTTGCTGCGGCATCTACGAGGCATCGAGTCGCAGTGGGTTTGGAGGATGGCTGCGGGGAAGGTTTACGCAGCTGGGGCCGGAAGGGTAGCGCTTCTGGTGATCGATGTTGTCTGAGCGGAACGTCTTTTGGTCGGAGCATTTTGTTTCGATGGGTTCAATTATATCAAATTTAAATCTCATGATCATTTGAAGGAGCTAGGTGGGCTGATGGCTTTAGGAGATCGTGGATGACTTGTCGACGGTGGTTGTTGACGCCGAAGTCTCGTCGATAAGCGGTGCAGGTGCACAAGTTGCTCTGTACACCATTGTTTTGGGTTTGGGAACGACATTGGTTTACTTCGAGTTCGACGCGGGGAAAAAGGAAGATGGGCTCGAGTATATCTTCGGGTTAGTTGGTTTGTACAGGTTTTTGTAAACCTGTCTGCGAGTTTAAAATTTAGAGCAATTTGATGGATTCAAATTTGTGAGTAAGTTTTAAACAAAGTTTAAATCCAGTTTTAGGTTTAGTTCAAATAAACTTTGAATTTAAGAGTTTTAAAAAAGGGAATTTGGATTTTAAATCAAAGTTTAAATATTTAGAAGGTGGGTTTTCAGGTCTTAAACCTGATGGTTTCAAACTTAAAAAAAAAGGGAGAGGAAGAAGCGAACATGAAGGGAGAGGACTCGGGAAGACGTAGGGGAAACTCGAGTAACACTCAGTAAAATCTGAAAAAGCTCGGGTTTTGTTTTTAAACAAAGTTAAGCTGAACGAATTTCAAAATTTGTGTAAACAGACTTTAGTATTAATGATGTAATTATAGTTTGACAACTTAAAGAATTTGTTCCAAGTATTATAAATTAAGTAAATGCTTAACGATGTTTTAAAAATTTAATTAGTGCTTTAACTAAATGATAAATTTAAAATCAGTGTTAAAGTTAATTAACATTAAAGATTTGTAATAATAATAAATTGATTTCGAAATGATTAAAGAAGATTTCTAAATGTTAATTAAGACAAATAATTGTTATTCATTGTTTAAAAAAAAAGGGTAACTAAGAATAGTCAATTAATTGTAAAATTGTAATTAACTAAATGATCAGAGATTGATTAATTTGAAACTAAAGATTGGTTAGTTAATACTTAAGTATTTAACTAATTTGTAATTACAGATTGTTAATAAAAAAAATTTAAAGTTAATAATTTGTAGTTACTTTAGATAATTAATTAAGGAATAATTAATTAAAGATTTAATTAATTTATTTTTAAGAATAGTTAATCATTGATTTAGATAAATCAATAAAAATAGTTATGTGGTAAATTCTTTTAAATCACCTTTACCTTAAATTGAAAACGATTGACTATCATCAGATGTTGTCTATTGAATTGATATTTCTGTTTATGATTTTGATACTGTGTGATGTAAATTACTCTGTGCTGAACTGTGATTCGTGATTTGTTTCTGTGAAAACCCCTTTTTCCTGTAAAACGACATTTGAATTTCGATGCGACAGGGAGTCGGATTCTAGTTGGTTATCCGAAACCCACATCGAATTGTGATGATGAATCTTTGTGATTGATAAATTTATTTTATCTATGAATCTGTGGATAAAGATAAGCGTTATAGATCATACCGCTTATCGATATTTATATATCTGTGATGAATGATGTTGCACTATTGTGTGAAAACCCTGGACCACACTCTTACACACACAAATATGGATTTCACGTGGAAATCGGTCAAGTCACAGATAATTTAAATTTGATATTTTTGAAATTGGAAATTTTAATTTTAATAAATTTTGAAATTAAAAATTTGGGTTTAAAGTGAAAAGCTTTGGAAATAGAATTTCAAAGATAAAAGTTACTTTGAATAACTTAATCGAGTTTGAAAATTTAAATAAATTTGAATTCAAGTTTGAAATTTAATCCTATGATTTGAAACTAGGGACTAAAGATGATATAAAATGTGTTTGTATGAATTAAACCATTTTTAAAAGTATAAGTTGGGAATTTGAATTTAAACCAAGGATTTCCACTCGTATAAATGAGATCAGATTTTCCGAAGTGAAACTGTTTGTTTCCAAATGATAAAAGCTTTCAGATAAAAGAAGAAATTCCAGTTTAATTAAGGGAATTTTAAGATTGAATTGAAAAATGGTTTCTAAGTTATGAATGAATTCTTTTTGAAAGCTATGAATAAAATCTGGTTATTTTTAACAGATTTAAAATGATGATTTGTTTAAACCATTGAAATTGAATTGTTTTGAAAGCTATAAGTTAAATCTTTGTTTTAGAGATTTAACGAGTTAATCAAATTGAAATGGGAATTAATTTGGAAAATCTGTGAATGAATCTTTTGTTTAAAAGATTAAAGTGTGGAAATTGTTAAACCGTTGAAGGTTGTTAAAATGAATCTTTTTGTTTAAAGATTTGAAAATGGTAATTTGTTTAAACCATTTGAAAAGAAAAGTTTTGGGTAGTAAGTTGTGACTTAATTGACATCCCAATATCCATATGTTTTTAAAATGTTGCGCTCGTTATTCGGTTTAGCCGGGAGAGGACCTTTGTGTCATATAACCCGTTCCGAATACTGATACGTCGTATATGGATAGCATTTGAAGACCGGTGGTGAAGACCGGATATTTTCGAAAACGAAAGGACAACTCGTCGAATGTCTCTGCACCGACTGGTCCCCGGTATAGAGATTTTATCACCCTTTGTGATGGGAAGTCCGGACGTGATTGGAAATTATCCGGAATTGGAAGGGCTTCGTAAGAAGTGCCTTCGGTTCTGTTCGAACCCGGAACAGACTTGTATGGATACATGTCTGACATTACACTTTGAGATATAAAGCAGATTTCTTTCAAATACATTTCTGTTGGTGGCGGAGAATTTATTCTCTTAGCTTAACACCCTTCTCTGAGACGTACGAGCTCAGAGGTTATGTAGTTGAAGGTTATCAGCGATATATTCCCAATTTGGTAATGTGGCATGCTGAGTGTAGCTGTGTGATGATCAGTGTTTGATCATTTGTGATATGATCATTTGTTTGATCATTTATCTTTGTGATCATAGGTTGATCATCTGTTGACCCAAAGCATGGCTTTGTGACAAAGCGTAGCTTTGTGGACGAGACTTCGTCAGGGCCTCACAACCCGGAAATGGTCGAAACAGGATCGTTGCGGCAAGGTTATGAGGGTCGCGCCCTTTAGGGTATGTCATTTCCTTCTGGAAAAGGGTGGTATCATGGTATGGAGCCCAGATACTTACTCATGTGGATACACCTTCTTTATGATGAGTGATGTTGGATATCGAGCGCTCAGATAAAGGTCCCAAAGGACCGGGAGGTGGCATATTCGTGAGTTACCTGTTACAGGGGTAACCCGGCCTTGTTGGCAGAGAGCAGTTTGTCTCTCGGAGCGTCCCGCCAGAGGTGTTTCCTTCGTGGTATAGGAAGTTCCTTAGCCTGACCATTTTTTGGCAAATCCATCTTCCAATACAGAACTTGTACGGTTTTAGTTGTAGAACCTGCCATTCACTTATGGTGGCGCCCCACTGTTTGGATGGTAGCTATAGTAGGCATAGTTCGAAATGTCTATGCTGGCTAAGATTGATATTATACTTTCGAAATGTTTTCCACTATGCACTAGTAATAATAATTCAATGATTTTGCGTAGTAAGCATCTTTGACTATCATAAGAAGAAATCTCCTCCAATTCTGCGTTTGCATTGTGTGTGTGGCGGGAGTTCTTATGGTAGTTTCATTTTCCAAAAGCATTGCGGATTTCTATGTTTAAAATTCTTTTGTTGATTGTTTAAAGATAAACTGTTTTTGTTGCTCACACCAGTCCCATGACTGATCCGGAGTTTATTGTTCCCTTCCTAAACTCTGGGTGCTCATAATTTTCCACACGAGCAGTCTAGAGTTGGGTTTCTTTTCAAATATTCAGGTTTAGTAGATTATCTGGAGCTAGTTCAGTATTTGTAGTTCATTCATCGGAGTTGCTTATCTTGGAGTTGTGGATTCATTCTTGTCCGAAGATCAATTTGGAGCATTCTATTGGGGATATTGTTCCGCTGCTGATGTTATCGTTTTCTTTTCCGCTGCTATTTGTTGTATCATATCTCTGATGTATATTGATATTCATTGTATCACTCTGTTGTATCAGATATTGTATATCAATGTATTATTCTTTTTATTCCGCTGTGTTATTTACTTAATGTTGTTATAGCTCCGGCGAATCGGATTTGAACGGTCGAATCTGCGGCATTCTAGTACAATGTGAAGTACGGATGTTGATTTTCGAACGGGCAAAACCCGATACGTTACAAAGATCCACACCCAATCCTTGCAAGAGATGGATGAACCGCTTGTTTTTTATTTTATTTGATGTATTCTTTATATTTGGAGTTTTTTTTGTTTTGGAAGGGCAGACAATCATTTTAGCCATGGCTTGGAAAGGAGGAGAAAATGTAAATGAATGAAAGAATGAATGTCTGTAGGAAATAAATTAGAGGCTTTGATTTTAATTTAAAGAATGAAACCTTTCAAATTCTTTAATTAAAAAAATTTGTAACGACCATAAATTTTTAACATTTCAAATGGGAATACTAGATATATTTAAATATTCAAATTTGATTCGAATTTAATAAATAATGAGAAAATCAATTATTAATATAACGACTCGATTTTTATTGACGTATTTTTAATTTGATTTATTTGATTTTTCCATAATTTTTAATTTAGAAAATATTTAAATTGTCATTGATGATTTTTCAACAAACGATTGTATTTTTAAATTTTTACAGAATAAGATAATCAGTGTACATTATTATTGTATCGAGATCGTATGTATTTTTGTGTGCGACCGTATTTTTGTTTTGTCGTTCATGGTTCGTACGTAAACAAAATTCTATGCAACGACGTGTCGAAAATTGTAGAATAACATATCTCAACCCTTAACCTAACTTTTCACACTCCCTCTTCTCTCTCTTCATTTTTATTTTACAGTAAACAAAAAAAGAAAATGGCATCACATCTTCAAAAATTAAAATCTTAAGTTATACTTAACTAAAAATTATAAAGCTAGTTTCTTTGAGTTCGAAAGGGAGAGATCCTCGATCCAATAAAAGTTTTGGGGTGTATGGTTAGGTTTAGTAGCGATCGACAGTTTGGTCGAGGCAAGGATTGAATCTAGGGTTCAGTTTTTTTTGGAGATTTATGCGAAATTGGTTTGATTAGAGGATTGCAACGTGTTTCTAGTGTCGAAGTGCATCGTGTGGCCAAGCTTGGACCCGTGCAGTCTTCAAATAGGAATTACAACATTGTGTACGGCTGTGAAATGTACCCAGGTCGTGTTTTTAAGGGGCGTGCGAGTGTGGCATTGATGAGCGAAGCAAAGAGAGGAGGTGATGATGGATTCATCGGTGCGAACGTGAGGTGATTTCGTTGTGAGATGAGAGAGAAAAGGAGGAGATTAGTGGGAGGGAAAAATAGTTGGAGGGTAACTAAATGTTTGAAATGTAATTAACAAATTTAATTATATTATTTAAAATAGAAATCTTATATGTGTATATATCTCTCATACAATGTCCAATCAAGGCGAGATTTTTTATGTTGCGCTCATAATGGCTATAGCTACGCGATGGAATTGGTTTGGTCGAGTTTGGAGCTAGTGAAATTTTAGGCTAAAATCGAACAGTTCAAACCGAAATGCTTCGGCGCCAACTGGAATTTCGGTGAGTTAAACATACCTTTTTGGATAATCTGTATGATATATAGTAGATAAAAATAATTGCATTTGTGCTTGAATGAAATATTGGTTTGGTTTGGTTAAATATCCGCTTTAAAAAGCAAACGACGTTTGAATGAAATACAGGGAATTTTGTAGAGAAATTCAGATTTCTTGTCATTGTGATTTCTAGTTCCAATTATATACCAGTTGATTTTATTTTAGTTATACACCTGTTATATAGATTGTTAAATGTCAAAATCTGATTGTTTGGCCATGTTGGATGTGACACTGACGTATCTAAAAAATTGAACCTTTTTAGTGGAAAAGGTATTGATAGTATTGATTAAGTGCTATAGTAACTATTGGCCTCGTTATAGTATTTTGAAAAATACTATTAATTTCTGTTTTGATTTGGAAATGGTTTTGATTTGAAAAATGATTTTTTAATCCGACCATTTGGAATTTCTGTGTTATTTTATTACAAATGGGTTTTTGTACTTCTCTATCTTACTTCACCTTCTTTTATTATTCTTTTCTAATATATGTATATATGTAAATGTTTTAAAATTATTTTGAAAAGTATATCTTTTTAGAAAAGTTATTATAATAATAAATGTTTATTTAAAGAAAATAAAAAGGGTTTATCTTTATTTAAAATGAATTTTGTTTTAAAAAAGGAAGATAGAAATATTTTAAAATAAATATTTATGAAACGTTTTATATAAAACTGTTGTAATAAAAAACAAATTTATAATGGGTATTTTATAAAGGTAAGAAAGATCTATAAGCAGTATTTTATAAACAAAAGAACAGGTTTATAAATGGTATTTTATAAAGAGAAAATATTATCATTTGATAAATTGAAGAAATAAATCACAGTTGTGAATTTATTTTAATATGTGGAATGATCGTGCTATGGAAAAATATATGAGATTTTATATTTATATTTAGAGTTTTGTTTTATATTTGGAGTTTTATTTTATAAAAAGGAGTTTGTAATATAAGGAGTTTTATAAAGGCATTTTATAAAAAGGGATTTATAAAAAGACCGAGACCTGATTTCCATAAATGATCATTTTAATATTTGGTGGTATGGAAAATGTTCTTTTCATACTTAACACCAAATTCTGAGGTATGAAAACTCGTCTCTATCTTGAGAATTAAGAATAGGTGCCAAGGCAAGGATAATTTTCTAACTTATCCGATTTCATTTTTAATCGAGGAATAGTACTGTTTGAATCGAGAAGTGGTGTTAAGTATATTTTGCCTAATTTCCCTACGATTTGTTTACTTACACGAAAAGGAAATTATTTGGGGTTTATTGTTATCAATGTTTAAATGACATTTGGTTTAACACAAATAGGTATGGTTTTTGAAAATGCAATATTCTTAAGATTTGTAAATATACTTATACCATTGAGATTAGTATATGGGTACATTTCCAAAGTATTGAAAATGTAATGTTTTATGAATATACTTATACAGTTGATATAAGTATATGGGAAAGTTTTTCTAAGTTTTGAAAGTGATATGTTTTGTTAGTATACTTGTACAGTTGGGATATGTATATCGATATGTTTTCTAAGTATTGCAAATAGTAGAGAAGATTTATAAATATATCTTTGTAATTGTATTTTTAATACAAGAATTTACAAAGTGGTTCAAATTAACGAGGGTAGTGGATGCTTATATGCTTAACTAGTGTTATTTTCCTTATGTAATTAAACCTTTGGTTGAATTGTTTGTATATTTGATAGTTAAATAATCGACTATCAAATCTTGGCTAGTTCTAAAATTAACGTTGTCGGTTCGGAGAGACCGGAATCGAATATATTATCCGGAAACCACTTCGAATCGGCACAAGCATTCGAATTGGAGACATCTTAAAGATGATCAAAGATGGAGTTCTTTGAAGTGCAGAGGCTACTTGCTACTAATTCCGAGGGTGATTCCAAAACGGATGTAGTAGAAGTAGTGCCTTTGGTTTGTCCAGTCCTAGAACAACTTGTACATACGAATGCTAGCATTGCATTGTTGCTTGAAGGGCAATATTAGCATTCCAAGTGGGATTTGCTATAAAACGATAAAACATAGCCTCAAGCCTCACAACCGGTAATGAATAAAGCAAGGATGTGCCACGGGGCTAAGTGGGTCTCTCCCGTTAGGGTAGGATCATCGCCCAATCTTGATCGGTTTTTATAGATTTATGTATGCTTGAGACTCGGTATGGTTGTCGACCAGTAACCGAGGGGTGATCATATTCGGTATCCAGGAAGGGGTAGGCCGATCCAACACGTGCTTCTTAGACTTGATTGTATACTATGAATGCTGGAATTTAATTAATGTAACAATTTTGGCTATGATTCAATATTTATTTTAAATTCAAGATATTATTGTAATATCAGAAGATTTCCTATGAATTGGTTTGGTTATTGTAAAGTAAAAACCCATCCATGTTTATATGCGGCGTGGTATTATGAGATACCTTTATTTTGAAAGGTTTTATAAAATTAAAATTTGTATGATGTGTGTGTCTCACGTTTGTTTACCAGACTGATCCAGGCATTATTTTTCTTATAATGCTCGGGTCAGACCGAACATATTTCTAGATTTTTCTTTGGATGCATTGAAGCTTCAAGAGAAGGGCTAGTTGCCTCTAAGACATATTTACGTATTTCTTTATCTCCGCTGCATTGGTTGTTTTGTATTTATCAGCATTTTTAAGGATAGGTTATTATAGTTATCCAGGCAGATTATAGATTAGTTTACTCTGATTGATGTATGTATATAGTTTTCTTTTGTGAAGGTCTATTGTATAGTATACATTACTCGTCACGATGTGAGATTCTATTATGTCTTTTCTTTCTTTTTCCCCTAACAATCTGTCTTTCTGGCACTTGGATGTTCGGCACATGAATACCATGGATGTATTAATGTCGAATTTTGAGGGTTGAAAATGAGGGTCGTTACAAGTGGTATCAGAGCTTAGGTTGAGTGAACATCTAGGCTTTGGTGGCGTAGACTCACTAGAGATAGAGTAAGTGACACCCTAGAATGAGTTTGAGTGTGTGTATATACATGAGCGTGTATTTGTTAGTGCTATAAAATGTTTTATATTGCATTGGTTTATTTGTTGAGTGGTTTATGAATTCTGGTCGATACATAAGGTACAACATATCGATAGGGGTTTCTAAACACTTGAACAAGGCAAATCAACACAATATTGTTTTGAAAAATGGGTAAATAAAATAATTTTACCCAGATTATATTTTATATATAAAAGAATAATTATTAGAAATTATTATGATTATTTATGCTGTGTTTGTCTATTAGGAAATGATAATATTTAGCTATTATCATTTATTGTTTGATTAGTCATGCGCATCTAGTTTAGGAGCATCAATGATTTCTGTTGATTGATTGTTTATGCTCAGATAGTTTATGAACATTTTTTTGTTTGGTTAAATTAAATACGAACACCTTGTGAATTCAGTTTCACGATTTTGTTATCAGGCTTTCGGTAGTAATGTTGGATTAATTTTAATTTTAATAAAAGTTATTTATTATAGTCTAAACAAAGATGTACATTTGTGAAATGTTTTATTTAAGGAAGTGAATTTATAAAATGTGGTTTATAAAGTATTGTTTATAAAAAAAGGATTAAACTAAAAATTTAAGAATTTAAATCCCGGTGTTTTGAAAATTGTTTTTCAAAGTTTTTGGAAAATAATAATAATAGTATTATTTTAAAGTATTGACTAACTAAAATCTTTTTAAAAGAGATAGAAAGCACTGAACTCACTTCGGTCGTTGGAAAATAATTTTGATGATGACTGCAACACCATCCACGTTCAATTTTGAGTTTCTAAGTGGGGGAATGCTACCATAGTAGTTTTTCTTCATAGTGTTTTGGTAAAACAAATTTTGTTTAAAACTCCAAAAGAGATGATTTGATATACAAAAAGGAGAAATGTATATTATTATTATTTTAAATGTTTTGAAATAAAACCCGGGGTGTTTAATTCTAAAGTTTTCAGTTATGTCATTATATAAACTCATATATCCTATTCATTATGATAATGGGTTATGCATCTCATCATAACCTGTTGTTTGGTAATTTTCAACAGTTGAAAATGAAACAGAATTTTTGGCGATTTTGGACGGTCGAAAAACTTTCGAGTTAATTGAGAAATTGAAGTTAAGTGTTTTTGAGAGGGTATAAGAAAATAAGTTTTTATAACTTATAAATTTGAGAAGAAAATAAGTTAAACAAGTCTTATATTTGTTGAATATCCTGGTTGACTAAACCAATTTGAGATTGTATATATACTCTTAGGAAGGAGAAGAGTATTATATAAATATCAACTTGAGCTATGAAATGAAATTTAACTTAATTTTAAATGAAATGATTTTATGAAATGGTTTATAAATGATTAGTATTAAAGGAAATTTACTATAAGTAAAAATAAATGTGATGCAAATTAAAAAGAAATCGTTATAATTAAGAAACAAATGGAATAAATACGTAAGTTGTACGTTGGTCATTTTATTCACATAGCTGTTTTGATCTAGATTCGGGTACATGATTTCTAGGTGATTTACACCGATCCGAATAAGGATTTTTCACTTGATTCTTGACGGCGAAAATTTGATATAGATTTTTGATAAGATTCTGAAGTTTCCTATCATAGTTTATGGCTATGTAAGGAGAACATAGGTTTCTAATCAAAGAACCTGATCGGAATCCACACTAGGAAAGTCAAGTGAGCGATACTAGTTCGAAAATGAAATTTGTGTGATTGAGCAAGCGATCAAACTTGATATTGCATATGAATGATATATGTACAATATAGGAGCTTTAATATAATTATATGATTTTATCATTATAAATGCAAGTTATATAGTTGGATATCATTTATAAGTGAGATACAGGTAGCTAGGGCTTTAATGTTTTTGGTTTCATGAGTAGAGTTGGTTTGCTCGACTAATAGGTACACATTTATATCGTTGTTGATGATTTTATGCATCAGAAATGAGAGGCCACTTTTGAGCTTTTATTTTCATTTATTGGTTTGGGCCAGTTATGGCGATTTGTAGTTTTCCTAGATCGAGCTACGCAAAGGAGGTGCTATCGAATTTTTTCATTACATTTGGGACTTTAAAAAATTATTAACACGTTTCAACTAATTGATTTTGAAAGCTAAGGGTTCAGAGACATTTCTCTTCCTTTAGAAATTTCGGGGACGAAATTCTTTTAGGGGGGAAGAATGTAATGACTGGAAATTTTTAACGTTTCTAACAAGAATAATTAAATTATTTAAATATTCAGATTTGATTCGAATTTAACAAATAATAAGAGAATAAATTATTATTATAATGACTTGATTTTTATTGACGTATTTTTAATTTAATTTATTAGATTTTTTCATAATTTTTAATTTAGAAAATAATCAAATTGTCGTTTGAAGATTTTTGGCAAACGACGGTATTTTTGATTTTTTACAAAATAAGATAATCAGTGTATATTATCATTGTTTTAAGACCGTGTCGTATTTATGTACGACCATATTTTCGTTTTGTCGTTCGCGGTTCGTACAGAAACGAAATTTTGTGCAGCGATGTGCCAGAAATTGTAGAATAACATATCTTAACTCTTAACCTAACTTTTCAGTTTCCCTCTTCTCTCTCTCTTTCATTTTTATTTTACAGTAAATAAAAAAAGAAAATGGCCTCACATCTTCAAAAATTAAAATCTCATGTTATACTCAACTAAAAATTATAAATCTAGTTTCTTTGAGTTTGGGATGGAGAGATCTTTGATCCCATCTAAGTTTTGGGGTGTACAGTTAGGTTTAGGGTTGATCAACAGTTTGGTTGAGCAAGGTTTGAATCTAGTGTTTGATTTTTTCGGAGATTTATGTGGAATTAGTTCGATTCGAGGATTGCGACGTGATTCTAGGGTCGAAGTGCATTGTGTGGCCAAGTTTGGATTCATGCAGTTTTGAAATGGGAAATGCGACATTGTTTACGGCTGTGAAATGTGCCCAGGTCATGTTTTTTAGGAGGCGTGCGGGCGTGGCATTGATGGGTGGAGCTCGGAGAGAGGATGATGAGGGATTCGTTGGTGCAAATATGAGGTGATTTTATTTTGAGATGAGAGAGAAAAGGAGGTGAGAAGGATCGGTGGAAGTGGGTTTTTGTGCATGGTGTTCATGCCCAGGAATATACTAGTGGGAGGGAAGAAGATTTGGAGGGTAATTAAAAGTTTGAAATGTAATTAGCAAATTTAATTATATTATTTAAAATCAAAATCTTATAAAATGTATATCTCTCTCATACAAGGTCTAATCAAGGCGAGATTTTTCGCATCGCGCTCGAAATGACGATAGCTATGCGATGGAATTAGTTTGGTCGGGTTTGGAAATAGTGAAATTTTGGATTAAAATCGAACGTCGTTTGATTTTAGTTCAAACCGGAATGCTTCAATGTCAACTGGAATTTCGGTGAGTTAAACTCACCTTTTTGAATAATCAGTATGATATATAGTAGATAAAAATAATTGCTTTTGTGCTTGAATGAATTATTGGTTTGGTTTGGTTAAATATCCACTTTAAAAAGCGAATGACATTTAAAATGAAATACAGGGAATTTTGTAGAGAAATTCAGATATCTCATCGTTGTGATTTCTAATTTTAATTATACACCTGTTGATTTTATTTCAGTTTGTATACATATTATATAGATTGTTAAATATCAAAATTTGATTGTTTGACCACATTGGACGTAACATTGACATATGTTAAAAGTTGAACCATTTTAGTGGAAAAGGCAGTAATAGCATTGGTTAAGTGCTATATTAACTATTGGCCTCATTATAGTATTTTGAAAAATAACTATTAATTTCTGTTTTGATTTGGAAATGGTTTCAATTTGAGAAATGATTTTTTAATCTGACCTTTTGGAATTTTTGTGTTATTTTATTAAAAATGGGTTTTTTGTACTCCTCTATTTTACTTCAACTTCTTTTATTATTCTTTTCTAATATATGTATATATGTAAATATTTTAAAATTATTTTGGAAAGTATCTATCTTTTTGGAAAGGTTATTATAATAATGAATGTTTATTTTAAAAGAAATAAAAGGGGTTTATCTTTATTTTAAAGTGATTTTTGTTTTAAGAAAGGGAGTTAGAATTATTTTGGAATAAATATTTGTGAAACATTTTATATGAAAATGTTGTAATGAAAGAGCAAATTTATATTAGGTATTTTATAAAGGTAAGAGAGATCTATAAGCGGTATTTTATAAAAAAATGAATAGATTTGTAAATAGTATTTTATAAAGGGAAAATATTATCATTTGATAAATTGGAGAAATAAATCACAGTTGTGAATTTATTGTAATATATGGAATGATCATGTTATGGTAAAGTATATGAGTTTTTATAATTATATTTGGAATTTTGTTTTATATTTGGAGTTTGGTTTTATATTTGGAGTTTTATTTATAAAAAGGAGTTTGTAATATAAGGAGTTTTATAAAGGCATGTTGTAAAAAAGGATTTATAAAAGACCATGACCCGATTTCCACAATTGATCATCTAAAAATTACGGTGGTATGAAAAATGTTCTTTTCATACTTAACACCAAATTCCAATGTATGGAATTCGTCCCTATCTTGAGAATTAAGAATGAGTGTCGAGGCAAGGATAGTTTTCTAACTTGTTCGATCTCATTGTTAATTGAGGCTTAGTACTGTTTGAAATCGGGAAATAGTGTTAAGTATATTTGGTCTAATTTCCCAACGATCCATTTACTTACACCAAAAAGAAATTGTTTGGGGTTTATTGCTATCAGTGTTAGAATGACATTTGGTTTAATCCAACTATGTATGGTTTTTGAAAATGAAATCTTCTTAAGATTTGTAAATATACTTATACCATTGAGATAAGTATATGGGCACATTTCTAAAGTACTGGAATTGTAGTGTTTTATGAATATACTTATATGGTTGATATAAGTATATGGGAAAGTTTTTCTAAGTTCTGAAAGTTCGATGTTTTGTAAGTATACTTATACAATTGAGAAAAGTATATCGATATTTTCTAAGTATTGCAAATAGTAGAGAAGATTTGTGAATATATCTTTGTAAAGGTATTTTTAATACAAGAATTCATAAAAGGTTCAAATTAACGAGGGGATTAATTAAAGAGGCTTAGTGGGTGCTTATGTGCTTAACTAGTGTTATTTTCCTTATGTAATTAAACCTCTGGTTGAATTGTTTGTGTATTTGATAGTTAAATAACCGACTATCAAATCTTGACCAGCTTTTAAGATTATTATTGTCGGTTCAAAGAGACCGGGATCATATTTATTATCTGAAAACCACTTCAAACCGGCATAAACGTTCGAATTGAAGACTTCTTTAAGAAGATCGAAGATGGAGTTCTTTGAAGTGCAAGGGCTAATTACTACTAATCCTGTAGGTGATTTCAAAATGGATGTAGTAGTAGTGCCTTTGGTTTGTTCGGTCCCAGAATAACTTCTATGGATGAATGTTGGTATTGCATTGTTTTCTGGAGGGCAGTGTTAGCATTCCAAGTGGGATTTGCTATAAAAAGGTAAAACGTAGCCTCAGGCCTCACAACCGGTAATGAATAAAGCAAGGATGTGCCGTAGGGTTAAGTGGTTCACTCCCATTAGGGTATGATCATCGCCTAATCTTGATCGGTATTAATGGATTTATGTATGCTTGAGACTCGGTAGGGTCGTCGGCTAGCAACCGAGGGGTGATCATATTCGGTACTATCCAGGAAGGGGTCGGCCGGTCCTGAGTAGTAGAGGTGCAAATGTTTTGTAGCCTTGGTACATTTTATCTAAAGATGTACTGTACGGAAGGTAGACCCTTACCTTTTTGTTGTATGGAATCCAATCTTCTATACGTGCTTTTTAGACTTGATTGTATACTATGTATGTTGGAATTTAATTAATGTAACAATTTCGGCTATGATTTAATATTTATTTTAAACCCTAGATATTATTATAATATCAAAAGGTTTTCTAAATGAAATGGTTCGGCTATCGTAAAGTAAAAACCCATCCGTATTTATATGCGGTGTAGTCTTACGAGATACCTTTATTTTGAAAGCTTTTATAACATTAAATTCCATATGATGTGTGTTTGTCATGCTGGTTTACCAGACAAATCCGGGCGTTATTTTTCTTATAATGCTCGGGTCAGACCGAGCATATTTTCAGATTTAGCTTTGGATACTTTGGGCTTCAAGAGACAAGCTTGATGCCTCTAAGACATATTCATGTATTTCTTTATCTCCACTGCATTGGTTGTTTTTTATTTATCAGCATTTGTGAGGACATGTTGTTATAATTATTTAGGCTAATTATAGATTAGTTTACTCTGATTGATGTTTGTGTATTACAATTTTCTTTTGTAAACATCCAATGTATATTATATATTACTTGTCACGATGTGAGATTCTATTCTGTCTTTCCTTTCTTTTTCTCCCAACAGTCCGTCTTTCCGGCACTTGGATGCTCGGCACGTCAATACGGTGGATGTATTAGTGTTGACTTTTGTGGGTCAAAAAGGTGGGTCATTACAACTTACCTAATCAATTCCCTTAATTATTTCTCTCTGCGCTCATCTCTCTTCACATAGTATGGCTAAAATTACATGCCATCAAATGACATAACTTCCATAAATCCCTTCATGCCATTATCTTTTATTTAACCCATTTGAAATTACACTGATATCGTATATTGATGCACAAATATAACTTTTATAAATGCATTCAAATAATTACAAACAACTCCCAAAATCCAACAGAATTAAATAATACTTAATATTTCTTAAATATTAATTAATTTAATTAATTTACAATATTTTATAAATTGATTAAATCATGTGGTTTTTGGAGAATTCATCATTACGATTGTGCGGCTCAAATGTGTAAATTTAGTCAGCGATTAATATCAAACGATTTAGATATTAACACTCACATGTCACCTTAGCTTGCGGTGTGACATTTTGGCTAAATATATCGCTTTCACATATTTTGGTAAAATCTAATTTTACTTATTATAAGTGGTACCTAGTAGTAACGATTATTTACACTAATTCTCTTCGTCAAAACCATATCGCATTAGGACTATGGAATTCGGTTTTTGTCAAAACTCCAACATCATCCATATTCAACTTTGTAATTCCAAACAGAAAGTCCTTAGCTTAATAATAACAATTATTATTAATCGTATTGCTTTGGCTAGAGGTTACCTTGATACTAACCCCATATAACTAAGGAGACAAATTCTATATTTAATAGCGATTCACTTATATTTCTTCAACTGAGACCCAACTATAGTCGTTTGATGGATATCATGCTATGATTTAACTATATTCAAAGTGGAGTGTCGACATTAAAGTTACATAATATTCTCAATTCCAAGGAACTGTGTAACATCATCACTTCGAAATTGTATATTTGACCTTAGTTATATTAACCAACATAGAACTTTAGAGTGATTCATTCCATAGTTATCCAATAACTATCAGTACATAACCCCTTACTACCCCCATTAGCCATGAGTAATACAACGCCTAACATTTGTAGAGCATCGCGTACTCCAGTCTCAACGGATGTAGTGAAATTCGGTGTCGATACATCTTGATTAGAAATATTAAAAAGGGTATGTTTATTTTATTGTGATAAACCGCTTATAATTAGAACACATTGTAACTTCTATCACAAAACATACCATTTATAGATTTTTATATTAAATATACTTTTAACTAAATAAATAATTGATATAACATATTATATCAAATATAAAATAGAAAGAAAACAGCTTTTATTTTGAACAAGATTGGTTATCCAGTTAGATATATGTAAAAAAATTACATAATTGCCCCTATGGCATACCCTTAATTCTATAAATATACATATCCTAGACTCGAGAAATCGTCAGTGAAGGTAACAAAGTAAGAACTATTACCCTTGGTGATTATAGGCATCGGGCCACATACATCACTATGCACTAACCTTAAGAGTTCATCAACCCTTTCATTGCTCCCACTGAAGGGGTGCTTGGTTATTTTACCTTTAAGACACGACTCACATGTGTCAAATTATTTAAAATCAAGTGACAGGAGAAAACCTTCGGTTTTCAGTTTGTGTAGTCGTTCCTTACTAATATGACCTAGCCTACAATGCTAAAGATAATTTTCGTTTATATTATTAGAAGAACTACTCATAGAACGTACATAATTAGTATTGATCACATCGATGCCATTTTTAACAACACCATCACAGACTTTATTTCCATTCAAACTAATATTCATAACATTATTCTCACCATGAAATATATATATATATATATATATATCCTTGGACAATCTAGAAACATACACAATTCCACAAATAAAGTCTTTTACAAAATAACAATGATTTAATATAAATAGTACTCCACTAGGCAAACATAAATGATAACCTTCCACAACTGTTACATCTACAATAGATCTATCAAAAACCTGGAGCCCCATCTCTCCTTTTGCTACGCGGACCCAGTTTCTAAGCCCATGTAACGAATTATATATATGAGTTGTTCCAATATCTAAAACGCAAGTCATTTTATTGATTGTACAACAATTTCGAATCATAAATGTACCTGATGGAGCTATAGAACCGTTCTGATTTCTTTCTTTTACAATCTTTAGGTATTCAAGGTAGTTCCTTTTCTAATGACATCTCTTATGGTAGTGGTGACATTCATCCTTTCATTGATCTTCTTACTTTTCTTATTCTTCTTACCTTCTTTTATCCGCTTCTTCAAACCTTTTGAAAATGACGCACCACCCTTTACAGCCAGCATAACCCTTTGATCCTTGGGTATAGACTCGGGGTACCTCAATATATCGAGGAGCTCCATGAGATTTACATTCAATTGGTTCTTATTGTAATTCAGTATAAATTGTTCATACTGAGGTGTAAGTGAACCAAGGCTCAAATCATCATGTAACTCTTTGCTTAACTCTACGTCCAGTTATGGAAGCCTATCAATCTAGCCCTTTATCATCAGTACGTAATCATCCATTTTTTCCCTTTAGTCATTTTGATATTGAACATCTTCTTCGTAAGCTTGTACCTCTCGGAACTTGGTTGTTCACCAAATAAGGCCTTGGGACTATCAAATATCTCATGGACAGACATGTTTTTGTGCTACCTCCGCAATGGCTTGTCTATCGTAGACAACACAAAAACCTAGCGATCTCTAAATCTGAAACTCATTTCTCATAAGCAAGTCAAAGTCGAGGTTGCATCATCAACGGGTTGTTCTTTAGGATTGTAGGTAATAGACGACCATAATTGCTCGTAAGTCAACTCTATATTAGTCGCCCTTAGCCAATTGATATAGTTGGGTTTGGTAAGCTCATCGCTTTTGGAAAATAATTTTGGAATTGACGTTTTCCGCAACTTGTAATCAGTAGATTATTAGGACAATACCATAATAGATGTGCCTATAATAATAGTAAGGTTAAACTTTATGTTTCATTTTACTAATAAGCTCCCATTAGTCTTTTATGTTTAACCAAACCCTATGTCGAAACATAGAAGTCTTTAGACTTCACTAGTAGGTGTTAGGACTCGTTTGTCTTGAAATTCCAACCTTGAGTTTGCACAACAGGTCATAGCTCCATAGACGGTGGATAACACATTATCGGTTGTATCATATGCAACTTCTAACCCATGGTACCTTACCCTAATTTCACTCCGACCTTGAGTTTGCTCAACAAATTGAAATGAAATTATTCACTTATACATACCATATCTTGACGGCCTAAGTATAGTATATGTACCTTGAGTTTGCTGAACAAATATATATAGTCATCTTACCTTATCTATTCTATATATTAATAATACTACACGTAACATCCCTAGCTTAAGTTTGCTCAATAACTAAGGAGTATGCAAGTAATTTATTATTATATATGGTAGAGGACTACATTAAAGATTCACAATCTTCAATATATTATATAGAGTGATATTGACTTATAGAATAATGTATTTCTAATGAAACACCCTCATAATTCAAGTGTTGGACACATGTGGAATCACGGTATACATACATTTACGTATGTATTTATTCCTTAAGTCTATTTAGGGTTTCTATAATGTTCCATCTTTGGATTAAACATTCGTATTATATAAATTTTATTATTATAAAAATTTTATATTTTAATTACCTTATATAATAATCTCATGTATAACATTATATTAGTAAAATCATATTAAATTAATTTTAATTAATTAATTTTTTAATTAATTGTTTATTATTCAATTTTAGCATATTACATTGAATATTTATATATTATAACCTTTATAGTAATACACATATAACATTTATATATATGTATGTATGTATTTTAATTAATTAATTTATTTAATTAAATTATTTTAATTAAATATTATTAATTTCGAAAATATTTTATATACATACATCTATGATAGAGTCAAGGGTATGCCCTAGGGTAAATTAGGTAATTTATTACATATATCTAACTCTATACCCAAACTTATTTAAAAAAATATGTTTTTCTTTCTATTATATACTTGTTACATGGTGATAGAAATAATTAATTAATTAATTTAAAGTATATAGATGGAAATCCTTAAATGATATGTCATATGATAATAATTACAAAGTGTTATAATCATGAAAATTTATCACATTGAAAATAACATATTGTTTTAAGTATTTCTAGTTAAGATGTTTCGAGAAAGGATATCGATTCATCCATTTAGACTAGAGTAGGTAATGCACTCCTAATGTTAGATGGTGTATTTCTCGGGGCTAATGGAAGAACTAAGGTGTTACGTACTGATAGTTATTGGATAACCATGAAATGACTCACTCGAGATTTCTCCGTTGGTTAATATAACAAAGGTCAAACAGACAATCTCGAAGTGACAATGTTAGATGGTTCCCTTGATTTGAGAATACTTTGAAACTTCAGTATGGACACTCTACTTTGATTATAGTTAAATCGAGGCATGGCGTCCATCGAATGACTATAGTTGGTCTGAGTTGAAGTATTGGAAGGAAAGACCATTCAATAGGGAATTTGTCTCCTTGGTTATATGGGGTTAGTATCACGGTCAACTGTAGTCAACATAAAATCAGAGTCTCTGACCAGAGTAGCAAGTTTAATAATTGCTATTAATGAATCAAGGATTTTGTGTTTGGAATTACAAATTTGATTGTGGACGATGTTGGAGTTTTGAGAAAAACCAAATTTTATAAGTCCTAATGTGATATAGTTTTGACAAAGAGAATTAGTCTAAATAATCATTATTACCAAGTATTGCTTATAACAAGTAAAATTGGATTTTACCAAAAGATATGTAAGTGACAAATTTACCTAAAATGTCACACAACTTGCTAACATGATGTGTGAACATTGATGTTCGAATTGTTCGATATTAACCGCTGATCGAATTTACACTTTTAAGTCCCATAATCGTAATGATGAACTTTTTGAAAAACCATATTAGTTAAGTAATTTATAAATTTTTGTAAATTAATTGAATTAATTAATATTTTAGAAATATTAATTACTACTTAACTTAGTTGATGTTTGGAAGTTGTTTATGATTATTTGGATGCATATATAAAAGTTATATTTCTCGCATCAATATACGATATCAATTTACTTTAAACGGGTTTAAATAAAAGATTATTGCATGAGAAGGGTTTAAATAAAAGTTATATTTCTCGCATCAATGTTAGACGGTGTATTTCTCGCATCAATATATGATTTATAAAAAAATTATGTCACTTGATGGTGTGTAATTTTAGCCATACCATGTGAAAATAGAGGAGTGGTGAGAGAGATAATCAAGGGAATTAATTAGAGAAGTTTTAATTAAAGAATTAGAAGGGTTTCATTCTTTCAATTAAAACAAATTCCCTAATTTATTTCCTATAGAAAATTCATTCTTTCCTTAATTCACTTCTATCTTCTCTCCACCAAACTTTCTATGACTAAAATTTTTTTTCCAAAGTTTTATCAAATTCAAACATAAAAAGTAATGGAACATAAGTGGTTCATCCATCTATTGCAAGGATTGGGTATGGATCTTGGAGATCTAAAGAGATATCTTCATTTAAGGTGTGATCTTTTTGGCTATGTCTTAAGATAACCATCCAATCTCCTTTTATATTTGTTATATCTTATTAGAATAATTCGGTTCCTTTGTGTATACATCTTGTCGTATATCTTATCAACACAGTTTAGATTTTATTTCTTATAGAATGAGTTCATATGCGCATATGTTGTTTAGTCAGTTAACTACTGTTGTTTAGAAATTAAAGTATGAAAAATGTATTTTTTGATTTAAAACTAAGTGTTGTATATATTTAAATTGAGTGTTTTATTTAGATCTTAACCATACTTGAAATTACTTCATGAAATAGTATGAAAGTTTCACATATAGTTTAGTCATTTCGATTATCAATTAATTAGTTGTTATTTACATTGTTTCAATTCAAAATTATAAAGACTTTAGTGTAAAACCATAAATTTAAAGCTGTATCCTCTCTAAGTTAAAACTAGTTTCCATATTGTTCATTTAAAATTGCGAACATATGAAATTATAAGCTTTACATGTGTATGTTATTTTGAATTCTAACATTGTTTTGTTATTATATTCATATATAAATAGTTTCGGTTCGAATTTTATAGTAGGACTTTTATGTAAAGTTACAAAACTACTGTTGAACCCTTTCTCAAGTTAAAATTTGATTTCAAATTGTTAGCATTAGATTTCAAAACACGTAAGTAATTTAAAAACAATTTTAATGTATATATATATATGTATGTATAAATTCAATTGTTATTTTATATAATATAAAGTAAAAATATACAGACATATATTTGCATATAAGTTTAAATATTTTGAAAACAAATTAAAGAAAGATTAAAAGAATGACAAAAGATTTCCTTCTTTACCTCTTACTGATTGTCTCATAAATTCCTTTTACTCATTCTTTTAATGTCACTTAAATGCACCATTGCCCAATAATATTTGATTCCTTTTAGTCATCTATTTATTTATGTAATTTATGTTATTTATTTCATTTAATGTGTAAGTAGACTTTGACATACGTGCGTGCGTGTATACACACACACACTTTCATATTCAAGTTTTAAATGCTATGTGACAGTCACTGCTCACATAAATGGACAATGTATATGTTGTAGATGCAAATTCCAACATCAATATATATATATATATACACACACACAATAACTATATACCCCTTATGTTATGCTGCACTTGCATTATTCATACATGACGGTATTTGATACGCTCATTATAATATGTATAGTATAAATTAAATTAAAACTTCCTTTTTGAACATTTTGTACAAAATAAGACTTTGCTTAAAAAACTTCATTAGATTAGATCTAATAATCGTTTAGACTTAATAGGCTCAAAAGATCCAAAATAGGAAAAAAATTAAAATTTAATTATTTCCTTCACTTCTGACTTGCACGGTTCCAACAGTGATATCAAAGCGAGGTTGTTTGAGGCATTCACCTGGTACATTGGATGTCTTAGGTTCGATCCCTACAACTCGCATGATAGGAGGTTCTCACATTGTGATCTATGATGAAGCATTGCCTCTTACCCCTGCATGTCATGTGACGGTTATGCTAGTCGAAAGGCAGCATGAAAAACTCGCTCGTGATGTATCTAGTTATGTCACCCCAAAGGAGTTTGGGCCGGAGCAATAATGGATCAGACCCAAATAGTCTATGCGATCTAAATTAGTCATGTTAGGACCAACAAATTAAGCTTACCTATTTAGTTGAGTGTTTAGAAAAGTAGTTTCCAGGCTGGGTTTGGGTATTCAACTAACTTATCCTACTTGGCTACCGGCATGGCCCGAATGGTGAAGTGAGACCAAAGGTTATCCCTAATGAAAAAAGCCTAATTTGAATTTGGGCGTTGGACTAATTTTCAAATTTTGTTTTAAAATTAAAAAGTAAAATTTTAAATTTAATAGTTAACTTAAAGAAAGAAGTATGCCATAAATGTTATAATATGATTTTTATTTTTTTTTTAAAATTTATAAATTAATTTCAAAAATCAATAAATTATTAATTAAATTAATAAATTAAATTAATAAATTAAATAAATTAATTAGATAGTTAATTAATTAAATTATATATAACATATACAATGATATATGTTACATTATCTTGAACTGTTTAAGGTAATGTAGGTACATATGAATTTTTTGAAATTAAAATAATTAATTAAAATTTCTACATTAAATTAATTAATTAAATGTTAATTAATAAATAATGTAATACATATATATATAGATATGTGTGTAACAATAAATGTTATAATATACATATTCATATAATTTTTTTAATTAAATAATATAAAATTAATTAAAATGTTAATTAATTAATTAGTTTAATTAAATAAATAAGATTTAATTAATAATATTAATACAAGATTATACATAAGGCTATTATATAAGTTAAGTAAACTATAAAAGTAATATAGTAATAATTAAAACTTATATAATATGAATATTTAACAGAAGGTAGAACAATAAGAAACCTAATTAGATTTAAGAAATAAATAAATACGTATCGTACGTATATCTGATTTCAGATGTGCCCGACACTTGAATCACGGTGGTATTTCAAAGAAATACATTATTCCATAAGTAGATATCACTCAATTAAATATATTAAAGAATACGAATCTTCAATATAAAGTTGTCCTCTACCATTTATATATTAATAGATTACTTTCATACTCCATAGTTGTTTATATTAATCAAGTTAAGGATGTTATGTGCAGTACTATTAATATATTGAATAGATGACGTAAGATATTTGTACGTATTTATTGGTATTCCTCAAGGTATATACATTTATACTTAGGCCGTCGCAAAATGGTGGGTACGAGTGAATAATCTCTTTCAATTTATTGATATTCCTCAGGTCGAGATAAGGTTAAGACAAGGACATGAACCACGGGTTAGGAGTTGTATATGACACAACACAACCGATAAGGAGTTATACATCGCAGGTGGGCTTATGATTTTTTGATATTCCTCAAGGTCAGAATCCTAAGGCATGTAAGTCCAAAAGCCCACTAAAGCATTCAATAGATTTCTACGTTTTTCTTAGAGTTTTGAGAAACATAAAAATCTAGTTCGAGCCTTATTAGAAAAATGAAATGGTAACCTTTACCTTTCTAACATTGTAAGAACATTTGGTACATAAAGTTATAATATTGTACATTGATAAATTTGTGCAATTAATATAATTGATATTATCAATTAAAATATAAAAATGAACTGAATTAAAGATTGACAAAAATATATAAGATATAATTTCTAATAAATATTTTCTACATGTTATTATTTTAATACCTATGCAAGCACCTAATATTATAACTACTAAATACATTCCTGAGACTGTGCGTTGTCCTTTATGAGTTTTGAACTCTAAAAGCAACTCTTGAATATGGTTATTTGATCCACGTACGATCACATATTAATGTTATATGGTGAACGGTCGCGATTCGTAATGTACAAAATCCCGATGATATTGGTTCATTTGAAATAAGTAAGTATACCATAGTGTGAGATCGTATATTTGATTACAATAATGATCTTGTCATGTTAAATGTAACACTAAACCAAAAGCTACAAGATAGGTATAGGAACTCGATCATTGAAATATCCTTTGATTAATTTACAATATTGGATATCCTTAAATGTTAGGGATGATCAAATGCACTTTTGTAAAAGGTTCATTACAGTATTGTAGTAAGGGTTTCTTTTTTGCATGGTTTGATCATTTAGAAAGGAAAACGAATGTACAAGGGTAAATGTAACTAAAGGTATAGTTGGGATGACGAGAGTTAATGGTCACTTCCGCTCATAAAGAAACACCGAAAACGGAAGTTATAAAATAATAAGTGATACTTAAGATTGGAGTAAAAAATACGATTTTTATTCCAAAATTTATTTTTTATATAGAAAATTATTTTCTGTGACATTTATTCTGTTGAGTTCAAGATATTTGATCTAAAATCTCTCGACCGTAAAATGGTTACAGTAAATCGAATAAATAACATATATTAAGTGGTTGAATGGACCTTCCTATTTTATGTGTTATTATAGTAATGGCAGAAATAGTGAGAGAATGCCATATAGCACTTATTGGTCGCATCAATTTACGAAAATTATGTTCGTAAATCATACCAAATGGTATTTATGAAATAATAATTGTTTTCCATTGTCGATTGAAAAATAGGCATAGTTTTATTTCAATACGAATGTTATGAATATTCGTTATAAAATAAAACTATAATAGTGGTATTTGTTTTCATAACAATTATGATGCATTCGAAAATACAAAAGTATCTAAATGTATTTGCAATTATTTTGGAATTATAAACTAAGCTACAGTTTTGGGAAATAATTTATGTTTATATGATTATGAATCGTATGGTTCCGGTAAATTATATCTCAGGCAATTAAAGGCAAAGCACCCATTTAGTAGGAGCATTATAAGAGTTGATGAACTCTACGGATTGATACGTATAGATGTATGCAATTGAAAGTTCCCAAATGGTTCCACGAACTTTGTTATGTTTACCAATGAATTATCGCAAACATGAACTTGTATATAATATACATAGGAGATACGTTTATGATGAATTCGTAGAAAATAAAACTGAAGTAAATAAATTAATGTGTTCTAGGAAATTAAATGATTTGATTTGATCAAATTTGTGAGTATGTTGGAAAGAGTTTTTAACATAACCAAGATTGAATAAAGACTCGATCTTAAAAGTCACTCCTCTCTATGATACATAATGATGTATCGATAAGGAGTAATCTAACTTTGTTGAATGAAGTAAGATTAATTATGAGTGAAGTTGAGTTAACTTTTTCTGTAAGGTCATATACTTAGGAGTAGTATAGAAAATTAGAATTAATTTCACCAAAAGAATGATTTACAAAATCATACAAGATAAGGATTTATAAGAAACCCTATCATATCCTAGGCCAAGGAGTTGGTAGGCTGTGCAAGTCAAAAGACTAACCGTAATAATTATGTATGAGGGATCTTGTATGAGTCACCTCAAAAGGAGTTTGGGAACGATTGTCACTGGATGACCAATTTATATTTTGAACATTAGTTTTGTAAACTAAAATCAAATCAGTTTAATATAAGACAAGTCATAAAATGTTTATGACTACCTGTTCCGTTGCACTAAAAAAAAATTGTTGTTATAAGAAAACCAACTTTATAGTAAAGTAATTTATTTTAGAAATTATTGGTAGTAAAATGAATTTGGATACGGTATAAGGATAAAACTGAATGCGAGGAATGAAATGAAATTAACCAAACTATAATGAACTCTACGCATTAGAGTGTGTGATGACCTGCCTTTTCGACCCTAGAAATCGACACTAATATATCCTCGATATTCACGTGCCACAAACCCAAGTGCCGGAAGGACAGATAGTAAAGGGCAAAAAGAAAATAAAGACAGAAGAGAATATTACACGAATTTAATAACATATATTATTTTAATATATATGATCTTTACAGTGAAAATTTTAAATACATTTATTGGAGTCTATCTTATAAATCAGTCTGGACTGTTATAAACCTCTGTCCTTATAAATGCTGAATGCAATTAGTAAACTAATGCAGCAAAAATGGAAATGGAGAACTATCTATAGGAACATCTTCAGCTCCAGACTTCAAGCTCCATCATAATGCTTCATGTTAAACTTGATTACTTGGCTGTGCGGAAAAATAGGGCATCCGAAGTTTAAGGGAAAAGAAAATAAACTCCAGAGTCAGTCATGGGAATGCTTTGAGAAACTCAAAAATAAAAGTATTGGAAAACAAAAGGTATCTCATAAGACCACGCCGCATATAAACACGGAATGAGTACCATATGATAACCAAAACATTTTCCACGCAAAATCAGAGATATTATCTTTAATGACATTCTTTGAAATCTCTTTCAAATAAATATATATAATCTTAGCCGAAATCGGTAAATTGTTAAATTCTAGCATACTAGGTTCTATAACTAAAACTGTAAAGGCTTGTATTGGAGAATAGATTCCATACATTGACAAGGTAATAAACTACCTTCCAACAGTAAATCTCTAGAAAACTGCGCCGAGGGATCAACAAATGGTCCTCTACTAACACAAAACCAGCCTATCTTTACCATAGATAGTACCAAATATGACATCATCCCGGTCGTTAACGACATATCCGAGAACTCTCATAGCATACACAACATACCTTATATATAGAGGGTAATTTAGAAAGGTGATGACCATATTCTAATAGGTGCGACCCACATAGTCTGCCGCCTCTATCCTGTTTTTGTCATTCCCGGGTGATGAGGTTCAAGGTAACGATTATCTTTCTCATAGCACACATTTCACTTGAATGTCACATTGCCAACTCCCTCATACACTATTGATTTCCACAAATGTACAACCTCTGAGCTTGTACATCTCAGAGAAGGGTGTTAAGTATAGGAGAGTTACCTCTTACACCACCAAAAAGATGTACGTTTGTAGAGATCAATGTACGTGCATTTTAGAAATGCAATGTCAGACATTTGTCCATACAAGTTGTCCAGGAACTGGATAAACCAAAGGAACTCTCCTGCTACATCCTGTCGAGAATCACCCTTTAGGATTAGCAGTGAGTAGCCCTTGCATCAAAGATCAAATGAAGATACTACTGCCACATATATATGATATGAGAAATTTTCCCCAAGGGTCTCTGACAAGCACCCTCATTCCATCTTCTAATTTATTATCATTCCATATCTTCACTTTCGAAAGTACACTGGTTCAAAGTGGTTTTCGGATAGGAATCACCCAAATCCGATCATGGTTCCTTCGAATCAATCATCGATAAAAGATGTTAAGTTTGAGGGTGATTATCATTTCATTTATCAATATCTTTTATTAAATAAAATATCTCTTTTAGAGATATAAATCTTTAAATCATACTCTTTTCCAGCATATACGGAATCATTAAACCTCTCTTTAACATTGAAAATACCAAATCAAATCATCTCTCATAAATCTCATTGCAAAACCTTATTGAGTAAAAAGGATCGATATAAATTATATTAATTCTACTCAATATCAATTTCTGTATTCAACCTTAACTATTCATCGAATAACGGAGGAATGACCTTTTAAATTCACATGGATAATACGGGTTCCATCCTCGAAATTTAGTACCAAGTATAAGAAGACTATTTCTCAAAATCCAAGTTGTATTAAATTTGTAAATTCGAATCTTTTACACGTGTCTCGTTTTCGATATTTCGACCTTATCTATTCTTTGCTCAGGAAAGAGGCCAGGTGAGCCAGGGCACTGGTTGCTCCAGCTTTTAGAACTAAGAATAAATCATTTATTTATAACAGCTTTTCTTTAACCATTTATTTAAACTCCTTTAAAAGAAAATTTAAAAATTCTAATTTTTTTTAAAATACTTAATTATTTATTTGAAAACATTTATAAAAGATTTAGGAAAGAATAATTTAGTTTAAATCTATATTTCGAAAGTTATTAAAAACCGCTGCAAATAGTGCTACAAATAGTGCTTTTAAGGCTTATTTGATCAAAACAACTTTTCTATCATTTAGAAATCCATTTTTATAATTCAAATAAATTTTAAGACATTTTAATATATTTATATAATTTATTCCATATTTTTATAGAATTAAAAATATACATTTAAAAGAATTTATCACTTTGGTTTTCGAACCGCAAAGCGCGATTATTTTGGAAACTTGATTTGCTCATATTTCAAATCTACTAAATAAAATCTCGATCCTTCTCTTTCGTCTGAAACTATGATTATAATAGTTCAGAAAATTCTTATTCCAAAGAATTTCGACTTCGATTACATTCCATAAATGGGTTTAACTTTTACGGCGCGAAATCGTGAACTTTCATTGCACGACGCGCCTATTTTAACTCAATTTTCATATTCTTTTCCAAACTTTGTTGAAACACTTTTAAATGTTTATAAAACATTTCAAAATCAATTTAAACCATTCTAATAAGGTTTAACAATCTCAGATACACCATTTCATTTATTAAAGGAAAGTGATTTCCTTTGTGATATTCGACGTGTATTAAACGTGAATTGTTTACACATCCAAACAAACATATTATCATATCCAAACATGTTTCACAATCATCAAAACCAACAATAGCTAAACATATATATCATCCAAAATATCATAATATAAATAGAATTCTCACCTTCATTGGATATTGGGCTTATGAAAACGGACTATAGCTTCACTACGATAAAATCACAGCTTATGTAATCGAGCCCGGTACCTTTGGATAGCCACGGCCCAAGCTTGCAAATGGAGGTGGGCTCGGCCAGGCATGGATATGGGTGTGGCCGTGAGCTTTGAGTGGAGAGGTGGAGTGATTTGCCTTGCTTTTGAGGTGAAATGACATGGTATTTATGTGTATATATTTTACTTTATTTTTCCATAACTTTGCAAAAAAAATTTCAAGGCATGGAAGCCATTAAGGAAGAGCTCTTAGAGCTTTAAGAAGAAGGAGGAAAGAAGATGAGGGATGGTGTTTGAACTGTGAAAGAGTGGATGGGTAGTTATAGGCAAAAAGTGATAAAAATATCATGATATTTATGTGCACGCACATCACCATTTCATCACCACCACACTCCTCCCTTACCTCACTATTTCGGCCGAAGTATCCTCCCATGTGGCTCCATCACTTTACTTCTCTTCCATGCCATGTGCATTGACTTTAAATTCCTTAAGGGGGAAGATAAATGTAAATATCATGATATTTGTTTAGTAATATCATGATATTTTTTATCATATGTATACATGTATATATGTATGTGTATTTATATGTATATTTGTGCATGTGACATGTGTGTGCATGTATATGTATGTGAACAAGAGAACAAACAACGTTGCAACGAATTTAAACAACTTTCGTTCGTTAAATCATTGAAAATCGGAAGCCGATTCCCGGTCACATTTTCACTTATAAATTAAATTACATATAAATGTAAACAAAATTTGAAACTAATTTCTCATTATTATAAATGAATTAAAATGATTAGATTTGAATTATAAAGCCATATTAATCAATATTAAACAATTGTTTATAAAAAGTGCTAT
Source organism: Allium fistulosum (assembly GCA_030737815.1). NCBI lineage: Eukaryota > Viridiplantae > Streptophyta > Magnoliopsida > Asparagales > Amaryllidaceae > Allium > Allium fistulosum. Next base: position 860,267,937 of record CM060906.1, read on the forward strand.
TATATCAATAAAACGATATCAAGTTTCCTTATAATTTCAAGTCAAGTATATATCTTTATAAAACTATTATAAATTTACTATCACTATATAACTAATTAAAATGAATTATTATTATTTTAAAATAATTATTTGAATATTTATAATAATTATTAAATCATTAAATCTCAATTTAAATTCAAAAACAGTGATATCTTTAATAATGTCATAAAGCCATTTTAGTTTCAAAAATAAAATAAATAATTTTATTATATATTCTCACTCATATATATAAATGGGTATATGTATCCAGCTTCGTGCGTGACTTTTGATAATTATAAAGTTGTTTATTGATAAAACGATTTTCGGTCATTTTGTAACGACCCGTATTTTTAACACTTTAAAAATACGAATTAAAATGAAAATTTTGGATAAAAATCCGAAGGAAATAAAATTTTGTGTTGTTAAATGTGAATTACAAGTTAAAATACAAAACTGAATTCTGAAATAACTTATTTGTAAATTAAATATGGATGATAACTTGTAGTGAATGTAAATAATGAATTGAATTTGATTGTAAACCAAATTGGTTATGATTGTAAACAAAGAATAAATAAAATGGTAGGTTTAATAATGGAAGTTTATGTTATTGAAACTAATATAAATAAATGTAACTTAATATTACAGTTGATTGAAAGCAGATAATAACTGAAACTGTAATTCGATAAAGATGTTAACTTGTAATTGAACGTAAGTAAAGATTTAAATTTGAATGTAACAAGTAATTGAATTGAATTGAATTTGATTGTAAACAACGAAATAAATAAAATGTTACATTTAATATTGAAGTTATAATATGGAAATCAACGTAAATGAATGTAATTTAATATTACTGTGAATTTAAATAAGATGATAGCTGAAGAAAATGAAAGTAAATGAATTATAAACTATTGATAATAATGTATAAGTAAATGGTTGATTCAATAATGAAAGTGTAAATCGAAATAAAGGAATTCAATTGGAATTAAATAACTCGAATTTGAATTACAATATAATTGAACGCTGAATCTAATGTAATCTTTTATACTGGATTTATAATAGAAAACTGCATTATAAAAGATTGTTAATTACTGTGAAATTAAAAATGAAATTTGTGAACAATTAAAATTTGGTTTAAAAGTTAATAGTTTAAAATTGGGAATTTTATATTGAAATTAAACAGTAGAAATAGCCATTTTTACAACTGTCTCGGATTTCGACGAAACCAGTTTCATCGGATCCGTAACGGTGAATTATTGTAAGATTTCAAGTTTCGTATCGATCGGACTTGTCGTTTGATCGTACGGACTCGAAACGCCTTGAAATTTATGCAATTGAAATCAATTTGGAAATTATTGTTTTTAGCATAACTTCTTCATACGATGCAATTTGAACTTGGAACCTTTTCCATTGCGTTTAAAATATTTTTAAACATCTATTTTGATATATGGGTTGACCCAATTTCGTTCCGGAGTCAGAACGGGCTTTTGGGCCACTTTGTCGTTAACGCGTATATTCAACCGGATCCATCTATTTTATTTCAACCCTATCTATAAATAACTGGTTATAAACCCTAGCCTACTCCTATTTCTCATTTGTCTATACGTATATTTCAACTATCTCTCCTCCTCAATGGCAGATCCAAACACAAATCAAATTTCAATCCAAAGTCAAAAATTCAATCTCCTCAAAAAAATTCAGAAAAATCACATATCGAAGCTCTTGATGTACACATCTCAGATCTGTAGTTCGTTTTTGGATCTGAGTTTCTATGTAGCCGGAATTGGCTAGTTTATTCTCGGCCGTTCATCGCGCGTCGATGAACTTTGTCGGATCGTCAAACCGTTTCTGGGTTTTGAAGAGAGGACCGAGGGAGCTTCATCCATGTAGTTTATTTCGCGAATCGACGGTTGGATCAACGTGAAAATTCGTTAGGGTTTGGGAGCTTTAGGCGGCGGCGGCCTCTAGGGCGGTGCGCAGGTGGACAGGGAGGTGCGGCTGGTCTGGACTAGGAAGTAGGTGGTGACGGCAACGCCTATAGTGGCCGAAAGTGGAGGTAAATTTACGGTCAACGGTGATGTTGACTGGAGCTTCGTTGGCATGTGCGTGGGTTTATGGGGGAGGGAGTTCTGTTGTGTGCGCATGTATTCAGGGGTGATGACGTGGCAATAATGTAATGTGTTCCATTCTTTTATTTTATTTTAATGTTTTCAATCGCATTTATCGTCATAACTTTTGCATACGATATCCAATTTACGCGCGGTTTCTTTTGTTAGGATCGTGTTGAAATTCCAGACCTGATGACGCTGGTTTGGACAAATTCTGAGACTATCAAATTTTTGAGTTTAAATTGAATTTAAATTTAAAAGGTGAGTGTTTTATAACGCTCACAACGTACTGAATATCTTTATGGTAGTTAAATTTGACATTATGAAGTGATATGAATTTATTTGTCGTTGTTTGATAAAAATTTAATTGTCATATAGATTGTCGTGTGAATTCACCGTTGAAAATTTAAATTGACAGTAAATTGAAATTAGGATTTAATTGAAATCAAATTTCCCGATATTGATAACTATGAAATTGCCGTGAATTGTATTGACTATTGGATGATTTATTTCGATGGATGCTATTGGTTGATATTTAAATGTTTGGATGTTTATTTGCTTATATATATCCTGTTATACATGCACATGACACTGTGATTGGTTTAAGTAATATATATTCATCCCTGACATTTAATTGAAATAACTAACCACTTGGCCATAGGTTAGAGAATTATATACGAACACCGGGTTGGTTAAATTAAATGATTTTAAAAGTTGTTTTGAAAATATTTAAATGAATTGATTTAAGAATAAAAATCCAATTTATGGAAATTGAATTATTTTGAATTGAAGCTCGAGATGTTGGAATTTAAACTTGGTAAATGAAATGGTTTAATTATTCGAAGTTTAGATTTTTAAGAAAAATTGAAATATGGTGTAAAGTTTCGAAAGTCGATTTGTTTTAAAAGATTGGACTTTTAATCGAACTTTGAATATTTCTAAGAAAATTTATATGAAATGATATTTCAAGTTTGAGTTTGGAAGTGAAAATTAATTTGAAATTGAGATTTAATTAATTTGGAATTAAATTGAAATTTAAATAAATTTGTGAATTGAACTAAATTGAAACTATTGAATTAAATTTGAAGATAAAATTGATTTGAATAGGATTTGAACTGAAATTGATTTGGAATGTAATACTTAAATGAATTCTTGAATCCGAATATTAATCTAAGTTTATTAAATGGGAATTGTTCCAGAAATTAAGTAAACTACTTAATACGGATGTTTAATTTGAAGTATATTCTAATTTGAATACGAAATGGTTTTAAAGCGAATCTTATATTCTTATATAAATATATGAGCTATTTTGAAATGTGGAATATTAAAAGTTTCGAAATATATTGAAAGTGAAATTGTTTATTTTGTGGTTCAAATATGTATTTGAAATTGATAATTTGAAATGGTTTATTGAGAAGCTAAATCGAGTTGAAATTAATGATTTTGAAATCGAAATGAGATATTGAGGCGAATGTGATTTTGAAATCGAAATGAGATATTGAGGCGAAAATTATTTTTGGAATGAAATCGTATATTTTGAGTAAATAGGATGATTTTGGAAATGGATTTATTTGAAGTGAAAGTGATATCGTATTGATACGATTTTGAAATTGAAATGAGATATTGAGGCGAAAATGATTTTTGAAATGAAATCGTATATTTTGAGTAGATATGATGATTTTGAAACGGATTTGATCTTTGAAGCGAATATGATATTTTGATAATCAATGATGAATTGATTTTGAAATTGTAAAAGATCCAACCGGTGTGAAAAATATAACGTAGTTATTAAAGAGACCGGGATCGGATATGGACATACTCTCTGTCGATACCGAAAACCACTTTAATAACTATTATACGCGGAGTGTTGATCCAGAATGAAGTGGATGGTTTGGCGAACGCATTGACTGAAGAAAGAGAACGATTTTGGATGACCCCTGACATGACTAAAACAGGAGCCGCGCCGGGCCATTGAGGTTCGCCACCTCTAGCGGACACACTTCTTCGATACCATGTCTATTACTTTTGTGATTCGATTTGGGTGCACCCCGCGATTTGGGAGTGTTGTTTCGCGGTGTTGGGGTAGTAGCTGCTATGCCCAACATCAGTCCGGATCACGCAACTACTAGTATCCTAGTTGGTATTGCCTCATGTACCTTGTCATACTGATTATCCTATTCGCGACCACTACGATTTTGGTTTGTACCTTTAGTATATGGATTGCCCTCTGGTGACTTCCGGTTTTGGGGAAACTACGGTCTTGTATATGCTCTTGGGAATATAAACTGTGTTAAGGGTGGAATGGGCCATGGCTTAACGCTATTTTAATACTTTTACTTTAATGTAGACATATTATAATAGCGTATTGTACTACATAGTAGATAGTTTAACGGATCCTTGAGAGATGGAAAATTCCGTAACATCTCTTAAGTTATTGCACTCACGTTGACACTGGACAGGAGATGTCAAACCCCGTAAACATCTCTGACGCCGTCACACTCATATTTTCTTATTCGATTTGACTTACATGAGATATTTTAGTCCTGACTCGAGTGTTTTGTCTTTTCATTACGCTCGGGTCAGCCTGAGCATTTCAGATAAGGTTGAAGATCTATTTTGGAGGACGAAGACGGAGTTTGGTATTACATCATTTGTATTCTACTACTATATTATTTTTTTCCGCTGCATTATTGTATTATCTCTGATATGTATGTAACTGTGATTTATGATGTATAATAATAAGCAAATTTATTTATTTAACAGCTTCATGAATTGTTATTTTATTATTATATCTTGTTCCTTCCGCTGCAAGATTCTGAGTTTGCTTCTGTTCTTTCTTTCCTTTTCTTATTTAACCCCAATAACCATCTGCCTTTTTGAACGGTTTGAGTTGGACATGTGTGGATTATTGTCGACTTGAACGGTCAAAAATGCGGGTTGTTACAGTTGGTATCAGAGCTTTGGTTTAGATTACCTTGGCTCTAGTGGGGAATAACTCATTGAAATAGAGGTAAACTATATGAATGAGTTGAGTGTATATGAGAGAGCGTATTTGTAATTTTGATATAAAAATGATTTTATATTGTGTTAATTTGTTCCGTTGAGTATTTATGAATTCTGGTTGGTACTTGGGACGCCAAGGCATCGATAGGAATTTTTAAACACTCAAATAGGACAGATTGACATAATATTGTTTTGGATTATATTATATATATAAAAGACTTATCTTGGAAATTTATAAATTTTGATTGTATTGGTTGTTAGGAGATGATAATATTAGATTATCATCGTTTATTGTTGATTAGTCAATATTTCTAACTATTGACTATTGGATGATTTTAAGAAATGAAACTTGTAAATATGATTGACAATGGATATAAATGGTAAATAAAATGAAATAAAAATGAATTTAAATTAAGATGGAGAATTTAAATTCCGGTGTTTTGAAAATTTATTAGCAGAAATTTGAAATGTATAATATAAGTATTATATGATAGTATATTCGATTAGAAATTGTTTTCAAAGGATTTCAAATGAAGTAAGTGTTATACTCCCCTCTTGACACTAGAGAATGATTTCAGTGATGAGTGCACGCATCATCGACGTTTATTTTCGAGAGTCTAAGTGAGGGAGATCACTTAATAGTTTTTTCTAAACCCTGTTTTGATTAAAAATTGAATTTTATTTTGTATTCTCAATAGTATGACTTGATACACATTAATATAAGTATATATTATTTCAAACTTGATTTGAAATGAAACCGGAGTTGAAATTCTTAAGTTCTCTAATAAGGAATGATTTTAATTATTAAACTAAAGTAAATCTTGAATTGTTATAAACTTATGAATTGAAAGGGTGGAATTGAATTTAAGTGAAAAAAAAATTAAAATTTTAGGAGTAACCCTTAATTTGGAAAATAATAAATTGGAAATTTATTTAATAGGTATAACACTCAAATTGAATGAAAAAAAAGTTGTATATTATTTAACTACATTCTATTTACATAGCTATAACTTACCAAATACTTAAAAAGTTTAAAATGCTAATAAGGATAAGCAAATGAATAATATACAAGTGTGATTGCGAATAATAAAATGTGAAGATCTATTGATAGTTGTAAATATAAAGGAAATTTAAGTTGTAAAATGAATTAAATTTAAAATTAATTAAATATAGAATTAGTAAATGGAAACTAATTAAATTTGAATAAAACTAAATGTCAATAAACTTGGAAGTGTATGAAATTAAAATTTGACTTGGAAATGTATAATTGATTTATTATAGATTTGGATGGATGTTAATGTTTGATATGCATTGGTTGTTAGATGGATGATCATTGATTAAATAGAATGCATTAGTGTAAATGGAATTGAATAAACGGAATAAAAATTTCAAATAATTAAATTCAAATTTGAAGCAAAGTGAAAGTAAATATAATTGAATTCAAATTAAATTGAAGCAAATTGACTTGAATTTAAATTATGAATGAAACAAACTTGAATAAATCGGAAAAAAATCGAATGTAAACTTATTTCATTGATAAATAAGAAAATAAACGACTTTGTGTTTATGATTGTTTCTTTAGAAGATTTGAAGTTTGATGGTTTGTACTTTGAAATAATAAAAGCAAATTTTTGAAAAAAAAAATCCAAAATTATCCAATATATGCTGAAACGAAAACAACCATAACTTTTAAATGGATGGACGAAATTCGGCGATCTTAGACGTTTCGGAAAGCCTAGAAATTGTGCTAAATCTTTTGTTTAGAATGTTTCGATAAATACCTTCATCCACTAGGCTTAAAACACCAATATTAGTCGCTGGCCTGTGCAGAGTAGAAATCTGAAGCACCTTAGTATTCTCGCCATAACTTTTTACTGGTGTATCGGATTTTTATGATCTTGCACTTTCTGGAAAGCTTAGAACTTAAGCTAAAACTTTAGTTTTAACCATTTGGTGTTTTGCTGTCATTTAGAAGGTCAATAACGTGACCAAACGTCGCTGACCTGCGCAATTCATTGCCAGGCTGAGGCGTGTCTATTTAGTAAAACGGTCGTAACTTTTGAACGGAAGGTCCGAATTCAATGATTTTGGACATTCCGGAAAGCCTGAAACGAATGCAACAACTTTTGTTTAGATTCCATCGTCAAATTTTATCGTCTAGGTGGCCAAAAACTGAGATTCGTTTGCTGTCCTGGAATTGGAATTTCAGTTTTGAAGCTAAACATGTTATATGTGTGTTCTTTATGATAAGTATATCGATCTATCTTTATATGCATGGTTCTAACTTGGTTATTGAGCATTTTAGTAGGTAGCAAAGGGGTTGCGCTTCGCTTGTGGAGCTCGCTTCCGCGCTAAATGCAAAATGTAAGTTAAAATGCTAATAAACGCTTAATAAAAGGTACGTTCTCGGATTACGGTTTATGTTGTGGTATATTATTGTGTTCCCCATGTTTTGGGATGCCACATTCTTGTAATGAGATGTATATCATGCAATTATTACTACTGTGAAATTTTTCGGTCCTAGCCGCGCAAAGGAGGTGCTGCCGAAATTTTTCAAAAATCCGGGAGTTAGAAAATTTTGTGAAAAAAAAATCCTATAACTAAATTTTGCAAATAAGTAGAATATTTAGAATGAATTATATCCAAATGATGGTTTTCCCTTCTCCGTTCCTTTTCGAGGACGAAAAGTTTTAAGTGGGGGAGAATGTAACGACCCGTATTTTTAACACTTTAAAAATACGAATTAAAATGAAAATTTTGGATAAAAATCCGAAGGAAATAAAATTTTGTGTTGTTAAATGTGAATTACAAGTTAAAATACAAAACTGAATTCTGAAATAACTTATTTGTAAATTAAATATGGATGATAACTTGTAGTGAATGTAAATAATGAATTGAATTTGATTGTAAACCAAATTGGTTATGATTGTAAACAAAGAATAAATAAAATGGTAGGTTTAATAATGGAAGTTTATGTTATTGAAACTAATATAAATAAATGTAACTTAATATTACAGTTGATTGAAAGCAGATAATAACTGAAACTGTAATTCGATAAAGATGTTAACTTGTAATTGAACGTAAGTAAAGATTTAAATTTGAATGTAACAAGTAATTGAATTGAATTGAATTTGATTGTAAACAACGAAATAAATAAAATGTTACATTTAATATTGAAGTTATAATATGGAAATCAACGTAAATGAATGTAATTTAATATTACTGTGAATTTAAATAAGATGATAGCTGAAGAAAATGAAAGTAAATGAATTATAAACTATTGATAATAATGTATAAGTAAATGGTTGATTCAATAATGAAAGTGTAAATCGAAATAAAGGAATTCAATTGGAATTAAATAACTCGAATTTGAATTACAATATAATTGAACGCTGAATCTAATGTAATCTTTTATACTGGATTTATAATAGAAAACTGCATTGTAAAAGATTGTTAATTACTGTGAAATTAAAAATGAAATTTGTGAACAATTAAAATTTGGTTTAAAAGTTAATAGTTTAAAATTGGGAATTTTATATTGAAATTAAACAGTAGAAATAGCCATTTTTACAACTGTCTCGGATTTCGACGAAACCAGTTTCATCGGATCCGTAACGGTGAATTATTATAAGATTTCAAGTTTCGTATCGATCGGACTTGTCGTTTGATCGTACGGACTCGAAACGCCTTGAAATTTATGCAATTGAAATCAATTTGGAAATTATTGTTTTTAGCATAACTTCTTCATACGATGCAATTTGAACTTGGAACCTTTTCCATTGCGTTTAAAATATTTTTAAACATCTATTTTGATATATGGGTTGACCCAATTTCGTTCCGGAGTCAGAACGGGCTTTTGGGCCACTTTGTCGTTAGCGCGTATATTCAACCGGATCCATCTATTTTATTTCAACCCTATCTATAAATAACTGGTTATAAACCCTAGCCTACTCCTATTTCTCATTTGTCTATACGTATATTTCAACTATCTCTCCTCCTCAATGGCAGATCCAAACACAAATCAAATTTCAATCCAAAGTCAAAAATTCAATCTCCTCAAAATTTTTTAGAAAAATCACATATCGAAGCTCTTGATGTACGCATCTCAGATCTGTAGTTCGTTTTTGGATCTGAGTTTCTATGTAGCCGGAATTGGCTAGTTTATTCTCGGCCGTTCATCGCGCGTCGATGAACTTTGTCGGATCGTCAAACCGTTTCTGGGTTTTGAAGAGAGGACCGAGGGAGCTTCATCCATGCAGTTTATTTCGCGAATCGACGGTTGGATCAACGTGAAAATTCGTTAGGGTTTGGGAGCTTTAGGCGGCGGCAGCCTCTAGGGCTGTGCGCAGGTGGACAGGGAGGTGCGGCTGGTCTGGACTAGGAAGTAGGTGGTGACGGCAACGCCTATAGTGGCCGAAAGTGGAGGTAAATTTGCGGTCAACGGTGATGTTGACTGGAGCTTCGTTGGCATGTGCGTGGGTTTATGGGGGAGGGAGTTCTGTTGCGTGCGCATGTATTCAGGGGTGATGACGTGGCAATAATGTAATGTGTTCCATTCTTTTATTTTATTTTAATGTTTTCAATCGCATTTATCGTCATAACTTTTGCATACGATATCCAATTTACGCGCGGTTTCTTTTGTTAGGATCGTGTTGAAATTCCAGACCTGATGACGCTGGTTTGGACAAATTCTGAGACTTTCAAATTTTTGAGTTTAAATTGAATTTAAATTCAAAAGGTGAGTGTTTTATAACGCTCACAACGTACTGAATATCTTTATGGTAGTTAAATTTGACATTATGAAGTGATATGAATTTATTTGTCGTTGTTTGATAAAAATTTAATTGTCATATAGATTGTCGTGTGAATTCACCGTTGAAAATTTAAATTGACAGTAAATTGAAATTAGGATTTAATTGAAATCAAATTTCCCGATATTGATAACTATGAAATTGCCGTGAATTGTATTGACTATTGGATGATTTATTTCGATGGATGCTATTGGTTGATATTTAAATGTTTGGATGTTTATTTGCTTATATATATCCTGTTATACATGCACATGACACTGTGATTGGTTTAAGTAATATATATTCATCCCTGACATTTAATTGAAATAACTAACCACTTGGCCATAGGTTAGAGAATTATATACGGACACCGGGTTGGTTAAATTAAATGATTTTAAAAGTTGTTTTGAAATTATTTAAATGAATTGATTTAAGAATAAAAATCCAATTTATGGAAATTGAATTATTTTGAATTGAAGCTCGAGATGTTGGAATTTAAACTTGGTAAATGAAATGGTTTAATTATTCGAAGTTTAGATTTTTAAGAAAAATTGAAATATGGCGTAAAGTTTCGAAAGTCGATTTGTTTTAAAAGATTGGACTTTTAATCGAACTTTGAATATTTCTAAGAAAATTTATATGAAATGATATTTCAAGTTTGAGTTTGGAAGTGAAAATTAATTTGAAATTGAGATTTAATTAATTTGGAATTAAATTGAAATTTAAATAAATTTGTGAATTGAACTAAATTGAAACTATTGAATTAAATTTGAAGATAAAATTGATTTGAATAGGATTTGAACTGAAATTGATTTGGAATGTAATACTTAAATGAATTCTTGAAATCCGAATATTAATCTAAGTTTATTAAATGGGAATTGTTCCAGAAATTAAGTAAACTACTTAATACGGATGTTTAATTTGAAGTATATTCTAATTTGAATACGAAATGGTTTTAAAGCGAATCTTATATTCTTATATAAATATATGAGCTATTTTGAAATGTGGAATATTAAAAGTTTCGAAATATATTGAAAGTGAAATTGTTTATTTTGTGGTTCAAATATGTATTTGAAATTGATAATTTGAAATGGTTTATTGAGAAGCTAAATCGAGTTGAAATTAATGATTTTGAAATCAAAATGAGATATTGAGGCGAATGTGATTTTGAAATCGAAATGAGATATTGAGGCGAAAATTATTTTTGGAATGAAATCGTATATTTTGAGTAAATAGGATGATTTTGGAAATGGATTTATTTGAAGTGAAAGTGATATCGTATTGATACGATTTTGAAATTGAAATGAGATATTGAGGCGAAAATGATTTTTGAAATGAAATCGTATATTTTAAGTAGATATGATGATTTTGAAACGGATTTGATCTTTGAAGCGAATATGATATTTTTATAATCAATGATGAATTGATTTTGAAATTGTAAAAGATCCAACCGGTGTGAAAAATATAACATAGTTATTAAAGAGACCGGGATCGGATATGGACATACTCTCTGTCGATACCGAAAACCACTTTAATAACTATTATACGCGGAGTGTTGATCCAGAATGAAGTGGATGGTTTGGCGAACGCATTGACTGAAGAAAGAGAACGATTTTGGATGACCCCTGACATGACTAAAACAGGAGCCGCGCCGGGCCATTGAGGTTCGCCACCTCTAGCGGACACACTTCTTCGATACCATGTCTATTACTTTTGTGATTCGATTTGGGTGCACCCCGCGATTTGGGAGTGTTGTTTCGCAGTGTTGGGGTAGTAGCTGCTATGCCCAACATCAGTCCGGATCACGCAACTACTAGTATCCTAGTTGGTATTGCCTCATGTACCTTGTCATACTGATTATCCTATTCGCGACCACTACGATTTTGGTTTGTACCTTTAGTATATGGATTGCCCTCTGGTGACTTCCGGTTTTGGGGAAACTACGGTCTTGTATATGCTCTTGGGAATATAAACTGTGTTAAGGGTGGAATGGGCCATGGCTTAACGCTATTTTAATACTTTTACTTTAATGTAGACATATTATAATAGCGTATTGTACTACATAGTAGATAGTTTAACGGATCCTTGAGAGATGGAAAATCCCGTAACATCTCTTAAGTTATTGCACTCACGTTGACACTGGACAGGAGATGTCAAACCCCGTAAACATCTCTGATGCCGTCACACTCATATTTTCTTATTCGATTTGACTTACATGAGATATTTTAGTCCTGACTCGAGTGTTTTGTCTTTTCATTACGCTCGGGTCAGCCTGAGCATTTCAGATAAGGTTGAAGATCTATTTTGGAGGACGAAGACGGAGTTTGGTATTACATCATTTGTATTCTACTACTATATTATTTTTTTCCGCTGCATTATTGTATTATCTCTGATATGTATGTAACTGTGATTTATGATGTATAATAATAAGCAAATTTATTTATTTAACAGCTTCATGAACTGTTATTTTATTATTATATCTTGTTCCTTCCGCTGCAAGATTCTGAGTTTGCTTCTGTTCTTTCTTTCCTTTTCTTATTTAACCCCAATAACCATCTGCCTTTTTGAACGGTTTGAGTTGGACATGTGTGGATTATTGTCGACTTGAACGGTCAAAAATGCGGGTTGTTACACATTTTATCGATATTTTTCTAAAGCGTATAGTTTTGTAAATACTTATTCAAAATAAGATTACCATTATTATTTATTATTCAAGACGTCATAATCTATGTTAAAAAACCTTATATTTGAATATTTTAAAAATAAACAAAATTTATCAAATTGATAACTTTGCGGTCGTTACGGACTTCCCTCCCTAAAAGAATTTTATCCTCAAAATTACAACGGAAAACCTGAAGATGTTTGCCCAAATTTTTTTTTAAAACTTTCACTTGTACGATGTATAAAGATTATCCGTTTGCGATAGTTGTTTTGATCTCTTTTACGAATATATAATTTTACATCTAAACTAGTATTGATCCTTCGATTCTCTGGTTCGGAACTTTGATTAGGCTCAGAAACTTTTATTTTCCTTGCCTAGCACTCAACTATGGTAGAAAATGTAAGTATCTGACTACAAACCCTTATCTACGTTTTCCATCGAGCATCGAGTGATAAATTCTTTTCAGATATTGAAATCTTGTATCTATATCTTAGGCCAAATCTTTATATCTTTTCCAAAATCTTTATACCTTTATATAGTCTGGGTATAATGCACTTACTTTTTATCTTTTCCAAAATATTTAGAAAAATTCTGGTTTAATTTCATAACTTTTTATCTTACAAAGAAAATTCTCCTTTTAAGCTTTGTTTCCTTTATCAAGAATTTTTATAAATTTTCTTAAGTGACTTGTATAATTGCAAATGAATGAAGTCAAGTTATATTATACAACTTTATATCTTATATCCGTCATTCCTACCATACTTGGATCATCCTTAAGTCATTCCAATCTTACTTGGGTACATAATAGAAGTTCATAATACAAATACAAATACATCACTAACCACAACACCACCTTATCACAAGCCATACATATAGGCAACTATTTAATACTTAATACTTAATACTACATAGATATAACTAGTCTTCAATCAAAATCTCAATCATCATTCCAAATTTGTTGTCGATGGTGCACTCCAATATCCAAACTCCAATGAAACTTCCTCAACATCCTCATCCTCACTTTCTTGTTCGTCGTCATCTTCATTTCCGTCTTCATTTTGCGGTACCTCATCCTCCACATATGTAGCCAAGGCTGATTCCATGGAACATGTCCAAGTCCAACTAGTACTTCCTACAACATTTCCCCTTCCTCTAATTCCTTCAATCCTTGCATTCCCATCTTCATGGGATTCTCGAATCCTCCGCGTCTTCTTCCTCAGCTTCCTCTTCATTATCTTTCATATCATCCCAATGGATGTATAAACTTGATGTATCCTTATGCCAAATAACATGATCTCCATCCATCTCCCATATGATATTGTTGTTCCCACTACAGTGGTTCGATTTATTTGATATTATATCATTCAGGTTCTCCTCTGGTTCAGACTCTTCCTCCATGGGTTCTTCTTCAGGTTCGAATTATGAACTTGCAGGGTCATTGATCCCCCTTCCTTCTAAGGCTAGAGTGGCCTCAGCGTCACTAGATATTATGACAAGATCTGGAGTTAGGGGAGGTATAAGCATTGCCGCTATTGGGTAACCATTTCCGTCTCTACGAGTATACGGATCATATTATTTGTCTGTGGGTTCTTCCTCATCACTTGAAAGAATGATTAGATCATCTTTCTTATCCCAATTTGCTCTTGAGGTTTCTCCTTTTGAATACTTCCCTCCATACGAATTCTACAAATATTAACACAAATACTTAGAAGCAGACACTAAATATTTATCCTAACTTAACAGGTATACTATTTTTCAAACAAAGGTTTGATCAATACTTAGGATACAAATCGAGATATTTATCAAAATGTTTTATCTCTTTACAAAAATATTTTGAAGCGTTTTTGCTAAAATGTTTTCCAAACAGTATTATCATCGACTTTCAAAATCCTTTCTCAAAAAAAACTTTTTGATAAAAGTTCTCATTACCCAAATCTTAGGTTTTCCTCCCTATTCTTAATCCTCTCAGTACCATTATTAAACATCTTCAAGTTAAACTGTGAAATTCTAATCACAAGATGTTTATTCTTTATTTAACTAACTTGCTTTAAAAAAATTATCCAATTTATGACTTTAATATCATAACTATCTATATTTTCCAAAAACAAATATTCTTTATATTTAAAATATTACCTTAGGTAAAATTATTTCATTTACCATATTTTCAAAACAAATCATTTTTATATATGATTAACAAATACGCGCTCTTATATAATACTCTTAACTCATTCAAGAGTGTTACTAACCCTATTTCTAATGAGTTACTCATCCTATGGTATTACTAACCCTATCTCTGATGAGACTTTACCTCTATCGGGTTTAGGTGTTCGCTCAACCTAAGCTCTGATACCAAATATGACGACCCGCCCTTTCGACCCTTAGAAATTGACACTAATATATCCCACTACACCAAAACAGGTGATTCCCAACGAGTATAACTGTCGCAAACAGTTTCAGCAACGCTTATTAGCGTCGCTGTAGGGGCGTCGCAATTTATTGCCAACGCTTATAAGCGTTGGCGAGTTTAGTTTCCCAACGCTTATAAGCGTTGGAAGGTTGTATTCGCCAACGCTTATAAACGTTGGTGTATATTATTTAGCAACGCTTATAAACGTTGGCAAATTAACCATTCAACATTGTTTAATTTTCTATGCTGACGCTTATAAGCATTGGTATATTTTAATTGCCAACGCTTATAACGCTTTAACAGCATTATTATATTATATTCAATAGGAACCCAAAATTTACAATATTCATGATCAAATAACAACATAAATTTCATAGTCAACTACTTCATAACAATGTCAACTACTTCATAACAAGTACAATACATAATTAAGTTGGTTAATTCAATACATAATCAACTACTTCATAATAATGTCAAATTGGAATACAAAAAACAACGTAAATTTCATAGTGAAATTCTACAAATACCGAATACGAAAAACTGTCGGAACTGTTTGATAACATAGAAGTAATTGCTTGACAATAATTTTTCTTCGTGTCGGAACTAAAAACTTCCGCAATTGGGTCATCTTCAAGATCTTCGACTCCACCCTTAGAACTATCATCCAACTTCCTCTTTTTTTCCGCTTCCTCTAGAAGTGCATGCATTTAATATCACGTTAAATTGAATTTGCAGTTCCTTTATAAAAATTAAATTGAACATTAAATTAAGTTGATAATTAATAATGAAAACTCATGTTATAATTTTGAAAAAAAAAGATGCATGCTAAAAGTAATGTAATTCAAGAGAAAATGAACATATTTAACATTTTCCTACAGGGCACTTCACCAGTACCAACACACTTCAGCAAACCAACAAGTAGTCTAACTTGCAAAATCATTAAACAATCTTAATATATTTTATGTATGATTTGATTCCTTTATGCGGTATTAAACCATTAAATGTGGCCCAATTTTCCCCGTTTATATCAACCATTGGCTAAAAATGATTCATTCTGTTTTTATGAATTACATATTAAATCATTGACCATGTAAAAGAATAGACAACGGTAAAAGAATGTCGATAACATTTAATTTTTAATACCATTGTCTTAAACCTTTTTCATCTAATATATATTCATTGTTGGTATAAGCAAAAAGAATATAGTTCAGATTCCATGATAGAACACCTAAAGGATGGATGTAGGAGTGGTTTATGAATTCCTTGATTAATAGAGGGAGTGGCAGTAACCCGTTGACTGCACCTAGAACTATGGATATTACTCTCATGCACACATTTTAGGCGGGAATAGAGACATACTAAACAAATAATCGACCTTTAAGCACCAACATCCATGACTTGACAACGTATATACAATTTATTTACATTTTGAATGTAGACAATGTTACATAATAATTAAAAAGTAACATTTTCTTTTTCAGATAAATTCAAATTTCATCCAAAAAGCAAGAATGAAATTACAATCTAAGTCAATGTTTAGCCAAAATTACCCATATGCAATAGAGCCCCAAATAAGTAATCATTCAGACTCAAAATACACTGAGGTTATTGGAACATCAGGTTGGTAATTGTATAAATTCTATAATTGTCAAAAATTATAAGAAATAACTCATATTATAATATAGTGGTACAAATCAATAGTCAGACAACATTTCAGTACCAAATTGTATCTTTTTTGCAAGATAAACATATCCAATGCAAAAAACTGCCCTTTATACTATGAATTTTTTCTAAAAAGAATGATAAGTGAAACATACTCCAGACCAACAGCCCTTTATACTATGAATTTTTTTACACGTATAGAATTTTCATGATAATGAATGATCATGCTGTATGTCACATAATTGGTAATAACAAATAATAGTAGAAATTAAAGAAACCTTTTTTCTTACTGTCCCTTTTCCTTTTAGAAGTTATTTTATACATCTATTTTCCTTGAATTTTTTTCATTTTTAATTCTCTTATTCCAAATTTATGAATCATCACCAATCTCTTATTTCAAATTTAAGAAACCCTCAAAACGTGTATCACGGACAGTTATAAATTATGAATAAAATTATCCAAATAAGCTTTGAATTTTGTCTATTATTTTGAAAATATTGATCTATTTTATAAAAGAAATCTACGATGGACTTAAAAGCTAATTGTAAAGATACATGTCGAAATTTCCATAGTATACTATGGTAGCATTAAGGAATAAAAAACGGTACCTAACTCAGAGGCTGCAAGCTTAATGAACAACGTACTACCAGAGTTGCCATCACCAAACTGAACTGTATCTAGTAATTCACCACCCCACATCAGGCATCCAATTCCAGTAACATAAGAATAAGCATTACAAGAACAGTTCATCAAACACTCACTTCTGCAGTCACCTTCATTCACAACCATTGATCCAGTTCGCCAAATCCGGAACCTTAACACTTTCCACTCCATAAAAACCATCACTTCTTCCATCACATTGCAGTCGACTCCTCCTAACACATCCTCCATTAGAATTCATGTACCCCTTCAAACAGGAACACTTTGCTACTTTACCATCAAAGTAGCAGATCCCGAACCCTCCGCATTTTGCATACGTTTCGCATTCATTGCCAGGCTGAACCCAGACCGAGTCCCAATTCCCTGCACCTTCATCGTATATTTCAGTGCGCTCCACTCCAGCATAGCCTAACAAGAATATAAGCCTTGAATCGTTGAAGGGGGTGAAGGTGTATTGCATTGAATGTTCATTGTTGTTTACTAGGAACTTCAAGCCGTACATGTACATGGGCCATCATTAGCTACACCAGTTGATCATTCATCATTTATTAGAATCAACTAATAGATAGAATGGAATAGAATTATTAGAACGAGAAAGATGTAATAGAAGTTGAAGATTACCATATCAACAGTATGCCTAAGCTTGCTTGTATAACAGCAGACAACAAAGGAAATGGACAAAATACAATACAAGCCTACGATCCCTGTTCCATAAACAAAGAACCTGCAGAAAACCCAGCACGTCTTACGATTCACAAACAAAACAGAAATAACACATTGACGCCAATTAATGTACGTACTTGAAGGAAGGGGATAATTTGTAATTGGCAGTAATTCCAATGGAGGTGGTTTGTTCAGTGAAAAACAGCATAATGCAAGTGGATCCGATGAAGAACACTGCAGCTAGGGTTTTGAAAAGAACTTGACAAATACGAGATGTGACATGAGCGGATTTGTTTCGATGATGATCGGAAGCGTTGTTCGCATCTGGCTTTGGTTCCTGGAAGGTGACTTTGTTCTCGATGATGGTGGTTTGATCGTTTGTTGGAACTATTTGGTGTGGGGATTCGGGGATCGTCTCCATTAATGCAACCTCAAAAATATAACTGGAACCGATTTGGGGAAAATGCGGCCAGGGATAAGCGTGGCTAGGGTTAAGCGTGATATGTTATTCAATTACAATTTTGCCCTAGTATATTTCAATTAACTCCAATTAAACCAAGGCTTATAATGAAAATAAGTGTCGCCGTATTTAAAAGTGTAAATTTTTATTTTCAGTAACACTTATATTGGATAGCGACACTTATTAGCGAGACTAAAATGCAACCCATATAAGTGTCGCCAAATGGAAAAAAAAGTGTTTCCAAATGACTATTTTGGTGTAGTGTCCTTGATATTCACTTGCTGCAAAATCTAGTGTCGGAAGGACGGATAGTAAAGGGTAAAAAGAAAATAAAGACAGAACAAAATCTTAAGTGAGTTGAATAACATATATTATCTTTATAGCGAAAATTTTAAATACAGTTATCGGAGTCTATCTTATAAATCAGTAAACAAATGTAGTGGAAATGGAGAACTGTCTATAGGAACATCTTCAGCTCCAGACTTCAAGCTGCATCACAATGCTCCAAGTTAAACCTGACTACTGGACTATCCAGAAAAATAAGGCACCCAGAGTTTAAGGTAAAAGAAAATAAACTCCGGGTCAGTCATGAGACTAGTGTGGGAAACTCAAAAATACGGGTATTGAAAAACAAAGGGTATCTTATAAGACCACACCGCACATAAACATGGAACAAGCTTTTACCTTATGATAACCAAAATATTTGCTACGCAAAATCAGTGATATTATCTTCAATGACATTCTTTGAAAACTCTTTCAAATAAATATATATAATCCTAGCTGAAATTGTTACATTATTAAATTCCAGCATACTAGGTTCTACAACTAAAATCATAAAAGCTCGTATTGGAGAATGGATTCCATACAATGACAAGGTAAAGGACTACCTTCCAATAGTACATCCCTAGAAAAATGCACCGAGGCACCAACAGATGGTCCTTTACCAACACAGAACCGGCCTACCTTTACCGTTGATAGTACTGAATATGACATCACCCTGGTCGTTCTCGACCTATCTGAGAGCTCTCATAGCATACACAACATATCCGATACATAGAGGGTAATCTAGAAAGGTGATGACCATATCGTAATGGGTGCAACCCATATAGCCCTACCACATCTACCTTGTTTTTGTTATTCCCGGGTGATGAGGTTCGAGGTGACGATTATCTTTCTCATAGCACACATTTCACTTGAATTCCACATTGCCAATTCCCTCACACACTATTTATTTCCACAAATGTACAACCTCTGAGCTCGTATGTCTCAGTGAAGGGTGTGAAGTATAGGAGAGTTACCTCCTACACCACCAAACAGATGTACGTTTGTAGAGATCAATGTACATGCATTTTAGAAATGCAAGGTCAAACATTCGTCCATACAAGTTGTCCAGGAACATGACAAACTGAAGGATCTCTTCTACTACATCATGTTGGGAATCACCCCTAGGATTAGTAGTGAGCAGCCCTTGCATCGAAGATCAAATAAAGATACTACTGCCACATATATATGATATAGGAAATTTCCCCTGAGAGTTAGTGACAAGCAGCCCTACATTCCATCTTCTAATTTATTATCATTCCATGTCTTCACTTTCGAACGTACATTGGTTCGACGTGGTTTTCAGATAGGAATCACCCAAATCCGATCCCAATTCCTTCGAACCAATCATCAATCAAAGATGTTAAGTTTGAGGGTGGTCATCATTTCATTTATCAATGTCTTTTATCAAATAAATATCTCTTTTAGAGATATAAATCTTTAAATCATATTCTTTTCCAGTGCATACAAAATCATTTAACCTCTCTTTAACTTTGGAAATACCAAATCAAAATCATCTCTTATAAATCTCATTGCAAAAATTTATTGAGTAAAAAGGGTCGATAGAAATTATATAATTCTACTCAATATCAATTTTTGTATTTAACCTTTACTATCAACCAAATAACGGTAGAGTCACATTTTAAATTCACATGGATAGTACGGGTTCCCTCCATGAAATTTATTACTAAGTATAAGAAGATTATTTCTACACAATCCAAGTTGTATTAAATTTGAAAATTCAAATCTTTTATACTTGCCTCGTTTCTGACATTTCGACCTTATCTATTGCTCGCCCAGGAAAGAGGCTAGGTGAGCCAGAGCATTGATTGCTCCTAAACATCTCCTTAGTTTAAGTACCCTATATCCAGATCTCATGAATAGAAAAATCCAGTCTACTCATCGGATTTTAGAGCCAGGATTAAATCATTTATTTATAATAGCCTTTCTTTTAACCATTTTTTTAAACTCCTTTAAAAGAAATTTTAAAACTTCCAAATCATTTTTAAAATACTTAATTATTTATTAAAAAATATTTATAAAAGATTTGGGAAAGAATAATTAAGTTTAAATCTATATTTCAAATGGTATTAAAAACCGCTGCGAAAAGTGCTACGAACATTGCTTTTAAGGCTTATTTGACCAAAACAACTTTTCTATCATTTTGAAATCTATTTTTATAACTCAAATCTATTTTCAAACATTTTAATATATATATATAGAATTTATTCCATATTTTTAAAGAATTAAAAATATCCATTTTAAAGAATTTATCGCTTTGGTTTTTGAACTGTCAAAGAGCGATTATTTTGAAAACTTGATTTGCTTATATTTCAAAATCTACTAAACGAAATATCGATATTTTTTTTGAAACTATGATTATAAGACTTCGGAAAATTCTTATTCCAAAGAATTCTGACTCCGACTTCATTCTAAAAATGGATTTAACTTTTACTGCGCGAAATCGCGAACTACCGTTACGGGACACACCCATTTTAACTCAATTTTCATATTCTTTTCCAAACTTTGTTGAAACACTTTTAAATGTTAATAAAACATTTTTAAATCAATTTAAACCATTTTAAAGAGGTTTAACAATTTCATATACACCATTTCATTTATTAAAGGAAAGTGTTTTCCTTTGTGATATTCAACGTGTATTAAACGGGAATTATTTACACATCCAAACAAACATATTATCATATCCAAACTTGTTTCACAATCATCACAAACAAGCATAGCCAAACATATATATCATCTAAAATATCATAATATAAATAGAGTTTCTCACCTTCATTGGATATTGGGCTTATGAAAATGGACTATAGCATTGCTACGATCGAATCAATGCTTATGGAATCGAGCCGGGGGCCTTTGGATAGCCACGGCCTAAGCTTTCAAGTGGAAGTGGGCTCGTCCAAGCATGGATATGGGTGTGGCCATGAGCTTTGAGTGGAGAGGTAGAGTGATTTGCCTTGGTTTTGACGTGAAATGACATGCTATATATATATATATATATATATATATATATATATATATCTGTGTGTGTGTTTTACTTTTTTTTTTTGAATTGGTACTTTATATACAACATGTCACTGGGACAACATATCACAATTCACATGGCAATATATGTTCGAATCACGCTACGCAAGTTTCGAACTTGTGACCTCTCGCACCAAAGTCGAATCACTTAACCACTGGGACAATAGTGCTTGTCTGTGTGTTTTACTTTATTTTGCCATAACTTTGCAAATATTTTTTCAAGGCATGGAAGCTATTAAAGAAGAGCTCTTAGAGATTTAAGAAGAAGGTGGAAGAAGATGAAGAATGGTGTTTAAAATGTGAAAGAGTAGATGGGTATATATAGGCAAAGAAGTGATAAAAATATCATGATATTTATGTGCACACACATCACCATTTCATCTCCACCACACTCCTTCCTTACCTCATTTCGGCCGAAGTAGCACCCCCATGTGGCTCCATCACTTCACTTCTCTTCCATGCCATGTGCATTGACTTTAAATGCCTTAAGGGTGAAGATAAATGAAAATATCATGATATTTGTTTCAAAATATCATGATATTTTTATCATATGTGTACATGTGTGTGTATATATATATCTGTATGTGTGTATTTATATGTATATGTGTGCATGTGACATGTGTGTGCATGTATATTTATGTGCACAAGAGAATAAACAACGTTGCAACTACTTTGAACAACTTCCGTTCGTTAAACCGTTGAAAATCGAAAAGTCGATTCCCGATCAAATTTTTACTTATAAATTAAATTACATATAAATGTAAACAAAATTTTAAAACTAATTTCTCATTATTATAAATGAATTAAAATGATCGCATTTGAATTATAAAGCAATATAAATCAATATTAAACAATTGTTTACAAAAAGTGCTATTATATCGATAAAACAATATCGATTTTCCTTATAATTTTAAGTCAAGTATATATCTTTATAAAACTATTACAAATGATTTACTATCACTATATAGATAATTAAAATGAATTATTATCATTTTAAAACAATTATTTGAATATTTATAATAATTATTAAATCATTAAATCTCAATTTAAATTCATAAATCAATTATTCAAAAATAGTGATATTTTAATGATTTCATAAAGACATTTTATTTTCCAAAATAAAGTAAATAATTTTATTGCACATTCTCACTCATATATATATATTAGTGTATGTATCCAACTCCATGCGTGACTTTTGATAATTATAGAGCTGTTTATTAATAAAACGGTTTTCGGTCATTTTATCTATATTTTTCCAAAGCATATATTTTTGTAAATACTTATTCAAAATAAGATTAACGTTATTATTTATTATTCAAGACATCATAATCTATGTTAAAAAACCTTATATTTGAATATTTTAAAAATAAATAAAATTTATCAAATTGACAAATTTGCGGTCGTTACAGAATGTCTAATAAATATTCTTGCACATTGAAGAGAAATTATGAATTTCTTATTAATGTCAAGGATAACTAATCCACACCAGTCAATTAAACCGTTAAATGTATTGACTCTGCCATAAGGTGTGATGTATAAATCTAAAAAGATTCCAAATACATCATCAAAATGTGTTTTGACAGTGTAGCCGAAGGAATATGATTCATTGATCATAAATGTGTCTTCAAGAGAAAGACTAATGTAGTTTGGATTTAGTGAGAAAGTGGGAGATTGATATGGTTTCGGGTATGCCATAGGGGCAATTATGTAATTTATTACATATATCTGACTCTGTGCCTAATCTTATTCAAAATAAAAGGTGTTTTTCTTTCTATAACATACTTGTTATATAGTGATATAAATAATCAAGTAATTAATTTAAAGTGTATAGATGGTAATCTGTAAATAATATGTTATGAGATACTAGTTACAAAGCGTTGTAATCATTAGAATTTTATTACATTGAAAATAACATATCGTTTTAAATATTTCTAGTCAAGATGTTTCGATAAAGGATATTTATTCATCCATTGAGACTAGAGTACGTAACACTCTCCAAATGTTGAGCAATGTATTTCTCATGGTTTCTAGGGGCACCAAGGGGTTATGTATTAATAGTTATTGAATAAGTATGGAATGACTCACTCGAGTGTTACTAGTTATTATAACAAAGGTCAAACAAACAATCTCAAAGTTATGATGTTACATAGGTCCTTTGACTTTAGAATAGTATGGAACTTCAATGTGGACACTCCACTTTAATTATAATTAAATCGTGACATGGCGTCCATTAAACGACTATAGTTTTCGTCCGAGTTGAAGCATTGGAAGTGAAACACTATTCAATGGAGAATTATTCTCCGCGGTTATATAGGGTTAGTATCACGGTCAACTGTAGTCAACTCAAAATCAAAGTCTTTGGCCATAGCAGTACGATTTATAATAATTGTTATTATTGAACCAAGGATTTTGTGTTTTGAATTACAAAGTTGAATGTGGAAAATGTTGGAGTTTTGACCAAAATCAAATTCCAAAAGTCCTAATGTGGTATAGTTTTGATGAAGAGAATTGGTGTAAATAATCATTACTACTAGTTACCGCTTATAATAAGTAAAATTGGATTTTAACAAAAGATCTTTAAGCGATAAATTCAGCCAAAATATCGCACCACTAGCTGATGTGACGTGTGAACGTTAATATTCGATATTAATCGTTGGCTGAATTTACACCTTTGAGTTGCACAACCGCAATGCTGAATTCTCTGAAAAACCATAAGATTTAATTAATTTATAAAATATTGTAAATTAACTTAATTAATTAATATTTAAGAAATATTAATTATTATCTAATTTAGTCGATGTTTGGAAGTTGTTTGTAACTATTTGGATGCACTTAAAAAAGTTATATTTACGCACACTGATATACGATATCGATGTGATGTTAAATGGGTTTAAATATAATTATATAAAGAGATTTATGAAAATTTTATGTCATTTGATGGCATGTAATTTCAGCCATACCATGTGAAGAGAAAGGAGTGGGGAGAGAGATTATCAAGGGAATTAATTAGAGAAGTTTAATTAAAGAATGAGAAAGGTTTCATTCTTTCAATTAAAACAAATCCACTAATTCATTTCCTACAGACAATTCATTCTTTCCTTCATTCACTTCTCTCTTCTCTCCTCCTAACCTTCCATGGCTAAAATTTAAATAAAGATTTCCAAAATTTAACAACTCCAAATCAGAATTCAAACATAAAAATAATGAAACATAAGTGATTCATCTATCTATAGAAAGGATTGAGTGTGGATCTTGGAGATCTAAGGAGATATCTTAATTCAAGGTGTGATGTTTTTGGCTACATCTTAAGGTAACTATCCAATCTCCTTTTTATATTTGTTATATCTTATTAGAATAATTTAGATCCCTTGTGTATACATCTTGTCACGATAATATGTTATATCTTAACAATACAGTTTAGATTTTATTTCTTATACAATGAGTTCATATGTCCATATGTTGTTTAGTCGGTTAACTACTATTGTTTAGAAATTAAAGTATGAAAAATGGATTTTTGAGATTTAAAATTAATTGATGTATATATTTAAATTGAATGTATTATTTAGGTCTTAACCATACTTGAAATTACTTCATGAAATAGTATGAAAGTTTCACATATAGTTTAGTCATTTTGATTATCAATTATTCTGGTTGTTATTTACATTGTTTCAATTCAAAATTAAAAAGGACTTTATTGCAAAATCATAAATTTAAAGTTGAATTCTTTCTCAGTCAAAGCTAATTTTCATGTTGTTGATTTTAAATTGCAAACATACGAAATTGTAAGCTTTGCATGTGTATGTTATTTTGAATTCTAATATTGTTTTATTATTATGTTCATGTGTAGGTGTGTGTGTCTATATGTATGTGTGTGTAGTTTCAGTTCAAATTTTATAATATGATTTTTAAGTAAAGTTACAAAACTAATGTTGAACCCTTTCTCAAGTTAAAATTTGATTTCAAATTGTTAGCAATAGATTTCAAAGCATGTAAGTAATTTAAAAACAATTTTAATGTGTGTATATATATGTATAAATTCATTTGTTATTTTATATAATATAAAGCAAAACTATACATGCGTATATTTGCATATAAATTTAATGTTTTGAAAACAAGCTAAATAAAGATTAAAAGAATGCTAAAATATTTCCTTCATTACCTCTAATTAATTGTCTCATAAATGCCTTTTACTCATTTAATGTCACTTATATGCACCATTATCCATTAATAATTTGATTCCTTTTAGTCAAATCTTTTTATTAATGTAATTTATGTTATTTTATTTAATGTATAAGTAGACTTTGACATACACACGCGTGCGCACATGCACACAAAACTTTCATATTCAAGTTTTAAATGTTATATGTAACCATTACTCATATAAATGGGCAACGTATATGTTGTTGATGCATATCCCAACATTAGTATATGTATACATTAATTATATACACATATGCTATGTTGCACTTGCCCTATTCGCACATGAGTGTATTTGATATGCTCATTATAATATGTATAGTATAAAATAAATTAAAACATCCTTTTTAAACCATTTTAATCAAATAAGATTTTATTCAAAAATCTCATTAGATTTAATCTAATAATCGTTTAGACTTCATACGCCTAATTGATCAAAAATAGGAATGTTTTTCAAATATACTTATTTCTCCCGCTTCAGACTGGCATGGTTTAGACAATGTATACTTATATTGTCTTAAACATTTTAAGACAACATAACATATATCATATTATATTATACATGCATATATGTATATTATTTAATTAACTCATTTAATTAATTTATTTCTTTGATTAATCTTATTAATAAAATTTAATTTTGAAATTAACTTATATTTATTTTCAAACATCTTGAAATTTTTTATTATATTATAACTTAATAATATATATTTTATTTTAAATTTAACTATTAAATTTGAAAACTATATTTTCAATTTTCAAACAATTTTGAAAATTAGCCCAAAGGCCTGGGCCTTTTCTATTAAGGGCAACCTTTGGGCTCATATATTTATTCAGATCAGGCCATAGCCAGGTAGGGCAGAGTACATAATTATCCAAACTCAATCCTTCGACACTACCTTTCTAAATACCCTTTTGTTTGGGCGGTGAACTTAATTAGTTAACCGTAACACGACTAATTTAGATCGTATAAGCTATTGGGCTCTAATACCATTATTGGAATAGGGTCAACCCATAGTGGAGGAATTGGGTAAATTTCAAAAAATTCCATTACCGGATCTTTAATGGGCCTATGTAGTCTAATTAATTCATTTAGAACTTTTCTAAATTTTATGCTATATAAAATCAATATTTTATTTAAATTTATAAACAAAGTTTTACTTTATATAATTTGTATTATATTATATATATATGTATCATATACGCATATGTGTATGCGTGCATGTACAACGGAATAATGTATACAAGATTTAACTTGTCTTTGTATAGATGCTGGGATTTGCATCGTAATAGACATGTTAGCCCCTTGTGTATATAAAGGGATTGTTTAAATGTGTGTGTGTGTGCATAAAGTTATATATACATACATATATATATATATGAAAATAGTTATATGATTATTATATAATATTAGTTTTAAATTATTTACGTAAAACATTAATTAAAATACATATGCATATGTATATAAATATATGAATAAATATAATTAAATTATAAAACTATTTTTAAATTAATTTTTGAAATTAGTAACAATATTTATAATATAAAATTCAAATTAGAATTTTTTAAATATATATAAATAAATTAAATACATAATATATATATAAACATATAACTACTTATAGTTATATATATATAATTTAAAATTAATATTATATTTTTCTATTGCTTTCAACCTATAATAAAAATAATTTTTTATTTATTAAATTTTCGATTTAAATGATTTATTAGATAAAATTCGTTATTAATTAAAAACCGTACGAAATTACTTCAAAAAAAATAAAAATATATTTTGAAACTATAAAGTATATTTTATTTTATATAAAATTTTCTAGAATTTTTATGTTTTGTGTGTGTGTGTGTGTATGCACACATTTTATTTACATAAACAATTTGAATTAAATAAAAGTATTTATATATATGTAATATCCGAATGTCATACTAACTCTATTAAATTTTTTTGGCAAAGCCAGCGGGGTTAACTGGGCCCCTACTAGTTTTATTGCATAACAATAAAAGATACAGAAGATACAATGAGAAAACAAAGAAGGGAAAACAAAAGGAAATGCAAACAGGACTCAATCCCAATTGTGCAGCAAGTCTGGTGAGAAAACAGCATGGCAATTCTTCAATTGAGTATATGTACCATACTTAACTTCATTCCAAAGCTCATCCCAATTCTTTCTTTGATTTTCATAAAATATTGCATTCCTTTCTCTCCATATAACAGACATATACATTTTCATGCAAACAGCTAGAATTCTACCTTCTTCATTTTTCTTCATAGTTTCTGAGAAGAAAACATCCCAAATATCCCCAGAGTTAGCAATAAAAAGATTTATACCAGTTTTAGCACCAATTCTATGTAAAAGAAAAGGAAGAGCTGGACAGTCAAAAAAAATATGTTGTGGAGTCTCTTCATACTGGTCACAAAACAGACATTCCAAAGAACATCCCAAACCATATTTGGTCAGAACATTTCTAATTAGCAAGGCTTGATTTATGACTTTCCAGAGCATCAAATTATCCTTAGGTTGGGAATCACTAGACCAGATGACAGAGCACCATTTAGATGTAGGCAAAGGAGCACAAACAGAGACATAGTTGTAAACTCCTTTAATAGTATGAGGCTTCATATCCCAAACAACAGTATCAAAATGATTAGCAGGGTAGAATTGTTGTTGCATTTCACTCCATAGTTGCCTTAAAATTTGATTACTATTGTATGGCAGCACAATTTTGCCATCATGTATGTAATCAAAAGCCTTTGCATCAATGTGTATTCCTGACTGCATAATCTGATTATAATCACACAAATTAGACAAGATAAGACCCTTACAGACCCAAGGATCGTTCCAGAAACTGACAGTAGAATTTGCCTTAACAGGATATTGGATCATAGGAAGGAAAACATCTCTCAGTTTCAAAATATTTCTCCAAATCCAACTACCATTCAGAGGATTGGGCATACACCAGAAATATTTATTCTTTATATTGTAATGCCATGCCCATTGAACCCATAAGCTGTCTCTCTTATTGATAATATCATCAATGTGTTTACTAATTGCTGCAAAATTCCACTTCCTGACATCAATAACCCCAAGACCACCCAGGTTCTTAGTAGTTTCAAATTTATCAAAGGAACAAGGAATCAGCTTCCTATTATGAATACTACCTGTCCAAAAAAAATATTCATTGCAGACCTAACTAGTTGCACTAATCTGACAGGGAGAATCATAGTTCGAGCCCAGTAGACAAGAGAGGAAAAAACAGAAGATTTAATTGGCACTAATCTACCACTCCGAGACAAGTGCCTATTTTCCCAAGCATTCATGACAGAAGTGATTTTACTATAAAGAGGAAAACAATCAACTTTAGTTATTCTTTTTGTAATTAATGGAAGTCCAAGATACTTCATATCAGTGTCCATGGAAGAGAAACCAGAATGTCTCTGTAAAGCAGTAGCTTGATCTTCACTAACTCCAGAAACCAACATAGAAGATTTGTCTTGATTTATCTTGAGCCCAGTCATTCTATAAAATTCTTGCAAAGCCTCAGATATAGCATTTAAGGATGGTAACTCAGGTTTTGTAAACAACATGACATCATCAGCAAACATAATAGAAGTTATATGATGTTGAGAACACTTTGGTGGAACTTAATTTTCTTCTGAGCATACCTAGTTTGGAGAATAACAGTAAAGACTTCCATAACTAGCAAGAATAAATACGAAGATATTGGATCACCTTGTCTAATACCTTTACTACTTCTGAAGTTACCCACCGGTCTACCATTAATAACAACAGAGAAGGAGGGAGAGGAGATGCACACATATAGCCAGGAGACAAATTTTTTGGGAAAACCCATCTCAGCCATGACCCTAACTATAGAATCCCAGTGGATAGTATCATAAGCCTTGGAAATATCAATTTTAATTGCTGCTGAAGTGGTAACCTTACTTCTACCATAACCTTTCAGTAATTCTTGAGCAAGAAGCAGGTTATCAAGAATACTCCTAGATGGAATAAATGCAGCCTGATTACTGGAAACAACAGAGGGGAGTACTTTGACTAAACGAGAAGCAAGAATTGTAGATATGCATTTGTATACAACATTGCAGCACGATATAGGTCTGAAAGAGGAGACACAAGTAGGAGGATTGACTTTGGGAATAAGAGCAATATTTGTACAATTAACTTCACCTAGCAACTTACATTTGTTGAAAAAATTGTGAATAGCTCGACAGAAATCACTACCTAGCACACTCCATGTAGAGATAAAAAAGATCACATTTAGCCCATCAGGCCCTCCTGATGAATGTTGATTCATAGAGAAGAGAGTATTCTTAATTTCCTCATCTGAGACTGGGCAAATGAGGGTTGCAGCTTCCTGAGAAGAAATACTTGGTAGTGCAAGAGATGATATAAGTTTAAGTTCCGGTGTAAATCCATCAGAGTTACCAAGCAAATTTGAGAAATAATCTATGAAAGCCTTATCAACAGATTCTGCAGTTGAAAAAAAAGAACCATGTTCATCTAAAATACTATAAATATTCTCTTTCGCATGCTTAAACTTTATAGAATCATGATAAAACTTAGTGTTTTTATCTCCTTCAGCAATCCATCTTTTATGCAGTTGTTGTCTCTTCATACTAGCCTCCAAGTATAGAGCATCATCAACCTCCTTGAAAAGTTTACTTTCTTCTTCAGCAGCTTGAACATCAAGTGGGTGCTCCATCATGTAATCATGTTGTTCCTTCAACTTTTTCTTTAGGCTTGATGACAGCAGGCAACCAGTACCAAAAGTAGAAGATGCCCACAATTTAAGCTCCTGCTTAATACTTTTAATCTTCCTGCAAAACTTATACATTGGTTTACCATAACATGAAAAAACAGTGTTGACTTTAGAAACTAAAACAAGGAAATTTTCATGTTTTACCCAAGCATTAAAATTTTTAAAACTTCTCTTTTCCTTTTTAAAATGGAGACCAAGAGTTAGGATCAAAGGGGAGTGATCAGACATAATTGGTTGAGGAAGGAAAACAGAAAGAGATGGCCAATGGGAGATTGCTTGGAAATTACAGAAGCAGTGGTCAATAGTAGTGAAGGTACATATACCACTACGACTTCTATTATTCCAAGAATACTTAGCACCTGATTTATTGA
Organism: Allium fistulosum; assembly: GCA_030737815.1. Lineage (NCBI taxonomy): Eukaryota > Viridiplantae > Streptophyta > Magnoliopsida > Asparagales > Amaryllidaceae > Allium > Allium fistulosum. The sequence goes on from CM060906.1 coordinate 860,299,092, forward strand.
CCATGATCAAATCAGAATCAAAAACAGCAAGGTTTAGAGGATCAAGGTCCACTGAAGTAAGGGGAGTTCCACCAAATTTGTCACTGTATTCATAGCAGGAGTTAAAATCACCCAACACAATCCAGGGGTGAGTGGATTGTCTTAATAGTGGCATAGAGTTAAAGAAGACTTTCCTGGAGTTGACCGAGTTGTCAGCGTAAACAAAAGTAGTGTAGAATGAGGAATGGGATTGAGTTTCAAAAACATGAAAGTGGATATACTGTCTTGTTGTTAGGAGGGGAGTAAGAGATATGACAGAAGGATCGTAGATAACTAGAATCCTACCATAAGAGGCACTGTCAAGATTATGATGAAAGGACCAGGTTGGATTGATATAAGAAGCAGCTTTTATTGTTAAAGGTAAATTTAACTTTGTTTCGAGAAGACCAAAGAGACAAATATTATACTCAGAGATAGTGATTTTAACTTGATCTAGTTTCAAATTACTGTGTGCTCCTCTAAGATTCCACGATGCAATTTTTTTAATCATAAAAATTATTGAGGAGAGGAAGTGATATTTCTTCTCTTAGCAGAAAGAGATCTAGTTTCTATTTTCCTACGTGGCTGAGATCGAGGGGAAGATGGTTGGGGATTAGTTTGGATGGAGGTAGAAAGAAAAGGAGGAACTGAGGAAGATTGGAAATTGGTGTTACATGCTGGCCATCCTGGCAACTCAATAGAAAAGTTATAGTGATTTGGGTCAGGTGCTTGAACATCTACAGAGGTTTCATACAAGGAGGTTATAAGATGAGTTACTTGTTGCTCAAATGTTTTGCACCAGTCTTTATCCATTTTAGATACATGAATATCTTTGGGAACATGCACATCATATTTTCCAATTCCATTTACAAGGCAAGTTTTAAGGCAGTTTGTATCTTTTGTATGCAAGTTTTGGAATTCTTCAGTTGTTGTCAGATCATTATTTTCATTTTCTTTACCTTCAGCAGAAGTAGTATTGTATTTGTGTCCACCAATACATTGTACTTTACTAAAGTCTTCATTTGTTATTTCACCTTCCTCAACATCAAGTATTTCCATTAAGTCTTCCTTTTCAACAACAATATTGAGTAAGTGGAACTTGTTTTGTGTGGGTACAGAACAAGCTTGATCACATCTTGGATTTTTATGCACATCATTATGCACAATTCTAATTTTCCCATTTCCATCATTCTCTGAGAATAAATTTTCACCTTGCATCTTCAAAACATTTGCTCCCACATCTTCACTCAAAATTCTTCTTTTATCCTTGTTCTTGTTTACCTTTTGCCAAACTTGCTTCACTTTTTGCTTATCATTTGTTTTCCCCCTCTTCATCTTGTTCTTTATATCATCACTAGATTTCCGTTGGTCATTTGGTTCACATTGCTCAACAATTTCATCACATTCATATTTCTTGCAGTATTTATTCAAGTGCCCAAATTCTTTACAAAAAGTACAAATTTCCGGTTTCCACAAGTATTCTACTTTCACAATTTGTTCAGCTCCATCAAGCAACATCACTGAGAAGTTATCCGGTAGTTCATTGTTTGGAGAAACTTCAACTAAACATTTGGCAAAAGAGATACGCTCAAATTTTTCAGTTGATGAATCCATATAAAGAAGCTTTCCTACCCTAGCAGATAACCAATTTATACCCAAAGGAGACCAAGCATACAAAGGAATATTAGATAGCTTAATCCACACTGGTACCGCTTTGATGCTACTACAGCTATTACCTATATTTTCATCCCAAGGCTTCACTATGAATAACTTATTCCTCATAACTACCGGGTCTGATTCAGATATTCTTTTCCTATCGCCTTCATTACTGAACTTGAACAAAAACAAGAAACCATCCGATTTAACAGAAATGGACCCAGAAAGCTTCCATGCACGCTTGAGGTAATACAAAACAGTGGAGTACGGTAGAGGATTGTCTAGGAAAAATCCAACAAGATAATCACTCCATAAAGAACTACCTGCCTTGACGACTTCAGAAGGTGGCACAATAACATCTCCTTGGAATTCAAGTTGAATGTCACGTGGCACATAGGAGCCAGCATTATTGGGTTTAGCTTTGAAAAGAGAGTTCCAAGCTAATGGAGGTTTAGGGAGAGAAAGAGATGACATGGAAGGATTAGAGAGAAGAGGAGGAGCAGGCAAAGATGAGGCAGGAGCAGGAAAAGGAGAGACTAGATCGACTCTGACAGAGGGGAGTTGAGAAGATGAAGAAAGGTCTGGCAGTGGAAGTATGGGTGGAGCAGAGGGAGGTACGAGTATAGGTGAAGAAGGACAAGGCTGAAGTGAAGTAGATGGATGGGATTGGTCAGCGGGAAGGGGAAGAAGAAAAGGAGCGGTCCCCATTTTTAAAAGTGAATTTTTAATTAAGTATTTATGAAGATTCAATGTGTATATATATGTATTATATAACATTAAACTTTTAAATTAGATTTAAAATTAAAATTTATATAATATTTTATTATTTCAATTTCAATTTTTTTTTAAATTCCAGGCCGATAACATCATAAACCATATGCATAATTTTTTAATACACACACACAAAACCATCAAAATGTGATAATCCATCGATATACCGGTTCGTGGTATTTCTCACAAAACAATATAAATATATATATAATGATTATATAAGCATTAAAATAATATTAAACCTGAAGAATACTTTTCACTAAAGCCTAAAGCTTGCATCTTGAAATGAAGAAGTAAACTCCATTGAAATGAAGAAGTAAACTCCTTGAATCGAATTCCAATCCCAAAGTTGCTAGCTCCTGAATTGCCTTTCCACCGACGATCGAATCGAAGTGTTTTGATGTAATTTTGTACTTGGATTTTTAGGGCTTTGAGAAGGGGAGTGTTGGCCTAAAATATAGAGAGGATGGAGCAAAAAAAAGTTTATTTCGAATTATTTAAAAGGTGGCTTATAAAAAAGAAGCCAAGAGTGTGAAAAGTGGATCACGTCCTAATATCTCTCTCTTACCATTTCCACCCTGTTAACCATTCAAAACTCTCCCTATTTTCCATCATATGGCTAGCCTAGTTATGCCTTCCTATAGCCAAAACTAGCATTCCTATATGGGTCTCAAATCTAGTCAGGTCCGAACAATATTCGTTGTAATTAAGTCTTATTAAACATGTACCGATATCGTATATCGATCACTATATTTACAACTATTATAAATACACTATCTAATATTGTTCAAGATACATCAAATAAAATTTTATAATTAATATTTTTCAAGGTACCCCCGACGGTCACGAGTAATACACTGCCTAACATATAGAGAGCATTGTGTATTCTAGTCTCAACGGATGCATCGATATCCAGTCTCAATGTATCTTGACTAGGAATATTTAAAATAATGTGTTTATTATGTTATGATACAATACTCATGATTACAACTATTTATAATTACTATCACAAACACACCATTAATGGATTTTTTGTTAAATATATTTAATTAAACATTTAATTGTTTATAATACATTATAACAAATATATACGAAAACACCTTTATTACGAACGAGAACTGAACATGGAGTTAATAATTTACAAGAAATTACAGAATTACCCCTAGAGCATACCCTTAACGGTATCATTAATTAGTCAACATCTAGGGCTAACTAATTAAACTATTTGTTTGATGGGTGTCGAGAATAGTAGTATCTAGAATTGGGGTTGAATAATAAGTATTCTCCTCTCCGAAACTATTGGCTTTGGACAATAGGTAGAGTAAGTCCAAAGGTTGGCCGATATATAAGGCCCAAAGTTATTTGAGACTTAGGCTAATTTTCAAATTGAAATTGAAAATTGAAAATAGATTATAAATTTAAATGATAAGTTTAAAATATAAAAGGAAATTTATAATAGTTATAAAACAAATCGAAAAAATTTCAAAATTGTTCCGGGAAACTAAATAATTAATTTTGAAAATTTTAATAATATTTAGTTAATGTCATTAATTAAATCAAATGGACTAATTTAAAAGTTAGTTTATTAAACCCCCCTCCCACATATATATATGTGTAACCATAATTTTTTTAAACCCTACTCCGGGGAGTAGAGCTAGGGGATACAAATGGCCCGCTACAACCGACCCCTCTTTTAGCTAACCCAACACAGAGTATCGATCCTCCAAGCATTCTTGTAATGACCCAAGATTTTAGGAATTTATCCTGAAAAATATAAATGAATTTAAAATAATTTTAAATTTAATTTTGGAAGAGGAATTGATATAGCTTGATAGTGTATCAGTGTGTGTACATGTGTGCACAGGAAATGCACATGAATATAAGCTAAAACCCTGAACTCCAAAAATACATACATGTTGATGTGTATGGAAATATGTACATATATATATAAATATATATATATATATGTAGATTAAATTCTTAAAAATAGTATGCATAAGTAAATGTATATATGAGTGCTACTGAATAATTTGAGTGTACATGTGCATATATGTGTGTGTCAGTATAGAATGATGTATGAATATATAGGTGGGAATACTAATTATTTCAGAAAGACTTATATACAAATATATATGTGTTAATAAAATACTAGAGTTTAAACTAGTGAAATAAAATATACAGACACATTTTAATATAAGCAGAAATGAAAAGAATGGAGATATAAAAAGGAACAATTCTCTTATAAATAAATGAAGGAAGTACATACCATTTGCATGAAAGCTAAAAATAGAAAAGAGTATTTGATAAATAACAAAACCAAGTCACATTTTTAGCATGATTGTAGACAAGGGGGAAAAGTATTTTCTGAAAAGCAAATTTCTAAAAAAAAAATGTGTAACCACTTTTCTCTTCACCCAAATTAAGCCGGGAAGGGGTAAAACTTTGGGTTTAAAAAATGCAGATAACATGATTTTTCTGGTGGGCAAAAATGGACTTAGCCAATACCCAAAACCCTAAGAGAGACCCTGTGTATATATACCTGTATATGCAGCAGCCTCCTCTTCTCCTCAGAAAAGAATTTTAAAAAAAAAGAAGAAAAACAATACCACAGAAATAATAAGACAAGGGAAGAAAGAGAGCTTGAGGATAAGAGCAGGAGTTCATCAGTTAATTAAGGAAACAAAGGAGAGAGCTAGGTGAGAAAACTCACTCAAAAATCTAAGGCAATAAGTCCTAATGTAGGCAGCCAGTTAAAAGTATTTTCTTAAAAGAGTATTTTCATATATGAATGTTTATCTGTGAATTTAAATCTGAAAATGTTTTGATTTTCTTTGATTGATCACTTGTTTTATTATAACAAAGTTTCATGTGTTGTTCTATACACTCAGATCTCTGATATGTTAATGTTTAGGGATATAAACAAATACCCAGAAAATAAAATGTTGAGAATAGGCAAGTAGTATTGGTTTTGGCTCAACCCAGAAAGATGTAAATAATGTTGAGCTGCAATATACTCATGTATAAGTGCTGAGGCTTGAAATAGAAAGGAATTAGGGGTGCAATAGGGTTGCCTATGTGCTGATGCTCCTGATTCAATAAAATGAATAGCAAACAAAATTTTGTGATTCAGTAAAACCAGATTATTCTGAGTTTAACTCAAGCACAAATGGTTGCAAAAAGAAAAACTCCCCCAGAAGCCATAAACCAATGTTAGCTGCCTAAGCTCCTTTAAAGAAAAATATACCAGGATGAATATATATATATATATATACAGAACCTTATTTTGTAGTCACCAATGGTTGTTTGCTTGTTGTTTCTGTATGGTCATGAATAATATGAGATACCATGATATAGATGTTTTCAGTTAATGGATCACTGAATGGTTTTGTCATGAACAATCAAAAGGGGTTATTATTAACTAAAACCTGATTAGGAAATTGGGGTCAAGAACACTGCAGGAATGACTTGTGTGCTTGAGTAACATAAGTTGACACATGGCTTGTTTAAGTCCTGAGATCTTTGTGTAATGGAGTGAATTAGTTCATTACAGTGTGTCCATTGATTCATAAATATTGCAGATGAGACCAAGGATAGATAAATATACCAAGGAAATAATACTTGAGCAGATGAGAAAACTAGAGTTTTTCCCAGATTTGAAATATGAGAATTGAATAAATGATTTAACTCATATTAGTTATTTTCCTGTTTGGTATGAATGATTGTTTGTCTATGATTGAGTTGTGTGCTTGAATGTATGTGCCATACTCATATGTGTAGTCTCTGGAAAGAAAGTTAAAGTGTGCACATGCACAATGACACAGAACATGCACACAAGTATTTACCTGATTCCAAAGGACAGAACCTTATGTATTTGTACTTAACTTGATTTTAACCTAATTAACAAATTGCTTTTGTGAATTTTCTCATACCAGACATGTGTCTGACCCTAGTGTGCTAATGGCATCTGGGGTGTCTCATTTAAAATGAGGCAGTTTCAAATGCTTTTTCAGGGATTGCAGCAACTAAATAGGAGTAGGAGCAAGGCTTTGAGAAGAAGATATAGCATGCTAAAACTTAGTTAGATAAGAGCCTAAATGTTGAAATCTGCATGTATTGACAATTTAAATTGCTACTTGTATTAAGTGATGAATATTGGATGGTTATTTTGTTAGGTACTTTGTTAAAAGATTGACTTGTATCTGGAAACTATGAACTAAGTTAAATATCTGTTATGTTTAAAAAGGATTTTGATCAAATCTTGTAAGTGGATTTAGCAAGAACGCCATGTTAAAAATTGAATGATTACATTTTATAAATGTATTAGTCAATCTTGAGTCTTTGAAAAGGATTTAAGTTTTGGGAAAATCAGGATAGTTGATTCTCAGAAAATTAAATGGTTTCATTTTCCACTATGGCATATGTATACAAAAGAAATAGGCATAGGTTGAATGTTTTATGGCTGCAAAGTTCCCTTAGTTAAACTGGGTTCATACAAATGTCTCATGTCCTATTTTTAAATAAAGAAAGGATCTGTAGTAAGGTAGATTGTAGGCCAGATTCAAATAGTTGCAGTTATATATGCACATAAACATGTTTAGTGCAAACATTACCACATCTTTTCCTTTGTACTTGTAATAGGAATCTGAATTCCACTCAGATTTTAACCAAATGCATTTTAAAATGCCAAACAGATCTTATAAGAAGAAATACAAACCTGAATAATGATAAACACTTTTATCATCCTCAAAACCCAAGAACCATACTCTTAATTCATATCAATCCTGAAGCCTTCCAGGTTATAGGGATGGGTTTCAAGAATGATTAAGCAAGAATTATTGTTTTGTATGATAGAATTTAGGCAAAAATAAAGTATATATATAAGTGCAGATATAGGTAGATAATAGATTGCAAACTGTACAGGAGAAAAAAAAAGAAAAACCAAAAATTGTGTTTGAACCGACCTGCATAGCACTCGAACTCGTGACCTTTCATGTATAAGTTAGGCGCGTTTCCATTACGCCTAGATGTTGCTTGTGTTCCCTTAGGATCCACTTTCTTTTATACTGATTTTGTCACTATTCAGAGCTTAACACAAACATCTATATTAAAAGCTTGTTTACTATTGATTATTACTTGATCACTTCTTAGTTAGTATAAACAGACTAATGTGTATGTATCCCGTGGATTGTTTGGTCAAAAAAAAAATTAGCAATCCAACATCCTCTTGTTTTTTTTCCAGAACTCTGATTCAAACAAGAGAGGCATATACATCCTCACATGTATGTGCTTATCTTTATGAATGTACTAATATATTTATATTGGTTGATTATTGTGATCCTGGATATATTTTGGTTTATTGGAGAAAGATATTGACCCTGAGAATTATATTTGCAATGGATGATATATCTATATATTTATATATCCTCTTTACCTTAAAAAAAAAATTCCTTATGAAATTAGAGTAGAAATAGGAGGGTCATTTCAGTTGGTATCAGAGCTATGTTATTTAACATAGAAGAAGTAAGGATCAAGTTCTTAGATGGAAATAAAATTAAAAAGAACTAAATATATATATATAATAATGTGCTCAGTGTGAAAAAAAAACCCACTGAAATAATAAAATTACTAATCAAACTAACCAGCTATGTAAATTATTATTAGCAAACTATGGTAGGGAGACCACCAAATCAGGGAGCAGGATCTTCCCATGCACCACCAATGGTCAATCTGCAAGACTTGGTGAGAGCATTTAGGGATGGGGCAGGACAAAGGCAAGAAAATCCCTATGAAGAACTCTCAAAATTACTTAAAACATATACTCATTTAGGAGGCAAAAGCTTTGAAGGGACAGAGAGTGTCATGGAAATTCAAACATGGTTGAGAACATTGGAAAGAATTTTCAATGACATGCAACTTGATGATCAAAGAAAGAGGCAAGTGGCTTCAAGACAGCTAAAAGGAGTAGCTTTAAGCTGGTGGGAAGTAATCATAGCAGGAAGGAATGAGAATGAAATCACTTGGAATCAATTCAAAGAGATGTTGGAAGCAAGGTTTGTACCAGCATCAGCAAAGACTACCTTGCTAGAAGAATTCATTAGACTTAGACAAGGAACCATGACTGTCACAGAATACACTCAAAAGTTTGAGGGGCTTTCCACATATGGAGCAATGCTTGTGGCAGATGAGGCATCTAAAAATGATAGGTACATAAAAGGTCTGAACCCAGGACTTAGCAGAGCCATGTTACCCTATGCAGACAAGACTTTTGATCATGTGATAGACTTAGCTTTGAGGTTGGAACAGCATGACAAGGAAAGGGAGAAGTTCAGAAATTTTAAGAGCAATAATAACAAGAAAGGTAAGGGGAGGTATCACCCTTATGATAAGAAGAAAGAAGAGGCTAGTAACAAAAGCACTGGAGATGTAAAAGCTAAGGAAGACAAGAAAAAAATTGTGTGCCATCAGTGTGGAAAGGAAGGGCATATCAAACCAAGATGTCCAGAATTGAAAGGAGGAGCTTTCAAATGCTATCTATGTGGGAAAGAGGGGCATATGAAGAGGAATTGTCCTGAGTATAAACAGCAAGGCAAATTGGCAAATTTGGAAAGGAAAGGCAAAGCCACAGTGGAAAGTAACACTGTAAACCATAGCCAAGTGGAAGGTACATTACTTATTTGTACCATACCCATAGCAGTAGTATATGATACTGGGGCAACTCACTCTTTAATTTCTTATGAATTGGTTAAAATGCTAAAACTGAATTGCATATTGGTTAAAACCCCATTGCATATACACAGTCCATTGGGGAGTTCTAGTGTTTTAAATATGATTTGTGTGGATATGGAGTTAAACATAGGAGGAAATATTTTTATTTCCAATTTATATGTTTTGAATTACCCAAATATAGGTGTTATATTGGGGGTAGACTGGTTAAGGCAATTTAAAGCCATAATTAATTTAGACTCATCCACCATATCATTGCAAAATTCTAGAGGCCAGAGAATCACAGTTTTATGTGAGGTAGCTAAGGAAGGAAAACTATATCATTTAGTTGACTCAGAGAAAGATTTCAGTGAACTAACCATTGAAGAAATTCCCATAGTCAATGAATATTTGGATGTGTTTGGTGAGGTCAAGGGTATTCCACACCATAGACCAGTAGAATTCCAGATCAATCTAGTTCCAGGAGCAAGCCCAGTGATTAAAAAGCCAACTAGAATGGGGCCAAATGAACTAAAAGAATTAAAGAAACAGTTAGAAGAATTGGAAGAAAAGGGTTTTATAAGACCAAGTAATTCTTGCTGGGGAGCACCAGTGGTATTTGTTAAGAAGCAAGATGGCTCCTTAAGACTCTGCATAGATTATAGAGAATTAAACAAAGTAACTATTAAAAATAAATACCCATTGCCAAGAATAGATGATCTTTTTGATCAATTAGCAGGGGCAAAAGTATTTTCTAGACTAGACTTAGCATCTGGTTTTCATCAAATGAAGGTGGAAGAATCAAGCATCAAGTACACTGCCTTTAACACTAGGTATGGGTTGTATGAATTTTTGGTTATGCCATTTGGCTTGACCAATGCACCATCTTACTTTGTAGATTTAATGAACAGAACCTTTAGAGATTGTTTAGACAAGTTTGTGCTTATTTTCATAGATGACATTTTGATTTATTCCAAGACAGTGGAAGAACATAAGCATCATTTGCACTTGGTTTTGTCTAGACTAAGGGAAAAAGATTTAAAGGAAAAATTTTCAAAATGTGTGTTTTGGAAAGAGGAAGTACATTTTCTTGGCCATGTTATATCTGCCAAAGGAATTTCTGTGAACCCCAATAAAGTAGTGGCTATCCAAGCATGGAAGAGGCCAAGCACTGTGAGTGAAGTGAGGTCATTTATGGGGATGGCAGGGTATTATAGAAGGTTTATAAAAGATTTTTCAAAAATTTCTATACCACCCACTAACCTAACCAGGAAGAACCAAGCTTTTGTTTGGTCAGAAAAATGTGAAAAGTCTTTTGAACAATTGAAGGAGGCATTGGTGAATGCTCCAATTCTAAAGGTACCACATGGAAATGAAGAATTAGTGGTATATACTGATGCTAGTGGATTTGGCTTGGGTGCAGTGTTGATGCAACAAGGCCAAGTCATTGCATATGCATCCAGACAACTTAAACCCCATGAAGTAAGGTATGCCACACATGATCTCGAATTAGCAGCTGTGATATATGCTTTAAAACTTTGGAGACATTATTTATTAGGCACAAAGTTTGAACTCTACACTGACCACAAGTCTCTAAAATATTTATTTTCAAAAAAAAAGATTTGAACATGAGGCAACATAGATGGGTGGAGTTCTTAGCTGCCTATGATTTTGACATACTCTATACACCAGGCAAAGCAAACAAAGTTGCAGATGCTCTAAGTAGACAGCATGCTAAATTGGCTATGATGATGATAGCAGAATTTAAAGATTTGTCTTTGCTAACTGAGTTAGAGATTGAGGAGAATGGTTGTGTGCAGATGCATGGTGCACAAGAAGATAAAGGGAAGTTAAGCTTAATGACACTTCAACCAGATTTAATTCTGAAGGTAGGAAAAATGCAAGAACAAGATGCTCACTTATTAGAGAAGAGAATGCTCCTCTCAAGAGGGGAGGAAGTAATGAAACACCACATTGATAAAGATGGTTATGTGAGATACCAGAATAGGATGTGTGTACCAGAGGACATAGAATTGAAGAAGGAGATATTGAATGAATATCACAGAAGTAAATACTCCATTCACCCAGGTAACACAAAAATGTATCAAAATTTGAAAAGAGACTTCTGGTGGAAGGGGATGAAATCTGATATAGCCAAGTACATTGCCAAATGTATGACTTGCCAACAAGTCAAGGCTGAAACTCAAAGACCATCAGGGTTGATGCAACCTCTTAGTGTACCACAGTGGAAGTGGGAAGACATATCTATGGACTTCATAGATGGACTGCCTAGATCTAAGAGAGGTAATACAAGCATATGGGTGATAGTTGATAGGCTAACCAAGGTAGCACACTTCATCCCAGTCAAGTCAGAAAGAACTGCACCAAAACTAGCTCAAATTTTTATAAAAGAAGTGGTAAGGTTACATGGCATTCCCAAAACCATTGTGAGTGATAGGGATACCATCTTCACTTCAAAATTCTGGAGAAGCTTTCAAGAAGCAATGGGAAGTGAACTATGTTTAAGTACTGCCTACCATCCTCAATCAGATGGGCAGACTGAGGTGGTAAACAAAGTTTTGGAGGACATGTTGAGGGCATGTATACTGGATTTTGGGGGCAACTGGGAAGATTATCTTCATCTAGTTGAATTTACATACAACAACAGCTACCAAAGCACCATAGGAATGGCTCCATTTGAAGCCTTATATGGTAAACCCTGCTTGTCACCTGTTTGCTGGGTAGAAGCAGGAGAAAGGTCTATTTTAGGACCTGAGTACATACAAGAAACCAAGGAGAAAATTGAGTTGATAAGAAGAAGAATGACAGCAGCTCAAGATAGGCAAAAGAAATTTGCAGACATGAGAAGGAGGCAGGTAGAATATGAAGTGGGAAATTTTGTTTTCATCAAAATCTCACCCATGAAAAATGTGTTGAGGTTTGGAAAACAAGGCAAATTAACCCCAAGATATATTGGACCATACAAAATTCTGGAGAGAATTGGTCCCTTGGCATATAAGTTGGAATTACCAGAAAACATGCAAGGCATACATGATGTTTTTCATGTATCACAATTGAGAAGGTGGGTCCATGACAAGGCAGAAATTCTTGAAACCCCAACCCAAGTGCAGATAAATCCTAATTTGATTTATGAAAAGGATCCAGTGGGAATTTTGGCAAAAGATGTGAAGAAGTTGAGGAATAAGTCTCTGAAACTTGTGAAGGTACAGTGGAGTCTAGATCCTAGTGATTGCACATGGGAATTAGAAGACAAGGTTAGGATGAATTATCCTAAGCTATTTTCAGATTAAGGTAATTCTGATTTTTGATTGTTTTCTTTATTTTGGATGAATATATTTTTAGTTAGTATAGAACTAAGAATCTATTTAGTAGAGAATATACTTGTTCTCTGAATTAAGTTTAAAATTTATTTTAAGCTTAGGAAAATTGTGGGACACAATTTCTAAAAGGAGGGGTGTATGTAATGACCCAAGATTTTAGGAATTTATCCTGAAAAATATAAATGAATTTAAAATAATTTTAAATTTAATTTTGGAAGAGGAATTGATATAGCTTGATAGTGTATCAGTGTGTGTACATGTGTGCACAGGAAATGCACATGAATATAAGCTAAAACCCTGAACTCCAAAAATACATACATGTTGATGTGTATGGAAGTATGTATATATATATATATAAATATATATATATATGTAGATTAAATTCTTAAAAATAGTATGCATAAGTAAATGTATATATGAGTGCTACTGAATAATTTGAGTGTACATGTGCATATATGTGTGTGTCAGTATAGAATGATGTATGAATATATAGGTGGGAATACTAATTATTTCAGAAAGACTTATATACAAATATATATGTGTTAATAAAATACTAGAGTTTAAACTAGTGAAATAAAATATACAGACACATTTTAATATAAGCAGAAATGAAAAGAATGGAGATATAAAAAGGAACAATTCTCTTATAAATAAATGAAGGAAGTACATACCATTTGCATGAAAGCTAAAAATAGAAAAGAGTATTTGATAAATAACAAAACCAAGTCACATTTTTAGCATGATTGTAGACAAGGGGGAAAAGTATTTTCTGAAAAGCAAATTTCTGAAAAAAAAATGTGTAACCACTTTTCTCTTCACCCAAATTAAGCCGGGAAGGGGTAAAACTTTGGGTTTAAAAAATGCAGATAACATGATTTTTCTGGTGGGCAAAAATGGACTTAGCCAATACCCAAAACCCTAAGAGAGACCCTGTGTATATATACCTGTATATGCAGCAGCCTCCTCTTCTCCTCAGAAAAGAATTTTTAAAAAAAAAGAAGAAAAACAATACCACAGAAATCATAAGACAAGGGAAGAAAGAGAGCTTGAGGATAAGAGCAGGAGTTCATCAGTTAATTAAGGAAACAAAGGAGAGAGCTAGGTGAGAAAACTCACTCAAAAATCTAAGGCAATAAGTCCTAATGTAGGCAGCCAGTTAAAAGTATTTTCTTAAAAGAGTATTTTCATATATGAATGTTTATCTGTGAATTTAAATCTGAAAATGTTTTGATTTTCTTTGATTGATCACTTGTTTTATTATAACAAAGTTTCATGTGTTGTTCTATACACTCAGATCTCTGATATGTTAATGTTTAGGGATATAAACAAATACCCAGAAAATAAAATGTTGAGAATAGGCAAGTAGTATTGGTTTTGGCTCAACCCAGAAAGATGTAAATAATGTTGAGCTGCAATATACTCATGTATAAGTGCTGAGGCTTGAAATAGAAAGGAATTAGGGGTGCAATAGGGTTGCCTATGTGCTGATGCTCCTGATTCAATAAAATGAATAGCAAACAAAATTTTGTGATTCAATAAAACCAGATTATTCTGAGTTTAACTCAAGCACAAATGGTTGCAAAAAGAAAAACTCCCCCAGAAGCCATAAACCAATGTTAGCTGCCTAAGCTCCTTTAAAGAAAAATATACCAGGATGAATATATATATATATATATACAGAACCTTATTTTGTAGTCACCAATGGTTGTTTGCTTGTTGTTTCTGTATGGTCATGAATAATATGAGATACCATGATATAGATGTTTTCAGTTAATGGATCACTGAATGGTTTTGTCATGAACAATCAAAAGGGGTTATTATTAACTAAAACCTGATTAGGAAATTGGGGTCAAGAACACTGCAGGAATGACTTGTGTGCTTGAGTAACATAAGTTGACACATGGCTTGTTTAAGTCCTGAGATCTTTGTGTAATGGAGTGAATTAGTTCATTACAGTGTGTCCATTGATTCATAAATATTGCAGATGAGACCAAGGATAGATAAATATACCAAGGAAATAATACTTGAGCAGATGAGAAAACTAGAGTTTTTCCCAGATTTGAAATATGAGAATTGAATAAATGATTTAACTCATATTAGTTATTTTCCTGTTTGGTATGAATGATTGTTTGTCTATGATTGAGTTGTGTGCTTGAATGTATGTGCCATACTCATATGTGTAGTCTCTGGAAAGAAAGTTAAAGTGTGCACATGCACAATGACACAGAACATGCACACAAGTATTTACCTGATTCCAAAGGACAGAACCTTATGTATTTGTACTTAACTTGATTTTAACCTAATTAACAAATTGCTTTTGTGAATTTTCTCATACCAGACATGTGTCTGACCCTAGTGTGCTAATGGCATCTGGGGTGTCTCATTTAAAATGAGGCAGTTTCAAATGCTTTTTCAGGGATTGCAGCAACTAAATAGGAGTAGGAGCAAGGCTTTGAGAAGAAGATATAGCATGCTAAAACTTAGTTAGATAAGAGCCTAAATGTTGAAATCTGCATGTATTGACAATTTAAATTGCTACTTGTATTAAGTGATGAATATTGGATGGTTATTTTGTTAGGTACTTTGTTAAAAGATTGACTTGTATCTGGAAACTATGAACTAAGTTAAATATCTGTTATGTTTAAAAAGGATTTTGATCAAATCTTGTAAGTGGATTTAGCAAGAACACCATGTTAAAAATTGAATGATTACATTTTATAAATGTATTAGTCAATCTTGAGTCTTTGAAAAGGATTTAAGTTTTGGGAAAATCAGGATAGTTGATTCTCAGAAAATTAAATGGTTTCATTTTCCACTATGGCATATGTATACAAAAGAAATAGGCATAGGTTGAATGTTTTATGGCTGCAAAGTTCCCTTAGTTAAACTGGGTTCATACAAATGTCTCATGTCCTATTTTTAAATAAAGAAAGGATCTGTAGTAAGGTAGATTGTAGGCCAGATTCAAATAGTTGCAGTTATATATGCACATAAACATGTTTAGTGCAAACATTACCACATCTTTTCCTTTGTACTTGTAATAGGAATCTGAATTCCACTCAGATTTTAACCAAATGCATTTTAAAATGCCAGACAGATCTTATAAGAAGAAATACAAACCTGAATAATGATAAACACTTTTATCATCCTCAAAACCCAAGAACCATACTCTTAATTCATATCAATCCTGAAGCCTTCCAGGTTATAGGGATGGGTTTCAAGAATGATTAAGCAAGAATTATTGTTTTGTATGATAGAATTTAGGCAAAAATAAAGTATATATATAAGTGCAGATATAGGTAGATAATAGATTGCAAACTGTACAGGAGAAAAAAAAAAGAAAAACCAAAAATTGTGTTTGAACCGACCTGCATAGCACTCGAACTCGTGACCTTTCATGTATAAGTTAGGCGCGTTTCCATTACGCCTAGATGTTGCTTGTGTTCCCTTAGGATCCACTTTCTTTTATACTGATTTTGTCACTATTCAGAGCTTAACACAAACATCTATATTAAAAGCTTGTTTACTATTGATTATTACTTGATCACTTCTTAGTTAGTATAAACAGACTAATGTGTATGTATCCCGTGGATTGTTTGGTCAAAAAAAAAAAATTAGCAATCCAACATCCTCTTGTTTTTTTTCCAGAACTCTGATTCAAACAAGAGAGGCATATACATCCTCACATGTATGTGCTTATCTTTATGAATGTACTAATATATTTATATTGGTTGATTATTGTGATCCTGGATATATTTTGGTTTATTGGAGAAAGATATTGACCCTGAGAATTATATTTGCAATGGATGATATATCTATATATTTATATATCCTCTTTACCTTAAAAAAAAAATTTCCTTATGAAATTAGAGTAGAAATAGGAGGGTCATTTCAATTCTCATTTTATGTAACTATAATTGTTACGATTGTGTGAATATCTTAATGTTGTTTAAAATAAATCAAATTAAAAATTATGAAAATATTAAGATAAATTAGTTAAATAAATGAAAGAATTTATTAAATAATTAATTATTAAAAGTTAATACATACATACATACATATATATATAGTGAGATGGAAAAAAAGGAATACAATAAATAAACAATGCGATGGAAAAAAATAGAACGGTCGCACATCTGGTGGCAACGACAACATGGAAAGGCATGCATGACTGGTCGGTTGGTGGCTGTAGGTGCGTGCGGGGGTTTGTGGTTAAAGAGTACGCGTGTTTAAGGTTCGCGTTCTAGCACTCGAGCCTATGGCTGATGATGCGCACACGGTGTGGAGGGCTCGATGCGGTGGCGACGATTGTGCGCGACTAGAGTGGACCTGTGTACGTAGAAAGAAGGTTATGGCGATGATTGAGTTAGAAAGATAAAGGGCTGAGGTTGTTGAACGGTATTCGATCTTCCCCATATCGATTTGGTGAGTTAAACTTCCATTTTATTTCATTAATTCATGCTATTAGATAATAATTATGCCTTATTTAGTTTCTTATTGTCTATACAGATTATAATCATTATCACATCAAGTTTTTTGATCGGTATATGGAAAAATGGTTACTTAAGTTATTATGAAGTGGGTGTACTTTTCTATTTGGGTTTAATAGATAGATGACCTGATTTCGCTTGTTGTTAGGATTGAATTAATACATGTACATGATTGTGTTATTTACAAGAATGATCATAGTGCATATATTTTTGGTTTTGTTGATGATCACAATGTTAAAGTGTGCAAAACCATATAACAAAACCATCATTTACTTCAGGTATGCTGTGTTAGGATATGAGTTGATTTTTTAATTTCTTTGTTTTGTCTTTTAATTTTTTTTTTGATCTTGGTACTTCTGAAATTGGTTTTAAAATTATTTGAAATAAGAATTATATTTTAAAATTTTCATTTTTAGTTTATTCAAATAATTTGAAAGTGTTTAGCAAAGTGGTTTATTTAAACCAAAATTTGTACCTAACAGAAGTGCAAATGATATTACTTATGAAATGAATTGTTTAGCTTACAACCTGAAGCTCTTTTGCAAATGTTTTACAAATAAATTTTAAAAGAAAAACTCCATTTTTTTGGTATGTATAGGCATGAGAACAATTTGTTCTCAAATGAATTTGTAGTGATATTCAAATTGGTTTTTGATGCATATATATGAGCTAAGATAAAATAGCATCGATGCAAATGAAACACATAAGTTTGATAATGAGTAAATAAACAAGATATTGGTTACTTATGCTATAGCTTGGTTGCCATGTTGTGCTTGAAGCATGAAATACTAAGTGATGTTATGTTATGGTATGTTACTTTGATGTGAATGAATAATTGAAGTGTTTAAATGCCACAAGATGAGTTGGAGTTTAACATACTACGTTTTAAGTGGTATGCAATTGGCGCTTCCTACAATATGTAGTATGTGCTCCCATGACTTAATTATTTTAATTTTTGGCTTATTGATCATGAGTTTATTAAGTTGTAGAATGACATATTATAATGCTATGATGATATATTTGATATGTCATGATTATAAACACAACTATAGGAGTTGTTGCTATTATGTGATGATATGCATACACGACACACATATGTGGGATAAATGGGATATAATGCCATTTTAGGAACAAATAGAGTTAGGGAGGCCAAATATTTATGAATGCATAGAATTTGACATTTGACGAGAATGATACAAGGTGAAATTACTAGACGCTAGTATGCATCTTAACGAACAGATTCAAGGTCGCTACCTGAATCATGACAAATTGGTCCAACATCACTACTATTTTGTTCAAACAATCTGTTTCACGGACACATCGTAGAGCATGCACATTGCAATGATGATGATGGTAATCATAAGGATGGAGACGAGATGAGATGATGATTATAACATGACGAGGTGAGTGTCAATGAGAACGAGATGCTTGTGCAACAAATAGATCGTGTGGCACCTACAACTTCCAGTCCAAGGTTATATGGATGAAATAGGCCACGATATCTTAACGTTGAGGCAGAGTCTAGTAGAGTCAACATGAGTAGGATTCACTAGTGATTACACAACTTGTAAATGAATAACTTAAATAGTGCATTGATATAAATAAAGGTTGCATCTTATAAATATGGATCTTATGTGATATCCTTAGAGTTGCAACTGCGAATAGTGCCACGACATGGGTGTTTACACTGTTTTCGTTTATTGGAATGTCAACGGGTTTATATTATGAAGTGTGTGACATATTTTATTTATTTGACATATCACGTATGAATCTGATAGTACACACTTGTCATTTTTGTTGCACTGTTTCACTCACAGTTAGTTTCCAGTCCGACTCCGGGTTTGTTGTGTATTTAATAACCTTGGGTCAGACTGAGGCTATTTGTTTTCGAGGATGTTGTTGCTATAAGATATAAGTTATGTTTTAAGGAAGGAGACTCGCATCAAGTTAGTGGATTGCATCTCTGGTTTTGCAGACTTGGCCTTGGAGGAGAAGATTTATGTGAGTTGACTTTGTATATAATCAGAGTGTTAGTCTTGGTGATGATGTTGATATACATTATTATGTATCGTTTTATTTGAAGTGTCAATGGCACCAGACTAGTAGAGGTACATGTATATTTTTGAACGATGCTACAACGACGAGGCATCTGATGTGTGTGTGAGAGAGAATTTTTTATCACTCTGAAGTTGTTGAGTTTTCATTTTATTTTCTCTATTATAAATTATTCAACCTAGCAAACTGTAACATCCCACCATTTTGAGACCCGAAACTAAGTGCTACAAATGTTGTAGTCATCCATAGTATTAATTTCCGGTGACAAAATGCGGCTGTGTTAATCATATCAACAATATCCTAAGCACATGAATACGAAACTTTTCAAACACAATTTAATAACAAACTTTCATATTTCATTTCAAAAATAAGATGTCATATTTGTTACATAATCTCATTCGATCACACGTTCAGAGAAAATATCCATAATCATGTCATTTATCTCCTAAGTATAGTCTTTCTCGTTGTCACTCCATTGGACTTTCACCAATCTAATTGTCTTGTTCCTTAACTTCTTTTCATCTCTCGCTACAACACGAACTGGTTGCCTAATGAAAGTCAAATCCAGTTCTACTACTAAATCTTCGAAAGCAGTCGGAGCAATGGTAGTCTCTGGATCATGCACATCTTTCTAAAATGAGAAACATGAAAAATATTATGGACTCCAACCAAACTATTCGATAACTCTACTCGATACGCGAGTTTCTCGATCCTCTCTATAATAGGGAATAGTCCAACATATCTAGGTGCCAGTTTCCCTGACTTTCCAATTCGTAGAACACCCTTCATTGGTGAAACCTTAATGAAAACAAGATCTCCAGCTGAGAACTCTAAATCTTTACGCCTCTTGTCTACATAACTTTTCTGCCTAGATTAAGCCTCCTTCATCCAAGCCCGGATCAACTCAATTTTTCTGTGGCTTCTCTCACCATATCTGGACCTAGAACCAATCTGTCTCCGGTCTTCAACCAACATGCTAGTGATTTGTACGACCTTCCATATAAAGCTTCGAAAGGAACCATTCCTATACTAGTCTGATAACTATTTTTATAGGAAAACTCAACTAAGTGCAAATGGGCTTCCCATGACCTTCTAAAGTCTAGTACACAAGTTCTTAACAAATCTTCAAGTACCTTATTGACTCTCTCAGTCGGCCAATCTGTCTGTGGGTGATAAGCGGTACTCATCTTAAGCTTGGCACCTAACACCTCTTATAGACTCTTCCAAAATTCACTAATGAACAAAGTATCCCTGCCACCGATCATATTACTAGGAATCCTATGTAATCTAACAATATTCTTCATAAACAATTTAGCCAACACAGATGCCGTCCTTGTCGACTTAACAGGAATGAAGTGTGCACTCTTGATCAGTCTATCCACCATAACCTAAATACTCTCATTTCCTTATTCGACCTTGGTAGCCCATCAATAAAATCCATGAATATAGAATCCCACTTCCAAACTGGTATATCTAAAGGCTAAAGCAAACCACTTGGCTTCTAATGCTCGGCTTTCACTTGCTGGAAATTCAAACATTGCTTTACCCATAAGCCTACATCCTATTTCAATCCTTTCTAGAAGAAACTCCTCTTTATATCCTGATACATCTTAGTTCCCCCAGGATGAATAGTAAACTTCGATCGATGAAATTCCCTAAGAACTTCTCTCCTTAGGTTACCAACATCTAGAACACACAACCGTCCCTTCTTTGTTAACCATCCATTCTGGTTAAGACTAAAATCTTTCAAATCATCAATCTCAGTTTCACCTTCAAGCATTCTAATCCTTTCGGCTAGCAATGGATCAACTTTCTACTTAGAAGCAATCCTTTCGCTCATCACTGGTGGAACTTCCAAACATGACACCGTGGCATTTTCCCGACTAGAACTAGCCGTTGATCTTAACTGCACACCATAAGTAGTCAAGGGTTCTAAATCCTTCCATTTCGCTATCATAGCTAACACCACATTTTGATGTTTCCTACTAAGTGCATCAGTAACTTAATTTCCTTTCCCTAGCGTATACTCAATACTGAAATCATACGTCGCTAAAAACTCTAGCCATCTTTGTTGTCTCATATTCAACTCCTTCTGAGAGAATAAATACCGCAAGGATTATAACCTGTATACAACTCGAATCTTTCTCCCAGAAGATATTGTCTCCAACTTTCAAAGCAAAGATTATAGCTGCCAATTCCAAGTCATGAGTCAGATATCTAACTTCATGTGGTCTGAGCTATCGAGAAGCATAGGAAATTACTTTACCTCTATGTATCAACACAACTCCTAATCCTGTTCCACACGCATCTGTATACACCACCAAATCCCTATTACCATCTGGCACAGCTAACATGGGCGCATTGGTCAATAAATGTTTTAGCCTCTGGAACGCTTCCTCACATTTACTAGACCAAATAAACTTTACATCCTTTCTAGTTAGTTTAGTCAAAGGTGCTGCTATCCGAGGGAAATCCTTCATGAATCTCCGGAATAGCCAACTAATCCAAAGAAAACTCTTTATCTCGGTCACTGTCATGAGTGTCTTTCAATTATTTACAGCTTCAATCTTAGCTGGATTCATAGACAACCCTTTTTCTAATACTACATGACCAAGAAACTTCACTTTTCTCATCCAAAAATGACGCTTCAAAAACTTCGCTTTTAGTTGATGTTGCCTGAACGTCTCAAGCACTATTCTAAGGTGAATCTCATTATCTATCTCATCCTTAGAATACATCAAAATGTCATCAATTAACACCAACATGAACCTATCCAAGTGCTCTCGGAAAATTTGGTTCATCAAGTCCATAAAGAAAGCATGCGCATTAGTGAATCCAAATGGCATTACTAACCACTCGTACGAATCATATCTTGTTTGAAACACCGTCAAAGGAATACTGTCCTCCGCTACCCTCTGTTAATAGAACCCTATCGCCAAATCCAACCAAGAAAATATTTTTGGCTCCACTCAATTGATCAAATAAATCATCCATTCTCGGCAAAGGATATCTATTTTTCATCGTCTTCTCATTTAGTTTACGATAGTCTATACACATTCTCAAAGACACATCCATTTCTATACGAACACCGCGATTGCTCCTTCAGGCAAACTGCTTGATCTAATAAAACTCTTTCCTTCTAAATCCACTAGCTGCACCTTTAGCTCCTTCATATTGGTAGGTGTCATTCTGCTACGTGGTCTACTTATAGGTTCAGCTCCAGGTACAAGATCTATTCAAAACTCAATAGCTCTCCTCGGTGGTAATCCTGTAACCGGTTCAAAAAGATATACAAATTCTCTTACAACTAAAACCCGACTCAACTCATCTTCCACCTCTGTTGCACCCAATAAAGCACAATCATCTAAACTCGAATTCTCAACTGAGTATATAATTCGACCACTACTATTATGGTGTCTTAATGATATTTTCCTATCCTGACAAAATATCCTAGCATTATATTTGCTCAACCAATCCATACCCAAAATGATCCCATAGCCCACAAAATCTAACACAAACAAACTAGAGGAAAAAAATATGACCTAACAATTCAAATTCTAGATGGTCACATCTCATCCCAAGAGTTGCATACTCTCCTGTTGGATTTGTGACCCTTAAGGAAGTAGCAAGGTATGATGGTTTAATATCTAATTATTCTACCAAACACTGAGAGATAAAAGAATGTGATGCACTAGTATCAAATAATACTCTAATAGGTATGCCATGAATCAAAAGCGTACCTCCCATCACAGCCTTTCCCTTCTCCTCTGCTGTTGGCCTAAATGACAATGGCTCCAAAGCAAAGACCTTCCCAAAAGTAAAAAGCATCTCTTCATTCCTGATTGCCATCTCTACCACAACATTACTTGGATCCCTGAGATGTGGCATAGCCGCCCTATTAAACTCCGGCCTCAAACCCCGGATAAACTTTTCATTCCTCTTAATCACAGTATCAATGGTGACATATCCATACCTAGACAACTCATCAAACTTAGTAGCATACTCCAGCACTGACATTTCTCCTTGCACCAAATCAAAAAACTTCCCAAGCAAGGTTGACTTAGCTACTACAGATAAGAACCACTCCTCAAATCTCCTATGAAATTTAGCCTAAGTCAATTCCTCTTCCGGTACACATACGGTCACCCCATTCCACCAGTACAATGCTATTTCTTGCAACTTCCTAGAAGCCAATCTCCTTTTCTACTCATCGTTCAACTCTAGATCAGTAAAAATCCTCTTAAGTGTAATATCCAGTTCTCCACTTCAATAGCATCCTCAGTTCCAAGAAATGATTTTCCTTCAAGCTGGTATAATTATGGTTCAGCTTAGCATAGTTATTGCCAATTGGCACCACGGTATTAGCTCCTTCCGCATTAGCAACATCCCCTCCAGCCAAAGTAGCAACAGCTGCATCATGTTGACAAAGAATTGATACATAGTCCCCATATCTACTGATGGGGTTTCAACACCTACATTGGCATTTTCATTTTGGTTAGCATTTGTTTGTCGATCTTGGTTCCTTCTAGTATTGGGATGAACATTTCCATTGGTTGTAGTGCTTCCTCCACCTAAATTCACTCTTCCATTTTCTACTTCTATATCTTGCCTTCTCGTAATCTGCATACGAGCCTTAATAAGATACGGAAGAACGGTCTAAGAGAGAGGGGAGAATACATACTTATATATTGCAAATACAAGTACGTTACTATAGCGTTATCCCATACCTCAATCTTACTCTTTGATTCATTGGATTATGTTTTCAAAACTCTTTATCTTTTAAGTTTTACATAAACCTATGCTCTGATACCAAATATTAACATCTCCCCATTTTAAGGCCTGAAACTAAGTGCTACGGATGTTGTAGTCATCCATAGTATTAATTTTCGATGATAAAATGCGGTTATATTAATCATATTAATAATATTAGAAGCACATGAATGTGAAACTTTTCATACAATTTAATAATAAACTTTCATATTTCATTTCACAAATAAGATTTCATATTCATTGCATAATTCCATTTAATCCCACGTTCAGAGAAAATATAATTATTATAAAATACTCAAAGAGCGACATGTGAAGATGCCCACTTGGTGGATCCGAGTCTAATACTTAGAAATTATACAATTTGCCATTACATTCATTCAAGCAGATATAATGACACAGTAGAAAATAAAAGCTCCTAGTAATAGCTAGCTTGCCTCCTACACATCTCCGGAAGCTTATTCATCTAATAGGAGACCTGAAATCCCTACTCCCGGCCTACATATATGAGCACTCGAGATTTCAAGTGGAAAAAAAACTTTGGGTTAGACAGACAGTCTAGTGTGAATAATAACTTACACCTCGAACAAAAATAATATCTAGTGAGACCACATTGCTGAGCAGAACGGGTTTTCCTCTAACTAATATCTTAACCCAAAACATATCCACCATATACTGTGCTCTTACATCCAAATTGTTAGAACATGATAAATAAAAATTTGCAATCACGCAACATATAAAGGACTAGCTATCCCAATTTATTTGAATATCCATCTTAATTTCATCTGACTATATGTCTTAACTATAAATGATTATCCATCTTATAGTTATGTGGACTACCCTTTTCACATATGTAGAATATATGGATAATCTATCCCCTACCATATGGACTACCTATCACACATGGTTTAACTATCTAAAAATATGTGGACTATTCATAACACAGTTTCATTCATTTTAAGCTATGTGGACTATCCATCGCAAAAATCATAGTTTTCCTAGGATGACTATGAACCCTTCATTAACCATATAGAGACTATCTATCTCAGGCATTATGTGGACTATCCATCACACATTCCATAGTTTTACTAGGATGACTACGAATCCATCATTTATTAATTTAATTCATAATTAATCTTATTCACCCAAGTGCCAAACCTATGTCTATTGGTATCCTTAATTAGGTGTACAACCCCTTAAACTATATCATGTCATAATAATACACATTGGTATCCCCAATAAATGTGATGCCGAAATCATAAATTAAATGGCAAGTCAAATATAATTTGCATTGGCGTTCCCAATGAATAATGTCAAATTCATAAACTTATGGCATTTAGAAATTCAAAACATTGGTATCCTAAATGAATAATGTCAAAATCATGAAGCATATGGCTTAACGCCATTAAAACAAAATAGAAGACTTACGGTGCTTATGCCGCAGTAACGATGTTAAACCTCTATCCAAGGTAAAAAAACTTAATTAACTTAAGTAAAAAAAAAATTATGTCGAAATATAAGGTTGCCAACATACTTAAGATATAAGCTATCCCGCCCCTAAAATAAAGCTTTAGTTGACATAAAACATGATAATCTCGGCCAACAGGTCCTTAGTGGTGACATAAAAGAAATATGGCATTAATGCCACATGGCATTGTTGCCAAACATAATGAAAAATAGGATGCCGACATTGATAAACCCCAGCATCAACACCTTATGTTGGAAACAATACTTGCATCATTAATTTTAGGATGCCAAAAACATGGCACTTCAACTATTATGCCGCATAAATAGAAAAATTAGTGGTGTCATTGCCGCAAAATAGGTTGATACCGAAATTGCAGACTTGCAACATTAATTTAAGAATGCTGAAAACTATCGGCATTGATAACTCACGACATCAATATCACATATACCCACAAGATGCGGTATTCCTATAGCGATAATGTTGGATGCATGACCCAATGCCTCACATACTTACGGTATAAGCATCACATGCATTGCTTCATGTCAATTCCGCCTATTCCGATATCGCTTACAACTTTAAAGTGATACCGCATATTGTTAATGTTGAATGTCATAGGAATGCCGCATATCGGTGGCATTGTCGTAATTATTATAAAAGTGTTTTAATTCTATTAAAAGTAATTTCTTTTTACTAACTTTTATTCCTTGTCAAATTTCTATTGGTTGAAAACAGACTTTACCAATTTATTTTTAGAAAACTACCGCAAATAAACTTTATACTTCCAAAAACATTAGTCAACTTAATTAATTAATACCCTCAATTAATATTAATTCCCTTAATTAATATTAATTTAAACGCTTTTCTAGCATAATAAATTCATAGGAAACCATAATCACTTGGGAAAAATTGCCAAAAATCATAATGAATCTAAATCTACCTATTCTTTCGTATATGAAAATTTTGAGACCAAAATAATTATTTAATTATTTTTAATAATTAAAACCCGAAATAAGCACTATTTCCTCCTTAGGAAATTCATAAAATATTCGTTTTAACTTGGAAAATTATGAAATTAATAACCCATCTCAACATACCTAAAAATCAAATCAATTAGAGATCAAGAACTTAGGTTTTACCCTAAAAACCCATCTAAATAATTTCATAAAAATTCCGTAAATCATTATTCTATCCAAATAATCCCATAAACAATCATAACATGATAATATCATCATAATCAATTCATAAACTATCCATAATCGAAATTAAGCACAAATAATAGAGATGGTTAACTATTATTCACCTTAAATTGAATGATGGAGTTTAGTTTCCCTAAGCTTTTCCCTTTAAATCCCTTGATTTTCACTATTTTCTTCCTTAGTAATGGCCGGTCTTGATTGTTGTTTTTTTACTTAGTGTATTTCAAAATTGAGAATGGATGAGAGGGAGGAAGGGTTTAAGGTATGAAGTAAGATTCTATTCATAATTTTCCCTTCTCATTTATTCTTCTCTTTTATAAGTTTAAAACAATCTTATTTGTTGGTTAAATAAGGCCCAACCTATTTAATTATCAAATATCATTCCTCTTATCCTACTACATTATTCTATTTAATCTTTTTAATTAAATATCCTAAATAATGTTAAAATAAAATTAGGGATATTACATAAACTCTTGTATAGTGCTTTGTACTGAGACGAAATATGTGTTTGTTAGATTTTAAGGTATTGGATTATCACGTATTTATGTTGACCAAGGGAGCATATATAAGAGATAGTTTCTATCATGTCTTTTACTCCATGCTTTGGATGGCTACCTCCTTTTGATGGAATGGGTAGTAGGCCGGTTTGTCATACGCGCTTCTTCTCTTCATCCCATGTCCTAGTTGTATCAACTGAAGTTAACAGTTCTGGTCCCTTATCCAAACACTCCTCAATAGAGAATTGATCGCCAGTTGGACAAACAATACCTAAAGGTTTCAAGTCATTAAAATCATCACCGACATAAAAATCATGCACATGAGATACAGTTTCATTTATCAGTCCCTGAATGATCAACCACATTACTAACAACAACCATGGTATTAACATCACCAATCCTGTCAGCATTAGCATACGTAGCATCAACATGCTTCATCGTTGTCACTAAATATACCAAAAAATTTTGAGCGTATTAATTACAAAACGGCTTTTACTGACAATCTGGACAGATGTTTAGAAGTAGGCACAAATTCAGTACCTGAGCTTGAAGTTGATTTATTACAAACCTAGACAGAAACAACCGCTACTTCTTTATTACTACAAAGCTCATCATCCAATTTGTGAATGCTTGAAGTGACATAAGGATGTTGACAGACAAACACATTAGGATCCAAATTTAAAACATCAAGTGTACGCTCTGATGCAAAGCCTACATCCTATTGAACAACCAAACTATTATCTAAGCCCTACGCTTCATTCGTTGAATTTGTTGCTACTTGGCTTGGTTGTTGCTGTTTAACATCTGAGGTTGTCGAAGAACCACAAGCATTAAGCAATAGTTACATTTTCTGAGGAGAGGATGAGCTAAATAGGGATTCACTATACCGTGGATTTGAGATTGCAATTCAAGAAACTTCACAAAAAGTTAGTAATGACTATCCTATTTTGATCTGGAATAGGATAGTGGAAAGGATGATGAAGTAGATCCAGTAAAAGATTTGCTAGATGGCTTTGAAATAAACGCAGACGAAGCAATGGGTTTTGTAACACCCCTAATTTTTGTTTAATATTATTCAGAACATTTAATGGGATAGATTAAATAGAATAATGTAAATGGGCTAGGAGAATGGGATTTGACAATGTAAAAAGGTCGGGCCATAATTAACTAACTAAACGGTTACTAAGATTGTTTTAAAAACTTATGAGAATACATGAGAATGGTAGAACAGGAAGATCCATCCATTTTAGCTTATAAACCCCCTCCCTCTCTCATATCATTCTCATTTTCCACAAACTAAAACATTCAAAGGAGAAACCTAAAGGGAAGGTCGAACAAAACTCAAGCATAAGGAAGTCGAAATTTAGGGATTCAAGGGAGAACAGGCTTAGGAAATCAAAGGAACACCAAATCTTTAATCTTACATCTAAAAATCTAAGGTGAATAATAAGTTTCCATCTCTATAGTTAAACTAAGTTATGGGTAATACCCAAGTTAATTTTGATAAGTTATGACTTGATTGGTTGAGTTAATACTGTTTGGATAGAAGAAAATATTATTAGAATTTTATAATAATTGTTTAATCGGGTTTTAGAGTTAAATCCAAAGTTTTCATCTTCCAAATGACTTGAATTTTTGATATATGGTGTGAAACAATATTTTGGAGGTAGGCTTAAAATTTAAAAAAAAATCGAATTTATTTGAATGTTTTATGAATTTACCTAGTGAGGAAATGGGCTAAATTCAAAATTTAAATATTAAAATATTAAATATAGTTATTGGCTCCTAAAATTTTATATGTTAAAGAGAAGGATATTCTCTAGTTTTTGTGAATTTTTGAAAATTTCCCCAAATGATTTCAATTTATTATGAATTTATTGTGCTAGATAAGCATATAAAAGGATTAATTAATTAGTGTATTAATTAATTATTTTAAATATGTTTTGGAAACTTGAAAACCTCATGCGGTAGTTTTTCTTAAAAGAACAAGTTAAAAATTGTTTTTATCCAATGAGAATTGGACATGAAATTGGATTAGGTAAAAAGTAATTACTTTAGCTAATAAAAAATTAGATTTTAGATAAATTACAGGGATGCCATTTCACCTTTGATCTCTCTGCACCTATAGTACCGCCACCCCTAAGCACCATAATCGTGATTGTCGATGTCGATAAGGCTGCAAAGCATAGGTTAACTACTTAAGTAGTTATGTAATGTTTTCAACCTTGTCGAAGTGGACCATAGTGGCAACCCAGAATTGGCGGTATCGTATCTACATCATTCATCAAGTTCGAAGATGTCTCTTCGCCCATGTTTTAAAAATGATGCCGCATGCTATAAATTTTAATTTCTTCGAAGTTCATTGTTATGACTTCGACCATATACATAAATGTTCCTAAATTTTTAACGGGACGAACAGGCCATCGCCGTCGCTTTTCAACAATGTTAATAACCTTATATTATTTGGTGAGGATATTACCATTTTTCTTTAGCGTCGAAGATACCTACTTTGACGTAGATCTAAACCGTTTTAAAAGGGGGCGAAGTAGTCTATATTTAAGAGGGTCGAAGACCCCATTCTTTGGCGGAGAGCCATTTGTTTTTATGAAAGTCGATGTTATACTTTCAAAATGATTTATACTTAAAGGAAATTTAAGTTTGTTTTACCTTGGTTTGAGGGTTGATGAGGCATAGCGCGACATGATTGTGACCTCTCTTCATTAATGGTAGAGAGCCTATGTTTTCTATTATGATGAGATCAATAGGGTTAACAATGCCATTTAAATTGTAAATTTTGACACTATCATTGGGAACACCAATGTGGATGAACTTTGACATTGATCGAAATTTAACTTATTAAAGGGCGGCGGCCTATTGTTTTCTGACTTCGACTTTAAACCTTAGGGATACCATTATTTAATTTTACTAAGTTCGACATGAATCAATTGGGGATACTAATGTATGTCACTTTTGGATGTTATAACTTAAGGGAAGACAACATAATTGGGGACTCCAATAGATATAGGTTAAGCATGTGGGTAACATGAATTAAAGAGAAACATATGGGTAACATGGATTAAAGAGAAACATGTGGGTAACAAGAGTTAAATAGATACATGTGGGTAACATGAATTAAAAGATAACTGAAGGTTTCATAGTCATCCTAGGAAAACTATGTGATGTGAGATGGATAATCTATATCATGCTAGAGATGGATAGTCTCTAAAAGATTAATGAAGGGTTCATAGTCATCCTAGAAAAACTATGGGATGTATGATGGATAGTCCACATCATTTTAAGTTAAACGGAATATGTGTGATGGATAGTCTATGAAATTTTAAATGATTAAACTATATGTAATGGGTAATCAATATGGTAGGGGATTGGTAATCCAAGTAATAAATTAATGTGAGATGGATAGTCCACATAATTCTGAATATGTTTAAATGTGAGATGGATAATCCACATAATTCTGAATATGTTTAAATGTGCGATGGGTAGTCTAATAATTATAAGATGTATAGTCAGATTAAAATAAGATGGATAGTCAATTTAAATTGTGATGGGTAGTCATTTGAAATTAAGATGGGTAATCTAATGAATTGGGATGGGTAATCCAATATGTATTGGATGATTATAAATGCTATTTTCTATGTCCTAACCATTGTGGTTGCAAGAGCACAACATATGGATGTTATGTTTTGATAAGATACTAGTAAGGGGAAAACCCGTTCCGCTCATCGACGTGGTCTCACTAGATATCTCTTTGGTTTGAGATGGTAGGTTATCATTCACACCAGATTGTTGTTTGATCCGAAGTTTTTGTTTTTCTCCTTAAACTCTTGGGTACTCATTTGAGTTGGTCGGGAGTAAGGTCTTTCAGGTTCCAGTTAGACGAATAAGCTTCTGGAGATGTGAAGGAGGCAATCTAGCTAATAGAAGCTTTATCTACTTCCATTGTGTAGTTTAGTTTTGTCTATTTGGATGTAATGGAAAAGTTGTATAATTACCAAGTATTTGACTCTATCAACCAAAGGGCATCTTCATATGATGTTCTTAGAGTATTTTGTAATAATTATATTTTCTCTAAACATGGGAATACGAATAATAAATATGAAATATCATTTTTGAAATGAGATATGCAAATTTGCTATTAAACAGTGTTTGAAATTTTTTCATATTCATGTACTTCTGATTATTGATATGATTAACATAGCCTCGTTTTATCGTCGAGAATTACTAACTATAGATGACTGTAGCATTCGTAGTAGTAAGTTTTGGGCCTTAGAATGGGGGGTGTTACAAGTTGGTATCAGAGCATATGATTATGATTAAAATAATTTTAAAACCAAAAGAGTTTTTGAAAACATAATCCTAATGAGCAACGAATAAAATTGAGGTATGGGAAAACGCTATGGTAACATACTTATATTTGTTATATATAAGTATGTATTCTCCCCCCTCTCTCTTAGACCATTTTTATGTATCTTACTAAGGCTCGTATGAAGATTTACGAGAAAGAAAGATATGGAAGAAGGAAACGGAAGATTGAATCAAGGTGGAGGAAGCACCATAACTAATGGAAATGCTTGGCCCAACACTAGGAGAAACCAGGGTCGATAGGTAAATGATAATCAAAATGTAAATGCCAATGTAGGTACTGGAACCCCACCGGTAGATTTGGGGACTATGTATCAGTTCTTCGTCATCTGATGCAAGTTGAAAAGGCTGTAGGAGTAGTTGGAGGAAATGCTGCTAATGCGGGAGGAGTTAACCCAAAAAACCAGTGGGAATAACTATACTAAGCTAAGTTGAGATTACACCAGTTTGAATGGAAGTCTTTTCTGGGAACTGAAGATGCGATAGAAGTGGAAAACTTCCTGTTACATTGTAAGAGAATTTTTGTTGATTTAGGTTTGAATGATGAGTAGAAAAAGAGATTAGCTTCTAGACAATTGCAAGGAGCTACTTTGTTCTAGTGGAAGGGGATGACCGTAAGGCTACCGGAAGAGGAACTGACTTGGGAAGATTTTCGAAGCAGATTCAAGGAAAGGTTTTTGTTTGAAGTAGCCAAGTCAGCCTTGCTAAGGAAGTTTATGGAGTTGGAGCAGAAGGAAATGTTAGTGTTGGAATATTATGCTAAGTTTGATGAGCTATCTAGATATGGATACGCTACTATTGACACCATGATCAAGAGGAATGCGAAGTTTATCGGGGGTTGATGTCGGAGATTGCTAGGGCAACTATGCCACATCTCAAAGATCCATCGAATGTAGTGGTAAAGATGGCTGTTAGGAATGAAGAAATGCTTTCAATCTTTTGGAAATAAAAGTTGGTGAAGAACCAGAATTCTCAGAATAAGAAGAGGAAATTCTTTAAGAAGAAGGGAGCTAAAAAAGGAGGAGCTGCCAAGAAGGGGAAAATAGATATAGTTTGTTACAAGTATGACAAGAAGAGACACTATGCTAATGAGGGTCGATCGGGTGATGGCAATGGGGTTGTTGGGGAGCAGAATGTGAAGTGCTTTAATTGCGACCGGGTGGGGCATTATAAGAACAAATGTCCATAAGTAGCCAAGGCTAACAAAGGAAATGTGTTTGCTTTGGAGCCATCTACGTCAAGACCAACAACAACTAAGAAGGGAACGTCTATGATGGAAGGTACGCTTTTGATTCATATCAAACTAGTTAGGGTTATGTTTGATGCCGGTGCATCGTATTCATTTATATCTCAGTGTTTGGTAGATAAGTTATGTTTAGAACCATCATACCTTGTTACTTCCTTAAGGTAACTAATCCAGTAGATGCACACGCAACTCTGGGGATGAGATGTGACCATCTAGAATTTGAGTTGCTAGGTTACACTTTTGCTTCTAGTTTATATGTGTTTGATTGCACGGGGTTTGGGATCATCATGGGTATGGGTTGGTTAGATAGTTATGATGTTAGGATATTTTGCCAAGATAGGAAGATATCATTTAGACACCCTGATAGTAGTGACCAAATAGTATACTCAATTGAGAATTTGAGTCAAGAAATTTGTGCTTTATTGGGTGCCACAGAAGCGGAAGACGAATTGAATCGGGTTTTAATTGTAAGAGAATTTGCAGATGCCTTTGAGCGAGTTATAGGACTACCACCAAAACGTACTATCGAGTTTCAAATAGATCTTGTACTAGGAGCTGAACCCGTAAGTAGACCACCTAGCAAGGTAGCACCTACCGAGATGAAGGAGTTAAAGGTGCAGCTAGTGGGCTTAAAAGGAAAGAGTTTTATTAGACTAAGCAGTTTGCCTTGGGGAGCGGCCGCGGTGTTCGTGAAGAAGCTGGATGGATTATTAAGATTGTGCATCAATTATCATAAGTTAAATAAAAAGATGTTAAAGAATCAACATCCTTTGCCTAGAATTGATGATTTATTGGACCAGTTAAGTGGAGCCAAAGTATTTTCTCAATTGGATTTAGTGACAGGGTTCCATCAATTCAGAGTGGCGGAGGACTTGATGGCATTTCGAACGAGGTATGGTTCGTATGAGTGGTTAGTAATGCCATTCGGATTGACTAATGCGCCTGCTTTCTTTGTGGACTTGATGAACCAAATATTCTGAGAGGACTTGAATAGGTTCATGTTGGTGTTCATTGATGACATTTTAATATATTATAAGGATGAAAGAGATCATGAGATTCATCTTAGAATAGTGCTGAGACGTTGAGGCAACATCAACTAAAAGTGAAGTTTTCGAAGTGTCATTTCTGGAAGAAAGAAGTAAAGTTTCATGGTCATGTAGTTTCAGAGAAAGTGTTATCAGTCGATCCAGCTAAGATCGAAGCTGCTAATAGTTAGAAAAGACCCAAAACGGTGATCGACATAAGAAGTTTTCTTGGATTAGCTGGAGATTTATCAAGGACTTCTCGCAGATAGCAGTGCCTTTGACTAAGCTAACCAGAAAGGACGTGAAGTTTATTTGGTTTGATAAATATAAGGAAGCATTTGTTGACCAACGCGCCTATGTTAGTAGTTCTAAATGGAAATCAGGATTTGGTGGTGTATACATATCCATATGGAACTGGATTAGGAGTTGTGTTGATGCAGAGGGGTAAAGTTATTGCCTACACTTCTCGGCAGCTCAGGCCACATGAAGTTAGACATTCGACTCAAGATTCGGAGTAGATAGCGGTGATTTTCGCATTAAAAGTGTAGAGACACTGCCTCTTAGGAGATCGATTCAGTTGTAAATGAATCATAAGTCTTTGAGGTATTTATTCTCTCAGAAAGAGTTAAATATGGAACGACAGAGGTGGCTGTATTTTTTGGCAACTTATGATTTTGGTATTAAGTATACACCGGAGAAAGGAAATAAAGTTACAGATGCACTTAGAAGGAAACATCAGAATGTAGTGTTAGCTAAGTTGGCAGAATGGAAGGATCTGGAAGCATTGACTACTTGTAGTATGCAGTTAAAATCGACCGCTAGTTCCTATCAAGTACTGCCATGTTGTTTTGTTTAAAAGTCCGACCAGTATTGATTAAAAGGATTGCTTCTAAACAAAGGGATGACCCAGTACTAGCTGAGGATCAGAAGACTAGAAAATGGAAAGAAGATCGATGATCTAAAAGATTTTAGTCTTGATTAAAGGGGATGGTTAAGAAAGAGGGGACAGTTATGTGTTTAAAATGTGGAAACCCGAAGGAGGGAAGTTTTTAGGGAATGTCATCGATCGAAGTTTATGATTCATCTTGGGGGAACCGAGATGTATCAGGATATGTAAATAAGTTTCTTCTGGGAAGGTATGAAGCGGGATATAGGCTTATGGGTAAAGCAATATGCAAATTTCTAGCAAGTGAAAGCCAAACTTCAGAAGCCAAGTGGATTGCTTTAGCCATTAGATATACTAGTTTGGAAATGGGATTCGATATCCATGGATTTTATTGACAGGTTGCCAAGGTTGAACAGGAGAAATGAAAGCATATGGGTTGTGGTAGCTAGATTGACCAAGGGTGCTGTTGCGAATATTTCTTCTTGGATTAATGTTCTTGTTCATTGTGCTTTTCTTTATTTCTTTTGCTGTGATGTTGCATTTGTTATTTTCTCTTTGCTTATTTTAGTTTGGGCCTTAGTCCATTGGGCCTCTTATTGGTCAGCTATATAAGCTGATTTGTACCGTATGTTTTAATTAACGCGAGAGACTTTTAAATAAAAGATAAAACAAGTTTTCCCTCTTTAATTTGTAACATGGTATCAGAGCACCTCGATCTGTAATCTCTCGGTTGTTTATTCTTTCCTCTTGTTTCCTGATCAACCTTCATCATGGCGGAAGGCAAGTCAATCATGGATGGCATGCCAGTAATGTCAAGAATTACTGAGCATAAATTGGGGGAATCGAATTATTTTGATTGGAGCAAGACTATTCGACTTTATCTTTGGAGTATTGAGAAAGATGATCATCTTCGTAAAGATCCTCCTGCTGAAGACTTGGATGCTAAAGAGGATCAGGTATGGCTTAGGGATGATGCTAGGCTATTTCTTCAGATTAGAAATACTATTGACGGTAGTATTATTAGCTTGATTAATCATTGTGAGTTCGTGAAAGAGCTGATGGATTATTTGGAATTTCTATATTCTGGAAAAGGGAATCTAAGTAGGATGTATGATGTATGTAAGTCCTTCTATCGTGTTGAGAAGCAGGATCAGACATTAATGAATTATTTCATGAGTTTTAAAAAGATTTATGAAGAATTTAATCTGCTATTACCTATAAGTCCGGATGTGAAAATTCAACAACAACAAAGGGAGCAAATGGCGATTATGAGCTTCCTTGGAGGTTTACCATCTGAGTTTGAGTCAGCTAAAGCGCAAGTATTATCTGGATCTGATGTTAAATCTTTACAAGAGGTATTTAGCCGAATTTTAAGAGCAGATAGTTCAAGTAACCAAACTCCGGCTGCATCTAACAATAGTGCTCTAATTAGTCAAAGAAATTCTGGATCTGAAAATAGAGCTATGAATTCCTCAAACTCATGTTCTTATTGTAAGAAGACTGGACATAGATATCAAAACTGCTGGAAACTTGCTAGACAGAGGTAGAATAATGGAAATAGTGGATCAAATAATAATAAGTGGCAAAACTCATCAAATCAGACTGCTAATGTTGTTCAGAAGGCAGAGGATGGTTCTGTGTTAGTTAATGCAGAAGAGTACATGAAATTCACTGAGTACAAAGAAGGGCTGAAGAGTGTATCCAATTCTGTGTCAACAGTGGCTAAATCTAACAAGTGGATAATTGACTCAGGGGCAACTGATCATATGTCAGGTAACTCACATTTATTCACTGAATTTCAAGAGAATAATAGATCTGCTCAATGTATTACTTTAGCAGATGGCTCAATAGCAAATACAAGTGGATCTGGGTTAGTTACCCTTACTCCACAATTATCTTTAACCCCAGTTCTACATACTCCAAAATTAGCCTTTAATCTGTTATCTGTTAGTTAGTTAACCAGAAAGATGAACTGCTGCATATCCTTTTACCCCAATCATTGTGTATTCCAGGAGTTAAAGAGCATGAAGATTATTGGTAGAGGTCATGAGAAAAATGGATTATATGTGCTGAGAAGACCAATCTATTGCTGCAACCTGTATAAATAAAGATGAAGCACTCAAGGTTCATTGTCAATTGGGTCACCCATCTTTACTTAATTTCAGAAAATTATGCCCTAAATATAATTCACTACAAGTTCTAGATTGTGATTCATGTCAATATGCTAAACATCATAGATTGTCTTCAAATCCAAGAATAAATAGAAGAAGTAACACTATGTTTGAGCTTGTTCATACTGATATATGGGGACCTTCTGCTGTCATTTCTAAACCTGGTTTTAAATATTTTGTCACATTTGTGGATGATTATACACGTACAACATGGCTATTTCTTATGAAGAGTAGATCTGAATTATATTCTGTGTTTTGCAAATTTTATGCTGAGGTAGAAAACCAGTTTAATACTGTGATTAAAACTCTAAGGAGTGATAATGCTAAGGAGTATACATCTGAATTGTTTCGAAAATTCCTGAGTGATAGAGGCATAATTCATGAGACTTCATGTGTATATACTGCCTCTCAAAATGGTGTTGCAGAACGTAAAAACAGACACCTACTGGAAACAGCAAGAGCTTTAATGTTTCAAACGAATATGCCAAAGTATTTTTGGGCTGATGCTGTTTCCACTGCTTGCTTCCTTATAAATAGAATGCCATCTTCTGTGCTAAATAGTGAGATACCGTATAAGCTTTTGCTTCCAGATAAGCCATTGTATCCAGTTAAACCCAGAGTATTTGGGTGTACTTGTTTTGCTAGAGATGTTAGACCAAACTTGTCTAAACTTGACCCTAAATCTGTTAAGTGTGTATTTGTGGGATATTCACGTGTTCAAAAGGGATATAGATGTTACTGTCCAAGCCTTGGGAAGTATCTTGTGTCCATTGATGTAACATTTCATGAAGACATACCTTATTTTCAAGCACCACAGAATTCAGCAGAAAATGCTCTGAAGAAGGATGATGAGGTTGATGACTTTCTTATATATACTTTGAGTGATAGCGTAGAAGAAGAAATAACTATTGCTCAACCAGAAATTCCTATTCATGAACCGATTCCTACGAGTGATCCTGAACTAAATCTTCCTATTGCCCTAAGGAAAGGTAGAAGACGATGTACATACCCTATAGCATCATATGTGGCATATGATCATTTACCATCTCAAACATGTTTACTTCTCAAATCTCTTGATAATGTAACAACACCAAAGGGTATCTCTGAAGCTTTATCTGATAACAGATGGTATGGTGCTATGGTGGAAGAAATGAATGCTTTGAAGGCAAACAAAACATGGGATTTGGTTAAATTACCTCAAGATAAGGAAGCTATTGGGTGTAAATGGGTTTATTCTGTCAAGGTCAATCCAGATGGAAGTATTGCAAGGTACAAAGCTAGACTTGTGGCAAAGGGTTATGCACAAGTATATGGAGTAGACTATTTGGAGACATTCTCCCCAGTGGCTAAGGTAACTTCAATCAGATTACTCATTTCTTTAGCAACCATAAACAACTGGAAATTACATCAGTTAGACATAAAAAATGCCTTCTTACATGGTGACTTACAAGAAGAAATGTACATGTGTCAACCTCCTGGTTTTCAAGTTGAAGCTGGAAATGGATTGGTGTGCAGGCTGAACAAGACCTTGTATGGACTTAAACAGAGTCCAAGAGCATGGTTTGGGAAGTTTAGTAGTGTAGTGGAGTCATTTGGCATTATCAAAAGCAAGTTTGATCATTCTGTTTTTTATAAGAAGTCTGATGCAGGTATTATACTCTTAGTTGTTTATGTTGATGACATTGTTATTACAGGGAGTGATGAAGCAGGAATTCGTTCTCTAAAACAGTTTATTCATGAGCACTTTCATACTAAAGAATTGGGAGAATTGAGATATTTTCTGGGTGTTGAGGTTATCAGAAATGAGAAAGGAATATTTTTATCTCAAAGGAAGTATATTTTGGACTTGTTGAATGAAATAGGAAAACTTGGAATGAAACCATACAAAGTTCCAATGGCATTAAATGTTGATCTTTCTGTAAAAGGAGAAGTATTCAATGAACCTGAAAGATATAGGAGGTTGGTTGGAAAGTTAAATTATCTTTCTGTAACCAGACCAGATTTGGCTTATGCTATTAGCATTGTGAGTCAATATATGAACAAACCAACTGTGCAACAATGGAGAGCTGTTGAGCAGATTCTAGGGTATTTGAAGGGGACTGTTGGATATGGTCTTATGTATTTGAACCATGGACATATGGAGGTAGAGTGTTTCTCTGATGCAGATTGGGCTGGCTCTAAAGTTGATAGAAAATCCACAACAGGTTTTTGTGTGTTTGTAGGAGGAAATTTGATATCGTGGAAGAGCAAGAAACAAAATGTTGTGGCTCGTTCTAGTGCCGAGTCTGAATATAGGGCTATGGCAAAAGTAGTGTGTGAGATTATGTGGGTAGATCACTTAATGTCAGAAATTGGGTTTGAAGTGAAGAAGCCAATTGCTTTAGGGTGTGATAACCAAGCTGCTGTGTACATTGCCTTAAATCCTGTTTTTCACGAGAGGACCAAACATATAGAAGTGGATTGCCATTTTGTACGAGAAAAGATGCAGCAAGGTTTGGTATGTGCTAAGCATATTGGAACAAAGGAGCAAACTGCTGATGTGTTTACCAAAGCGATTGATGGAAAGAAGCTGGAGTACCTGAGAAGCAAGTTGTGCATGGTAGATTTACATGCATCAACTTGAGGGGGTGTGTTGCGAATATTTCTTCTTGGATTAGTGTTCTTGTTCATTGTGCTTTTCTTTATTTCTTTTGCTGTGATGTTGCATTTGTTATTTTCTTTTTGCTTATTTTAGTTTGGGCCTTAGTCCATTGGGCCTCTTATTGGTCAGCTATATAAGCTGATTTGTACCGTATGTTTTAATTAACGCGAGAGACTTTTAAAT
Source organism: Allium fistulosum (assembly GCA_030737815.1). Classification (NCBI taxonomy): domain Eukaryota; kingdom Viridiplantae; phylum Streptophyta; class Magnoliopsida; order Asparagales; family Amaryllidaceae; genus Allium; species Allium fistulosum. The sequence goes on from CM060906.1 coordinate 860,338,585, forward strand.
AAAAGATAAAACAAGTTTTCCCTCTTTAATTTATAACAGGTGCCCATTTCATTCCTGTTAAGTCAACCAGGACAGCGCATGAATTAGCTAAGTTGTTTATGAAGAACATAGTTAGACTGCATGAGATTCATAGTAGTATAGTCAGTGACAGAGATGTCTTGTTCACTAGTGAATTCTGGAAGAGTCTACAGAAAGTGTTAGGTACCGAGCTCAAGATGTGTATCGCTTATCGCCCTCAGACAGACAGGCAGATAGAGAGAGAGTCAATAAGGTACTTGAGGATTCGTTAATGGCTTGTGTACTAGATTTTGGTGGGTTATGGGAAGACCATTTGCACCTGATTGAGTTTTCCTAAAATAATAGCTATCGGACTAGTATAGGAATAACGCCTTTCGAAGCTTTGAATAAAAGGCTGTGCAAATCACCAGCATGTTCGTTGGAGACCAAAGATAGATTGATCCTTGGTCCAGAGATGGTGAGAGAAGCCACAAAGAAGATTGAGTTAATCTAGTGCAGGATGAGAGAAGCTCGGTCTAGGTAGAAAAAATACACAAGTAAAAGGCATAAGGATCTTGAGAACATAGTTCGAAACCGTGTTTTTATTATGGTATCATTGATGAAGGGTGTGGTATGATTTGGGAACTCAGGGAAACTAGCACCGAGATATGTTGGACCATTCCCAATTACAGAGATGATCGAAAAGCTCGCTTATCGAGTAGAGTTGCCGAGCAGTTTGGCAGCTGTCCATAATGTATTTCATGTTTCTCATCTTTAGAAGTATGTGCATGATCTAGAAACTACTATTGCTTCGACGACATTGGTAGATTTAGTAGTAGAACCAGATCTGACTTTTGTAAGATGACCAATTCAGGTTGTAGCGAGAGATGAGAAGAAGTTAAGGAACAAGACAGTTAGATTAGTGAAAGTCTAGTGGAATGACAACGAGAAAGAATGTACTTGGGAGACAGAGGGTAGGATTATGAATACTTATCCTGAGCTGTTATGATGGTTCTGCATTTATTGTATATGGACTAGATAGCCGGTTGGATATACTAGCATTGTTTGCATGTTTGATATGCTTTTTTGTAGCCTTACTGAATTTCGAGGATGAAATACTTTAAGGAGGAAAACTGGTAACACCCCTAATTTTTGTTTAACATTATTCAGGACATTTAATGGGATAGATTAAATAGAATAATGTAAATGGGCTAGGAGAATGGGATTTGACAATGTAAAAAGGTCGGGCCATAATTAACTAACTAAACGGTTACTAAGATTGTTTTAAAAACTTAAGAGAATACATGAGAATGGTAGAACAGAAAGATCCATCCATTTTAGCTTATAAACCCCCTCCCTCTCTCATATCATTCTCATTTTCCACAAACTAAAACATTCAAATGAGAAACCTAAAGGGAAGGTCGGCCATAACTCAAGCATAAGGAAGTCGAAATCTAGGGATTCAAGGGAGAACAAGCTTACGAAATCAAAGCAACACCAAATCTCAACTCCTACCTAAAAATATAAGGTGAAAAATAAGTTTCCATCTCTATAGTTAATCTTGAACTCGGTTATGGGCAATACCTGAGTTAATTTTGATAAGTTATGACTTGATAGGTTAAGTTAATATTGTTTGGATAGAACAATATATTATTGGAATGTTATAGTAACTGTTTAATCGGGTTTTAGGGTTAAGTCCGAACTTTTCATCCTCTAAATGACTTGAATTTTTTATATATGGTGTGAAACAATATTTTGGAGATGCTTTTTAAATTTTATAAAATTTTGAATTTATATGAATATTTTATGAATTTACGTAGTGAGGAAATAGGCTAAATTCAAATTTTAAATATTAAAATAATTCGATATAGGTTTTGGCCCTAAAAATTTTATATGTTAAAGAGAAGGATATTCTATTGTTTTTGTGAATTTTTGGAATTTTTTTCAAATTATTTCGATTTATTATGAATTTATTATGCTAGAGCATAAAAAAGGATTAATTAATTAGTATATTAATTTATTATTTTAAATATGTTTTGGGAACTTGAAAATCTCATGCGGTAGTTTTTCTTAAAAGAACAATTTAAAAGTTGTTTTTATCCAATGAATATTGGATATGAAATTGTATTAGGTATAAAGTAGTTACTTTAACTAGTAAGAAATCAATTTTTAGATAAATTACAGCGATGCCATTCCATCTTTGATCTCTCCACACCTATAGTACCACCGCGCCTAAGCACCGTCTTCGTAAGTGTCGACGTCGACAAGGCTGCAAAGCATAGGTTAACCACTTAAGTAGTTATGTAATATTTCCGACCTTGTCGAAGTGGACCATAGCGGCAACCTTGTCGAAGTAGAATTGGCGGTATCGAATCTACGTAATTCATCAAGGTCGAAGACGTCTCTTCACCCATGGTTTAAAAATGATGCTACATGCTATAAATTTTAATGTCTTCGAAGTTCATTATTATGAATTCGACCCTATACATAAATGTTCCTAAAATTTTAATGAGACGAAGAGGCCATCGTCATCGCTATTCAACAAGGTTAATAACCTTATATTATTTGGTGAGGATATTGCCAATTTTCTTTAGTGTCGAAGAAACCTACTTTGACGTAGATCTAAACCATTTTAAAAAGGGATGAAGTAGTCAATACTTATGAGGGTCGAAGACCCCATGCTTTGGTGGAGAGCCACTTGTTTTTATGAAAGTCGATGGTATACTTTCAAAATGATTTATACTTAATGGAAAATTAAGTTTGCTTTACCTTGGGTAGAGGGTCGATGAGGCATAGCATGGCATGATTATCTCCTATCTTCATTAACGGCAGAGAGCCTATGTTTTCTATTTTGATGAGATCATTGGGGGCACCAATGCCATTTGAATTGTAAATTTGACACTATCATTGGGGACACCAATGTGGATGAACTTTGACATTGATCTAAACTTAACTTGTTAAAGGGCGACGCCTATTATTTTCTGACTTCGACTTTAAACCTAGGGGATACCACTGTTTAATTTTAATAAGTTCGACATGAATCAATTGGGGATACCAATGTATGTCACTTTGGGATGTTATAACTAAAGGGGAGACAACCTAATTGGGGACACCAATAGATATAGGTTAAGCATGTAGGTAACATGGAATAAAGAGAAACATGTGGGTAACATGGATTAAAGAGAAACATGTAGGTAACATGGATTAAAGAGAAACATGTAGGTAACATGAGTTAAATAGATACATGTGAGTAACATGAATTAAAAGGCTAATCAAAGGGTTCATAGTCATCCTAGGAAGACTATGGGATGTGAGATGGATAGTCCACATCATGCTAGAGATGGATAGTCTCTAAAAGATTAATGAAGGGTTCATAGTCATCCTATGAAAACTATGGGATGTATGATGGATAGTCCACATCATTTTAAGTTAAATGGAATATGTTTGATGGATAGTCCATAAAATTTTAAATGATTAAACCATATGTGATGGGTAGTCAATATGGTAGGGGATGGGTAATCCAAGTAATAAATACATGTGAGATGGATAGTCCACATAAATTTGAATATGTTTAAATGTGAGATGGATAGTCCACATAATTCTGAATATGTTTAAATGTGAGATGGGTAGTCCACATAATTATAAGATCGGTAGTCAGATTAAAATAAGACGGATAGTCAGTTTAAATTGTGATGGGTAGTCAGTATAAATTTTGATGGTAGTCATTTGAAATTAAGATGGGTATTCTAATGAATTAGGATGGGTAATCCAATATGTATTGCATGATTATAAACGGTATTTTCTATGTCCTAACCATTGTGGTTGTAGGAGCACAGCATATGGTTGTGATGTTTTGATAAGATACTAGTGAGGGAAAAACCCGTTCCGCTCAACGACTGGCCTCACTAGATATCTATTTGGTTCGAGATAGTAGGTTATTATTCACACCAGACTGTTGTCTGACCCAATTTTCCCCCCTTAAACTATCGAGTGCTTGTTTGAGTAATCGAGAGTGAGGCCTTTCAGGTTCCAATTAGAGAATAAGCTTCCTGAGACGTGCAAGAGGTAATCTAGCTAATAGGAGCTTTATCTATTTCCACCGTGTAGTTTTCTTTTTTCTATTTGGATGTAATGGAAAGGTTGTATAATTGCCAAGTAATTGACTCTGATAAAAAAAGGAGGCATCTTCATATGTTTTTTTTGGAGTATTTTGTAGTAATTATATTTTCTCTAAACGTGGGATTACGAATGGGATTGTGTAATGAATATGAAATATCATTTTTGAAATGAGATATGAAAATTTGTTATTAAGTAGTGTTTGAAATTTTTTCATATTCATGTTCTTTTGATTATTAATATGATTAAAATAGCCATATTTTATCATCGAGAATCAATAACTATATATGACTGCAGTATCCGTAGCAGTTAGTTTTGGGCCTTAGAATGGGGGATGTTACAGGAGTTCTCATAGCACAAATAAATTGTTTGTGATCAAATCTACCGTAACGAAAACAATGGAGTGGGTCATGACAAGCAGCTGCGCAACGATCGGTAGCGCTGCACCGAAAGAAAATGGCTTACAACTCCATCACTGAATCCAAGGAGAGTGGTACAAGAGAGAGCGGTGAGTGAAAGTTGGTTTGGGATATTGGTTTTGATGGAACTGAGCGAGGCCAGACATAAAGGATTCATCATACGTTAATTGGGTTAGAGGGTGGATGAGTTGAATGCGAAGGATGGTAAATCATAGGTGGGGAGAAAATTTGAGAGATAAGTGTAGCGGTTAAAAGAAGAGAATGTCATGCTCATTTTTTAATTTTAATTTGTAATCTTCAAATACCCTTGTTTGAAATAATGTAAGGCACAAAACACTTTCGAGCCTTCCACCAAGGAATACCCTTGATTTATCTATATATATATATATAACCTCCTTTATTAGTATCATGTAACGACCCGTATTTTTACGGATCAAAACATTCTAAAATGATTAACCTTTGGTTGTATGGTTGTTAAGTCATTTCAGGTTTTGGCAGAATTTTTGCTAAAGTCCTAAGTCGTAGCCGACTTAGGAGTTTTGGACGAGTTAAGCAACAAGTCTGGGTCGAGTTGCCGACTCAAGGAATTCACCGAGTTAAGGGAGTATGGTTGACCGACATAAGACAGTGACCGACCTAAGTGATGAGTCGTGACCGACTTAGGAGGTTTAGGCGACCTAAGTATTCTGGGGTAGGTCGTGGGGTAGAGTTAGGTCGGCTAGACGACTTAGTAGATAGGTCGTATCCCAGTTTGTTCGTGAATTATGTTAGGTCGCGTAGATGTTTAAGGGTTTAGGTCGTAGACGACCTAAGAGATAGGAGACTTAAGAGTTTAAGGCGAGTTAAGGTTTCGAGTGACCTATAGGATGTAGTGTATAGTTAGGTCGGCAACGACCTGGAGGAGCTGGGTTTTGCCTAAGTGCTAGGTCGCGTGAGTTGTTAGGTCGCGTGTTGGTATAAGTCGTTAGGTCGTATAGGCTGGTTAAGTCGGCATAGCAGTAAGTCGTAAGTCGTCTAACCAGTTAAGGCGCGTGCGCATTAAGTCGTAGACAGGGTTCGTATGTGCGCATGTGTTGAGTCGGAGGTTGCTTTAGGTCGTCAATGGTTAAGTAGGAGGCTCTGTTAAGTCGTGGGGGTTTTTAGGTCGTAGGTCGGCATAGTGTTAAGTCGGCAGCGACTTAAGGAGATAGCCAAGTTACGACTTAAGGGCAGTTTTCAGCTATAAATAGGAGAGCTTCTCTTCATTTTTGGGATCCGGATTTTGAAGCGACGAAGTGCTGCCATTTTGAGAGCTCGGCTTCTACACTTCTTCACTTCTTTTCTCCCCTCTAATATAGTGCTTCCATCCATCCAAATCGAAGATCAAGATTGAAGATTCAAGAGCTTAGATTGAAGATCTTCATCTTTTCAAGAGAGATTTCTTCATTTGAAGCGGATTTGTGATAGATCAAGCTTGATCCTTTGCTGTCCAGATCTGAAGCGTGTTGATTTGGGTTTGTTTAGGTGATTTGGTGAGTGGTGATTATCTCTCACACGGATCCAAAGGAGTATATCGGATTGTTGGCTCGATTTGGTGTTAAAATAGTGATTTCCATGCATTTTCTTCATCCTATGTGTAGATCCATATAGATCCATTGTTCATGATGATGTTACATCCATTTTATCATATGTTAACCTATGCAAGTTCATTCATCAAGTTTGTAGAGATATAATCCATGTTTTCATGCTTATTGGACTTTCAACTCTTTAATTACGAAAATGCCATTATTGTTATAATTGTCTACTTAGATCATTTTTGAATGCTTGATTGCTTGGATTGATGTTTGATTTGATTGATTGTTATGAACTAGATGATTGATGATTAGATTTAGACCAAAGACGATTCAAAAGCTAAGTGGAAAGGCTCTTGAATTGGGAAAGTTGCTCGTGGCAAATGTAGCGGGATGATGAAGCTCTTATGCATAGATTTGATGATGTGATGATGAGATGAGGCTTTGCGAGGATGTAATGAAGCGAGGCAGTCATGTGATGAAGACTTGGTCTAATCCAGACGGGATCATTCCAAGCATGTTGATAACTCGGTGATATGATTCGAGTTGAAGATAATAAATGGATATGAGAATAGTTGTCGAGGAGGATGACTAGGAGGCTTGGATAGCATCGTTGTTGAAGGTTCTAGCATGCTCTAAGCAAGAGTACGTTTGGGCAGATTCGATAGTCCCAACGGCCAACTGTTGATGGTCGAGTACTCTGGGCAGATTCGATAGTCCTAGGCACGGGCTGCGACGACGTGCGGGAGTTATGTCTAGAACCGGGGTTTCCATTAGCCCTTGACGGATGGCTGAAAGAATGTGCCGGTCATTCAATTAACGGTGATATCGAAGCAATGATAACAGTGATAGCCAGAGTCATGGATGTTTGGTTGTATCGTCATTCGGACTCAAGAGCGGTATTTTCTGGGTGCTTATCTGATTTAGGCCTTGGTACTTGGAAAACATCACCCTTGACTCGAGTGATAGTAGCTTTACTTTAAATTGTATGCTCTGCTATGTTGTTTCTGCTTAGTGTGTGTCCGGGGGCTATCACTGTAGAATGAGGTTGGAGTGGGAGGGTTGTATTCCTATTCCTTTTCCTTTATGCTCTTTTGGTATGTTGTTAGTTAATTTACTGCTCACTAAGACTGTTGTCTGACTCAAGGCTTTATGTTTTAATTCTTATTGCCTTGGGCTGTTCGTCCATTTTGGGACGGGCAGACTAGGTAGCAGGTGACAGGTGCTGTTCTCTTCTCACGATGCTGATATCGAAGACGAGCTAGAGGGTTGCATATTATCTTCTTATATGTACTGGACATTCCGCTGTATTGTATTCTCTGAGAGATATGTAGTGAGGCTTGATGTATTGACTATGTGGATGCTTGTATTCAACTATTATGAAGTTTTATATGATGTCATTTTGTTCTGTAAAGCTTCACTATACATATGTTCTATTGTATTTTGTCCATGCGCTGTGAGTAATACGATAGATTCTGTCGTTTTAATCTTACCTTGACAATCGTCCATGGTCGCCTGGCACACTTTACAGCGCTCTATCTCTAGATTCGGTGCAGGGGTCATGGGCGGTCGTCACATTTGGTATCAGAGCATTGGTTAATCGATTTTACCCAACGCTCGCTGAAGTAACTACGTATGAGAGGCGTAATTGTATTTTGATGGATGATTACTATATATAATATAGTAGCTTAGTAGGGTTTGAGTCCTTTGTGCAGTTGTTTCTCTAGATGTTCTAATCATTCCTTTTTATAGATATTGAGAATGAGTCGAAGAGGGAGACCAGCTGCTAGGGAAGGCCGTGCTACTGAAGAGACTGCTGATTATGCAGCCATGTTCGAAGCCATGATGACTTCGATCATGAGAAGGATACCAGTTCCGGGGGCAGCGGTTGATGTTGGAGTTCAAGTCCAAACTCCGAAACCAGTGGATTTTGCTAAGTTGTGCAAGGATTATACTGCTCTTGGAGGGAAGGTTTTCTTGGGAATAGAATCAACTATTGAGGTCCAGAGGTGGATAGATGCTTGTAGAAGGATCTTTGGTGATTTGGGAATTGATGATGCAACTAAGAGGAAGTTGGCATCAAGGCAGCTTCAAGGGAGAGCTTCTGATTGGTGGAACTCTATTACCATCACTACTCCGGAAGAAGAGATTACTTGGGAGCAATTCCAAGTCAGATTTGAAGCTAAGTTCATTTCTACAGCTCAGAAGTCTGTTCTGTTCAAGAAGTTTGTAGAACTCAAGCAGGGTGGAAGATCTGTTCTTGAGTATGTTTCTGAGTTTGAAGCTTTGTCCAAATATGCCCGGTCATATATTGAGTCTGCTTATCAGAAGAATGAGAAGTTTGTGACCGGCTTGGATAGTTATCTTGGGAGACAGTTGGTGGATCATTTGGACGATTCATTTGAGAAGCTTGTGGAGAAAGCTCTTAGGCATGAGAGTCTGTTTCCTAAGGAAGGACCTGTTGTTACTGTTACCAAGGGAGAATCTAAACCACAGCAGGGTGGAAACCAGAAGAGGAAGCAGCAGCAGCAAAAGGGTAAGGATGGCCAGAAGAAGCCGAAAGGCGAGGTGACTTGCTACAATTGTCAGCAGAAGGGCCATTTCTCTAAGGATTGTAAGAATCCTAAGGTGCCGATGAAGTGTCACAACTGTGACAAGCCGGGGCATTTCAGGAAGAATTGTCCAGAACCGAGGAAGGACAGGCAGATTGTGCAAGCCTATGCTTTAGGGGCTGTTCCGTCGTCTTCAAAAGCTCCTACTGCTGAAGAGAAAGGAAAGAGTGTGGTTGTTCAAGGTACTCTTTTCCTATGTGGTATTCCAGTTAGAGTTTTGTTTGATACTGGAGCATCGCATTCGTTTGTTTGTAATGAAATAGTAGGCCGGTTAGGTTTGGAACCGGATATTGTTGATAGGCCATTGGTTGTGACTAATCCAGTTGGGGGTTCGTCTTGTTTGTGTATGTTATGCCGTGGTCTAGTTGTGTCGAGTCATGGTTGCTCTTTTGTTTGTGATTGCTTTGTTCTGAACTTTGCGGGGTTCGGAATTATCTTGGGTATGGACTGGCTTAGGAAGTATGCGGCTAAGGTTGATTGTGAGAGGCTGGAGGTGACAGTCGAGAATGTGGAGGGGCGAAAGATTGTGATACGATGTAAGCATGAGGAAGGCGTCTTCATGAGCTTCATGTATTCGCTAGTTGTTCCACGGGATGGACTGTCATCAGTGCCGATCGCTAATGGATTCGAGGATGTCTTTGACGAAGTCAAAGGGTTGCCGCCGCATAGAGAGATCGAGTTTCGTATAGATCTAGTTGAAGGGGCCAGACCTGTTGTGATGCCTCTTAGGCGGATGGCGCCTAGGGAACAGCAGGAGTTGAGGGTGCAAGTTGATGATCTTTTACAGAAAGGATTCATTCGGCATAGTGTGTCCGAGTGGGGTGCACCAGTTGTGTTCGCAACCAAGGCAGATGGATCATTGAGATTGTGTGTGGATTATCGTGAGCTGAATAAGGTGACAAAGAAGAACAAGTATCTGTTGCCGAGAATAGATGACTTGTTTGATCAGCTTCACGAGGCTAAGGTGTTTTCTCAGATGGATTTGGCAACGGGATTTCACCAGTTGAGAGTAGCTAAAGATAGTGTGCCGAAGACTGCTTTTCGGACACCATCGGGTTTCTTTGAGTGGCTGGTAATGCCGTTTGGATTGACTAACGCGCCAGCATATTTTGTGGATCTTATGAATAGAGTGTTTAGAGATCAGTTGAACAAGTTTGTACTTGTGTTCGTGGATGATATCCTGATTTATTCCAGAACGGAGGAAGAGCACAAGACGCACTTGCGTATTGTTTTAGAGATCTTACGGAAACATCAGTTGAAGGCTAAGTTTTCGAAGTGTCACTTCTGGAAGAGTGAAGTGAGGTTCTTAGGCCATGTGATTTCTGGAAGTGGAATAGCGGTTGATCCCGCTAAGGTGGCAGCAATCCAGGATTGGGTTAGACCTAAGAATGCATCGGATGTGAGAAGTTTTCTTGGATTAGCAGGATATTATCGACGGTTTATCAAAGACTTCTCCAAGATAGCTGCACCGTTAACAGGATTAACGAAGAAGAACCAAGTGTTCAGTTGGGATGCTAAGTGTGAGCAAGCTTTCGGAATCCTGAAAGAGCGATTGACAAGTGCTCCTATTTTGATTATTCCAAGTGGGAATGATGAGATGGTGGTTTACACCGACGCATGTGGTACTGGACTTGGAGCAGTGCTGATGCAGAAGGATAAAGTTGTTGCGTATGCCAGTCGACAACTGAAGCCGCATGAAAGGAATTACCCGACTCATGATTTGGAGTTAGCGGCGATTGTTTTTGCTCTGAAGATGTGGAGGCATTATCTATTGGGAGTTCGATTCGAGTTGTTTACGGATCATAAGTCGCTGAAGTATCTTTTCTCCCAAAAGGATTTGAATCTTCGGCAGCAACGTTGGCTAGAGTTTTTGGCATCATATGATTTTGGTATAGCTTATACTCCGGGAAAAGGTAACGCAGTGGCAGATGCGTTAAGTCGAAGACATGCAGGATTGGGAGCCATGTTTTCTGAATGGAAGAGTCTCGAGTATTTAGCTGGATTTGACTTCAGACCTAGATGTGAATTGGAACCTGAGATGTTGGCAAACTTATCGATAAGACCCACTCTTGTGGAAAGGATTGGCGAGGGCCAAAAGCGAGATGATAAGCTTGTCAAGATTATCCGTGAATTGGAATCTGGATTGGATCCAGAAAAGGATAAAGGATTCGAGGTCGATCGAGAGGGTTGGCTTCGGAGGCAAGGACGACTAGTTGTTCCCGATATAGATGAATTGAGGAGTGAAGTTCTGAAGGAAAGTCATCACTCGAAGTTGACAATTCATCCAGGTGGAAACAAGATGTATCGGGATATGAAGAGAACTTACTACTGGGAAGGAATGAAGAAGGATGTGGGGAATTTCATTTCCAAATGCATGAACTGCCAGTTGGTGAAAGCTGAGCAGAAGAAGCCAAGTGGATTGCTTCAGCCATTGGAAGTTCCTACATGGAAGTGGGAACAAGTGTCGATGGACTTTATTGACGGATTGCCTAGGACCAGAACGGGAAATGAAGGGATTTGGGTCATTGTGGATCGTCTGACTAAGAGTGCACGATTCATTCCTGTTCGATCAACTAGGACTGCATCAAAGTTGGTCGAGTTGTATGTTAAGTGGATAGTTCGATTCCATGGTATTCCGAAGAGTATAGTGAGTGATCGAGATCCATTGTTCACTAGTGGATTTTGGAAAAGCTTCCAGGAAGTTTTGGGAACCGAGTTGTGTTTGAGTACAGCTTATCATCCCCAAACTGATGGTCAGACTGAGAGAGTCAACCGAGTTTTGGAAGATCTCCTCAGAGCGTGTGTTTTGGACTTCGGAGGATCATGGGAAGATCACCTTCATTTGGTGGAGTTTGCGTACAACAACAGTTACCAGTCAAGCATTGGTATGGCACCGTATGAGGCATTGTATGGAAGACCGTGTAACTCTCCGACATGTTGGTTGGAAACCGGAGAAAAGCTGATGCTTGGGCCAGAGATGATTCGTCAGACTTCAGATTGTATAGAAATCATTCGGCAACGAATGAAGGCAGCCCAAGACCGTCAAAAGAGTTATGCTGATAAGCGTCGAAAGGATTTGGAATTCGACGTAGGAGATATGGTTTTTGTGAAGATTTCTCCACTAAAGAATGTTATTCGATTCGGAAAGAAAGGAAAATTGACTCCGAGATTTGTTGGACCATTCCCGATCATCGAGCGAATTGGAAAGCTCGCTTACAGATTGGAGTTGCCAGAGAAGATGTCGAGTGTGCACAATGTTTTTCATGTATCGTATCTACGGAAGTATGTGCACGACTCGAGTACAGTGGTTTCTGCTGAGAGCTGTGAAGACTTCGAAGTTGACCCAGTCGATAGAAGACCTCGTAAGCCGCTTCGTGTTGTTGGAACCGACACGAAACAGCTTAGGAGGAAGATAGTTAAGTTGCTCAAGATACAATGGAGTGACGATGATAACGACTGTACGTGGGAGGTGGAAGAGAGGATGAAAGCAGCTCATCCTGAACTCTTCAAGGTATGGCCCTAAGGTGTCGTGTCATCTAACGAAATTGTAACTTGTTCTAAGTCTTAGAATTCTGTACGCTAAGCTAGAATTGGATGCATGGTTTATTGATTGTTATGGATGATAGGCGTACAGAATAGCTTTGATTGCCTTGTTTGTTTGGAATTTCGGGGGCGAAATTCCTAAGGGGGAGAGAATGTAACGACCCGTATTTTTACGGATCAAAACATTCTAAAATGATTAACCTTTGGTTGTATGGTTGTTAAGTCATTTCAGGTTTTGGCAGAATTTTTGCTAAAGTCCTAAGTCGTAGCCGACTTAGGAGTTTTGGACGAGTTAAGCAACAAGTCTGGGTCGAGTTGCCGACTCAAGGAATTCACCGAGTTAAGGGAGTATGGTTGACCGACATAAGACAGTGACCGACCTAAGTGATGAGTCGTGACCGACTTAGGAGGTTTAGGCGACCTAAGTATTCTGGGGTAGGTCGTGGGGTAGAGTTAGGTCGGCTAGACGACTTAGTAGATAGGTTGTATCCCAGTTTGTTCGCGACTTATGTTAGGTCGCGTAGATGTTTAAGGGTTTAGGTCGTAGACGACCTAAGAGATAGGAGACTTAAGAGTTTAAGGCGAGTTAAGGTTTCGAGCGACCTATAGGATGTAGTGTATAGTTAGGTCGGCAACGACCTGGAGGAGCTGGGTTTTGCCTAAGTGCTAGGTCGCGTGAGTTGTTAGGTCGCGTGTTGGTATAAGTCGTTAGGTCGTATAGGCTGGTTAAGTCGGCATAGCAGTAAGTCGTAAGTCGTCTAACCAGTTAAGGCGCGTGCGCATTAAGTCGTAGACAGGGTTCGTATGTGCGCATGTGTTGAGTCGGAGGTTGCTTTAGGTCGTCAAGGGTTAAGTAGGAGGCTCTGTTAAGTCATGGGGGTTTTTAGGTCGTAGGTCGGCATAGTGTTAAGTCGGCAGCGACTTAAGGAGATAGCCGAGTTACGACTTAAGGGCAGTTTTCAGCTATAAATAGGAGAGCTTCTCTTCATTTTTGGGATCCGGATTTTGAAGCGACGAAGTGCTGCCATTTTGAGAGCTCGGCTTCTACACTTCTTCACTTCTTTTCTCCCCTCTAATATAGTGCTTCCATCCATCCAAATCGAAGATCAAGATTGAAGATTCAAGAGCTTAGATTGAAGATCTTCATCTTTTCAAGAGAGATTTCTTCATTTGAAGCGGATTTGTGATAGATCAAGCTTGATCCTTTGCTGTCCAGATCTGAAGCGTGTTGATTTGGGTTTGTTTAGGTGATTTGGTGAGTGGTGATTATCTCTCACACGGATCCAAAGGAGTATATCGGATTGTTGGCTCGATTTGGTGTTAAAATAGTGATTTCCATGCATTTTCTTCATCCTATGTGTAGATCCATATAGATCCATTGTTCATGATGATGTTACATCCATTTTATCATATGTTAACCTATGCAAGTTCATTCATCAAGTTTGTAGAGATATAATCCATGTTTTCATGCTTATTGGACTTTCAACTCTTTAATTACGAAAATGCCATTATTGTTATAATTGTCTACTTAGATCATTTTTGAATGCTTGATTGCTTGGATTGATGTTTGATTTGATTGATTGTTATGAACTAGATGATTGATGATTAGATTTAGACCAAAGACGATTCAAAAGCTAAGTGGAAAGGCTCTTGAATTGGGAAAGCTGCTCGTGGCAAATGTAGCGGGATGATGAAGCTCTTATGCATAGATTTGATGATGTGATGATGAGATGAGGCTTTGCGAGGATGTAATGAAGCGAGGCAGTCATGTGATGAAGACTTGGTCTAATCCAGACGGGATCATTCCAAGCATGTTGATAACTCGGTGATATGATTCGAGTTGAAGATAATAAATGGATATGAGAATAGTCGTCGAGGAGGATGACTAGGAGGCTTGGATAGCATCGTTGTTGAAGGTTCTAGCATGCTCTAAGCAAGAGTACGTTTGGGCAGATTCGATAGTCCCAACGGCCAACTGTTGATGGTCGAGTACTCTGGGCAGATTCGATAGTCCTAGGCACAGGCTGCGACGACGTGCGGGAGTTATGTCTAGAACCGGGGTTTCCATTAGCCCTTGACGGACGGCTGAAAGAATGTGCCGGTCATTCAATTAACGGTGATATCGAAGCAATGATAACAGTGATAGCCAGAGTCATGGATGTTTGGTTGTATCGTCATTCGGACTCAAGAGCGGTATTTTCTGGGTGCTTATCTGATTTAGGCCTTGGTACTTGGAAAACATCGCCCTTGACTCGAGTGATAGTAGCTTTACTTTAAATTGTATGCTCTGCTATGTTGTTTCTGCTTAGTGTGTGTCCGGGGGCTATCACTGTAGAATGAGGTTGGAGTGGGAGGGTTGTATTCCTATTCCTTTTCCTTTATGCTCTTTTGGTATGTTGTTAGTTAATTTACTGCTCACTAAGACTGTTGTCTGACTCAAGGCTTTATGTTTTAATTCTTATTGCCTTGGGCTGTTCGTCCATTTTGGGACGGGCAGACTAGGTAGCAGGTGACAGGTGCTGTTCTCTTCTCACGATGCTGATATCGAAGACGAGCTAGAGGGTTGCATATTATCTTCTTATATGTACTGGACATTCCGCTGTATTGTATTCTCTGAGAGATATGTAGTGAGGCTTGATGTATTGACTATGTGGATGCTTGTATTCAACTATTATGAAGTTTTATATGATGTCATTTTGTTCTGTAAAGCTTCACTATACATATGTTCTATTGTATTTTGTCCATGCGCTGTGAGTAATACGATAGATTCTGTCGTTTTAATCTTACCTTGACAATCGTCCATGGTCGCCTGGCACACTTTACAGCGCTCTATCTCTAGATTCGGTGCAGGGGTCATGGGCGGTCGTCACAATTTTGCAGTCTCAACATATCAGTCATAAGTTTCTATTTAAATATTTGTTATTTCTCTCCCTTGTCACATGAATCAAATGTTTAAACATAAACTTGTAGCTAATATCGGAGGCTATAAATAGTGCTAAATAAAGTGGAATATTGATCCTAGCTCACACACACACACACCAATACAAACACACACACACACACATGGAAATTCTATTTGGACACAAAATGTGACACAAGAGATCTCGACCATTAGATCTCTTCCTAAATTCCACCTTCCATGTAAAGACAAAAGGATTCAACGTTCTATATTTTTTATGTCACATCCTGTGTTTAACTTTGTGTCCCAATAGCCGCTCCCATACACACACACACACACATGTATATATGTATATGTATGTATATATATAACCATTAAAATACCATTTATATTATAATGTTACCAAATATATGTTAAAGATGGATCAATCAAAAGTGTGTGGAACATGTAGATTTCAAAAAAAAATTTGGAACTATTGGGCCTATGAAGTGTAAAGAGATTTTGGATCCAAACTAAAATGTGTCTAAAAAAATCCTTTATTTTATTTAATTAATTTGAAAGAGTTCGAATTTGATATAAATTTAAATGTATGAGTGTATCAAATATGACCATGTGCGTAGCAATTACTCATTAAAGTTAATTTGAGAAGGAAACATTTCGTTTCCTTCTCTAAAACTTATGCAATCAATTAAGAGAAGAACTAGCTTTAATTGGAGAGAGACCTTTCCTTTATCTCTTTTTGATTAGATTAATGACTTATTAAATGTCATTGTTGATCAATTTACACATAACATGAAATGTGAGTAAATCCAAATATACGAATATATTGTGTATGTGCAACATAAAAGAAGTGTGCATAGTTAATATTTTCTTTATATGTGACTTTGTTGTCCATAGTTTTATTTAAAATGCATATATATACTAGAACTTACATACATATACGTATATATACATGCATATGAATATGTTAAAATTAAGTTTCACTATTTTATTGTTGAATATGCAAGTATATGATTTTTGTTTGATGATAATAAACATATATATATATTCATTTAAATGTATTTGTCATTGTACTATTTTATTTTCACATAATTAAATAAATATTTACTGAATAAAATAAATAACACGGAATTTAAATTCAAACAGATATTTTATTCAAACAAAATATTTTATTACAATTTTTGAATAGTACAAATTTGAGCTCTCACTATATATACACAATTTTCAATTACAATACAATTTCATATTACAACACAATTTTTCACTATACAATTGTTACATACATTTGCACCTCACTACATATCACTCATTCACTCGTATTTGATCTTCAACTCTATTCCAGCTTGAATCCAGCATTTGAATTATCTGTAAAATAAACACTGATGCAGTAAAATTGAAAAAGAAATATTTTTTGTAGTGTAAAATAAAATGTGTATTTTGAAAATATTATTTGCCTTAATTATTTGGGTTATTCATCATCATTTTTAAATTCATCTACACGAACAACTTGTGACATGCATAGTTTATCACTGGGCATGCCACAAGGCTGTGCACACCGATATACACTTGATAAAACTGCAGGGACAGGTGAGCACAAGGTCAAACCCGAGCCGAGGTTGGATTCAACTCAGGTGCAATACAAATACATCACAAAATTGTCAAGTACAAGTTCTCATGTAACAAGAAGCCAAAACTAGACCATGCTAACAAGTGCACAAATGTGTATACATAAGTACAGACTCGACAGTGGAGTCAAAGCAGTATGAGAATTCAAGTGAAGACCAGAGAATACAAGACTACAATAAAATGAATCAGATTGCACATATAAAAGACTCAAGTCCAAAACCATATTCCAAAATATAGTGAACTATTGAATGCAACTGAATACAAGTGCAGACTGCACAGTCAAGTTCAAATGCAAGCACATGGAATCAAGTGCAGACAACATGAACACAAATGAACAAGTTCAATGCACAAGGGCTTGAAGCAACAGACTACAGCTTCAAGCAAACTACATGATACAACAAACCTACATATATATACACATATGCAAACACACATGTATTCATATATGCAGACAAACAAGACTGCAATATCAAAGTGCAAATGAATACTCAAAGCTACACACATGACAAAATGTCAGATGAACCAATGTATACTACAACTTTTCTAGCCTAATAACAACATATTCAAGTGCACAGAAATGTCTGGACTCAATGCATATGGACATGTACTTGATGCAACCCAGACCAATATCACACAGCAACTACAAGCATCAGGTCGCAAATGTTACAGGCATCACAACATACATATATACATGTGTAAACACACACATATATATGTAGTGGAAACTAGACAGTGGCTCAAATGTGCAATTTCAGACAAGTACAAAAATCAATGACTCAAGTGTAATTGAAATGAAGTGCGACTAGATCAACTCAAATGTAAAGAATGAACAACAATGTCGCATTAATGTCAATCTGAACATGTCAGAATTTAAATAACAAAGTCAAAGCCGTGGTGGCCAAGGTGATAACAAGAATCAAACAAGTCGGAGTCAAAACATCACAATTTCAAATGGCCAAAGTCAAAAATTCGATCGTTGCCAACGAAGAATGAAATCATAGATGACAACAGAGAGAAGAAAAGAAAGCCATGATAATCAAGCAACGAAAAATACGAATTGAACTAGTCAGGATTAATCACCGGCATTAAATCAAAAATCAGTGGCCAAGCATAGCAAGAGAAGAATTCAAACAAAATAAATACGAACGTAAATATAGGGAATTTATCCCTATTTTACCCATCATCATCATCGGCATTCAAAGGCATTCGAGTTTAAGAAAAATCACATAGCCAATTTTCAATTTAAATCCAAAACCAACAACTCGAATCTAGGTCGAGCAAAATCGAAATTGAAATAGAAAATCACATACCAATTCATAGCATTCAAGCTCGACACATTTGAAGCAGCCGAAGCTAAGCAAAGAACAAGGATCGAAGAAGCATCAAACTAAATTAAGGATCGACAGTAAAATCGATCAACAACCAAGCGATGGCTTCAAAGAGAAACAAGCCCTAATTTATTTTGAAAGAGGAACGAACGTTTTCGAGCAAAGAAGTGGCAGACATTTTCATAAAGGAACGGCCGAAGAAAAATAAAGGGAGACGCTTTTTCTCAAGCTATTTTCTTAAGTGAGCCGGCCTTTATTAATATTTTGGGACTTAATTTTATATAGGGCTCAGATTTGTTTTTATATTTTGTAATTTCCTTTTAAACTTTTGTAATTTTCTAGTCGTGTGACTAGGTTATGAACTACGGTGTTGTATTTCGAGAATTCACAACTCAATGGCTGAGTTGTGGTAGGGTTTTGAGCGTAGAGTTAGGTTAGTCGATAACGGGTGTCGCGAGTTTACGTGTGTAAGCGTCTGACTACGTTATTTCTAGTAGAAACCTTGGGGGCAGCATGTAGGCAGGGTTTTGCCGAAGCTGGGTAAATCTGTGTTGTTCTATTTCTGTTTTTTTATTATTTTGCTATTATCTGTGCTGTAATTATTTTATATATTTCCGCATTAAATTTTTATTATTTTTATTATCACCCTATTCACCCCCCTCTAGGGTGAAATCGATCCTACAAGTGGTATCAGAGCTAGGAACAAAAACCAATTTTTGTTTTAAAAATTTGATTTTTCAAAAACAAATCCTTGTGTTAAAAATTTGATTTTTAAATGGCTTCGTTAAATAATGCTTTTATCGAGGGAGAATCCATAGTTAGACCACCAATGTTCAATGGCGAATATGCTTACTGGAAAAATAGAATGAAATTTTTTCTGAAAACCATTTATGCTTGGAATATTGTTGAGACAGGATATAGGACACCAACTACAGTGGTAGATAATCAGGAAATTGAAAAACCGATGGATCAATGATAGATCTAGAAAATAGACTACATAATGCTAATGCTAAAGCTATGAATTCTATTATTTGTTCATTAGATCAAATTGAATTTAATCGTGTCTCACATTGTCTAACTGCGCAGGAAATATGGCACACACTTGAAGTGACTCACGAAGGAACATCTCAAGTCAAAGAATCTTGCCTTGCCATGCTTAGTAGAGAATACGAGAACTTCACAATGGCCAAGGATGAAAGTGTCAAAGAGATGTATGGACGACTTTCCAATCTCGTATACAAATCAAAAGCTCTCGGAAAACCATACATAAAATTGGAAATAGTCCGAAAAATCCTCAGAGTCCTTCCATGAAATTTTAAAGCGAAAGTTACAGCCATTCAAGAATCAAAAGATCTGAAACAAATCAAAGTCGAAGAACTCATCGAAAATCTCACCACATACGAGCTAGAAATCAAATTCAAGAAAGAACGTGAAGGAGGTGATACACGAAAGAAATCAATAGCTCTCAAAGAAACAACGGAAAGTGATGATGATGATGATGGAGCAGCTGAATTGGCACAGTTAATTAAGAGATTCAAAAGGTGGAATCACAAATGCGGAAATCCAGCTCTAAATCAACAATTGAAAAGCAAAATAGTCAAAGTACTATACAACCCAGAAGAGCAGGAGATCATATGTCACAAGTGCAATGAACCCGGTCATATCAAGCCAAATTGTCCTCAGAATCGACTCAGCCGAGTAAAGAAACCAAAAAGGAGAAGTTTTGCAGCCACGTGGAATAAAAGTGATGATGATAATAAAAGTGCTAGCAGTGAGAGTGAAAAAGCAGATTTGTGTCTTCAAGGTGATATAACTGATAGTGATGATGACGAACCAAGCGAGGTATCAAAACTTACTCACTCAGAATTACTTATATATTTTCATGAAGTAAATGGCTGTTTTGAAAGACTTAGGGAGAAGTACGCTAAAATTGAAACACAAAGAGATAGTTTGATAGAATTAAATAGACAACTTGACCAATTAGTCAAGAACTATCGAAATAAAAGCCCTAAGTGTGACAAGTGTCCATCATTTGAAGAAGAAATTATCAAATCAGAAATTAAAATTAAATCACTTGAAAATGAAATTCTAATTTTGAAAGAAAGTGAAAACATGAGGAGAGAAAATTCTATTAAAAAGTGCACTCAATTATTGAATGAAAATAAATATCTCAAAACACAAGTCCAACAATTGTCTACAACTTTAGGAAAATTTTCCAAAGGAGAAAGATTGTTAAATATGCTATTAGGGAAACAAACTGTTAATACTGTTAGACAAGGACTTGGGTATAATCAATCTGAACGTGTTAGAAGTGAAATTAATCAAGTCAATTCCAAGTGCACAATTTGTAGAAAAAAATGGACACAATCACAATAATTGTTGGTATAGACCCAAACACGTGAAAACAATTCCAATTTGGGTTCCAAAAGGCACGAATATAAAATCCCTTAAAGTCAAACAAATCTGGGTGCCAAAAGAAACATATAAATAGTCTTGGGTCTACACAAACATATTTTTCAAAATCTTTTGCCACTAACAACCATGGACCTATAAAAACAAATAGGTCACAAAAATCTTTTCTCGTGTAGGTGTGATGGCAGGCTAAGGAACAATAACAGTGTTACCTGGATTCTGGCTGTTCCAGGCACACAACGGGCAACAAATAAAAGTTCCTTAGCCTAGTACAAAGGTGGAAGAATCACAATGAGTAACAATGAAAAATTATCGTGAAGGTAAAATAGGTAACGGTATATTTATCTTGAACGATTTATTAAATGTGAAAATCTGCACCGTAATCTAATTTAAATCAGCCAGTTATGTGATAAGGAGATGAATGTTGATTATGATTCTGACTTATAAAAAATTGTTGGCCAATTATCTTTTTATGTTGAGAACACTATAAGTACCTCTTGAGTCTTTAAACTAGTTCATATAGATTTGTTTGGACTAAGGATGGTGTCTTATTGGTTGATGATTATTCTAGATACTCGTGGATATATTTGTTGCACACTTCACAATTTGGTCTTTGGTATCCATCCGATAACTTTGAGATAAAATAGAATTCAGATGCAGATTACACTGGTAGCCAAGTTAATAGAAAAATTACTAGTGGAAAGTGTTTTATGTTGAGAAATCCATTAGTTGCATCAATTTCAAAGAAAATATCTGCATATTTTTCATTTCAACTGATTTTCAATTAGTAGACATTTTTTTTAAATAACACCCCTTCCGAAAAATAAATTTTGTTGACTTTGTTTCAGATTAGTCATTTTAGAAAATTTGATTTTATAATTTTGATCTTAAATGACTACATTAACTAATCTAACTCCCTACTGATTATCAAAAAGATAAATAGTGATTGAAAAAGTGATGAGTGTTGATATTAATCATATATTATGACTTGAGACAATATATTTAGTAAATTTCTTTTAAAAATTTAAACAAGATTTATAATAACTTTTGTTGGTAAAAATTCCATGACCATCTTTATTTCTATCATATTTCTAACGACCATCACTCATCAGAATCCAATATAGTATGTCAAAATGTGGTATTTTTAAACAGGAAATTATTCGTTTTTAATTTTTTTATCTTTTTTAACATCCAAAGTATTTACTCTCATTTAAAAGTCCTCACGGTTATGCATGGGTGAATTACTTGGAATATTTGTTTATGTGCTTTCATGCTAATTTAAAAGTCCTCACGGTTATGCATGTATGGAACACATATCAAAATTGGTTATTAAATAGACGAGTTGATTCTAATCCCATTTAAAAGTCCTCAGGGTTATGCGTGGTTAGAAGATACTTGAATTTTTTTTAGTTTTTTTTTAAATTTTGGGAATACTACTAATCTCATTTAAAAGTCCTAAGGGTTATACATGGTTAGTAGATATTCAAATTCCTGATATAAATATATCACAAATAGACACAACTATATGGTTTTATATACTGGCATCACCCCTATCATTCTAAAGTGGAATATGCGCCTAACAGAGTATTTATGAGTTTTGTTTTATTTTTTATTGAAATTTAATATTTATACTCGATTGGGTAGTAATGTTGTATTAATGCCTACCACTTTATCTCTATTTTTCCTAACACTATTACTCTTTTGCTGATAACAAAAGAGGGAGAGAGAAGTTAAGATTTTGGTTGGCAAATAATTCAAGTCATATTTTTTTTATTTGCATATTCTCATCTATGTTTATGCATATATGAAGGGGGAGCTTTGTTGTAGTGAGGGAGCATTCAAATAGGCGGAGCAAATAGAATGATCAAATACATTTAATAAATTCAAAATCTTAAATATATGTTTGTTATCATCAAAAGGAGGAGATTGTTGAATATGCAAGTATATGATTTTTGTTTGATGATAATAAACAAATATATATTCACTTAAATGTATTTGTCATTGTACTATTTTATTTTCACATAATTAAATAAAATAAATAACACGGAATTTAAATTCAAACAAATATATTATTTAAACAAATATTTTATTACAATTTTTGAATAGTACAAATTTGAGCTCTCACTATATATACACAATTTTCAATTACTATACAATTTCAAATTACAACACAATTTTTCACTATACAATTGTTACATACATTAGCACCTCACTATATATCACTCATTCACTCGTATTTGATCTTTAACTCTATTCCAGCTTGAATCTAGCATCTGAATTATCTGCAAAATAAACACTGACGTAGTAAAATTGAAAAAGAAATATTTTTTGTAGTGTAAAATAAAATGTGTATTTTGAAAATATTATTTGCCTAATTTATTTGGGTTGTTCATTATCATTTTTGAATTCATCTACACGAACAACTTGTGACATGCACTGTGTATCACTGTATATGCCACAAGGCCGTGCACACTGATATACACTTGATAAAACTGCAGGGACAGGTGAGCACAAGGTCAAACCCAAGCCGAGGCTGGATTCAACTCAGGTGCAAACAAATACATCACAAAATTGTCAAGTACAAGTTCTCATGCAACAAGAAGCCAAAACAAGACCATGCTAACAAGTGCACAAATGTGTACACATAAGAACAGACTCAACAGTGTAGTAAAAAGTAGTATGATAATTAAAGTGAAGACCAGAGAATACAAGACTAC
This sequence comes from Allium fistulosum, assembly GCA_030737815.1. Classification (NCBI taxonomy): domain Eukaryota; kingdom Viridiplantae; phylum Streptophyta; class Magnoliopsida; order Asparagales; family Amaryllidaceae; genus Allium; species Allium fistulosum. The sequence continues at coordinate 860,361,804 of CM060906.1, forward strand.
AGTAAAATGAATCAGATTACACATATACAAGACTCAAGTCCAAACCAATATTCCAAAATATAGTGAACTAATGAATGCAACTGAATACAAATGCAGACTGCACAGTCAAGTTCAAATGCATGCACATTGAATCAAGTGCAGACAACATGAACATAGATGAACAAGTTCAATGCACAGGGGCTTGAAGCTACAGGCTACAGCTTCAAGCAAACTACATGATACAACAAACATACATATATATACATATATACATATGCAAACACACATGTATACATATATGCAGTAACAAACAAAACTGCAATATCAGATTGCAAATGAATACTCAAAGCTACACACATGACAACATGTCAGATGAACCAATGTATACTACAACTTTTCTGGCCAAATAAATACACATTCAAGTGCACAGAAATGTCTGGACTCAATGCATATGGACATGTACTCGATGCAACCCAGAGCTCAATGCAACCCAGACCAATATCACACAACAACTACAAGCATCAGGTCGCAAAATGTTACAGGAATCACAACATACATATATACATGCATAAACACACACATATATATGTAGTGGAAACAAGATAGCGGCTCAAATGTGCAATTTCAGACAAGTGCAAAAATCAATGACTCAAGTGTAATCGAAATGAAGTGCGACCAGATCATCTCAAATGCAAAGAATGAATAAAGTCAATGTCGCAGGAAAGTCAATCTGAACATGTCAGAATTTAAATAACAAAGTCAAAGCCGTGGTGGCCAAGGTGATAACAAGAATCGAACAAGTCAGAGTCAAAACATCACAATTTCAAACGGCCAAAGTCAGAAATTCGATCGTTGCCAGCAAAGAATGAAATCAGAGATGACAACAGAGAGAAGAAACAAATCCCGTGATAATCAAGCAATGAAATTATATGAATTGAACTAGTCAGGATTAATCACCAGCATTAAATCCAAAATCAGTGGCCAAGCATAGCATGAGGAAAATTCAAACAAAATAAATACGAACGTAAATATAGGGAATTTATCCCTATTTAACCCATCATCATCATCAGCATTCAAAGGCATTCGAGTTTAAGAAAAATCACAGAGCCAATTTTCAATTTAAATCCAAAACCAACAACTCGAATCTAGGTCGAGCAAAATCGAAGTTGAAATAGAAAATCACATACCAATTCATAGCATTCAAGCTTGACACATTTGAAGCAGCCGAAGCTAAGAAAAGAACAAGGAGCGAAGAAGCATCAAACTAAATTAAGGATCAACAGTAAAATCGATCAACAACCAAGCGACGACTTCAAAGAGAAACAAGCCCTAATTTATTTTGAAAGAGGAATGAATGTTTTCGAGCAAAGAAGAGGTAGACATTTTCACAAAGGAACGGTCGAAGAAAAATAAAGGGAGATGCTTTTTCTCAAGCTATTTTCTTAAGTGGGCTGGCTTTTATTAATATTTTGGGACTTAGTTTTATATAGGGCTTAATTTTTTTTATATTTTGTAATTTTCTTTTAAACTTTTGTAATTTTCTAGTCGTGTTTCTAGGTTACGAACTACGGTGGTGTAGTTCGAGAATTCGCAACTCAGTGGCTGAGTTGTGGCAGGGTTTTAAGCGTAGAGTTAGGTTAGTCGATAGCGGGTGTCGCGAGTTTACGTGTGTAAGCGTTTGACTACTTAATTTCTAGTAGAAACCTTGGGGGCAGCATGTTGGCTGGGTTTTGCCAAAGCTGGGTAAATCTGTGTTGTTCTATTTCTGTTTTTTTTATTCTGCTATTATCCGTGCTGCAATTATTTTATATATACGAATTTCATGAGATCTGAAACCCAATACCGCAAATCTAGATCGCGGTGTTCGCAGTCTTGCTATCGTCGTTAACAGTCGCTGAATCCCTAATCGTAGATCTATGACGACAGCCCTATACCACCAGCACCAATAGTATATAAATAGTGCGATGTCTGTGCCCGGCCAAAATAGGATGATCATCAAGATTAAAATAAACCAATATAACATATTACCTATCATATCTCATAGCGCGTGGACAAAATATAATATCATAGATATAACAGAAGAGACAGTAATAACTATATGAACAAATCATCATCAGAGCAATAGATCCACAAAGTTATACATCAAATGCAGTTGGGTTTATAAAACAGAAGCAAACTCAAATAAACTATCTAAACAAATAGTAATAAGCAAGCACTGTCACGGGCTCCACAGCGTTGCTCAGCGGATTAAGCGTAGACACCATATATGTATATAATACGAGATAGCTCCATCCAGCTCATCCTCCGAACAGCTACTGCGTCACCTAGACCTGTTATCTAGCCTACTCATAAGAGTACCCAAGATAATAAGAGGCAAGTCATAAAATCTTAGGTCAGACAACAAGATAAATATGGTAAGGAACAAGAGTATATGAACCATACCTGACCTGTCCCTACAACAAAAGAGTTTGCATACAACACTATAATATGCTACTCTATAATATCATAAAGATATACACAAACCAAACAAAGGATATCAGTCTTTCAGGCATTCCTATCTCTAATACCTACTTCCCCTGAAAGCTACGAGTGATAACCTACTAAAGGGAGCAACAAAAGGAATAATAGCATCCATCAAACAATCCTAACTGTCACTCCATATGCTTTGAATAGATGATAACTAGTATGAGCCCTGAGCCAAGGACAAATGGAAATCCTACTTCTCTGTTGCACTCTTGTATCTCGCAGCCCAAGGTTGGATACGTGTCTCATAGCCCAAAGCTTGACACTAGACCCAAAGTTACAGGTCCAAATTAGTATATAGGTCCCTACACTGATCCATATGCATCCCCACTTATAATACCCCTACTTCGAGTCCAACCGAAATCTCTTCGAGTCATCAATGATACCTTTGAACATACACTTGAACCCATCTTTGCTCCATTTGGATACAGAGCCCTTCTTGCTCAATCTAGTTTCCATTGTTCATGAGGAACACTTCCACATTCCCCGATCATACGGCCCACCCCTTTAAGAGCCGCCATCTTTGGAACGTACTCCAAACACGAGCTAACATCCTAAGACCATAGTTTTGCATCATGTTATTATATCATCATCCAACTTGATACGAACGAGCCAACACCTCTATCGAAATCTACTAGACCTCCACTTCATCTCCTAGAAGGTTCATCCAATTTGGACTTAAACCTAGAAGTCAGTACCAACCACTTAACTCAGCCCGACCTTCTCTAGTTAGCCAATTTATGGCTAAGTTTTCTTCTACTCCTTCCTTACTTCTTGTACTCCAAGCCCAGATACTTTGACCCTAACTTCTCTACACAAATCAAGTCGTCATAGAACAAGTCCTCTCTTCAAATCACCTACTTTATATTCTAGAAACAAGTTATCATAGCCTCCAACACTTAGCCAATCACCGATCAATCACCTTAGGCAACTTCTACTAGCAACATCCTTGCTCTCCCCAAAGTCGCCACTATGGCCCAAGCAGCACATGTCGATCCCAACCTCTCAACTCGGTGCTGACTTATGTAGATAATGAATTGGAACTTGCGCCTTGAACCACTAGCTCTTCCAATATTCCAGATCCTCCTCTTCAAGTTTTGTCCAATTTCGACCAACTTTGTCTCCAATTTTCTCAATTCTCCGACCTAAGTTTGTATGCAATCACAACATTAGTAAACAAGATCAAAACATATCATCCAATATAGAACAACAAGGAATTTCATCCAATCAAACATGCAGTCCATCAAAATAAGACAAACAAGTCATTTTCTAACATAGGTCTGCATATAGCATGAATATATGAGCATGAGCAAGGGTGATTTCTAACCAATCTAAATCATATACATAGTTTAACATGTAATTAATGTTAGAAAATGTTTTATGGTCAAAATTTGATTTAAAACATGTTAAATCCTTTAATTCTACCATATAAACATGCATAGTATAGTGAGAAGGCATACCACTCACCAATTACCGAATTCAACCAATATGAATGTAGATCCAATCCGGATAGCAATGGAATGCACTTCAAATCAAGCAAATTGATGATCTCAATCTTCTAGTTGATGATCTAATCTCTAACCCGCAATCTAGTTTGATTTAGAGAGCAATTTAGATGATATTGGATGAAATTAGGACATATCTATGGCTAATTAGGGTTTAGAATGAAAGGGAAATTTTTTAACTTGACTCTTCAGCCCTTTATTTATAGTATTCTCTAAATAGACTAATAGGCTCACTGGTTGGCTTAATTAATTACACATTAATCCTTGCCAACAACTTAGAAAACTTAAAACAGACATAACTTTCAAACCGTAAGTCCGTTTTTCTAATATGACCACTCTACGGAATGGGAAACCATCATCCAGAAGCAAGGGAACTGGTTTGAGATCCTAATTCAACACTTTCAAAAGTTATAGCCCAAACAAGATTTCCAGGGTCAAAATGGTCACATAGAAATTCGAAAAAAATTATAAATGTTCATATTCCAAAATTATAGAATCATACGAGCTCATAAGAATAAAATAATAATATTTTACGATCTTTCAATACGTAAAATACGGGTCGTTACATCCCCCTCCTCTTTGAGAATTTCGGCTCCGAAATCCACAAACAAGCCAATGCATAAGCAAATATGGTCATCCTGCATGCCTATCAATCATAAGCAACCATCAAATATATCAAACAAGCAACCATAAAACCAATAGTGTAGTTAATGTATCCTAGCATGCGAAATACTAACCTATCAAATGTAATATAAAATGGTCAAAGTAAACACGATAAATGATGGATCTTACTATTCAAAGAGCTTCGAATAAGAAGTCCTTATGCTCTCTTCCATCTTCCACATACAACTGTCCTCATTTCCACTCCATTGTACCTTAACTAGCTTCACTCTTTTTCTCCGAAGTTGTTTCATATTGTACCCAACAATACAAAGCAGCTTATGAGATATAGAAACTTCTGGTTCTACCTCAACATCTTCTAGTCGATCCGGTGTAATCTTCATGCCCAAGTCATGCACAAACGTCCATAGATAAGAGACATAAAAACGTAGTGCATGCCCACCATCTTCTGAGGTAAGTAAACCCTATATGCTAACTTCCCGATTCTCTCGACATCGGAAAAGGACCTACAATCTCAGTGCCAGCTTCCCCTTTCTACCGAATCAAACTACATTTCTAAGAGGAGATACCTTCACAGACACCATATCTTCGATAGAAATCTTCGTCTTTTTTTGTATAGCTTTTGTGTCAATCATGAGTAGCTTACATTCATTGCCGAATGACCTCAATCTTCTCCGAAGTCTCTCTAATTATATCTGGCCCAAATACCAGTTTCTCGCCCGCTACCCACCAACATGAATGAGCGTAACATGGTCGACCATACACTGCTTCATATAGTGCCATACCAATAATTGACTGGTAACTATTATTGTATGCGAACTCCGCTAAATGAAAATGATCATCCCATGGTCCTACAAAATCCATAATGCATGCTCGCCAAAGATCTTCCAATATATGATTTACTCTTTCGGTTTGTCAATCTGTTTACGAATGATAAGTTGTGCTAAGATACGGCTCGGTCCCTAGCACCTCTTGTAAGCTCTTCTAAAATCCATTAGTGAGCAATGGATCTCGGTCACTCAAAATGTTCTTCAGCACACCGTGAAATCGTACTATCCATTTTACATACAACTATGCCAGCTTGGATGCCGTTCTACTTGACTTGATAGGTATAAACTTTGCACTCTTTGTCAACTGATCTACTATGACCCAAATGCCATCGTACCCTGCTCGAGTTCTCGGCAATCTATCAATAAAATCCATCGATACTTGTTTCCATTTCCACTCAGGAATCTCTAATGGTTGCAACAATCCACTAGATTTCCTCTGATATGCCTTTATCAATTGGCAGTTCATGCACTTGGAGATGGATGCCCCAAAATCTCTCTTCATGTCGTCACAGTAGTAAGTTTGCTTCATATCACAGTACAACTTGTTACCACTAGGATGAATAGTCAATTTGGAATGATGCACTCTCTTAGCACTTCATCTCAAAATCCATTAACATCGGGAACCAACAATCTTCTGTCCTTACGAAGCCAACCTTCTAGGTCGAGTTCGTATTTCTTCATGTCTTCAGACTCTACTCCTTCTTATATCTTTGCTATGATCTCTGCTAGCCTAGCATCCTACTTTTGACTAGTACCGATCCTTTCGATTAAAGTAGATCTAATCCAGAAACTTGCCAATGTTTCAGGTTCTAGCTCATAGTGAGGCGTAAAGTCAAATCCAGTAATATACTCTATATGCTTCCATTCCAAGAACATTACTCCCAACCCCGCATGTTGTCTACTCAATGCATCGGCGAACGCACTCCTTTTTCCTGGAGTGCAGGAAATACTGAAATCATAAGAGACCAAAAACTACGGCCACCTTTGTTGTCAAAGGTTGAGATCTTTTTGAGAGAAAAGGCACTTCAAGGATTTGTGATCCATAAACAACTCAAACCTTTCTCAAAACAAATGATGCCTCCATTTATTCAAAGCAAAAACAATTTCCGCCAATTCCAAATCATGAGTTGGGTAATTCCTTTCGTGTGGCTTTAGCTATCGACTCGCATAAGCAACAACCCTCCCATTCTGCATTAACACTGCACCCAATCCAGTACACAAGCATTGGTGTATACCTTACCACTTCATTTCAACTTGGAATGGTCAACACCGGTGCACTCGTCAACCTCTCCTTCAGACTCACAAATGCATGCTCACACTTCGCATCCCATACAAAAGTCTAATTCCTCTTCGTCAAATCGGTCAATTGTGCCACTACCTTTGAGAAGTCCTTTATGAAGCGTCTATAATGTCCCGCCAATCCTAGAAAACTTCCCACCTCCGTAGCATTCTTGGGCTGATTCCAAACTTGGACTGCTGCCATCTTCGTAGGATCCACTGCTATACACTATCCTGAAATGACGTGACCCAAGAATCCCACTTCTTCTCTCCAGAAGTGGCACTTAGAGAACTTCACTTTCAACTTTTTCTTCCTCAATATCTCTAGCATAATCCTCAAGTGCATATTGTGCTCCTCTTCGGTTCTAGTGTAGATCAGAATATCATCCATGAGCACAGGCATGAACTTATTCAACTCGTCTCTGAAAACCCAATTCATGAGATCTACAAAGTATGCCGGAGTGTTCGTCAATCCAAATGGCATCACCAACCACTCATGGAAACCTGGCGACGTACGAAACGCAGTAATATGCACACTTTCCTTCACTACTCTCAACTGGTGAAATCCCATCGCCAAATCCATTTGATAGAACACCTTCGCACCGTGCAGCTGATTAAACAAGTCATTAATGTGTGGGAGTGGACACTTGTTCTTCTTCCTCACTTCATTCAGCTCACGATAATCCACACACAACCTTAAAGAGCCATCCGTCTTCGTTGCAAATACTATAGGTGCACCCCACTCAGATATGCTTCTTTGAATGAAAGCTTTCCAAAATAGGTCATTCAATTGCACCTCTAATTCCTTCTGCTTTCTGGGTGCCATATGAATCAATGGCGTGATTATCAGTCTGACTTCCATCACCAAGTCTACCCGAAACTCGATCTCTCCATGCGTCGGCAATCCAGTTACTTTCTCGAAGACATCTGAATACTCTCTAGAGATAATGACAATCACTCCTATGGAACCTAAAGCGAACATAGAAAGCTAACCATCACCCTATCCTCTGGTAGGAAGCTGATCACTACCATTCGTCCATCCACATCTCCGACTATCACCAACAGCTTCTCGTAATTAACTATGGCCGCATACTTCCTAAGCTATTCGATATCCAAGATAATCACAAACCTGACAGATTTCAAAACAAAACAATCACAAACCAAAGAACATCGTCTCGATAAAACTAGGCCACGACAAATAATGCAAAGACTAATAAAGCCTCCAACGGGGTTCGTCACGATTATGGGTAGGTCTACTATCACAGGTTCTAATCCCATTCTATCTACGAGGTCACTACAGATGAATGAATGAGATGCACCAGTATCAAAAAAACTCGAACAGGAACATCACCAATAGAAAGCATACCTTGAATGATGACTCCCTTCCCCTTCTCCTTCACCGAGAGAGCACTCGATGAAGTTAGACTACGTCCAAAGCATACGTCTTCAACATTTGCTTATCTTTTACTGGTTTCGGACAATTCTTCTACAAATGCCCAGGCTTATCACAATAATGCATTTCTTCTTCTAGCTCATCTTACAGTCTTTAATTAGATAACCATACTTGTTTCATCCAAAGCAAGTAGGTTCTCATTTACCCTTCTTCTTACCATACTTACCCCGAGGCCACTTCCTCTTCCATTCCACTTCTTCTTGTCTTCACCACCTTGCTGCGGATTTGGCTCCTCTTTCTTAGTGGAAACAACAATAGCATTCTTAGCCTTAGTGAAAGCTCTCATGAAGAAGCGCCTTCTCTACAAGCTTCTAAACAGAGCTGACTTCTGAGTAACCGGAATAAACTTCTCCTTGAACCTTGCCTTGAAATTATCCCAGTTAAACCGATCCTCTAGAATAGCAATAGTAACATCATTCCACCAATTCATGGCTCGACCTTGAAGTTGTCTCAAATCCAACTTCCTCTTCATAGCATCTTCCACCTCCATATCACCGAATATGCACTCACAAGTACCTAACCAATCTGGCATTTTATGGCTGATTCCGTTCTTTGGAATAGCTTCCTTTCCAAAGTGGAGTAATCCTTGCTTAACTTGGCGAAATCATCCCTAGGCGCTTGCACTGAAGCACCTCTTCCCATCATAATTCCAGGAGAATCTCTCATCATATTAACCATCATAGCATTGAACATGGCTTGGACATCAGGCGTATCAGCTCCTAATCTCGCTCCTTCCTCTACTCCTAAAGCAGAATTTCTCACAGCATTCCTTGTATGCCGGCTCATTCATATCTGTAACAAGAATGATCTATCCCTCATAAAGAAAACTGTGTCTATAGTGGTCAAGTAAATGCGACTTATACTATATAATATATTACTATATAGTTTTGAAAACCAAACTTATAACAAATACGCATTCTCTCATGTATATACATACTATCAATCCAGTCTAAGGCGATAACACCTTCCCCATCTATAGTGGATCATGGTATCAACTCTGGTTAATCGCGTAACAAAAGCTCTGATACCAAATGTTACGATCGAAATAGTACAATGTCTGTGCCCGGCCGATATAGGATGGTCATCAGGATTGAAATAAACCAATATAGCATATAACCTGTCATATCTCAAAACACATGGACAAAATATAATATCACAGATATAATAGAAGAGACTATAAAAACTATGTGAACAAATCATTATTAGAGCAATAAATCCACAACGTTATACATCAAATGTAGTAGAGTTTATACAACAGACGTAAACTCAAATAAACTATCTCAACAAATAGTAATAAGCAAGCACTGTCACAGGCATCACATCATTGCTCAGCGGATTAAGTGTAGACTCTATGTATGTATATAATACGAGAAGGCTCCCTCTAGCTCGTCCTTCGGGCAGCTACTATGTCACCTAGACCTATTATCTAGTCTTACTCATTTAAGAGTATCCAGGATAATAAGAGGCAAAGCATAAAACCTTGGGTTAGATAACAGTTTGGTGTAAGCGGTAAATGAGTCTTAAAATACTAAATAGGTAAATATGGTAAGGAACAAGAGTACATGAACCATACCTGATGTAACACCCCATAATTTGGCGTTAGTTATTTAATTAGTTAGTTAGTTAATTAGGCTCCGAAAATGGAATTTGTGCAAACGATGGAATTTGACCGCAAAGCTTGCACCATTGCGTTCATGGTGAAATTTCAATCAACTTTTATATTTGGAGTTGCGATCAGAGTCCAAACGAAGAAGTTACGGACGAAAAAGGAATTTGGAACGAATATAATTAAATAAGAAAAATTAACGTTTATTACACCCGAGCCCACATGTCTTTGTTTTAAACTTATACAAAACCACTTCCTAAATGCTTTCGAAAGGGTTCAAGGGTTTCGAAGGCAATGGCTTCGAAAGGAGGTTTCGATGCTGTCCTTCAAAGTTCTACTTAATTGTTTTAAATCTTTTGAATGAATGGTTCCAACGCCATCAAGTTTTCACCAAACATTTGTATAAAGATAAAAGGTTTCGAAAGAGATACTTTCGTATATATTCACTTTGACCCAAAGGAAGTTTTAAAGCAAAACCCAATCGTTTTGAAAGAGTTACTTTCATTGGCTTCGAAGCTATGTTTCTAAGGATATTTAAGTAATGCTTTAGTACTTTCGAAAGGTATATTTTGGTTTCGAAAGATATGATTAAAAAGCTTCGAAAGGTATATACTTAGTGTTTTGAAAAGAAGTTTTCTATGCTTTCGAAGGAGGTAATCCAGGGCTTTCGAAAGTGATGTTTTTAAGGTTTCAAAACAAATAACCCAATCTCATTTTAAAAGAAAAACCATGGCATAAACAAAGAGTTTTAAAATGGAGTTTTAAAGAAGTTTTCCTTGGTTAAAAGGTTAAAGGGATTAACCAAGTTTTATATAAAATGATTTCAAGGATATTAAACCATAGGTGTTGGTATTATCATGTTGTTAAGATTGCTACTTCATATATTTATTCATATTGTAATGAATCCATAACGGTAATTTGGGAAAGGCAGAATAACCAACTAGGTTGACCCAGTAGTGAATGTAAATTAAGGATGTTAAATTATTAATTAAAGATATTGGCAGGGGCCAATAGGTTCATAGTAAGCCCATGAAATCTATGTATAGGAAAAGATATTGGCAGGGGCCAATAGGTTCATAGTAAACCCATGAAAACTATGTATAAACGAAAATGTCAGGGAAACGGGTTCATAGAAAGCCCATGAAAACTATGATTTGATATTGGTAGGGGCCAATTGGTTTGTGGTGAACCTATGAAAACTATATCTGAATTAAGATATTGATAGAAGTCAATAGGTTTCTAGTCAACCCATGAAAACTAGGATAAGAGGAAAGTTATTGAAGTTACCAATAGGTTCAGGGAGAACCTATGAAATAATAAAGATATTGGCAGGGGCCAATAGGTTCTTAGTGATCCCATGAAAACTATGAAATCGGGCAGGGAGTCCATATATATTAAACAATTTATTAGCAAGCCCACGAGAACTAATAGGTTAATAGTGACCCTAGAAACTATAAATAAAACAGATAGTCAGAATGAATGGGGATGGGTAATACAAAATCAATTTACTTGTTTTCATATCATCATATTATTTTGAATTGTTTTAACCATTGTGGATGCAGGAGCATAGTATATGATTTTATAAAGTTTTTTGGATACTAGTGAGGAGAAAACCCGTTCTGCTAAGCGGTGTGGTCTCACTAGATATCAAAATGGTTTAAGATTGTAGATTATTATTCATACCAGGCTTTATGTTTGACTTGAAGTTTTTGCTTTCCCCTTAAACTCTCGGATGCTCAATTGATTTTGAATAGTTTGAGGGTTAAGGTTTTCAGGTTCTCTTTATAGACGAATAAAGCTTTTGGAGACATGCAGGAGGCAATCTAGTTAATAAGAGTTCTTTTTTTTCCGCTGTGTTTTGGTTGTAAAGGCAAATTTCTTTTATTGCCTTATTATATACTCTGATCAACTAAGGGGGCAACTTCATATGTCGCTCTTGGAATATGTTGTAATAAGTATATATTGACCGAACGTGGTTACGATTATGGGATTATGTAATGAACTTAAATGTTTTGAAATGGAATGTGGAATGTGTTTTGATTATTTCCATATTCATGCGTTTCTGTGTATCAATGTATCAACATTACCGTATTTGGTCGTCGAGGATTAATAACTATGGATGACTACAACATCCATAGCCGTTAGTTTTGGGCCTCCAAGTGGTGGATGTTACAAGTTGGTATCAGAGCATAGGTTTATGAAACAGAAAAGAAATTTAAACCTAAAAGATTTTTCAAACATAATCCAATGTATCAGAAAATAAGATCAGGGTTTGGGATAACGCTATAGTAACGTACTTGTATTTGATATATAGTTATATATATAAGTATGCATTCCCCGCTCTCTTAGACCATTCTTCTATATCTTACTAAGGTTTGTATGCAGATTTACGAGAAAGAAGATATGGAAGCAGGATATGAAAGAGGAAATATCGGTGGAGGAAGCACCACAACCAATGGAAATGCTCGACCCACTAGGAGGAACCCTGGTCGACCGGCTAATGCTAATAACCAAAATGCCGATGCCAATGTGGATGTTAGAAATCCACCAGTAGATATGGGGGTGATGTATCAGTTCTTCATCAATATGATGTAAGTAGGAGCTGCTGCCGGTGTTGCTGGAAATGTTGGGTGGGCTAATCATGTGCCTCCAGTTAGGAATAATTATGCTAAGCTGAGTAGAGACTACACCAGTCTTGGTGGAAAGCCATTCATGGGGACGGAGAATACCATAGAGGTAGATAATTGGTTGTTGCATTGTGAGTGTATCTTTGCTGATTTGGGTTTAGATGATGAGCAAAAGAGGAGGCTGGCCTCTAGGCAGTTACAAGGGTGAGCGCTTCACTGGTGGAATAGTATTACTGTCAAAGTTCCGAAGGAGCAGTTGACTTGGGCTGATTTTCGAAGGAGGTTTGAACAAAGGTTTATGTATGAGGATGCTAAATAAGCGCTGTTGAGCAAGTTTTTAGATCTGAAGCAGGGAGAGATGTCAGTTGTTGAGTATGCCACTAAGTTGGATGAGTTATCCCATTATGGATATATAATACTATAGACACCGTCATCAGGAGAAATGAGAAGTTCATTAGGGGACTAAGGCCCGAGATTGCTAGGGCGACCCTGCCACATCTCCGTGATCCTAGTAATTTAGTTGTGGAGATGGCAATCCGCCATGAGGAGATGCTTGCTATTTGTGCTAGAGAGAAGCCAGTGGAAACCCGGGGTTTTCAGGGAAAGAAAGTTCTCTAAGAAGAAGGGAGCCCAGACGGGAGATGCTGCCAAGAAGGCAAAGGCTGACTTAGTTTGTTTCAAGTGCAACAAGAAGGGTCATTATGCGAATGAGTGCCAGTCAGGCAAGGTTAAGAAGGCTGCAGATAAGAAGAATGTGAAATACTTCAACTATGATCAAGTTGGGCATTATAAGAATCAGTGTCCAGAGCCAGTCAGGGCGGACAGAGGAAAGGTTTTTGCTATTGGACCAGCATCAGCAAGGCCAGCTGCAGCTGATAAAGAGAAGACTGTGATGGAAGGTACGCTTTTGATACAGTATACCAGTTAGGGTACTTTTTGATACTGGTGCATCACATTCATTTATATCTCGGTGTTTGGTTGATAGATTATGCTTAGAACCCACCTACCTTGTTACTTCCATAAGGGTTGCGAATCCAATAGGAGGGTATGCAACTCTAGGGATGAGATGTGACCAGTTAAAACTTGATTTGTTATGTCATAAGTTTGCATGTAGTTTGTATGTTTTTGATTTCGTAGATTTCGGGATCATATTGGGTATGGATTGGTTGGGTAGGTATCAGGCTAGAATATTTTGCCAAGATATGGAGATATCACTGAGACACCCTGATAGTCATAACCGAGTGATATTCTCAATGGAGACTTCTGACCGAAGTGCTTGTGCCCTGTTGAGTGCCATGGAGGTAGGAGAAGAGTTAAGTCGGGTTTGAGTAGAAAGTGAGTTTGCAGATGTCTTTGAACCGGTTACGGGATTACCACCGAAACGAGCTATTGAGTTTCGTATAGACCTTGTGCCAGAAGCTGAACCTGTGAGTAGACCACCTAGCAGGATGACACCTACCGAGATGAAGGAACTGAAGGTGCAGCTAGTGGATCTTGAAGGAAGGAATTTTATTAGACCAAGCAGTTTGCCTTGGGGAGTGGCCGTGGTGTTTGTGAAGAAACCAGATGGGTCGTTGAGAATGTGCATCGACTATCGTAAGTTGAACGAGAGGATGATCAAAACTAAGTATCCATTGCTAAGAATAGATTATCTGTTTGATCAGTTGTGTGGAGCCAGAGTGTTTTACCAGTTGGATTTGGCGATAGGTTTCCATTAGTTGAGAGTGGTGGAGGACAGTATTCCTTTGACATCATTTCGGACTTGGTATGGTTCGTATAAGTGGTTAGTGATGCCATTTGGATTAATGATTGCACTTGCTTTCTTCGTGGATTTGATGAATTGAGTTTTTTGAGAGTACTTGGATAGGTTTGTGCTAGTTTTTATAGATGACATTTTAGTATACTCTAAGGAAGAGAGAGTGCATGAGGATCATCTTAGAGTGGTACTTGAGACGTTGAGACAACATCAGTTGAAGGCAAAGTTTACCAAGTGTCATTTTTGGAAGAAAGAGGTTAAGTTTCTTGGTCACGTGGTTTCAGAGAAGGGCTTGTCAGTCGATCCAGATAAGATCGAAGCTGTGAATAATTGGAAGAGACCAGAGATGGTGACTAAGATCAGAAATTTTCTTGGACTTGCTGGCTACTACCGGAGATTCATTAAGGATTTCTCGTGGATCGCAGCACCTTTGACTAAGTTAACTAGGAAGGATGTGAAGTTTGTCAAGTCCGACAAATGTGAGGAAGCATTCCTTAAGTTAAAGCATTTATTGACCAATGCACATGTGTTAGTAGTTCCAGACGGAAACCAAGGGTTGGTGGTGTATAATGATGCATGCGGTGTTGATGCAGAAGGGTATTATTGCCTACGCTTCACGACCGCTTTGAGCGCATAAAGTGAGATATCCTACTCATGATTTGGAGTTGGCTGCGGTGATCTTCGCACTGAAGATTTGGAGACATTAACTCTTAGGAGAGAGATTTGAACTATACACAGATCATAATTCTTGAAGTACTTATTCTTTCAGATGGAGCTGAGTATGAGACAACAAAGGTGAGTGGAGTTTTTAGCTGCTTATGATTTTGGTATATAGTATACTCCTGGGAAAGGAAATAAGGTAGTGGATGCTCTTAGTAGAAGACATCATAATGTAGTGTTAGCTATGTTGGCAGAATGGAAGGATTTAGAAGCTTTGACTACTTGTAGTGTGCAGTTAAGTTCGACTGCCAGTTCTAGTCAAAGTACCGCCATGTTGTCTTGTCTGGAAGTTTGACCAGTGTTGATCGAGAGGATTGCTTCTAAGCGAAAAGAGGATCCAGTATTAGCCGAGAGGATCAGAAGGCTTGAGGTTGGAACAGAGATCGATTATCTGAAGGATTTTAGCCTTGACCAGGGAGGATGGTTGAGAAAGAAGGGACGGTTGTGTGTTCCGAGTGTGGAGGACTTACAGAATAAAGTTCTTGGAGAATGTCATCGGTCCAAGTTTACGATTTATCCTGGAGGGACCAAGATGTATCAGGATATGAAGAGGATCTTCTATTGGGAAGGTATAAAGAGGGATGTTGGCTTGTAGGTTAGGCAGTGTGCAAACTGTCAACAAGTGAAAGCCGAACATCAAATGCCGAGTGGATTGCTTCAGCCTTTAGAGATTCCAGTTTGAAAATGGGATTCGATATCCATGGATTTTATAGACGGGTGGCCAAGGTCAAATAGAGGAAATGAAAGTATATGGGTTATAGTGGACAGGTTGACCAAGTGTGCCCGTTTCATTCCAGTTAAGTCAACCAGGACGGCACCTGTTTTAGCTAAGTTGTTCATGAAGAACATAGTTAGACTGCATAGAGTTCCTAGTAGTATAGTTAGTGACAGAGATGCTTTGTTCACTAGCGAATTCTGGAAGAGTCTACAGGAAGTGTTGGGTACAAAGCTTAATATGAGTACTGCATATCACCCTTAAACGGATGTGCAGACAGAGAGTCAATAAGGTACTCGAACATTTATTGAGAGCTTGTGTATTGGACTTTGGAGGATCTTGGGAGGATCACCTACATTTGGTTGAGTTTTCCTATAATAATAGTTATCAGAATAGTATAGGAATGGCGCCTTTTGAAGCTTTGTATGGAAGGCCAAGCAAATCGCCAACATGTTGGTTAGAGACTGGAGACAGATTAGTCTTAGGTCCAGATTTGGTTAGAGAGGCATCAAAGAAGATTGAATTGATCCGAGAAATGATGAAGGAAGCTCAGTCCAGATAGAAGAGTTATGCAGATAAGAGGCGTAAAGACCTAGAATTCTCAGTCGGGGATAAGGTTTTCATTAAGGTATCACCGATGAAGGGTGTGGTACGATTTGGAAAGTCAGGGAAGCTGGCACCGAAATATGTTGGTCCATTCCAGATTATAAAGAGGATTGGAAAGCTCGCATACAGAGTAGAGTTGCCGAGCAGTATGGCAGGTGTCCATAATGTATTTCATGTATCTCATCTTTGCAAGTATGTGCATGATCAGACTACTATTCCTCCGATAGGGTTGGAAGATTTGATTGTAGAGCCTAATTTGACTTTTGTTAGACAACCAGTTCGGGTTGTAGCGAGAGATGAGAAAAGATTGAGGAACAATACAGTCAAGATGGCGAAAGTTCAGTGGAGCGACAACGAGAATGACTGTACTTAGGAGACAAAAAACAGGATTCGAGATACTTGTCCTTATCTGCTTTGAGGGTATGTCTATTTTACATTTATATAGTAGTTGCTAGTCAGGTAGGCTAGTATGGTTGTTAGGAGTCATTACAGATGATTGCTATGTTTCGTATTTAGTCCTTAATTTCGAGGACGAAATTCTTTAAGGAGGGGAGCCTGTAACACCCCTAATTTTTGATAACATTATTCAGGAGATCTAATTAAATAAATTAAATAGAATAATGTAAGAATTAGAATGATAAGGAGATTGAGATTTGAATAAACAAGTAGAGGCCGTGCTTAAATTAATTAAATGGGCTTAAAATGGCTTTTATGTTATAAATTAAAACATGGGCCTATTAGGAAATAGCCGCACCTTATAACTCATGTATCCTTTCATATGGACGTGCACTTTTCATTTCTCAAAAATCAAACAAATGTAAACCTAAGGGAAGCCGGCCATTGCTAGGAAAAAAAGAAGAGAAATTCAATCAAAGCTAAGGGGAAATTAATCAACAACAAATCTCAAATTCCTTATCATATTAAAGGTGAATAATAATTTATACCATCTCTATTTTGTTTTACAATCCTATGTTTTTGGATTTAAGATTAAATTCGTTTTTATGAGGTTTTGGATGATGATATGCTTGAATTAGAATATGTTTGATTAAATCAAATTATTTAAATATGGATTTATATAGTTTTAGGGAAAAAAACGATTGTAAATGATATTAGAATGCCACGGAAAAATTATATGTTATGCAAAATATGATTTTGGAGATTGGTTTCAATTTTTATAATTTTCCATGCTATGGAAAATTTTGACATGAATTTTTAAAGGAAAATATGTATAATTAGGTTTAAAATTAATTTTGATTATTCTATTAAGAATTTGGGTCTAGAATATTCGTATGTTAGATAACATGATGAAAGTGAATTTCAGTAATTTTTTCGGGATTTTTCCTAAGAGATTTACTTTAGAAAATAAATTATTTTAGAAAAAGGACTTATTTGCATTATTGGTTTTGCTTAGTGGAAGGGCTTAATCGTTAGTAGTTCCTTGATTTATATCTGAAATATGCGGTAATTATTTTAGTAAAGAATCTGAAAAGTTTAAGACAACCAATCAGGTCTTTAAAAATAGGCAGGTTAGTTATAAAGCAATTACTAAATTTTGCATTAATTCAGCCTTTTCTGTAAAAAGTTGGTTCCGCCTCTTTTGGAAGTGACTTTCAACCTCATGCTTTCGCTTCAACCCAGTCCAAACCTACCATGCCGAAACCCACCTAGTTGAAACCAATACAGAAGGCATCACTTAGATGGTACGTAGTGGATTGGTGGAAAGTGGAAGGCATAGTGTCGAAAGCCTTGCTTCCGATGGGGTCGAAACCTTTGCTTTGTTTTCAAATGTTAGGCAACTACTTTGTTTTCATAAACGCTT
This sequence comes from Allium fistulosum, assembly GCA_030737815.1. Classification (NCBI taxonomy): domain Eukaryota; kingdom Viridiplantae; phylum Streptophyta; class Magnoliopsida; order Asparagales; family Amaryllidaceae; genus Allium; species Allium fistulosum. The sequence continues at coordinate 860,379,842 of CM060906.1, forward strand.
TCGAAGGAGTCGAAACATATGCTTTCGAAAGAGGTTTCCAAAACACTTTCGAAGGGGGTTGCCATCTCATGTTTAAATTAAAGCTTTCGAAGGGGTTCCTTTAATTTTAAAATAATGCTTTCGAAAGTAGTGGTTTCGACCTAGTCGAGACCATGTTGTCGTTCCTTTACCTTTCGAGTGTATTGAAGTCATCAATGCTTTCGAAGAGTAGTCTTTGTTTTAAACTTATAAAAAACCACTTCCTAAATGCTTTCGAAAGGGTTCAAGGGTTTCGAAGGCAATGGCTTCGAAAGGGGGTTTCGATGATATCCTTCAAAGTTCTACTTAATTGTTTTAAAGCTTTCGAATGAATGGTTCTGACGCTATCAAGTTTTCCCCAAACATTTGTATAAAGATAAAAGGTTTTGAAAGAGATACTTTCGTATATATTCACTTTGACCCAAAAGAAGTTTTAAAGAAAAATCCAATGGTTTCGAAAGAGTTACTTTCATTGGCTTCGAAGCTATGTTTCTAAGGATTTTAAGTAATGCTTTAGTACTTTCAAAAGGTATATTTTGGTTTCAAAAGAGATGATTAAAAAGCTTCGAAAGATATATACTTAGTGTTTTGAAAAGAAGTTTTCTATGCTTTCGAAGGAGGTTATCCAGGGGTTTCGAAAGTGATGTTTTTAAGGTTTCAAAACAAATAACCCAATCTCATTTTAAAAGAAAAACCATGGCATAAACAAAGAGTTTTAAAATGGAGTTTTGAAGAAGTTTTCCTTGATTAACAGGTTAAAGGGATTAACCAAGTTTTATATAAAAAGATTTCAAGGACATTAAACCACAGATGTTGGTATTATTATGTTGTTAAGATTGCTTCTTCATATATTTATTCATATTGTAATGAACCCATAACGGTAATTTGGGAAGGGCGGAATAACCAACTAGGTTGACCAAGTAGTGAATGTAAATTAAGGATGTTAAATTATTAACTAAAGATATTGGCAGGAGCCAATAGGTTCATAATAAGCCCATGAAAACTATGTATAGGAAAAGATATCGGCAGGGGCTAATAGGTTCATAGCAAACCCATGAAAACTATGTATAAACGAAAATGTCATAGAAACAGGTTCATAGTAATCCCATGAAAACTATGATTTGATATTGGCAAGGGCCAATAGGTTTGTAGTGAACCCATGAAAACTATATCCGGATTAAGATATTGATAGAAGTCAATAGATTCCTAGTCAACCCATGAAAACTAAGATAAGAGGAAAGTTATTGGAGTTACCAATAGGTTCAGGGAGAACATGAAACAGATAGATATTGGCAGGGGCTAATAGGTTAGTGATCCCATGAAAACTATGAAATCGGGTAGGGAGTCCATATATATTAAGCAGGGTATTAGTAAGCTCATGAGAACTAATAGGTTAATAGTGACCCTAGAAACTATAAATAAGACAGATAGTCAGAATGAATGGGGATGGGTAATCCAAAATCGATTTACTTGTTTGCATATCATCATATTATTTTGAATTGTTTTAACCATCGTGGATGTAGGAGCACAATATATGGTTTTATAAAGTTTTTAGGATACTAGTGAGGGGAAAACCCGTTCCGCTAAGCGGCGTGGTCTCACAAAATATCAAAATGGTTCTAGATGGTAGGTTATTATTCATACCAGGCTTTATGTCTGACTCGAAATTTTTGTTTTCCCATTAAACTCTCGGGTGCTCAATTGATTTTCAGTAATTTGAGGGTTAAGGTTTTCAAGTTCTCTTTTTAGACGAATAAAGCTTTCGAAGACGTGCAGGATGCAAGCTAGTTAATAAGAGTTCTTTTTATTCCGTTGTGTTTTGGTTGTAAAGGCAAATTTGTTTTATTGCCTTATTATATAATCTGATCGACCAATGGGGCACCTTCGTATGTCGCTCTTGGCGTATGTTGTAATAAGTATATTTGTCTGAACATGGTTATGATTATGGGATTATTTAATGAACTTAAATGTTTTGGAATGGAATGTGGAATGTGGTTTGATGTTTTGAAAATTTTCCATATTCATGTGTTTCTGTGTATCAATGTATCAAACATTACTGTATTTGGTCGCCGAGGATTAATAACTATGGATGACTGCAGCATCTGTAGCCGTTAGTTTTGGGTCTCCAAGTGGAGGATGTTACACCACCTATGGTAGTATTGGCGGCATTGCCATCAATTGGACTCGCACCCTTTTGATTCAATTTATTGATAAGGGATTCGCAATCCATAGAGCCACTTTCCATATTTCACCTATCCACTCTCGTCTTTAGGTAATATAGGTGAATCTCCATGGAGAGGCAGTTTTGTATAAGGTTCCTTCTGCTATTATTAGATCCTTCCTTAGGAATTGGCAATTCTGAAGTCGTCTGCAACACTAGCAGTGCCAGCGGCACGAGATTGGGTGTATAGCCGCCATGCTACGACCATTCACGGGTCACAACAATGTATCGAGCTCCAGCCGCGGAGCAAAGCATCTCGTAGTCTATAGGCATTGTTTTAGGGTTATGGTGTTATTGTCCTTTTCCCTTCTAGCATTTGTTCTTTTTCGTTTAGGTTGTTTAGGTTGTAACTCTTAGTTGTCAGTTATAAAAACTCACGCATGATATTATGAGTTTCTATTAATTTTTTGTGTTATTATTTCTGGATATTTGAACTGCTCGTGTATATATATGCATAGTAGAGAAGCACTATAAATACAGAAATCTCATAAAGGCACTTAACTAACAGTAAATATAATATAAGACTGGAAGTTTAGAATAGTTGGAAATTTTAGTAAAGGACATGATAAAGTTGTTTTGATACCACGGGTCATTGCTCATGTTCCTTAAAGCTAAATTTTTTGAATAATAAATGTGTTGACATTTTTAAATAAAATGTCAAATTTTTGGGTAAAAGTTAGTTGTAGAATTTTGAAATTTGGTTTATGCGTTTAGCGCATAATCGACTGCCAACTATGCTGAAATTGTGGCTTGATTTATCAAAATTTTTGAGAAGGAAAGTATTTTGAAAAATTTCCCCTTGATTTGAAAAGTTCCTTTTTGAAAAAGAAAAAGAAAAAATTTTGTGTTTTAGTTATTTTGACTCTTAAATTATTTTTAGAGTTTTGGGATTTTATTTTCCAAATGACGTACAAATTTGAAAAGCGAGAAAGATTTTTGTGGAAACTTTGATTTTGAAGGCCACATGTTAGGCATAGGTAAGGCAAATAGAGTTAGAATTTGCGAATTTAGTGGTGCATTAGGGTCGACGATGCGAAAAATGCAAGCGGTAACAAGGGAAAATCTGTTTTAGCCTTGGTTTGTTATTTTCATACATTGTCGATGACGCATGCAAGTCTATTTTTAGGTTTAATTCCATTTTAGAGCTTGAAAATAAGTCTCCTTATGCATTTTGTACGTGGAAAATTTGGAGTAAAACCGGGACAGCGAGAAAATTTCCACTGTTCTAGAGGAATAGGAAGATTATAGTATGGTAAGAATGCTAAGTTTTCTGCTTAAATTCCTTTTTCCAGCCTAGGAGTAGAGTTTAGGAAGAAATTTTTCAATGTGTTAAATTATTGGAGTGGATGCAATATTCGTTGCTTCATAATTCTATTTGTAGGAGTATGGGGGTTTTTATTGAAAAGATTTTTCAGAAAACTGCATACATATAGAACTGCCAGTATATCTGTAGGTTGTTTGCATCATGTTTTCACAAATGTTTTCAAAAGAAATGAAATTATATAGGAGGATTCGATTTAGAATCATTCTACATACATATTTTCTATGTGACGATACAGTAACATACTATGCACTTATGCACGTTTGGTTGCAAAATTTGTTGTACACTCATTGGTTGTGTAGTTTAGGATAATTAGGAGCTAAAACCATGACTTAGTCATTGGTGAAATTTCGGGGACCAAATTCTTTTTAAGGGGGGAAGAATGTGATACCTCGTAATGTGGCGTTAGTTATTTAATTAGATAGTTAGTTAGTTAATTAGGCTTCAAAAATGGAATTTGACCACAAAACTTGCACCGTTGCGTTCGTGATGAAATTCTGAGCAACTTTCATATTTGAAGTTTTGCGATCGGAGTCCAAACAAAGAAGTTATGGACGAAAAACGAATTTGGAATGAAAATAATTAAATAAGAAAAATTAACGTTTATTAATTAATCGCCCGGGCCTACAGGCCAACCTGTCATTGGGAACGGTCAACCCCTAGCGGTCGATCGGTGCTCTATGAACGCTCGACCAGTCGCCTTTAGGCGGCTAGGGTCAGCTTAGGCCACCACGACCCGGATTTAAAATTTTAAATTGTATGGTTCTGGTTGATTCTAGCGCCTATAAATTCAGGCCTAGCCCTCCCTTCTCTTCTCATATTTTTATGGAGGCAGTAGCAAAGCTTTGCCATTTCTTCTTCTTTACTTTCTTTCAAAATTATAAAGATAAGATATTTTTATCTATATTTATACAAATTGGAGATGAGTAGAAATCTAATAAAAAGGAGAAGAGAAGAGAATCAACCATATGCGTATTCGAGGTAATTAATATATTATATATATTTGTATAAATTTTCTCTCTCAATCCCAAATCTCTTCTCAGATCTGTAATTCTAATGTATGCACATACCCTTTTGTACATATCTCTTGGATTAAAAAGGATTTGGAGATGAATCAAAGGTTCTAAAAAGATGAGTTGTAAATTTTATAGATTGTTATAATATGAATATTATCCCATTGGTGTTTATTTGATTTTTATGCCTAATTGGATAATTGTATATGAGTTGTGGGCAATGAATTGAATATGATCTGAGTATAATAAATGTCGCCTACATCTTCTTGTTTATGAATTGATTTAGAATTGTTTACAACCTGATCTGGAAATCAGTCCTAAAAGTATGAATTTAAATTAATATTGATTTGAATGAAATTTATTTCAGATCTAAAATATATTGTATAATAATGTTATAAATTTGGATAATTATCCTATTCTTGTTAGAATATAAACTTTCCTATGTTTGAAATTGTTGGAATTTAGATCCATTTAATATATGTAAATTAGTTTGATTTCTTTCTCTTTTAGAAAAATACAGTGTTTGATCTAACAAGGAATAGATGAAAATAGAAAGAGAAAGAGATGTGTAAAGTATGAATTCGTTGTAGTTTACACTGTCTATTTCAGTAATAAAAAGAAATGATTATTGTTTGTAATTTCAAATAATGTAATCTTTTAAAGTTAAATCTTTTGTTTTGGCCTAATTTATGGAAATTATGGCGGATAATCCTTTTAGATATGATTCCAACAATTTAACATGTAAAAAAATGTTCTAGTGAAGATATATAACTAGAACATATTTGATAAAAGTAAATATATGTACGTAATTTACTGCGCTTGTAATAATTAAATAAAAAGCTAAAAACGATGCTTGCAAGTAGTACTCCTGTTTAGGATAATTTCATAATGGGAAAAGAATTTAAAAGGTTGTAACTCTAATAAATGGTAATAAATATGGAAGTTGCAATAATTTGACAAGGAAAATGGATTAATGGGACTGATAAAAATGGAATAGATATAAAAGGTTACTAATTTAAAATTAGTAACCATACATAAATGTCTTAGGAAATGTCTGTTAGGATTTATGGACAAATTGACATTTATGAGCATTAAACGGGGATTTATGGGTAGATAAATATTTAAGGTAAATCTTATTGCCTTAAATAAAAAGGGACTTAGTAAGCTAAGTCCAATGTCTACCTATGATAATATAAATAAAGATTAGAATGGTTAATTGGACTTAGTTGGTTAGTGGTGCGAGGTCAGTAAAGTCACTCGACGGAAGACTGCCCTTCACTTTGAGGCTACCGGCATGTGCACTTACTACTGATGTGAGATATCACTAATCCTAGGAACAGTGACGACGTGAGAGATTGGGCTTGCTTTCTTAATTGGAAAGTATTAGATGGTCCAAATTGGGAATTAGGACCGGTGAGGGATATCTCCATAGGTGTTCGCTTTTGGTTTGAGGTCTTAAGTAGATGTAGGGTCCGCCTCTCTCCTAAATGGAAGTATTAAGTAACCTAGTGAGATTACAAATTTATAAATAAGGATGTCTCATAAAAAGGGTTTACTTCAGTGTTGAGGTCTTAAGTGGCTGAAGGGTCCGCCTCCCTGCTAAAAGAAGTAACCTAATGAGATTCCATATTTATAATTAAGAGTGATGGTGGATATCTCACGAAAGATTCGCTTTAGGTTTGGGGCCTTAAGTGACTGTAGATCCTCCTCTTTGCTATAATAGAAGTATTAAGTAGCCCAATGAAATTCCCAAGCAATGACAGCTAGATAGTACCACTAAGGAGCATGCTTCTGGAAATAGATCTTAAATGATGGGGTCTGCCTTAATTAAGGTCTTAAATGACCAGAGTCTGCCTATTTTCCACTGGGAAGTATTAAGTGGCTTGCATACAGTCTCTCACATTGCTAAGGTCATAATAACAATAGTACCATTTAGGAGCACGCCTTGGGGATAGGTCTTAAATGATGGGGTCTGCCTTAATTAAGGTCTTAAATGACCAGATTCTGTCTATTCTCCAACAAAAGGTATTAAATGGCTTGTGTATTGTTTATTACATGGGTACAATTTTATCGGTGATAGATGCGGTAATAGTTGGACATTAAATGTTGGAAGCCTTGAATAGTGGTTAGAGGTCTTGTGCTAGGACCCACCAGCCATTGACAACATTGTTAGGAAACCACTTTGGGAATAGGTTTTAAATGACGGGGTCTACCTTGATTAAGGTCTTAAATGGTAGAGTCTGCCTATTTCTCTTTTGAAAAGTATCATAGAAGCCCGCTTCATATTTAGAAGTATAAGTGGCAAATGGGTTTGAAAGTATTGGGTGGTTGATAAGGCTTTATTAGTATTTCGAACCTTGGGAAGCGGTTAGTATGTAATCGTGCATGCAATGCAAGGTTAGATTAGAATTGCTAACCTTAATGGACATAACTATTAAATGAAAACCAATCGATATAAGTTTATGTTATGGACATTTTATATTTCTAGCCACCAGAACGTTGTTCTGGCACCTTCCTCATTACAACCCACGGGATAGAATTTATAGGAACAGGTCACTGGAGATGGATGTGCTTTGTTGTTGGAGTGTCTTCTTTCTCTCATGTTCGATGCTGATGTGACAATCTGCTATCCAAGGAATACCACTAATTCCATGGTAGTAGTCATAGTCAGTATTCTTATCTTATTATTGTTTCCGCTTTGAGTTTAGATTTCTATCAATCTTTGATAATACTCATGCTTATTTGCTAGTAACAAATCCAACGATCTATGCTCTGATGGACTTGAGTTTTGATTTTTGTCGAAATTTAGACCCATGGAGGTACGGGTTGTTACACCTGACATGTCCCTATAACCAAAGAGTTAGCGTACAACACTATAATATGCTATTATCACTCTATGTGCTCTGAATAGCATCCATAACCTACGAGTGATAGCCTACTAAAGAGAGCAATCAAAGCAACAATATCATCCATCAAACAATCCTAATTATCACTCTATGTGCTCTGAATATATGATAACTCGTATGACCCCTGAGCCAGGGACTAATGAAATCTCGGTTCTCTATTGTACTCTCGTTTCTCACAGCCCAAAGCTGGATACATGTCTCACAGCCCAAACCTGGACACTAGACCCAAAGCTACAGATCCAAGGTATATAAGGCCCTTCATTGATCCATAGGCGTCCCTACTTATAATACCCCTACTTCGAGTCCAACTGAAAACTCTCCGAGTCATCAATGATACCTTAGCACATACACTTGAACCCATCTTTACTCCATTTGGATACCGAGCCCTTCTTGCTTAATCCAGTTTCCATTATTCATGAGGAACCTTTCTGCATTCCTTGATCATACGGCCCACCCCTTTACGAGCCGTCATCTTCAGAACCTACTTCCAACATGAGCCAACATGGAAGACTATAGCTTTTCATCATGTTGTATATCGTCATCCAACCTGATATCAATGAGCCAACACCTCCAGCACAATCTACAGGATCTCTACTTCACCTTTCAGAAGTATCATCCCATTTGGACTTAGACTTAGAAGTCGGTACCGACCTCTCAAATCGGCCCTAACTTCTCTAGTTAGCCAATCTATGGCTAATTTTTCATCCACTCCTTCCTTGCTTCTAGTACTCCATGCCTAGATGCTTTGACCCCGACTTCTCTACATAAATCAGGTCATTATAGAACAAGTCCTCTCTTCAAAGCACCCTACTTCATATTTTAGAAACAAGTCATCATAGCCTCCAACACTTAGCCAATCACCGATCCATCACCTTAGGCATCCTCTACTGGAAACATCCTTGCTCTCCCCAAAGTCGCCGCCATGGACCAAGTAGTACATGTCGGTGCCAACCTTTCAACTTGGTGCCAACTTATGTAGATAATGAATTAGAACTTGTGCCTTGAACCATTAGCTCTTTCAATAATCCAAAGCCTCCCTCCAAGTTTCATCCAATTCATACCAAGTTTGCCTCCAATTTGCTCAATTCTCCGACCTAATTTCCTATGTAATCACAACACTAGCAAACAACATCAAATCATATCATCCAACAAAGTATAACAAACAATTTCATCCAATGAAACATGCAATCCATCAAAATAAGGCAAAAATTAATTTCTAGTATAGATCTAATGCAGCATGAACATATGAGCATGACTAAGGCTGATTTCTAATCAATCTAGATTATATACATAGTTTAACATGTATTAAAGTTAGAAAATGTTTATGGCCAAAAATTGATTTAAAACATGTTAAATCTTGTAATTCTACCATATAAAAATGCATAGTATAGGGAGAAGGCATACCACTCACCAATTACCAAATTCAACCAATATAAATGTAGGTCCGATCCGAACAGCAATAAAATGCACTTCAAATCAAGCAAATCGGTGATTTCTATCTTCTAGTTGATGATCTATCTCTAATCTGCAATCTAGTTTGATTTGGAAAGTAATTTGGATGATTTTTGATGAAATTGGAATAGATTTGGGGCTAATTAGGGTTTAGATCAGATTTAGAATGAGAGGGAAACCTTTTAAATTGACTTTTCTACCCTTTATTTATAGTATTCTCCAATTAGGCTAATGGGTTCACTAATGAGCTTAATTAATTACACATTAATCCTGGCCAGCATTTTCAAAAACTTGAAACATACATAATTTTGTAACCGTAAGTCCGTTTTTATATTATAACCACTCTACGAGATGGGAAACCATCATACTGAAGCAACGAATTGGTTTGAGACCCTAATTCGACACCTATCAAAAGTTATAGCCCAAACAAGATTTCCAAGGTCAAAATGGGCACATAGAAACTCCGAAAAATCATAGATGTGTAAAATGTCCCTAAGAGTCATATTCCAAAATTATAGAATCATATGAGCTTTCATTTACTGGGAAAAGAAATAAAATAATACTTAGAACAAAACTAGTAAACAGATAAGTTAATATTCGACAAAAAATAGCTTCTAGTTCTAACTAATCTTGAGGAGGTAAATAAATACATAAGTTAATGAAATATTTTCATATTATATATGTAGAAAAGTTCTTTAAATCATGGAATTCAAATTATTCCAAGATTTTCTTGAAAATCGGTACTTCTCCAAATCCAAAAAACAGATGGGATTCTAGGATTACTTCTTTGGGCAAATACTTTTTTGCAGAATAAAATAAAAATATTTTATGATCCTTCGATACATAAAATATGGGTCGTTACATCCCCCTTTTTAGAATTTCGCCCCCGAAATCCCCAAACAAGCCCAAGCATAAGCAACCATGGTCATCCAGCATGCCTATAAATCATAAGCAACCATCAAACATCTCAAACAAGCTACTTTGCAACCAATATTACAGTTAATCCAAGCATGCAGAATACTAACCTATCAAATATAGTATACAACGATGAAATTAAGCACGAAAAATGATGAGTCTTGCCATTCAAAGAGCTTTGGCTAAGAAGTCCTCGTGCTCTCTTTCGTCTTCCAGTACAATCCTCCTCACTTTCGCTCCATTGTACCTTAACTAGCTTCACCGTTTTCTCCTAAGCTGTTTCGTATCATACCTAACAATACGAAGGGGCCTATGAGATATAGAAACTTCTGGTTCTACCTCAACATCTTCTAGTTGATCCGGTGTAATCTTCATGCCCGAGTCATGCAAAAACTTCAGTAAATAAGTAAAGAATAAAGATAAAGAAACAGTAAAGTTAAAATGGAAGAAAGCAGGAAAGAACACAAGGTTTATAGTGGTTCGGCAATCCGGCCTACGTCCACTTTGAATCAATTCTTTTTATTTCCTTTGTACTGTAGTTACAATTACAAGCCTTTAGTACCAATCACAAAAATGGCAGAGTTTCAGCGTCAGAGAAGGAGAAGATCCCCCTTTTAGTTGTCATAGCACTCCTATTTATAGGTGTAGATCCGAAAATATCCGCCTCAAAATCTTGAATACCTTTTCTCTTGCGCAGGTGGGCCCGCCAGATCGATTCGAAGTGATTTTGGATCGATTCATGTTCAATTCGTATCAGTCCAAAAGTGGTCCAATCGAGCCGAGATCGATCATGAAGGTTCTCGAGTGCATCAGGAAGCTCCTCTCAAAATCTCATAGCATTTGGACTTGTAGATTGTGAGTTATGATCGATGCAAGTTTGTGTTCACAAGTTGGCTGTCGCGTTCGTACCGATCTAAAGCTCCACATTCTCCTCTCTTCGTATCGATATAGTTCGCATCGATGACGTGTCTCGAAGATCCAGGAAAGATCCACCTTTTGTGCCGTTCGACCGAGTCTTCCACTTAAACATAGTCTCGTTCGTATCGACCCGATGTATTCCACTCTTCGTATCGATCCTGGGACGCTTACTTCGTATCGATGATTCAATAGTTTTTTCGTATCGATTGAAAAAGGATAACATTCGTATCGATCCATTATGTGTTCTTCATATCAATCAATGGCCGATCGATACGAAATATGTGAATGGGTGGATCGATACGAAGTGCATGGAATGATCGATGCAAAGTGACAATTTCCCATGGATACGAATTAGCTGGTGATGATGGATGCGAAGTGGGACGAGTATGCATCGATATGAAGCGGGGCGTGCTTGATGGATTCGAAGTAGTGCATGTTTGGTGGATACGAACGAGGCTTGCGAGTTGATGATGGATACGAATAAGGATAATATTTAATTTGCATCGATCATATCTTGAGCATACGAACTCTGATTGACTTGAAATTTGAAACGTAGCCTTTCCTAGCCCTGTTCATCATTCCCAATCGATTCTGTCTTGATTGGGGGTCGGTCAAATTTTGGCGATATTGATTAAAGCCTTGTTTCCAATCGATCTCTAATACTGATTTCCATCCTTTTTAGCCTATTTGTTGATATCCCGGCCTTGACCAAAAGGCGGGATAACATTTGCCGCCTAAAACATGCCTTGTGGTAAGAAGGCGTGTTTTGAATAGCTCTTAATCCAACATCCAAAGTCCATATTCCATTCATAGCCATACCATCCGATCCACGATTCAACCTATTACCAAGCCATCCTATCCAAGTGTCATAGTCATATTTAAGTCTGCGACTGCTCCGAGTTGATATCCGATTCTGAATCCAATAACCAAACCATGAGCCAATTCCATAGCCATGCGAACCCGTCAACCGAGTTTTAATCCATTCATATCCAATAACCAATAACCAAATCCATGACCACTCCGGGCCGATATCCTGTTCCGACCTCGACTCTCTGATCAAGGGCTTTTATGTTCTCCGACGTCAGCTCTCCGGCCAAGGACTTTTAGATTCTCCGACCTTGGCTCTCTGGCCAAGGACTTTTTAATATTTTCTGGCCTCGGCTCTCTGGCCAAGGACTTTATAATATTTTCCGGCCTCGGCTCTCCGGCCAAGGACTTTTTATATTCTCCAGCCTCGGCTCTCTGACCAAAGACTTTTTATATTCTCCAGACTCGGCTCTCCGACCAAGGACTTTTTATATTCTCCGGCCTCGGCTCTCTGACCGAGGACTTTTTATATTCTCCAGCCTCGGCTCTCCGGCCAAGGACTTTTTATATTCTCCGGCCTCGGCTCTCCGGCTAAGGCTTTTTATATTCTCCGTCCAAAGACTTTTATATTGTGTTCGAGTCCATCCCATCGCTCTCCGGCGAAGGGACTCATAATTCGCAATAACTGCCCCGTCTCTCTGGTCGGGACCGTAATCGCGTGACCTGTGTTATTTATTACAGTAATCCAAATCCAGCCATTACAAAGTCCAATTGACAAAATAAAAGTCCATATACCTAAGGAAAAAATCAAATAAAAATTCGTACAACCAAGGGAAGAACCAAAATTTGCAAAAAAAAAGAAAGAAAACAAGATTTCATAAACCCGAGTATTACGGTTTGTCATCATCTCAAAGCATGCCTAGGGACCATCCTCGATCTCGTACATGTGTAATTGACCTAACCATATTACTTCAAGGTTTATTACTTATTCCATGCCACAAATCCACTCAGTTGATAACAAGCTGATGACGCCTAGATCCAGTGCCATCTTTGTTTGAGGTGGGCGATGGCTGCTCTTGTCCTACTGCTACGGCTCGATTCCTCACATAATGCTGCAAATGACCATTCCTTATATGCTCCTCAATAATATCCTTCAAATGCCTGCAGTCGTTTGTGCTGTGCTCACCCAGTTCATGGAATAGGCAATGCTTTCCCGATGCTCGCTCATATTCAGAGGGTTCCCTTTTTGCCGGCCTTTGATACTGGAGACGCCCTCGAGTATCCAAGTAAATCCTCTCCAGAGTTTCAGTCAAATCAGTGTAAGAAGGGAACTTCGATTCCCTTCGTTGTCTTTTTGATGTGTTGTCGCTGTCATTCATTTTTCTCTGGTCCCTATCATCTTTGTTTGAATCCTCCCTGGGTGGACCTTCCCCTTTTACCGCATAAACTTCAGCCTTCCTTCCTTCTCTCTCAGCCTTTGCATCCTCTTGCAGCAGAAACCTTTCCGCTTCATGATAAAACTCTCCGAGATCCATCGGTGGATCCCGTTCCAGTGATATCTTAAAATCAGAGTCATCCGCAATTCCTAAGACCGCTGCCATCAAAACCATCGATGGATCGGGTTGATCCACTGAGGCTACCACCGCATTGAATCTGGTTAAGAAATCTCTAAGCGATTCTCCCTTCCATTGTTTCATCGATGTCAGAGTCATCACGTTCTTGGATCTGACTATGTGGACCCGAAATTGCCTCATAAACCTCTTAATCAGCTCCATCCATGTGCCAATAGAACCGCTTTCCAGCTGTCTGAACCATAATGTTGCTATATCCGTCAAATACAAAGGGAAGCACCGTGCCATGACTTCCTCTGATGCCCCCAGCACTTCCATGTGTCTCATGTACCTTGTTAAGTGAACAGCGGGATCCGTTCTCCCATCATACATCTCCAGCGTTGGTAGTTTAAAATCCGGTGGGTTCTTAGCTTGCCTGATCGTAGGAGCAAATGGACTCCTATTCACATCCTCTAAGTCTCTATTCACCAATCCTCCTCTCATAGCCCGTCTGATCATGTTCGCTAACCTGTCATTGTCATCAAGAGGTAGCCTCTGCCTGCCATCTCTAACCTGACCTCCGAGCCCGTGAGGGAATCTTGAAACTTGTCCCTTTGGATGAGTACCCATATCTCGATCAACTCCAAACTGTACAACGCCACCTGGTATCCTTCCTAGAATCGAGTCGACATGATCTGTGGGTATGCCCCCGAGTGTAGGAGCTGCTCCTGATGGTCCTACTCTGTCATGCATCCTGTTTGCTCCATGCTCTTGATCTTGATTTTGAACTGTCTCCACTCCTGCTACTCCAACTTCGTGATTCTCATTCCCAGCATTCCCTGCAATTCGGTTCCCTTGGCTTTGCATTCCAGCTTGTCCAACCTATCAGAGAAGATTATGTATCATGTCCTCTTGCCTTTTCAGCATCGTTTCCATCTCCTCTCTAATGATGAAGGTTGATGCGTGATTTGCTCCCGAGGAAGCCCCCTGACTCCCTCCATGTTGACTCCTTTTTGCTCTTTGTCTGCTTGTTGATTGCTTTGTCATGGTTCCCTTTAGATCCGATCCGTTAGATTTCCAAATCTGAATTTCGAATTCGGTATAGCGGGTGCTACCCTCTCAGTGAAAGCACCAAAGTGTTTGCACCAAAAGTGGCCACAAACCCTCGAAGTAATGAACGCAGCAGTGTATATACACAGATTCACAATATTCCAACACAGATCTCAGATCCAGATAAAGTAAAGAATAAAGATAAAGAAACAGTAAAGTTAAAATGGAAGAAAGCAGGAAAGAACACAAGGTTTATAGTGGTTCGGCAATCCAGCCTACGTCCACTTTGAATCAATTCTTTTTATTCCCTTTGTACTGTAGTTACAATTACAAGCCTTTAGTACCAATCACAAAAATGGCAGAGTTTCAGCGTCAGAGAAGGAGAAGATCCCCCTTTTAGTTGTCATAACACTCCTATTTATAGGTGTAGATCCGAAAATATCCGCCTCAAAACCTGGAATACCTTTTCTCTTGCGCAGTTGGGCCCGCCAGATCGATTCGAATTGATTTTGGATCGATTCATGTTCAATTCGTATCAATCCAAAAGTGGTCCAATCGAGCCGAGATCGATCATGAAGGTTCTCGAGTGCATCAGGAAGCTCCTCTCAAAATCTCATAGCATTTGGACTTGTAGATTGTGAGTTATGATCGATGCAAGTTTGTGTTCACAAGTTGGCTGTCGCGTTCGTATCGATCTAAAGCTCCACATTCTCCTCTCTTTGTATCGATATAGTTCGCATCGATGACGTGTCTCGAAGATCCAGGAAAGATCCGCCTTTCGTGCCGTTCGACCGAGTCATCCATTTAAACATAGTCTCGTTCGTATCGACCCGATGTATTCCACTCTTTTTATCGATCCTGGGACGCTTACTTCGTATCGATGATTCAATAGTTTTTTCGTATCGATTGAAAAAGAATAACATTCGTATCGATCCATTATGCGTTCTTCGTATCGATCAATGGCCGATCGATACAAAATATGTGAATGGGTGGATCGATATGAAGTGCATGGAATGATCGATACGAAGTGACAATTTCCCATGAATACGAATTAGCTGGTGATGATGGATGCGAAGTGGGACGAGTATGGATCGATACAAAGCGGGGCATGCTTGATGGATTCGAAGTAGTGCATGTTTGGTAGATATGAACGAGGCCTACGAGTTGATGATGGATACGAAGTGAAGTAAACATGATGGATACGAATAAGGATAATATTTAATTTGCATCGATCATATCTTGAGCATACGAACTCTGATTGACTTGAAATTTGAAACGTAGCCTATCCTAGCCTTGTTCATCATTCCCAATCGATTTCGTCTTGATTGGGGGTCGGTCAAATTTTGGCGATATCTATTATAGCCTTGTTTCCAATCGATCTCTAATACTGATTTCCATCCTTTTTAGCCTATTTGTTGATATTCTAGCCTTAACCAAAAGGCGGGATAACAATAAGAGACATGAAAAACGTAGTGCACGCTCGCCATCTTCTGAGGTAAGTCGGCCCTATATGCTAGCTACCAGATTCTCTCGACTACCGGAAAAGGACCTACAAATCTCAGTGCCAACTTCCCCTTTCTACCAAATCAAACTACATTCCTTAGAGGAGAAACCTTCACAAATACCATACCTTCGATAGAAAACTCCAAATCTCTTCTTCTTTTATTCATATAGCTTTTTTATCGATCATGACCAGCTTTCATTCGTTGCCGAATTACTTTAATCTTCTCCAAAGTCTCACTAATCATATTTGGCCCAAGTATCATTTTCTCGCCCGCTATCCACCAACATGAAAGAGGGTTACATGGTCGGCTATACAATGCTTCATATGGTGCCATACCATTACTTGACTGATAACTATTGTTGTATGTGAACTCTGCCAAATGTAAATGATCATCCCACGATCCTCCAAAATCCATAATGCATGCTCACAAAAGATCTTCCAATATACGATTTACTCTTTCGGTCTGCCCGTCTGTTTGTGGGTGATAAGCTGTGCTAAGATATAGCTCGATCCCTAGCGCCTCTTGTAATCTCTTCAAAAACCCACTAGTGAACAACGGATCTCGGTCACTCATAATGCTCTTCGGCACACCGTGAAATCGTACTATCCATTTTACATACAACTATGCCAGCTTGGATGCCGTTCTACTTGACTTGATAGGTATAAACTTTGCACTCTTTGTCAATTGATCTACTATGACCCAAATGCCATCGTACCCTGCTCGAGTTCTCGGCAATCTATCAATAAAATCCATCGATACTTGTTTCCATTTCTACTCAGGAATCTCTAATGGTTGCAACAATCCACTAGGTTTCCTCTGATCTGCCTTTATCAACTGGCAGTTCATGCACTTGGAGATGGATGCCCTAAAATCTCTCTTCATGTCGTCGCAATAGTAAGTTTGCTTCATATGATAGTACATCTTGTTACCACTAGGATGAATAGTCAATTTGGAATGATGACACTCTCTTAGCACTTCATCTCACAATCCATCAACATTGGGAACAAACAATCTTCTGTCCTTATGAAGCCAACCTTCTCGGTCGAGTTCGTACTGCTTCATGTCTTTAGAGCTACTTTTTCTTCTATCTTTGCTATTATCTCCCCTAGCCTAGCATCCCACTTATAGCTAGTACCGATTCTTTCAATTAAAGTAGGTCTAATCGACAAACTTGCCAACATTTCAGGTTCTAGCTCACAGTGAGGCCTGAAATCAAATCCAGCAATATACTCTATCTACTTTCATTCCAAGAACATTACTCTCAACCCCGCATGTCTTCTACTTAATGCATCGGCGAAGGCATTTCCTTTTCTCGGAGTGTAGGAAATACTGGAATCATTAGAGGCCAAAATCTCCAACCACCATTGTTGTCGAAGGTTGCGATCCTTCTAAGAGAAAAGGTACTTTAAGGATTTTTGGTCCGTAAACAACTCAAATCTTTCTCCCAACAAATAATGCCTCCCACTACAACAAACAGACCTTTTTAGAACATTTAAAAACCACTATTAAAGCCTTCAATAGCGTTTCTATAAACGTCACAGATCAACAAGTTGTAATAAGTCTGATAGATACAATAGTGTTTCAAAATTGCAATGAAAAACAAACTTTTAACAGCGTTTTTGTTGCCATCTTAGACTAGACGTATCGGTACAAGTACTTTTCTATCGCGTTTTGAAGCTTGATATAGAACTTTTACACAGAGTTGTGTTTTATGTTACTAACAACTATGACATCATTTAATTGCTATAAAATGTTGACATGCCATATTATTATAGTGTCTAAAAATGCTGTGGAAATATTATGTCAATTTTTTATTACGCATTGAAACGCTCTAGAAAATTCATTACTACCTATTGTAGCACTGTTTTTTGCAAAAACTTGTTTAATCCTCGCAGAATATTTTGTATGGCACCAGCATAATGCTATAGTATATGAAAGCTGCAATAATTTTTCTTTTCGTAGTATAGTTAAAACGCTATAAAAAAAATTTCCATTGCATTTTTTTATTGCCATATACATTCAAGCCTACAATTTTCAATTCTACTTAACTTATTTCAACTAATATATTATAACAAAAAAAACCACACTGATCACATTGTAATGTACGTAATTAAATGGAGCAACCAAAAAAAAATATCCATAATATTTCATACACGGAGTATTAAGCATATAAATATTTGTGACCAAAAGTAACAATACATACAAATATAGCTAACCAAAATGATACATACTAAAAACAAAGACGTAAGAATGCGATAGATAATACATTAATGCAAGCATGACCGATTTGAAGGAGAAAGAGTGCGACATCATGTAGCAACCTCAAAAGCATCATACAACACCTGTCAAATAGAAGCACATACGTGCGTATTTTAGTCATAAATGTAGAAATGTATAAGTTCTAAACAGCATGGTTTCAAATAGAAACTTTATGAATTAATCACTTAAAATAACTAAGAAACATCCACAAAGACTAACTCAAAGTAGACAAGCAACTCAGACAAGACCAACTATTTCAAATAGACTTGTTATTTCATGCAAACTTCTAGTTTGATAGAAAATGTCCATTCTACTAGCCAAAACATACAATAACAGAGTAATTAGTAGTGCTAGTAGCAGTCATCTTTGTGATAGAAAATAGACTCAGTAAAGATGGTAAATGTTTTATAGTTTCAGTAGTTGACTATTTGTATTAGATGTCTGACAGGGTATTTGTAATTGACTCTTCTGTAACTGATGTTCATAAGTTTATATACTTTAGCCCGATTTGGACAAAATATTAGAAATATATAATATTTGTAGTTCATCTGGTGTTCTAAAGATGTTACGATGATGAGATTGATTTTCCTTTATGTAAAGAGACGATGGACGTCTAGATTCTTGCTTAGCAGGTTAATGGACTTAATGTTATAACTAAGTATCATCACTTCGTGGTTTGTACATTAAATTTCAATGTAGGATTTGAGTACATGGGACCTTTGGTACATTATATATTACTAAAATCCCTCTTTGACTGGGCATACATATCTATTATTTTCCATAACAATATTTTGAACAGCTTATCGATCTCAGGGACCACAGGGAATAAAGGTTGTTGGTTCGCCATTTCAGCAACATCCCATAGATATACCACATACTCAAATAAAAATTAGAAAACAATCACCTCCAAAAACTCAAATACAATATAAGATTTACAGAAATAAACGAGTCTCCCAAAAAGTACTTAGTGGGAATAGCAGTATGTTATAATATGATTTAGCAGCCCGTAAAGCATAGGATTATAGTAGCCACTAAAATGGCAGAAGCATTAGTATTATCACATGCTGCAATTCAAAGATATTTTTAGTATTCAACTAAAACTTTAAAATGAAGAAAATTTATTTGAGAGAAAAACGATTAGTTACTGACTCAAAATAACTCCCAGTTACTTCATCATCAAAGAATGATCACAATTCCAATTTTTTTTAATAATGTTTTTAAAACTATTTTTGTGGCTTAACTTCCCTGTAGATTCAACAAAAACTACATTTAAATATATCATGGTTGTAAAGTTGTTGCATAAGTAACGTATTAGTAAATATTGCTTGTTTTGATGCAATTATATAAAATAATGATTAAAAATGGTAGTTTCCTGTGAACAAATGTTATTCAATTCACTTAACCTTATGATTATTGCTAAATTGATTCATAATCTTGTATTGTTCCAATGTACAAATTATAATATGGGAAATGATATTCGTATTCCTCATTAAGTTCAAGAATGTTCCGTTTCACCGTTATAGGAGTAGAATGTTGGAGAGCACCTAAGACGATTCAGGTGCCTTATACCATAGTGCCACAACCAAAGAGGACCGCACAATTAAGTAAACTATTGTTTCCAAATTGCTCGTTAAGTTATACATAGACATATATAATATAATGTAGCGGTTAAAGTTGGGAATCTCAATAGAAAAGAAACTATCGAGTGTGAACATTTACCATGTTCACTTTAATAAAATATATAACATTTACTAATGATACAAATATGGCTGAGGCTATTCAAACCTTTAATTTACTAACATGCTCATATCTGTTAAAAATAAAAAGCTTTTCATACTATAAAGTTCAAAAACAAAAGCTTGCACCAACAAGCTTGCCTTGTGAAGGCTTGCTGGAGAAAACTTGCCCGGCGCAGGCTTGCCTTGTGCAGGCTTGCTGGTGTTGCAAGCTTGCTCTCCAGCAAGCTTGCAACAGCAAGCTTGCACTATTCCCAGTCTCCATTTAATTCCTTCAACCAAACCCCATCTCTAATCACCTTCTACCAACCATCAAACACTGTGCTAACAAATGGAAGTTTTATTGAGGTCAAAGGGATATCATGTTATGAGGTGGGTAAATTTATAATGTGAAGAAGATGTTCGAATTGAAGGTATATTATTATAATGTTGTGTCTTTATTCGTCGTTAGGAGCTATAAGCATATAACCAACCTAACGCTAGCTTTGGGATATTAGGCCCAATCATGGTGATCTATCACAAGCATGTTCCAAAAGCGAATAAGAAATAGATAGTATTCAACCAAATCAAAAAAGTCTCATATCTAAACAAAGTTTGAATTATACTTACTAGAAATTGATTCCATTATAACGTTCGCAGCAGGCCAAGCTATCGTAGTACCAAGGGCATCTTCAATGACTTATAAATCAGACGTTGTTCTGCTAGCTTCTGCTTTACATGCTATCTAGATTTTTCTTTTGATTTTTCACTTTTTTATTTCAGTGCATGCTTTTGCCTTACATGCTTCTACCCTACATACTGCCACTTTCCCTCTTTGCACTCTTCTATTGTTGTTTCACGAAATCTGGCTCCTGTACTACACCTTCTTTTCTTTGACTTTGCACAAGCAATACAACCGATCCTATTTTAGTTCAAGTCTTGTAGCTTAAGTCTTGTTTCAGTTCGTAGCTATAGTAGCTGCTTTGCTTTGGCTTTTCTTCCTGCATGCATAATTCATGCCATATGTGTAACGACCCGTAAATTTTAATAGTTTTAATAATATGTTAATTGAAATTTTGTGAAATTTTAAACAATAAAATTTGAAAATAAAAAATTTATTATTTGGAATACGTCTATTTTAGTATAGCAACTGGTAAATTTTCATTTGATAATATTGAAGTTTATTTTCCTGTGAAATTTCATTTCAAATCAAACCGGTTAATAACAATGAATTTAAAAGTTTTCCGAAACCAAATTATGTCAACAGGAGAAAATTTATTCAGATCATTCTGAATCAGATGTCATTTTTCGTTTTTCCAAATTTGGACTTCTATTGCTCCGTTTATCTTAATTCTGGCAAAATAGCAGCATTTCTGGTACCGATTATCGATTTTCGATCAGATGATCGTACCACCAATATCTGTATACCGTTTTGATAGTCTTGTCATGCTGATCTCTACGGTATATTTTTCTGTATTATTGGGGTCCGATACGCGACGAAAATGTGGATAACAACATGTTGTAACGGTACCACCTTTTAACTTTTCGCCTTCCTTTACCTTTCAAAATTTGAAACGGGCACCGGGACCACAATAATAATTTACTCTAATTATTATTTCCTGAATCAAAGCACGCGTGACTGTTGCTATTACTTTTGTACTGTGCCTATTCTTCATCCTTATCACGAAAATCTCGGATCCACTTGAAATGAAACCACTGCCCTGACGTTTTCCACTTCCAAATCTCAGCATCTCCTCCTATCTCTCTCTCTCCCTTCTAAATTCCATTCTAACATTCATCTGTTCACGGCCCTATCACCAAAGCCACCGATCACCATTCAAACCCAAGCCAAGCTTCATCGCCCCTGCCCTACCATTCGCGTCACCTACCCAACACACAGCAAATACCCTCCGCCTGCCCCTCAGCCTCAACCACCAGCCACCCCTAACCTCTAGATCGGTTACCCCTAGCAGGTCCGCCACCAACTCGCACTGCCAACCACCGCCAGAGGCCCGCGCACCACCGCCTCCTTGCCTTCCCCAGCGAGCTTCTCCCCTCCGGCACGCAGCTTGCCGTGCCACCTCATCCCCTCTCCCTCCACATCGTTGAGCACAACGGTCCCATGACCCGAACTCGCCCATCATTGCCACGCCAACGACGTCCCTGCAGCAGCACCACAGCTCCGTCCCATAGCCTGACCGCTCGTCCCCTTCCATTTCATCGACAGCCTCATCTTTCACTCGCCCGGCTCCAACGTG
This sequence comes from Allium fistulosum, assembly GCA_030737815.1. Classification (NCBI taxonomy): domain Eukaryota; kingdom Viridiplantae; phylum Streptophyta; class Magnoliopsida; order Asparagales; family Amaryllidaceae; genus Allium; species Allium fistulosum. Next base: position 860,401,750 of record CM060906.1, read on the forward strand.
CAGCGGCTAAAGGCCAAGCCCAGCAACCGTTCGTTCTGCCCTTCCTCCGTCCACCACTTCGCCACCAAGACCCGCTATCAGCCTCTGCCTCCTCCCTGAAAACCGAGAGCGACCCCGCAATCAACTCCACCCTTCAGCTCTGCTGATCCACCACCTTCTTCCTCCAGCCCTGAGATCTGAGCCTCCTCCCAAGCTTCTCGTGGCCGAACACAGCACACATCCACCCTACCACCTTTCGTGCCTCAACCTTTCCTTGAGTTGTGTGGTATGATTTTATATCTTTACTATGTCTATAAGTCAGTAAACTATAGATTTGTTATATTTGTGTTGATATATAAATGTGTGTGTATATATATAATTTATATTAATTTTGTTATATGAAATGATTTCACACTAAGCTGGTCTGTTTTTAAAGTTGTATTAATGGTCGTATGGTGCAAGTTCTATATATCAATTGTTTACATTCATGAATGATGTAGGAGTTGATAAATATTTGTTTGTTGGGTTCTTATTATATATTTTTATAATAGTTTATGGGTATATGAACTGTTTGCATGAATTATAGTTATATACGCATATAGGCAACATGTTATAAGATTTTATGTTAGTTTCTACAAATATAAGTTATATATTGATCTTTGTGTTATAGTGTCTTCGTATTTATGTTACTGAATAGATTATATAATAGTTTGCATATGGGTTATTTACTATATCTTAGTGTGTGTGTATACTGTATGGTCATTATGTATATATGTAAAGCTTTGAATGGATTTTTAAATTAAATTATATTTATAAAAGTCTATTTGTTTATGCATATTGAATCAAAGCACTGTAAGTATTTATACAACAGTTAGTTATATATTTAATAGTTTATAGTTTATGAGGTGAGTGAGTATATGCGTTTACAAAGTTTATAAATTTATAGTACTAATATACTGATTTATGTATATATTGATTTTTATTTGCTTGAGTGTATATATATGTACAGAGTCGTTTTAAATATGAAAATTTTATATGTATATCGTATTTAAATTATATGTATGTTCCATATATAGCTTTTATATAAAATTTGTATTAGTTCGTACAGTATACCGTTTATATATAAGTTATGCATTTATTTTAAATTATAAGTTGTATATGATTTGTATATAGTATATATATTTATATATATATATATATTCATTCATACCATCTCTCTTCATCGATCCAGTTTTGATTTGATTTTTCCAATTCTTATTTATCAGCTTCGTTCGTCGATTCGAGTTCAATCTAGCTTTGCTTTGAAATTCGTGCCTGGATTCATAGCTCATTGATCGTCAGATCATCTCTAGCCTCGAAAGGTGAGCAATCACTCACGATTAACGTTCTTGTATTTATATAATTTAATTTCAATTGAAACGACAATTGAAATATGATGCTATAGTTATTTAAATTGTTATATATGCTATTATCCGTATATGTTCACCTATGACATCTGACACCAATATCTGTTATTTATATTGATGATATATGCCTGTTGTTATAATTTATATTATCTATTATCACTCTGCAAGTTCCCTGTTAGTATAGAATTCACTATGGGTTGAAATGATACATACCCGAACGGACTGTAGAATAGGAGAATTTCGTTATGGGTTGAAATGATAAACCCAAGCGATTTTCATTTGAATTGAAATTGGGATTACGGGTCGAAATGATATCTACCCGTATATATTTAAATTTCGGATTGAAATGAGAAATATCCGTATCACTTAACCATATGATAAAAATATATACAGACACCGTTGGTCTATATATATAAATATTTTGAAATGGAATTCTATGGTTTTGGAAAGAAATATATGGTTTTAACAAATGTTGATTCTTAGAATTTTATTTATAAATGGTAATGATATATATAGATTTAATAATGATATTTAATTTAATTAAGATGGATTTAATACATATAATATGTTAAGTATAAAATTTATATTTCAAAATAGATTTTGGTAAAATTTGAATAAGTTAAGGTTGGGATGATAATTTGAATTTAGTAAAGAATTTTATTTAATTTAACCAATATAAAGCTTATTGAAATTGGAAGTTAAGATATGATTTATAACTTGAGTTTGATTTAAATAATTTAATGAATATTTCTTATTTAAATAAATTTAAGGAAATATTTAGTAAAAATGAAATTAAGGCTAGTTAAATGATATTGAATTTATTAAGTGAATATTCCCTGATTAAATAATAAATGAAGTTAAATCAAGAGCTATTTGAAACTGTTAAATTTAACTTTGAAATTGTTGAATATTAAAGCTTTGAAATATATTGAAAATTTAAAGGATCTGTTTAGAAATGAATTAAATTGATAAATTGAACTTTGAATAAATTTGAATTTGGAAATTTAGTTGATTTGAACCGATTTGTGGAACTTAAGGAAATTATAAATACTTTACTTTATAAATTATTTAACCTATATATACTATTTTGGAAAATAGTTATATTTGAAATGAAATGATATTTGGGGTTTTGAAGTATAAATAAAATTGAAATGACCACGGTGTTATAATGCATATTTCCACCTTGTAGATAGTTCTGAAGATCCTTAGAGGACGGTTATCCCAAACATCCTTTAAGTTACTTGTATTTCAATTGATATTTCACTTGAGTTGGATTTACTAGTATAAGAATGTTAATCCTGACTCGAGTGTTTTGTGTTTTGCTTTACGCTCGGGTCAGACCGAGTGATACAGCATTTGAGACTCACCTTTGGAGTTGGAGCTTCCTTTGGAGATCCAACTATCGCCTCAGCTTTCAGCTCTTCTAGTTGATTTGTTCAGAGAAGTCATCTGTTGTACTGGAGACTTCACTGCTTTTGAGATATTCTGTTGTATTTTATTTCTAACTCTGATGTTTATATAGTAGCTTCATGAACTACTATTTTATCTATTCCGCTGCGTATTATTGTATTACTCTGTGTCTGTGATCTGTGATTGAATTATTTACTGTATATGCTGAGTTTTGCCAAATTATAATTAACAACGCGGTATTTTGAGCAATTCAACTCTGGCATGAGTGTCTACTTATACACTTATAATGGATGCGAATGGTCCAAAATATCGGGTCGTTACAGTTGGTATCAGAGCTTTGGCTCTAGGCGAAACTTAGCATATATTGTAAATTTATTTACAGAATCACGTTCGTTCGAGTTTAATCTCTTCCTTTTGACTCGATTTCCTTTGAACTTTGGAACGTTCCCTACGGTTCCAAAATTCGTTCTTGTCTCTCTCTATTGGTATTCTTTTGATTCTGGAGTATCCCATAACTCCACTTCGAATAATCTCTATAAGAATAGGCGATCCCGCCGATCTTTGAATGTTTTGTAAAGGGATGAAACTCCTTTACAATTGGCATTGATTCACCGGAGATTTATATATCCCTCGGTTTTGATGTTGCCATCTCTTGTTATACCGAATTCTATCTCTGGCGATCGAATGTCGATTTGCCTTAGATTTTCGCATCGATTATATTCTTGAAGTCACGGTTGACCCGGTTAAGGTCGCCCGCGGTTTATATGAGTATATCTATATTCTATTTTGAAATTTAATTATTCCGTCTTCGTTTGATCCTATCTTCGAATCAGAATTTTATTTGATTAGAGTCCCTCTAAGTTGAATTTCTATCTTTGATTTGAAATCCATTCTTGAATCATCCTTTTTAACAATCGGGTTTATTCGTATTTTGGAAATTGTTTTATATATCGAAATTTTTATAAGTATGATTATATTCTATATATAAAAGTGAAAATGTTTTCGATAAGGATTATATATACCTTTTAAAAATAAGAATTTGAATTTTTGAAAGGATTTGAAGTTATATAAGAAATTGATTTATCTAAAAATGATTTATGACTGAAGGATTTTAAATTTGAAATTCGAGAATTGGACTCCGGTATTTTGAAATTGGTTTTAAGATTTTGAAATATATAATAATAGTATGATTTAAAAATATTTTCCGAATAAGAAATGTTACAATGATTTTAATGAGTTTCGAAGAAATTTCAAAAGAAGTTTGAGAAAATAGAAGTCCAGAACTCACTTATGTCGCTGGAAAATAATTTCGGTGATGAGTGCACGCATCATCGACATTGATTTTTGAGTTTCAGAGTAAGGGATAGGCCACTTTAGTAGCATTGCTACGCGAGTGATTTTGTGAAACCATTTTGATTTCAAATTCTGAAGTAAGATTTGATATTCAAAAGATATATGGATATATATATATATATATCTGAAATGATTTGAAGTAAGCCGGTGTTCAGTCCTTGAGTTTTGGATTTGATATAAACCTATCTTTTGAAATTGATTTACTGAGTTGTTGTTAATTTCCAACTCTTGAATTTGAAAATGATTTCTTAAACTATTTTGAAGGTTCGAGCACTTCCAAATCAAGGTTAATTTTTCAAAGCTAAGAAATTTTGAAAAGTATGAATTATTTGATAAAGTATATAAGTTTGTTTTGAATGTTTAAGTATGAAGTAATATGATTTAAATAAGTTGAAACTGTTTGGTTAAGTAAATGAATAAAGCAATTTTAAAATTTTCTAATATGAAATTTAGATTTGAAATGTTTTGAAAAGAATTTGGTCTTCAAAATATTTTGAATAAAATTTAGTTTAAATGTTTTAACTTAGTAACATCTTTATGAAACTATATATTTAACAAGTTGGAATAAATATATAGGTTGTACGTATGCTATTTTATTCGCGTAATTAATTTGATCCAAGTTTGAGTACACAAGTTCGAGGTGGATTACACCATTTCGTGTTAGGATTTTTCATTTGATTCTTGATGGCGAATATTTGATATGGATTTTGGGCTAAATTCGAGAATTCTCTATCATAGTATATGGCTATGCAAGGAGACTGATGGCTTCTAGTCGAGAAACCATATCGAAATCCGCATTAGGGAAGTCGAATGGACAATACTAGTTCGAAAGCGAACTTGTGTGATCGAGCGAGCGATCAAATGTGATTCTGCGAAATGATGACGTATGTACATCTTATATTCTAATATCATTGATATATTTTGACGCTGAAATTGAAAGCCGTCGAGTTAGAATATCTTTGCTTACTAAAAGAAAATTCCCAAAATAAATTACAAAGATATATAACCCATAAAAGCAAAGATATTCAATCTCATATGGCTCTTGATACAGCGAAACTTATTTCTGAAATTTGATCCTTATATAAGATGGACCTTACGTAAGTATAAAATGATTTTGAAAACATTTGATTTTGGAAATGAATTGGTTGACTTAAATTATTGATTAGGAAATTTGGATTTATTTTCTAAATCTATTATTTTTGGAAACTTTGAAATTAAACATAATTAATTTGAGAAGAAATAATTTGGTGAAATTGTATATGATTTTGAAATTGAACTGATATTGAAACAAATTGAAATTTGAGAACCTTGTGTTACTAAATACTTGATTTGGGAGTTGTCGAACTTATATAAAATTGATTTGTATGAGTATGAAATTGATTCGAAAACTATAGATTTGAAAAGGTACTCAATTTGAAAGTGGAATCTTATATAATTGAAGTCTATATAAGTATGATTTGATATACTATTGATTTTGGAAAGTATTTGATTTGAAAATTTAATCTTATATATAATGGATTTTATATAAGTACGATATTTCAAAGTGATTTGAAAGGTACTATACGATACATATTTTCGAAGTAAAGATATGGAAAGTGCCTTCTGCTTGATATCCGATTTGTGGCCACATCTTGGATTCATTCTATCGATATTATTCTCTCTGATTTTTGGTTTTCCGGATATGATACTCGAGTGTCCTACGAATTCCATGGCGTTACTCATGGTCTTATCGTTCTCTCGTGACTGCATAGCGCAACTGCCTGGCTGAGTCTTGCCTAGGGGTACGGATTGTTTCCTGGGGGATCCAGGCGTAACCATTGTGTATCCTGCAATCTGTGTAGGTCGCGAATAGTAGCGCAAATGCTTGGCTGAGTCTTGCCTGGGGGTACGGATTGTTTCCTGGGGGATCCAGGCGTAACCATTGTGTATCCTGCATTCTACTAGTCATCATGGCGTAACTCGCAGGGCTGAGAAAGCTTACGGATATGGATTGTTTCCTGGGGGATCCAGGCGTAATCATTGTGTATCTGCGAACCATGGTTGGACAAAGGTTTTGTTCGTTTTGTTTGGATTGTACTTTCCATATCGGTTTTAAAAGTTTTTCAGTATTTTCACTGGGTGTTGTAACAGGTCTACTAAGTACCTGGAGAATTCTAGTTTTGCGCCTGATCAACGCACTACTAGAGTCTTTAGGAACAAGGATAAACTTGTTGAAACATCGAGTTATAAAAGTAATTTCGAAATGAAATTTGTTTCGTTATATAAAAAGGGTATTTTATTATAAAAGTATTTCCAACAAAGAAATTTTGTATTAATATTTGAAATTGAAATTCTTATGGTTTGAATTAATTATTCGTGCCCGATACTATTCCTTGAATCTACCTTATCTGCTCAGCTTGATTTATTCACCTATATTCTGTTTTTCCAAGTCGTGCTTCTTTTCCTTGTTGACTATATCCTTTTCAAATATTGTTTATTTATATACCACATGGTTTAATAGAAAATTTTAGTGTTATAAAAAATTTTAGAAGTATTAATTAAATAAAACATATTTAAAGTAAATGATTATTGATTATTAATAATATTTGAAAAGTATCTTGAGATAGAAGAAAAAAATTAATAAATTATGAATTATGGATTTAATGTTTTCAAATAGCTTCTTTGTAAATATAAGTAATAATGTAAATAATTGTTTTCAAATGGTTTTCATACATTTATAAAGGTGTCATTTAAACATAAATGGTAGTATAAAGGAATCAAGGAATTTTACAAATGGATTTTTGAAAGGTTTTAAAGTATATAAGATAATTGATTTGCAAATGAAGTTTTCAAATGAATATTTCAAGTAAAATTTATATAGTTTTAAATTAATTGTTTAATCTTAACTTTCAATCTATTTTTCTTTCTGGTTGTTTATATTCTTCTACCTCCTTTCTTTTCGGGGACGAAAAGTTTTGAGTGGGGGAGAGTGTAACGACCCGTAAATTTTAATAGTTTTAATAATATGTTAATTGAAATTTTGTGAAATTTTAAACAATAAAATTTGAAAATAAAAAATTTATTATTTGGAATACGTCTATTTTAGTATAGCAACTGGTAAATTTTCATTTGATAATATTGAAGTTTATTTTCCTGTGAAATTTCATTTCAAATCAAACCGGTTAATAACAGTGAATTTAAAAGTTTTCCGAAACCAAATTATGTCAACAGGAGAAAATTTATTCAGATCATTCTGAATCAGATGTCATTTTTCGTTTTTCCAAATTTGGACTTCTATTGCTCCGTTTATCTTAATTCTGGCAAAATAGCAGCATTTCTGGTACCGATTATCGATTTTCGATCAGATGATCGTACCACCAATATCTGTATACCGTTTTGATAGTCTTGTCATGCTGATCTCTACGGTATATTTTTCTGTATTATTGGGGTCTGATACGCGACGAAAATGTGGATAACAACATGTTGTAACGGTACCACCTTTTAACTTTTCGCCTTCCTTTACCTTTCAAAATTTGAAACGGGCACCGGGACCACAATAATAATTTACTCTAATTATTATTTCCTGAATCAAAGCACGCGTAACTGTTGCTATTACTTTTGTACTGTGCCTATTCTTCATCCTTATCACGAAAATCTCGGATCCACTTGAAATGAAACCACTGCCCTGACGTTTTCCACTTCCAAATCTCAGCATCTCCTCCTATCTCTCTCTCTCCCTTCTAAATTCCATTCTAACATTCATCTGTTCACGGCCCTATCACCAAAGCCACCGATCACCATTCAAACCCAAGCCAAGCTTCATCGCCTCTGCCCTACCATTCGCGTCACCTACCCAACACACAGCAAATACCCTCCGCCTGCCCCTCAGCCTCAACCACCAGCCACCCCTAACCTCTAGATCGGTTACCCCTAGCAGGTCCGCCACCAACTCGCACTGCCAACCACCGCCAGAGGCCCGCGCACCACCGCCTCCTTGCCTTCCCCAGCGAGCTTCTCCCCTCCGGCACGCAGCTTGCCGTGCCACCTCATCCCCTCTCCCTCCACATCGTTGAGCACAACGGTCCCATGACCCGAACTCGCCCATCATTGCCACGCCAACGACGTCCCTGCAGCAGCACCACAGCTCCGTCCCATAGCCTGACCGCTCGTCCCCTTCCATTTCATCGACAGCCTCATCTTTCACTCGCCCGGCTCCAACGTGCAGCGGCTAAAGGCCAAGCCCAGCAACCGTTCGTTCTGCCCTTCCTCCGTCCACCACTTCGCCACCAAGACCCGCTATCAGCCTCTGCCTCCTCCCTGAAAACCGAGAGCGACCCCGCAATCAACTCCACCCTTCAGCTCTGCTGATCCACCACCTTCTTCCTCCAGCCCTGAGATCTGAGCCTCCTCCCAAGCTTCTCGTGGCCGAACACAGCACACATCCACCCTACCACCTTTCGTGCCTCAACCTTTCCTTGAGTTGTGTGGTATGATTTTATATCTTTACTATGTCTATAAGTCAGTAAACTATAGATTTGTTATATTTGTGTTGATATATAAATGTGTGTGTATATATATAATTTATATTAATTTTGTTATATGAAATGATTTCACACTAAGCTGGTCTGTTTTTAAAGTTGTATTAATGGTCGTATGGTGCAAGTTCTATATATCAATTGTTTACATTCATGAATGATGTAGGAGTTGATAAATATTTGTTTGTTGGGTTCTTATTATATATTTTTATAATAGTTTATGGGTATATGAACTGTTTGCATGAATTATAGTTATATACGCATATAGGCAACATGTTATAAGATTTTATGTTAGTTTCTACAAATATAAGTTATATATTGATCTTTGTGTTATAGTGTCTTCGTATTTATGTTACTGAATAGATTATATAATAGTTTGCATATGGGTTATTTACTATATCTTAGTGTGTGTGTATACTGTATGGTCATTATGTATATATGTAAAGCTTTGAATGGATTTTTAAATTAAATTATATTTATAAAAGTCTATTTGTTTATGCATATTGAATCAAAGCACTGTAAGTATTTATACAACAGTTAGTTATATATTTAATAGTTTATAGTTTATGAGGTGAGTGAGTATATGCGTTTACAAAGTTTATAAATTTATAGTACTAATATACTGATTTATGTATATATTGATTTTTATTTGCTTGAGTGTATATATATGTACAGAGTCGTTTTAAATATGAAAATTTTATATGTATATCGTATTTAAATTATATGTATGTTCCATATATAGCTTTTATATAAAATTTGTATTAGTTCGTACAGTATACCGTTTATATATAAGTTATGCATTTATTTTAAATTATAAGTTGTATATGATTTGTATATAGTATATATATTTATATATATATATATTCATTCATACCATCTCTCTTCATCGATCCAGTTTTGATTTGATTTTTCCAATTCTTATTTATCAGCTTCGTTCGTCGATTCGAGTTCAATCTAGCTTTGCTTTGAAATTCGTGCCTGGATTCATAGCTCATTGATCGTCAGATCATCTCTAGCCTCGAAAGGTGAGCAATCACTCACGATTAACGTTCTTGTATTTATATAATTTAATTTCAATTGAAACGACAATTGAAATATGATGCTATAGTTATTTAAATTGTTATATATGCTATTATCCGTATATGTTCACATATGACATCTAACACCAATATCTGTTATTTATATTGATGATATATGCCTGTTGTTATAATTTATATTATCTATTATCACTCTGCAAGTTCCCTGTTAGTATAGAATTCACTATGGATTGAAATGATACATACCCGAACGGACTGTAGAATAGGAGAATTTCGTTATGGGTTGAAATGATAAACCCAAGCGATTTTCATTTGAATTGAAATTGGGATTACGGGTCGAAATGATATCTACCCGTATATATTTAAATTTCGGATTGAAATGAGAAATATCCGTATCACTTAACCATATGATAAAAATATATACAGACACCGTTGGTCTATATATATAAATATTTTGAAATGGAATTCTATGGTTTTGGAAAGAAATATATGGTTTTAACAAATGTTGATTCTTAGAATTTTATTTATAAATGGTAATGATATATATAGATTTAATAATGATATTTAATTTAATTAAGATGGATTTAATACATATAATATGTTAAGTATAAAATTTATATTTCAAAATAGATTTTGGTAAAATTCGAATAAGTTAAGGTTGGGATGATAATTTGAATTTAGTAAAGAATTTTATTTAATTTAACCAATATAAAGCTTATTGAAATTGGAAGTTAAGATATGATTTATAACTTGAGTTTGATTTAAATAATTTAATGAATATTTCTTATTTAAATAAATTTAAGGAAATATTTAGTAAAAATGAAATTAAGGCTAGTTAAATGATATTGAATTTATTAAGTGAATATTCCCTGATTAAATAATAAATGAAGTTAAATCAAGAGCTATTTGAAACTGTTAAATTTAACTTTGAAATTGTTGAATATTAAAGCTTTGAAATATATTGAAAATTTAAAGGATCTGTTTAGAAATGAATTAAATTGATAAATTGAACTTTGAATAAATTTGAATTTGGAAATTTAGTTGATTTGAACCGATTTGTGGAACTTAAGGAAATTATAAATACTTTACTTTATAAATTATTTAACCTATATATACTATTTTGGAAAATAGTTATATTTGAAATGAAATGATATTTGGGGTTTTGAAGTATAAATAAAATTGAAATGACCACGGTGTTATAATGCATATTTCCACCTTGTAGATAGTTCTGAAGATCCTTAGAGGACGGTTATCCCAAACATCCTTTAAGTTACTTGTATTTCAATTGATATTTCACTTGAGTTGGATTTACTAGTATAAGAATGTTAATCCTGACTCGAGTGTTTTGTGTTTTGCTTTACGCTCGGGTCAGACCGAGTGATACAGCATTTGAGACTCACCTTTGGAGTTGGAGCTTCCTTTGGAGATCCAACTATCGCCTCAGCTTTCAGCTCTTCTAGTTGATTTGTTCAGAGAAGTCATCTGTTGTACTGGAGACTTCACTGCTTTTGAGATATTCTGTTGTATTTTATTTCTAACTCTGATGTTTATATAGTAGCTTCATGAACTACTATTTTATCTATTCCGCTGCGTATTATTGTATTACTCTGTGTCTGTGATCTGTGATTGATTTATTTACTGTATATGCTGAGTTTTGCCAAATTATAATTAACAACGCGGTATTTTGAGCAATTCAACTCTGGCATGAGTGTCTACTTATACACTTATAATGGATGCGAATGGTCCAAAATATCGGGTCGTTACAATATGTTATTGGGCTCTAGTGCCAGCTCTTGCACATGTATGCAACTACTCCTAATAACACAATGATATCAAGTATTAACTACCAACCTTTTTTGCCTTTTACATTTGGTTCAACCAATGAGAGGTTAAAGTAAGGGTTAATTGCATGGGTATAGCAGTGCGGTCGTTACAGCTTGCTTTGGATGCTAAAGAAGATGGGGCTCTTTTAAATTTAAAGTTGGACTTGGAAAGGTGGAAACAACAATTCAACATTGCCTGGCTACCTATGAAAACCTTTTGTACCCTTTTAATGTAAATATATAGACTAAGAGTTTTTTGATCTTAAATTCTCAAAAGAGTTACTGTTATATTATTTGTCCGAAAATGAATTAGGTAATGGTAAACACTAACATTTATCTTTTTTTTTTTGGTTTATAAAAACGCACATGAGTTTATCTTTTGATATTTGAAATTTCTATTTAAACTTCAAAATAAAATTACTCAATAAAAACTATTAGCTTGCACTTTGCACTCAGTAAAAACAATTTCATATGAACCTATGACTTTGATATGGGATATATTTATATTAGGATGTATGAAGCAGTGATCAATGAGCTATTTGACATTTGTATATAACTCATGATGAAGTTCTGTTTTGCTTGCTTTTTTTGTCCAGGTCATTCAAACTTTTTGCGACTCAATACTGAACATAACCTTATGAAATAAAATTATTTAATGAAATAAAAGATGTTGAGAAATCAACAGAAGTAAGCAGCTTATGCACTTAAATTATGTAACAAGAATAAGGGATTGGAAATGAACCACCATTTGTTGATTTGCAGTATTCAAGCTCGCCTTTATGGTGCTTTAATGCAGTCAATTCCTCGAATTTTATCAAAGTTTATATTCTGTAGAATTCCCAAATCAATGCATTCAAAAGGTGAATCAAAACCCCAGGATTTTAATATCTGGTTTTGAAACTGAACCTGTCGTGCTAGAGGATAATGTAGCATACTTTAACTTGTTGTGCCATGACCTTTAGTTTCATAAACTGCAGAATATCAAAATGCAATTCATTGTCTTGTATTATTTTAAAGTAGAAAGAATATAAGTGTTTGTAATATATCAGCAAATATTGTTTGGAATGACAGTAAAATAAATTGTACTAGGATTTACTTCCATTTGCATTACATTATTTTCATCAACTTCTAAGTTCTCTTCTATAATTTGTGTTACAGTATTTGCATTAGCCTCCTTGGATGTGAACACAGATTCCTCAGTTTCCTTTTGTTTGTGAGTAAGCCTCTTCCTTTTTGTAGTCTAAATCATTTTCTGTAATTAAAAACAGATAGCTAGACTGAACTGCATATTTATGGTAGAAACATGAGCTATTTAGTGAGCTGCATATTTGTCTTATGAACTACTATATGGATGCAACACAGCAAAAACAACAGGATTGTAAAAATGCTAAGGCAACAAAATGAACAGGCGACTGGTTGTAGTGTGCAAGACAAGTATACAATAAATTTTTTATGTGCAAAATGCAATAAATAGTTTATTAAAAAGGAACAGGGGCACTAAACATTTCATGGTGGCTGGAATAAAAAATAAATTACAATCATAATTTTTTTATGTGATCCACTCATCGTTTTTGCGGTGGATTAACTTGGAAAACCATCACAGAAATAGCTGCACAAATTTGGCATTGTTAGTAATCATGTGAACCAACCATAAAATAAATTTACAAGTGAATCTCCAAAACAAGCTTCTCTTTGGCAAAAAGAGGACCAAAATCTAACCTAATCAACCCTATTATATTTTTGAGAAAGCGGTTATAAAATATCATTGTAATAACAAAATTTTGGTTTCCAATTAAACGGGAACAAATGAAGAGTTAACCACAAAGAATTGTGATTTTTTTGACACCAACAACCAACTTCAAATGGATGATATTTATAAAAATGAAACAATGTATCAATCAACCAATCTATTACATATATACATGCAATGCAAACTAAGCAACTGATACTTGTTACACACAAGACGATGAAGGACTTACATCCTCTTCGACAATAATCAATAATTTCTGGAAAAAAGTAACAAATTTTAAAAAGGTTACATTGTATATTACTAGGGGAGTGTAACTCATATGAGATGCATATTATATTACATCGTATATTATAAGTATATTACTTAAGTCTTAAAGAGAATGGTTATTATATAGACTCAAATGCATTACTCTAGAAGGTGTGTGCTAGCCTGTTTTCATGGTATAAGGTTGTTGTTTTTAATAAACTTTTGAATTTTGAAATGGTTGATGACCAATGAATAATACCAACCAAAGTTTAGAAGTTTTTTCCCATCAATGTGGGGTTGGGTGTTGATAAGAAAGCATATAACTATATGAGTTCAAACTTAATATCACTACAAGCTTAATAGGACTATACAAGCTTAATATTACTACAGATGTTTCAACCTTTCTCTGGCGTAAGCCTATGACGACAACATCATAAACTCTTATTTTTCAGAATAGATATGTGCATTTTTGCTGTGATTTTATTGGTATATTTCTTTAAGTAACTTTAAAACATGAGCAGGTTTAATACTACCGTAAGACAAAACAATCTATAACCACATTATATATTGAGTATCTAGCATGGTGTATTGGAGTGTTTATTTAAGGATCCTTAAATTGTTCTTAGAAATCCATAAATCTGTTCTGGATGAAAGCATTGTATTGCATTTTAATTATATGCACACATCATATTAAGGTAGAACTTTTGGCATGACTTCATGGGTTTTCAACATTTAAACCAATTATTTCTAAGAAGAAGCGTTTGCAATTTGGAAACAAGTTTTTTTTTTTAGAAAAAGGTTCAGCTTCCTTTATTGATAATGTAAAATATGTACAAGTATATACATGTTTGTAGCTTGATGCAAGCTAGCGGGCTCAATAAAAAGCTACATAGGCCAACACAAAATGAATTCAAAATAAAAAATGCCAACATTAAAACACTTGTGATGCCCCCGCAAGCTATCGGGATAATACCCATATTCGATTCTGGAAACTTCAAAAGCCCTATTATCGCAGCTTCATTCATTCATCTACTATCGGACTCATGTTTCTTTGTTTTTTTTTCTTTAATAGCGGCTGGTATCTCATGCTACAAAACGCTAAAATCTAAATTTAGAAACAATTACTTTATTTATTTTCTTATTTGTAAGTGATCATTCTGGTGTTTATATATACTGCTTATAACTTATTAGCTTAGTGAGTCAAGAACACTTCTATGTTAACTTCCAAATCCAAATTAATTAAATATAAGCTTTAAATTCTAGCATAGTCTTGTATAAATAACAGCTTAGTTACCTCATATATTGAAACATTACTGGAGTTTTTCACAGCTTAAATAACATATCAAATCTACATAACACATACAACAAGACAACATAGATTTATAAAAAGATCTAAAATCTAAGAACAAAAAAGACAAACCATATTAGATCTTTTCTGACACAACAAAGAATTAAATTAGGGTTTTCGGAGCATGGAAAATTAGGGTTTTTGGAACATATCAAACCAAACTGATTAAATCACGCACAATAGAGAATGGAAAAATAGCATACCTCATTTAGGGTTTTCGTGGCAAAGCCAAAAAAAGGAAGTTAAGGTTTCCTAATCGACTTCGGTTACGATGATTTGGAGTTCGAATCAGTGAAGAAAGGAGGGAAATGGAGTTGAGAGAAGTCGAAGAAGAAGAGGCTGGATGAATAATGAAAATGAGAGGGAACAAAATGTCTTCCCACTCAACCTTTTAATATTTATTTTATTTTGTTCACAAAGTTTAGTTATAACGTGCTATACGGTAGATACGTGTATTTACAAAACTATATAATGAAAAAGATAGCACCCTTCTTCCATACAATTTCATGTGTTTCCATCAATAATATATTTGGTTGTAGTGTCCACATCTTCAAAGCAAAAACAATTGCCGCCAATTCCAAATCATGAGTTGGGTAATTCCTTTCGTGCGGCTTTAGCTGTCGACTCGCATAAGCGACAACCCTCCCCTTCTGCATTAACACTGCACCCAATCCAATACCACAAGCATCGGTGTATATTGTTAACTCTTCATTTCCACTTGGAATGGTCAATACTAGTGCACTCATTAATCTCTCCTTCAGACACACAAATGCATGCTTACTGTTATCCGGCATTTTGACCCGGCTATATCCGAACTAACTAGACAAGTTAGACTCGACTGTCATCAAGGCCAGTAGCCCAGAGCGATGATTGTGGGGGTCCAAAAATCAAGCATAGATAATAATATGAAGTAGAATCATGAAAGCTCACTACTCCCCGAAGATGGATCGGGTACGTTCCATATTCAACACTATGGATCGTATCGTATCGATTTCACAACTCAATTTTGCAGCGATGATCGGTCAATAACACCAAATCTACACATGTTATGAACATGAAACTCGGAGTACAAGCTTACTACAACATGTGGAACACCCCATAGGGATCTCACTCCAATTGGAGGAAGTTGGATGGATTGGCAGAAATCAGAATTCAAGCAACAATACTTCACGAAAAATGCATTATCTCACAAACCGTACATCGGAATTGCACAAAATTTGAGGAGCAAGTACTAACATAATGGGACACCTCTCATAAGGATTGGAGCCCATTTAGAGACAATAATAGGGATCGGTACCGAATCCTATTATAGGCTCCGATGGGCCTCGAAATTTTTGGATGACCTCGTCTTGGTCTTCCGAACCTTCTGCCGAAATTTCAGTCTGATCCGTGCACGTCTTCCCCTATAAATATAGCAGGCATGGCGTCAGAAAAGGGATCCTTCTTTCTGCTGAAAAGGCTCTTCCATTTTAATTCTTCATTCTTGTAATAATGAATCCTAGCCGATCCAAACATTCTTGTAATCATAATAAAGTGCAAGATCAATAAAAATATGAAGTGGATCTAGGCCAAGATTTCTGAACCACTATAAAAATCTATGTGTTCATTTATGATATTTGCTCTATTTTAATTTCATTCTTCATTTGATCTCTACTAGATTTTATTGGATGTTGATGCCCATTTTTGGCATCAACACTCACACTTCGCATCCCATACAAAAGTCTGATTCTTCTTCGTCAAATTGGTCAACTGTGCCACTACCTTTGAGAATTTCTTTATGAAGCGTCTATAATATCCTGCCAATACTGGGAAACTTCTCACCTCCGTAGCATTCTTGGGCTGATTCCAATCTTGGATTGCTGCCACCTTGGTAGGATCCACTACTATACCCTGTCCTAAAACGACATGACCGAAGAATCTCACTTCTCTCCAGAAGTGGCACTAAGAGAACTTCGCTTTTAACTTTTGCTTCCTCAATATCTCTAGCATAATCCCCAAGTGCATCTTGTGCTCCTCTTCGGTTCTAGAGTAGATTAGGATATTATCCACGAACAAAGGCACGAACTTATTCAACTGGTCTCTGAAAACTCAATTCATGAGATCTTCAAAGTATGCCGGAGCGTTGGTCATTCTAAATGGCATCACCAACCACTCATAAAAACCTAACGGTGTATGAAACACAGTAATAGACATACTCTCCTTTGCTACTTTCAACTAATGAAATCCCATCACCAAATCCATTTGGGAGAACACCTTCGCACCTTGCAGTTGATCAAACAAGTCACCAATGTGTGGGAGTGGATACTTGTTCTTCTTCATCGCTTTATTTAGCTCACAATAGTCCACATACAACCTCAAAGAGCCATCCGTCTTCATTGCAAATACTAGAGGTGTGTCCCACTCAGATATGCTTCTTCGAATGAACCCTTTCCTCAATAGGCCATTCCCTTGCACCTCCAATTCCTTCTGCTCTCTAGGTGCAATATGCCTCAAAGGCATAATTATTGGTCTGGCTCCCTTCACCAAGTCTATCCGAACTATGCAACGGTAATCCAGTTACTTTCTCGAAGACATCCAGATATTCTCTACCGATAGGCACTAGTGGCAATCGCTTCTGTGGAACCATAAGCGAATATAGAAAGCTAACCATTACCTTATCCTCTGGTAGGCAGGTAAACATTATCGTTAGCCCATCCACATCTCCGACTGTCACCAACAGCTTCTCGCAATCCATGATGGCCACACACTTCCTAAGCCAGTCCATACACAAAATAATCCTGAACCCAATAAAGTTCAAAACAAAACAATCACAAACCAAAGAACATCCATGACTCGATAAAACTAAGCCATGGCAAACCATGCAAATAATAATAGAGCCTCCAACTGGGTTAGTCATGATTATGGGTCGATCTACTATCACAGGTTCCAATCCCAATCTATCCACGAGGTCACTATAGAAGAATGAATGAGAAGCACCAATATCAAACAAAACTCGAACTAGAACATCACCAATCGAAAGCATACCTTAAATGATGACTCCTTTCCCCTTCTCCTTTGCTGAGGGAGCACTCGACAAAGTTGGGACTGCGTCCAGAGCATATGCCTTTACCATTTGCTTATTCTTTACCGGCTTCGGACAATTCTTCTTCAAATGCCAAGGCTTATCACAATTATAGCATTTCTTCTTCTGGCTTGCCTTACAGTCTTTAACTAGATGACCCTTCTCATTACATCCGAAGCAATTAGGTTCCCATTTACCCTTCTTCTTACCACCCTTACCTTGAGGCTACTTCCTCTTCCTATTCCACTTCTTCTTGCCTTCACCGCCTTGCTAGGGATTAAGCTCTTCTTTCTCAGCGGAAACAACAATAGCAGTCTTAGTCTTAAGGTACAAGCTCTCATGATAAAGCGCCTTCTCTATAAGATTCTCAAACATCCCATCTATATGGTCCACTATCTTTTCCCTCAAGTAGTCATCTAAACCAATGATAAATTTCTCATTCTTCCTCAATGAAGTGTCAATGAACGACATCCCATACTCAGAAAAAGCATCAAATTATGCCGCATATTCAAAAACTGTCATCGCTTCCTGCTTGAGATCTTTTATTTTTTGAAAGAACCGACTTATGAGTAGCCGGAATAAATTTCTCCCCAAACTTTGCCTTGAAATGATTCCAACTGAACTGATCCTCTGGAGTTGCAATAGTAACAGCATTCCACCAATTCATTGTTCGACCCTGAAGCTGTCTCGAAGTCAACTTCCTCTTCATAGCATCTTCCACCTCCACATCACCGAAGATGCGCTTACAAGTACTTTACCAATCTTGCACTTTTATGGTTGATTCTGTTCCCTGGAATGGCTTCCCTCCCAAAGTGGAGTAATCCTTGCTTAACTTGGCAAAATCAGCCCTAGGCGCTTGCGCTGGAGCACCTCTTCCAATCACAACTCCATGAGCATTTCTCATCACATTAGCCATCATAGCATTGAACATGGCTTGTACATCAGGCGTATCAGCTTCTGATCTCGCTCCTTCCTCTACTACTGAAGCAGAATTCCTCACAACATTCCTTGTATGCTGGCTCATTCTTATCTGTAAAAGGAATGATCAGTTCCTCATAAAGAAAACTATGTCTACAGTGCTCATGTGCATGCGCCTTATACTATATAATATATTACTGTATAGTTTTAAAAACCAAACTTATAACAAGTACACACTCTCTCATATGTATACATACTCTCGATCAAGTCTAAGGCGATAACACCTTCCCTATCTCTATTGGATTACGGTATCAACTCCAGTTAATCTCATAACCAAAGCTCTAATACCAAATGTGATGATCGTCTTATACCACCAGCACCAATAGTATATAAATAGTGTGATGTCCATGCCCGACCAATATAGGACGATCATTAAGATTGAAATAAACCAATATAGCATATAACTTATCATATCTTAAAATGAATGGACAATATATAATATCACAGATATAAAAGAAGAGACGGTAATAACTATGTGAACAAATCATAATCAGAGCAATAGATCCACAAAGTTACACATCAAATGCAGTAGAGTTTATACAACAAAAGTAAACTCAAATAAACTATCTCAACAAGTAGTAATAAGCAAGCACACTCGTAGGCTCCACAGCTTTGCTCAACCGTATAAGCGTAGACTCTATATACGAATATAATACGAGATAACTCCATCCAGCTCATCCTTCGAACAGCTACTGCGTCACCTAGACCTATTATATAGTCTACTCAATTACGAGTACCCGAGATAATAAGAGGCAAAGCATAAAACCTTGGGTCAGACAACAATCCGGTGTGAGCGGTAAATGAGTCTCCAAATGCTAAACAGGTAAATATGGCAAGGAATAAGAGAAAACAAACCATACCTGACCTAGCCCTGCAACCAAAGAGTTAGCATACAACACTATAATATGTTGCTCTACAATATCATAAAGATATACCACAAACCAAATAAAGGATACTAGTCTTCTAGGTATTCCTATCTCCAATACCTACTTCCCTTGACACCTACGAGTGATAGCCTACTAAATAAAGAAACTAAAGCAACAATAACATCCATCAAACAGTCCTAACTATCACTCCATGTGCTCTGAATATATGATAACTCGTATGACCCCCGAACCAGGGACTAATGTAAATCTCG
Source organism: Allium fistulosum (assembly GCA_030737815.1). Lineage (NCBI taxonomy): Eukaryota > Viridiplantae > Streptophyta > Magnoliopsida > Asparagales > Amaryllidaceae > Allium > Allium fistulosum. Next base: position 860,421,793 of record CM060906.1, read on the forward strand.
GTTCTATATTATACTCTCGTATCTCACAGTCCAAAGCTGGATACATGTCTCGCAGCACAAAGCTGGACACTAGACCCAAAGCTACAAGTCTAAGGTATGTAGGTCCCTTCATTGACCCATGGGCATCACCACTTACAATACCCCTGCTTTAAGTACAACTATAAACTCTCCGAGTCATCAATGATTCCTTAGCACATACACCCGATCCCATCTTTGCTCCATTTGGATACCGAGCCATTCTTGCTCAATCCAGTTTTCATTATTCACAAGGAACACTTCCACATTCGTCGATCATACGGTCCACCCCTTTACGAGCCGCTATCTACGAAACCTACTCCCAACACGAGCCAACACCTGAAGACCACAGCTTTTCATCATGTAGTTATGTTATCATCCAACCTGATACGAATGAGCCAACACCTCCAACACAATCTACAAGACCTCTACTTCACCTCCCAGAAGCTTCATCCTATTTGGAGTTATACCTAGAAGTCGGTACTGACCTCCAACTTGGCCTTGACTTCTCTAGTTAGCCAATTTATGGCCAAATTTTCTTTCGCTCCTTCCTTACTTCTATCACTCCATGCCCATATGCTTTGACCCCGACTTCTCTGTACAAATCAAGTCGTCATAAAACAAGTCCTCTCTTCAAATCACCCTACTTTATATTCTTGAAACAAATCACCTTAAGCAACCTCTACTAGCAACATCCTTGCTCTCCCCAAAGTCGCTACCACCATGGACCAAGCAGCACATGCCAGTGCCGACCTCTCATTTCAGTGTCGATTGAAATAGATAATGAATTAGAACTTGCGCCTTGAGCCACGAGCTCTTCTAATACTCCAGAGCCTCCCCTCTAAGTTTCCTTCAATTCCAACCAACTTTGCTTCTGATTTGCTCGATTCTTCGACCTAACTTCCTATGCGATCACAACACTAGTAAACAACATCAAATCATATCATTCAACATATAATAACAAGCAATTTCATCCAATCAAACATGCAATCCATCAAAATAAGATAAACAAGTCAATTTCTTACCTAGATCTACATACAACATAAATATATAAGCATGAGCAAGAATGGTTTCTATTCAATCTAGATCATATACATAGTTTAACATGTAATTAAAGTTAGAAAAGGTTTTATGGCCAAAAATTAATTTAAAACATGTTAAATCCTATGATTCTACTATATAAACATGCATATTTTAGTGAGAAGGCAAAATTCAATCAATATGAATATAGATCCAATTTGGGCAGGAATTGAATGCACTTTAAATCAATCAAATCAATGATCTTTATCTTCTAGTTGATGATCTAATCTCTAATCCGCAGTCTAGTTTGATTTAAAGAGCAATTTGGGTGATTTTAGATGAAATTAGGATGGATCTAGGACTAATTAGGGTTTAGACCTGATTTAGAATGAGAGGGAAAAGTTTTAGCTTGACTCTTCAGCCCTCTATTTATAGTGTTTTCTAATTAGGCTAATGGGCTCACTAATGAGCTTAATTAATTACACACTAATCCTGGCCAACAGCCTTAAAAACTTGAAACGGACATAACTTTCTAACCGTAAGTCAGTTTTTCTGTTATGACAACCCTACGGAATGGGTAACCATCATCCTCAGGCAATGAAACTAGTTTGAGACTCTAATTTGACTCATATCAAAAGTTATAGCCCAAAATAGATTTCCAGGATCAAAATGGTCACATAGAAATTTAGAAAAAGTCATAGGTGTGTAAAATGTCCCTAAGAGTCGAATCCTAAAATTGTAGAATCATATGACCTCATACAAATAAAATAAAAATATTTTAAAATCCTCCGATACATAAAATACGGGTCGTTACAAGATCCATTCCTAATAGTTGTCTTCTTTAAAACCAGATCTCGTGTATTGCTGTTGAAGGTGGTAAAAAACTATGTTCCTGCACTGAAGTAGATGCAGTATTTGGGAATCCAGAGTTTGTAGACACCCTATCTTTCTGATGTAACCGTAAACGTAGGATAAAAAGTCCAAATTAGAATCCTATCCTTCTGACCATTATTGTGGAGTTCCTCTATACGAGAGAGAGAGAGAGAGTGTGTATGTGTGTCTATACACACACACACAAACACACACACACACAGACACACAAATACCGAATATTGTAAATTATGTTTCAAAACTAAAGAACATGTATATGTATAAATTTATAAAAACTAATATATGTTTGAAAAATAAAGTAACAAAACACAGTCTAATTTTAATTTAAAAGGAAATCAAAAGATTGATGATATTTAACATAAAAGTCCAGTTATAGTTATTTAATAAGTTCCTTTTTTTAAACAACTTTCAAAATATGCAATAAGCAAAAGATTGTATTTATAACAACAAACACAAAACATATGTACCAAATTTGCAAAGTGATTTCAAATAGAAAACATATGCAATTTATTCATATTGTATATGTAGTCATTAATAGAATTATGTCATAAATTAAATTTTGGTATCAATCAAAGGTACTTTTTTGAACAACATATTTAAAAACAATAACAAAAAAAGATAGAACAAAATAGGCACAATGTATTTGTTGCAAAGGTTCAGATCTAAACTAAATAATGTGAACAATTGAATAAATGTGAAATCATATGAATAGATCTAAAGATGACAAGATGAACGTTTAATCAATCAAATTATATCATAAAGTGGATTCAAATTAAAATAACATACATACATACATACATACATACATATATCAAAATAGGTCCGATACATGGATTGATCAAAATATTTCACTTTAAACTCGGCAGACTATGTACAATCCAAAAACCATCGATTTCAAATGTCCATGTAACAACTCTTCTTGCAATCGGGCTTAAAATAAGTCTACAGGTGCTTGGGTAATCTCATTTCTACCTTATCGCTAAACAGTTTGAATAGTGGCATAGATCTTATCTTCTAGGCAATGATTGCTAAACTCAAACTTAGTAGAACTCTAACATAATACACATTTCCTAAGGACTACTCAATGAACAAAGTAGACCGACATCCAATAGGAAGTTAACTTGTAAACACAATACCTCAATCAGACCTAAGGCATTGTTATAAACATAACACACCCCAAGTCAGACTAGAAATCTAGATGTGAGTATAATCATACACTATAATAACATATTAGTGTGGCCTTTGGTATAAACATATGCATATCAACAAAACCTGTGCAATTAAAGTGCTTAGCTATTCCGTAGCAGCGAAGGTGAAAAAAGTTTTAGCGGGGATAAAGCGGGGGTAGAGCGGAAAATAGCGGGGGTGCAAAATGATTTATTATATACAAAATAAGACATTTAAAGTTAATTTATTCCCGTTTTGTCATCATTGGTGTAGGAAAAAGAAACATTGTTTAATCTTATATAACAAAACCGAAGAATATCATGATTTATATATTTCAGATTCAGTGACTACAATAGATTTCTAACTTACGTTGAGCATTTAACCTTAAAGTTACCCTAGCGGGTGTAGCAGAAAATAACGCGACTTAAGGCGGATCTACTGTTCACTAGCATTATACTGAAAAGGTGTAGCCGTCAAAGAGCGCTATGTGCTATAGAGGGGATTTAGTAGGGCTTTAACTGCATGGAATCAAACACAACGACGTCACTCACACCATACAATACCCCACCCATAGTTCATTTCAATAAATTAGTGCTAACACAAATGTCATGGTTCTTTTCATCGTCACATACAACTACAACTCATGGTTCTTTTCATCATGATTCACAACTGCAACTCTAGTCAACTGAGATATCGCAGTCTGTCCATATTATATGAGTTGCTTCTTGTTGTATAAATTCAAATCGTAATTTCAAAAGAATCATTTTACAAGGTTCGCATTTCTTGTTAAACTTAAAAGAAGGCTAAATCATCTTCTAAAAATGTTGAAAAGGATAAATCATCTTCTCGTCTATGAGTCCCACCAGGATATCATGTTGATAAATCTGCTATGTGGATTTTCCCTCTACTCAGAAGTGTGGTGTGCACGGGGCAAATAGTCTATGTGGAGGGTAAATCCACTGAGGAAATTTATTAATGTGATATCTAGTAGGGACTCACAGATGAGGAGATTGTTTAGCCTTCTCAACATTTCGAGAAGATGATTTAGCCTTCTCAACATTTCGAGAAGATGAGGAAATCTACTCAGAAGTGTCGAAATGAAAGTTTTTGGAAATATTATAGCAACAAAGGATTTTTATAGTGATATTTTTCTAAGTAATGGGTTATAAATCGAATTTGGAAATATTTCACTAAGTGATTAAGTAAGATATGATGAAAATATCCTGTTATGGATATATATTTGAAATTGTTTTTCAATTACTAAATATACTAGGAAGAGATTTGTATATATATATTTGAAAAGATATTTTGGAATGAATATTTTGAAAAGATTTATATATGGGCCTAGTGACTGCTTATGGATGTTATATTAATAGTCAAATAACCGATTATCGAATATTGGCCAAATTCGTTGATCGTTTCGAAGAGACCGGGATCAGATTTAATTATCCGAAAACCACTTCGATCTGATTTGAGCGTTACGAATGGATATCATGAAGACAGTGAAGACGGTGATTCGGTTTGTCCAGACCCAGGACAACTTGTATAGACGAATGCTATCATTGCATCGTTGCTTGGAAGGCAGTGTTAGCATTCCAAGCATGAATGATATTCTAAAGGTAAACGTGGCCTCAAGCCTCATCAACTAGGAATAATTAAAACAGGGGAGATGCAGCAAGGCTAAGTGGGTCGCACCCAATTAGGGTATGTTATCACCTTTCTAGATACCCTCGGATATATAAATTTTTTGGATATGGTTGTGCACGGAAAAGAGAGCGCTCGATAAGGGTGGGAACATCCGAGGTGATAACATAATCGGTACTATCCAGGTTAGGGGTAGGCCGGTCTTTTGGCAGGGGATCCAGGCGAGGTTCTCGGTACATTTTTCTAGAAGTGTACTGTGACGGGCGGTACCCTAGTAGCCCAGTCATTGTATGGAATCCAAAATCCACTACGAGGCTTTACGGTTTTGATTGTAGAGCCTAGTATGCTGGAATTTAATTAATGTAACAATTTTGGCTATTTTAATAAGTATTTGTACTTAGACACTATTATCATATCACTGGATTTTCTATAAAAAATTTGGTTATCGTAAGGGAAAACCCGTCGTGTTTATGTGTGACGCGATTTTACGAGATATCTTTTGTTTTTCAAAGGATTTTGATAACTTTAATAATTCAAATTGAGTGTGTTTTCTCACGCTGGTTTTTCAGACTGACTCGAGTGTTATTTTATTATAATGCTCGAGTCAGACCGAGTATTATAGATTCAGGTTAGGATACTATGGAGCTCAGAAGACGAGCTGGATGATAGAGGCGTATACCTGTACTTGATTATATTCCGTTGTGTGTGTAAACTGTATAGTCAACATTGGTGAGGACATGTTATAATAACAGTCCATATTGATGTATGGATTGTTGTACTCTGATGATTGTATATATATTTATAGCTACAGATTCTTTTGTATAAAAATCTGTTATTATATATTATATTTTGTTCCGCTGTGATTGTGAGATTCTGTGTTGTTGATTCGGTTTCTGTTTTCTTCTACCTTTTCTTCTTTACTCCTAGCAATCGGTATTTCTGGTACTTGGATATTCGGCATGTTATACAGTGAACGTATTGATGTCAATTTTCGGGGGTCGAAAAATCCCAGGTCGCTACAGACGTTCTCTCTAGAATGGGATTTTCCTAAACCATTCATAGCAGAGGTCTATACATGATATCAACCCCATATTTCTCCATTTCTGGAAATTAAAGTCCACATGGATACTATAATGGAACCCAAGGTATTAAACAAGAGGATCCTCTTTCAGCCTTCCTACTTATTATTGTCATGGAAATCTTAAGTTTCATGTTGAATAAGCAAGCCACTAATGGAAATCTTCAGGTCCACCAGAAATGTAGAAGTCCCTTAATCACTAATCTTCTCTTCGCTGATGATCCGGTGGTTTTTACAAAGCCCTCTAGCTCAAGCATAGATTGCATTCTTCAAACTCTGGATGCTTTGAGAGATTTAAGTGGTTACAAGATTAATATGGAAAAGTCTAATATTCTGATAGCTGGACTACCTAAAAGTGAAAAGGAACTTCTTATCCTTCAATCAACCGTTCAAGAAATGCTTATCAACACTTCGTATCTAGGCATGCCCCTTCTTAGTTCCAAAATAACCACTAGAATATGTCTTCCCCTCTATGAGAAAATCGTAAAAAGCTTACCTTCTGGCCTAATACAACTCTATCTCAGGCCGAAAGACTCATTGTCAAACAATCTATAGCTACTGCCATTACTACATATTTGTAAAGACACTATATTCTCCTAGTTAAACTGATAAATATAGTGAAAAAACTCTCGATAGATTTTTGTAGCATGGTGATCCCCACTCGAAAAAAATAATCCATATAGTTTTAGGAAAATTCAAATGCCTAAGTGCATTGGAGGCCTTGATATCCAAAATATCAAACTATGGAATATTATTGTTATATCAAAGTTTTTTAACCTATTCTTAGTGATATGCACGTAAATGTGCATATTTTTACCACCATATTTAATCTATTTAAATTAAATAAATGATCATATCGGGTATTTTAACTTGTTTAAACCAAAATTCATTTTATTTTCAAATCGTCACATATCCATCTTCATCCAAGGGCGAAATGGTCATTTTGTGCATATATTAATTTGAGAAAATTTAATTAGAAATTTCTATATTATTTTATAGGAATTTGGCTTCATATACAAGTGGTTTCATGAAGATATATGCATGCACAAAGAAGATATAAAGGAATGGAGATGGAAATAATTCAAAGGCATGATAATGGAGGACCCCACCTACCCACCTTTCTTCATGTACAAATTAGAGGCTAATGCACATGCTTATGGAATTAATGGCTTCATGTACACTTAAAAGATGATTAGTAGAAGCTAATGATTACTTGGCCTCCACACTTTCTTAAGGGTATTTTGGGCATTCCCCAAAAATATGAATTAGGGTTTAACACATGTATAAAAAGCCCTTATGTTTCATGTAACCCTCTCTTCTTCCTTAGTCTCTCTTAGGCCTCCTTCTCTTTAGTTTTTAGCTTAGAAAATAAATCAAAGCTCTCTTTCTTTTCATGGCTACTTAGCCATTTCTTTTATGGAATCTTTTCTTTTTGCAATTTTCAATACATGCTCTTTTCTTCTTTTGTTTATTTCCTTTCATATTAGTAGAGTAGATTTGTTTATTTATGCAAGTAGTGTAGATTTTCTTTTATGCAATTAGAATAGTTCTCTTTTCCATTTGCTATCTTTTTCCTTTTGTTTATTTCATGTTGCTTTCTACATTTGTTGATTTGATAACAGATATGAGAGGCTAATCCCTACAATTTAGGGGTAATGAAGCTCTCTAGTATGTAGATGCAACATAATGTGATGTTTATGCTCTTCTTTTGTGCTTTAATGAGAATGCATGAAGTGGTTAACTTGTTGTTTTTGCTTTGAATTTGATAGCCTATATTGTTGACACCAAATAGGCTATACTTAAACAATCACTAACACAAATTACCTCTTCATCTACATATGATGATGGTAATGAAGTGAATGTTGAAATTAAAATTTGATGGTCTATATTTCTAATTAATAGTTAATAGGCCATACTTAAAATAGATTTTGCTTTCAACTTTGTTGACATTTTTCATATGAGTTAGTAAGTATTTTAAGGGATGTGCTATAGTTTGATGGCTTATGTTGAGCTAATTAATAGCACAAATAGGCCATACTTATGATAAGCACATCAATTAAACTAACTAATGACCAAAAATGAGAAATCATAATTTCATGTTGTGTTGATTTCTATGATCTAGAGAGTGGAAATTACCTCTAAATTGCCTCTACACTCTCATATTTTTATCTATTTCTTTTGCTAGTTTGTTAGTTTTCTCATTTTTCTAGCTTAACAATCTCTCGACTTTGGTATAATTTGATTGAATAGATTTTAAAATCATTAATTCCCTACGGATCGACCCGTATTCGCTACGTACTACAAGTGTACGCCGTGCGCTTGCGGTTATATTTTAATTTGAAATTTATCGACGATTTTCTAAACCGATAGAAATTCCATCGATTAACACTTAGCAACCATGAAAGCCATTAGGTGCTTTGGGTTCACAATTACCTCATTAAGGATAAGGACATTCAGATAATGCAATGCCCCCTAATGCTAGTTGGTAATGAAGAAACATCCTTAGAAATAGAAACACTATCCTTCCCCTTTTGCAATGTAATCCCTTAAGTGATACCAATGTTAAGTTTTGGACCTCTCCCCGAGCTTCTCCCAGTCTAATTCTAGGCAATATCATTAGCTCTAACCTTTAACACCACTAAAGTGCATTAGCAAAGGACTACATTCATGAGGGCAGAATTTCTCTTCCATACTTTGTCTCCTTTCAAGTCAGACAGTTATGGTCTCAACTCAAAACATTCATTTTCTCTTCAAGAAAGAAACGTGTGATGTGGAATGAAAAGTAGAAGGATCACTCCATCTCTTTAGTTTACAAGAAGTTACTTGGAAATATGAGTTATTTTCCTTGAGCAACATACATTTGGAATTTTGGTGGAGTGATAAAGGACAATCTTCTACTTTTAAGGTGATGGCTAATGCGATTCATACAAAAGGTAACCTAGCCGCCAAAGGAATTTCAAGAAATGCAACATGTGTGCTATGTAATATCTGTAAGGAGACTAACACTAATATCTTTTATGAGTGTCCTTTACATATTTTTATTGGTCCCCTATTCTTATTAGAGGTAATTTTTCCAAACCAACTATAACCAGCAAGGATGAATAGTTTAATCTTTTCATGACAACTGTTTGGGTAACCCCGAAAGTTCACATAATTTTGTTCATCCTTAAGGGATTCATAAGTGATATTTGGTCAAGAAGGAATGATCGAGTTTTCAAAGGGAATGCTAGAAATACTACTAAAATTATTCATATAATCCACTATATAGTGATGCATGATGTGAGAAATCAGAGAAATCTAACTCATCCAAGCTCTAGCTGGCATTGTATGATTGGTTTTCTTTTGTTTCCTTTAGTATCTTAGTTATTTTATGTGTTTTGTTTGGTCATATTTTCTTTTATTTTGACCTTTTTGTAATTTCATTTGTTTTTATTTAATAGAAGTGCTAGGCTCCCTCAGCACAAGCTTACCATTAACAAATATTATAAGAATAAATGCTATAAAGTTAAAATAATCTACTTCAATAAATTTGTGTGACTAATATAATTGATAACATGTTTATCAGTTAAAATATCTAAGTGAACTAAAATAAGATTTACAAATAAATATAAAATATACTTGCCAATAAATCTTTGTCATATTGTCATTAAGACCCATGCAAGAACCAATTTATACAACTACTTGACCTAGGATATGTTAGGATTTTTTATAAACCCTTATCTTGTATGATTTTATAAATTATTCTTCAAATAAAATTAATTTTAACCTTGTGTACTGCTCTTAAATACACGACCTTATAGGAAGAAGTTAAATCAACTTCACTCATCTGTTCTTCGTTCAAATCGATTACTTCTTATAGATACATCATTATGTGCCATAAAGAGGAGTGACTTTTGAGATTGAGTCTTTATTCAATTTTAGGTATATTCGAAACTCTTTCCAATGTACTCATCTATTAGATCAAATCGAATCAGTTTATTTTCTATTGCACATAGTTTAATTTACTTCCATTTTATATTCTATGAACTTATCATAGACATACCACATGCGTATCAAATACGCCTGTTCATGTTTGTGATAATTCATTGGTAAACTCAACAAAGTATGTGGAGCCATTTTTGTATCATCAGACTTACGATTGCATATATTTATGTGTATCAATACAAAGATTTCATCAACTCTTATGTTGCTTCCAATGAACGAGAGCTTTTCCCTTAATTGTTTGAGATATAGTTCACTGGTACTATATGATCCATAATCAAAGAATTATTTCTCCAAACCACGGCTTAATCCATAGTTCCAAAATAGTTGCAAATAAATTAAGATATCTGTATTTTCCAATGCAACACAAATACAACTATTATAGTTTTATTTTATAACGATCATAATATTCATATTCAAATAAAACTAAGTCTATTTTTCATTCAAGTTGGAAAAAATATATTATTGCATAAATAATGTTAAGTGTGTTTTACGAAAACAGTTTTCGTAGCACTATGCATTCAATAAGTGCTATAGGCATGCTCCCACTATTATGTCATTACTATAATAGCGTATGAAATTCGAAGCTCCATTCATCCACTTAATATATGCCACTTATTCCATATACTATAACCAATTTATAGTTGAGAGTTTTCAGATCAAATATCTTGAACTTAAAGAAATAAACCTCATAGAAAATAATTTTCTATATGAAAATACATTTCGAAATAGAAATCATATTTCTCATTCCAATGTTAAGTATCAATTATTATTTTACAGTTCTCAGTTTTCATTTTCGATGTTTCTTTATGAATCAGAAGTGACCATTCACTCTCTTCTTCCCAACTGTGGCTTAGGTAACATCTACTCTCATACATTCGCTTTTCTTTCAAAATGGTCGAACCACTCAAAGGAAACCCTTACTACAATATCATAATGAACTCTTTACAAAAGTGCATTTGGTTTTCCTTAACATTTAAGGATATCAAATATATTGCACTTTACATAAACTGATTGAATTTACATTTCAATGGTTGAATTCTTTGATTTATCTTGTAGCCTTTTTGGTCTAGTATTGCATTTAACACAACAAGATCATAATGGTGATCATCATATTGAATACGTGTTCTCACACTATAATTTACTTACTTATTTCGAATGAACTAATTTCATCTAGGTTTCATAGATTACGAGTTGCGATCATTCACCATATAACATTTATATGTTATTGAATATGGATCAAATATTCATATCATTGTATTGCTTTTAGAGTTCGAAACTCATTGAAGAAAATATGCACTCTCGGGAAAGTAAGCATGTAAGTGACCAATTTATTTGTAAGTATATTTCAAATTTATATTTATCAATCTTAGTTCCGTTCATTTGTATATTTGAACCAATAAACATTTTATCAGTTATATTAATTGTACAAATTTATCGAAGTAGATTATTTTAATTATATATAGCAGATGTTTTTAGAATATTAGTAAGGTTAAACATTACATTTTATTTTACTAATAAGCTCCCACTAGTTTTTTATGTTTCTCAAAACCCTAAGACAAAACATAGAAGTCTTTCGACTTCACTGGTGGATGTTAGGACTCGTTTGTCTTAGGATTCTGACCATGAGTCTGCTCAACAACTCATAGTCCTACAAAACATGGATAACTCCTTATCGATTGTATCGTATACAACTCCTAATATGTGGTTCCTTGTCCTATTCTCATTTCGACTTTGAGTTTGCTCAACAAATCAAAGGAGATTGTTCACCTATACCTACCTTTTCGCGATGGCCTAAGTATAGTACACGTACCTTGAGTTTGCTTAATAAATACATATAATTATCTTACCTCGTCTATTCTATATATTAATAGTACTACACATAACATCTCAAACTTGAATTTACTCAAAAACTAGAGGTTATGCAAGTAATTTATTAACATATAAATGGTAGAGGACAACTTTATATTAATGACTCATAATCTTTAATATATTAAATTAAATGATATCGACTTATGGAATAATGTATTTCTTATGAAATACCCTCGTGATTCAAGTGTCGGACACATCAGAAATCACGGTATACGTACCATGCATATATATTTAGCCCTTAAGTCTATTTAGGGTTTCTTATTATTTCACCTTTAATTGTACATTTATATTATATAATTTCTAATTATTATATAACTTTATAATTTAATTTACTTGTATAATAGTTTTATGTGTAACATATATTAATTAAACCTTATTTAGTTAATTAACATTTCAATTACTTTTTTATATTATTCGAATAAACATTTTAAATTGAATATGTGCATTATACCATTTATAGTTATACACATATATCTTATGTATATGCATTATATTATTTATTAATCAACATTTAATTAATTTATTTAATTAAAATTTTAATTAATTATAAATAATTTTGATATACATATATATTACCTTAAAATTTTAATATAATGTAACATATATCACTATATATGTTATTTAAGTTAATAAATTAACTTTTAAATTAATTATTTAATTAATCTAGTTAGCTATCAATAATTTTCAAAAAATAATTACTTTACTTTTAAAACAATTTTGAAAAATTATTTTATAACATTTATAATCATTAATTATTTAATTTTAACCTTTTCAATTTAAAATATTATTTTATTTATTTTAAATTTAACCTTTTAAATTTTATCTTAATTTCAAACCGCATTTTAAAATTACCCCAAGGCTCAAACCACAAATCAATTTGGGCCTTAATATTAAGGATAACCTTTGGGCTTACCTCATCCATTTGGACTAGGCTAGGAGCCCGATAAGGCGGAGTACTTAATTACCCAAATTCAAAATTATTCCTTACTTTATAGACAACCTACTATATTGGTAGGCTTTAATAAGTTAGCCTCGTACTGCTAGTTTAGACCACATAGACTATTGGGTTCTAATGCCATTATTGAAACTGGGCCAACAAGCGAGATAAATAGGTACATTTCAAATTTTATAACATTTTGGATCTTACTAGGCCTATGAAGCCTAAACTAATTTAGATCTGATCTAAATAAATTTAAATAAAATCATTATTTTATTTTATTTATTAGTAGAAAGATTTTGTTTGATGTTATATATAATATGCACATGTGATCATTTACACATGTATGTGTACATGCACAAGCAACATATACGGCATGCATGGTTTAGCATGCCCAAAATAAGTGCTAAGATTTACTGTGGCGCCCCACCTCTATGCTCACAATAACAAAGAGTATTAAAAGAAATACTGTCTGTTATTACGAAGAATAAGGCTGGATAGGAGCGGCCATCCGTAGTTAGGCCTTACACTAGTATTGGTTACCTCGACAGGAGTGGTATATTTATTTTTCTTTAATCTCTGTTTATTACTCCCATCGACATACCCAATTCCAGTATAAAACGAACTACGATGGTTCATAATAGTTTAGGAAAACATATATAATAATAACACAGATAAGCTAAATGCGGAACACAGATAATATAAAATCTCATATATATATAACTGAAGTCAGTTACAATACATGTGATACAATACATATGATACAACTACAACTGTCGACACTGGAAGTTACATATACAAGTACATTATTGTAAATAATATACTTGAATACATATCATCCTATACTATGACAACGACTACTCCAAAAGATATGAAGAGACTTCATAACTCAAGCAGCAACCCAAAGCAAGATATCAACAACCTGAAATAACTCGGTCTCACCCGAGCATTAAATTCAAAAGAAAATAACACACGGGTCAGTCTAATTCAAACTCAGTTATTAATGCACAGAAGCAATAATAATTAAATAATCAATTACACGACAGTCATAGAAATCTCGTCTATCCAATCCTTTAACAAGGAAATTGGATAACGGTAGATATAACACTAAACAGTGTTAAACAACAAATCAGCAAATTCAAATCATCAACAAGAATAAATAAAAAGATTATCAATGAAGATAATTTAGAAAACAACTGAATTGCCTATACGGCAATTAACAACAAAATCTAATTATTAAATAAATAATTAGAAACTCATAATCTAATTATCAAATAGATAATTAGACAACAACAAAATAATCCAGTCAAACCAAATCAAAATACACTTTCAAAATATTGAATTGAACACACAAAACAATTCAAGTAATTGAAATATCAATTCAAAACGCTAATTCTCTGTGGCTGCAGTACACGCATGCGTGCACTGCCTCGCCACTACAGCATATGAAATCATCACAACACCAAAAGTTCTCAGGTCAAATTCAATGCAGCAAAACCAAGCAAACATGATGCAATGCAATATGAACCAGACACCAATCAAACAGTGCATAGTGCACTGAAGATCTTGAACAAAACTCGAGTGAAACCAGAACAACAAGTGGAACTGGCCATCCAGTGAATCAAATGACACAGACTCGAGTGGAACAAGAAATAAATGTTCACAAGAAAAAGGCAACAACATGAAACTGGACAGTGCAAGTACAGGAAAATACTCAAGACAACTAAAGCAAGTCTCGACCAACAATTAGTGACTCAAGTCAAGCCACACAATGAATACATAAAAACTAGCTGCTGAATTCCAAATAAGCAAACCAACAACTATCCAGTTTCAAAATCAGTGATACAACAGTACAAACCAAACTGTAACAATCAAGTTGATGAAGCACAAGTATCAGACTCAGTGACACCAATCAAGTCAAGATCAAAACCTGGACCAAGACATGTCAAAGCAATCACAAGATATGGTAACACAGCATAACTCAAGTGAAGTTCAGGTCAGACCAAATACAACCAATTGCCAACAATGACCAGACTCACATATAGTGAAGTACAACATCTACAACAATAATGAATGCACAAGTAATGAACACTGCAACGTGCCCAAAGCAACTAAGGTGAACATCCCAGACCAGATTTTAAATCCAGACCAGAATGCACCGTGAATACATACCAAAGAAGTCAATACACAAAGCTAAATTACAATGGCCAAGCACTGATACAAAGCTCAATAACATGATATTACATGAAACCAACAGGGCCAAGAACTGATGCCATCGAACTACTCAAACCAACAAGCCAACATGGCAACAACAAATACACCAGAGATGAACTCAGGATAAGGAAAATTGCCAAAGTTCAGATTATCAAAAATTCCAAAAATAGCCGAGCATTGAAAATAACACCGTAAGTTTAACAGTGTTAACAAAATCGATGTTGAACAAATTCTTGCAGAGAAAATTTTCAATGGCCAACGTCAAACGAAATCAACATCGTCAAAAATCAAAATCGAAACAGTGATGACCGAGAAGAACGAACAGTTCAAAATCAACATCGAAACAAAATCAACTATCGAAGCATAGTACTGGACAATGAATAATCAAAGTCGAAGTCGACTAGAAATTCACGCAACAAGTCTAAGTCAAAGCCAGAAATTCAATAATTGTATACGAACGAAAATCAAAGAATTCAAACCCTACAAACTTAAGATTGAATTAGATGTGAGTGGGTATCACTCACCTTTGTCGAAGAACCCAAATCCAATCGCAGCCGAAGTCCTCCTCTTTCCCCCCTTCAGATCGCCGTAGCACGAATTTGCAAACCCTAATTTTGATCGAACAAAGAAAAGGAACGAGCCGCCATTTTTTTCCATTTGTTCTGGTTAGGGTTGCGAAGAGAAGTGAATGGGGATGGAGGAACGGTCATCGGCCTTGATAAGTATCACAACACCAAATAGGAACGTGGGCCAATTTTCAATTTAAAGCCCGCTTAACCCATTCAAAGAATTTCAACCGATTAAAAATTCCAATAGCAATTAACAACCAATTTAATCGTCATTTGACAATAATTAATTGTTACTAAACTCCGGGTTGTTACATTTACACTGCACTAGACATGTTAACCCCTACAATACATATAATCTATCAATTTATATATACACTTATATAATTAAATGATATAAAATATATTTATATAAAATTAAATATACATATATATAGACACACACATATAAAATAATGTAAAAGTAATCTTAATTTCATACACACACACACATAAAATAATATTTATGAATATATATAAACTATTTCAATTTTAAATTCAAATTTCAAACTTCAAATTTTAAAACTAGATTAAGATCTAAAATTACCTTTTAAACTTAAACTCATATTTATATTCTGCTAATAAATTATATATTACTAAAATATATATTTATATGTGTGTGGAGAATTTAATCTTTTTAAATGTAAGTATAGTGTGTGTGCATATATATACAATAAAATTAACATATAAAAATCATTTATAATATAAAATGTTGTTATATGATAAATTATATATACGTATTTCTTTTTGGCTATATTTATATTTTCACAAAATCATTTTTTTAAAATTAAATCAATTAAAAAAATTCTTTTTTTATTTATAGCCCAACCTTTGTAGAAAAATTAATTTATTTGAAATAAAATATCAAGTAAGTTTGTAAATTTGTGCATATTAACACACAAACATATATATATATATACATATAATAAATCATTAAACTAAGTTAGTTTGTTGTATTATAAAAGTATATATACATTTCGTATATAATAAATATATATAGGCCTAGAATAATTTTTTTTGAAATATTTTCGTGTATGTGATACAACAAAATTTTCACATATATATATACACACATAGGTACATATATATATGTGTGTGTATGTATTATACTTATATTTATATATTAAAATCAACTTTTGTTTTAAATTAATTTTAAATTATTTTAAAATTCAAATTATTTTATTTTATTTTTGGTTGAAAGCTTTTAAGTATGTATATATATATAATTAAATTTTAAAAACGGTATGTTAATATATTTATATTCTAGGTTGACAATACGTGTGTGTATAAAGATTCATGATAAATTCATCTAATTTAACCATATATAAATATGAACAAATGACAAATAAAATACCTACACTATTAAATTAGAATATTACCTTGATTATGGAGCAATAGTAATACCTTGATGCTGAACCAGTCGAACTCCTTTTGAATCTAAATATAAAACCTTCCGGAAAGCACTACCCTACTGAAAGGTCTACGCATCTTGTTGATATTTGATTCAAACTTGTGTTCTTGAAGTATAAATTGATCGAGGAGGTGAACAAGGTTTCGATCGGAGTGGGTAGTATGGAGGCTCAAAAAAAGATCACACAAATGAGGGATTATGGATGTTTAAATAGAAGACAGAAGGAGGAGCTAAAAGTGGATCTAGGTCCACAAATCTCTCTACCTATTAAAACCTCTTTGAATCAAATCCAGCCCCTCTATCCCACACCTATAACCAGCCATACTAAACACTTCATAAGCCTTCCTATAACACCCCGTAAAATTAACGAAAATTAATAAATAATTATTAAGACTCAAAAATTGAATTTAAGAAACTTTCAAAATTTCACCACAAAACTTACAACATTATGTTTATGGCGATTTTCTAAGCAACTTTCATATTTGGAGTTTTGCAATCGGAGTTCAAACGAAGAAATTAACAGTGTTTGAAGTTTTTGAAACGAAAATAATTAAAAAGGATTAAAAAGGAATAAATTATATAATTGCATGGACCCCACCGGTCGACATCAAGGGCATGACCGATTGAACCCCGGTGGTTGACTGCTGCCTATGACCAGTCAACCAGTCGAGAGCATGATAGCTAGGGTTGAACCTTGGCCGAATGGTCCAGATTTTATTATTTTAAATCTAACGGATACGGTTGATTCGTGCACCTATAAATACAGGCCTAACCCCTCATTTTTCTTCTTATATTTTCTGATTAAAGTAGTGAAGCTCTACCATTTTCCCTTTTCCACTATTTCTATTAATTATAATATATGTATATAAATCGAAGAAGGGCAGAAAATAAAAGAGAAGAAGAGAAGGAGCGAATCTATACTATGGAAAAAGGTAAATTTTCTAATTATAAATCTATATTCCCCTTAACCCCAAATCTCTTCTTGGATCTATAATTCAAACAGTATGTATATATTCTGTTATACATATTCTTTTGGATTGGAAAGGAAAAGGAGTCAAGTTAAAAGGATGGATTCAGATTTAGAGATTTGGAAAGCTAGGAAGGTGAGTGGGAAAATATATGATTTATATACAATATTGAAATTTATCACTGAGTTTTATTTAATTATCAAGCCTATGCAAGATCTATAGAGTTGTAGGCTTAGGAAGAACGTATTCAATCTCTCCTACATATAATGTAAGTTTGGTAATTAGAATGGAATGGTATACACACCCAAATCTGAAAAATTAGAAATCAGTCCCTAAAATTTGTTAGAGTAGAAGTTGATTCCGGATTTAGGATAATTGGGTTTATAAATTTGGATTGCCCTAATTTGATTTGGAATGTGAATTTCTATGTTTTAATTTAGTGGGAGCATTTTGGGTACAATTTAGTTGTATCTATCTCATGGTGTCCTTCTCCCCTCCCTTCATGTACCTTTATCTTCTTCTACCTTACCTCCTGTTCCTGCCATCCCCATCCCCGTTTGTCCTTTAGTTGGCCTTCCTCCTCCATTACCTCCTCCTCCAGGTGACCCTCCTCCTCCTCCTCCTCTAAACTCTGCCTTGCCTAATCCATCTGCCTCCTCTCTCTCAAATGAACACTTCCCATCCCTTGGAGCCACCTCTTCTTCTTCTCCTTCTGCTTCATGGTCTTCTCTTTTCAATTCGAAACCTAGGAATGCTGGTACTTATGTTCCTACTCATTTTGATATAGCTTACTCTGGTTCCCCCATTGATCCTCCTCAGGAAGTGCTGAATGAAGGTATTAAAGCTTGGTCAGACTGCTTGGTGGGATCTTTTTTGGCTGGTAATGTGAACTATATGGCTGTTAAATCCCATCTACAAAAAGTGTGGAAGCTTAAAGGATCGTATGATATCTTCTTTGATAATCAAAACTATTTTTTTAAATTTGCCTCTGAGGAAGACAAAAACAATATTTTACGAAGAGATCCCATGTTTATTAGGGGTCAAATGTTTATCATTTCTAAATGGAACCCGACCCTCTCTTCAGCTCAGGCGGTAGTAAGGTCGGTGCCTATTTGGATTCATTTCTACAGAATTCTGATAATGTTATGGTCTTTGCTAGGCATTAATTGGATAGCTTGTCACCTTGGAAGGCTTGTTTGCTATGATGAGAACACTGAAAGGATGAAAAGATTTGAATATGCTAAATGCTTAATTGAAGTGTCTCCTAACAAAGAATTGCCTGAATTCTTAGCAGTTGGTGATGAGTCTTGCCCTAATATTCTGATAGAATACTCATGGAAACCTCTTATTTGTGTTAACTATAAAGTTTTTGGTCATGCCACTGACCAGTGTGAGAGGAATAAGGGTTTGCATGATGGAGAAAAACTTGAGAACTCGAATAATAAAAATGAAATAGCTGCTGAGATATCCAAGGATGATGAAGATATTCAAGATGATAAAGAAAAAAGGGGATTTTATGTTAGAAGTAAAAAGAGAATTAAAACTGGGCAAAAGGTTTGGAGAAAAGTTAATAGGGAGATAAGTAACAATAATGAGATGAAAGAAACTCAGGAAGAAAGACCATCAGAAGAGAGTCAATTAAGCATAAGAAATGAAGATGATTCTGTCCCACTAGTTTTGTAACAAAATGAAATAATAACTGAGACTGTGCTGGAAACTAATAGGAGTGGAAATAAAGATACTGATAATGCCTCTTCGAGTCAGCAATTGGTGATCCATGAGGCTGTCTTGCTGCAAACAGTCAATGTCTCTGAGTTTGATATGTGCAATACCATAAATAAAACTGGTGAAGTTCAGAAGGAAATAATGTGTCCTGATAATAATGAAGTTATGCTTGATAATGTTTCTGCAATGCAAACTGAATGTGAGGTGGTGACTACTCACAATGCTTTCTCAGTGCTACAGGATATAAATGAGGATGATGAGGCTATGCAACATCATATTAATCACAATTCAGACATGCACAACGATACCCTTTGCTCTGACATGTACAATTTATCACCAGATAAAATCCCTCCTTCTCATAACTCTCCTCCTAATCATCAACTCATTTCTACATCTCCATACTCCTCCCTTTCACTTCCAAATCAAATATTCAATGACTTACTCAACTCTCCTTCAGCAAAACCAAATCTACTCCAACCTTCTCAAGCATTCATACCAGACTCCTCTGCTAAAAAGAAGAAAGGTCGTCCAAAGAAATCCACAAATAACTCCACAATTGACTTGGACAATGGGATCAATTATTCCATAGATCAAATTGGTTTGGTTGTTTTGTCTCATAATAATATGGCAAATCCTTCTTCTGGTGTTCAAACCAGAGCTTCCTTTACATCATTATCAAAATGAATGGAAATATAGGTTTTTGGAATGTTAGGGGTGCTAACTCCATTGACAAGCAATTAGAAATTTCTCACCTTATTTCTTCTCACAAAATCGATCTTATGGCTATTGCAAAAACTAAACTTAATCATGATACTACAATCAAAGCTGCCTCCATTATTCGACATGGCTGGAGCTTTATCCACAATCTTTCCCAAGCTCCTTTTGGTAGGCTGTTAGTTTTATGGAATCCCTCGATCTTCTCCCTCTCCCCAATCACTGTCCATAGGCAGTTCATTCACACTGAGATCTTACACATCCCCTCATCTACTTCCTTCTACCTTTCCACTGTTTATGAAGACAATAATGCTGCACAGAGGCAAATTTTTCTTGATATTCTTCCCACTCTTCAGCAGTCCAATCTGCTATGGCTTTGTCTTGGTGATTGGAACTGCATGAAATTATCTACTGATAAAAGTGGTGGATCTCCCCTCACTTACAATCAGACTTGACCCCTCAATAAAGCTATTTATGATGCTAACCTTATTCCTACCTCTGTTAAAGGTGCTTTCTTTACTTGGAATAACTCCAGTAAATCTGGAAAGAGAACCTATTGTAAACTTGATAGAGCTTATATGAATTACTCCTCCATTCTCAAATGGCCTAATCTCTCCACCTTTATCCCTCCTCCATCATTATCTGACCATTCCCCTCTTATTATTGACTGTGGCAAGGACTCTGTGAGAAGACGCTCCTCTTTTTCATTTTTTAATAATTGGTCTAAGCGCCTTAATTTCCTTAAAATTGTTAAAGATAACTGGAAATTTTATACTTTTGGCAACCCTATGTTTATTTTGCAGGCAAAACTCAAGCATCTGAAGATTCATCTAAAGGAATGGGTTCAGCAAACTTTTGGTAATGGGAATAGTATGTCTTCTGCAATTCGTGAAAAATTATTTCAAGTCCAACTGGATATTCAAAGATGTCATGATCAGACTTAGCTGTCTTCTATTGAAGCTTCTCTATTAAAGGACCTCTCCAAAGCTCTTGTTGAAGAAAATATAATGGCTAAGCAAAAATCTAAACATGAATGGCAACTGAATGGTGATAAAAGTTCGTCCACCTTCCATAAAACTTTAAAGATTCAACAGTCTTCTGAAAATATATCTTCCATTCTTGATATGCATGGATTGCCTTGTGATTCTCAAGATTCCATTTAAGAAGCTTTTTTGGAGTACTTTCATATTAATCTTGGGAATTCTCAAATTCCATCAATCACTCTGGATCAATTCTCTCATCTCCAATTTCCTTCAATTTCTGATGACATGGGGTCTGTCTTAATCAAGGAAATTTCGGAAAATGAAATTAAACAGGCTATCTTTGGAATGAACTCTAATAGCTCTCCTGGACCTGATGGTTTTAATGCTCACTTCTTCAAAGTTACATGGGATATAATTGGTGGTGATGTGATCAAGGCTATTAAGAATTTTTTCAAGCATAGTAAATTAATCTCCGGCATTAATGCTACTAAACTTGCTTTGATTCCTAAATCAATCCATCCTATGTCTGTTAATCAATTTAGACCCATTGCTTGTTGCAATGTAATCTACAAATGCATATCTAGGATTTTGGCTGCTAGAATGAAAATTTCCTTGGATGGTTTGATCTATTCTAATCAAAGTGCTTTTCTCCCTGGTAGAGACATCTCTGATAACATCCTCCTTGCTTCTGAACTTATGAAGGGTTACAACATGAAGCTCATATCTCCTCGATGTGTCCTTAAACTTGATATTCAGAAGGCATATGATTCTGTTCAGTGGAAATCAGTCATTTACATTCTTTATAAGATGAACTACCCTGTCCCATTTCTATGTTGGATATATACTTGTATATCCACTGTCAATTACTCCCTTAGTATTAATGGTTACAACTTTGGATATTTTGGTGCTACTCAGGGTATTAGACAGGGTGACCCTGTCTCTCCTTACCTCTTCATCTGTGTTATGGAACTTCTCACTTCTCTAATTTTTGCTGCTATGTTTAATAATCTATTTGATTATCATCCCTTATGTAGGAAGAACAGAATTTCCACTCTCCTATTTGTTGATGACCTTCTTCTTTTTACTAAGCCTAACTATAAATCTATTAGTGGGGTCTTAAAAGTTCTTGTTACCTTTCAGGAATTGACTGGTCTATCCATTAACAGAAGTAAGTCTAGAATGTGTATTGCTGGCCTCCCTGATGTTGGAAAAGAGATGATGTATACTCTGTTAGGCCTATTATCCCCTTTCAGTGATAATGAATCCTATCTTGGGGTTCCTTTTTGTTCCTCTAGAATAAGGACTTTCCAATGCTTACAGCTGTTTGAAAAAATTACTGCTAAGTTATCTAGTTGGAATTGTTCTAAATTTTCTATGGCGGGTAGGCTTGTTATTGTTAAATCTATTGTAATTTCCATGTGTGTTTATTATGCCAGAATCTTCATCCTACCAGCCAAGCTTATTAGCATGATCAACTCAGCATTGAATCATTTTCTGTGGCATGCTAACCCTTTCTCTAAGAAAATGATTCCTATTGCTTTTAGCCATATTTGTTGCCCTCAAGAAAAAGGTGGTCTTGGAATTATAAATATTAAGCGATGGAATTTTGCTATGCTATCATCTAGAATTGACAAGTTATTGAGGCATGACAATAATTTGTGGGCTTCATAGTGTAGACATTATCTCATTCGAGATAGTAACTTCTGGTGTATTACTCCTCCATTTGACTGCAGCTGGTCCTGGAGGAATATCTTGAGAGGTAGATATATTTTTCTACCTCTGGTTCAGCAGAGAATGAAAGACATTGCCAAGATTTCGTTTTGGTATGATCCATGGCCGGCTAAAGGAGTTATTCTAGCAAATATTATTGATTATGACACTAGAAGCATCTCTGGTATTAGTTGTAATGCATCTGTTCAAAGATATTGGGCTGATGGTAGGTTTTCCCTTCCATATTGCAGCTCTGCAGTAGTTAGAGCTGAGTGAACTGCTATTCATAATAAGTTATATAGCCTTAGCAATATTCATGTTACTTGGAATGACAAGGTGCATTCGATAAAATCTGTTTATGATGCTCTTGATCCCTCCAATGATTATCCTACTTTTCTTTGGTTTACTAGAATCTGGGATCCTCTTTCTATCCCTAAGGAAAATCTATTCATGTGGAAGGTTTTGAAGAATGGTATTCTTACTCTTCGTAAACTTAAAAAATTTGGTATTATTCAATGTGATACTTGTTCCTTGTGTGGTTCTGATGTGGAGACTATGGCGCATTTGTTCTTTGAATGTGATTTTACATTCCATATTTGGAATATGATTTTGCATCACTATGGTTATCATAGGCCTACGCATAATTCTCTTATGGAATGGTACAATATTTTCAAGGCTAATAGGTGGAAGAATGAAAGAGGTATATTGCTGCTAAGAATCTCAAAGAAGGTTTTGTATTTCATTTCGATGGAGAGGAACAGTAGGGTGTTTAAAAGGCAATCTTCCTCTAAACATGTATTGGTCCTTTCTATTACTAGATCAATGTAATCTCTTATGTGATGACCTATTATCTTTGGTGGTTTGCTTGTTGTAATCTTTTGTAACTTTTTTGTTCTTAATAATAATGGTAGGGGTCCATTCAACCCCGCTGCCTTTGCCAAAAAATTCCGTGTATTTCCATAAATTATCTAATTCCACAACTGTGTATAAAAAAGTGTGTGGTTTGAAGTAATAAGGAGTATACCAACAATGAAAGTGATATGTAAACATTTTAATAAATAGTTTGCACTGTTTATTTCAATAAAAGAAAAGAGATAATTCCTTGTAATTTCAAACGGAGCAAAGTCTCACTTTTGGGTAATTTATGGAAAGTTATAATGGTAATTCTTTTTGGGAAGGATAGCTCTAATATATTAAAATGTGGAAATAAATATTCCTTACATAATGTACATATAAGTATGTTTTGGAATTCCTAAACGTAGGAATTAATAAGTTAGAAATAGGAATACACACACACACTCACAAATGTATAACCGTGCCTAATAATTAAATAAATATATATAGACACACACACGTGCACATTACGTAATATATAACGATATTCGTATTGGTTATAACTAGGTCGACTAGTTATCAATAGTTTAGCAAATTATAGGACTAGGAGGTGTAGATGGAAAAAAGAGATAGTTACTCCAAAATTAGTAGGGAAATAAATATGTAGTTAATAGGGAGTAACAGGAATTAAATTGGGACATAAATGTGTTTAATGGTATTGATTAAGGTGTTTAATATAGCTTTTATGGGGAAATGAAATAGGCATAAAAGGTTGAATTAGAACAAAAATTAAATGCCATCAGTGATTGTTCAATTTGAATAATAATGACCCTTTACAATGGCAATTGACATTTATGAGACATAAGAGAGAAATAGAAATAGAGAATATATGTGATAATCATATAAGATAGGAATTAAATGCTAGGAGACAATAAAATTTTCATAGTTGGAAATTATATAGCCTTAATAATACGCTTAGGATGTGTGTGAATTAGTGGGCCTAGCCCAATATTTCGGTCTAGGATAATTCGTTTAGTTTAGGATGGGTTAGAATGCGAGGTTGGTAGAGTTACACAATAGAAGTCTGCCCTTCACTTAAAAGCTACCAGTAGTTATGTATACTTACTACTAATGTGGGACATCTCCAACCATAGGACTTGTGGGAAGGGATATAAATTTGTGTATAGATGGGGGAAAATATACCAAGGGTTCGCCTTGGATTTGAAGTATTAAATGACTCGGTACCTTTAGGGATGTCAAGGGGTTTACTTCGAGGTGGAACGTATTAAATGGTCATTGGGTCTGCCACTTCCCTATTTAAGAAGTCTTAAATAACCTACGACGGTACCTAATTAGGGAAATGGGGTCTGCTTCAATTCTAACAAGAGGTATTAAGTAACTTGAATGAGCATTTTCCTTGAATGAGCATTTTCCTTGACTTTCATTAGGGTAGTCTAAATGAGATTTCGGTTGTGGGAAGTCGACGGACAATGTTAGTATTATTGTTGTACCCGATATTTAGTAGTAGGGCTAGTATATAAGTATAACCACCAGCGGTCCCGAGCAGTCATTAGCAAAAACTTGGGTTATGCCCTGACGGGTTTCTCTTCCGACTAGTGCAAAATCTGTATGGGATACGCAAAGAATGTACAATGTAAGTACCTTAGGCATTGATTTTGATGACAACAACTATATGACATTATATAAAATATATATACTAATATTTTTATCAAGATATATATATATATATATATATATATATTGCAGGATATTAGGCAGGTATTAAATAAGAAGACTGTACAGTATCAAGTGAATGTTCAATAGGCTGATATAAAGATTCAAGAGTTAGAGATTAAAGATTCATGAGTATTGAAGAACTCAAGGTTTCTCAAATAAGTTATTGAGTCATAGAATTTTTGTTAAAACCCTGATAGCACTTCTTTGATCTTTCTCTTCTTTTCAAATGGTTTTTATTCTAAATTTTAAAAATGATTTTAAAAAGAATTCCTATTCTCAAAATGATCTCTCAAAATAACCTTCAAATTAATTTTTTTACATGATTATTATATTTTGTTATAGTTTTGATTTTGTGATTTCACAATATTTATAAGTACATTATAATATTTATAACTTTGATTTTAAATATATTCACTCATACTTCATATATATTATTTTATTTCAAAAAAAATTCATATTAAATCCTTTATATATTTCAAAATAATTTTATATAGTTTTATTAAGTTCTGATATTATTAAAATATGTATAAACTGTATTTAAATAAGTTTACAAAGTATAAAAATATTTTACATTGTATAACATTTCAAAAAAAATTAAATAACTCTTCAAAATGTAAAGGGACATGTCGACATATGGACGTAGGTTTCAAAATTCAAATTTTGAATTGAGGTGTTTTTTCGTTGTATCTCTTCGCGAATGGACATGACTATTATTTCTCTGTAAATAGGAGTTAAACCAATGAATTTTCTTTAACTACTTTCTTATATTTTCTCTCCTCTTTCACTCTCATGTTTTCTGAAAGAAATTCTACTCAATCTTCTCAAATTCAATCAAAATAAAATCCAAACTCCAATGATTTGATTCTCTGTTGACTAGTCTCTGATCTCTCTCATCTCTCTCACTCAAACAAGATCAAAGTGCTATTCAAAAGGTTATATGATTATTTGTATTCAAGATCAACAATCTATGTCTATAAAATTCTATCAAATCATACTTTGTATATTGGTGGGTGTGATTACAGCCCATGTAAATCAATTGGTTGTGCTTGCTGATGCAAAAATTCAAGTGGGTGTGCTTGTGACCCGTGTAAATCAAGTGAGTCTACCTAGAGTTTGGAAGGTTTGGAGGGTGTGTCTCTTTGCCTTGAAATCGAGATTGCATTGACTTTGCTATTTGAAAAGAAATCTGTATAAGGAATTGTATAGGACTGGATGTAAGGTAACTCCGAACCAGTATAAAATCCCGATGTGATCTTTAATTACTTTTACCACATTTATATTTATCTATGTTTGAATTTTGATTTCTAATTGCATTGTTTAGACTATAATCTTAAAAGAATTCAAAAGGATTCACAAAATTTAGAAAACGCTATTCACCCCCCCCTCTAGTGTTAAATTAGCTTTAAGATCCATCTTTCGCTATATAACATTTGGTATCAGAGCATTGGTTTTCAAAGTATTCATAATTTTGATTTCTGAAATTAGCTAACAACATTGTTAGTAATACTATTAGTAGCACTGTTAATCCACTTGTTAGTAATTCCTTTATGGAAGGACAATCTACTACTAGACCCCACTTCTAATGGCAGTAATTATACATATTGGTCGTGTAGGATGAAAATTTATTTATAGTCAATTGGTCTACATATTTGGAACATCACACAAAATGAGTACACTGAGCCCGAGATTAATTTTTCAACTTGGACTGCTGACCGAAAGGCAGTTGCTCAAAGTAACTCTAAAGCAGGCCATGAATGTTTTGTTTTGTTCATTGGATAAAATTGAATTTAATAGTGTCTATTTGTAAGTCTGCATTTGAAATATGGTGGACATTACAATTTATACATGAGGGCACTAGTAAAGTCAAACAGACCAAAATTTCTATGTTAACTAATCCGTTTCAATTATTTAAAATGAGTCCAAATGACTCTATTTTGATATGTATAGTAAATTCCAAGATATAGTTAATTCACTAATTGCACTTGGTAAATTTTTTTTCGAAGAAGATCAAGTTAGAAAAATCCTCAATTCGCTTGCTCATGAATGGGACCAAAAGGCTCTTGCGATTGAAGAGACAATGACATTAGCACTCTGAAAATTGAAGAGTTAAGTGGCAGTTTAAAGTCAGTTGAATCAGAAATGCAGGGCAAGAGAGAAAGCAAGGCAATAGAGAAATCCATCGCTTTCAATGTCGCAAAGATGATCTAGATTCAGACAATGATGATGATGGAGAAATTGCCTTCATGACAAGAAATTTCAGAAAATTTTTGAAGTATAGAAAGATGAATAATCTCGGGAGATATGGTAATAAAAATCTAGGAAGTGGAAATGGAAGCGGAAATGGTGTTAGACATTTTAACTGCGATGAACCTGGCCATATAAAAAGAGACTGTCCACATCTTGAGAAACCCAAAAATAGACCAAAAACTGATTCGTCAAGAAAACGGAGAAGAGTTTATGCAGCAACACTAGATGATTCAGGCACTTTCTCAACTGATAACGAACCAGATACATAGAATGCTAATATGTGCTTCACAGCGATAATTAATGAGAAATCTGGAGAAACGGAACAAAAACAGATACGCATTTAAATAACAAAAATTGAATTTTTGTTGGTGTTGATTGTTGTTGATTGCTAGGAATAACCTATAGATTAATAATAATATTGGATGAATACTGTGTATGTATATTTTAAATTTTGTATACATATATACAATGAAATATTAAATAATAATAATATAAAGTATATTTAAAATATTTTGTTAGGTATATATTAAATAATTATTATAAGATAATTATAAGTATAGATAAATAGGAATTATTTATTGAATTTCTCTCTTTTGAAATTTTCGACCTATATGTCAACATACTCCAGAGGTATATGTCGACATATCAGATAGATTTTGAATTTCTATTTCAAATTCAAAATTTGAATTTCCCTCCACCTTTTCACCAACCCTTATGTTCTGAAAGATGTCTCTTGACCAGAGAACACGTCCTTTGATTCTCTATCTATTTACTCTATCTCTATCCATTCATTTCACTTTCATTTTCAAATTCAAAAATCATTAACTCTCTTATCTCTTTAAACTATTCTTCAATGGCATCCTCAAGGAATACTCCATCAACTATAAGGCTTTCTAAGAAACAAAAGGCTTTCTTTTCAATGACAAAGAAGCCATGCTAGCTTATATAGAGTATATGTCTTTCAGAAAAGTCTCTCCCGGAAGATTTGCTATTCTTGAAGGGTTTCCTACTTATGATCTTTTCAATCTTTGTTTGCAAAATGAAATTCTTGGTTTAATTGATGCTTCTCAAAATGATTTCGTTTGTTATCCAAATTTAGTAAAAATGTTTTATGCCAATTCGAAAGGAAAATTTTATAATGGAAATGAAAGAAAAGTTTAGAGTAGTGCCAAGGGGACACAAATTGTTTTAAATTTTGAGATTTTGGGTCACATTGTCGAATGCAAATCTAGTGGAATGGACCTTTCAACTTTTCAAATTGATTTTCAAAACCGTAAAGTGATTCACGACATTTTCAAAAGTGATGATGACTTTGAATTTAAAAACAAGAACTTGCATCCAAAAGCAAGAATTTTAAGCCTTATTTTGCAACAAAGTATCACTCCTATAACGGGTAATTATAATAACCCGACTCAAAAAAAATTCAAAGCACTTTCGTCATTTACGGTCAATACGACATAAGTTGGTCTCAAGTCATTTTGGACGAATTTTTTTCTAAAAATCTTTCTAAGCATGAAAACAAACTATTTCATGGTGTGTATCTCACTAGAGTTTTCACTTACTTCGGTGTTGACCTTAAAGGAGAGGAAACCATTCGTCGAAATTTTTTTGACAAGGCTACCATCTCACTTATGCCTATTTCATCCTTTTTCGGGCCTTATGAAACGCTTGTGGAAAAGGAACAAAGATTGGCCTGGGAAGAAGAGCAAGGTATAAGAGAAGAGGAGGAGGAGGAAGAAGATGAAATGGAAGAGGAGGAGGATACTTCCTTGTAAAGTATGAGTATGTCATCTAATCCATCCAACAAAGATCTTCTCAAAAATCAATGAAGATCATTCACAATCAAAGGAAGCTTAAGAAATCATTTTCAAAGAAGTTTACTTCACTTTCCATCAAAATGGATAAATTCTTGGGAAAGGTCATCTGCAAGCTTGGTAGTTCTTCTTCATCTTCATCCACATCTTTCTTGTTGTTTGTTTAAGTTATCTATCTTTGTATTAGGATGTTCAAGTTTGAATTTTTGTCAGTCTTATATATCTTCCTTCTATTTCTAATGTATTTCATGTACTCATAATTATTATCAATGAAATTCTATTTCCTACTTTTATACATTGTTAATCATCTCTGGAAAGTCATACAAGTATAATAGTATATGCCAAGTACAATAGAATAGTAAAATAAAGTAGTTTTGAAAATTATAGTGCATATGTCGACATATGCAAATCATGTATGTCGACATTTAATAGCTAGTTTTCAAAAAAATAAAAAATAAAAAATAAAATAACTGTCAAACACCTATTCATTGCAAACAACTTCTTACCCCTATATATACCTATTCATTCCAGAAAATCATTATTTTCAATCTCTTTCTTCTCTCTCTTTCATATATAAACTTATCTCTTCAATAATGTCTTCACCACATCAAAAAGTATGGGAAAATCTTAAAATGACACTTGAATCATTCAACAATATTCTTACCTTCATTCTTAGAAATCAAGGACACTTAGAACTAAGTCAAATGTAAATGATTAAAGAGCAAGAGAAGCACTTTGATGCCATTCAGCGGATGATTTCTTCTCTTATCAATGATGAACCAACGGACAATCCTGAAACTACCCTAAACAAAGATGATGAAAATTGGAATGTTATCAAAGCAGATCTAATTTTCGGATCCGATGGATGGGTAGAAGTTCCTAGGGAAGTCTAAAGATTGATTGGTTTGGATTTAAATAAGTATGTATATTAATATATTATGATATTGATTTGTGTGGATTGGATTAACTTTATGTGTATTAACTGGATTTGATTTGTCGCATTATATGATTGATTGGTTTGGTTTACTTGTTTTATCTAACTTATCAAATGTATTGATTAATGTGATTAATACAAGTTATTTTTGACCACTCTTATGATTACTATTACTGCCTTTTCTAATTGCTTTTATATCTCAGTATTATATATATTATGTAGTGCCTTAGTTAGAGGGAGTTTCTAGTTAGATTTTTTGTTGATGACAAAGGGGGTGAAGTATATAAAATCTAGGGTTAGAT
Source organism: Allium fistulosum (assembly GCA_030737815.1). NCBI lineage: Eukaryota > Viridiplantae > Streptophyta > Magnoliopsida > Asparagales > Amaryllidaceae > Allium > Allium fistulosum. The sequence goes on from CM060906.1 coordinate 860,452,596, forward strand.
TAAGGGGGGGTTTTGTAACGTAGGGGGAGTTATAACGAATTTATATACATGGTTGTCATCATATCAAAAAAGGGGATATTGTTAGTACCTTAGGCATTGATTTTGATGACAACAATCATATGACATTATATAAACTATAGATAATAATGTTTTTATCAAGATATATATATATAGTACACGATATTAAATAGGTATTAAATAAGAAGACTGTACAATATTAAGTGAAGATTCAAGAGGCTGATATAAAGATTCAAGAGTTAGAGGTTGAAGACTCATGAGTATTGAAGAACTCAAGATTTCTCAGGTAAGTTATAGAGTCATAGAATTTTTGTTAAAACCCTGATAGCACTTCTTTAATCTTTCTCTTCTTTCCAAATGGTTTTTAAATATTCTAAAATTTTAAAAATGATTTTAAAAAGAATTCTTGTTACATAATGATCTCTCAAAATAACATTCAAATTAATTTTTTTACAAGATTATTATATGTTGAAAAATTAAGTTTTTAATTAGTTTATATTTTAAATATACTTCTAATTTATTATATTTTATTATAGTTTTGATTTTATGATTTCTAAATATTTATAAGTATATTGTAATATTTATAACTTTGATTCTAAATATATTTACTCATACTTCATATGTATTATTTTATTTTAAAATAAATTCATATTAAATCCTTTATATGTTAAAAAATATTTCAAAATAATTTTATACAGTTTTATTAAGTTTTGATATGGTTAAAATATGTATAAACTATGTTTAAATAAGTTTACAAAGTATAAAAATATTTTACAATGTATAACATTTTCAAAACATTTAAAAAAATAAGTTTTCAAAATGTAAAGGGATATATCGACATACTCGCACCCTATACGTCGACATTTGGACGCATATTTCGAAACCCAAATATTGAATTGAAGTGTCTTTTTGTCGTATCTCTTCAAAATGGACATGACTGTTGTTTCTCTATAAATAGGGGTTAAACCAACGAATATTCTTTAACTCCTTTCTTATATTTTCCCTCCTCTTTCGCTCTTTTGTTTTCTGAAAGAAATTCTACTCAAAATCTTCTCAAATTCAATCAGAATCAAATTCAAACTCCACTGATTTGATTCTCTATTGACTAGACTCTGATCTCTCTCATCTCTCTCACTCAAATAAGATCAAAGTGTTATTTCAGAGGTTATAGGATCATTTGTATTCAAGATCAACAATCTGTGTTTGTAAAATTCTATCAAAACATACTTGTATATTTGTGGGTGTGCTTGTGGCCCGTGTAAATCAAGGGAGTCTACCCAGAGCCTGGAAAGTCTAGAGGGTGTGTTTCTTTGCCTTAAAATCGAGATTGTATTGACTTTGCTATTTGAAAAGGAATATGTATAAGGAATTGTATAGGACTAGATGTAGGGTAACTCCGAACCAGTATAAAATCCTAGTGTGATCTTTCCTTTTTATTTTTACTGCATTTATATTTATCTGTTTTTGAATCTGTGATTGCAAATTGCATTGTTTAAACTATAATCTTAAAGAATTCAAAAAGATTCACAAAAATTAGAAAATACTATTCACCCCCCACTAGTTAAATTAGCCTTAAGATCCATCTTCGCTATATAATAAAGACTTCATTATTTAACTAGTTATTTATTTGTCAGAGGTAGGCTAGTTAACCCTTAGATAAGTCTTTGAGATGCGCTAGTAATACGATAATTAAATTATGAAACCGTATCTAGGGGTCATCGGTCTCTATAGTTAGAACCGATTGACCAGTGATTATGTTACGGAGGACACGCTTAAGGGTTGAGGTATTAAATTGTCGTTGGGTTTGCCTCCTCCCAACTCAAGAATTATTAAGTGGTCGAGGTTTTCTTTTAGGTAGTACAATGTTTAGATATATATGTATATAGGCATATACATATATAGTTATACCTCGGAGAAGGTTAGACATATCGTACGTGTAGATGGAGTTACATGGAATAGTCATGAATAACACTTAAATAGAAATCAATGGACATAAATTATTATCATGGATAAAGTATGTAATTTTCCAGTCATTAGAATGTTGTTCTGATCCCCCCCTCATTACAACCCATAGTATAGATTTAGAGGGACATGCTACTGGTGCAAGACGAGAACTGCAGATGGTGAAGTCTTCTCATTCATGCTCGGCGCGGGCTAGGCAATCAGATACTAAAGGAATAATATTGATTCCAAGGTAGTAGTCTTGGTCAGCATATATGTTCTGTTATATTTTTTTCCATTCTGTTGTGAGTTTCTATAGATAGCTCTCTGATATACTTATGTTTATTACAGGTTGCCAAAACCAACATTTCGTACTCTAATGGACTTAGGTTTCGATTAAGTCAAAATTCAGACCCATTAAGGTGTGAGTTGTTACATTCGGTATTGGAGCTTAGATTAGTCGACCATAGGAGTTAAGACATGGTGAGAAAAAGTATTTGTAGCATGCACGTGCGCGCGCGCACGCACACGCACACACACACACACACACACACATATATATATATAACACCAAACTCTATAAATTCCGACTATAGAAGTAGCTATGACCTTGTTATGAAAAGATGGATGAGGCAAATATGAGTCATAACAATGAATGGAATAAATTTATACACCTACCCCGGTTACCCCTTAGTGTGTAAGTCGTACCTCAAGGGGTTGACCAAGAAGAGCATTAGCACGACATATATAAGGATCCAAAAGCTAGATGGTACTTGACTCCTTTATTGGGCCTAGGATACCTTATGACTGTGGATTTCGATGGATTGCTATTGAAGATGTAAATTTCATCTAGATAAATGGGAAGTAAGAACCTATATGTTGCAAGCATCTGGAAGCAAGACATGATAAAGGATTGAGCAAGTTCTCGCATAAAGGTGTGCATTAATCACCACAAGATGATTGCTGAATTTTTGATGAAGATGAGTTAACAATGAGTAGAATAGAAGGAAAGTCCAAAAGAAAGGATGAATTAAAGTCCATTTCTAAGTCTGACCCTATGTGAAGGAATTTAACAAAAAGATTTTGAAAGTTTCTTGAAATGTTTTGAATGGTTTTTCAAAGGATTTATTTTAATAAAAAGACCATGTCATTGAAAAGTTTTTGTTTCAAAAAATAAGGAATTTTGAAAGTTTAAAGGGTTATTTAGAGATTTCTAGTGAAGTTTAAAATTTGTTGGGTCAAAAGTTTTCGATTTGAAGGTTTTAGTAAAGGATTATTCATTTTCAAAATGAATGGAAAAGAAAGTGTATGTTTGGCTCGATGATTTTTCATATTTCCGTAAATTTAGAAGTTTTTTTTTGAAATTCTTTCTAAGGGGTGGATAAATGGAAATGGTACTTGATTGAAATGGGGTAAAGAGAATAGATAGGAGGAATATTCCTATATAAGAAAAATATGGAGAAATTGCTGAAATAGATTTATACATATCTCTTTTCATGGTACTGAAGAAAAGCCCAATAACTAAAGCAGTGGGAGAACGCACTGTAATGAGTCAATGGGAAAACAATAAAAGATGAAAAGAGTTATGTAAGGAGAAGCCAGTTGAAGCCAATTTAGGTAGAAAAAATATTAATAGTAGTAATACTAGGAAGTTTAAATAGGAACGACGTTAGGAATTATATTAGAGTAGTGTTAGTAATCTAGTTAGGAACAATGTAGGAAATTAGAGGCAAACACGTAGGAAAAATGAAAATTTTCCATAAACATGTGCAATAATTGCCCATATCTTTCAAAAGTCCCCCTCATGTGCTATTAGAATCTTCGCTAAAGTTGAAAGTGGAAATTGCATGTGTAGTTGGAAAATTGTAGGATTGAAGTTATCCTTGTCTACTCTAGTTTTCATTGTTTAAAGTCAAATAGAAGACGATTTTGAAAAAAAATGGTATGGTATAGCAACTGCGTTTTTTAATTCAAACATGATAAATTTTTTGAGTTAAAAATCCTATTTTTAAAGAGGTAAATCTCTATTGTAGAAAGTCTTTGAATAAAGAAATTTGGTTAGAATGGGAAACTTTTTATGGCTCCTTTTGGAAACCAAGCTACTTTTTAAAAAGGTTTCTAAGTTTACATTTTCAAAGATAAAAGTTTTGAATTAAGTACTTCATGAATATGAAGTTTTATTTTTATAAAGAGTTGTGAAAAACCAAACCAATTTTTGATATGGAGTAAATAGGGATGATTACCTAAGTAAGATGGAGTAAAGGACAAGGCTATGAATAAATAGCTGCGAATGCTAGTAGCTTATCAACAAGGAATCCCCGTTGAATATAGGAATATTGGTATGAACCTAGGAATGTTGATTAGACATGTGCAAAAGCCACAAGAAGAACCCTTAGATAAATAGGGAATGGTATCAAAGTACACTTTTGCGAGTCCTAGGGTATGCTCGCATGAAAGATCAAGAATAAAAAAGGTAGATACCAAAGTTCGAGACTACTACCAATAAATTTTGATTGAAAGAAGGTAGTAGTATGATTGGAGAAGAGAGTAATGAGATGGAAAACACACAGAGAGGATATTGTTTAAATGAAGATTAATAAGGGCAAGATAGGTGGTAGAAAAATTATTCCACCAAGCCAATTTTCCAATGAGTTATTTTAAATGTGCATAGTTTATATTTCATATCCATTGCAGTGTGAGAACACACAATTTATCCTGTAATTGGTTGTAATGATTGAAACAATGGATGGATCTTATTTATTGGGAGCCAAGAAGGTAAGTTAAAACTTACGGATTATAGTTGAATGACATACTAGAAACATCCATCTTAATTGAGTAAGAAGTGATAGGACCACAACATCATTAACACCAGTTGATGATGAAGAGTGGTTTCTAACAATTATTTCTTTTAGGTCATTTGAATAGCCAGTTATTTCTTTTCGAATATTGAAAAAGTGTACGATATGATATGTGTTATGTTCATATTTTATCATGTCCGACAAAGGTGACAGTATACAAAGCATAGAGAATAACAAAGTAAACATATGTTTTAGCTTTGGAATTTCTATTTCCATACCTTGTCGATAGGGAACAGAATCTTGCATTTAGAATATTTCTGTTCTAACATCCAAAAATAAACCTCCTTATGCAAATTGTACTTGGAAATATTAAATAAGATTTGGAGGCAAAAGAGAAGGTTCCAAGGTGCAACATAATAGGTATTTAAGAGAAGGGTGGAAATGTAAAATTCCCTTCTAAACTTCTTTTCCGGTATAAGAGAGTAGATCTATGAAAACTGGATTTTGAAAATTTTTAGCCTTAGAAATTATGTGTTGGATATTGGATGGTAGGATTTGGATGCAAAATTCGTAGGAGTGTGGAAATTGTTGTGTGAAAATAAAGATTTTTTATTTTTGAAAACTTGCATACATATAGAACTGCCAGTATATATATTTTTTTGCATCACATTTTCAAAATGTTTTGAAAAGAATGCATTCATATAGGAGGCGCCGATTCAGAATTTTTTTTCATCATACATATCATTTATGTTGTGATACATGATGCACTTCTACACGGTTGGCTGCAAAATTGATTGTACACTAATTGGTTGGATAGTTTAGATGGTTGCGCACTATGTAACATGATTCAACCCTTAAGGAATTTCAAGGATGAAATTTTTTATTGGGGAGAACGTAACACTAAGTAAAATTAACTGTAATTAATAAATAATTATTAAGACTTAAAAATGGAATTTGAGCAAATGTCGGAATTTGGCCATGAAACTTGCACCTCTGTGTTCGTGGCGGTTTTCTAAGCAACTTTTATATTTGGAGTTTTGTGATCAAAGTTCAAACGAAGAAGTTATCAGCGTTTGAAGTTTTCAAAATGAAAATGATTTAAAAGGATTAAAAAGGAATAAATTATATAGTTGCATGGACCCCACCAGTCGATACCATGGGCACAATCGATCAGCCTGTAATGGTCGACCGCTACCAATGATCGGTCGATCGGTCATGAGCGTGGCGGCTAGGGTTGAACCTTGGCTGAATGGCTCGAATTTTATTATTTTAAATCTAACTGATACGATTGATTTGAGCGCCTATAAATACAGGCCCAACCGCTCAATTTTCTTCTTACATTTTCTGATCAAAGTAGCGAAGCTCTGTCATATTCCATTCTCTACTGTTTCTATTAATTATAAAATAATATATTATATGTATATAAATTGGAGAAGGACAGAAAATAAAAGAGAAGTAGCGAATCGATACTGTAGAAAAAGGTAAATTTCGTAATTACAAATTTATATTCCCCTTAACTCCAAATCTCTTCTCAAATCAGTAATTCTAATAGTATGTATATATCTTATTATACATATTCTTTTGAATTAAAAAGGAAAATGAGTCAAGTTAAAGGGATGAATTTAGATTTGGAGATTTGAAAATCAAGGGGAAAATTATATGATTTATATACAACATTGAAATTTGTATTATTGTGTTTTATTTAATTATTGTGCTTACGCAAGATCTGTGAACTTGTAGGCTTAGGAAGAACATGTTCAAACTCGCTTACATATTCTGTAAGTTAGGCAATTGGTATGGAATGGTATATACACCCAAATCTGGAAATTAAAAATCTGTCCCTAAAATTTGTTAAAGTAGAAGTTGATTCCGGATTTAGGATAATTGCGCTGTAAATTGTTTGTATTTTTGGGTTGCCCTAATTTGATTTAGCATGTAAATTTCTATGTTTTAATTTATTAGGAGCGTTTTGGTTACAATTCATTTTCGTGTAATTTCCATAAATTATCCCATTCCACAACTATGTATAAAAAGTGCATCGTTTGAAATAATAAGGAATATTCCAAGAATGAAAGAGATTTGTAAAGTATGGATGTTTTCTCCATAGTTTGCATTGTCTATTTCAATAAAAAAATTCCTTGTAATTTTAAACGGAGCAAAAGTGTCGGTTTTGGGTAAGTTATGGAAAGTTATAATGGTAATCCTTTTTGGGAAGAGAACTCTAATATATCAAAATGTGGAAATAAATGTTCCTTATAAAATGTACATATAAGTATGTTTTGGAATTCCAAGTGCAGGAGTTAATGAGTTAGAAATAGGAATGGATATGTGTGTGTGTCTATAAATAATTAGGATGATATTCATATATATATATGTATGTATGTAAATATGTATGTATGTATGTATGTGTATATATATAGCGTAATACACAACGATAGTCATATTAATTATAATTAGGATGACTAGTTAATAATAGCATAGTAAATTATTGGACTAAGAGGCGTGGGTGGAAAAGAGATAGTAACTACATAATTAGTAGGGAAATTAATGTGCAGTTAATATGGAGTTACAAGAATTAAACGGAGACATAAATTGCATTTAATGGGATTGATTACGAAGTTTAATACGACGTTTATTAGGAAATGAAATAGGTATAAAAGGTGAATTAGAACGAATAAATAAATGTCATCGGTGATTGTTCAATTTGAATAATAATGACACTTTATTACGAACAATTGACATTTATGGAATATAAGAGGTAAATAGAATGTACGTAATAAGCGTATAAGGTAGGAATTAAATGCTAAGAGACAGTATAATTTTTATAGTAGGAAATTATATATCCTTTATAACACATTTAGGACGAGCATGAATTAGTGGGCATAACCCAATATTTAGGCCTAGGATAATTGGTTTGGTTTAGAATGGGTTAGAATACGATGTCAGTAGAATTACACAACATAATTCTTCCCTTTAATTAGAGGCTACCAGCAGTTGTGCATACTTAATAACGATATGCGACATCTCTAACCATGGGACCTGTGGAGAAGGGATATATGTTTTCGTATAGGTAAGGGAAAATATACCAAGGGTTTGTCTTGGATTTAAAGTATTAAATGACTCAGTACCTTTAGAGATTTCAAGGGGTTTACTTCGGGGTGGAAGGTATTAAATGGTCGTTGGTTCTGCCTCCTCCCTATTTAAGAAGTCTTAAATAACCTACGATGGTACCTAACAGGGAAATGAAGTCTGCTTCAATTCTAACAAGAAGTATTAAGTAATTAGAATTTGCATTTTCCTTGACTTACATTAGGTTAGTCTAAACGGGATTTTAGTTGTGGGAGGTCAGTGGGCATGTCAGTATTATTGTTGTACCAACATTTAGTAGTAGGGCTGATATAGGCTACGACCACCAGCGGTCCCGAGCAGTCATTAGCAAAGACTTGGGTTATGCCCCGATGGATTTCGCTTCCTACTAGTGTAGAATCTGTATGGGATACGTAAAGACCTCACTTTTTAATTAATTGTTTGTTTGTCGGTGGTGGCCTAGTTAACCCTTGGATAAGTCTTTGAGATGCATTAGTAATACGGCAATTAAATTATAAAATTGTATCTAGGGGCCATCTGTCTCTGTAGCTAGAACCGATTGACTAGCAATTACGTTACGGAGGGCCTGCTTTAGGGTTGAGGTATCAAATGGCTATTGGGTCTGCCTCCACCTTATTCAAAAAGTATTAAGTAGCTAGGGTTTACTTTTGGGTAGTCCAACGTTTAGGAATATATGTATATAGGCATATATAATATACACACAAATATATAGTTATAACTCGGAGAAGGTTAGACATATCATATAGGTAGATGGAATTACACGGAATAGCCATAAATAATGGACATAACATTTAAATAGAAATCAATTGGCATAAATTAGTGTTATGGATAAAGTATGTAATTTTACAATCCCTAAAACACTGTTCCGACCCCTTTTTCATTACAACCCACATGATAGATTTGGAGGGACATGCTGTTGGTGCAAGATGGGAACTGCAGATGGTGAAGTCTTCTTATTCTTGCTCGGTGCAAGCAAGGAAATCGGATAATAAAGGAATAATACCAATTCCAAGGTAGTAGCCTTAGTCAGCGTATGATCTATTATATTTTTTTCCATTCCGCTGTGAGTTTACGTGGATAGCTCTATAATATACTTATGTTAATTACACGTTACCAAAACTAACGATCCATATCCCAATGGACTTGGGTCTTGATTTAATCGAAATTTGGGCCCATGAAGGTGCGGGTTGTTACGCTTCCTTCCATTTTAAGCACGATCAAGTAATATACATTTAAATCAAATTTAAATGTACACCGATATCGTATATCGATATGTCTGTATACAACTTTTGTATACGCACTATTTTCAATATTGGATAACACAAATCAAATAAAATTTTATAATTAATATTTCATAAATACTAATTAATTAATTTAATTTGTAACAATTATAATTAATTAAATCAGGTAGTAGTCGAAGTATTCAACATTTTGGTTGTGTGACTCTTAGGTGTAAATTCAGTCAGTGATTAATATAGAACAATTTGAATATTAACATTCACATGTCACCTTAGCTAGTGGTGTTGATATTATGGCCAAATTTATCGCTTATATACCTTCGATAAAATCCAATTTTACTAATTTTAAGTGTTACCCGTAGTGGTAATTATTTACACCAATTCTCTTCGCCAAAACCATATCACATTAGGACTTATAGAATTTGGTATGGTCAAAACTCCAATATCATCCATATTCAACTTTATAGTCCAAAAAAAATTTCTTGATTCAATAATAACAATTATTATTAATCGAACTGCTCTGACCATAGAATTTGACTTTTAGTTGACTTCAGTTGACCGTGATACTTACCTTATATAACGAGGAGACGAATTCTCCATTGAATAGTGTTTCACTTTCAATACTTCAAGTAGACCTAACTATAGTTTTTTGATGGACGTTGTACCGTAATTTAACTATAATCAAAGCGGAGTTACCACATTGAAGCTCAACGTTATTCTAAAGTTTGAGAGAATTGTGTAACATTGTCATATCAATATTTTCTGTTTGACTTTAGTTATATCAACCAATGGAAAACTATCATATGAGTCATCCCATAGTTATCTAATAACTATCACACATAACCCTTGGTGCCCACAGCAGCCATGAGTAATACATTGCCCAACATTTGGAGAACATTACGTACTCTAGTCTTAACGAATGTATCGATATCCAATCTCGATACATCTTGACTAGGGATATTTAAAATGATGTGTGTATTATGTATTGTGATGAATTTCTCATGATTACAACACACTGTAATTGCTATCACAAAACACACCATTTATGGATTTTCTATTAAATATACTTTTAATTAAATAAATATTAACACAATACATTAAATCAAATATATAATAGATAGAAAAACACATTTTATTCCAAACGAGATTTTATTACAAAGTTAATAATTTATTATAAATTATAGAATTGTCCATGGGGCATACCCTAAATCTATCACAGTAGTCTTTAAACTTGAGAGTTCTATGGATCCTAAGAGTATAGACCAAACTTTGGTTTGGTCGATCATAAGACATGTTGCTTATGTTATGACCATAGTTGGGTATTCATTGATTGAAATGAAACACTACTCAAAAGAGGATTCATCTCCTTCATTGTAGAAGGTAAGTAACACAATAATTGGTAGTTAATTTAAAATCAAAATCTTGGGCCAGAGTAAAACGATTAATCGATAAACATTATCAGAATGAACCAAGGGCTCAAAAGCTATACTGCACAATTAACTAGGTATATTGGATTATTTTGACATTGATCAAACTTTAGATGGCTTAGTGATATAATGACGATGAAAAGAAAATGTGCACAATATATCATTGCTTAATGTGTAGTTTAAATAGATTAGAAATATGATTTCAATTTGCAAGTACTGAACTCATGTCCATAACTGTTCTTCAGCAAAGTCCTACAGACTATAACATTTAAATTATATTTACATATTACTGAGGGTTAAATTCACACCAAAGAGTGACACATTAGTATTTGTAAGCATATCTCCATATTTCAACTTAATCGAATTAATTTACAATTATTATAAATCAAAACGAATAAAATTAATATAAATGATCCATTTTTTCATGGTTTTTATTTATTTATTCAAGGCTTTAAAATTAATTAAATAATACATAAATTATATATATATATATATATTGATTTAGTTAAATAAATGGGCTCAAATAAATATTTAAATTATTAATAATGGATATTAATTAGATGCAAAATTACAGAGTGTTTGTTAAAATAGTGACAAGCGATTGATAAATAAAATAGGGGATTCTTCATTTAAGTGAAAAGATATTCGATCAAGAGCAAAATGAGAAGAAAAGGACAAAACGTTATGGATGTTTTATATCTAATTTATGGCTATAAATACTATCTTATTCTCTCATTCTTTTCATACTTTTTGAGAATAAAACCCTAGCCTCTATTAATGAGGAATTGGAGCATATAGCTTAGCTTGCAAACCAAGCTAAGAGGAGAAAGGAGGTAGACTTTGAAGTGGAAATATCTCGCAATACAAAGTGTTAACAAATTGTTTGATCGAAGGAGGATATTAATTTATTATACACACACACATACACACACTTTTGTTCCTTTCAACTATGTTATAAAATAACCATTCTTTGATTAAATACACACACACACACACATATATATATATATATACACGCGCGCACACACATATACATATACACAGATATATACATATATACATACATACACACACACATACACACACACACATCTCTATTAATAGTTGGAATAGAAACACAAATTTTGATCCCACCGTGAAGTTCCAAAAATACCCTTATATGTATTTCTTTATTAATAGTTGTACTACATTTGGTGTCATACTCTTTTGATGTCAGTGTGAAATACAAAAAATGTCCCTCTGCAGATATTATCAAAATTAGTATCACTTAAAAATAGGACGTAACAATTAAGCTTCCTTTACAAATTCAAATTTTCCTCTATAAATATTTATCAAGTCTTAATATCACTTAAAAATAAGATCTAACAAATAAGCTACTTTACAAATTCGTTTTTTATAAATTAATAATATCAATAAAATTTTAAACTAATAAAAAATTAGATATTACAAATTAGAAATAAAAATTCAAATTAACTACGTATGATTCAACACAAAAATATAGCTAAATATGTGTAGAAAACATTTTCTTTTAGACGTATTAAATAAATATAATTTGTAACAAAAAAATTTAAGTGCCTTCATCATGCACGAAGCGCGTGTCGTAACGCTCGTGTGTGTGTGTGTGTCATGATTTTTGGTAAGACCGATTTGACATGTGTCTAGACAAACTGAAGCAGATTTTTAACAAACTAAGTATTTATTCTGGATTAAATGTTAATATAATGAAGACCAGAGTATACTTCAGCTCCACGGCATCAAACAAGACTGAAATTAAAGGAAAATTGGACTTCGAGGAGGGACATTACCTATCACATACCTTGGTGTTCCACTTTCTTCCACATACCTCCACTACAACAAAAGCCAGAGTTTAATGTACGGAATACAAACAAAGTTAAAAGGATGGGTACTAAATTTCTAAGCTTTGCAGGTAGAGTAGAACTATTGAATTCAGTTATCACTCCTATGGTGCTTTACTGGATTTTTGTCTATCAAATACCCGAGCATACAATAGACAAAATCAATGTTTTATGTGCTGATTTTTTCTTAGGAGATAGGACACATAAAGTTCCTAGAGTGCCCTATGTAAGCCTAAAGAAGAGGGTAGGGTTTGCCTTAATTTTTTTTCAGATCTCAAAATGGCTCCTTGTTTGAAATTAATATGGAATTTACTAGCTAAAACTAGTTTATGAAGTACATGGATGAAAATAAAATATTGTAGCAACAAAAATTTCTGGACAATGCCCATTGATAATAACGCATCATGTACATGGAAATATATTCTTAGACTAAGGACACGTGGAAGACAATTTTTCAATAAAGTGTTGACAGATGGTGCATCTACATCTATATGGTTCGAACCATGGATAAATTGCAAATGCTTGGTGGATATATTGGGTATGCATCGATTTCAGCTATTGGGAGACTACCAAACCACAGTTTATACTATAATATAGGATGGAGTCTTACAACCACAACTACATCCTACAACTAGAGAAATTATACCCACTTTTCGACATGTTGAACTCGGATAAAATGCTATAGGTCGACATGTTGAACTCAGATAAAATGTTGTAGGTGATCATTATGAATGGCATGAATGGGGTGACTTCAGTTTTCACAAAGCAAGGGATAAAATCAGAGATAGAGGTGAAAAAAGGAAATGGGCTAGGGTCGTCTGACATAGCAAAAATAGTAAGATAATGTCATTTATTACTTACTTAACCACTATCAATCGGCTGAGTACAAGAGATAAGTTACAGAGATTTGGAATTAATACAGACACTGTTTGTACTTTCTGTGAAAGTGATGCAGAGACCATCAATCATCTTTACTTCGGATGTTCTTATATTTCTTTCATATGGATATTTCTAAAGATAAAGCTGGTTATTTTACTTGACATATCATTTAATCTTGAGGAGGAGGCGAACAGCTTGCTTGCTGCATTTCAGAAGACAGACCAAATTCGCGGCCTCGCTTTCGCAGCATTGACGGCCACCGTATACCTTACATGGCAAAAACTCAACAACCGAATATTTCGAAATAAGGAGACTGGCAAATATACCAAGCTGAAACAGATTAAAAAAGAAGTGTATTACTTGGTGAAGGACAACGGACGAAGATCAGAAAAGACGACCAGAAATGTGGATTTACTTCGACGTTGGGGTATCGATTTGAGAGACTTAGGATGATACGGCCATTGGAGATCTGAATTAGCTGGAGAGATGTGTGATCTATTCTTGTTGAAGGGAGTATGAAGTATTAAGAGTGAGAGTGGGCCGAAGACGTGAAGGAAAGTGGGCAGGATCATTACTTAATTAATGTATTCTACCATTTGGCCTGCTTTATAAGTTAATATATGAATCTTATATGTACTATTTTCCCTTGCAAGGCACCTACATACGTTTGGGGTTTGCAAGGTTTTGATGAGGCATATAAGAGAAGTATACGATTGGTTTTTGCAATAAAGTGTACCAATTTTCCACACACACACACACATTATGTTATTTAGTTAAATTATATGATACATACATATATATATAGTTCTATTTTATTTTGCCACGACTAAATGAAATAAATTTTTTTTTATTGATTTTCGATTCTTATAATTCTATTTTTAAATATTTTATATGGTAATGAGTGCTTTCCTCCTTGAGAGGATCACTCATTTTCCTCAAAAAAATATTTTATCTAATATTTTATTTAAATTTATAATACATATACTAATACTTACTTTAAATACATTTGAGGCAATGATTTTTTTTAGTCAAAAATGCATTTATAATCATATATATATTTATATGATTTTGACAAATAAATACTTTTGATTTTAACTAATAACTTTAGTTTAAATATAATACGCAAACAAATGTACATACATATACATATACATACACATATACATATACACATACACACACACGCATATATATATATGTGTGTGTGTGTACATATATATATATATATGTATATATATATATATATATGTATATATGTATGTACACGCACCTGTGTAGTTAAAGCCCCGAAAAATCCCGCTATAGCCCATAGCGCTTTTGAACCGCTGCGCTATTTCAATATAGTGCTATTAAATAGTAGATCCGCACTAAGCTCCACTATATTCCGCTACACCCGCTAAATTAAGGCTTTTTAGCACCCGCTTTAGCAATGTTAATATAAAAGGGTTGATTTGACTAATTCTCTTTTAATCAAATCAATAAAGTTAGGATAAAGATCTAATTTTAAAGCATAAGTGCTCAATATAAGTTAAAAATCTACTGTAGTCACCAAATATGGATTGCATCAAATATGGATTGCATAAATCATGATATTCTTCGGTTTGGGTATATAAGATTAAACAATATTTCTTTTCTTACACAGATGATGTAAGAATGAGAATAAATTAACTTTAAATATTTGGTTTTATATCTGATGAAGCTTTTTACACCTTCGTTATTTTCCGTTATATCCACGTTTTATCTCTGCTATAACATTTTGCACCTCCATTGCTATGGAACCGCTAAACGCTTCAACTGCATAGATATATACATATATACATATACATATATATAGTTATCAAAAATAAAACCAGCTTTTTTTCCGATCATTTGGCATATATATATATATATGTGTGTGTGTGTATGTATATGTATATGCGTGTGTATATATATATATATATGTATGTATGTATATGTATAATATTTTGCAAAATTAATTATGGCCAAGTTCAATAAACACACACACACATATATATATTAAATTCAATTAATAAATTATATACATACATTAATATACATACATACATACATATATACATATATATATATATATTCAAAATTGAATTTTGACCAATCATAACTAGTGTTTAAATAAAATTATAAATCATATACAATGAATATATACATTACATATTAGATCTTCAATGATATACCACGAGATCATAAGTACCAATGATCACAAATGTACACAATTATACATATGTTGTAACAACCCGCATATTTTACGATTCGTATATTTAAATGTTTAATTTAAATATTATAGCATCGATAGTCGGATTTTAGTCCGAAAAAGTCATTATTCGTAGAAGAACAATCGAATTAGTGAAAAGTCTATGCGAATCGTGCTATTTGGAAGTGCCTATTTGAAAACACCTTCAAACGGGAATTCAGACGTCTGAAATGGGTCATTCAGACGTCTGAACTTGTTCGAATCAAACCAGAAAGGAAATAGGCTAAATTTGCCATTTTCAAATGTCTGAAATGGACGATTCAGACGTTTGAATATTGTTCTGGACAACTCATATTTTTCCAGATTCAGACGTCTGAATCATTCATTTCAGACGTCTGAATGGAGTTTGAAAACTCATATTTTTCCAGATTCAGACGTTTGGTTTGGAAATTTCAGACGTCTGAATCAGGAAGGAAGTTGAGAATCAACAATTTGGACTCGAGACTATTTCCATTGAGTTCAAAATGTTGTTTGCGACTTTTTTGAGTATAAGCATCGATATGTTTGGAGTAGGTTGAATTTGGCTATTTTTCTAAGTGGGCTTTTGGGTTTGGGTTTCACCCAACTCATCCTATACCCTAACTCAGCCCCCTCTCCTCTCCATTCACTCAATTCATTTCCTAAAACTCTAGCTCAATTGAAAATGGGGGAAGAGAATGTGAAATAGAAATTCCAAGCCCTAGATTCAATTGCAAACTCAAATTCTTGCTCCAAAATCAAAGAGAAGCTTTGGTAAGCATCCTCTTCATCTTCTCCAACTCATTCTTTCTTTAATTTCAGAAATTCCCTAAACCTAACTTAGGAAATGTTCTTCTTTTGAGCTTAGATTCAAGCTACTAGAGTTGAAGTTGAAGAGTAGTTGATCTTCCTTTGCTTTCAAGCTTCTCCTTCATCGTTTTTGGGTTTAAAGGTGAGTTTTTGAACTCACATCTACGTCTATATCTTTGATAGTGTTAGGTAGCAATTCCTAACATCTATTCCTTGTCTATTTGCTTTTGAATTGAATTGGTTTGATGAATATTCCAATTTTTGGTGTTTGAAGTCAAAATCTATGAAAAATCATTATATGGATGTTTGGACATGCTGGTCGGAGTGTATTGGTGAGTCGTTAAGGTTGGGTAGTTGTTTGGCATAAACCCCTAGCCATCGTCACTCATCCGATCGCTTCCGATATGATTTGGCCATCATTGGCCTAGGCAAAGTATTGCTTGAGCCCCAGGTTCAGACGTCTGAAATATACAAGTCTGACGTCTGAATCTGCTTGTCCCGGCCCAATTTGCTTAATTTGTGTGGGTTTCCAATTTTAATCGATTTTAGTTGATCCGGATAGTTGTTATCACTTACTATCGACTTTGATGACTTCTCTCTTTGGATTTTTGGGAATATCCATTTTGATGGATTTGGTATCGATTTCTTTGGGTTTAATTCACATCTTCGAATGTGGATTTTTGTGATTGATTGTTTCTACAATCATTTTGTGATTTGTCACTTTTATATACAAAGGTTTCTATACTAGTAGTAAATATTCAATCTCTTTCATCAAAATGATTTTGACGCTATTTTAAATATAAAGCTCTCTTGCAAAATCGTTTTCTAATCTATTAGTATATACAAACCTTTACCTCATTCGTATGAGAAATCTAATTAAACGGCTTAGTAAAACAAGTGGTATGAAACGCTTGCGTTTACTTCGTCGGTTAATTCTTGGACTTGTTCGATTGAACTCCTGTGACAATTTTCGAGTGGAAATCTACAATTTGTTCGTAAATATTTAAGTTAAGCCAGTGGTTATAGGACATGAAGCTAAACTCATTTATTTACTAGCTTAGTGTAATCTACACTTTCATTGATCAATGGTGATCATTTTATGGTTTAGACTAGCGATATGCGATGTCTCTTTGTCCGCATGGGGGACTGTACCTTGTTTTATGGAGCTTCGTCTCAATTTGTATAGGCTAGCGACCTATGGTTTTATGGAGTTTGGTTCATCGGGCGAACCGTTGTTGTATTACGTCGTTGTTCTAGCTTATCAGGTTCATCGGGTGTACCGTTATTGTACTACGTCGTTGTTCCGAATTACTTGAGTATCAGGTTCCTCGGGCGTACCATTACTGTACTACGTCGTTGCACCGGCTCTATGGTTAGCGACCATGGGATAGCGACCCGTTTGTGATACACGTGTTGGTGAGCTTTCATGCTCCCGTTTGTGATAGGCCTCGCCCTTTGTGATTTCTGGATTTCCAATTGATGATTTCTAGAATTTGTGTTTCACCAACTTTTGCGATTGGCATTGATATGTTTGTCAATATTTGTGGTTTGGTGGATAAAATAAAGAATATGACATTCTTTTTGATGTTATGAGATTTATGAGATATTGTATGATTTTTGTTGTTGTTTAATGTATACTTGTCGTAGTATGGCATTTTTGTTATCATACGTTTTTGGTCATATCTCTTATCCTATCTCATTTTATCTGATATTTATAGCTAGACTGATCCGTTTATTATTTTCTTATTAAATAATACTCGGATTAGACCGAGATGTTACAGGTGCTTCTGCTTGACTCCTTATCTGTGATCATCTTCTGACTTTTGTCTAACTACATTAGATTGATAGTTTTTGTTAGTATACATTCGAGATAGAGACTCCTTGATGTATACATATTCCTTTGTCTAGCACTTGTATCTATTCTTTTGTGATATTGTAGATCTTGTTTGACCACTACTCTGATGTACACTTTTATGTGTTATATTCATATCTGTTTCCGCCTTTGATATATGAACATCTGTGACTGATTTGTGTTATGTTTATTTCTATATTTGTTTCCGAGGTCCACTTAGCCACTGTGCGGTAGCTTTGAGTTTGTATCGGTATGTCGGATTTCCTCTTGAAATGAAACGCATGTTATACTATCTGACATATCGGTACTTGTACAAAGCAATTACACGAATGGTCGCTCCTCAACAGCCTTATTCTTCGTGCTAGTCGACGGCAATACTCCGTAGTGTCCTTGGCTAGCGTGAGTATAGAGGTGGGGCGTCACATATGTCCTTTTGTTTTGTATATTTTTAAGTTAGTAAATATTTTTACACCTATGGTATTAGTCGTGCATACATCATATGTGTATATATGATCTTCAACGGTAACCAAAATATAAAATAACCAATTGTTTTTCTAAAAATGAACAAAATTTAAACTATAAACCACTTATTGTATCAAACTAACATTAAATCGTATTTAATGTAACCGACTTTTTTAAGATAACACAAGTTATAGGTTTATTGAACTAATTCACAAAGAATGTTTTTGAAATTTACCCTCTTTTGCACTGTTGGAAATGCACCTCACAACTTACCACTCCAAAATATTATGGATGCAATTTTCTTTTTAGCGAAAGGTGTATTCTGAAAGGGGTAAGTTTGTGAAAGAGGATAGTGTTTTTGCGTTACGAAAGGGGTACGAGAAAGGGGAAAAATCGTTTATATTATTTGTATGTTCGGTTTTTATTTATTTTAAATATCGTATAATTGATATTGAATTACAAATAATGCGAAAAAAAGGCAGTAAGAAAAAATAAAAACTGATACACTGGAATTTTAAAAAACAAGTACACAAACAATGCAAATAAAAAATAAAATCCTATGGATTAGGATCGAACTTGTTGATCAAGTATTGCTGGTATTGAATGTTGTGCTTCATCTAGATGCTATCTCAACAGTCAACCAGCTTCTCATATTATCATCGTTCAAACCATTAAATATTTCTCTATTATCTTTGTCCATAAGAATTGTTAATGCTTCGTCAACATCAAGCTAACCAACTATTTTTATCGAATTAACAAGAGCGGTGCATGAAAAAAATGAACCAATAGAGTCTACATTGTTTGGAATAGGATTAGTGTTAGAGTTTCCTATATCAGAACGAGATTTCTTCATCTGTCTGTCATATATCTGATCAATAATGATAGATACCTTCTGTTTCATCGAGTTTTCTTCTACACGGTGTCTTCTACTTGCCCTACCACAACCGTTGAATCCAGAGATGGAGCCATGATCAAATGTTGATTTCAGGATGAAAGATGTTGTCATAGATGGCGGGGTCATAGAAAGTGGAATCATAGAAAGTGGAGTCATCGATGATTGTCCCATAATAGGAAAGAACTGCACCGGTTGTACTTGAACATATTCGAGATTCTTGCAAATTTCATCAAATTCTCACGTTCGAGCAAAAGTGGTCTAGAATGTTTGAGAACACAAAGGAAATCATCAAATGCTTGGGTACTCATCTTTATGTGCAGCAACAGCTCCGGCTGTGTGTATAACTTGAAATATAATTTGTAGTAGGTCCATATTTTCTACTGGTCCTCTCCGATACTTCAAAATATTAGTATCAAACAACTAAAATAATAACTATTTAGCAGCAATTTTTTTATAAATAACATATTTAAAATAAAAAAAAAAGACATATACTTTCACACACGATCAGTCCATCATTATCTATAACTCATATGGTTCTCCTAACAGAATCTCATTCAAATCCAGTTTTATTGTACAAACTTTTCCAAGCCAACCAATGTTTTTTAAATGCATCGTATTTGGGTCGAACGTGATCATTCGTCACCCCTGATTTATCAGGCTCATGTGAACATGTTCAAATCTTGCCCATAATTAATTTTTAATTTTTATTATTGCTGAAAATAAAAGTATCGACCATTAAGTTTAACATAAATCATCATTTGAATAAACTGAATTCAAATATATGAAACACTAGATTGAAAAGCGAAATAAAACATGGTTGTTAATGTACAATCTTACGGTACAGAATTGGTGCCATAACTGAGAAGAAAGAATAGTTTTTCAACTTTAATAGATGTGAAACAAGAATTATATGTAGACGATTACTCTCATTAAGTATTAGGGTAGACCTGTGTTGGAGAGAGTTTAGCTGCAGTTGCTTTTTAAGCGATTTGTCCCAGCAATTCTCATGCATGAAATACGAACCTTTGACAATTGTCTACTGATGCTTCTATTTATTTCAAATTTTTCCATGTATTGGATGCAGGCACTGGGGAGAAGAAACCTTGAACTTTCCATTTTACTCCTTCAAAAACAGGTGTGTTTTGCTCCCCTTTCCTGGTAGGTCGTCCAACTTTTTTTGTAAATTTCAATTGCATGGACTTTACGGTTCAGTTGACTCCGATTACACATATGTGCTTTTTATTTTATTTTACTTTTCTATCATAATTGTAAATTTTCTAGTTGCATTCGATTTCGATCAATTGATTTGTTTGGGACACAAGTAGCCTTTTGATGACTTTTGAAAATGACGACCAACTCGGAAAAGAAACAATTTTCATCCACTCAAACCGTTTAATAAAATTCCAAATTAAAATGTTAGCAAGTTTATCGTTGACGTATTTATTAAGCTGCAGTTGATATAGTTTCAAGACATCATTCGTTATACTAAAGTTTTGTACTGAAATTCAATTATAAATTATTAAATTGTACACTGTACACGAATTGAGGAGGAAATTGTCCACTGAAAATTCATTTTCTGATAAAAATCGCTTTCATTGCAAAACAACGAACTTCTTTTTCTATAAATTTCAGTCTTTCTGACATCTTCTTCTCAATCATCCAAGTTAAAACTCTTGATATGGGAAAAAAAAATCATCAAATCAAATCATAATTAAATGTCAATGCTAAACCCTAAGCGCCCAAATCGGCGCCGATTGAACCTAGCCTTACCTCTCCCACCCCACGATTCTTCTCCCTACGTCCCTCTCCCTCTCCCTCTCCCTCTTCCCCCTCCTCCTGCCATGTCTTCATCAACAGCATCTCATACCGCCGCCAACACTCCTTCCTTATCCGACCTCGATCGCGAACGCCTTCTCGGTTCCGGTGCCGGCGGCACCGTCTGGCTAGTTAGCCACCGACCCACCAACCTGCTCTACGCTTTAAAACTCCTCCACAACCAACACGATGACGCCGTCCGTCTTCAGATCCGCCGAGAAATCGAAATCCTACGTGCAGTCCAAAATCCCTTCGTCGTCCCCTGCCACGCCATGTTCGATCACGGCGGCCAGATCCAGATCTTGCTCGAGTACATGGATTGCGGATCCTTGGAAAATCGCCATATCACCAACGAACCGTTTCTGTCTCACATAGCGAAGCAAGTCCTCTCCGGACTCGCGTACCTTCACCGTCACAGAATAGTTCATCGCGACATCAAGCCATCGAATCTGCTGATCAATACCAAACATCAGGTCAAGATCGCTGACTTTGGCGTGGGTAGGATCCTTGCGTGTACGATAGATCCATGTAAGTCGAGCGTGGGGACTGTTTCTTACATGAGTCCGGAGAGGATCAACACGGATTTGAACGATGGAGTATATGATGGATATGCAGGGGATATATGGAGCTTTGGATTGAGTATGCTTGAATTTTACATGGGGAAGTTTCCATATGGAGAGCAACTGAGAGGGCAGGAGGGTTGGGCGAGTTTGATGTGTGCGATTTGCTTCTCGAACCCGCCGCAGGCGCCGGTTTCAGCTTCTGATGATTTTAGGAGCTTTATTGGTTGTTGTTTGCAGATGGAGCCAAATAGAAGGCGTACTGCACAGCAGCTGCTGCAGCATCCGTTTATTACTCAGACTCAGCAGATGATATGATGCTGTCTGTATCCATGTCATCATGAAAGGCTTTTATGGGTGCAAACGCATGGTACATGTAAATGTTATTTCCTTGTAGTCTAGTACAGTCAGATCTTTCAGTTGTATAATTATATGTATATATATATATTATTATATATATTATATAATGGAAATATGTTGGGATAAATTTTTTTGTTATATCCATTTTTCATCGATAAGAAATAAAGGAAAGAGCTATGTTTTTATGAGAAAAGACAACAGTGAACTCAGAAAAGCAACCTCAGATCAAAGCTCAAAATAATGTATGATTCAACAGGTTAGCAATGCAGAAAAAGAACTTTAAAAATGCAGAAATAGGATGGAGGAATGGATTTGGAAAAACAGTAGAAAAAATGGTCGGATAAGAGCTCAAAATAGTGGTCGAAATTGCAGCCGAAGTATGCTTTGGATACGTGTAAGGCTTGCTCCAAAGCCAACTATGAGGTAGGGCTTAAGCCAGTGCTCAAGCAAGGGGCGCTCCAAGCTCGAGTAACGCTTGTGCCCGAGCGCACCGCTCGAGGAAGGAGAATTCCAAGCTCGAGCGGGACCCGAAGTTTACTTGCGCCCTCACAAGCATACTTCGAAACATGGTTTGGGGTAACGCTCGAGCACTCACTTTGAATAGACGACATTTGAAATGTCGTATGCTCATTTTGGTCAGCTTGACGCTCAACTGATAAAAATGTTCTATATTCGTAATTACTTTGCAGAATGAACTAAAAACGCGGTTATGTTTGCAAAAACTGCATAAACATAAAAAAAATCCTTAAATATAAATTAATTTTGCGGTTTAATTTTATGTCTAGGACTTCACTTATGCTTGTGCCTTGGTAGTAAAAAGGGGCCGATTAGCATCAATCACCCGGACAACTCACTCACGTGCCATGATTTTTGATGGGAGGACGGTTTCAAGCGGTGAGGGGGGAGTGTTGCACTTTTCAACAAAGAAAGGTATAGAAAATGTTTCCCATTCGACTAATGAATGATTCTCACTCGCAAGTGAGATTAGCTTACTTACCTAAAATGGTGACTTACTGATCACACATTTTCAACAACAATCGTTTTACCATAAGAAGTTAGGTTATTTAAAAACATAAACATAAAATTTTGATATTATAAAAATTAACTAGTCAATAGCCCTCATATTTAGTCTGAATACGAAGACGTTGGAGTCCAACAAGAAAACAACCTTGAATGTTTAGGATAATTTTTAAGGTCAATCTCAGAATCTTGAATTGATCGTGCATGTCTATTTAACAGGCAGTTGATATCAAATGCCTAATCAACACGAGTCCAATATTTACGAGTTTATTTTATGGGTGTGTGATGCAATGGGTTTATTTAATAGATGCTCGATATTCATGGGCCAATAAATAAACGTCTATGCACAACTGGCACAAAACGACGAGGGTAACGATCCGTATTTTTAACCATTTAAAATATTGAATTAAACAATGATTTTGAATCTAAAAATTAAAAAATAATAATTGAATTTAAACGGTGCTTTGATAAGTTTAATATGATTCAAAATAAAATGAAAAGAAAAGAAAACGAATTCATTTTGTCTAGTTCGTAAATCTATTCTGTCTTCAATTTTAATTCAAAATCAATGGATATTCCAGTGAAAAAAAATTGTTTTTCAAAATGTTAATATTTTTACATAAAAATGTTGTAGAAACCTTTCCGATTAAAACGTCAAAGTTCATTTCGTCAAATTTTGATTTTTTTAGTCCTGTTTATAACGATTGGAAGATTGTTTATGCATTTTTCAGTAGCGTATTCAGCGGAAACAATGAATTTTTGACGCGGTTGTTGTAATACAGATTTAAACTTTTAACATGGATTGTCTTTTCTCGCTGATCGCCACGGTATATTTATTCCTGTGTTTGGACACCGGTTTGTAATCTATTGGGTTAAATTATAGAGAATAGGGTAGAATATAATCTTTATTAATAATTGTTTTGGAAGCGCAAACTTTTGGTCCGACCGCGAACTTTTAAAATTGCCCTTTATATCTACGTCTTTATTAATAGTTGTAATATACTTGCTGTCACACTTTTTTTGTATCAGCATGAAATACCAAAAATGCCTCTCTACAGATATTATTAAAATTTTGGATCGCTTAAAATTAGGATCTAACAATATCATTTTCTTTTGAACATATTAAATAAATACAATGTGTAGAATAACAAACCCTTCTTCGCGTGCCGTAACGTTGGCTTGCAATAACATCCATAAACATATAATTTTTGTACGAGTCACTTGAATCGGTCTTAGCACACGTCACCCATTATTATTGGCAAATAGCTATTCCATCTCATTTTAAGACTTGGTCTATGATTGATACGAAAAGAAAAATAAGCAATGTTGATCAAAGATTATAACTCACAGTATAATTTCCTCCATCACCTTACCATCATCTGCCTGTAGCTTCACCGCATCAACCATTCGCATCCTACCTTGCACCTCACCTCGCCATCCTCCGTCACCCCAACACATCAAATCGAACGCTGCTTCTTCCACCTCAAAACCACTTCGCCAAACCCTACAGCCAAACTGCCAAGTCTCCAATCCCCACGCCAAGATGCAAACATCCGCTCTTCCCCACGTCCAGCAACCCAGCCCCTCTTCCGCAGATCCTCGCCCAGGCCAGCACCTCCCTCCTCTCTCTGTCCAGCCTCCACCACTCTGCCTGGCACCTCCAAAGCCATCTCCGACGTGCAGCCAACCCGTAATCACGCCACCAGATCTTCCACCTGCCCCAGATCTCCAACCGCCGTCACCAAAATCCTCCTCACCCTACCCGGCACCTTCCTCCGCCTCGCCTACAACCGACATGCTCAGCCCATGTCAGCCCAGTCACCACGTTAGAGTAGCAGCTTACCCTATCCAATTTCCGAGTTCCTGCCGTCTTGTGTCCGTAGTTTGAGTGTCGAGGTCTAGTTGTTTGAGTTGAGATCTTTGATCATGTGGTGCATATGTAGTTGCTCGTAGATCATTGGTAGAGTCGTCGTCGATTGTTGTTGGTTAGATTTGTGCGGTTAGATCAATCCATAATTGACTCGTTTATTTGGAATCACTATCGCAAATCAAGGTGAGCGTTTTAACTCACGAAATACTAAAGTCTATTGCAAGTGAAATCAACATTGTTATGTGACAAAATTTTATTTTGTGTTTGAATTAATGTTAAAAATTGAATACTATTGCTAGTTGAATACCTAATATGTGATAATTAATGATTATTGTGATATATGGTTAATTAAGTTGATTTGGATTTGGGATTGCATTTGTAGGCCTATTAGTTGATAATAATTGTTAATATTGTGATTATATGTATGTTTGTTCATTGATTGAGATATACACCCGTTACCACCTTGTTACATTATTTAAGTTGTATAAATTATCATATAGATCATTTGAACATTGAATAGTGATATTGTTGGGTAGATTCTCACCACCGGTCCAAAGCTTCGCCGATCCAACCTGCTTCGCCTGCAACGACCCTGCCGAACCAACTCATCCCCATGCTCTGCCGAACCAGCTCACCTCCCATGCTTCGTCGAACCAGCTCACCTCCCATGCTTCGCCGAACCAACTCATCCCCATGCTTCGCCGAACCAACTCACCTCCCATGCTTCGCCGAACCAACTCACCTCCTACCACCGGACCAAACGCTGCCGAACCAAGACGTGCCAGGCCAGATCACATCAGCCCAGGCCCACCAGCAGCTATATACATCCAAGACCCCTGCTCCCACCCTCACTCTATAAATAGAGGGGCAGGGGTACGACAATGGGGGGGGGAAAGTTTGAGAGCTCAAGCACGGAAGGAACTTTCAAACAAACAACTTTCTTTTACTTGTATCAAAGCTTTGTACTTGTAATAAAAAGAAGAGAAGAGAAATAACATATAAAGTGGACGTAGGCACATTCTGGCTGAACCACTATAAATTTGCGTGTCTTTTTACAGTTTAGCCCCTGCTTTTCATATATTTGCATAAATCACTCAAATCGCTAAGAACAACATAAGATCTACTAAATCATACAACTTTGAGGTGTTTGTCCATTTTTTGTGCAAACATTTTTGGTGCTTTCACTGAGAAATAGAAGCTCGAAGCTTCAGCTTCATCCGCTTAACAAGTTTTCCTAACAGCATCGTCCGCCACTTGGAAAACATGCCTCCCAAACAGAGAAAAGATGTTAACAAAGGAAAAAACATCGCATCCAGCAGTCTTCCAGATCCAGCTGTCACGAATCAAGTAAATCGTCCTCCTCCAGCAACAGTAACAAATGAAGAACAGGCTAACCCAACCACTCCTGCCACAGAACAGCCTGCAGCAATTACTAGAGCAGATCTGGACAGAGTTGTGGTTGAAGTAACTAACCGCTTCACGTCCCAGCAAGAAGCCTTGGTGGACCATCTCATGTCACGCTTAAGGGACGCTGAAGAATCCAACCGCAACACTGAATCATGGGGAGAGTCCCAGTCTGGAGGATCTTAGAGACAACAAAGATCTTCCTTCTTCGAAGGAGCTAACGGTAGAAGTAGCCATGGTAGGAGCCGAGACCGAGCACAGCCCGAAGTTAGGCCTGAGGAAACGTTTGGTACCGAACCCAACGGGGGAGGTACCGGGCGAAGGTCAACTGTAGCTGAGCCTGTCATGCTGCCTAACCACAGAAACGCCAGTGAACGGGGCCGAGCTAGAGTCCAGCCCGAAGTTGGACCCGAGGAAGTGCTTAGATCAGAACCCAGCAGAGGGAGATCAAGGCAAGGGCCAACTGTAGCTGACCCGAGCATGCTCCCAGAAGACCAAAGGCAGCCACTGGAAAATATGAGGAATGATAGACGATACCATCCCTACAGGTCATCTGGACAGAATCAATCCCACAGAACAGAACCAAACTCGTTTCTATCTGCTCCAAATTCTGATGAAAGGATGGCGCGCTTATTCAGAGAGTGCGTCCAACGAGAGCAAAGAGATCGAGGGATAGGCGCTAGGGTGACCAGTCCTTTCGCCCGCAACATTGAAATTGCTATCACCCCCCGAGAATGGAAGATGCCAACAATGGAACCTTACAAAGGAACCTCCGACCCCATCGTACACTTACAAAGATACACACAGCATATGCTCATGAGTGGAGCAACAGAGGGAGTACTGTGCAAATGCTTTCCACTATTCTTAGCAGATCTCGCTACCTCCTGGTTCTGTCATTTACCCCAGGGATCCATCAGCTCGTGGGAAATGTTGAAAGAAAAGTTTATCAGTCAGTTCCGCATTCATGTGGAACAGCCTAAGGACGCTTATTCCTTATCCAGCATCAAACAGAAACTCGGAGAAAAACTGCAACAATACCTAACCCGATTCAATGCCGCAACGGCCGCAGTCCAAGATGCCGATGAGAAACTTATCCTAATGGCCCTCTGTAGTGGTGTGCATCCGGACACTAAATTCGCTAGACGGTTGACAAAAGAAAAACCATCTACTTTACCCGATTTCTTCCATGAAGCCGGGAAATATATGAGGCTCGAGGATGCTGCCGTCGAGGGGCAGTCAGGACAGCAAAATAAGGCAACTCACAACAACGCCCCTGCTGTGGCAAGGGACGTTCGAAGAAATGATTCCCGAGACAATGCTGGGGGCAAGAAGGGAGAAAAGCGCCTATATCGGCCAGGACCAAGATTCGACACTTACACTCCTTTGAACGAGACCGTCGAAAATATCTTCCTTGCCACCCAAGACGAAGTTGAATACAAACGCCCCCCGCACAAGAAGGAATCAGATAACGCAATTAAGTCTGGAAAACTCTGCCGTTTCCACGAATCCCATGGGCATGATACCAATGAATGCCATCATCTTCGGGACTTGATTGAAGAACACATCAGAAGAAGGAGACTGGAACGCTATGTAAATGGTGCATTGAACTAAGTCGATATGATATTACCTACCATCCTCACACCGCCGTCAAGGGGTAGGCCATGGCCGATTTCATCGCCGAATTCACTACCAACAACTGAGATTACTCAAATGACCAGCCCGTGGTTCTTTGCTGTATGGGGAATTGACTTAATCGGCGAACTACCAATGGGCCGAGGCAGGGCCAAATATGCTATAGTGGCAGTCGACTATTTCACCAAATGAGTGGAAGCAGAACCCCTGAATAAAGTATCTTCAGTAAAAATTATTAATTTCTTAATCAAAAATGCTCTATGCAGGTACGGAGTCCCATTCAAAATCATATCAGACAATGGACTCCAGTTTGACAGCGAGGAATTCGCCAACTGGTGCCGAGAGCACGGAATTCACAAAAGCTTCTCATCCGTAGCGTATCCCCAGGCAAACGGACAAGTCGAAGTCGTCAACAAAATTCTGAAAACTCTAATAAAAAAGAAGCTCGAAAAGTCAAAGGGCGCTTGGGTGGATGAACTCCCTACGACACTGTGGGCCTATCGCACATCTTTCGGAACATCAACAGGGCATACTCCTTTCTCTTTGGCATACAGACCGGAGGCTATGCTCCCAGTTGAAACCATAGTGCCTTCCCACCGTAGGATCCACTACAACCCAGAAGAAAACGAAGAGTTCCTCCTCATGTCTTTGGATCTAATTGAGGAAAGAAGAAATGATGCAGCCCCCCAGGGCAGTAGCTCACAAACAAAAAGTGGCGGCACACTACAACTCCAAAGTCAAGCATCGTACCTTACAAGAAGGGGATCTTGTCCTCAAGCGAATCTTCCCTCGTCCCGGAGCACTAGACCCAATCTGGGATGGACCATATGTAATTCATAAAGATCTCCACAACGGAGCCTATATTTTGTCAACAGTGGACGGAGAGGTGTTCCAGAGGGCATGGAACATCCAACACCTTCGTCGATACTTTTCTTAACTCATACTGCCCATATGAAGTGAATTAACAAAGAGAATCAGTGGACGTAGGCATTTTCGTGTCGAACCACTTTAAAAAACTTGTCTCTTTTTAACTTGTTCCTTCATATCTTGGCTGCTTGTTAACTGTATCCTTTTCTGTTGAACAAAATCCTGTGCAAATAGCATTTTCATTCAAGGCGCTCCGCAGCGTAACCTCTCCTGGACAAAACCTAACAGGTACTATGCGAATCTATGCCCTCGCCAATGAGACACTTTCGCTCCGGCATCCCTCTATTGCGGGTAACTCATTGCCCGCGACGGCCCTTAAAGCCAACTGTAATGAGCCGATTATAAGCCACCGAGAAGGCCGACTATAGCCGAGGCAGCTCATTACGGCGTTAGGCTCGCCGGCAACTGTGAACCGACTATAAGCCCCAACATAAGGTGTGGCCAGCCAGGGGCAGTTCACAGTTGACGATCGGCACCCACGCTAGCCGGCCACAGTAAATCGAATAATACCCACGATTACGGGCCATAATGGCCCGGGTAGTTACTGTGCGCGATCTCGGCTCCGATGTGTCTTAAGTGCGGCTGTGGTAAAAAAGAATTAACTCCCCGCGGAGGCGTAAGATGGGTGACAAATGTCTCCAAGACCCACAGCTAGGGAAAGTGACTACAAAACCCGTTTGCCACGAACTTAAGCACATCGAAGGCCTTCCGTGATTGGAAGTTTTACTATTTCACCTATTTCAATTTTACTTAAAAAGCTTTATAACAACCCCTAAAGTACAGGATACAGAGTAGGAGATACTCGCCAATGGGTGCAGGGACTCACAATCGGATGGCAGGGCATTCAACTGCTTTCCATGCTCGGTCAAACAAGATACTCAAAACTGCCATCTACAATTAGAGCATGAAAGGCGGTATTTTCTTCTTTTGGGTACAAATACATGACTATAATTTGTTCGCACCACACGCTAACATTGCAAGTCATGAAATTATGTTTTAAACCAGAACCCGACATCAAACACAATTTAATTACAAGAATATACATAGCTATATTTCTCATACGACATGTCAAAATAACAACAAACATTCAGAAGACGACAAAATCAGCTTAAGTTAAAGAATTACACGTCAAAAATAAGACTATTTATTACAAGTGGCAAATTATTACAACCTAAAGGCTACTTCACTGTTTTAAAACTAACATATACAACCCTGTCAAATCCACAAAAAGAGTCTTTCCAGGTATAATCAAGGGGCCGGCTGCATTGGAGTTTTATCCTTGTCCTGTTGACCACCTGTCCAGTCAAAGAAAGGATTCATTAGCAATAAGCAACCAAGTTAATGGAGAGACTAAAAAGGAAGACTTACCAGCACCTGCTTCTTGGCTATCCTGATCGTCGTCCTCTACTTGCACGCCTACCTCCTCAGCAGCAAGCAACCGCATACCTTCCTTCACCGCCACCTTCTCCTCCTTGGCAAGTTGAGCCGTGACCGCATCCATGCTAAAGACCACGCCACCATCTTTATCCGCATCGGCCTTAGCCTCCTCCAAAGCCCGAAGATAGATCTTAGCCATGACCCTGGGATAATCATCCATCCAGGATAGGTTGCCCTGCTTCCAGGTACGGAAGTACATGTCCTGAAGCATTTCGTCCATCATCTCCTCCCTGGCAACAGCAAGTGCACCCTATCAATTCCAAAAGATCGGGAAATAACATCAAGCTGCTCCTCCTTGAGGGAGCTAGGAAAGCAATCGGGCGGGGAGTTCAGAAGTTCCTGAGGGCCGTACCCATCCACTAGTGATCTCGGGGCAGGTCCGTGACGTTCTGGATTCGGCTGAGCTGGGGGCACGGCGGAGGAACCTCCTTCGCCCCCGGATTTCTTTTTGTCTGATCGAGTTTCCGCTTTATGAGACATTATCTGCAAACACAAAGAAGAACGTCGTTAGAATAGAGGAAGTAAAGGAGCAAGTGTCTGCAGTCAGAAATTTCAAGTGAAAAAATCAAGTTTATCAAGTTCATTCGGCACCTAGAGTGAACGTTCATTCGGCACCTAGAATCAAGTTCATTCGGCATCCAGAGTGAATGTTCATTCGGCACCCAGAGTAAATGATCATTCGGCACTTAGAGTACGTAAATTCATTCGGCAGTACTTGATTCGGTATTCTGAAGCAATTCGTCAGAGAGCTTGATTCGGCAGAAACGTTTGGTTCAGCTATCTTGAATTGGAAGGGAATAACGAGAGTATACAGCCCCTACTTATAGGCAAATATAGGATGCCGGACCAGTTGGATCGGCGCTCAGCGACCGAATAAGAGGAAACAAAGTAGGCCATACGCCAGCATATACCCCACTTTGGGGGGCAAATGTTGGGTAGATTCTCACCACCGGTCCAAAGCTTCGCCGATCCAACCTGCTTCGCCTGCAACGACCCTGCCGAACCAACTCATCCCCATGCTCTGCCGAACCAGCTCACCTCCCATGCTTCGCCGAACCAGCTCACCTCCCATGCTTCGCCGAACCAACTCATCCCCATGCTTCGCCGAACCAACTCACCTCCCATGCTTCGCCGAACCAACTCATCCCCATGCTTCGCCGAACCAACTCACCTCCCATGCTTCGCCGAACCAACTCATCTCCTACCACCGGACCAAACGCTGCCGAACCAAGACGTGCCAGGCCAGATCACATCAGCCCAGGCCCACCAGCAGCTATATACATCCAAGACCCCTGCTCCCACCCTCACTCTATAAATAGAGGGGCAGGGGTACGACAATGGGGGGAAGTTTGAGAGCTCAAGCACGGAAGGAACTTTCAAACAAACAACTTTCTTTTACTTGTATCAAAGCTTTGTACTTGTAATAAAAAGAAGAGAAAAGAAATAACATATAAAGTGGATGTAGGCACATTCTGGCTGAACCACTATAAATTTGCGTGTCTTTTTACAGTTTAGCCCCTGCTTTTCATATATTTGCATAAATCACTCAAATCGCTAAGAACAACATAAGATCTACTAAATCATACAACTTTGAGGTGTTTGTCCATTTTTTGTGCAAACAGATATAAAAACCCTTGGTCATCTTATATTGATACATGGAAAATATTAGGATATATAGTTTTATTGTTTTGGCTTTAGAATAGAAAATCCCAATTAACTGTTGTTTTGTCCTTATTTGAAATTTTTTCACAAAAGAATGTGTTTAATTTTGAAATTTTTATATGTAATGATAAAGGAAATTTGAAACATGATAGTCTAAAATGGGATGGAAAGTTTACATGTAGATTTTTCAAAATATATATCTTTAATAATAGCTGTAATAGCTTTGGTGTCAGCACTTTTTTGGTATCAACGTCAACTACCAAAAACGCCCCTTTGTGTATTATCAAATCTTAATCATTTAAAAATAGGATCTAATATTAAACTTCTTTTACAAATTCAAATGCCCCTAAAAGTATGATCTAACAATTAAACATGCTTTACAAATTCAAAACGCTTCTAAAAATAGGATCTAAAATTAAACTTTATTTATAAATTCAAAATACTTCTTTACAAATATACAAATCTTAATATCACTTGAAAATAAAAAATTATTTTTTTGACTGATTTAAACATATACAATTTATAAGGAAAATAATTCATGCGCGAAGCGCATGCTATGACACTCGTTAATTATATACAAATAAGTAACTAATTTGTAAAAATGTGTCATTATAACTTGAAAAAGTTTCTGTAAATCCAATACAAAATAAAAATAAAAATGTTTTGTAAAGAAACCTATATTTAATTCGGCTATCTATGTATTTTTATAATTTATATCAATGAAAATAGCTTCATTGTAAAAATGTATTCTTGTAAAAATAATTATTTTGACCTGAAACTTTTTTTGTAGCTTCAGTAAATTAGTTGAAGAATTATTAATAAAGGGACCTATATTTGATTCGGTTATTTAATAATTTTAATAATTCAATCTTTGAAATTAGCCTTTTGAAAATTTGGGAATATTATTAAATCATTTTGAAAAAATCTGAAACTTTAAAGGAAATACAAAAAAGTTGGTTTAAGAACTCAGAAATTTAATTTGGAATTTTTCTATGAACTTACAAGTTTTTATAATTTAATTAGTGGGGAATCTAAAGTATTTTGAATATTAAAAATAATAAAATTTTATGGAAATTTCTAACACTTTTTCTGTGAATTCCTAAAATAAATCGAAGACCTTTTTATGTCGAACACTTTTGGTAATTCTGTACGGATTTTACTGTAAAATTTTAAATGGATAAAACGACATACTTTTGTAAAATGAACTATTGGTTACTAAAGAGGCCAAGGCTAGATATTGACATACTCCCTCTCAATACCGGAACCACTTTAATAACTATGTACATGGTAGATGTTACCCAGAATGTAGAGGTTGAATTGGCGAACGTTTGCCGGAATGAAGTAAGAGAACGATAATGGATGATCCCGACTCTTGTGTCAATTTGAAATGACTAAAACCCGAGCCATAATTGGCCACTACTGAGGTTAGCTAGCTTCAGCGGACATATTTCCCTCGTATTACCATCTTGACTTTGGAACTTGGTTAGTGCACCTTGATCTTGGACTGATGGACGTGGTCGACCGTTAGGGGTCATGACTAGTCGGGAAACGCAAAACGATAGCATCCTTTCTTAGGCATTGCTCATGTGCCTTGTCATACGATTATCCATATGCGAGACCACTACCACTTTGTTTTAGTATTGTACTGATAGAGGACTCACTGGCTACCGACGTTACTGGTTGTGTTACAAGACCTGCATAGAATACAAGCTTAAGAATGTGTTAAGAGGGATCAATGTAAAGCATTAATGCTATTTTAATATTTACATTACTGACAAACATTAATATGTATTGTATCTACTACATAAAGATAGTTTAATGGATCCTTAAGAGATGGAAAATCTCGTAACATCTCTTAAGTTATTTTTCCCATATTTCACATGATATTGAGTTAACTTACATAAGAATTTTTAGTTTCGACTTCAATATGTGTTTTTCATTATGCTCTTGTCAGCCTGAATATTTCAATATTTCGAAGACGTTTGTTTCTTGAAGATGAAGATGGAGTTTGGCAGACCGTATTTACTAGTATTATTCCGCGACATTATTTTATTATGTCTGCTAAATGTATAACTTTGATTGTATTGTAAAATGAAATCGAATGTATATTGTAAAACAACTTCATGAAATGTTTATGTATTATTATATTTTGTCATTCCACTGTGGGATTCTGTGTATGAGTTACTTCAGTATCTTATTTCTTCAATAAAACTCCATTGATAATCTGTCTTTTGTACGGTTTGAGTTGTTCAAAATGGCGGGTCGTCACAACTAGTATAAAATTCAAATGACTAGTTTAGCTTCTCGTACACATAAATATCTCTCTTTCTATTTTGAAAATACATCACATACACACAACTTCTTTCACTACAATGATCATATCTTACATCAATTTTAGTATGTAATATGTCTACACCATTTGGATCATTTATACAAACATCAATTTCACTATGTACTTTCATGTTTTGCTAACCAATTAATGATTTATATATGAACTACTACATCTAATGTGTATACACACGATAATTAATAACACATTTAGGGTGTGGCATGATGACATGACAAATAGAAACAAAGTCAATATATACATGTGTAGATATAGGGATTTATATCTACCATATATATATATATATTCTATATTCATATATACATATATTGATTGCCTCGGTTTTATTGTTTAGTGAATATAGATATATATATATAGATATAGATATAGATATAAAATGTTTCAGATAAAACATACCTTAAAAACATAAAGGTTGAATTAACAATACCTTACATAGATTGATTGAACTGAAGTTACATAAGGAAAATTGTTGATTAAAATCTACGTTGATTTGTAGAATATATTTAATTCAAATTTATACTAAGTTAAATAATATAAAATATCTCTTTGTGTGTGTATGTATATAGACACACACACAAATATGTTGTAATAAGATCAAAATAATTTTCAATTATTTCAAAATACCCATATAGGTTATGTTAAATTGTTATAATCTAATCCCAAGCACGTGCGCACACACACATATATAGACACACACACACATGTTGTAATAAGATCAAAATAATTTTCAGTTACTTCAAAATACACATACAGGTTATGTTAAATTGTTATAACCAAATCCCAAGCTTATACATATAAACATACATATATACATACATATGATCATATACACATATATAATATATATAGACACACACACAACATACATACATACATATATATATTATAAAAGAACCTTTTGCCAAAAATTCCTTTTTAATTTTAAAACAACCAGAAGTTTAAAGTCAAAATACATATGTTAACTTGAATAAGAAATCAATGAATTTTGAGTTTTTGAATGATCAAAATTCAAAACTAAATGATTGAAATATAGAAATATAAACTATATTTAGAAAGCTATTAAATGTTTATTAAAACCATATTCATGGCTAAAATCATAATTTGAACATATATGTATTTGGATTTTAATCTATCAAATTAAACTAAATCAATCAATCAGATGTTTAGAATGAGACAATAAATCCAAATCAAGATAAGGTAACAATACATATATGAAATTGTGAAAAAATGGTATAACTAAAATATATAAATGTAAATAGAAATTGTACCTTATAGATCTAGCTAATTAATGACACCTTGATTTATAAATTCTCCTTAATCTTCTAGAATCAACATCCAAAGTTTACTAGAATTGAATAAGCCACTTTATTTTATTTTATCTGAAGTGATTTTGGGTGAAAAGGTGGGAAATAATTTGCCCATAAGGGATGAAGGAGGTGTCCACGGATGAGGGAAGAAGGAGGAATAGAAAATTGAATGAGAAAACAAACGAAAGGAATTTGTTTTAAAAAAAGAATAGAAACATTTCATATTCTTGCTTTAAAAACTTCCCCTTTTAATTCTTAATTAATTTTCAGCCAATCCAATCCTCCTTATTTCCTTTGTCTGACCTGCCATCATTTCTTCTGACATGGACAAATTTTCCAAAAAGGCCGTTAAGTGATTAATTATATTTAAAGCCTATTAAATACATACCGATATCATATATTGATACATGCATATATAAATTTTATAAATATCTAAATACTTACTACCAATACCAAATCATCAAATTTCTTAATTTTTTTTAATATTAGTTAATTTAATAAATTTATGAATAAACTAATTAAATTGTGTGGTTTTTTTGGAGAATTCACAAATGTGGTTGTGAGACTCATGGGTACGAATTCATTCAACGATTAATATTTAATAATTCAAATATTAATGTTCACACGCCACTTAGCTAGTGGTGTGAGAATTTGGCCGAAATCATTGCTATAGATCTTTTGGTTAATCCCATTTCACATTTTCTTAAGCGGGATCTTGTTTTGCAGGCAAAACAAAGACTTATTATTTTGCACATGCAAGTTAGATTATATTGATCGTGCCACTTTAAAAAGAATATATCAAGTGTAAGGCATAGACGCTTTAGCAACTATGAAAAGAGAGAAAGCAACTATGAAAAGTACAGAAGTTTGGCAGAATACCCAAACTACTAATATCAACCATAACAAGGGTAATCCCTCTCATTAGAGAAAGGGTCATTGGCTAACTCCGGGCCAATCATATGTATGAAATCTGAAAATAACCTAACCTTGTCAGGGTTGAATACAAACGACTCAAGAGTATAAATAAAGCATGTAACGACTTGCAATTTCACATAAATCAAGCTGACAATAAACCACACATGTCCAACCAAAATTGAACAGAAAGATGGATACTTATGAGAAAGAAAGAAGAAAAACGAAGAGAAGAGAAGAAGAGAAAAGAAACAGAAAACAACACAGAATTTCACAATCGCATCGGAACAATATATAATATAATATCAATGATCTTTACAAAAGATAAACTATTATATGCATACATCAATCAAAGTACAAAAACAAATCACAATCATCGGCCTGGACAGTTATAACAACCTATCCTCACAATTGCTGATAATTTTAACAACAAAGTAGCGGAAAATAAACATATATGTGAATACGACTTGAAGATCTCCAACTCGTCTCCTGAGCTCCAATGCATCTAAAGCAATCTGTAAATATTCTCGACCTGACCCGAGCATTATAATAGAATAACACCCGAGTCGGTCTGGAAAACGAGTGTGAGAAAACACACCCAATAGAATTCTTACCGTTATCAAACTCTTTTCAACATAAAAGTACCTCGTAAGACCACGCTGCACATAAACATAGACGGGTTTTTACCTTATGATAAGCAAAACAATTTCTATAGAAATCCATTTATATTGTAATAATGTCTAGGGATCAAACTAAAATATGAATATAGCTAAAATGCTTGCATCTCACGTTTCAGCATAGTTGGGCATAACTAAGTCCGTATGGCGCTAATGGAGAATGAATTCCATACAATGACTGAGCTACCGGGGTACCGCCCATCACGGTGCATCTCTAGATAAAATAACACCGAGGACCTCACATGGATCCCCTGCCAACACAGAACCGGCCTTCCACTTGACTAGTAGTACCGAATATGATCACCCCTCCGTTAATGGGCCCCAAATCATACAAATGAGAGATAATATCGACTCTAGATAGGGATGATCATACCCTACTCGGGAGCGACCCACTTAGCTCTGCTGCATCTCCGCTGTATTAGTCATTCCCGATTAATGAGGCTTGAGGCTACATTTTGCATTTATATAGAACTTCCCACTTGGAATGCTAACACTGTCCTCCATACAACAATCTAATGCCAGCATTCATCCATACAAGTTCGTTCTAGGACTGAGCGAAATGCATGAGAGCTCCGTCTTCAATTCCATCATCTTCAAGATATCTTCACTTCGAAACGCTTGAGTTGGATCGAAGTGGTTTTCGGATAACATACCCGATCCCGGTCTCTCCGAAACAACATTCGATAATTTTTGGTAAACTCAACCCCGGTTCTTTAGAAAATAAACAGTCAAAGATAAGAGTGGAGATCACATCCTAACGGTTAGTGGACGGATTTCCTTATTATTGTCCTAGGAGAACGAAACGAGATTTATACGCACAGTACAACCTCATCGGAGATGACTGTGCCATATAACTCACGTGTTTCCCCTAGATATTTCTGAAGTTACGTTTTTGGGTCCAAATTTGATAGTTGGTTATTTAACTATTAAAAAACACACATCAAAATCAGGGATTTATTCCATAGGGAAAACCAACATTGGTTAAGCACATAAGCAACCACTAGCCTCTTTTAAATAAATCTTTTCATTAACAAAAATCACTTTGTAAATATTTGTACCAAAATACTTTTACAAAGGTTCATTCACAACCCTTATATTTCAATACTTGGAAAGTATCCATATACTTATCTCAAGGTATAAGTATATTCACAAATAGAGAAAGATTTCCTTTTTACACAAGTCTAGAACCAATTTATAAATTCCTTTATAAATCTCTAAGACCCGTTTATAATCCCTTTCATTGATCTCTGAAATCATTTATAAACTCCCTTTTATATATTCCTAAATCATTTATAAACCCTTTATAAATCCATAAGACATTTATAAGCTCCTTTTATAAATCTATAAACCCCTTTCTAAATTCTTTTATAAACATCTAAGACCATGTGACGGCCCGGATTTTCCATCGTTTGATTTTGAATATTTAAATGGTTTTAAATGTTGGATTTGATATAAAAACTGATTGTTAATATGAATATTTTGGTTGGGATTGTAGTATGAATTTAAAATTTCAAGTATATCGATTTATCGAAATACGAAATGGTTAATAATTGAAATTTGAGTTGAATATGAATCGAAACGATTTCTAATGTTGATATAAATTCTATTTGAATTAGAATTAAGTTAGTGAGTTTTTAAAACTGGAATTTCAAGTGATTTCATCAATTTTTGAAATCGTCGATTTAATCGACGCGTTAAATAGTGATCTCGAGCACAGTCTCAGAATTCGATGAAACCAGTTCCATTGGATCCATATAGTGTATTATTATTGGATTTCAAATTTCGTAACGTTTGGAATTACCATTTGGTCGTACGGGGTAAAAATGCGTTGAAATTAATATTGAAAATTTAATATTATAATTGGGTTCAAAAAGCTATCTTCTGCACACGATCGAATTAGGTCTCGAAACTTGTTCCATTGCGTTCAGAATAGGGGTATAATGTTAGGAATGCTAGGCGGCATGCCTCGATTGGAGTCCGTAATTAAATATCTAGATATTTTGAATTTAAATAATATATATTTTTAACGATTTGATTTTTACACAGCCTAACCCTTCTTATCAGCCACCCTACTACCTATGTCGTACCCACCTTGCATTTTTTTAAGCCACATTCTCCCTCCCTGATTTAAAAATGAGGCTTAACAGAGTAAAAAGAAAAAAAGCTGTAACGAACCGTTTTTCCGTACCCTTTGAGTCGATAATAAACCACACATGTCCAACTCAAATTGCACGAATAAGCGGATCATTAAGGGTAGAAAGAAAATAAAGACAGAACAGAATCTCACACGAATGGAATAACATATATTATTTCAATAATAATCTTTACAGCGGAAATTTTTTAAATACAATATCAGAGTCTAACCTTAATTCAGCCTGGACAGTTATAACACCTGCCCTTACAAATGCTGACAAACAACAAAACAAATGAAATAGATGCAGCGGATAATAGAATACATCCATATGATGATGAAGATCTCCAGCTCTCCTCTGAAAACTCCAACCGTCTTCAACTCAACCTGAAACTACTCGGATCTGACCTGAGTATTAAAAATACCCGGATCAGGCTTGATAAACCAGCGTGAGATACTCGAAATTTAAAATGTATAGATCATGACGATGTTATCAAAACCTTTGAAAAGAAGGGTATCTCATAAGACCACGCCCACACATAAACACGGACGAGTTTTTACCTTATGATAACCCAAACACTTTTATACCAAAATACACTTGATATTATTTTTAATGACATTCTTTTGAAAACACTTTTCAAATAACTTATTCAAATAAGGTATCAATACCCGGACTAAGTCTAAGGTAATATCCCGGACTGGGTCAATGGAATATACCGAACAGAATATATGATACCAATAAGGGGGTAGCTGAAATGTTTGCAAGTCATTACAGCTATTTTGGGAATACAATCAAAACCGTAAATCTCGTAGGGGTTGGATTTCCAACATGATAGGGGACTTGTGACCTTTTCTCCGATCCACGCATAACAAACATAGTTCCCACGGTGCCTTAATCGCTTTTCTCAAACTAGTCGCTTGGAAACTATACTTGTTATACTACAACTAATAACCGGTAGTTCCCTGCTTTTCTCAAGCTAACCACTTTATCCACATTGGGCAATAAATGCCTTGAGGGACATATCCCCCAAAGGGCCAAACGTATTTGACACCACCATACACACTCACTTATTCTGAATTTGCATCTGTCAGACCACATAGTATCCCATCATAACCGGGGTGTGAGGCTCGTGAAGCTACGCTCAATTTCTTCAAAGCCACGCTTTTCATACAAAACCACGCTTTGATCATAACAGGTTCCACTTTGAATGCCACACTGCCATTCCTTTGATGACTATTTGACTCCCACAAGCATACAACCTCTGAGCTCGTATGTCTCAACGAAGGGTGTTAAGCTAAGAGAAGTTGCCTTCTCCGCCACCACAAATGTACATTTGTAAAAGACAAACGTTGTGTCTCAGAAATGCAATGTCGGACATTCGTCCATACAAGTTCGTTCTGGGACTGAACGAAACCGAAGGCACTTTCCTCGGCCATTACTAGGCGAGAAGCCCTTGCAATCCAAAAAAAATCTCCACAACGAGGAGTCCACTGCTATAAATAACTCTATAATCGGAGCGACCCAGAGCATGTCAACAAGCAGTCCTCACGCTATGAAGATCCACGGTCTTTAATAATCATCATCTTCAACATGTCTTCACTTTCGAACGTATACACTGGTTCGAAGTGGTTTTCGGATAGGAATCACCCAAATCCGACTCCGGTTCCTTCGAAACCAATTATCGATAAAAAGATGTTTAGTTCATGTGTGGATATCAATCATCAATCAATTACTTCATCTTTTATTTAAATCAAATATCTTTCTTAGATATACTCTTTTCAATTTATTCCATTTTCTTTTCAAATGTATATGGAATCATTAAGCCTCATTTATCAAATCATTTGGTTTATTTAAACCTTTCTTAAACCTTGGAATAATTCCAAATAATTTTCTCTTTTACTTAGGAAAACCTTTCCAAATCATTCTTTTAATCTTAGTAAAAAATTTCTTATATTCAAGCTATAACTTTTAACTTAGGGAAAATATTCCCAAATAATTTATTAAACCTTAATCAAAGATTTCTTATATTCAAGTTATAACTTTTAACTTAGGGAAAATATTCCCAAATCAGTCATTAAATCATAATCAAAGATTTCTTATATTCAAGTTATAACTTTTAACTTAGGGAAAATATTCCCAAATCAATCATTAAATCATAATCAAAGATATCTTTTTTAACTTCAAATCATATTCTTGCAAATCGAAGATTTTCATAACAGAGCACTACTGCCACCTTAGATATGGTAAATTTCACCTCCAGGGACTAATGGCAAGTAATCCTACATCATGAATATCTTTGTCTTCACTGATCTTTGTTTTCAATATGTTTTATTTCAAAAATTAGTTTGAAGGGGTTTTCGGACAGGAATCACCCAAATCCGATCCCGGTTCTTCGGATAGGAATCACCCAAATCCGATCCCGGTTCCTTCATGCTAATCATCGATAAAAAGTTGTTAACTGGTTAATTAATATTCTAATAATTTATTTCCTTTCTTTATCTTGGAAAAACTTAAACATGATCTTTTAGAGCATCCGGGCTTTCCTTTCGATCTATTCCACCCCTCGCCTAAAAAGAGAAAACATAGACCAGGTAAGTTCAGGGCACTAGTTGCTCCATCCCTAACCTTAGTTAAACACCTTGTTTTATCTTCCTAGATCTCACAGGCGGGACAAATGTACTAGTCGTTTCTGCATACTCAGTTTGTTATTACATTCAATATTCTTCTCTTTTTGTTTAAGTGGTATAAACAATTCGTCTTAACCATTTATTCAGACTCTTATTAAAAATTCCAAATCATCTTTAAATTACTTAATTATTCCTTTAAAATCATTCACAAAAGATTTAGGAAAGAATTGTTAAGTTTAACTTATATTCAAAAGGTTATAGAATTCGCAACATAAAAGTGCTGCGGAAAGTGCTATATAAGCTTATTTGATTTAAACATCTTTTTAATATTTGAAAATTCATATTTTCCATTCCAAATCTCTTTTAAACCATTTTAATAGATTTATCAAATTTATCTCATATTTTTAAAACATTAAAAATATCATTTATAAAGAAATTCCATTTTGGATTCCGAACTGCAAAACCGCGATGTTTTTAGAAAATTGTTTTGGACATATTTCAAAATTTACTTGATGAAATCTTGATTTTCTTTCTTTGTTGGAAAACTATTATCATTTTGGACCAAAGAATTTTTATGTCGAAGAAATCCGACTTATAAATCATTCTCTATATTAATTTGAAGTTACAGGTCAAAATTTACGAACCGCCGCTACGCGACGAGCTCTATTTTGACCAATTTTGTGAATTGCTTCTTAACCTGTCCGAAACACTTCAAATTTGTTTTAAACCATGTTTAAACTATTTTAACTTATTTAAAATAATATTAAGAGGCTAAATAATTTTCATACACATATTTATATGGATTTAATTCTCATTTAATTAACTTTGGTTAATTACTAATCATTTCTCTTATCATTTATCAAACCAAATTATCATCCATATCACAAACATATAATCAACCATAATATCAACCAAGTTATCAAACATTTAATCATCCAACATATTTATACTTTCAAATCATTATACTTGAAATAATTTATGGATTTATTAGAAAATTAGAGTACTCACCTTTAACCAATTTGTTTTTAACTTCCTACCAACATTCATATGCAACAACACTTCACTTAAACTTCAACTAATCAACTTCGGAAAATTCGGCAGAGCTTCCACGGCACCTTGAATTTGCTTCTAGCTCCTTTGAATGAAATCGG
This sequence comes from Allium fistulosum, assembly GCA_030737815.1. Taxonomy (NCBI): domain Eukaryota; kingdom Viridiplantae; phylum Streptophyta; class Magnoliopsida; order Asparagales; family Amaryllidaceae; genus Allium; species Allium fistulosum. Next base: position 860,495,947 of record CM060906.1, read on the forward strand.
CGGCACTTCCTTCTCTTTTTCTTGCTCCCGAGCTTCACGAACTTGCTCCTCTTCCTTGATAGGTTCGGCCATGCCTTATTCCACTCCTTCCTCCATCATTTCTTGACTTCTTAGATGCTAAATCATGTTCTAATGGTATTTTAAGGTCTTTGGCAAAGTTTGGAGGTGTTTGGAGTTGATTTGATATGGTTTTGAAAAAGTTAGTAAGGATTTGGAAGAGAAGAAGAAGCCATTAAAGCTCTAAAGAAGAAGAAAAAGAGAGCTTAGAAAAGGAAGAAGAAGAATGAAAAGTGTGAAAAAAGTGAGAAAGTGGTTGGTATTTATAGAAAAAGTTTTGGATTAAAATAATATTTTGTAAAAAGACCAAAATACCCTTACTTACTTATAAAGTAATCTTATTTTTTTTCAACACTTAACATCACATTTCAAATCTTTACTTTATGTCATTTTCACTTAGATATTAAGTAAAGAAAGTAATAATTATGTTTCTTTGATTTGATGTTTTACTTTTTGCTTTGAAATGACATTTTTGTCTTTTCGTGCTTACTTTTTCTTAATTATATTCTAGAATTTTCTAAGTATGTTTAGTAAAAGTAAACTTGATTGGTGAATTAATTAATACTTACACTATTTGAATATATGTTCCTATATAAGAAAATAAAGGTGCGATGACGTTGCGACAACTTTTAATCGACAAAACATTGTTTTTCGACAAAATGTTTTCCGGTCATATTTTGACGTTTTAGTTAAATTATTTATTTATGTAAACCAAATTTAAAAATAAATTTGTATCATGCTATTTAAAAATATAAACACTCATAAATAAATTAAAATAATTTATTTAACCACTGAAACATACTTTTCTGAAATCAGCATTTTGTCACTTTTGTCATTATAGGCAAATGTTACTATTTTTGTGTATACTTCTCTTTCCAAATCCTATCTAATATTGTTTGAATCATATAACCTTACATATTTTATATTTAAAATCACTTTAAATGGTTTATCTTAAAGTGGTCAAATTCTGGGTCGTTACAAAAGCAAACTTCAAAAAATAATTTCTCAAAACCTACTCGATTAAAAAATCCAAGACAAGCTTTAAAAATCGTGATTCAAGGAGAGCTTCATTTTCATATTCTTTTTAAGGGGTGCGATGCTTGTCTGGCATTCGACAGTGGGAAGCTTCGAACTAGGGCTCGCGATTTATGATGATTGGGTGGTCGTTGGTTCGAATGGAGGGCGGGGTTGAGCTCGTGGTGGGTAGGCGCACGCGTGGGCGTGATTTGGTGGTGTGCGGCAAAGCATTGGAGGTCGCAACCTGATGGTCAACGAGGGATTCATGGTGATGTCGCGATTTATGTGGTGGCTCCGGGGGTGTTGAGTTTGTGCTAGGCTAGTGTGGTTCGACGAGAGAAGTCCATCGGTGCATTCGGTTCGACAAACGGAGGTGTGAAGCTCCGTGTCAGTGCAAAATCATGCACGATTTTATGGGTTCGATGTGGTCTGTGCACGTTTTTGTTAGGCAGAGGAATGATGGAGAAAGAAGAATAGGATGAGGGACATTTTGGTAAATTTAATTAAGTTATTGTTTTATAATTTAAAAATATATCATTAACTAATAAAATTCTTATCTTACTCGTACGAGGTCCGATTAGGACGAAACATTCTGCGTTGCGATCGTGATGACAAGAGCTTCGAAATGAAATTGGTTTGGACGGATTTGGAGCTTGTCGGAATTTTAAGTTAAAATTGAATGTCAGTTCAATTTTAATTCAAAAACGAAACGTTTGGGCGACTACTAAAATCAAGGTGAGTAAATCTCACTCATTTGGATAACTAGTTTTATTTTAAAGTGTTAAAAAATTATTTATTGGTTGATTGGATGAATTGATAGATTTTTATTAATAGTTGGATGTGATATTATATATATTAGTATATATATTAGTAGTTGGGTATATTTCCTGCCGATTGGAGCGGATGAGACACTATGCACCCAACATAATAGCGGATGACCCTATATTACCGCAATATCCCGCCTCGAAGCGAGACTGGTATTTTATGTTATATAACATCCGTGGATGCAGGGAAACAGGTTGGAGGGATCCAATTGGATTCCTCAAAAATATGTTGATTGTTTCATATATAGTGATATATGATGTGATTGAATAATCTGTTATGGGTTGTTATGTGATTTGATAAATTGGATGCTATAGTAGCACTGGCCCTAATTTTGGTATTTTAAATACCATAAATAATATTTTTGAATCTTAAAAAGAAATTGAAAGGTGATTTTTGGAAATTAAAAATATTTATATGGAAATTGGAATATTGAATATGGAATGGTTTGGATTAAATAAAAGAATTGATTTTTGGAAATATACAACTATTTCGTAAGGAGTTTTCAAAAATAAATATATTTTTAAACTTTATATATATACAAGGAAATTGAAACAAAGGATTTTAATAATATTTCTTGATTATAATTTGAAGTTGAAATCGAATTTTTTAAGGGATTTGGAATATAATTGGATTTATTAAAAAGAGATTTCCGAACGGGATTTTAAATGGAAATTGAATTAAATGAGCTTTGAAATATGGATCTGTTATTAATAGATAAAACTTGTATGGATGAATGCTATCATTGCATTGTCGCCTGGAAGGCAGTGTTAGCATTCCAAGTATATGAATGCTAAATCTAAGGTAATTCGTAGTCTCAAGCCTCATCAACCGAGAATGACTAAAACAGGGGAGATGCAGCTGGGCTAAGTGGGTCGCACCCAAGTAAGGTATGTTATCACCTTTCTAGATACCCTCGGACATATTATAATTATAGACATGGTTGCCCATGGAAAAGAGAGCGCTCGATAGGGTGGGAACACCCAGGGTGATAACATATTCGGTACTATCCAGCAAGGGGTTGGCTAGTCCTGTGTTGGCAGGGATAGATAGGTTCGATCTTGGTACATTTTTCTAGAGGTGTACTGTGATGGGCGGTACTCCAATGGCCCAGTCATTGTATGGAATCCAATATCCACTACAAGCCTGTACGGTTTTAGATGTGCCCAACTATGCTGAAACGTGAGATGTAAGCATTTCAGCTATTTTATAGTTTATTTTCTATAGACACTATTATAATATCAGATGATTTTGATATAAAAGGTTTTGGCTATCGTAAGGTAAAAACCCTTTGTATTTATGTGTGGCGTGGTCTTACAAGATACCTTTGTTTTTCAAAACAATTTTTGAAAATAATTAAATTCAAATTGAGTGTGTTTTCTCACGCTGGTTTTCCAGACTGACTCGGGTGTTATTTTATTATAATGCTAGGGTCAGACCAAGTATTATAGATTTATGTTAGGACGCTATGGAGCTCAGGAGGCGAGCTGGAGGATTTCATACGTATTCCACGTACTTGATTATATTCCGCTGTGTGTGTAAGCCGTATATTCAGTACTTGTGAGGACAAGTTATTATAACTGTCCAGATTGATTTGTTGATTATTGTACTCTGATGATGGTATGTATATTAACAGCTATAGTTTCTTTTGTATAAAGATCTGTTATTATTTATTATATATTTTTTCCGCTGCAATTATGAGATTCCTTGTTATTGTTTATGTTTTTCTTCTATCCCTTTTCTTTTTCACCCCTAGCAATCGGTATTTCCGGTACTTGAATATTCGACATGCTACACAGTGAACGTATTAATGTCGATTTTCGAGGATCGAAAATTTTGGGTCGCTACATTTGGTATCAAAGCTTAGGTTGAGCGAACACCTAGGCTTTGGTGGGGATTACTCATTAAATATAGGGTCAGTAGTACCCTAGAATAAATCTGAGTGCATTATAGATATGAGCGCGTGTTTGTTAGTGAATATAAATTGTTTTATATTGTGTTGACTTATCGGTTGAGTGTTTATGAATTCTGGTCGGTACGGTCTGGACAACTGTATCGATAAGGGTTTCTAAACTCTGAACAAGTTAAATCTACATAGTATTGTTTTAAAGTGGGTAAATGAAATAATTTTACCCAAAATTATATTTTGATATAAAAGAAATAATTTTCTAAAATTATTATAGTATATTGATGTGTTTGGATGTTATTATTATAATCAAAACAAGATATAAATTGGAATGGTCATATATAACCAAATTAAAAGGTATAAGTATGAATTATACAAATGAGTTAAACTAAAATTTGATTCAAACCAGAATTTGGAAATTTAAATCCTGGAAATTTCAGAAATGTTTTCCTAGTGTTTTGAAATAAATAATGGTAACATTATCGTGGAACTGTATTTGAATAGAAAATGTTTTTAAATGGATTTTGGAAGTGATAAAGCACTGAACTCAGTCTAGTCGCTGGAAAATAATTCCGATGATGATCGCAACATCACCGGTGTTCATTTTCGAGTTTCTAAGTGACAGATTGCTACCATAGTAATTTGATATGGAGATTTTTGTTTGAAAACAAGGGTTATTTTGAAAATTTCAAAGGGAATTTTTGTGTGGATAAAACCAAGTTGATTTTGAAAATTCCAAAGAAATGGTTTGTTAAACCAAAAGAGCTATATATATATAATTTCAAAATGATTTGAAATGAATACCGGGTGTTTGAATTTTGGAATCCTTATTTAAATATTTTAGGAAAAAATATCAGGAAATAAGTTTTTGAACTTATAAGTTGAGAATGATATTAATAAGGAGAGAAAGTGTGAAGATTGAATTTTGGAATTAAAATTTAACTTGAGTAAGTTTAAATGGATTGAATGAATTGATATTTAACTTAAGATAAGTTAAATAAAATTTAATTGGAATTGCAATAATATCAAATTGTATTGTATATATAAAAATATGAATTGTGAAGTGATTATGTAACTAAGTGATTATTTTTGAATGAAGTAAACCTAAGTATAGAAATTATGAAATGGTGAAATAATAAGTTATACGATTGGGATAGTGGAATGTAAAAACCAAAATGGAAATGGTTTGATATTTTAGTGAAGAGATGAAAATCCAAATTTAAATTATAAAATAAGGTTAAACTCAAGCCAACCCGATTGAAGTGATTTTTGAAAAAAAATCTGATTTTGAAGTATAAATTGAAGTGAACTAATTAAATAAATATATTAGTTAATTGAATAGTGAAATGGAATCAGATTTGATTTGTGATAAGGTGAATGTGAATTCAAGTATAAAATAATTCGACTTAACCATAAAATGGAAGGAAATGTGTTTGGAATACTGGCTAATAAGAATCAAAATATGGACTTAGGTTGTAGATAATAATAATCAGAAGTACTTGTATGGAATTTTTATGTCAAAACTCAAATAAAGGATTTATTTGGAAATGAAACTTAACTTAGTTAAGTAAATTGGAAGAAAACTAATTAGAGAATTAATTAGTGAATTGAATCTTAAAAATGTGGAAGCTAAGTCATATATGGAATTCGACTTATGTGTAGCAAGTTAGATATATCTTGAAATGTTGTCGAATAAAATAGAAATGGTTTGAAATGGTGGTGACTTAAGTTATAAATGAATTCAATTTAAGTGTAAATTGAATATGGTCGGGAATATTGTCGATAAGAATGAAATTCAACTTAAATAACTAATTTATGAAATGGTTCGTAAATAAATTAGCATGGATTGGATTGTTGTTGAATATAAAATTGAGCAAACAAGATTTTGTGAATAGATTGAATGTGAATTAATAGAAAATTGATAAAATTGATTTGAAATCAATTTAAATAGATATAAACTGGAATGGTTATTTATTAAATGAATAACCGAATGTTGGAACCTTGTATTTGCATGTTTATTCTAATGTACATGTCGTAACATGTTTTGTTTATAAAATGGTTTATAATTCATGTATAACATGTTTGGTTTACGCAAATGGATGTTTAACTAGTTAAGCAAATGAAATGTTATTAAATTTCATGTTTTTGGAACTTACGTGTTTAAATTGAGTAAGTACAGGTACAAGAAGACCGTTGGGCCATATTTTGGTTGCGCGATTGCATATAAATTGAGCGAGCTCGCTTAATAACGCAAAAATAAGGTACGCTTACGAATCTAGCGCGCGGAAAATAAAAATATTGTTATATATTGCGTTTTCCGGCCATGAGATCCGATGTGTATTTTTTATCATATTTGTGAAATTGCAAAAGGCTCTCTGTACAAGGGAGACTCTGCCAAAAAATTTCGGAAATTTAGGGTGTTTGAAAAATTTTGGAAAATTTTTGTTAATCAAAATTTGATTTCGAATTTGTAATTGAAATAAGGGAATTTGGTTTAGAAATAGAAACTAAATGTTTGATGGAACTAAAAGATTTAGAAAAGTGAAATATCGAGTTTTAACTAAGTGGGTTTTGAAAAGTTAATGGTTTGGTGCATTTTCCTACCTTAGTAATTTCAGGGACGAAATTCTTTAAGGGGAGGGGGAGGAATGTAACGATCCTGATTTTCCATCGTTTGATTTTGAATATTTAAATGGTTTTAAATGTTGTATTTGGAATAAAAATTGATTGTTAATATGAAGATTTTGGTTAGGGTTGCAGTATGAATTTAAAATTTCAAATATAGTGATTTATCGAAATACAGAAATGGTGAATAATTGAAATTTGATTTGAATATGAATCAAAACGATTTCTAATGTTGATATAAATTCTATTTGAATTAGAATTGAGTTAGTGAGTTTTTCAAACTGGAATTTCAAGTGATTTCGTCAATTTTTGAAATAGTCGATTTAATCGACACATTAAAATAGCGATCCGGGGTACAGTCTCAGAATTCGACGAAACCAGTTCCATTGGATCCATAATAGTGTATTATTATTGGATTTAAAATTTCGTAACGTTTGAAAATATCGTTTGGTCGTACGGGGTAAAAACGCGTTGAAATTAATATTGAAAATTTAATATTATAATTGGGTTCAAAAAGCTATCTTCTGCATACAGTCGAATTAGGTCTTGAAACTTGTTCCATTGCGTTCGGAATAGGGTTATAACATAAGGAACGCCAGGCGGCATGCCTCGATTGGAGCCCGCAATTAAATATCTTGATATTTTGAATTTAAATAATATATATTTTTATCGATTTGATTTTTACACACCCTAACCCTTCTTATCAGCCACCCAACTATCTATGCCATACCCACCTTGCATTTTTCTAAGCCGCATTCTCCCTCCCTGATTTAAAAATGAGGCTTAACAAAGGAAAAAGAAAAAAAAACAAACTTCAAAAAATAATTTCTCAAAACCTGCTCGATTAAAAAATCTGGGACAAGCTTTAAAAATCGTGATTCAAGGAGAGCTTCATTTTCATATGCTTTTTGAGGGGTGCGATGCTTGTTTGGCATTCGACAGTGGGAAGCCTCGAACAAGGGATCGCGATTTCTGATGATTGGGTGGTCGTTGGTTCGAATGGGGGGCGGAGTTGAGCTCGTGATGGGTAGGCGCACTCGTGGGCATGATTTGGTGGTGTGCGGCGAAGCATTGGAGGTCACGACCTGATAGTCGACGAGGGATTCATGGTGATGTCATGATTTACATGGGGGCTTCAGGGGTGTTGAGTTCAGGCTAGGCAGGTGTGGTTCGACGAGAGAAGTCCATTGGTGCATTCGGTTCGACAAATGGAGGTGTGTAGCTCCGTTTCAGTGCAAAATCATGCACAATTTTACGGGTTCGAGGTGGTCTGTGCACGTTTTGGTTAGGTAGAGGAATGATGGAGGAAGAAGAATAGGATGAGTGGCATTTTGATAAATTTAATTAAGTTATTGTTTTATAATTTAAAAATATATCATTAACTAATAAAATTCATATCCCACTCGTACGAGGTCCGATTAGGACGAAACTTTTGGGTTGCGATCGTGATGACGAGAGCTTCGAAATGAAACTAGTTTGGACGGATTTGGAGCTTGTCAGAATTTTGGGTTAAAATTGAATGCCAGTTCAATTTTAATTCAAACGAAACGTTTGGGCGACTACTAAAATCAAGGTGAGTAAATCTCACTCATTTGGATAACTAGTTTTAGTTTAAAGTGTTAAAAATTATTTATTGGTTGATTAGATGAATTGATAAATTTTTATTATCAATTGGATGTGATATTATATATATATTAGTATATATATTAGTAGTTGGGTATATTTCCCACCGATTGGAGCGGATGAGACACTATGCGCCCCGCATAATAGCAGATGACCCCATATTATCGCGATATCCTACCTCAAAGTGGGACTGGTATTTTATGTTATATAACATCTGTGGATGCAGGGAAACAGGTTGGAGGGATCCAACTAGATTCCTTAAAAATATGTTGATTGTTTCATATATAGTGATATATGATGTGATTGAATAATCTATTATGGATTGTTGTGTGATTTGATATATTGGATGCTATAGTAGCACTGGCCCTAATTTTGGTATTTTAAATACCATAAATAATACTTTTGAATCTTAAAAATAAATTCAAAGGTGATTTTTGGAAAATAAAAATATTTATATGGAAATTGGAATATTGAATAAGGAATGATTTGGATTAAATAAAAGATTTGATTTTTGGAAATATACTTAACTATTTCGTAAGGAATTTTCAAAAATAAATATATTTTTAAATTTATATATATACAATGAAATTGAAACAAGGGATTTTAATAATATTTCTTCTATTATAATTAGAAGTTGAAATCGAGTTTTTGAAGGGATTTGGAATATAATTGGATCTATTAAAAAGAGATTTCCAAACAGGATTTTAAATGTAAATTGAATTAAACGAGCTTTTGAAATATGGATCTGTTATTAATAGATAAAATAAGAATGACATATGAATTTATAATTGATATTCATAAATGAAGTGAAATAGTTATAAATGGATAAAATTTAGGAGGATATGATGCAGTATGGATTTAAACGAGATATGGGAATTTGGTTTGGGAAAAATAGACGATTCTACTTTTTGGAAACTGGAAGTGGTTATGGAATTTGAATTGTAAATCGAGGTGTACAAATCGAGAGAGACTATAAATTGAAATCGGTTATATCGGAATTTTAAAAATAGATTCTTGGAATCAAGAATAAAATTTGTTTAAAAAGAGATTATTTATTAAGTAGTGTTGTTTTAAAACTGTTATTTGTATTTAAAATATTTTGGAAAAGTTAACTATTCGAATAGATTTAATTTATTATAAATAACCCTTGTAAGTCAATAAATATTATTTATAATGAATAGGGAATCGGTTTCCATTGTTTAATTGGAAAGTGTTTTGATCTTTTAAATAATTACTTAGACGCCTTTTTGGAAAATACTTATTATACATATACATACATATATATATATATATATATATATATATATATATATAGAATTTAAAAGTAGGTGATTGAATTTTATTTATAAATACTCACAAGATTTGTGACCAGATTCTATTTAACAGATGAGATTTTATAAGAGAAATGTTATAATGGAATTCTGGAAACTTAAGGAAATTTCTGAAATGTTGAAATACGAGAACTTCGAAAAATGAATCTGAATTCATAAAGGAAGTAAAAAATTGTTGGTTGGATTATAAACAAGTATAATCGATAATTTTTGGAAATTGTAAAGGAAATTAATAAGAATTCCAGAGGTTTATGAGAAAAGTACGAAATATTTCCTAACTGTTGATATTTGAAATGATTTTGGGAAATTTACTTATGAATTTTTTCCTAAGTATTGGAATGAAAGGTTTTCGAAATATTTTAACTACGGAATGATTTATGTAGAAATATTTTCTAAGTAATGAGTTATAAAATGGAATTTGGAAATGTTTCTAAGTATTGATATGGTTCGAGAATATCATGTTATGGATATAAGTATTTGAAATTGTTTTCAATCATTGAATATACTGGAAGAGACTTGAATATATATCTTTGTAAAAATATTTTGAAATAAATATTTGGAAAGATTTATAAATTTGGCCTAGTGACTACTTATGTGTGTAATTTGATAGTTAAATAACCGACTATCAAATCTGGCCAAATTCATTGACCGTTTAGAAGAGACCGAGATCGGGTTTAATTATCTGAAAACCATTTCGATCCGATTTGAGCGTTACGAATTGTGATATTATGAAGACGGTGAAATTTGGAGATTTAGTTTGTTTAGACCTAGAACAATTTGTATGGATGAATGTTATCATTGCATTGTCGCCTATAAGGCGGTGGTAGCATTCCAAGTATATGAATGCTTAATCTAAGGTAATACGTAACCTCAAGCCTCGTCAACCAGGAATGACTAAAACATGGGATATGCAGCAGGACTAAGAGGGTCGCACCCAAGTTGGGTATGTTATAACCTTTTTAGATACCCTCGGATATATTATAATTATGGATATGGTTGTGCATGGAAATGGGAGCGCTCGATATGGTGGGAACACCCGGGGTGATAACATATTCGGTACTATCTAGCAAGGGGTAGGCCGGTCCTGTGTTGGCAGGGATCGATAGGGTCGATCTCGGTACATTTTTCTAGAGGTGTACTGCGATGGGCGGTACCCCAATGGCCCCGTCATTGTATGGAATCCATTATCCACTACGAGCCTGTACGGTTTTAGATGTGCCCAACTATGCTGAAACGTGGGATGCAAGCATTTCAACTATTTTATAGTTTATTTTCTATAGACACTATTATATATCAGATGATTTTGATATAAAAGGTTTTGGTTATCGTAAGGTAAAAACCCGTCGTATTTATGTGTGGCTTAGTCTTACGAGATACCTTTGTTTTTCAAAAGGATTTTTGAAAATAATTAAATTCAAATTGAGTGTGTTTTCTTACGCTAGTTTTCTAGACTGACTCGGGTGTTATTTTATTTTAATGCTCAGGTTAGACCGAGTATTACAGATTTAGGTTAGGATGCGATGGAGCTAGAGACGAGCTGGAGGATTTCAGACGTATTCCACGTACTTGATTATATTCCGCCGTGTGTGTATGCTGTATATTCAGTACTTGTGAGGACAAATTTTTATAACTGTCCAGATTGATTTGTTAATTGTTGTACTTTGATGATGGTATGTATATTAACAGTTACAGTTTCTTTTGTATAAAGATCTGTTATCATTAATTATATATTTTTCCGCTGCGATTGTGAGATTCTATGTTATTATTTCTGTTTTTCTTTTATCCCTTTTCTTCTTCACCCCTAGCAATCGGTAATTCCGGCACTTGAATATTCGACATGCTATACAGTGAACGTATTAATGTCGATTTTCGAGGATCGAAAATTCCAGGTCGCTACAGACCATTTATAAAACTCTTTCACCCTTAACTAATCTTCTTTTAAGTTTTCCAAACCGTGTTATAAGATTCCTCTTATAAAACCAGCATTTGTTTATAAAATCCTATTTATAAACCTTGAAAACATTTATCTATAAATTCTAATCATTTACTTTAAAACACTATTATATAATTATAAATAATAATTAACTTCAAAACATCTTAAAAATAAAGTTAATAATTTCATAACAGTCTTAATAAAATAATAATAATTTATCCTTAACATTATTAAAAATAATAATAATTGATTTCCAAAACCTTATGGATAAATAATTATAATTAATTTTCAAACCATATTAATAATTTCAAATAATTAACTTTTCAAAAACATTAAATTATAGAGAAAAAACTTTAAAACAATATTAATATAAATAAACAACTTTTTAACATAATATACTTCCTTGATAAAATCCATACTTACATTTCAACATAATCATTTCCATATTTATAAAACTATATTTATAAATCTCCTTCTAATTTATAAAACTTCCTTTTTTATAAAAATCTTTTTATTTATAAAAACCCATTTATAACATCATCCTATTAAAAATCACACCTATTCAGAAATCACATTTAAAAACTTCAATCACCATTCGTTTTAACGTTGCCTCCATATGGATAAATTCCTTTCTATTTATAAAATATTATTTAACACCTCCAAATTTTCCCTCAACTTTAATTTCCAAATAGAATCCACTATTTTCTAAACAACATCCCACATCGTATAATAAACCCACCATTTGATTTAAATAGTTTCCTATTTAATTTATAAAACACCATTTATAAATCTATCCCTTTATTAATAAAAAAAACAATTTTACAAATATTCACTTTATTTGTAAAATGTCACTTTTATACACTATCACATTTATAAACTTCCATATTTATAAATAAATCTTAACATATGTGTGTATATATATATATATTACTTTATATAAAACGGTTAATAATTATTTATACCAAAATATCACCATCTTCTTTTTAAAATATTTCAACAACCATTAATTTTTAATACCTAAAAATTATACTTTTTATTTCAAAATAACTCCTTTAAATAAACTTCAAGAATGAATATTAATATATATAAATTTTCGAAATCGCTTAAAAATTCTTTTAAAAACTAAATCTTCATTTTGTAGTATCTCAAAATACTAAAAATATGACCCAGCGTTGTTATAGCACTAAATAGGGAAAAATCATCCATGTCACCAAATCTGGCATCCAACCCATCATTTACCATATTATATGAAAAATAAAATCAACAGTGTGAGGAATCCCGTTGGATCCCTCCAACCTGTCCCCATGCGTCACATACAGTATATAATCATAAAAATAAATCAACCGCTTCGAGGCAGGATCGTATACAAAGGGTCATCCGCACTTACACGGGAACATAATGGGGTCTCCTCCACTCCAGGGGCGGGAATATATCCAAACCAACAATATGAAATAGAAATCATCCAAACATTCAATCAACAATTTTTTAATCAACTATATATCATATCCGGTTAATCAAAATGGTGAGTTTAACTCATATTGATTTCAGTTTCGTCAAATGCTCCGGTATGAATTAAAATTGAATAGACGTTCAATTTTAACCCAAATTCCTATGAGCTCCAATCTACTCTAATCCAACTCCATATCATAGTATTTGCTGATACGATAGCAAGGCAACTTGTCGCGTTCAATTCCGACCTCGTATAAAAAAGTTATGAATTTATAAACAATTGAAACATTTAATTTATAATTAACTTTAAATTAATTAAATTATAAACCTTAATTACAATTCCCTCGTATATGCTCGCCCCAGGCACAAACAAAATCGACTGCGCCTAAATCCAAATCGCGACTCCCTCGACCACGCCGCCTCGGCTGCTCGTCGCACGTCGCCCAGCTCCACCTCGCCCATCGTCACCATCGTCGACCAACTGCGTCGACCTTCGATCGTCGAAATTCATCCAACCAGTCGCTATAAATGCGGCCCTATTCTGGTCACCACGAGCCTCCATTCGACGAGCCACGACCATGGATGAGTTCGTGGTGATGAGCTCACCAACTTTCATGTATATTATTTTGGCTAATATGGCTCCTAGCTTACCGTTCGATTTGAGCCATTGGACGAAGCTAATTAAGAATGGCAGTTGGTGCTTATTTCAATTAGGGTTTTGCAAATGAAGATAACTAATATCCTTTTATTGAATATTTCCAAGGCACTATTCACTTGCCAAAATTTCTAACTCCAAACGAGACGTGCCGCCCGACGTTCTATATATTATGCACTTATTCCGAACACAATGGAACTAGTATCGAGACCCAATACCATCATATACAGAAGTTAGCTTTTCAAAATCGAATTATATTAATTTAAATTCCTAAAATTAATTTCTATGCATTTCGATCTTGCATGCCCAAACGATACGTCCAATCGCCACGAAATTTAACGGCATACTATAATTCACTATTACGGATCCAATGGAACTTGTTTTGTCCAAATCCAAGATAGTGCCCTGGATCGATAATTTTAATGCGTTAATTAAAACGAGTTATTATTAAAACAAAATTAATCACTTTTAATTCCAATCCAAAAGTTTGCTATCTTCATTCTTATTCAATATAATTTAAATCAACTTTCGAAATCATTTTTATTCGCATAAAATTCAAGATTTAATTATTTAAACTATTCCATAAATTCAAATAACCATTATTTTTTAAAATTTAAACTATTTAACTTATAAAATTAGCTTTTCAATATTTAAAATCAATTAAATATTTAAAATCCAAAAGACTGAAATTCTGGATTGTTACAAAGTGCCTACACCAAAAGGCATCCCTATAAATCTCTATGTTGTTTTCACCAAGTTCACCTTCAGTGGAGAAAATAAACCCACCATTAGAAATTTTGTAGTAATGATATCTTTCCTCACCTTCATTGTCTGTCACATATTTGTAGTAGTTAAATTCTTCAGGATAGTAACGTATCTACGAACGATAATGAACCCAACTCTTCTCCTTAGAGAACCAGATGATACGAAGGCGACGAGGCTTAGGCAATACAAGGATAGGATCTATGATAGTCCTAGAATCGAGACTGGTCTCCTTGAGCGTAGATCTATCTGACGTAAACTATACCATCAAGCGTGTTCTGCTTGGGTAACCAAATGTGCTTTGGTGGTATTGAGAGATGGACCTTTTCAGGGATAGGAATTTTGATATCAAAAACTATCAAATAAGTGGGAGAAGGATCTTCGAAAGAGTGTTTGCAGTGGGAGACTAAGCGACGAAAAGAGTGACATGTAGTGCATATGAGTGGCTTCCATCTATAGTCAATGTTTACGATCGCAACTTGGCCCAAAGCAGGCTGAACTGCAAGAATCGCCGGTAATAACTTATCTGGCTTTATCTTTATCAATTCTTTTGCATAACCAACCTTTCCCTCTCGACAGTAGCCGAGTCAAAACATACGAGGTCTCTAATAAAGTTAGCAAGCCAATTAATACCAATCATGGACTATAATACTAAAGGAATAATCATGAAATGAACCCAAATAGAGATAGAAAGAATCTGTTCTCTAGCTGTGTCAGCAGAAGGAGTCCATCTAGTAATAAAAAACGGTTTGCCTTGAATAATAACAGGCTCGGCCTTAGAATTCTTTATCAACCCTCCCATGAAGAGAAATTCAAAGTAGAATAAAATATTGTCATATCTTATGGTGAAACGACCCTTCAATTTCCAAACATGCTTCTTAAGTAGTACCTTTTAATAACGATAATATACGCATGTTCTCTTCATCAAACCTATATCACTTTAAGATATATGGAATTTGATATGGGAAAAATTCTAATATTATCCACATTCATTTTATTTAGTCCATAAAGAAAGTCCTTGGTTCAATAATAACATTTATTATTAAATATACTACTCTGGCCAAAGATGATTACTTTGAGTCGATTATAGTTGAACTTGATACTAACCTCATACAACCGAGGAAACAAATTCTTTATTGAATAGTATTTTACTCTCAATGCTTCAATTTAGACCCAACTATAATGTAACGGCCTAGAATTTTGAACACTTCGTATTAGATAGTTGAATTATTTAAATATTTGAATCTTGAATTTAATATGACTAAATGGATTTTATAACCTTTTAACCCCCTTATTATCGATAGCTAATGATGGTATTCTTTTTTTTGAAAAATATTTAAAAAAATAAACACTTTGAAGAAATATCGATAATGAAGCAGAAAATCGTTTTATCGATAAACGGCTTTCTACTCGATATAAGGTGTTCGGATTTTTTTAGGCTTGCCTAATATATTAATGTGTAATTAACTAGAAACTAAAAATATGGCTAACTAAATCCCTTAGTGATGTCATGCATGATGTCATAGGGAGAGGGATTGTTTTGGAAGCCTTAGGGGCTAAGTAAAGGAGGGATTAGGTGGAAAGTTGGCACATGGGGGATTCTCTCTTTTGACTAGCAATATTAGGTGGTAAAGGCTCTTGAGAAAGTTTTCTTATTATCCTTCATAATATCACAAAGTCACTTTACAAAATAATGAACAAATCATGCCTCTTCTTTCTCTCTTTAAATTCTAGGAAACATACCAAATCAATTCCAACCCCTCTCAAACTTTGACGAAGGCCGTGACACCCCATAAAAAGTAATAAGAAATTAATTAATTAATTATAAGGTGAAAAATGGAAAATTTTTAAATGTCGGAGTTTGACAACGAAAGTTACACCATTGCGTTTGTGGCGATTTGTTAATCAACCTTCATATATATCGTCATGCTATCGGAGCTAAAACGGAAAATTTACCGATGTTTGTAGTTTTCATATTTAAAATAATTCAAACGAATTCAAAATTTAAATTTAAACATTAACGTAAAAAGAACTAAATAGGTAATATATATTTTTTAACATTAAGGGCCACTTAATGTTTAAGAAAACATTAAAGTTAGTACTAAAAAGGAATTAAATAAAAAGAAAACAAGTAAATTCACATTTCCAAATAGGGATCGGTCAACCCCCTCCCCATGGACGGTCAACCGCTAAATGTCGATCGCTTGTTGCTGAGCAATCGATTGATGATTGTGACGGCGGCTAGGGTTTTGTTAGGCGCGAACGGCCTGAATTTTATTATTTTAAACCAACTAAAATCTGATGGTTCTGGTACCTTTTAACCACTGAAATAAGAGGCTAGCCCCCTCATTTTTATTCATAAATTATTTGGGAATGCTAGCAAAGCTTTATGAGTCTTCTTCTTCTCTACGATTCAGAATCATTTAGATTTTCCAAGTAAGGGATTTTAGATATTTAAATATTCGATTTCTGATTCTATTCTTTACTAATCTATGATTCTGAATCTAATTTATATACAGTCCAGTTATATATTCCAAAATGAAGAGATTTGAAGGAGAAATTAGGAGCGGGTGTGAATCAAATCCAAAAGGAGCGGGTAGATTCTCTATGAGTGGAAATCTTAGTTTTTTACATTTTAGTATTTGTACAGTAGAAGTTTGGATTTGTTTCATGCCTTGTGAAATTTCGTTCACGAAAAGCCTAAAATTAAAACCTTAAAATTAAATTTCAATTCTTAAGTTTATTGGAATCTCAATTGTTTTATATTAAAATAGTTGAATTTGTTTTGTTATTGTAATTTGAATATTTTATATTCTATTCCACTTCTAGCTTGTCTCTATTGATGTGTTAAAAGATACTAGAAAAGAAAATAAGTTAAGAAATGGTGTGTAGGGACGAATAATCTTATTTGTAGTTTTCATTACCTCGTAGTTTAAATATGAATTCTTTTTTCACTTCAAGTTTGTGTATGTAAAAGTTGAATAGAATATAAAGGGTTTAGATCGTAAATTTTATTCCTTGAAGTTGAGATGTATGGTATTCGATTCTATTTATTTATGCAAGTTTGTTTGTTTGACTAAGGATATTAACTATTTTGTAAGTTATTTTATGGAGTTGGACTTGTATAAATTTGAGAGTTTTGACATTTTCGATTAGTATAGGACGTGAATATTTTACGCATGCTTAGGAATGTATATATACTAGCTAGCCTAATTATTGCATAAATATAAATATAATATTAGCGTATAATTAATAACGTATTAATCATATATGATAAATAGGTTAGTAAATAGCGTTCAAATCGATAAGATGGAAGTTAAGGATAATTATGGAAATTAATCCATAATTAAAGGTGGAATAAGGAGTTTCCCTTATAGGGCCTTAATGCGAAATGTGGTGAGGCATGTTTATGGTAGTATGTAGGGGAGTGGAAATACGACTTAGTTATAGGGACGCGAGGTTAGTCAAAAGCACAAAGAAGTCTGCCCAGCTAATCTGACTACCCAACAGTGTGAGTTTGGGACTGATGTGAGACACCGCCTATAATAAGTACCCATGGTGGATGTGAGGTTAGTCCCAATTCTATAGAGTAAGTCTATACATTTAATATGGCTATCAGCTCCTTATGGCCTGTAATGTGAGACGTGACAATTTGGGTTACAAGTCATAATATGGAAGACTTGCTTCTGGGTCGGAGGTATTAAGTGGTTGTTGTAGGGTCCATTTCCTTTCCACTTAAGAAGTATTAAATGGGCGGTTATTGAATTCTAAATGTTGTTAAACAGAAACTAAAAAAAAGAGTATTTTAATATATAGTGTTTAGTTATAAATTTTTTGATATAAGTTCGGTAAATTCTCAAATTTAGAATGAATAATTTAAAACTAGATTTAAAATATATTAATTTGAATGAGAAGATTTTAATAAACATTTTTTTATTGAAACCATGTCCTTGTTTTACATCTAAATTGTATAAACTATTAGATGTTATTGGGCCTTTATCTGGGAAAAAAAATTAAAATTGATACATCATATATATTCTCAATATATAGTAGAGTATAATACGATTTTAGACTTAAGTTATATTTATGAAATGTTTTCATAAATAACATTAGCAGTAAAAGAGATATATTTTGTATAAATAAATGTGAAGAGAAAAAATAAGTTTACGGAATAACTTTCAATTTTGTTCTGAGATAGTTTAGGTAACCTACTAGTAATAACCAAAGGCTGATGAGTGAAATGGTATGCCTAGGAGGTTATCACTATCTTTGAGCAATCCAGAAGGTTGTGAACCTTAACAACATTAAGTTTTGATAGTCATTAAATACCTTGAATAATGTTAAGTGTTGGTTTGTTTCTTTATTGATTATTTGTGATGAGATTCCGGGTCGTTATGACCCTCCACTCTCTTTAAAAAAATTGCCTAAATTTTCAAATAATGGATATGATAACTTAAATAGCCGTCCTTTTAAATATAAGTAATGATATTAATAATTATTTTCAAATATTTTACATATATTTATAAGGATGTCTATGGTGAATATTTAAATGGTATTTATAAATGAAATTTACCTTACATGAAGTAAGAAATTTTAGAAATGAATTTTGTAAAGTATTCAAATTTTGGAGATTAATGATTTTGGCATAAATGAGATTTATAAAAGATTTCTTCAAGCATAAAATTTAGTGATATTATATAAAAAGAGTATATATAAAGTTTTCCGTTCTAAATTTTATGGTATAGAAGAAATGATTTGGAAAGTTATTATTTATATTATGATATGTTTGGAAAGTTTTTGAATATCTATTTTTGAAAGTAAAGGGTTTGAAGTATTCTACTTGGTGTTAAAAATGGTCGACCAAGTACTTAGAGATTCTTAGGCATGCGTTTAGCTACCGTACACTACACCAAAACATGAAATTCCCAACAAAAATATTTCTGAATTACTAACAATCAAATGCCGTTATAAAATAATAACACTTAAATCCCGTTATAAAACTTTCAAAGCCGTTATAAAAGGAGCCGTAAATAGTTTATCACTGCTTTACACCGTTATAAAATTTGGTAAAAATGAAAATAAATTGAAAACAAAAGGGTAAAAGATGGAAAATAACATCTGGACTCACAACGCTTAAGCTCATCATGCTTCCCACTTTCTTTGGCCGCCAAATCTCCAGATTATTTTCACTTTCCGCCAAACAAAAGGGGAATACTTGTTAACATTCAAAGATGCTCTAGTTCGATTTTTTAGGTTTTCAGTTTAGTCGAATAAATTGCAGGTTTGATTGCAAGTTGAGTTAAAGCTCGGTCGAATACGATTTAGCTTTCCATTCATCGATTTTCCTAGCCCATTCGTCGATTGCAAGTTGAGTGGAAGATAAATTGCAGGTATCAAGAATATGTTATTTAGTTAGGAAATTTCTTTCTTTCGTAGGAACATGCGTAAAACAACTGATGTTATTATTAGGATTTCCACAGCTTATGATTTGTTCGATGAAACACGGCTTAATGAGTCTATTAGGGATTAGCTGCAACGTTTACCCTAATTCTCCGTCACCCGTCATTACCATGATAGGCCACACTAGCGAAGTAGAAATTGAACAATTTGTGAATGAACTGGAACTGCAATTAAGTAAAAACGAGCCATTTGACTTATTTAGTTTAAAGTTGTTGCTGAAGAATGCTAGCTTATGTCCAGTTCATTTTTGTACTAGCCATCTTAAGATTAAATTAATGTTAACAAATATGCTAGTGATAATACTTGCTGGTTTCTTTAAGTTAGTTCCTACGCATGTATATAAACATGAGGTATTTTGTAACATATTTTTGTTACATGGTGTACAGTTTTAATATTTAGCATGCTACTTGTTTGATAAACTATTGTGTTCAACTTTGAATCAGTCATAATAGAAAAAATGAAGTTGAATAACTGGATACTTTAACGTAGAACTAAAACGTTAGTTTTTTTTTATTTCCTACTATTAGTTGCTTGAGTTTGAACTATTAAAACGTTTTGATTTCTTCGCTTATTTCTAAACATCGATATCAATAAGAAAACACCCTTGGGATTTCGACAAAGTCTTCCCTAGAAATTACTAGATTTTGATATCGATTAAGAAAAGTTCTGTACGTTTATAGTTGAAGTAGTGCTCCCCGGCTAATATTGATAAATGATGCAGCTACTTTAATTAAATCCTATGTGGATAATTTTCTAACTATAGAAGGGACATATGTTTCACTTTGAAATCAAGCAGAAAATTTTCATTAAAATATCAGAATATAACTCATAACACTGTAGAGAGAAATACCATAAATTAAATATCCAAAGTCATGGTTATTTATGTTTTTTTATTCATATTTTGCCGATAATTTATCAAATAGCTTACCTATAATGAAATGAAAGTACCGATTTAACTGTACCACTAATTTTTTTTAACAAACTAACATATACATCTTGTTAGCACCAAAATTGGTCACTAACCCCGTTTAGAAAGATTGTGTCATTTTTTGCCGTAATATTTTATTATATGTGCTTTTGCTCCATTCATATAAGAAACGACATTGAATCAATAATCTTTATTTTCATAATGAATTAGGTGATCCATGAGTTTTTGCTAATGTCAGAACCTACCTCGAGAGATTGGATCAGAATTCGACATAGGAACACAAACGAATATATACAAGGTGTTCGATATTTTATGAATTTCGTGAAGCATCATTCACCACCTGATTTTGAAATATGATGTTGTCCTTGTATAAAGTGTAGAAATTCTTAAAAATTGCCTTTTGAAATAGTTGAGAAGCACTTATTTCTTTATGGTATGGATCCAGCATACGATGAATGGTTTTTTCATGGAGAAAGTAATGGCATTGAAGTAATGGTCAATCCTACACCCCATGTTGTCAATGATGATTTTGTGTCTCATCAATTTCAAGAGGAAAACCCAATAGAAGGTGGTCTTGGAAATCTTGTTGATGATGTATATGGATTATCTCATGGTACACAAGCAACTTTTGGTGGAAACCATGAAAAAACGTATAATGAATACAAAAGAAAAGCAAGTGAAAAATTATATCCTTCTTGTGAAGATGGTCTTACAACATTAAGTGTCCTCATAGAGCTTCATGGCTTGAAAAAAGAATTCAACTGGTCAGGAAACAGTATGTAAGCACATACCACGTATGGGTAATCTATTTGTTTTATATTTATAATTCAACTAGTACGATACATCTTTATAAAATTACTTGTTTTATATTTAAAAATATGTAAGTATAATTCAACTGGTACGATACATCTTTATAAAATTACTTGTTTTATATTTTAAAAAATATATATAAGGTAATATATTTTTTGTTTCTTGACTAGAGCTATGAAGGAGTGTAAGAACATACCAAGTAACAAGCGATATGTGGAAGGCTCAATTTCCGAAGCGTATCTTGTTTCAGAATCTATTAGATATGCAATGGAATATATGCCAAATCCACGTATGGGTAATCATAGTTCTACACAAAGCGTCATTTATTAGATATGCAATGGAATATATGCCAAATCCACGTATGGGTAATCATAGTTCTACACAAGCGTCATTTTTGGATGAGAACGACAATGATATATACGAATGTTCAATTATGGAAGGCAAAAATATCAAGTTATCTAGTGTGCAACGTACGCAGATTCGAAGATGGATACTTTTCAGAATTGACATACCAGATCTAGATGATTATTATAGGTTTGTATTTTTTGTGCATTTCGTAAGGTATAACATTATATTTATTGAGAATATTACTTATAATTTGTAGCGAGTATCGGTTGTCCTTAGAAGATGCTCAGTGTGGTAAAAAAAGACTACAGACAAAGGCGGAAGTGGTAGTACAATCTGAATTTATTGATTGGTTGCACAATAAGGTTTGTCGAACTTGCTTTCTAGTTCATAGTTTAATAATAAAAATAATAGTGTTTAATATATTTCAGTGGATTTAACAGCTAATTAAAGAAAAAAGCATGGATTCAATGTTGTGGCGTTATGTTAGTGGACCACAATGGGAAGCTAGAACTCATCTTAAGTATAGAATCAATGGTTATATATTCTCTCCACAACATTATGATAACACGTTATCAACCCAAAATAGTGGTGTTTGCATGAATGCGATTACAACATTTGTTGCAAGTGCGAAAGATTTAAATCCTATGGATGATGATACCATGTGGTATGGTGTTATCAAAGAGATTATTGAAGTTGATTATTATGAATCTCAACATGTAGTATTCTACTATGATTGGATCAATGTAGCAGATAAATCAAATAGCTGTAAGATTTGTAGTGACTCCAATTTGTTAATGGTGAATCTAAGGAAATTGAAAAGCAGTAGTGGAGAATATGACGAGCCCGTCATTCTATCGTCCGAAGCAAGTCAAGTCTTTTACATAAGCGACATACATGATCCTAATTGGTCCATCGTACAACACTCACCTAAGCGCATGACTGATAGCATAGATTATTATGAGATGCCAATGAGCTTTCAATCTATTTTGAAGGAGCAGCCTAATTTAACTGGATTGTTGAAATGCATCGAATCAAAATAGACACACTTGATTGAACAATAATTATTTTGTTTACTTGTTACAATGTTGTATTGATTACTATACACTTGGGTATGTTTCTCTATTGTTGAATATTTTTGAAGTTATTACACTTGTCTTGAACGCATCATATTAATGCTATGACTTAATCTTTTTGTGTATAATTGATACCTTTTACAAATATGAATTGGTATGAACAATAAATAAACATGGATTAAGCTTTTGCTATGTTCTCCATCTTGGATGAGCCATTATCCTACAAATTTTCTTTTATGCTTTAATATGCATTCATCGTCTTTAAATTATTTGCATTGTAGAATGTTAGGCAATTGTAATGCCACGTCACTACATACAAATGACGCAGAGGAAGTTGATGTTCCTCCTCCCCCTCCAAATAAAAAGTACTCAATAATTGTGGACTTAGAAGGTGAAAAAGGCAGTGATGCAAAAAAATGGGCCTCTCGTTGTGGTGTTTTGCTTCGTTCTCTCATTCCGATTGGTTATGAAGGATGGAATGATGTAGATGATGTTTTCAAAGATAGCCTGTGGAAAGCGTTAATGGTACGTAACTGTTTATTCGTAATATATTTAACTATTTATCCGTAACTGTTTATACTTCATTATGCTTGAATCTGTTTTGTCTGGTTCATCTACAACTTGTTTTTTTGTACTCTTGCCCTTTTTGTTTAGCTGTTGTGTCTTACTACCTTGGTACACTCTGGTTATCGTTTCAAAAACTATTTGATTAATTTTTAACAACAGACAAGTGAACTAAAAAATAATTAACATAGAGAATTGCAATTTTGCATACAATAACTATGGAAACCACACACATTCAATGTTCCAAAAGTTTGCAGATAAGTTCGGTTTCAAAATGTTTTAGGTCACAGCCTTTAGCAATCGCAGTAGCATGTTGTTGTCACTATAGTCTCATTAATGCAAAGTTTTGTTATTTTGCGAGTAGCATGTTGTCGCAATAAGTTTTTAAAATCGCAAAATAGAAAACTTAATGGTATATTTTAGTCAACTAAAGAGTAGCTAAGTCAAACAGTGAGCTATGGACAAATGACGAAATAACAAGAATGAAAACACAGAGTCTTAACGCTTTACAAAAATAACAATGATTAAAGAAATACAATATTGGATTTTGATTTTTTATGTATTTAAATGAGACTACAAATAGAAAACCAATATTGGATTTTGATTTCTTTTATGTATTTAAATGAGACTACAAAAAATTGACATTGTTATTTGATTTTTTTTTTCAACAAAAAGAGTTTGACTTGAATATCGACCCCATGGTAGCTAGACCAATATTGGAGAAGAAGTTTTCACAACGTTGTCGAACATTCAAATCAACGGTACGTCAGAGATTCCTCAAAAAAGATGGACAAATCATGCCCAAACATGTTGCACTTAATAGTCGTCCTGATGACGTTGATAAAGTATGGTGGCAGAGGTTTGTTGACATCGAATATAGTGACAAGAAAATGAAACAATGCAAGACAAATTCCGGAAACAAGGCCAAAAGTACTCTAACTCATACATTGGGAAGGAAACCTTATCTTAGACTATATGAAGAATTGGTATGTAAAAACATTTTTTAGGTTAATATTTCAGTGACAAAAATATACTTTATGAAATTATTCAAATGCAGGCAGCTGAGAATCCAGGACAGAAGATCACACGTACAGTGGCATGGAAAGTGGCTCATACAAGTAGAAAAACGGGAAAGGTGATTCCATGTGCTGCCGAAAAATTTGTAAGTACTTCAACATCTATTCAAGACTCTATCGGTAATTGTAAGTATTGCCCATTGGGTTTGAGAATTGGATTTGAGAATATGCACTTAAATTTGTAAGTACTTCAACATCTATTCAAGACTGTAGAAAAATAAATTTTTATTTATTGCTTCCAAAAACAACATAGTATATATCCAATAACCGCTGGTAATAGTCATATGACAGTTTTGTTGTAAAAAAATTAATCAAAATAGTAACAATCAAGATAAAATATAAAAGACTGACCTTTAAAGCCTGATCATTAGGGTCATTGCGGCACTTCCCATTAGGAAGAGATAGATTAGATTTTCCAAAATCTGTCCGATCGAAGATCACTACACGATTATTGTGTAGCAACTGCATATGCATTGCTGATACCCCTGTACTTGCATGCAACAAGTTCCATTTGCCTCCATCTGAAAATGCAGAGATAAATGAAGAGCATATCACAGTTATGAGGAGGGATAGGAGTATATTTAGCTCCATTGTTTTGGCTTTGAGTTGAAATAACTCAAGGTTGTATGTATAATGCATTATATATAGTGTTAAGTGAGTGGTTTGTTTAGATTTTGAGAGGGAAAAATGTCATTGTGTATAGTTGAATTTGAGTAAGTTGGGTTCTATTTGACGTCTCTTTTGAGATTTGCGTCTTGCAGCAAATAATGAGATATTGGGTAGAGAAAAAAAATGTATAGATAGAGATGAGAAAAGACAGTATAACAAATACAGAAGTAATTTTAGGAGTACACACTAGTGAGTAGTGTACGGCTAAGAATGTGAGTATCTACATTAAATATTGAGGTGTATGAAAAGATTAAGAAATTAACCATGTTGGGAAATTTAAATGTGTATATCTTTGAGGCTTCCAGACCACTACGACATTGGTATACTCTTGAAGAATACGTAGGGTCTCTGTTGTTGCTTCTGGGTTATATTTTGTGTTTACATGTCAAGAAAATGATTATAAGCTACATATCAAGTAGATGGCAATGGTCAAAAGTATGAATATTTCACATTTTTGTGACATGAACACATGAATTCATGTTGAAAGCAAAAGTAGTGGGTAAAACTGATAAATATGTAATGCAATTTCTGCACTTAAAGCTAAAGTAGTGGGTTCTACTTTGTTGGTTACTGTAAGTCTGTTATAAACGCGTTGTGAAATAGCTTGTTGTAACTGAAGTCCAAAAGACTGTGTGCTTTAAAAAATGATGGATATATTATTTTTCTTTTTTCACGGTCAAGTATCTATGCTTGAAGGCAAAGCAGTAAACTAACATATAGCCGTGTAATGGATTTTATACTGAGCAGCCTTATAATGGAATCGTACCTTCATTTTGATGTTTTAATTGAGTTCCTGATTTGCAAGACAAAATAAGACGTGGTTTGAATCAAATGAGAAGTTGGTTTGACAAATTGCAAGGCTCTAAAACTAAACAAGAGTATATTAATGGCAACAAGAACTATCAATAGAAGATGCCTATGCTTGATTGGTTACGTGTGTTAGTGAGAGTTATGATAAAGAAAGGCAATCAACAGTTTTGATCACCCTTCTCTTAATAATACAGAGGTACAATAAATACAAGGCAATTGTCAGTTATCCGAGTGTGAAATACTTATTAGTCATCAAAAATTAGTATCAAAGCTGATTTTCCCCTATATATAATGTCATTCATACCTATATTTTAGTCGTTAATCAACTTAATTTTTTTTAATTCATTAATAGGAACCTGTAACAAACATTAAATATGTTCTTACAATATAACCAGCAGTAAGTCTTGCTGGCTTACATAAGCATTCCAACAATGTGGATCTTGTAGGAATACTTATTTTCGTACTCTCATGTGTGTAATAGCAAAATAAGCAATATGCATATTAAAATATTTGCACACAAAAACAAATAAAAGGCAAACCAAAAGGTAAGAGAATGTATATACAAATTTTATGCATTAAACAGGATTTTGATACAAATTTTAATAAATCAATTGCTGCGCACATTGTTCCACCTATTATTTGTGGTTTATATGTTTATTGTTAATTACAAGTAAAACGAGATTTGTTATAGTCCATAACTTTGATTCATTATATATTCAGGTATGGATGAATTTCACTTTCTATTTTTCCCGTACAAGAAAAGGTTTGAATGGTATACAAGCAGAAAATAAAGTTCAGATTCACTATAGTTTCTGGTCACATTTTCATAGTGTACTAGGATCAAGAAGCAGCCGAGGAAACCAGGCTATCGAGTCAGTCCTAGATGTATGAATACCTTGTTAATTTATCTTATGCATTATAGTTTATCTCCTCCATATTTTGTTTTACAGTATTCATAATTTGACAGGAATTTTTTTTTACAGTATTCACATGTTCATCATTTTCTATCAACCAATATGCAAGATATTGATAGTATATTCTTTAGTTTATGCTTTTACTTTATTTAATATGCAAAATATTTTCAAGTTCAACTTTTGTTTATAATTTATTTGGGTATTATGCAGGCATTAGTTGAAGCAGCGGAGGAAAGACAAAAGGAAAACTCTAGTGTCAATGGTAGCAATGGAAGTAGAAGTGTTGAAGATTTTGAGAATGATCCCATTGCTGAAGTGTTTGGAAAGGAGAAAAGAAAAAACTATTGTCATGCAATTAGCTCTACATTGACTATGAAGCAAGTGAAGCTTACACAAGCATCAAAAGCAATAGCTAATTTCAAGGAAGATGAAGATAGAAAATGGAAAGCAAAGATGGAGAACAATCAAAATAGACTAACCGAAGAATTTAGATCGATGCATTCGACTATGATGAGTATGCAACAAAGTTTGTTACAATTTATGAATCAGTTTGGAGGGAATGCGACACCAAGAAATGAAGTTGCTTCCAACAGTCAGCATGATAGTCCTAGAGCTAGCTTGGGTGTTCAATCCAATGGTGCTATTTGATCTTCCACAAGAGATAGACAATCTGTAGTCTTATTGTCAGAAGAGTTGAAAGTGGTTGCTAAGGGCCATCTTGGGACACAGAAAATATGCCACCATAGAGAGGTGATGAATGGGGAAAGAGTTGTATGGGTGGAGAAAGTGTTTGATCCAGAAGCACCTATTTATGAAGCACCACAAAATGGTAGTTACAAGCTATTTGATATAATTGATGGAGGTTTTGTTATTTGGCCTGAGTGTCGTGTTCTTTGTTTGTAGGATCTAGAATTTATTTTGAAGTAATGTTAGAACTTGTAATATTTTGATTTCATACTCTTTAGTTATGTATGACGAACTTGTGAAATTTTGAATCTTCCTTTAATTTGTTGTCAAATATTTGTGCAATTTAAGTTGTATGTTTGGATGCGTAATTGCTTATTGTTATCGAAATTCTGTAATTTTTGATATGTATGTACCTACTGTATTATAATAGACAATTCTGTAGTGTAAATGCTAGCAAAAATGCAGCTCTACATGGTTTGGTAGCTGTAACGAACATATTCGTTACTAAAGACGAAATTTATAACGTGCATAATCGTTACTATTGATGAAATTTGTAACGAACAAGTGCGTTACTAATGATGAAATTTGTAACGGACAAGGTCGTGATAATTTAGAATGACAACTCCTTCTTCCACCATGAAAGGGGAAATTAAGTGACGGAAAATACCCGTTACAAACCGATGCAACTAATAACAACCTATTTCGTTACAAAAATTTAGATTTCTAATGACAAAGTCCGTTGGTAAGTGATATATCTAATAACGGGTAGAGGCCGTTATAAATATTTGTAACGACATACCTCATGCCTATACCGCTCACGACTATATCTGTTATAAATTTCATTTGTAACGACTATATTCGTTACAAATACACCTTTTTGGTGTTGTGGTATGAACCAAATTCTGTAAGAACAGTGATGGATGGAACATCCCTCAAGGGACTGTTGATATTAACATATCTCACTCTAGTCGCTTGAAAATAATTTCGGTGATGACTGCAGCATCATCGGCGTTCATTTTCGGGTTTCGAAAGAGAGAAATGTATATAATAAACCAATTAAGACATCAAGCAATTGTAAAATTATTTTAACAGGTATTTGAAAAAAAAAGTTTTGATTATTCTCAAATTTATAGTAAAACCTAAGTAAGAAGTTTAAATGTTATATAACTTGATTATTTTAGTAAAATATATCAATATTCAAGATTCTTGCCTCCTTCCTTTTCAAGGACGAAGAGTTTTGAGTGAGGGAGATTGTAACGACTCATATTTTTACCTATTTAAAATATTGAATTAAACAATGATTTTGAATTTAAAAATTAAAAAAAATTAAATTTAATATGTGCTTTAATAAGTTAAATATGATTCAAAATAAAAAGAAAAGAAAACAAATTCATTTTTTCAATTTCGAATTCTATTCTGTTTTCAATTTTAATTCAAAATCGGATGATATTTTAGTGAAAACTATTATTTTTCGAAATGTAAAAATTTTAACATAAAAATGTTTTAGAAAATTATGATTAAAACATCAAAGTTAATTTCATCAAATTCTGATTTTTATAGTTCCGTTTATAGTGATTGGAATATTGTTTATATGTTTTGCGGTTGCGTATTTAGCAAAAATGATGAATTTTTGACGTGGTTGTTGTAGCACAGATTTAAGCTTTTAATATGGTTTGTCTTTTCTCGATGATCGCCATGGTATATTTATTCCTGTGTTTGGACACCCAGTTTGCAATTTATTTGGGTTATATTATAGAGCATAGGGAAGACTACAATTTGGAATAAGTCCCATACACATATATTTTTGTACGAGTCACTTGAATCGGTCTTAGCACAAGTTACCCATTATTATTGGCAAATACCTATTCCATCTCATTTTAATACTTGGTCTGAAATTGATGCGAAAAGAAAAATAAGCAATGTTCGTCAAAGAATATAACTCACGTATAATTTCCTCCATCACCTTACCATCGTCTGCCTGTAGCTTCACCAATCACCACATCAACCATTCGAATCCTACCTTGCGCCTCAGCTCACCATCCTCCATCACCCCAACACATCAGATCGAACGCTGCTTCTTCCACCTCAAAACCACTTCGCCAAATCCTACAGCCAAACTGCCAAGTCTCCAATCCTCGTGCCAAGATGCAAACATCCGCCCTTCCCCACGTCCAGCAACCCGACCCCTCCTACTCAGATCATCGCCCATGCCAGCACCTCCCTCCACTCTCTGTCCAGCCTCCGCCACTCTGCCTGGCACCTTTAAACCCATCTCCAACGTGCAACCAACCGGCAATCACGCCACCAGATCTTCCACCCGCCCCAGATATCCAACTGCTAGCACCACAATCCTCCTTACCCTACCCAGCACTTTCCTCCGCCTCACCTACAACCGACATGCTCAACCCATGTCAGCCCAGTCACCACGTTAGAGTAGCAGCTTTCCCTATCCTATTTCCAAGTTCCTGCCGTCTTGTGTCTATAGTTTGAGTGTTGAGGTCTAGTTGTTTGAGTTGAGATCTTTGATCATGTGGTGTATATGTAGTTGCTCGTAGATCGTTGGTAGAGTCGTCGTCGATTGTTGTTGGTTAGATTCGTGTAGTTAGGTCAATCTGTGATTGACTCGTTTATTTGGAATCACTATCTCAAATCAAGGTGAGTGTTTAAACTCATGAAATACTAATGTCACCACGAAATACTAAAGTCTATTGCAAGTTAAATAAACCTCGTTATGTGACAATTTTATTTTGTGTTTGAATTAATGTTAAAATTGAGTACTATTGCTAGTTGAATACCCTGATATGTGATAATTAATGATTACTGTGATATATGGTTAATTAAGTTGATTTGGATTTTGGATTGCATGTGTAGGCCTATTAGTTGATAATAATTGTTAATATTGTGATTATATGTATGTTTGTTCATTGATTGAGATATACACCCGTTACCACCTTGTTACATTATTTAAGTTGTATAAATTATCATATAGATCATTTGAACATTGAAGATATAAAAACCCTTGGACATCTTATATTGATGCGCGGAAAATATTAGGATATTTTTTTTTTATTGTTTTGGCCTTAGAATAGAAAATCTAAATTAACTATTGTTTTGTCCTTATTTGAAATTTTTTCACAAATGAATGTGTTTAATTCTGAACTTTTTATATGTAATGGTAAAGGAAATTTGAAATATGATAGTCAAAAATTGGATAGAAAGTTTACATGTAGATTTTTTAGAATAAATATTAATTATATACGAATAAGTAAGTGATTTTTAAAAAGAAGTCATTATAATCTGAATTTTTTTTGTAACTACATTACATAAAAATAAAAATATTTTGTAAAGAAACCTATATTTAATTCGGCCATCTATGTATTTTTATAATTTATGTGAAAGAAAATAGCTTTATTGTAAAAATATTCTTATAAAAATAATTGTTTTGACCTGAAAGTTTTTTTATAACTACAGTAAATTATTTAAAGAATAATTAATAAAGGAACCTATATTTAATTCGGTCATTTAATAATCTTAATAATTAAATCTTTGAAATTAGCTGTTTGAAAATTTAGGAATATTATTAAATTGTTTTGGAAAAATTTGAAACTTTAAAGGGAATTCTTAAAAGACAGTTTAAGAACTTAGAAATTTAATTTAGAATTTTTCTCTAAATTTATAAGTTTTTATAACTTAATTAGTGTGAAAGCACGCCTTATTTATCAAGGCAAATAAAATAGAAACAAGGAATAATAACTTGCCGATAAAGTAAAGAGATAAGTGATTTTTATAGTGGTTCGGCTGTTAACGAAGCCTGCGTCAACTTTATAACTTCTGTTATGGACTAACTACAATTACAAGTTGAATACGATTACAATTTGATTGGATCTTGTAAGTTAGATCAAGCCACCAGTGTTAGAGTTCATTGGAGAATCATAGTGAACCTTTTGGATGACTGTTGTATGGGAGGAGAAGAGTGAAAAATAGTTTATGCAGAGTTTCAGCAATCAGTCCAGAAGATCCCCTTTATGTTGCAAATATGATTGTATTTATAGGGGCTGGAGAGCACTTGGGCTAAAGCCGCTTTGCTAGAGACTTACATTTGAAGATACGAAGATGCTCCAAAAGTTTCGCAACGAACCGACCTAATATGATGGATCGCTAGCGATCCATAGGGCATAGATCACTAGCGATCCATAAGGTTAGCACATTTTTGCTTGTTTCAATTTGATCATGTTCTTTGACTTGCGTAGATACTCTCCATATAATTTCATGACTAGGTGTTTTGTTTTGATGATGGTTCATGTACTAGTTGCATGGAACAGTTGCTGGAATCAGAAGAATGCCCACTCCTCGATCTAGCTTGCTTGGAACATCGTGAAACTTAGCATGTGTGCCTAGAAAAGATAATGCTTCATGACACAAGAAGAATGGGCGACCCACGATCAATGCTTATAGATCACTAGCGATCCATACCCTTAGGCTTTTCTTTGCTATTTTCTCTTGAGTCCCTCTTGGTTCCTTCTTTTGATCCTTCTGGTTGATTCTTGAGTTGTTTTGGAACGAGGCGCCTAGGATACCAAGGCCACCTCTTTCGACCGTACAGCTAACTTGATGTAGATGTCCTAACTTCCATTGAATTCTATTGGATTAAAATCCCGGATAACATTTGCCCCCTAGAGTATGCCTTCATTGGAAACAAGGCGTGCTCTAGAAGTTATTACTTTTGAGTTTCCGTTAATTGAGGTTCAAATGATCATGGTGAGCCCATCATGCGAAGTTGTTTATTTAGCTGTCTGTTGAGTTCTGATGGGAATCATCATAGCCCATAATAATAAATCAATTTCGGTCCCACAATTTTCACGACACTTGCAAATAACACGTGGGTCATGCTCGACAAATTTATAGGAGATTGTTTGCAATTTTATGGATCGCTAGCGATCCACAGCCCATGGATCGCTAGCGATCCAAAGACTTAGCAGTTTTTTTTGTTCAGTCTCCTATTTAGTTTCCCATTTGAGCCAATCCTTCCTCTACCTCATTTTCTTTTGCGAACTATGCTTCCTGCCTTACGACCCGATCTAGAGCATTCAAACACTAAATTTTCTCTTGCCATCGCCGCCGCTGATCTCCGCTGCCGGAACTCCTTGCCATCGACCATACTTGACCTCGCCGCCGCCTTAACCTAGCCCCTTGTTCTCGTTGCTTCGTCTTTTTAGATATCGCCACCGACCTTACCCACTTGGATCGCTGTCATTCTTTCCTGCCTTAGGTCACCAACAACCTATGTTCAACTGTGTTCACCTTTTGATTCTTGACTAGAGGTGGGTAATGCAGACTTTGGCGTTTGTTTAGCATTTCGACGATAAGGTTGTATTGGTGGTGATTGCTATGGAGAATTCGAGTTGATTGCGATTTTGTGGAAGAAGATAGTAAATCGGGTCTTGAATTCTTCACGGAACGAAATCCGGGCTTTGCCCTATTGCTTGACATGTTTTGCTATCTTCATTCACATAATCAGAATTAACTTGCACCGAGTTACATTGTTAATCTGGCACGACGT
Source organism: Allium fistulosum (assembly GCA_030737815.1). Classification (NCBI taxonomy): domain Eukaryota; kingdom Viridiplantae; phylum Streptophyta; class Magnoliopsida; order Asparagales; family Amaryllidaceae; genus Allium; species Allium fistulosum. The sequence goes on from CM060906.1 coordinate 860,529,026, forward strand.
CTTGCGGATTGGTTTTGGTTTTCTAGGAGGTAATGATTGCTTAGGGTAGCGTCTTTTTTGCAGCTTATGCTGTTATCACCTTCCGAAGAGCTAAGATTGCCTTATGCTGAGAATTCTCTACTTGATTCGGACCCATCAATCTATAGTTGCTCACTTCGGATTAGTCCTGCTATTGCACAATCGATGTACCTGGAATGGGAAGAGCTTCCTGCGTCGCTTCGGGCAGCGGATCCGTTATCGATCGTTGGTCGATAACGGGTAAGTGTAGGAGAAATAACTTTAAAGAATGATACGAGACGCTCTTTTCTTTCCTCACTGCGAGTAAACTATCTAAATAGGATAGAGCGTTTGTGGTGTTCAGGAAACCGAGTCCATCCCACATAAATAACACACCGCACTTGCCCCAGTCAACATTTGGAACTCGATAAGTCGGCGTAAATCGATATTTCTTCGGAGTTCAAGTGTCGTGGGGGGACTTTTAGTTAAAAATAGAATTACCCAACCACATTAGGTACAAGCTCTGTTGTATAGAATGAAGCATCCGTCATCTCGTCGTAAGTCCAGTGGAGGATGTCCGGCACTTTCAGAAGCTGAATCGTCATCAGTTGCACCTTCATAAACAGTTTCAGTAGTGCCCACTTCTTCAATACCGCAAGCTGAATATGGTCAATTGATTCTGATTGTTCTGGTTGTAGACTGGACTCCTCCATATTTTAGAGTTATACTCAATCCCCCGAAGAGAGCTTCCTCGGTAATCTCTGCTAAAGTTCTGCATAATATTTGTTTACAACATGGCATTCCGGACGATGATGTGCATTCCATCGAAGAATGAGTTTGCACATATGCCGACTTTGGGGTACACTGTCTACCACCGCTACATGTGCTTAAATGGAGCAATGCCCCCTTTCAACCACTTCTTTAGAGAAACTCTTCTGAACATGGGAATTGCTCCATTTTAGATTCATCCTAATGGGTACGCGATCCTGACTTTCCTTTACGTCTAGTTTATGCGGACATTTAACCGTGCCCCGAGCTTCGATGAGTTGATATATTTTCTCTCATTTAAGAAGAGAGACGAATGTCTGTCCCTCGTGGTCATCGAGGAACAATTAAACCACAAGATTGTGATTCTGCTTCAAAGTAACCTACCCCAATTCAAGACCCAGTATTTCTTCGTTAAGTGTCCTAAGGGATTTAATCGTCTTTGGACGACGCATGGTAAGTCTTCTTTTTTACTCATTGAGATTTAATACATCGCTATGGGATTTTTGATAGATTGAATACTTCTTGCAGTTATTCCAAGGTCGAACAAAGATCTATCACTCGATCCAATTTTCCATACTCTGAAGGTCGTAGATGCCAAAGAGAGATCAGTCAAGTTTTTGCTAACAGACGAGAATTTGCTTCAGTATGGGCTGTTGCATCCCAGGAGGTCTGCTGTGGCCATTGAAGTTCCGTCTCCTTCCTATTCCAGAATTCAAACACGTTCCACTTCTTTATCATAGAGCTCCAAAGGAGGTGATCTCCCAGAAGGAGAAGGTCCATCTGGTGGGTTGACCGAAGAAATTCATGAAGGAAGAGGTGTTACGACTGAAGCTAGCTGCCCGCCCAGGATGCCCCCGAATACGGAGGAGGAGGAGGAAAAATTCAAGCAGCGTGAAGGCAAGGCTGCGGTGACAATGGAAAAGGAGGAGGGTGAAATTAAGAGCAACAACTATGATTCCACCTCTAGTGATGAAGAATTCGATGCAAGTTCTGCCGATGGAAACTACGAATCATGTGATGAAACTTCGGGAATGAGTCCCATTCTCCCAGATTCGCCTCCCCAAGAGATTTGTGATAAAGATTCTCCCCCAGTAGCCGAGTGACTTCATGACTCCCTGCTTAAGGAAATCGGTATTGACTTTGGGGGTTTAAGCAACATTTATATAGATACCGATGAGCTCATGGGAGAAGATTTCGAGTTCGAGGGATCATCTTCTCATCCCAGTCATATTGTGTCTAGAGTTAACCTGATTTCTACCGTGGTGACTTCTCGATCTGGTTTGTGACGTCCTTTTATGTAACAACTCGTGATTGCAATTACCAAATAATAAATTAAAATTGTGATTTTAATTTAATTGGAGCTATTAATGAATTTTTAATGTGGATAATTTGTTCAAAATTTAGTTATTTTGAATAAATTAATACTTTTGGGCTTAAGTGTAGAATGGAGCATTTTATGGAAATTAATTAGGGAAATTTGAAATTTATAATATTGCAAAATTTTATATGTGTAAAATAGTGCAATATTTGATTTGGGAATTTAATTTGTAATTTATTTGCAAAATGGTGATTTTTGGCTAATATTAACTATAAACGGTGTTTTGGGGAAATTAGGGGTTAAAATGTAAAATATTGTTGATATAGGATTTTATGAAATGGCTAAAAATAATTGTTAACATCTTTTCATAATTTTCTATGGTTTGAAATGTATTTAGTAATTTGTATGTAGATTGTACTTAGAGAAAATTGCCTATCTATATACATATGAATAATACTAAGTCCTAATGGGTATTAGACCCAATAACCCTAACCATTAGCCTACAAATTATGTTTTACTCTCCCATTTCAGCCAACACTTCAATTCATAACCGCTAAACCCTAATTAGAAAGCTCCTAAACCTAGCCATGGCCTCCTAAGCAAAACTCCAATCTACACCAAATCAAAGAGAGTTAATCCAAACCATTAAAAGAGGTAATAGCAATCACAAAACGCACCTCTAATTCATTCTTTGATTTCTGAAATAAATTAGTAATCATTGTTTTTGTGCATTTTCATTGACTCAAGCTCATTGATCTTTATCTTCTTGCTTGGGGATTGCTAATCTTTATGTTTGATCATTCTCTTGCTTGGGTCTTCTTGCTTGGGGATTGCTAATCTTCTTGCTTGGGGATGCTCCTGCAAATTTTCATCAAGATCTGGGTTTATATGACCCTTCGACCATGTCGTCCAAGTTGGACCTTTGCACTGTTTTGACACAGCAGAGTTTTGTGATTTTTGTCCGACTTTGATACGACGCCGTTTCGTCGTCCCAAGTCGGAATTGCCCGATTCTTTTTGCAGTTTGGAGCATGGATGTTGGTCTACATGCATGACAATTTTCATGCCATTTGGACTCGGTTTGCAGGTTCAAATCTGCCGTCGAACTAGTGACTTTGACTTGTTTTCAGCGATTTATACTTAGTATAATTTCGACTATTTTTCTGAGTTTTTCCGATTTCTTTGAGATTTGTCTCTAGGTTTCGTGCTCGGATTTTATAAATCATTTTAAAGTGATTTTCCATCAAATTAGCTTTTGAAACTATTATTTAGTATTATTTAAATATTAAATTAATTACTCCATAATAGGAGGATTTCAATGGCTATTTCTAAAGAGGTTTTCAAACGATTAAAAATCTGCTTTCTCCAACTATTTTCTAAGTAAAATATACACTCTTCTGCACTTCGAGTGAAGTGGAAAGGTGATTAAATGGTTAGGTAAAACACGGGCCATGAATCCGCGCGTTTATCTTTCCGATTAATCCCCGACCTATTCGATTGATCGTTTTGGCCTTTTGGCCTAGTTTACCGATGACATAAGGTGAACTTTTTACTGCTTTGAGTGTGGAAGCTTACGATTGGTTAGTAAACCGTTTAGTGCGAACGTTGGGGTATGGTACTCACGTTACTACTTTACGGGTTCCTTGCTAAGAGTTCGTGACACATTCCTACCGTTAGTGGTAAACGAGTACTGGGCCTACGAGCCTTTACCACTACGGCATGTTTCCTGAGTGATACCTCTGGGATAGTGTCTTCGGACTGTCTCCCTTGGGTTTATTTTCCTTTGGGATAGTGTCTTTGGACTGTCTCCTTCTGGCTCATCACCTTCTGGATATTGTCTTCGGACTGTCTCCTTTAGGTGTTGCCCCTTAGCTAAAGTGATGGGTGTGTCACTGGGGTATATTTCCTGTGTGATTGAGTATAGTACTAGCGCGCTAATGTTTTCCTGTGTGATTTATATTCCCTCGTGTAGCGCCATTCGATGATGGTTTTATGCAACCATACGATATAAGTGCGACTACCTTGTGGAACTTGTTTTATGCCTACACTGGCACTTGTGTTTATGTTATGCCGATGATATGAGGCTTGTTATACATCTCTACTTAGATGTTTGTTTCTTCTCTATGTGAGAGATTTTGGTCTTTATTACCATGATATATGTTTCTCTTTTAGAGATTATTATGTTATATGTTGCCTCATTATCTTATCATGATTATTGTTCAGTTTATCTAACTGATTTGTTTAGCTAGCTTGACCCGAGTATTTTATGCTCGGGTCAGACCGAGTTGTTTCAGGTTAGGTCGCTTTGGACTTAGCTTGCTTCGGTGCTTCCGCTTTGGATATATCCGCTATACTATAGATAGCTTTACTTGTTATCCATCATTTATGATACTCTGATATTATGACTATCTTGTGTATATTCTTTTGACTCACGGATGTGTGAGTAATGGCTTTGTACCCACTTTTATATTTGGATCTGTACTTGATGTTGTATTGTGCTGAGACTATTTGCTTATTATCTGATGCTGTTATGTGATGATGTTCATTTTGCTATTATGCTTTGTTCTGATAGATCTTTTAGCCATTGTAGTTTTGCTTTAAGTATTTATTGAATATGTCAAACCACATGAGATAAAAAAATAGATTCCACTTTTCGATGTGTTCAGTAGATAGTTAAAGTAAGATTACACATGGTCGCTTCCATTATACTCCATTGTCCGCATTAGCAGACGGTATTATCCATATAATACTCTTTGTTAATGAGGCTCTCAGAGTGGGGCGTTACATTTTAGGTCGCCTATGAAATGTTACACACTTCACTAGGGTCACGTTCACTTATACATGCATTATTTAGGTTCATTTCTTGTCACTAAAGCTCTTTATTTATTTTTTATATCAAGTACTATGAGAGGCCGTGGACTTTACGAGGACCTTGAGAAATTCACTAATTCACAACGTTGGTCAAGACAGTCTTCATGCTGCCATCAGCCGCGTGGAATCAAGGAAGAGTGGAGAAGGAGGAAAGACTTAGAAGCCGATGTACGTCATCGAGATGACAGAGAATGGGGTAGGGTTTACAAGAGTGATTATGAGAAGAGAAAACTCCTGACGACTGAGAAGAGCCGCCCAAGAAGCCGAAGGTAGATCGCGGTTCTCATCCATCCGAGCACCAAGCATTTGCCCCGACCCCAATCTCTATCGGAATTGAAGTTCCAGCTTCCACTTTTTAAGTTTCACCTTCATCCCAAACTCCGTCGACTCACGTGGCGCATGCTTCTGGTTCTTCACGTCCTCATAGGAGGCTGGCTTATATTCTTCCGTCCGGTCTCCCTAGACTCGAAGCTACGCTCCTTGGGTGGTTTCTAAAGGTAGTTAATTTTGATCGTGACCTACGCCCAATCCGTAAAGATTCCTATATGCCCCATCTACAGGCGATTCAAAGCGATTTCGATCAAGCTAAGGGATGGGAAAAGTTATGCAAGTAACTGGAAGACAGGAACCGCGACAATTATCAAGAGATCCTTTCCTTTGAATCAGAAAAGGACGATTATGAGAGGGCGTTAGCAGAACGTGATGCTAGAATCGAACGATTAACAAAGGAGAGGGACGCTGCACTCCAAGAGAGTAAGAGCAATGCCATCTTGCTGAAGGAACTGAAAGAGGACCACAAAAAAATAGAGACCGTATTCCGAGATGAAATCAAGAAGGCACACGCGGATGAGGTTAAGCTGAAAGAGGAGCTTGAAGCCCGTGATGTGATCATTGAAGCTCAGTAGAAAACTATCGTTGATCTTAACAAAGTCATTGAAGCCTATAAAAAGACAATTGCTGATTACGTGGGAACGGTGGAATCCCATGACAAGACCGTTTCAGATCAAAATCAAATAATTTCCTAGCTCCAGGAAAGAGTCGCGCAGCTTAACGCTGAGAAGACCCGATTTGAAGTTGAGAAGGCTGTCGTGATAGTGGGCTACTAGGAGTTGCAGGATACTTCTAAAAAGAAGATGAATGACACCATCTTAAATTTCTATGTTAACTCCTTGCTGCATCAGGGGAGCCTCAACTATCTGGGCCCCAAATTCCCATGTACTCTTGCTGTGTTTTGGAAGAAGTTCTGGCCCATTTCTGAGAGAACGGGAATGTAATCACTGAGCAAGAGTTGGAGGATACCTATCTCAACGAAGAATCAAGGAAAGCTTTGGTAGAGGGTTGGGATCTCATTAGAATTGAGAGGGAACTGAAGGCCGCCAATGCTGCTGTGATTGCAACTACTAAAAAGTTGCCAGAGCCTTTCATTTTTGGGCCTGGAGAATCATCAAAACAACCTCGCGATCAGTTAGCGAGCTCAACCGGTACTGCCTTGTTGTTTGCCCTACTAGTGGCTGTCTCGGAAGCTTCGGGTGGTCTCGAAACTTCTCCAAAGATCGTACAGGAATCCAAAGAAGGAGAAGGTGAGGAGAATAAGGTTGAAATTCTAGACCATTCTTCTGATGCAAGTAAACTTCTTGTTTTACCTGAGTTTGTGAATTTCAGCTCACACTGCAAGAACAAGATGAACTGAATGCTTTCATTTTTGATCTTATAAGTCCGTCTTCTTCACCTACCAACCTGCCAAATTCTTCAATCCCTTGGGTTGCTGCTATTTCTACTTCCTTGATGCATGTTTTCATAGCCACTTCGATTGCTGCACCTATGTCTGGCTCACAGCCAGGACCGAAATCTGAGAAGATTGTTGCATTGCACGGTCTATATGACCCTTCTATATCTTTGGAGGGTGATTTCACAACTGCTGAAGCTCAAGAGCAGGAAGACCAAACTGACTAGCTAAATAAAATTGAACAACAGATGGTGGCCGTTAAGAAGGAAAAGATCGAGGAGAGAAAATCTTCAAGGAGCTCCCGCAAGTCCCGGAAGCGCAGGACCAAGGGGGAGTCTTCCAAGAAGGTCGAAGAACAGGGAGGAGATGGTGGCACAGAGTAGATATTGATATTTCAGGCAGCGACACAACTCCTGTTAGGGATTCTGAGAGGAAGAAGAAACTTCTGACCAAAGGTGGGAAGGGGAGCAGTGAAAAGAAACATTGACAGGCTCGAGTAGCAGTGGAGCCATATTTTGGGACATTTCGATATGTTTGGTACGTGTTTTATACAAGTGCAGAGTCTGTAATTATTTCTTTTTTGTAGCATCTATATTTTCCTTTTTTGTTGGCCGATATTATGTGGTTTCGGCCGCCACATGTTGACTTTGTATAGAAAATGTTATAAATAACTTAGTGCTGACATTTTGATTGTAACCTAATTTGTTTACTCATCTATGTTTCATGCACTTATGCCAATTTGACTTACTGCTATTCTATCTAGTCCTATAATAACTGCCAAAATTCTTTGTTTGGAGTAACAGAACTATGAAGTACTTGGTTTTTTGGTGGGTATTGGTGTGTATGCCGCCCAGTTCACGGGGCTGTTTACTTCAAACACTCGACAAATGGCCGGTTGATCCGTGCGACTCTTTGGATGTCTGCAACCGAGTCTGTTTTGTGGTTCCTGTCTTCGAGAACTTTTGATTTGAGTGTCTCGATTCCTAAGATTTTGTTAGTCAACAATCAAAATTCTTTGCCGGTTCGTAGTCATTTTTCATTGCTGGATTCATACCCATTACTCCTGATAGTAGGAGTGGATTAATTTTTGTTAGTCCTGTAATAGACGAGTTTTTCGGCACTGCCTGGACAATACCGCTAGTTAAGAGTGTGTACGGCTTATGAAATGCATGACTTTTAAGAGTATGCGCGGCTTATGAGATGCGAGACTTTAGGAGTGTGTGTGACTTATGGGATGCATGGCTTTTGGGATCGATATGACCCGTCGATCCGAAACGGTTTTGAATCTCCTGACTTTACCAATCTTTGGGCAACATGAGGAGTTCATTTATTGAGAGCTTGGTTACAAAACTCAGGAAGCAATGCGTAGCTTATGGAGGCGTGTGGCTTTGATTGGGGCCTTCCCAATGTTGTGGGAGCAACACCGGTTCTTAGAAGGCAGGGATCAAGTTCCGTCGATCTAATGGTTTGAGTCGATTTAGTTCCGTCGACCCGATGGGTATATGGGGCATATTTGAGCGTGGTTCCACTATCTCAAGCAGCGATCGAATGGTTTCGAGTCGATTTGACCCCGTCGACTCAGCATGTTACTTTTATGAATACAGTTTTATTGGTTTAGAAAGCAAAGCAATTTTATTAATGAAAGTTGGGCAAATTCTACCTATTTACAATGCCTCCGGTATTCCGAGGTGGCTTATTTGCTGGAATAGGAAATACATAAGATAGTCTTAGATAAAGTAAGGATGCATCGATTCACTGTTCCATGCTCGGGGAATTTGGGCTCCATCAACAGTTGTTAGCTTGAATGTGCCATCCCCTAGCTTTTGACCAATCAAATGGGGTCCTTCCCAGCTTGGTCCGAATGTTCTCAGTATAGAATAGACCCTCTTGAGGACAAGGTCTCCCATCTTGAAGGTGAGGTTATGAACTTTGGAATTGAAGTACCATACGACCCTTTTCTGGTGAGTGGCAGTCCTTAATTCGGCTTCTTCCCTCTTCTCATCGACCATATCGAGCAACTCGAGTAGGAGCTGTTCGTTCTGCCTTTGAACAAAGTTTCACCTCTAATGAGAAGGGACTTCTAACTCAACCGGGATCATTTCTTCTGAACCATATACTAGGGCAAATGGGGAGTGCCCAGTTGTAGATTTGTGTGTTGTCCTATAGCCTCATAGTGCGAGTGAAAGTTCATTGACCAAATTTCCTTTTGCTTTAGTTAGCCACTTTTTGATGGTGGACTTTATGATCTTATTTACTACTTCCACTTGCCTTTTTGCTTGCGAATGTGCGAGAGTGGAAAAGCTTTTCTCGGTTCTGAAGCGTTTGCAAAAGTCTTTAAACTCAGCGCTTTCGAATTGAGTCCCGTCTTCCGTGATGATTTTCTATGGCACCCCAAACCTGCAAATAATATTTTTAGTAATGAAGTTAATGACTTTCTTTGTGGTAATAGTGGCTAGCGATCCTGCTTTGGCCTATTTGGTGAAATAGTCAACAACGACGATAGCATATTTGGATCCTCCTTTAGCCATTGGTAATATGCCAATCAAATTGATTCCCCATATTTTGAATGGCCATGGGCTGACCATCCATGTTAGCACCATCGAGGGGGTTCTTTTGATCTTGCTGAATCTTTGGCATTGATCGCACCATTTGGCGTAATCTGCTACATTGCGTTTTACTGTTGGCTAAAAGTATCCATACCGAAGAACTTTCTTTGCAAGCGTCTGCCCCCTGGTATGATCTCCATAGTCGCCTTCATGAACTTCCTGTACGATCCTTTGAGCTTCTTCATTGGTCGCACATCTGAGCAAGGGGTAGAGAATCCCCTTCAGTAGAATATCCCATCCTGTATTGTGCGAATCGTGGTGCCTTTTGGAGAAGCTTTTTCCGCTGGTTCCTATCCGTGGGGAGAGTTCGTGTGAGCAAGTAATCCCTGATCGGCATGTCTCTGGTTCTTTGGTTGTCTCAAAAATCCAGTTTATATCCATTTCACTTATGCTTAGAGTGGTCAGGGTTTCAACTGGGACTAGCCCTAATGACTAAGCTTCTCCAGAACTGGCCAGTTTGGCCAGATAATTTGCCGTTGTATTCTGTTCCCTCGGGATATGAGTTATGGTGTAATGCTCGATGTCACCCAGCAATTCTTGCACCTTAGATAGATACAGGGCAAGGTTCTCCTCCATATCCTAGTATTCGCCTTTCACCTGACAGACGACTAGCTGAGAGTCACTATAGATGTGTATGGATTTTATCTTGAGTTTCTTCACAATCTTTAGCCCAGCTATCAATGCTTCGTATCCTACCTCGTTATTTGTCGTAGGGAATTCCAAGTGCAAGGCATAGCAAACGGACCATCCTTCGTGAGTCTTGAGCACGACCCATGCTCCCGAGCAGAGTTTGTTAAATGCACCATCAACGAACAACCTCCAACATGTCTCCACTTATGGAGCTGTTTCTTCCTCGTTACCTCATATTGTAAATATGGCCATAAAATCTGCCAGCGCCTGCCCGTTGACCGCCATTCGAGGATGGTATGTGATTTCATACTGAATTAATTCTAAGTTCCATTTGATAAGCCGTCCAAAGGTTTTGGGCCGGTACAACACTTGCTTCAAGGGTTGATCTATCAGCACCCTGATCGGGTGTGCCCAGAAGTACGGTCATGACTTTCTGGATGCGATCAGGAGGCAATATGGCAGTTTTTCCAATTTTGGATAGTTCTTTTCTGCTCCACTGAATCATTTACTAATGTATTATATGGGTCACTGGATCATAGCTTCTTCGTGTATGAGTGCGACACTTAATGCATGTGGCGAGACTGCTAAGTAGTTGTACAAATCTTCTCCGTCTACTAGCTTCGATAGGATTGGCGGGGTTTCCATATGTCGCAGCAGCTGTTCGAATGCAGTCTGACAAGCTTGATTCCATTCGAAGTTCTTCTTTCCCTTCTTTAGCGTGTCAAAGAATGGTATACATTTATCGGTTACTTTTGAAACCGGCTCAATGTTGCGACCTTTCCATTCAAGCTTTGTGACTCTTTCATGTTCGTCGGGACTTCGACTTCCCGCAAAGCTGTTATTTTTTCGAGATTTGCTTCGATGCCTCCGGCGCTTACGATCAATCCCAAGAACTTTCCATGGGATACCCCGAAATGACACTTAAGTGGATTGAGCATCATTCCATATTTGCGGAGTATTTCGAACATTTCGGCGAGGTTGTCCAAGTGATTTACAGCTATGCGTGATAAAACCAACATATCGTCTATATAAACTTCCATAGTCTTCCCAATATGATGTTTAAACATGGCGTTCACTAGTCGTTGGTAGGTTGCCCCAGCAATTTTTAAGCCAAATGGCATCACTTTGTAGCAATATAGTCCCACATCAGTAATGAAGCTGGTATTTTATTGATCAGGTTCGTGCATCATGATCTGATTATATCCCGAGTATGCATCCATAAACGATAGCAATTCATGTCCATCCATCCCATCCACAACCCGATTGATTCCAGGAAGAGGAAAGCTGTCTTTCAGGCAAGCATTGTTTAGATCCGAGTAGTTGATACAAGTTTGCCATTTCCCGTTGGACTTCTTGACCAAGACCGGGTTGGATAACCATTCGGGGTAGGTTGTGTCGCGAATAAAACCATTCACCATCAGTTTGTCCACTTCTTCTCAGTGCTTTGGACCGCTCGGGTCCTAGGCTGCGCCTTTTCTGCTTCACTGGCGTATATTTGGGATCAATGTTAAGTGTGTGGCATGCAATCTCTGGCGATACCCTTCATATATCAGAATGCGTCCAAGCGAACGTCCAAGTTGGCGCAAGAAAATTTGATGAGTTTAAGTCACATCTTATTTCCAAGATGTGATCCAATTTTCAGGGCCTGTGTTGGGTCATCCATAGCAATTGGGACATACACCTTCAATTCTGCCGGTTCTACTGGTTCCTCCTCTGAACTCTTCTTTCTAGGTTCCAAAGCCTTATCAAATCGGCTATGATCCCCAAGCCAGGGGCGGCTCTGTAGTTGCTATTCAGTAGGTACACGAATATGGAGAGTTTTCCCCACATTCTTCCCCTTTTATTTTATTTTAGACTCACATAGTTCTACGTTATAGCATTCTCTAGCGGCACTTTGGTCTCCTTTGATCACCCCGACTACCCTTTTCATCGGAAATTTCATATTTAGACACCATTGAGCTAAAGCAATCCTGAAATCAGCAAAGGCGGGCCACCCCAAGAAGGCATTGTAAGTGAAAATTTCATCTACGATCAAAAAGGTTTGGATGAGGGTGACTCTTCAGTCGCCTTCTCCAAGTTCTACGGGTAAGTCAATCATTCCGGCATGTTATTTGGGTTCAACAGTGAATACCTAAATCTCTGTTCGGCAGGTGGGTACATCTTTCATACTGATCTTCATCTGATCAAAGGTGTGTTTGAAAAGGATATTCACAGAACTGCCACTATCTACCAATACTCGTCGGACCATGGCGGGTCTGATTTCTACTACCACGACCATGAGGTCGAGAGTTTGAGCTTCTATCCCTTCAGTGTCCCGATTCTGGAATACTATGTCATCGTTCAGGGTTCTCTGCTGTTCCATCTTCGATCGCAAAGCACGCATATTTCAAAGCGTGCTTTAATGAGCTCGCATACCGCTCCATTTCTCCCCAACTCTTCTACGTGGGATGGGGCCTTCCAGATATCATTCCAATGACGAGTCTCTGGTCAGTCCATCTGGGTCCCTCTTTTCTGGTTCCAGCTTGATTCCCTTGGTCTCTAGGAGCTTGAGGCGCTACGGGTTGGTCAGGATTTAGTGGTTTCCTCACGTACCGCTGAAGCTTGTTTTCCCGAATCAACTTCTTAATCAAGTTCTTTAGGTGACGACACTCATTTGTGTTGTGGCCATGTGTCTCATGGAAGCAGCAGTACTTTACGGAATACTTTTGCTATTCAGTTGCTTCCTTTTTAGGCGGCTTCTTGTACTCCTCCGTCACCTGTGTCGCAACATAGATGTTTTCTGGAGTATCGTTGAGCGGGGTGTATTCTTTGGGCCGCAAGCCTTTGAGTTGCTTGCTACTTTCGTTTTGCTTGTTGGAATTTTGGTTCTTCCTTTTCATATTTCCAGTTTTTCCTGCATTCCCTTCTATGGTCCTAGAGGTATTTATGTCTTGGCTTGTCGCCATACCATTCTGCCCAATGTTGGTTGGTCGTGAATCAACATATTTCCTTTCTAATTCCTGTGCCTCTTCCAATTTCGAGAACTGGCTTGCCTTTCGGTTGAAGTCCTTCCTAGTGGTAGGTTGTTTCATTTTGATCCATTTTCAGAATTCAGTTTCAGGGTGAATTGCGTTGACTAAGTCAATGAAAACCATATCCTCATTCGGATTACTTACTTCAGTTACCGCATTTAACCGATTATGAAAGGCTTTAGAGATTCATTCCATCCCTGGAATAGGCTGGATAAGGACATCACGGCTATGCCATGTGAAGTTTAAATTGATCAAGGAATCTTTTTGCTAGTTGATTGAAAATGGAGATGGATCTTGGCGGAAGCCTGATGAACCACATGGAAGCAATTCCCACCAGAAAAATCGGGAGACATCTACATCGAACGGCATCTGAAGCATTCGCTCCATCCATGTACCAACTGTACTTATACAAGTGGGATTTCGGGCCTCTCGTTCCGTCGTAAGACAGAATAGTTGGCATACTGAACTTTTCAGGGTACCGCTTATTCTGAATGTCATCAGTGAAAGGAGTCCAGCATGGAGCGGATCTCCATACATCATCCCTTCTATCCTTACTTTCATACATTAGTCGCTTGACCATGTTTGCGATATATGCCTTAGATGTCCGATAAATTGGGATCGGCTGTCAGTGACTACACCAACTGTTTTATTTTGCAAACGATGTTGGTGAGTGGGCAAAAGCCTAGGCTATTCTGTCCTTGTGAGAACCACTCCCTTAGGGTTCCGCTGGCTTGTGGTTGGTCCGATGGGAGCAGTTTAGATCTCACTGGCGTTATCGAGTGCATCGGTATTTCCTTCCAACTTATCGTCGTCAAGTCGCTCACCATCTTTTGAGTCGGAGAGATCTATGGCTATATCTTCCCATGGGGTTTTCACTCCTAGATTCAAGTTTGTAGTTGGTTGCCTCGTAGTTGATGGAGTGTTTTTGTTTCCTTCCATATTGATTCCTACGATTCCACCTATGACTCCTTTCTACAGCTGTTTCCGTTTCTTCTGTTTAGGCCAGAGATGGACGAATTTTCTTGTTCCATTGCAACCGTGGGCTCTATCATGTTTCTTGGAGCAGCATGTGACTGTAAGGTCAATAGGGCGTTCAATTTGTCCATGAGAGCCCTTTGGCTATTTTCCATCTTCTGATTAATTTCATCAACCATTTTATTTAATTCATCTCTAGTGACAACTACACGTTGAATAAAGGATCCTAGAACCCGATCTCCGGAGTTAGCTCATAGCAGTACATTGTTGGGGTTGTTGACTACAAGTTGTTGAGGGTTTGTTTCTTCTCCAGCAATGGTAGCTCCTATGGATCTTCTGGAAGTAGTTCTCCTTCTTCAAGGTGCTATTGATTCTTAGCAGCAAATTTTTTGAGTAGAGACTGAGGATATAACTTCTGAACCTATCTGATCAAATGTAGATAGCTAGATCTAAGCCTGAGTTCAATTCTCAATGAAAGCACCAAAATGTTAATCCAAAAAATGGATCAACACCCTAAATTGAGTGTGAAATCACCAGTCCTTTTTATCAAGGCAAATAAAATAGAAACAAGGAATAATAACTTACCGATAAAGTAAAGAGACAAGAGACTTTTATAGTGGTTTGGCTGTTAACGAAGCCTACGTCCACTTTATAACTTTTGTTATGGACTGACTGCAATTACAAGGTTAATCCAATTATAATTTGATTGGATCTTGTAAGTTAGATCAAGCCACCGGTGTTAGAGTTCACTAGAGAATCATAGTGAACCCTTTGGATGACTGTTGTGTGGGAGGAGAAGAGTGAAGAATAGTTTCTGCAGAGTTTTAGCAACTCGTTCAGAAGATCCCCTTTATGTTGTAGGTAGGATTGTATTTATAGGGGCTAGAGAGCACTTGGGCCAAAGCCGGGAGACTTACATTTGAAGATACGAAGATGCTCCAAAATTTTCGCAGCGAACCGTCCCAATATGATGGATCGCTAATGATCCATAGGGCATGGATCGCTAGCGGTCCATAAGGTTAGCACATTTTTTTCTCGTTTCAATTTGGTCATGTTCCTTGACTTGTGTAGACGCTCTCCATGTAATGTCATGACTAGATGCCTTGTTTTGATGATGGTTCATGTACTGGTTGCATGAAACCGTTTTTGGAATCAAAAGAATGCCCACTTCTCGATCTAGCTTGCTTGGAACATCGTGAAACTTAGCAGGTGTGCCATGAAAAGATAATGCTTCATTATGAAAGAAGAATGGACGACCCATGAGCAATGCTTATGGATCGCTAGCGGTCCATGGGTGATGGATACCCTTAGGCTATTCTTTGCCTTTTCTCTTGAGTCCCTCTTGGTTCCTTCTTTTGATCCTTTTGGTTGATTCTTGAGTTGTTTTGACTTGATGTAGATGTCCTAACTTCCATTGGATTCTATTAGGTTAAAATCCCGGATAATAGGGACCTGTATTTAATTCGGTCATTTAATAATTTTAATAATTCAATCTTTAAAATTAGCTGTTTGAAAATTTCGGAATGTTATTAAATCGTTTTGGAAAAATCTAAAACTTTAAAGGAAATTCTAAAAAGATGGTTTGAGAACTCAGAAATTTAATTTAGAATTTATCTATAAATTAATAAGTTTTTATAATTTAATAGGTGTGAAATCAGATGTATTTTTAATATTTAAAATAATTAAATTTTATGGAAATTTCTGAAACTTTTTCTTTGAATGCCTAAAGTAAAATGAAGAACTTTTTAACGTGAACACATTTTGTAATTCTCTTCAGATTATACTGTAAAAATTTAAATGGATAAAACGACATACTTTTGTAAAATGAACGATTGGTTGTTAAAGAGATCGGGGTCGGATATTGGCATACTCTCTATCAATATCAGAACCGCTTTAATAACTGTGTACATGGTGGATGTTACCCAGAATGTAGAGGTTGAATTGGCGAACATTTGCTGAAATGGAATAAGAGAACAATAATGGATGACCTTGACACTTGTATCAATTTGAAATGACTAAAACTAGAGCCATACTTGGCCACCGAGGTTAGCCAGCTCTAGCAGACATCCTTTCCTCGTATTACTATCTTGACTTTGAAACTTGGTTGGTGCACCTTGAACTTGGATTGATGGATGCGGTCGGCCATTAGGGGTTACGACCAGTCAGGAAATGCAAAATGATAGTACTTTATCTTGGACGTTGTCTCATGTGCCTTGTCATACGATTATCCCTATGCGAACCCACTACCACTTTGTTTTTGTATTGTACCTATAGGGGACTGATAGGCTACTGACGTTACTGGTTGTGTTACAAGACCTGCATAGACTACATGCTTAATAATGTGTTAAGGGGGATCAATGTAAAGCCTTAACGTTATTTCAATATCTACATTACTGATAGACATTACATATGTATTGTATCTACTACATATAGATAGTTTAAGGGATCCTTAGAAGATGGAAAATCCCATAACATCTCTTAAGTTAGTTTGCCCATTTTTCACATGATATCGAGTTAACTTACATAAAAAAATTTAGTTCTGACTTGAGTATGTGTTTTTCGTTATGCTCGGGTCAGCTTGAGTATTTCAGTATTTCGAAGACGTTTATTTCTCAAAGATGAAGATAGATTTTGGTAGACCATATTTACTACTATTATTTCACTGCATTATTTTATTATGTCTGTTAAATTTACAACTTTGATTGTATTGTAAAATGAAATCAAACGTATATTGTAAAACAGTTCATGAAATGTTTATGTAATTATTATATTTTGTCCTTCCGTTGTGAGATTCTATGTATGTGTTTTTTCTATATCTTATTTCTTAAATAAAACACCATTGATAATCTGTCTTTTGAACGGTTTGAGTTGTTCAAAATGGCGGGCCGTCATAGCTATTATAAAAGTCTAATGACTAGTTTTCCTTCTACACATAAATATCTCTCTTTCTATTTTGAAAATACATCACATATACACATCTTCTTGCACTACAATGATCATATCTTACAACAATTTTAGTACGTAATATGTTTACACCATTTGGATCGTTCATATAAACAACAATTTCACAATATACTTACATGTTTTGCTAACCAATTAATGGTTTATATATGAGTTTTGAGTTTTTGAATGATCAAAATTCAAAACTAGACGATTGAAATATAGAAATGTAAACTATGTTTAGAAAGCTACTAAATGTTTATTAAAACCGTATTCATGGCTAAAAGCATAATTTGAACATACACGTATTTGGATTTTAATCTATCAAATTAAACTAAACCAAATCAATTAATCAGATGTCTAGAATGAGACATTAAATCCAACTCAAGATAAGGCAACAATATGTGTATGTGTGTGTGTGTGTACATATGAAATTGTGAAAAAAATAATATAATTAAAATATACAAATGTAAATTGGAATTGTGCCTTATAGATCCAACCAATTAATGAAACCTTGATTTATAAATTCTCCTTAATTTTCTAAAATCAACATCTAAACTTTACTAGATAGGAATGAGCCACTTTATTTTATTTTACCAGAAGTTATTTTGGGTGAAAAGGTGGGAAATAATTCGGCCATAAGGGATGAAGGAGGTGTCCACAGATGAGGGAATAAAGAGAAATAGAAAATTCAATGAGAAAACAAATGAAAGGAATTTGTTTTAAAAAAAATAGAAAAAAACATTTCATATTCTTTCTTTAAAAACTTCCTCTTTTAATTCCTAATTACTTTGCAGTCAATCCAATCCTCCACATTTCCTTTGTATGGCCTGCCAAGCGTTTCTTCTGACATGGACAAATTTTCCAAAAAGCCCATTTAGTGATCAATTATATTTAAAGCCTATTTAAATATATACCGATATCATATATTGATGCGTGCATATATAACTTTCATATATGTCTAAATAATTACTACCAATACCAAGTTATCAAATTAATTAAAAATTAATATTTATTTAATATTAGTTAATTTAATTAATTTATCATATTCTATAAACTAATTAAATTGTATGGTTTTTTTGGAGAATTCCCAAATATGGTTGTTAGACTCATAGGTAAGAATTCATTCAGTAATTAATATTTAATAATTCAAATATTAATGTTTACATGCCACCTTAACCAGTAGTGTGAGAATTTGGCCAAAATCTTTACGATAGGTCTTTTCGGTAAATCCAATTTCACATTTTCTTAAGCGGTATCTTTTTGGCAGGCAAAACAATTTTTTTTATTTTGCATATGCAAGTTGGATTATATCGATCGTGCCATTTTATGAAGGATATATCAGGTGTGAGGCATAGATGCCTTAGCAACTACGAAAAGAGAAAAAGCAACTATGGAAAGAACATGAGTCGGGCAGAATACCCAAACTACTAATATCAACCATAACTAGGCTAGCCCCTCTCATTAGAGAAAGAATGGCTGACTCAGGGCCAATCACATGTATGAAATCTAACAATAACCTGACCATGTTAGGGTTGAATACAAATGACTGATGAGTATAGATAAAGCGCCTACACCAAAAGGCATCCCTATGAATCTCCATGTTTTTTTCACCAAGTTCACCTTCAGTAGAGAGAATAAACTCACCGTTAGAAATTTCATAGTAATGATATCTTTCCTCGTTTTCATTGTCTGTCACATATTTGTAGTAGGTACATTCTTCAAGATAGTAACGTATCTACGAACGATAATGAACCCAACTTTTTTCCTTAGAGAACCAGATGATAGGAAGGCGATGAGGCCTATGCAATACAAGGATAGGATCCATGAGAGTCCCATAATCGGAAATTGGTCTCCTTGAGTGCAGATCCATCCGACATAACTATACCATCAAGCGTGTTCTGCTTATGTAACCAAATGCGCTTCGGTGGTCTGGGGAGAGGGACCTTTTTAGGGATAGGAATTTTAATATCAAAAACTATCAAATGAGTAGGAGAAGGATCTTCGAAAGAGTGTTTGCAGTAGGAGGCTAAGTGACCAAAAGAGTGACATGTAGTGCATACGAATGACTTCCAAATGTAGTCAATGTTTACAATCGCAACTTAGCCCAAAGCTGGCTGAACTGCAAGAATTGTCGGTAATAACTAATATGGCTTTATGTTTATCAATTCTTTGACATAACCCAATCTTTCCCTCTTAATGGTAGCCGATTCAAAACATACGAGGTCTCTAATAAAGTTAGCAAGCCAATTAATACCAATCATGGACTGTAATACCGAAGGAATATTCGTGAAATGAACTCAAACAGAGATAGAAAGAATTTGTTCCCTAGCTGTGTCAACAGAAGGAGTCCATCTAGTAATAAAAAATGGTTTTCCATGCATAATAATAGGCTCGGCCTCTATTTTTCTTTGCCAATCCTCCAAGGAAGAGAATTCAAAGTAGGATGAACTATTGTCATATCTCACGGCCACACGACACTTCAATTTCTAAACATGCTTCGTAAGCAGTACCATTTACTAACGATAATATACTCATGTTCTCTTTGTCAAACCTATATCACTTTAGGATATATGGAATTTGGTACAAGTAAAAATTCTAATATTATCCACAATCATTTTAGTTAGTCCATAAACAAAGTCCTTAGTTTAATAATAACATTTATTATTCATTATACTACTCTGGTCAAAGCTTTTTACTTTGAGTTGATTGTAGTTACGTGATACTAACCTCATACAACCAAGGAGACAAATCCTTTATTGAATAGCGTTTCACTCCTAATGCTTCAATTTATACCCAAATGTAAGGACCCATAATTTCGAACACTTCATATTTAAATATTGGAATTGTTTAAATATTTGAATCTTGGATTTAACACGATTAAATGGATTTTATAACCTTTTAACCCCCTTATTATCAATAGCTAATAATGGTAAACTTTTTTTTGAATTTTTTTTACAAAAATAAATGCTTCGAAGAAATATCGATAGTGTGATAGAAAATTGTTTTATCGATAAACGAATTTTTACTCGATATAAGTTATTCGAACTTTTTAGGCTTGCCTAATATATTAATGTGTGATTAACTAGAAAATAAAAATATTTTCCTGATTTATGGTTAACTAAATCCCTTAGTAATGTCATGCACAATGTCATGGAGAGAGAGGTAGTTTTGGAAGCCTTAAGGGCTATGTAAAAAAGGAATTAGTTGGAAAGTTGGCACATGAGGGGATTCTCTCTTTTGATCAGAGGATGTGATAAAGGAGGGGTGATCTCTTGGGAAAGTCTTCTTTCTATCCTTCATAATATCATAAAGTCACTTTACAAAATAATGAACAAAAGTTAGCCTTCATGCCTTTCCTTCCTCTCTTTAAATTCTAGAAAACATACAAAATCAATTCCAATCCCTCTCAAACTTTAGTGAAGGCTGTAACACTCCGTAAAAATTAATAAGAAATTAATTAATAATAAGGTAAAAATGAAAATTTTGCAAATGTTAGAATTTGGCTATGAAAGTTACATAGTTGCATTCATGGCAATTTGCCGATCAACCATCATATATACAGTTTTGTTATCGCAGCTCAAACGGAAAGTTATCGACATTTGTAGTTTTCATATTTAAAATAATTCAAACAAATTCAAAAATTAAATTTAAATAACATTAAATCAAAAAGAAAAAAATAGGCATATTTTTAATATTAAGTGGTATTTAACGTTTAAGAAAACATTGACGTTAGTATTAAAATGGAATTAAATAAAAAGAAAACTAAAACAAATAAATTTACATTTCCAAACAGGGATCATCTAACCCTCTCACCATGGCCGGTCGACCGCTTGATGTTGAGTAATCGATTGGTGATTGTGACGGCGGCTGGGGTTTTGTTAGGCACGAACGACCTGAATTTTATTATTTTTAATTGACTGAAATCTTACAGTTCTGGTACCTTCTAACCACTATATATAAGAGTCTAGCCCCCTCACTTTTATTCACAAATTATTTGGAAAGGCCAGCGAAGCTCTGTGGGTCTTCTTCTTTTCTATGATTTAGAATCACTTAGAATTTTCAAGTAAGGGATTTTAGATATATAAATATTTGATTTCTGATACTATTCTTTCCTCATCCCTGATTATGAATCTAATTTATATACAATCCACTTGTTGTATATTCCAAAATGAAGAGATCTTAATATGAAATTAGGAGCGGGTGTGAATCAAATCCAAAAGGAGGTAGGTGGATTCTCTATAAGTGGTGTTAACCCCGTTTTGTCAACGACCTAAGGTGTTTGACGACCTAAGAGAAATCAATGACTTAAGAAAGCTAACAGAAAAGGACTTGATGACCTAAGGCAGTTAACGACTTAAGAAATGAAGCGGCTTAATGTCTTCAGCGAGTTAACGACTTCAGATCTGGACGACCTACGACTTAAGGGAATGTGACGACTTAAGCGGGTTAACGACCTAAAGGAACCGCGACCTAACGGTTTAAGGAAGTAACCACCTAACTACAGAAAGGACTGAACGACTTAGCAACTGCACTTAAGTCGCGACCGACCTACGACCTATGATAGGTCGCTCACGATCTAAACAAACAAACTCAATACCGCATTATTTCACATGGTGGCCTCCTAACTCGTGGACGATCTGGGACTTGTGATATATCCAAACGAACAAGCATACATCTGTGAAGTCTCAACCCAGCTTAGGTCGGTCGCAACCAGTTGAATCGTTCACGACCCAACTTAGGTCGGCCACGACCTACGACCCAAGCACATGATTTCTCTATAAATACGAACCTAACTCCAACGTGAAGGGGACTTTTGGCCGATCATTCTCTGAAGCGCCATTACTCTGCAGAATTTTTAACTCGTCCAACACTTGAAGAACTCCAAACATTCAAGACACTACAACAAGCTTCAAGAGAAATTTTGCACATCCGACACGGATTCAACAAGTTTCATCATCGAAGTTTGAGCTATTAGTCTAAAGTGTTTTTGTGATCAAAGTGTATCGTATTTTGAAGTGCATTGTATCAACTTGTAACCAAAATCAGCAATAAAGGAATTCAAAGTGGACGTAGGCTTGATCTTAAGCCGAACCACTATAAAATCGCTGTCTTTTACTGTTTTCTACTATTTTACTGCTTATTTCTTGTTCCCGTATCACGGGTGGTGCTTTCACAACATTACTACACACACCGGGGTGTTAGCGTTCAATTTTCCACGTTAACAAGTGGAAATATTAGTTTTTCACATTTTAGTATGTATAATAGAAGTTTGGATTTGTTTTATGCCTTGTAGAATTTTGTTCACAAAAACTCTAAAACTAAAATCCCAAAATTAAATGTCAAATCTTAAGTTTATTGGAATCTCAATTGTTTTATATTAAAATAGTGGAATTTGTTTTGTTATTGCAATTTGAATATTTTATATTCTATTCCACTTCTAGCTTGTCTCTATTGATGTGTTAAAGGTTCTATAAAAGAAAATAAGTTAGGAAATGGTTTGTAGCTACGAATACTCTTATTCGTAGTTTGCATTACCTATTTTCGTGGTTTAAATATGAATCCATTTTTCACTTCAAATTTGTGTACGTAAAAGTTGAATAGAATATAATCGATTTAGATGGTAAATTTTATTCCTTGAAATTGAGATGCTAATTCTACTATATTAATATATAAAAAAAAGTTTGGTATTTGATTCTATTTATTTATAAAAGTCTATTTGTTTGGCTAAGGATATCAACTAGTTTGTAAGTTATTGTATAGAGTTGGACTTGTATAAATTTGGGAGTTTTGAGATTTTAACGATTAGTATAGAACACGAACATTTTATGCATGCTTAGGAATGTATATATTAGCTAGCCTAATTATTGCGTAAATATAAATATAATATTGGCGTATAATTAATAACATATTGATCGTATAAAATAAACAGGTTAGCAAATAGGTGTTAAATTCCATAGGATGGAAGTTAAGTATAATTATGGAAATTAATCCATAATCAAAGGTGATATAAGGATTTTTCCTTATAGGTTATTAATGCGAAATGTGGTGAGGCATATATATGGTAGTATGTTAAGGGAGTGGAATTACGACTAAGTTATACGGATGCGTGGTTAGTCAAAAGATAGAAGTCAGCCCAGCTAATTTGGCTATCAACAGTGTGACTTTGAGACTGATGTGAGACATTTCCTATAATAAGTACCGACGATGGACGCGAGGTTAGTCCTAATTCTTAGAGTAAGTATGCCCAGTTAATATGGCATCAGCCCCTTATGGCTTGTAAAGTGAGACGTGACAATTTGGGTTACAGGTCATAATATGGAGGACCTGCTTCTGGGTCGGAGGTATTAAATGGCTGTTGTAAGGTCCATCTCCTTCCCACTTAAGAAGTATTAAATGGTCCGGTATTTAATTCTAAATGTTATTAAAAAGACTCTTTTTAAATGTTCTAAATGTTCGAAGACCCCACGCTTTGGTGGAGAGCCACTTGTTTTTATGAAAGTTGATGTTATACTTTCAAAATGATTCATACTTGAAGGAAATTTAAATTGGTTTTACTTTGGATAGAGGTAAGACGATGAGCCTTATGTTTTCGTGTCGACGTCATTAGTGGTGTCGATGTTAATTTACATAAAAACTTAACAAACGGCGGAGAACCTTATGTTATATGATTTTAAATTTGAATCTTAGGTGTAATAAGGTATTGTTTAAATGGGTTCGATAACATCATTGGGGATACCAATGCCATCTTAAATTATGAACTTTGACATTGTCCTATACTAAATTGTTGAATAGCGAAAAACCATATGCTATATGTTCGACTTTAAATTCTTAGGGATACCAATGTTTATTTAAATTATGATTTTGACACTATCATTGGGGATACCAATGTAAACTTCGACATGGAACATTAGGGGATACCAATGTATATCACCTTGAATGCTAAAATATAAGGGGAAATAACCTAATTGGGGACACCAAGATAGGGGTTAAAATGTGGGTAACATGGCTTAAAGAGAAACATGCGGGTAACATGAGTTGAATTGATACATGTGGGTAACTTGAATTAAAAGGCCAAATGAAGGGTTCATAGTCATCTTAGGAAAACTATGTGATGTGAGATGGATAGTCCACATCATGCTAGAGATGGATAGTCTCTATGAGAATAATGAAGGGTTCATAGTCATCATAGGAAAACAATGGGATGTGTGATGGATAGTCCACAACATTTTAAGTCAAATGGAATATGTGTGATGGATAGTCCACATAATTTTGAATATATTTAGATGTGAGATGGGTAGTCCATATATTATAAGACGGGTAGTCAGATTAAAATAAGATAGATAGTCAGTTTAAATTATGACGGGTACTCAATTGAAATTAAGATGGATAATCTAATGGATTGGGATGGGTAATCCAATATGTATTGCTTGATTATAAATGTTATTTCTATGTTCTAACCATCGTGGTTACAGGAGAGTAGTATATGGTTGTTATATTTTAGTAAGATACTAGTAAGGGGAAAACACGTTTTGCTCGGTGGCATGGTCTCACTGGATATCTATTTGGCTCGAGATGGCAGGTTATTATTCACACCAGACAATTGTCTGACCCGAAATTTTCGTCTTTCTCCTTAAACCTCTCGGGTACTCATTTGAGTAGGTTGGAAGTAATGGTTTTTAGGTTTCCTAGTAGGACGAATAAGCTTTTGGAGATATGTAGGAGGCAATCTAGCTATGTAGGAGTTCTATTCTAATCCGCTGTGTTATTTAAGTTTATCTATTTGGATGTAATGGAAAATTGTGGAATTGCCAAGTATTTGATTTCAATCAACCAAGGGGGCAACTTCATATATCACTCTTAGAGTATTTTGTAATAAATTATATTTTCTCTAAACGTGGGATTACGATTGGGGTTATGTAATGAATATGAAATATCATTTGTGAAATGAGATATGAAAATTCATTATTAAACAGTTGAATTTTTTTCATATTCAGGTGCTTATAATTATTGATTTGATTAACATAGCCGCATTTTGTCGCCGAGAATTAATAACTGTGGATGAATACAACATCCGTAGCAGTTAGTTTTGGGCCTCAGAATGGGGGATGTTACAAGTTGGTACCGGAGCATATGTTTATGATTAAAAGAATTTTATACCTAAAGGGTTTTTGAAAACATAATCCTAATAAATCAGAGAATAAGATTGGGGTGTGGGATAACGCTATAATAATGTACTTGTATTTTCTATATATTAGTATGTATTCCATATCTATTCTCCCCACTCTCTTAGACCATTCTTCTGTATCTTACTAAGACTCGTATACATATTTACAAGAAAGAAAGATATGGAGGTAGGAAATGGAAGAGTGAATCTAGGTGGAGGAAGCACCACAACCAATGGAAATGCTCGGCCTAACACCATGAAAAACCAGGGTCGACATGCAAATTCTAATCAAAATGCAAATGCCAATGTAGGTGCCGGAACCCCACCAGTAGATATGTGGACTGTGTCAGTTCTTCATCAATCTGATGCAAGCTGAGGTAGCTGTAGGAGTAGCTAAAGGAAATGTTTCTAATGCGGTAGGAGTTAATCCTGTAGCACCAGCTGGTAATAACTATGCTAAGCTAAGTCAAGATTACACCAGTCTGGGTGAAATGCCTTTTCTAGGGACCGAGGATGCAATAGGAGTGGGATTTTACATTATGAGAGATTTTTTTGCTGATTTGGGTCTGAATGATGAGTAGGGAAGGAGATTGGCTTCAAAACAGTTGAAAGGAGCTGCTTTGTTCTAGTGGAACGGGGTAACAATAAGGGTACCGGAAGAGGAGTTGACTTTTGTGGATTTTCTAAGGAGATTCGAGGAAAGATTTTGATCTGAAGTAGCCAAGTCGGCCTTGCTCAGGAAGTTTAAGGAGTTGGAGCAAGGGAAAATGTTTTTGTTGGAGCACTCTGCTAAATTTGATGAGTTATCCAAGTATGGATATGCTACTATTGGCACTATTATCAAGAGGAACAAGAAGCTTATCTAGGGGTTGATGCCGGAGATTGCTAGGGAAACTATGCCACATCTTAGAGATCCATCAGATGTAGTGGTGGAGATGGCTATCAGGAACGAAGAAATGCCTTCTACCTTTAGGAGGGAGAAGATGGTGGAGAACTAGAATTCTCAAAATAAGAAGAGGAAATTCTTTTAGAAGAAGGGAGCTTGGAAAGGTGGGATAGGGGGAAAGCTGATATAGTTTGTTGCAAACGTGACAAGAAAGGACACTATTCTAATGAGTACCGATCTGGTGATGGCAAAGTGATTGTGGGGAAGTAGAACGTAAAGTGCTTGAACTGCGACCAGATGGAGCATTATAAGAACAAATGTCCAGAAGCGGCTAGGGCAGGAAAGGGGAAGGATTTTACTTTGGAGCCATCTACATCAAGACCAATAGCAACCGAGAAGGGAAAGTCTGTGATGGAAGGTACACTTCTGATTCATATTATACCAATTATGGTACTGTTTGATACTGGTGCATTGCATTCATTTATATCTCAGTGCTTGGTAGATAAGTTATGTTTAGAACCATCATACCTTATTACTTCCTTAAGTATAGCTAATCCAATAGGAAGGTACGCAACTTTGAGGATGAGATGTGACCATCTAGGGTTGAGTTGCTAGGTTATACTTTTGTTTGCAATTTGTATGTATATGATTTCATGGGTTTTGGGATTATTTTGGGAATAGATTAGTTGAGCAGATACGATGCTAGAATATTTTTCCAAGATAGGAAAATATCACTGAGACATCCTGTTAGTAGTGACCGAATAGTATACTCAGTTCAGAATTTGAGTCCATAAATTTGTACTTTATTGGGTCCCATAGTAGTGGAAGATGAATTGAATTGGCTTTTAATTGTAAGAGAATTTGCAGATGTCTTTGAGCCGATTATAGGACTACCACCGAAACGAGCTATTGAGTTTCGAATAAATCCTATACCAGGAGCTGAACCCGTAAGTAGACCACCTAGTAGGATGACACCTATCGAGATGAAGGAGTTAAAGGTGCTGCTAGTAGACTTAGAAGGAAAGAGTTTTATTAGGCCAAACAGTTCGTATTGAGGAGCGGCTGTAGTCTTCAAAAAGAAACCAGACTGATCATTTAGATTGTGCATCGATTATCGTAAGTTGAATGAAAAGACGATAAAAAATCAATATCCTTTGCCGAGAATTGATGATTTATTTGATCAGTTGAGTGGAGCCAAAGCATTTTCCTAGTTGGATTTAGCGACAGGTTTCCATCAATTGAGAGTGGCAGAGGACAGTATTCCACTAACAACGTTTCAAACGAGATATGGTTCGTACGAGTGGTTAGTAATGCCATTCAAATTAACTAATATGCTAGCTTTCTTTATGGATTTGATGAACCAGATTTTCCAAGAACACTTGGATAGGTTCGTATTGGTGTTTACTAACGACATTTTGATAAATTCTAAGGATGAAAGAGATCATGCGATTCATCTTAGGATAGTACTTGAGACATTGAGGCAAAATCAACTTAAAGCAACGTTTTTGAAGTGTCATTTCTGATAGAAGGAAGTGAAGTTTCTTGGTCATGTAGTTTCTGAGGAAGGGTTTTCAGTCGATCCAACCAAGATCGAAGCTATTAACAGTTGGAAAGGCCCGAGAGGGTGACCAAGATAAGAATTTTTCTTGGATTAGCTAGCTATTACCGAAGATTTATCAAGAATTTTTCGTGGATAGCAATGCCTTTGACTAAGCTAACTAGAAAAGATGTGAATTTTTTTTGGTCCAATAAATGTATGGAAGCATTCTTTGAGTTGAAGCATTTGTTGACCAATGCGCCCGTGTTAGTAATTCTAGATGGAAATCAGGACTTAGTGGTGTATACAGATACATGTAGAACAAGATTAGGAGCCGTATTGATGCAGAGAGGTAAAGTGATTGCCTACGCTTCTCGACAGCTCAGACTACATGAAGTTAGATATCCGACTCATGACATGGAGTTGACAGCCGTGATTTTTGCATTGAAAGTCTGGAGACAGTACCTCTTAGGAAAACATCTAAGTTGTATACGGATCATAAATCTTTGAGGTATTTATTCTCTTAAAAAAGGTTAAATATGAGACAACAGAGGTGGTTGGAAATTTTAGCAGCTTATGATTTTGGTATTAAGTATACACCAGGGAAAGGAAATAAAGTTGCAGATGCACTTAGCAGGAGACATCAGAATGTGGTGTAAGCTATGTTTGGCAGAATCGAAGGATCTGGTAGCATTAACTATCCATAGTGTGCACTTCAGATCGACTACTAGTTCCAGTCAAAGTACTGCCATGTTGTTTTGTTTAAAAGTCCGACCAGTATTGATTGAAAGGATTGCTTCTAAATAAAGGGATGATCCAGTGTTAACTGAACGTATCATGAGACTGGAAAGTGGTAGTGAGATCGATGATCCGAAAGATTTTACTCTTGATCAGAGAGGATGTTTAAGGAAGAAGGGATGATTGTGTGTTCTAGATGTTGATGACCCAAGGAAAGAAGGACTTAGGTAGTGTCATCGATTGAAGTTTACGATTCATTCTGAGGGGCCCAAGATGTATCAGGAATTGAAGAGAAGTTTCTTTTGGGAAGGTATAAAGAGGGATGTAGGATTATGGGTGAAGCAATGTGCAAATTGCCAGCAAGTGAAAGCCGTACATCAGAAGTTAAGTGGATTGCTTCAGCCTTTAGATATACCGATTTGGAAATTGGATTCGATATCCATGAATTTAATTAACGGGTTGCCAAGGTCAAACATTGGAAATGAAAGCATATGGCTTATGGTAGACAGATGGACCAAGAGTGCCCATTTCATTCCTGTTAAGTCTACCAGGACAGCGCTTATATTAGCTAAGTTGTTTGTGAAGAATATCATTAGATTGCATGGGATTCCTAGTAGTATAATCGGTGATAGAGATGCTTTGTTCACTAGTAAATTCTGGAAGAGTCTACAGGAGATATTAGGTACCAAGCTTAAGATGTGTACTGCTTATCACCCATAGACGGATGGGCAGACAGAGAGAATAAATAAGTTACTTGAAGATTTATTAAGGGCTTGTTTACAAGATTTTGGTGGGCCATGGGAAGACCATTTTCACTTGGTTGATTTTTCCTATAATAACAACTATCAGACTAGTATAGGAATGGCACCTTTCGAAGCTTTGTTTGGAAGGCCGTGCAAGTCATCAGCATGTTGGTTGGAGACCAGAGACAGATTGGTCCTCGTTCCAAAGTTGGTGAGAGAAGCCGTAGAGAAGATTGAGTTAATCCAAGGTAGGATGAGAGAAGCTCGGTCTAGGCAGAAAAGTTATGCAGATAAGAGGCATAAAGATTTAGAGTTCTCTGTTAGAGATCACATTTTTGTTAAGGTATCACCACTGAAGGGTGTGATATGATTTGCGAAATTAGCTAAACTGGCACCGAGTTATGTTGGACCGTTCCCAATTATAGAGAGGATCAGAAAGCTCATGTATTGAGTAGAGTTACCAAGTAGTTTGGCAGGTGTACATAATGTAATTCATGTTTCTCATCTTTGGAAGTATGTGCATGATTCAGAAACTACTTTCTCTTTGACTGCATTAGAAGATTTAGTAGTAGAACCAGATCTGACTTTTGTAAGACGAACAGTTCGAGTTGTAGCGAAGGATGAGAAGAAGTTAAGAAACAAGACAGTCAAGTTGGTGAAAGTTCAGTGGAGCGATAACGAGTAAAACTGTACTTGGAAGACAGAGGACATGATTATGGATACTTATCCTGAGCTGTTATGATGGTCTGTTCTATATTTTTTGTATATAGACTAGATAGCCGGTAGGATATACTAGCATTGTTTGCATGTTTGAAATGCATGTTACGTAGTCATTGCTGAATTTCAAGGATGAAATTCCTTAAGGAGGGCAGCCTATAACTCCCTTAATTTTTGTTTAACATTATCCGGGACATTTAATTGGAGAGATTAAATAGAATAATGTAAATAACTAAGGAAAATGAGATTGGGTAATTAACAATGTCGTGCCTTGATAAACTAGGTAAAACTATTTTAAAGACAAAACATATAAGGGAATGAATGAGAGGGGCAATTTAGGAATAGACCATACCTTTTGCCTTAAACCCTCTCCCCTCATTTTCATTCTCATTTTTTATCAGTCATCACAAAACAATCAAAGGAAAGGAAAGATTGGCTGGTTATTTAACAAGCAATAGGAAGTCGAAATCTAAGGATTCAAAGGGAAGAAGCTTAGGGATTAAAAGCTACACCAAATCTCAACTCCAACATTTGATTTAAAAGGTGAAATAAATTTCCATCTCTATAGTTAAACTCGAATTTGGTTATGAGTAATATCCGAGTTAATCTTAACAAATTATGACTTGATTAGTTGAGTTAATATTGTTTGGATAGAACGATATATGATTAGAATTTTATAATAATTGTTTAATCGGGTTTTAGGGTTAAATACGAAGTTTTCATTCTCCAAATGACTTGAATTTTTGATATATGATGCAAAACAATATTTTGGAGTCATTTTTTAAATTTTATAATTTTTCGAATTTATTTCAATATTTTTGGAATTTACCTAATGAGGAAATGGGCTAAATTCGAATTTTAAATATTTACAATAATTAAATATAGCTTTTGGCTCCAAAAATTTTATATGTTAAAGAGAAGGATATTCTCTAGTTTTCATAAATTTTTGGGACTTTTCCCAAGTAATTTCGATTTATTATGAATTTATTATACTAGATAAACATATAAAAGACTAATTAATATAGGGTATTAATTAATTATTTTAAAAGTGCTTTGGCAACTTGTAAATCTCATGTGGCAATTTTTTTGAAAAGAAAGTTTTAAAGTTTTTTTTATCCAATTGGAATTGGGCAAGAAATTGGATTTGGTAAAAAGTAATTAAATTAATTGGTAGGAAACCAGTTTTTCGATTAATTACGTTGATGCAACGCCATCTATAATCTCCCCGCATCTATAATGATGTTGCACCTAAGACCTCACCGTCTTCGTAAGTAACGACATTGACAAGGTGGGAAGCATAGGGTAACTACTTAGATAGTCATGGAATGGTTCCTACAACGTCGAAGTCAACATCGTCGGCAATCAATCATAGGCGGTATCATATCTTTGTAATTTATCAAGGTCGAGGACATCTCTTTGCCCACGTTTTAAAAATGACACCGCATGCTATAAATTTTAATGTCTTCGAAGTTCATTGTAATGAATTCGATCCTATACATAAATGTTCCTAAATTTATAATGAGGTGAAGAGGCCATCGTCGTCATTGCTATTCAACAAGGTTAATAACCTTATATTATATGGTGAGGATATTGCCATTTTTCTTTAGCGTCGAAGAGACCTACTTTGACGTATATCAAAACTGTTTTAAAAGGTGGCAAAGTAGTCTATATTTAAAAGGGTCGAAGACCCCATGCTTTGGCGGAGAGCCATTTGTTTTTATGAAAGTCGACGTTATACTTTCAAAATGATTTATACTTAAAGGAAATTTAAATTGGTTTTACCTTGGATAAAGGTCATCGTCATTGTAAAACTATTTTATAATATATTTTTATTAAAGGCAGAGAGCCTTATTTTTTCGTGTCAATGTCGTTAGTGGTGTCGATGTTGATTTACATAAAAACTTAACAAATAGCGAAGAGCCTTATGTTATATTATTTTAACTTTGAACCTTAGAGGTACTAAGTTATATTTTAAATAGGTTCGACAACATCAATGGGGATACCAATGCCATCTTAAATTATGAACTTTGACGTTGTCCTATACTAAATTGTTGAATGGCGAAGAGCCATATGCTATATATTCGACTTTAAATTCTTGGGGATATCAATGTTAATTTATATTATGATTTCGACACTATCATTGGGGATACCAATGAGTAAACTTCAATATGGAATGTTAGGGTATACCAATGTATGTCACCTTGAAATGTTAAAGTATAAGGGGAAATAACCTAATTGGGGACACCAATGGATATGGGTTAAACATGTGGGTAACATGGATTAAACATGTAGGTAACATGGGTTGAATAGATGCATATGGGTAACATGAATTAAAAGGCCAAATGAAGGGTTCATAGTCATCCTAGGAAAACTATGAGATGTGAGATGGATATTCCACATCATGCTAGAGATGGATAGTCTCTATGAGAATAATGAAGGGTTCATAATCATCCTAGGAAAACTATAGGATATGTGATGGATAGTCCACATCATTTTAAGTCGAATGAAACACGTGTGATGGATAGTCCACATAATTTTGAATATGTTTAAATGTGAGATAGGTAGTCCAAATAATCATAAGACGGGTAGTTAGATTAAAATAAAACAGATAGTCGGTTTAAATTATGACGGGTAGTCAATTGAAATTAAGATGGATAATCTAATGAATAGGGATAGGTAATCCAATATGCATTGCATGATTATAAATGATATTTTCTAAGTTGTAACCATTGTGTTTGTAGGAGCACAGTATATATGTGTTAGTTTTAGTAAGATAGTGGTGAGAGGAAAACCTGTTCCTTTCAGCGGCGTGGTCTTACTAGATATCTATTTGGTTCAAGATGGTAGGTTATTATTCACACCAAACTGTTGTCTGATCCAATGTTTTTGTTTTTCCCCTTAAATTCTCTGGTACTCATTTGAGTAGGTCAGAAGTAAGGGTTTTCAAGGTTTCCTAGTGGGACGAATAAGCTTCCAGAGACGTGTAGGAGGCAATCTAGCTATGTAGGAGTTCTATTCTATTCCGTTGTGTTATTTAAGTTTGTCTATATGGATGTAATAACAAATTTGTGGAATTGCCAAGTATTTGACTCTGATCAACCAAGGGGGCATCTTCATAAGTCGCTCTTGGTGTATTTTGTACTGAATTATATTTTCTCTAAACGTGGGATTACGATTGGGATTATGTAATGAATATGAAATATCATTTATGAAACGAGATATGAAAATTTGTGATTAAACTGCGTTGAAGATTTTTCATATTCAGGTGCTTCTGATTATTGATATGATTAAAATAGCCGCATTTTATGGTCGAGAATTAATAACTTTGGATGACTACAGCTTCTGTAGTAGTTAGTTTTGGGCCTCAGAATGGGGGATGTTGCGTAAACTTTCCCTCTACAAAATTTAGATATTTGGTTACATCATGATTGCTAGATTGGATGATAGGGGATGTTTGCCACACTTTTATTGTTACTTTTGCACTTATGTAGTATTTTATGTATATTTAGGATGCATGCATACATTTTTATATGTCACGATCTTATGTTTACGCTAGGACTGGGCTCACCTATTATTTGCACAAAATATGGACAAACACCTCCAATCGATTTGTTGTAAAACTTGTGTACGGGGTTTATAATACAGCTTTCATATTTGTAATCTGATTGATTTTCAAAGTGAAGATCACATTTTGGTTGTGTAGAAAGTAAATTACAGTAAAGTAAGAACACATAAATTTGTAGTGGCTCTGCCAAAATGTGCCTACATCCATTATCCATTTTCATTTTCCTTCATATAGATCTTTGGTACAATGCTTGGGGTACAAAATATGATGATCTGTTGTTCAGTTAAAAGTAAGGTATAGACCCAAGGAAGTCTATTCGGCAACTCCTATTCGGTTGTTCCTTTGAGCCTATTTCATTTTGGTTGTTCCTACTAGCCTATTCATGTTAGCTTATTCCTATTAGGCTATTCCTGTTTAGCTATTCCTGTTAGCCTAATCCTGTTAGGCTATCCCTATTAGGTTAATCCTGGCTTTCTTTGACTTGTCCGCCATTACTGTTGTAAGTCCGGCTCTCCATAATTGTTCCATATTGTGATTGGACGCTTTAGTATTTATAGGAGTGAAGGTATACAGAGCCAAGGCCGATAAAATTGGCAGTTTCCCTAGCTTACATGGTCGGTTTGATACTTTCCATGTATACAGGATTTGGTCTGGAGTTTCCTATTTTAGCTTACTCGGCCTTCTTGGTTCAACACCTTGGGTTCGGTTCTCCTTGGTCTAGTATTGCCTCGTCTGGCATTGTCCACCATTACCTCAATCCAATCTCTCTATCCGACGGTCTTTTTGACTAGTGGTATCTATATCTAGTGGTTCCTCGAATCAGAGGTTCCTCGGTCCGACGGTTCCTCAGTCTAATGGTCTTACTATCCGGTAGTGTCTTTGTATGGCGGTGCCACGTTTGGTGGTTCCTCGGTCCGATGATGTATTTGTCCGGTGGTGCCTCGATCCAACGACTTCTCAGTTCGACGGTTCCTCGGTCTAGTGGTGCCTCTATTTGGTGGTGCCCCGATCTAGCGGTCTCTCCATTCGGCATTGTCTCTGTCCACCGGTCTCTTTACCCGATGATGTCTCTGTCTTACGGTTCCTCGGTCTGATGATGTCTCCATTCAATGGTGTCTCTTTATGGTGGTTCTTCTGTTCATTTCTTTCTCTGTCTGATGATCTCTTTGATTGGTGGTGCCTCGGTTTGGTGGTCTCTCTGTCCGGGGATGCCTCGGTTCATCAGTTCCTCGATCTGGAGGTGCATCAGAACATGGGTGTCTCGGTCCGGTGGAACTCTGATGCCATAAATCATGAGGTTAGTCCTCCATTAGTCGATGTTGGATAGTGAACTGGATATCTGAAGGTAATTGGATAAGGCTAAGATGAATCCTTGTGTTTAGAAGTGCTCCAAAGATTCGGTTAGGCATAGGTTTGGTTAGGTAGTTTCTAGAACTCCAAACTTATCTGCCATTATTGCTCATCTATTCTTTACTCTATAGTTGTGATTAGGTTCCCTACCCGACCATTCCTCCTATTCCACAATAATAATGTTCTTGCTCGGATTCAAACTCCTGACCTCTCCGTTGGAAGTTTGACGCTCAACCACTTGAGCTACACATGTTTTTTTGCCATAACTCCTTCATTTTAATTCAGAATTAAATGAATCTTATACCAATAGCTTTGTATTGATGAGTAGATTATTCCAATGCATTTGAATGTATCATTTGCTTGAAGTAGGTAGCAGCTCCCCAAAGTGGGGCCCAAGACGGCTAGGTGGTGGACACATTTAAAGATGGTCATATCTTCTAATTTGTAGCTTGGATTGAGTTGCAGTTTCAACCTAGGTGCATGTCCTGACCTTAGAGCATGTTACAAGTGCTTTGAGTATATTTTTAGACCGGCCACATTTTCCCCTAAAACTTTTCCTTGTCCTTCTGTTTACATGATGGTGCCTTTATTATGCATTATCCGATCATTTCTATGCTCTTTGAAAGCTGCATGAAAATGAACATTCATTATCCATACTTAATTCCGGGACAGTACTTAATTATGGCGGTTCAGAATGGGATTGGGTTTTGGGACCTCACTATCTCTCTTTTATCTCGATTTTCAATCGAAATTCTTCCAAGTGCTAGAGTATCCGTATTCACCATGCCATGGGAAAATTGAATACAACACTTGCTCTCCAAAGCAACTTTCGTAGAATACAAAGTATGCTTTGTTTCATCCAAAATTGTCTTTCTTTCCCGTGCGATAGTTATTTCAAACCTTGAATATCCTTATTCATGTTCTTTCAGTAAGTTTTTCGCTGCTAGTATGTTACAGAGCTCACTCGAGGGAAAGGTTATTGATAATTCCAAGACATCTTTTATTAGTATGACGCTTGTAGCTAGCACTTACTTAGTACTATAGTCATCTGGTATGATTTCTCATTAATTCTCATCTCTGTCTGGTAGGCCCTTGCTCTCTCTAGTTCAACCTACTTACCCCCGGGTCATGAGGGCTAAGTATTGTCTTATGAATGTTCCAAGAATATCAAGGTTCCCTAGGGAAAGGAATATACAGTGGCTCCATGGTATGTGGATTCAACAACGCATATTTTGTTGCGTTGACTTCAGTTTAGTTGATTAAGATTAGTAGTCATAATTTATTTTTCCTACATGATCGCCAAGTTATTCCACTAGCAACTCCTTCACCACTACCATGCATACTTGTATAGATCAATCACCAAAATGTTTGGCTAGGTAAGTGGTCTCCGTTGAAGTTTTGGACATAGGTTGATCCTGCGCTTGTGCTATAAGGCTAATCCTCTTTTGATATTTATGTGTTGCCACGTATAACATTTATTTGTGTCCATATTCTCTTTTTTCTTGCTAATAATCGTGATATGTTTGTTCCACATGGTTGCTAGGGTTTTTTGTTCCATTAGCAACCTTTCTTGCTGCTATCGTGCATACTTGTTTTAGATCAATCACTACCAAGTTCAGTAGTGTAAGCAGTTTCTAAGAATGGTACTTTACTTGGCCCATACTTTATATTTTTGGTTTATATAGTATCACTTCTTAGCCGTTAGCTTGTTAGCAGTTTTTTCATTTCTACCTTTGCATTTGTACAGGATCAGTCACTGACAAGTTCGGCAAGGTGAGCATACTGATAAAGTAGTTCTTTGTTATTTTCCTAGCTCTTTTCGAAACTCCTCCTTTTCCCCATCACATTTACATAGGATCAATCATTGTCAAGTTAACAAAGATGAGCGATCCCTGGTGAAGTGTCTTTGTAATCTGGTCCCATGTGTCCTTGTTTGCTTTCACACAATTTCCTCATTCTGGTTTGTTTTTTATCACATATATATTTCATGCATAATTTAAACAAGTTTGTCTTAGCATCAATCTATTAATTATCCTCATCTACAATTCCATTATTGACTGCTTGCACTAAACTGGCCGATCGATAGTCAAGTTTAACTATGGGTGAGCTCAGCTATTCACCGCTAATAGAAATCCAGGGTCGATCATTGGAGGGTGAACCAACTAGGCGGTCGTCTTCACCTATAAATACTGGCCTAATGGGTCATTCTAGGGATCTTTACGCTGCTTGTTACTCTAGACTTTATTGTTATTAAGTACTCTCTATTTCCTACTACTGTAATAAGATTTATAAGTGATCAATAAAGATAATCTTCAAAGTGGATGTAGGCATACAAAGCCGAACAACTATAAATCTCTATGTTTCTGATTACTGATTTTTATTTGTTATTGGCTTAATCTTTTCCTCGGTTTAATTTTATTTTCTTCACTTGCTTCTCTACATAAATTTGTTCTTGGATGTCTGCGACCAATTTGGTTGCAAACATTTTGGTGCTTTCATTGAGAGACTTGATTCTCAACTTGCTAGGATCCCCTTTGTTGCTACTGGATTGGATAAACCCCAAAGAAGATATGTAATTATCTTCAAGAAGTTGCTTATACTACTCATATTTATAGGAATCTAAAGTAAATTAATTAATAATGGCGAGACATACTAGATCTACTTCTCAGAACGTGGAAGGAAATGAGACTGCTAGCATTCAACAAGGAAACCCAAGCAATCAACCAACAAATGTGAATGCTGATCCAGTTAAAGTTCAAAAACCCACTGACTCTATTACAAGAGCTGAATTTTATAATTTAAAGAGAGAGTTGATGGAGAGCCATCGACAACTAAACCAATAAATTCAGACCAATATCAACTTGATGAACCAAATTAATCAGCAACAGCGAGGGAAAGCAAGGAGGGACCCTACTTCTTACTCAGCATCAGAGAGTTCTAGCTCATTAGACGAGTAGCATAGGCATAGGCGTCGTAGAATGGACCAATATCACGTAGAAACTTCGGGGTGCCAACCGGTAGACCATCGTGGTCTACCGGGATCGATCAGTGTCGACCCCTCCATAGGGATCGATACTAATCCCTCCACTAGAAGGGGAAATTATTCCATGCCTTATGGAAATCAAGCTGGAGTTGCTACGGTTGGTTTGGATGCTGGAGTTCAATTAAATCTTGACCAAGCTCTTCCTTGGAATAACAATGAAGTGAATTTACAAGATACACATCGAGGGAATGGTGAACTTAGAAGGCATGAAATGGCCCGTAGACATCAACCGGACCATTCATGTAAGGTGGAGCATGACCATCGCTTGGCACCAACCATTCAAACCCCGGACTTATCGGCAATGGTCAGACAGTTAATGAGGGAGTGCCAAGGCTTAACGAACGATGACTGGGGAATTTCAAGAAGTCATACCACGTTCACTAATAGTGTGCTACATGCACGGTATCCAAGGAAGTTCAACATGCCGTCGATGCCTGCCTACGAGGGAAAAACTGACCCCAGGCAGCACATCATGAGATATGAATGGCTGATAGATTCCACGCGAGCAGATGATGCAACCAAGTATGGATGCTTTCTCGTAAATCTTTCTGAAATTGCCACGATGTGGTTCACTAGAATACCCCCACGATCAATTTCTAGATTCGGTGATTTGGCAACCAAGTTTGTGGAGCAGTTCCGAATGAACACGACTCATCCTAAAACTGTGATGTCCCTTTCCAGTGTGATTCAGGCTCCAAGAGAGTCGTTGAAAGATTATTTGGAGAGATTTTATACAACTATTACGGAGGTCAGTGATTCGAATGACCATGCGATACTCATGGCCGTGACGAGAGGGATTGGTCCAGAACCTGAGTTTGGCGATTGGTTAGCCGGTATGCCACCCGCAATGTTGAAGTGCTTTTACGCAAAGGCGGCACAGTATTTGAGAATGAAGGAAGCCAGGTCCTCCAGAAAATAGAATGTTGCAGGACCAAGTGGAGAAGGAGTACATAGTAATATTGCAATAAAACAATCTGGTGATAGTTCTGGAAAAGTACAAGTGTATGTCTAGAATAAACCAAATCAGCAAAAGAGAGGCAGAGATAGGAACCAAGAACGAAAGAGGATTCTGGCAGATTGAAACCTAGGATCCTAATGTATAATAATTACGCACCATTGAATATGTCCTTGGATGATATCTATTTATCTACTTGTAATACCATGCAGTATAGGAAGCTGCCTCCAAAAGAATCAGTAGAGAAGCAGAAACAGACTGGGAAATATTGTCGGTTTCACGAGTGCTATGGGCATAATACAAATGAAAGTAGACATCTCCAGGATGTTATAGAAAGGCTGATTCGAGAAAGGAAATTATAAAAGTTTGTGAAAGCCCCATAGGATGGTAGGTAGGGGACATCTGACCGCAACCGAGGACAAGCGCCGCGTAGGGCTGAGGAGTCTGCGCGGACTAGTGGAAGGCTGGTGATAAATACGATATTCGGAGGACCGCACCTAGCAGACAAGAATTGGAAAGAGATGGAGTGCTATGCCAGTGCAATTAGGCATGTGGATTTTGAATGCTATTAGAATACGGAAGACGGAGCTCCGGCAAAATAGCAATGTATGATGGCGGATGATATTGTGTTTAGGAATAGAGATGCAGATAAGGTGGAGGTTCGAACATTCGACCCAATGGTCATTTCGGCCTGATTGGCCCCACTTTGGGGAGATGGATTTTGATTGATTGTGGAAGTTCGGTAAATATAATCTTTAAAAAAGCTAATGATCAGATAAGGATGGAAGCCAAAGATTTAAAACCATCTAAAGCTCGTATACACGATTTTAACGATGTTGCAACTGAAGCCGTTGGGTACGTGGAATTACTTGTAGAGTTGGGAGAAGGTGAACGAAGGAGAGTGCGAATCTTGCCATTTATTGTTTTGGATGTTGACTCTCTATACAATTTTTTTTGAGTAGACCGGCTCTTGCTCCATGGTCTTTGACTTTAAAGTTTCAGGCAGACAATGGTGTAGGAGTTATTCGTGGCAATCAGGCGACCGAACGTGCCTGTTATGTAGCTGAGTTGAGGGATGCTCAACGCAAAGAAAAAGGTAAGGGTGTGGACAAGACTGTCTTCATCCAAGCTATTGAAGATTGACAACTAGCGCCTGGGCCTTGGCTCGGGAGCCACGGTCGGTTCTATAGAGATATAGATCCGAGAAATGATGAAGAGGAGCCAAAGAGACCAAGGCTACACCGGCTGAGCTGACAATTGATATCCCTGTCAGCCACGACGACCTATCATGAGTCTTAAATATTGGATCACAGCTCAGCCCCTCGATGATGATAGAACTTGCTGGTTTTCTCCGAGAAAATCTTGACGTGTTCACTTGGATTCACTCTGACATGTGTGGAATCTCGCCTGCTATTGCGAGCCATGCATTGAATATCGATCGAGGCATGTCTAGGTGAAGCAAAAAAGACGCGGCATGGATCTGGAGAGATCCACCGTTCTCAAAGAGGAGGTGGATAGGATAAAATACAACGGGTTTATCCACGATGCCTCTAACCTAAATGGATATCTAACCCTGTACTTGTGAAGAAAGCGAATAGGAAATGGAGAAATGCATCGATTATTCAGATTTGAACAAAGCATGTCCAAAAGACATTTTCCCCTTCCAAGGATTGACCAGATGGTGGATTCACCGCAGGACACGAATTGCTATCTTTCATGGATGCGTGCTCGGGATACAACCAAATCCCAATGCATATCCCGATCAGGATCATACCAGTTTCATTACTGACGTTGGATTGTACTGCTATGTAGTAATGCCATTTGGATTAAAGAATTCGGGAGTGACTTATCAACGCTTAGTCAACAAGATGTTCAAAGATCGTATTGGAAAAACAATGGAAGTGTATGTGGATGATATGCACATGAAGTCATGACGAACAAACGACCACATCAGAGACTTGGCAGAAATCATTGACATCATCCGATATAACAAGATGAAAATCAATCCTTTGAAGTGTTCTTTTGGTTTTGCATCGCGGAAATTCTTGGATTTTATTGTTAATGGCCGTGAATTGAAGCTAATCCGGAGAAGATTTAGGCTAGCCGTGATACCCAAGTGCCAAGGACTATTAAACAAGTGCAGAGTCTTAATGGAAAAGTTGCTGCCTTAAGTCGATTTATCTCCAGAGCTATCGACAAATGCATTCCTTTCTTTGATTTGATTAGGAAAGGGAAAAGGAACTTCGAATGGACGCAGGATTGTAAAGACGCATTTCAGGCTTTGGTGAATCATTTGGAGAGACCCCCCATCTTGTCAAAGCTGCTGGATCATGAGGAGTTGTACATTTATTTGGCCGTATCGGCACACACTATAAGTGCCGCATTGCTTCGGGAGGAGGATCAGATCCAGTGGTCGGTGTATTACATCAGCAAACGATCAATAGGAGCTGAAAGAAACTATCCGAAAATAGGGAAACTGGCATACTCCTTACTAATTGCATCATGGAAGCTTCGTCCATACTTCCAGGCACATCCGATCAATGTTTACACCGACCAGCCGTTAAGACAGGTCCTACAGCGACCTGAGACGTTTGGAAGGTTACTCAAGTGGAATATAGGGCTCAGTCAGTATGATATTAATTATCTTCCTTTAAGGGCTATCCAGGGTCAGGCATTGGCAAATTTTATAGTAGAGTTTACTGCGTAGGATGATTCTTCGGAAGGTAGCAAAATCCCTACCATACGGTGGAAATTGTATATTGATGGAGCATCTAATGATCATTGTTCCGGAGCTGGAATAGTGCTTGTAACTTCTGGAAATCGGTCGATCTGTTATTCTTTAAAGCTTGATCTCACAGCAACGAACAACGAAGCTAAGTATGGAGCTCTGATTGCTGGACCTAAACTTGCTAGAGAACTTGGAATAAAATCTCTTGAAATCTTTTGCTATTCACATCTTTTGCGATTCACAGTTGGTAGTGTATCAAGGTAGGGGAGATTATCAAGCTAAGGGACAACGGCTTGCCTCATAGCTTACCCAAGTCCAAGAGTTGTTGGCAGAATTTGAGTACTATGACATTTTGCATATTCCACAAGATCGAAACAGAGAGGCCGATTCATTGGTGAAGTTCGCTAGCACCGACGATGCACATCAGATGGGATTATTTTCGATCGAAGTATTAAATGCCCCAAATATAAACAATGTAGAAACTGACCGGACACTGAAAGCGGAGCCTAAAAGGTAGTCATGGATGACTTCGATTAAATACTATTTACTATAGGGAATTCTTCCCGAACGAAGAAATGAAAAGCGACAAATCCTTCGCAAAGCTTCACGGATATATTATGCAAGAAGAAATTATGTACAGGAAAGGTTTCTCAGTCCCCATACTCCAGTGTGTCGCTCATGATGAGATAAAACTTGTTCTAAGAGAATTTCATGAAGGGGAATGCGGCGATCACACTGGAGGGCAAACTCTAATAAAGAAGATACTCTGTTACGGGTATTATTGGCCAACTGTAAATCGAAACGCTGCTGATTATGTAAGACAGTGTGATAAATGCCAGATATATGCAAAATTTCCAAGAGCTCCGCCAACAGAAATCATGCAAATGGTTAGCCAATGGCCGTTTGCCATATAGGGTATAGACATTATCGGTTCCTTACCGATTTCTAAAGGTGGCGCAAAGTACGCTATCGTTGTAGTTGATTCCTTCACCAAATGGGCCGAAGTAGAACCTTTAGCCACGATCACAACTAAGAAAGCAATCAACTTTATTATCCGAAACATCATATGCCACTTCGGTCTTCCGCGAACCATCATAACAGATAACGAGATTCAATTCGATAGTGTTGAATTCAAAGACCTTTTTTGGAGATATCGTATTGAAAAGAGATTTGTAGCAATCGCTCACCCTCAGGCAAATTGATAGGTTGAAGCTGTAAACAAAATCATAAAGTCCATTTTGAAGAAGCGTTTGGAGAAGGCTAGAAGCAGGTGGGTGGATGAACTCCCTATAGCACTATGGGCTTATGGACCACCCACAAGTTCGCGACTGGCCATACCCCATTTTCCCTTGCTTACGGTTCTGAAGCCATCATTCCTGTTGAGCTTGAAGTTCCTTCTCATTGAGTGACTTACTACGATCCCAAAATGAACAAAGATCTCCACTTGGAATCTCTTGACTTTACAGATGAGAAGTGCGAGGAAGCCGATTTGTGGGCAGTTGCATATCGACATCGAATCGCCTGGTATTACAACATTAAAGTCTGACCTAGAACCTTTGAAATTGGTGATCTCGTCCTGAAATAGGTTTTTCCTACCCCATCGCACATGAATCCAATTTGGAAAGGACCATATGTCATTGAACAGAGGCTTGGGGAAGAAACTTTCGAGCTAGCGACTGTCGATCGCATCACACTTCAAAGGGCATGGAATAGCAAGCATCTACGACACTATTTCACTTAGTTTATTTCCGTTTCATTTCAGTTGTATTTGATTTTAGAATTTGCTTTAGCATTTGATTTTCCAGATGTGTAATAAGACAGTTTCTGTTTTTCCTTTCCATTTAATGAACAATGTTTCGGACATCCTTTATATTTATGTTTACTATAGCATTATGTATTAATTACATAGCGAAACCCATTGATGCCGATATGTATGAACAGGCTCCCAGAGTTTGAAATTAATCAGTCATGCTAATTCCCAATGGGACTAGAGAAGATGAGCTTGGTCCGCTTTTTCATTTGACAACTCCCATTCATAATCCAGCGGATGGGATACATAATGAGGAATAAATATGGCCGACCATTTGATGATCAAATAAATCCTGCCAAACTGTGGGACTAAGATAAAATGAGAGTGACTGTGACACGATCGATCACTCGCTAGATCAAACCCCAGACCCTAGAGGGCAAATCAATTAGTTATGGGGGGTGCGTTCCGACTACTCTCCGAAATAACACTAAGTCCCCAGAATGTGGATTGGAGTATAAACATAAATCGGGTGGGAATTGACCACCCACGAAATAATTCTAAGTCCCTAGAATACGGACTAGAGTATAAACATAGATTGGGTGCGCTTCGACCACCCATTAACTAACCCTTTTCCCTAGAGTGCGGATATGAGCATAAACGAATAGATGAGTGGAGTTTGACCATTCGCTATTCCATAAACTCCAGCCTAAAACCGACAGGAGGAGTATAAACTCGCTAAGGATGGAGTTCGACCATCCAACATCTAACCCCATTAACCTAAGACTGGGGGCAGGAGTACAGTTACTCAAAAATCGCTGAGTTTGACGATGTGACGC
Organism: Allium fistulosum; assembly: GCA_030737815.1. NCBI lineage: Eukaryota > Viridiplantae > Streptophyta > Magnoliopsida > Asparagales > Amaryllidaceae > Allium > Allium fistulosum. The sequence goes on from CM060906.1 coordinate 860,572,882, forward strand.
TAAGGCTCGAGCCTAGTGTTTAATACGACTCGAGGCCAGGACCATTTGGAGGCCTTGGTATAGAGCTGGTGAATTGTTACCAGATATAATGAATAACGAATTACAAGTACATTGAATGGAAAGTAATAGTTCAACTACTTAAACGACAATTCACATGAAAGCTCAACAAAAAAAAACTTTTATTCACATGACAAGTTTCAAGGTTGTAGTGCAAGTTATTTCAAAAAACTGGGACTCATACCCGTATAACCACAGCTAATGAAAGAAACGACGAACAAACGACTATGCAAACTATATACACACTGAGCCGAAGTGACGACTATTCCTTTGACCTCCTCTCTCTCTTTTGGATTTTTCGGGAGTGGTTCCGCTTGAGCCCCCGATGGTTCTCTTCCTGAATCCTTTGCTACCTTTTGCAGGTGAGCTTGCAGATATAGGAGGAAGTTCACTGGGAATTGACCCACTAGGTGGAATAACTTGTAATGGGGTAAGGTGTGGCTCGCTGATGTCCACCTCGACAGGCTCAGATTTATCCTTTTTCTTCAGCAACTCCTCCTTTTCAATCCGCTCTTTCAAGCAAATCTCATTGGTGCATTCAGAGGCATCGATAATCACAACATCGTCAGATTCATCTGTTGGGAGCGAATCTTCGGCTTTATCATCGTTAAGAGCTCGGATAACTTGAGCATCGGGCCCCGGTATATCAGCAGATATCGGAACTTCTGCTAGTTTCTCTTGTTGCTCCACAGCAGCATCAGTTTTAGAAGTTTGGCCGGGACCCAAATGACCTGCAAATTTGTTAAAATAGGGAGATAAGCCTAAAATCATTGGGCACAGAGAACAAAATCTTTCACAAATTGGAGGATAAAGTGCAATATTCATATCCGGTTGGCTCTCGGTGGTTATTGGAGTACCCCCTTCTAAAATAGGGAATAACACTATAGATTGGTAACCGGGCCTATCTGGATCATTGCCCAAGTCCAGCTCCGGGCTGAAGGAGACCGATGTTCCAGCTACTTGGAAAGAAGAGGGACCTTTAGGATTGGCCTCTGAGGATCTGGCAATATATTCCCCTTTGTCAGGAGGCATAGAAACGTTAAAGTATCAGAGTCTTGCGGCAGCCAGATTTAGAGGTTCGTTTCCACGGAGGATCTCCCGCACTAATTTTTCTTCATCAAGTTTAGCTCCACCAATTCTCTCCTTTTCATCTCAACAATGCGATCCCAGGCTTCAGCAAGTGATTCGAGATAACCTTCGCCAAGAAAGCTCAAGCAAGGTGGATGAGGACTTTGGCATTGTATTCAATGTTCAATGGATCAAACAAGTCCTTGATTTCATTCCTACCAGACTCTTTAGAGTCTTCCACTTGGGATTCAATTTGTTCAATCATTTCTTTGCGGCCTTCCTTTCGAGCCTCCTCTTTAAGAGCTTCTATTTTAGCGAACTGCTTATCAATTTTAATTTTCAGGCTCCTGTCTTCGACAGCCTCTTAGTAGTACTTTTGTGATTCTTCCCGAGCCTCAATTTTCTCTTTCCTTTCTTTTTTGAGAAGCTCCTCAAGTTCCTCGATGCGATGGGCCATGATATCTTTTTCCTTTTGCAAGGAATCATTTTCCAGAGCAAGTGCCCCATTGCGATTGAGGGAAGCATCAAGTTCTTTTTTATGAGAAGCTTCTAAACGGCTCACCGCCTCTCCCGTTTCCTTAGCATTTTTCTCCGTTCGGTAAGTTTTGTTGTCAATTCCAACAGTTCAGCATCTTGATGTTTTATTATGTCTTTATCATGTATAGCCTCTAGCTTGAGACGATCTATTTCGTATTGTCACTCAATTGACACTTCAGAGATTTTTCTCGCTAAGTGTTGAAACGATTCCTGCTACACGAACACGTCATTGACACATGTAAGAGAACTCGCTTTGGCGTACCCCGGAATTGTATGTATTGTAGGAAGGAATTTTAGCCCATCGAAGCAGATTTTCGAGAAAGTGGCCTTAAGCTCGGCCAATTTCTCCATTGTAGAAATGTTAGGAGCAACGACCGGCATGGACGGATCAGAAGTGGCAATTGGATGTTTGCTTGATCTATGGTCACGAGACTGCTCAGAGCTCGAAGAACCAGAATTTTGCTCATGTGATGTGGCAATTTGAGGGCCGTGGTAAGGAGGCTGGTCTCCACTATAAGCAAGAAAATTAGGTTGATCTCCCTAGTGAGATGTCTGGGACTGGAACTTGCGCTTAGAAGAGGAGGATTCCTTTGAATGATAGCTTTTATCCCGTTCAACGTCTCTCTCTCTGCACAGGCCAGACTCCGAGTCGCGGCCGGATCGATGATATGTTGAAGAACCTCTTAAGCAATCGAAGGCACGGGACTAAGTCATTGCAACTGCAAAGACCAAATGAGAACATGTGAGTAATTATTATGTGAAAGATTAATGAAGAGCATGTAGTGAAGTGCACATGGTCGTGAGTGTCCTAGTGTTCCTCCCTGATAGACCGGTGGCTGTAGTCTTGCTCATGGGCGTTCTCTCTCCATTATTAGAAGGATGAATGCCTTCACTGCTCCTAGTGGGAGAATTGAGCCCTTCGATGTTGATATTTGGAAAGTCATGGGTCATAATATCGTATAAAATTTGGAGATTTGAAAATCCCTTCAGTGAACTTTCAAAGTGTTAGGAAGATGATTCTTCTTCAATAGCAGAAATGACGAATTCTTGATCTACAGCAGTTTTTCTTTTACGAATTTTGTATGACAGCCTCTTTTTTTCTCTTGGTGGGTGTTTAAGATTGCACACCTTATGACGGTTCGACCACGGGTGCCTTGCCTGGGCCTACGTCAGCGTCTCTGGGTTCACTGGCCTGAGAACCCCTAATCTCACCTTCTTCAATGTCATCCTGAGTCCCTTCGGTAGGAGGCACGACCGGATTGATGGCATCTCTTTTTTCTCTGTAATGTTTCTCGGCAATGCTATGCTTCCGGGAAGCCCAATGCTACGACCCTATTTTAGCAGCCCGAATAAAGATAGTAACTCATCAGTAACAAGAAGTTTGATATCCCTATCTTCGATAAGGGTAGCACGAATGGCGGCGACCACTCTTGAAAAATTATCCCCTTCAGGATGTGGACGGACACCTAAAAGAATCCCTGATGTTAGTGAATTCGAAAATATGACTTAGATTAACAAACTTAAGATTGAGATGAAAGTAATACTTATGTCCTTCCAACCATCGCCTCGCAAAGCCGGGTGGACATCGAACATAGAACCACTCGTGCTTGAACGGAGAAAGCTTATTCCAAGTGCCAATCAAAACTTGGCAGTTTGGCGAAGGTTCAAGAAAAACATAAGAGGGATTTCCTGATCGCCGTTTGAAGTTGTAAATGAATCTTATGTCTTCGGGGGTTGGTGGGCGAAGTAGAATACTCATGAATAGCAGAAAGGTTCCATATATGAAGGCATAACTGTTTGGATGGAGTTTAGCGGGAGCTATTCCAAGATATATCAACATCTCTCGAATAAACGAATTAAAGGGTGGTACGCATTCGACCTAGCACATAAATATGTTACACGTTGTGTACCCCTCCAGGGGCAAGTGAGGCCTGTCGTTTATTGAAGGGACCAAGACGTCTACAAATGGAATTCCATGTATAGAACACAGTCGGCGAAGGGCAGCCTTACCAATTTGGGAGGCTTGAGAACCTACTGGGTTATTAAGAAGAATGGCACCCTCCATTGTATCGGGAGCAGGACTTCTCTCCTCCGTTGGGAGGATCGGAACATCTAAGAAAAGGTCGATTGGTGGGCTAGAAACTTCTGCCTGTTTTGCTTGATGGCTGAGAGAAAGCCTGCCGGATATAGTCGCAGAACTTGATTTTGCTTCAGAATCAATGTGTTGCATTGCCGGATCGGAAGACATACCAGCTAAATGCTCTGAGCATATGGAGTCCATATTAGCTATACTCAGTAGATAATCGAGGTTAAAAATTTTTACCTGCTCCCCCTGTGTTAAATGTAAGCTTGAGTAGTGTGGTGAAATGTATGGCAGATATAAACAGTTTAAAATCAGAAAAAACAAAGTAGACGATGAGACTCTAGATTCCGACTAGAGTGACTGTCATCACTGGCCGTCACAACTAGCGGAGAGATTGATCAGTTGTAAAAGCTTTAGGATCAACTGTCGGTAGATCGAAGTGTGAAGTTTGTCGTTCATGTTCATTTGTAAGTTTTTAGTATATATAGAAAGTTTCATGGATTTGATTGTTCAATCTCGAGTTCCGTAGTAAATATGCATGTTTTAATTATCATTGTCACTTTATGTCCGAGTTTGTTGGATGGATTAGTATCAAACAAGTAAGGTTAGGCTAGTGTAAAAGCTCAAAGAACACCTACAATTCCTTATGCCGATCCCTATGGACCGAACCCTATATACCGACCCCTATCCCAAAATTTCTCTACCGATCCCTCTCTTCAACCAAGACCTACCGATCCCTAAGTACAGCCGACCCCTATGTTTAGGCTGTTTCCTATGGATAGGCCGATCCCTTTCCTATAGCCTCACATCTGAGCCTTCTCTTCAACTAAAGCGTGCTGATCCCTATTTTACTTCGTCTTTAACTCATTCAAATTCTACAATGAGGGATCGACATAGAATCAAAATCCAACAAGGATCCCTCCTTTATTCCATCTTCATTCTTCTGTTTTTCCTCCCATCTTCCTTCCCCTTACATATTCTGCAAAACCCTATCCACCAATAATTCACTTCCGCTAGGCCGCCTCAATCGCAATGTCGTCGTAGCCTCGAACGCCATTGTGATCACTAACAACGTGAAATCCAGAACCTCATCGTATAATTGAAGATTATAGTTCGAAATCTTAAATATGTGGATGTTCGAGTAAAGATGGAGGCAAGTAATTGAGGATGTTTGAATTATAAGGAAAAAGGAAACAAGTTCGTAGGAAAGATTGGATCACAGGCGGATTTAAGGTCAGAGGTTGGAAAGTTTGGTTTCGTAACTTAAAAACAAGGGTTCAGTGCAAAGGCAAGAAAATGAGAGAAATGAGAATGGAAGGGATGGAAGGTTGGTATATATACGGTAGAGGGTTCGGCCCAAAACACCGGGCGCGTAATGTGGAGAAAAGGATCGGCACAGAAACTCGTCGATCCCTGTTAGCATGGGCTCAAAAGAGGAATCGACATACATATATGCTGACCCCTAAAAACCTTAAAAAAAGAAGGGGAGAGAGAAAGGGATCGGTTAAATGTGTGTCGATCCGTATACAAAGAAAAAAGGAAACGAGAGAAGAGAAAAAATGAACGAGAGGGTTCAGACAAGCATGTGTCCACCCCTACAAGAAAAAAGAAAGATAAATGGTTATAAGGGTTTGGCTATAAGCATGAACATACAAATACTATAAAAATTGGCAACAACCCATAAGTGTTCGAACATGTCTGGGAGCCAACAATGAAAACGTGTACATGAGCACGCCCGAGTATGACTTAAAAGTTCAACTTTTGAAATCGACGGAGATTGAAGTCAAACCTGAAGCCTTCGAGTTCGAGCCTGGACTAGATAACAAAAGATTGCTAGTCTCGCAGAATTGGATTTATATATATCAGTTGACGGGATATGGCACTAGATTTATATTATTGGAAATTGACCAAGTGTCAGGACAATCAATGAGGAATTCGACGCCTTGGAAAAATGATTCGATAAAAGAATAGCAACTGTTCAGAAGGCTAGATGAATCTCATTCTCAACGATTCAAAGCTTGTCATGTTAACCACAAGACATACTTTGGGGGGCAAGTGTTACCCGGCATTCTAGCCTGGTTATATTGAGCTGGCTGCACGAGTTAGATCCGATTGCCATTAAGGCCGATGATTCCAGAATGATGATTGTGGAGCCCGAAGGTCGAGTATAGAAAATTATATGAAGTTCGAATTGCATGGATTTGATGGATGTACAATGTAGGATGCTCAAAGCATGGAATATGGCTCAACAAATGGAAGGGTTTGGCATAGCATAGCAAGTTGGAAGGGATCAGCTTGATTGATGGAGAGGGATCGCCAGGCTATATTAAAGAGGGATCGGCATCCAACATGTTCCAAGTGCATTCATGCATACAACACCCTATATCTCAGGATTTACAACTACAAAGCTTATGAAATTTTGAATGCAAGGTATGTGGACCCTAGGGAACATACCCTAGGGATTGCAAGTCATAAGGAGAAACTTTGAGGGACCGACATACAACCCTGTAGAGGGTTCAACTGTCAGCAGTGCATAAGTGATATCAAGTCAAAGATTGAACAATAACTCGAGCTCCAGTGGTCCAAATGATATAAGAACTGAAAGGCAAACATATTTTAGCATGCATAAGTCACTGTAGGGATCACTGCCCAAAAATCGACTGGTGAAGGGATCAGTATCGATCCCTCTTCATTGCGAGTTAGGCCTAGCGATCCCTCTGGTGGACCCATGTGGATTAGAAGGTCCTTCAACCAAAGTTTTAGAGAGATTGGTGGTCGTCTTCACATATAAATACTGCTCTAATGGGTCATTCTAGGGATTTTTATGCTGCTTGTTACTCAAGACTTTATTGTAATTGGGTGTTCTCTATTTGCTATTGCTGTAATCAGATCTATAAGTGATCAATAAAGATAATCTTCAAAGTGAACGTAGGCATACAACGTGGAACCACTATAAATCTCAGTGTTTCTGATTACTGCTTTTTATTTGTTATTAGCTAAATCTTTTCCTCGGTTTAATTTTATTTTCTTCACTTACTTCTCTACATAAATCCGTTCTTGGGTGTTTGTGAGTAATTTGATCGCAAACAATAGTATTTAGCACTTTAGAGTGTATTTTCGTTTGGTGCTCGGTAGGACCGATAGATCCTTAAGAGATATACTCATGGATTTCTTTACGATTATAAATTTATAAAGATGGACAATCTAGAGTCTTCGAGTCATGGTTGTTACGATCGTCTTGATCAGAATGCACTATCCTTAAAATTAGTTGTGATTCTATGTTCCTGATATGAGTACGATCTTTGGTATCAGATCGGTTTGAGTGATACCTTTGTTTATTTGTTTGCCACGGTCTTAGTACAATCATTGTGATTAGTATGGAAGATCATTACGATCGGTACGGATTAAGATCTCTTGGATTTTGGAAATTTGGATTCTGTGACTATATTGTGTTCATATAATAAATGTATACTCTTTTGTTTTGAGGTGGATTCAGAGTTAAATCAATTTCGCGACCTGTTATATCTTGGACATATGGGTTTACTTATATGTCATATGTCTTTATGTTATATCTTGTTCTTATCCTTTTGGATATTTAGAGATAGTCTAACCCGGTTTTATTTTAATGCTTAGGTCAGGCTGAGACTCTTTAGGTTACATGAAAAGTTGACCTTTAGATGGCTGTGCTAGCAAGGAGATGAACATTTTTGACTTTTAGTTTATCTCAGTTAGGATTCGTGTTTGTTTATGAGATGTATAATTAAGATAGTGATTTGTATCAGATGTATATTATGCGAGTCTAGTGTTATATTTGATAGACTCTCACTTTTGTATATGTATATGATGTTTATTATTCTGCTGCAATCTGTGACTATTGTTTATATGATATCCTATTTTGATTCTAAGAAACTGGTGTGATTATTACTTTGAACTGAGACTGTACACGTCGAATTTTTTCCAGAGATTAAATTAACCGTAAGTATGACATGTCAGTGTTATTTTAAAGATATATTCACATTTAGTTGCCCTTATCAAGTATTCTCCATATTGTAAGGTGACATTATTTATAACGTTCTTTAATAATTTGGGCGTTGCGGTGGGTTCGTTACATATTCTTTGTGGAAATTATAGGGTAACACATGCCTCCCAAAGTTCTCCTCATATGGTTGATATGAAGTGAACTTTAGAAAGAATAGTGCCCTGTCACGTTTAATATTTGGCTTATTTGTTCGGTCCTCATTACGAAGTTAATTCTGAGCTTTCTGGCGAAATTGTATTTTGAGAATTTCAGAAGCATTGCTTCACTTATGCAACTCATAAAGATCTAACCTCATCTAGAGGGTTTTAAAAACAATTTGAAATCAATGCCCATGGGCAAAGGCTTAGCCGGTTGCTTTGGTCAAGTGGTAAATATTTAAAGGTGTTAATAGTCGAAAGGGGAAGATTTAGGTTGGGACTATGAAGTCAAATTTTTTTGAAAAATACGCTCAACACTTAAAACCATCTAGATTAAGTGATAAGTGAAACTGTTTGGTGCCGAAAGGCGAAATCTAACTTGAAACCGTAAGGTCAAATTTTTTGAAAACTATGCCTACTACTTGAAGCCATCTAGGCTAAGTAGTGTGCGAAACTACTTCATTGTCGAGAGGTAAAATATAATTTTGGTCCGTGAAGTCAAAATTCTTGAAACTGTGCTTATTACTTGAAGCCATCTAGGCTAAGTGGTATGTGAAACTACTTTGCAGCCGAAAGGCAAAATATAATTTGGGACTATGAGGTCAAAATGTTTGAAACTGTACTTAATACTTGAAGCCATCTAGGCTAAGTGGTAAGTGAAACTACTATGCTACCTAATGGCTAAGACTAAACTGGACCATGCAGTTGATGATGTACTTGCTTCTCAAGACCTGTAAGGCATAGAGACCTAGATTTGATTCTGAAAAGATGGGTCTTGATCCTGTATTTAATGCTCATGAAAACTGTCATGATTCTATAGGTGTCTCTAGAAAAGTGCCTCTCTTCTTTATCCCATGATGATTCATATTCTGACGCTACCACATTTACTCTATGTTTAGGATTTTGATGGCCAGATAATCTCCACCGTTGGTTTTGGGGTTTAAATAAATCCTGTCGCTTTCCTTCTTTCTTCTTATTCACAACATTAGCTACTGAGCCTGCCATTAAACTCAAAATCCTTCACTAACTGCTATGAACTTCTCAACTTAAACAGTAAGTCCTTGATCCTTCATAATGATTTTATCAATATTCTTTACCACTATCAATATCTATGAGCATTTCCTTTTTTTTCAAAAAGTTCAATTTGAGTTTTTACTACGATTTTAGCACTTGCTTTTGATTTGTGATTCCATTTGATCAGTCAAACCAGGACGCCTACTATTTGTAGAATTAAGTTTTGTTACCACATCGAGTATTTTATTAATTTAGGTCGATAATCGTAGTATTCTCGAATTGACTATTTAGGGGAATTTCAAGTTTTGAACTTGGGCTATAAGATCCAATTTTAGGCCTAATTCCTTTTGTGAACCATAAGACTTTAAGCTTTTTCGACGGAAGTTTCGGAGTTCTTACCAAATAGTTAGATTAAGATTAATCTTCTTTAGACTCACTAATGGATAAAATGATAACTGATCCAAAGGAGTTAGAGAATTGGATTGAGAGCTATGGGATTGAGGGGGTTGAGGTCAAAGCTCCTAGTCTAGATGATGACTGGAGTGAACCCCCTGAAGAGTTCTTCACTTGGACATTGTAACATTAAACACATAGAATATCGCTTCCTCTTACCTTCTTGTTTGTCGACATTCTGGAATCTTATGGAATCAATTAACCTTAGGGTGGTTTTATATAGCAGTCTATCTACTTTAGCGATCCTGTACCGGAAGAAAGGGTACCATAACATGATCACTTCCGAGATTCATTACTTGTACAACTTGCATAAATCACCTTGTATATTATTAGTTCTCATGTATTTTCTTCAATTCTGGAAGATGTCCTTGATTAAACTGCTTGGCAAAGTAACAACTACTCATCGGTTCTTCGTAAAGAAATATGATCCCCTAATTGTTACCGAATTACTGGAGATTTGTAAGTTTTCAAACTCTTCCTATCTAAAATGCTCTTGCTTCTAAACTTTGGTCACACTATTCCCTAATATCTTTTCCCCTTTTATCTCCTCAGCTAAACTTAGGAGGGATAAGGCCCCAACCCTCAGGGATCTCTTCGATTTTAGGTATAAGGAGGTGATGAAAATACTGGAAGGGGAAAGACTTAAGCATGTTGTTCTTACTGAGGCCAATATCAAGGCTGACGGGTTGTTATCGTCTTCTACTAGGTTTCTTGGATATGATCCCCCTTTAACTGAAACTATGCCCATGGACATGATTGATTTATGTAATCCTTAAGAATCCACTTGCACTGACCTCAAAAATGCTGAGACCAAAAGAAAATATGCTGCTCCTGAGGGTAGACCTTAGTTTTAAATATCTTATAGCATGTATTCGAAGATGTAACTTTTAGGAACTATGACCTTTCTTATCTAACTCATTTTATCTTCTTATATAGCAGTGGCTTCCAAGGACGTGCTTGAGATTGGTGGGTTGCTACTGAACAAAAAGCTTTCTTCTAGTTCCACTAGGCTGAAACCAACTTTAGTGGATTTGTCCATGACTAAAAAATAAAGGAAATATAAGAATATCCCTCCTGCCAAAGCCATAGCTGCTCCTGACGCCCTTGCTCTAACTCATGCTTCGAAGGAACAAGTGGACTAGATGGTCGAGGTAACCCGCTCTGCTATTAATGCCTGTCTAAGGTTATGGGGAACTCCCGAGTAGAATTAGTTGATAACATGGATAGTTTTAAAAGGACGACAAGTCTGGGGATAGAAGATCAACTCAGGTATAGGCTCTTTTATGAAGCATTTATCTCTTTTTTTTCATCTAAACCTTCTTTCTGTAGGATTTAGATGATCTCTCAGTTCTACACCAAGGGCTTAAAAAATTAGAGAGGAAAGTGGAGAAGGCCGGGGCTTAGTGGAAAGAATTCGAAAAATTCAAAAGGGATGCCCAAGGCAAAAGGGAAAAGGGTCTGAAGGCTTCTAAGGCTAAAATAGCTGACCCGGAGAAAGCTCTGAAGGATCCATTGGCCAAGCATCAAATGGCTGAGGGTGAACTTAGAAAGGCCAAGGAGGAGATTTTGGGCTTGATTGCCTGGGATGATGCTGAGAAGGTGGCTACTACCCAGGCCTTCAAAATTCTCCATGATGCTAATGAGCATAACCGGGACAGAGGTATGACTCTCTCTTTGGGCTTCAATCCCAATGGTAAAAAGATTGAGGATAGCTTTTCCCAAAAGTATGAAAGAGCGCGAGCTTCGGCAGGCGTTGGGAACTCAATACTGGTGGATGAAATAGAAGATAGAGGAGAGGTACGCGGTGATCCTGAATCCCGGAAATCTCTTGTCAATGATATCTAAATTTTGGTTTGTAATAATTCTACTACAGTTTCTTTCTGCTTTTGCCAGCGATGACTATTGACTTTAAGGGTATTCCTGTTGGTTGTTGTGTTTATGATTGAATTGTTTCCTGATGGCCTTCATCGTATTTATTCTGAAGTACTCTTTTCTTGAACTATGTTTAAATAGGAAAAGCCAAATTTGACCTCCTACTATGAAGTGTTATGGAAAAGGAGCCAAACCAAAACTAAAAGTTGTTAGCAAATGTAGGCACCCTTAAAATCCATTAAAACCAGTAGACCAAGAAATGTTAACATATCTAATAAGATTGAGGAGGTACAGGAAACACATGACCGATCCTATGCCAAATAGATCAAGTCCCTTAGGCATAGAGATACTAGGTTAACCAACCAAATCTTGGATCTTAGGAATAAATCAAAGCTTGGTTTAGACGACTAAGATGAGGTCTTACAAGGGTTTGTTCGACTCTCTAAATTGCATTCGAGGGATCTGCAGTTGAAGAACAAAAAATTATCTTTCCTCAGAAGATTCTATGATCCAAGCCTAACTATAACTCTGGAAGCTCTTCCCGGTTATCGGAGTGTAACCCCACCTCCCTTAGCTATTATTGAAAGGAAGACTTCTGAAATTGAACATACTTCAGAATATGTTCTCTATTGCATTTCGGAAGCTAACCTTAGCTTGCCCCTAGTAGACTCTTCTCCTTCAAAACTATCTGTACCAAAGGGTGGTTAGGGAAGGATATTAGTTTTTCTAGTAGGGCCAGACCATTGGGGTCCCTTGCTGATACTAGTAGTAGAGGCTTTATTTTAGCTACTAAAGAGAAATTTTCCTATCTCAAGGGACCATGAATTTTGTACTTTTCATTTTTCACTATTTGTATCAATTCTCTGTGGAATGAAATGGAATTGTTCTTATGATGACTTGTCTTTTCTGATTCTAACTTAAATATCATTTTAGAGGCAATCATTTCCCAACCGCTTAAGGTTAGAGAGAGATCTGGCCTCCGTGCAATGGAGTCTTGATGATAAGATTGTCGAATTGATGAAATATAGTCCCGACCTCGATACTAACATCCATGTTGTCTTGATAGATAACGAATCCTTAAAACAAACTATTGAGGTACTATTCGAAAAGAAGTCCACCATCCCAGAGGTAGTGCCGGGAACTGGTCAGGATTAGGTAATGGTAGTTCGGGGTTGTGGGAGTCGGCGGCGGCTCTTAGATATCTGCTGGGTGAAGCACAGTGAGAGCTTTCGACAATCAAGCTGCAAGAACATGAGACTGATAATAAACGTACTAATGAAGTTATGGTTCCAGCACCTTTGGGTCATGGAAGAGGCAGAGGTATAGGGTATACTACTATGGGAATTCCTTCTTCTCATAGGACTACAATTATCTCTTCTGAGTCTCGTTCACGACAATCCCCATTAGAAAGGAGTTCTCCCTCGATCCCAGTGCCTAATGCATCAAACATTCTGTAACATCCCTAATTTTTGATAATATTATTCAGTAAATTTAATTAGATAAATTAAATAGAATAATGATGGTAAGGGGATTGAGATTTGAATAAACCATATATAGGGCCGTGCTTATTAACAAAGTAAATGGGCTTTAATTAGGTTATTGAACTAATTAAATTACACATGGGCATATTAGTAAAATAACCTCCTTATCATACACGGCCATACACTTCTTACCCTTGTCCATTCACGTTCATTTTTCTCAAATAAAAAACAAACGCAAAAACTCTAAGAGCAAGCCATTAACAAGGAGGAAAAGAGGAAGATTATAATCAAAAGCTAAGGATCAAAGCTAGGAAGGATTAACCAACAACAAATCTCAAATTCCTTATCATATCTAAGGTGAATAGTAATTTTTATACCATCTCTATTTTATTCTATGTTTATATGTTTTTGGATTTATGATTAAATTTGTTTTTATGATGATAAGGATGATGATATGCTTGAACAATATTATGTTTGATTTATTTTAATTCATCCATATATGAATTTGCATGGTTTAGGGTAAAACCGAGAGTTTTGATTTTTAAAATGCCATGGAAAATTTGTATGTTAACTAAAGATGGGTTCTATTTTTCAGAATTTTCCAAGTTATAAATATTTTATTATGAATTTTTAGGGGAAATATGGTATAATTGGGTTTAGAATTTATTTTGAATGTTTTAGGAAGAAATTGGCTCCAAAATTTTAATATGTTGAATTATATGATGAAAGAGATTTTCTGTGATTTTCGGGGATTTTTCCCAGATGATTTATTAAGAAAAATAAATTATTTTAAAAGAGGGACTTTTCTGCAAATATTGGTTTTGTCATATGGAAGGGTTTAACGTTATAATGCTTTGATTTAGATCTAATTAATGCGGCAATTTTTAATTGTAAAGTATTTGAAAATCTTTAAAGTAACCAATCAAGAAATTACAACAGGCGGGTTAGTTATAAAGTAGTTGCCTTGTTTAGCTATAAATCAGCGTTTTCAGAAGAACGTGGTTCCTCCTATTTCGAAGACACCTTTCGACTCCTTTACCTCTGCACCAATCCAGTCGAAACCATTAGAGTTGAAACCAATGCACATAGTATCAATGGAATTGGTACAAAGTGAATTGGTAAGTAGCGGAAGGTAGGGTGTCGAAAGCAATGCTTTCGTCGCGGTCGACACTAAGGTTCACTTTTAAAAAGATAAGCGCCTACCTAGTTTTTGAAGGGCTTTCGACTAAGTCAATACCCTATAGAGTCGAAACCTTAGTTTGTTTTCTAAAGTTAAATTCCTGCCTTGTTTTACTTAAAGTTTTTGACATAGTCAAAAGTCATGCTTTCGAAAGGGGCTTTATATATAGCTTTCAGAGGGTACCTTTCTCCTTAAATAAGAGCTTTCGAAAGAATTGGTTTCGACCAAGTCGAAACCCAGCCGCTAATTTCTCCTTTCGACTGCATTAAAGCTATATATGCTATCGAAGGGTTACCTTTGTTTTAACTTGAGCTAAGCCTTTTTCCTGAATGCTTTCGAAAGGGTTGGGGGTTTCGAAGGCAATGGAGTCGAAAGGTGGTTTCGACTCTATCCTTCAAAGTTTTTATTTTAAAGGATTATGCTTTCGACTAGATGGTTCCAACACCATCCATTTTTCCTCCGAGCAATTTTATAATTGGTTTCAAAAGAGATACTTTCGTATATAACCATTTTTGACCCAATTGATGTTTTAAAGAGTAAACCCAATACTTTCGAAAAGGGTACTTTCATTAGTTTCAAAGATATTTTCCTAAAGATTAGTAATCAAGGTTTTGATACATTCGAAAGGTATGATTTGGTTTCAAAAGGATTGATTTATACAGCTTCAAAAGGTATATACTTAGTTTTGGAAGAAGATTTTCTATGCTTTCGAACGAGGTCATCCAGTGGTTTCGAAAGTGATGTTTTAAGATCTCAGAACAAATGACCCATTCTCATTTTAAAAGGAAATACCATGGCATAAATAAAGATTTTGGAAATATTATTCACATTGTTATTAACCCATAAATGTATGTTCGGGAAGGGTAGAATAACCAGATAGGTTGACCCAGTAGTGAACATAAATTAAGGAATGTTAAAACCTTAAAACTAAAGATACTGGTAGAGACCAATAGGTTTAGAGTAAGCCCGTGAAAACTGTATATACTAATGATATTGGCAGGGGCTAATAGGTTCATAGCCAGCCCATGAAAAGTATGATTTAATACAGGCAAGGGCCAGTAGGTTTGTAGTTAGCCCATGAAAACTATATCGAATTAAGATATTGACAGTAAGCCAATAGGTTCCTAGTTAGCCCATGAAAACTAGGATAAGAGATAAGATATTAGGGTTACCAATAGGTTCTTAGTGATCCTATGAGAACTATGATATTGAACAGATATTCCATAAACATATAACAGGTTAATAGTAATTCTTGAAACTAAAATTTAGACAGATAGTCAGAATGAATGAGGATGGGTAATCCAGATTTGATTTACTTATTTTGCATATCATCATAATGTTTTGAAATACTATGCTTTAACCATTGTGGATGCAGGAGAACAATATATGGTTTTATAAATGTTTTAGGATATTAGTGAGGGGAAAACCGGTTCCGCTAAGCAGCGTGGTCTCACTAGATATCTAAATGGTTTGAGATGGTAAATTATTATTCATACTAGGCTTTATGTCTGACTCGAAGTTTTTGTTTTCCCTTTAAACTCTGGGGTACTCAATTGATTTTTAGTAGGTTGAGAGTTAAGATTTCCGGGTGTTCTTTTAGTCGAATAAAGCTTCCAAGGACGTGCAGGAGGCAAGCTTGTTATTAGAGTTCTTTTAGTTCCACTGTATGTTTTTTTGTAAAGGCAAATTTGTTTTCTTGCCTATTTATATACTCTGATCAACCAAGGGGGCATCTTCATATGTCACTCTTGTCGAATTTTATAATAATTATATGTTATCTGAACGTGGTCTGCGAACTGGGATTATGTAGTCAATTTGGAATATTTTGAAATGTAATGTGGAATTTGTTGTAGTTTAATTTTTTTTTCCATATTCTTGTGTTTCTGTGTACCAATGGATCTAATATCGTCGTATTTGGTCGCCGAGGATTAATAACTATGGATAACTGCAGCATCCGTAGCCGTTAGTTTTGGGCTCCAAGTAGGGGGATGTTACACATTCTCATTTGTACCAGGGACGGTCGAAGAAACTTGTTTAGAAAATTTAAGAAGGAATGGATATCTAAGATATACGACAAGATGGAGGAGCATTTCAAATCTCGCCTGGAGTGGGCCATGAAGGAGGCTGAAACATGGGTTAGAAATAAGTACGAAGGCTCAATATATGTTACCCCTCTTTTCTTTTCTTTTTTTATTCCGAATGTATCAATGATCAATTGGATAATTTCTCTATAATACTGAGGACCTTTTGTCCTATCGGTTGACTTATTCTTTCAACTTGAACCATCTTGTTTGTTCTTTTAATTCTTTCTCGGGTTACTTCTTGCCTCTTGGTGCCTTACCATACCGATATCTTTGGTGCCCATCCTTACTGGTTTAATGCCATCCTTATGGCCATGATTGGGATTCTTTCCCAATGCTCATTCTTCCTTAGGAACTTTTCTCCTAAGGTCCTAATCTATCTAGTTCCGAAATTATGCATGATACTTCTTGACTGTGGCTCATTATTATTGAGAATCTACCCAATATTCTAATCTAACTAGGGATCTACCCAACATATGGTACTTCTCGTCCCTGGCTCACTACCATTGGCAATCTACCCAACATTCTATTCTAATTGGAAATCTACCCAATGCATGGTACTACTTGACCATGACTCACAATTATTGGGAATCTCCCCAATATTCTAATCTAATTGGGAATCTACCCAATGCATGGTACTACTTGACCATGACTCACTATTATTGGGAATCTACCCAATATTCTAATCTAATTAGGAATCTACCTAATGCATGGTACTACTTGACCATGGCTCACTATTATTGGGAATCTACCCAATATTCTAATCTAATTGGTAATCAACCTAATGCATGGTACTATTGAACCTGATTCAGTATTAGCATGCATTCTACTTTTCGACGTCAATTTAAACCCAGGTGATGTGACCTTACACTTTGTAGCACATCACTATGGGGGTTCTCTTATGGCGAGGTCTACCAACTTATCATTGGGTTCAAATCTCTAACCTCTTTTGGAGGGTATTGGCTATCTACAACCATTTTGGCCGATGTCGACCATCTACAACTATTGTGGCTAGTGTTGGCCATCAGAAACTATTTTAAGTTAATGGTCATACCGAATGCTTGTTGTAACTTAACAAAGGAAAATATAAATTCTTTGAAAAGAGCGCTTTCTAATTATTTTGTAAAAGTATTTTGAAAGCAAATAATTGCTAGCCCTTATTGCTTGGTAGGAAACATATTTAATTTAAGTTTGAGATAGAGAATTGTTAAGAGAATTAACATTTTTAAGGAAAAAATGAAAATCCTTATTAACCTCGTCAGATCAATAGAAGAGTTTCAGTTCTTCGACTCTAAATGCAGACATAGTAATTGAAACATCTAAAAGAGAGACATACTCGGTAAAATTTCATAGTACCAAAATTGGATTTTGCTTACTGAGAAAGGAAAGAGCTAAGCCCGAGAGGGGTGTCCTTGGTAAGATAAGAAGATTCTTTAAATATAGGGATCTATTTTGCATTCTCTATCAATAGAAGGGGATATGTGTGTGTCTATATATATATATATCCAGTCGAATGAGTCTACATGAATTTCTCCTCAAAAATAGAAACAAAGTTAGACATTTATACAGATGAGAAATTAAAGTAACTATTTAATAAACTCGGTCAATCTCCCTTTCCGCATGAAGTTTTATACAGCCTGAGAGAGTCTTCTACACTCGTCTATTTAATGTCCATTTGCTTGATGATAAATATAGTAGTTTTTTCCTTTTGGATCCTTTTTGATGGATGGAGGATAGTTCAGATAATGGAGCTCTCACTTTGTTTCCAAAAAGATTCGAGATAGACTTCGATTGAGAGGAGTAAGAATTTAGTCTCGTTTGACCTTCTTCCAAGATCTAAGAGTAGAGGTAACCAGGAGGGCTCTTTTAGCAGGGAGAGATGAACCTTTATTTGTCATTACTACAGTACTCAAGTCCTTGATTTTGTTTGCCATAGTTTTGACCGTCCCTCGGAGTTGAACAAACTCTTGGAGAGGCTCCTGAAGTTACTCCGAAAGCTGTTTGATCTGGTAAGCTTGAAGTTTGTACACGTGATCATATTCCTGGTTTCGGTCTTTTTTTGAGATGAGGATTGCAAGACATTCATTATTGTTTTCATTAATTAGCTAGATGCGAAGATCGAGGGGTAACTCCGGGGTTAGTTTCTCATTCTCAAAGTTAGTCATGGTTGGAGGGATGATGTCACTGGGTTTTCCGAGAGGGAAAAAATGATGGAGGTTCAGGCCCTCCTTCTTGCGCCAAAAATGTTAGTGCAAATTTTGGCCAACTACCAAACACTCCGAGATCCGATAGTATGTCTCCAAAAGCTGAATGGAATATTAGATTTGGCAAAGGGATTGTTGAGATGTGATGTAATGAAGCTTTGAGTATGAGATGCTGAACTATATAATGACAATAATACATGCAGAAAAGGTAAAATGCAAAAAGTAAATAACACCGAGACTTTTATAGTGGTTCGGTCCGAAAGTCCCTACCACCACCATCCTTTCCTTATTTAATCACCCTTAAATAGCCAAGAGGCTTATTATATTGAATCTAAGCGTTTTTGCCATTAATGGTTTTTAAATAGAGCTCTAATATGGGAAAGTACTGTATGATTTTATGTTAGTTCTTTTTCGCGCCAGAAGATCCATTGTGCCTTGGGAATGCCGCCTATTTATAGCTAATATGTCATGGCACCATTGGCGGGGAGGCTTTTCCTCGGATTGTAGACTAACTTGTTAGAAGCGGCTTTGATTCAAACACTTGCATCATCTAGTTGAAAGTGCTTGGACGCGGATTACTGACATGGGCTTTTATATATAGCTTCTTTGATTCCTTTCGTCTATCCTGACCGTTGATCTCGGCTTGGGATATCTGAGCCGTTGATTATGAAAACCCGCTGAAATGCTTTTGGTTTCAACAACTGCTGCCCTTGGTTAGACTTTTGTCTTAAATCGACAATGTTCTTTATCTCGATCGACACTTTGACTCATGCTCTTGGACTACATGCTCTTGGATACTAAGTTTGGTGCTTAAACTCTCATTCAAAACCAAACAATGAGTCTTGGAACTACAAGCCAACGAATTTTTCTCCCAAATGTTTATAAGTTGTTCTTTGTGGAAATTATAGTGTAACAGTCTGTATCTTAGAGTAAAAGTTTGTATTGTCTTTTGATATTAGTGTTATCGTTCCGCTGTGATATTATGATGTTATGTTCTTCTTCCTTGTTCTTTTTATTTTTATTTACCCTAACAATCTGTCTTTGGGGCACTTGGGTGCTCAACATGTGAATACGTGGATGTATTAGTGTCGACATTTGGGGATTGAAAAGGCTGGTCGTAATAGCCGATATCATGGCCAAAGTTTATGCGAGGACCTTGGCTTGCTTGGGTATAACTCATTAGAGATAGGGTAAGTGATGCCGTAGAATGAGTTGAATTTATTATACATATGAAAGCGTATTTGTATTTGTTACAAACATATGCCTTAAAGGTATTTTAACTATGAAAATTAAAAGACCTTATATATGGTAACTTGTATAAGTATGAATTATTAAAATGTAGTATAATTAATATAAGGATTAATGATGTTCATTCGTTATCACTCATAGATTATTGTTTATGCTTGGCCAATTTATAAGCATTGTTATCCTTTATTAGATTGATTAGCCTTGCTCACCCAGTTTATGACAATTGTTATCATTTGTAGTTAATTAGTTATGCTCAGGCAGTTTATGAGAATTATTATCATCTATCGATTGTTGATTCATACTCGACCAGTTTATGAGCAGTTTACTTTTTTTACTACATGGGTTGGGTAGATGGTATTTGTGGGTGCGTTGAAATGAACAACTTATGAATTTAATTTCACAGTTTGACTATAAGACATTTGGTGATAATGTAGGGTTAGAAGTTTAGTATATATTTTCTAAGCAAGGTTCAATAAAAATATAGTTTATAAACAAAGAGAATTTAAAATGATATTTTGAGAACTTAAATCTCGGTGCCTTTGAAAATGTTTTTCAAGATTTTGGAAAAAAATAATGACATTATTATCTAAAAATATTTGTAAATACTAATGTTTTAAAAAGAGTTTCAAGATTCGTTCGCATTCGAGGTTACTCATGGAATCGACGAGTTAATTCGAGAACAAATTATTTTATGTTATCTAGTTCGAGTGGCTCAAAAGTGACTAAAAATGGGCAAGAGATGTGTTTGGTTGGTAAGTGTAACGACCCACCTTTTCGATACTCAGAAATCGACACTAGTACATCCGTGATATTCACATACTGAACATCTAAGTGCAGGTAAGACAGATTGCTGGGGTGAAAGAAAGAAATGACATAATAGAATACTACAACGTGATGAGTAATATATAATATACAACAAGTCTTTACAAAAGGAAACTTTTATATACATACATCAATAAGAATACTACTATCTTATCATCAGCTTGGATAGTTAGCACACCTTGTCCTTACAACTGTTGATAAATACAACAAGAACAAATAGCAGAAGATAAAATATGTGAATACGCCTTGGAAAATCCAGCTCATCTCCTGAAGCTCCAAAGTGGCCAGCTAAATCTTGAAAAATATGCTTAATGGATTATTTAATGTTATTAATTTTTTTTAGAAATAAAGGTATCTCATTAGATCACACCGCACATAAATACGGATGGGTTTTTACCTCACGATAACAAAATCATTTTATAGGAAATCTTGAGATATTATAATAATGTCTAGGGTTGAAAATAAATATTAAGGAAGTCAGAATATTTACATTAATTACATTCCATCATAATAGGTATACAACTAAATCCTCAAAGGCATTTATTGGAGATTGGATTTTCCGCCTACCACGGTACATCTCGAGAAAAATATGCCAAGGGCCTTACATGGACCCCCTACCAACATAAAGCTGGCTGCCCCTTTAACATGGCATATCAAACATCATTCCTCGGGCACCAAGGCTACTAAATAATGTGCACCAGCCATAGCACCACTTTTTCCATGCGCACGCATACCAAATCCATAAATATCGATTCAAGATCTAGGAATGACTGCTCCTAATGGTAGCGAACCACATAGCTCTGAAGCATATCTCCTGTTTTAGTCATTATCGAGTTGTGATTCTTGTGAGGTCACAATTGCCCTTTCCTCTCTTAGAAAATCTCACTTGGAATGCTAAAATTGCCTTCCAGGCATAAAGCAATGCTGGCATTCGTCTATATAAGTTGTTCAGAATAAGAACAAATCGAAGGCATTAGTTCTACTACATTCATTTTGGAATCACCCTCGGGATTAGAAGCAAGTAGCCCTTGCACTTTAAAGGACACCGTCTTCGATCATCTCGAACCAGTCGTGAATCTCTTTCAGAGCATCAAACACACATGGTTTTGGAGCGGTTATGGTTTCGAGTCCACTCATATAATTACAATCCCCCACTTACTGGTTACTCCAAAACCAAATCGATAGTTCCACTAAACTCAACCCATGTTCTTTTGGAAATAATCAGAGAATACATAAGAGCGGAGATCGCCTCCTAACCATTTAAGTGAGTGGATTTCCTTATCATTTGTCTTAAGAGAACAAAAGAAGATTTATACGCACAATACATCATCATCGATGATGACTGCGCCATATAACTCCCGTATTTCTCTTAGATATTTCCAGAGCTATATTTTGGCCAAGAATTGTTAGTCGATTATTTAACTATCAAATAAACAACAATCAACAAAGATTAAATTCCATATAGGATCCACTGAGCCTCTATTAATTAATCTTTCATTGATTAAACCTTTTTTTGATTATTTGATTTGAAATACCTTTATAAAAGATAATTTCAGGAACCTCTTATACTCCTTTCAGTACTTGGAAAAATATTTATATACTTATCTCACTGGTATAAGTATATCTACAAAATTTAAGGAATATTTTATCTTTTCCAAATTCATTTTTAAATGGGCCAAAACAAATATCATTTAAAATATATCATACTATAAACCAATCTGCTATCCTTCGATGTTAAGTATGGAAAGAATATTTTCCATACCACCATAATTAAGAATGATTATTTATCAAGATCAAATCTCATTCCTTTAATAAAATTCCCTTTTATAAGCCCATCTCATATTTACAAATCCTTTTATACATCTCCAAGTTAACCAATCCTCAACAAGTTGAGGTCAACGGCACCAATAATCCACTAATTATAGCAAATTCTGGACCTAACACATGAGATCAGGTGCCTGGATCTTATATCTAACATTAAGTTGTCACTAGACACGAATTGAATAAGATGGTTGATGAAATCAATCAAAAGATGGATAACATCCAAAAAGCTCTTATGGATAAATTAAATGCCCTCCTGACCTTGCAATCGCTAGTTGCTCCAAGAACCATGCTAGAACCAGTGGCTGCCATGGAATAGGATAACTCTTTTGTTTCTGGCCTAAACAGAAGAAACGGAAGGCAGAAGCAAAAAGGAGCAGTGGGTGGAGTTGCAGGAATCACTATAGAAGGAAACACAAGCACTCCAGCAACTACAAAACAGACCGCCATGAACTTGAATCTAGGGGCGAAATCCCCACGGTAAGAAATAGCAATGGATCTCTCTGACTCTGAAGATGGTGAGCAACATGAAGATGACGAGTTGGAAGAAAACATTAATGCACTCAATATTGGCAGGGAGGGCCAAACTGCCCCTACCCAACCAACCACAAGCCAACGGAACTTCGAGCGAGTGGCTCTCCCAAAGACAGGAGAGCCTAGGCTTCAGCCCACTTACCAAGATCGTTTGCAAGATCAACCACTTGGTGTAATCATTGACAGCCAACCCGCGGACTACCGGACATCAAAGGCATATATCGTGGATATGATCAAGCGCATGATGGACGAAAGTAAGGATAGGAGAGATGATGAATAGGGATCCACTCCAAATTGGACTCCCTTCACTGATGGCATTCTGAATGAACGGTACCCTAAAAAGTTCACTATGCCGAATATTCAGTCTTACGATGGAACTAGAGACCCAAAACCTCGCTCGTACAAGTACAGTTGGAACATGGACGGAGCGAATGCTTCAAATGCTGTTCCATGTAGATGTTTTCCGACCTTTCTAGAGGGAATTACATCCATGTGGTTCACCAAGCTCCCACCAAAATCCATCTCCACCTTCAATGAATTACCAACAAAATTCCTTGATCAGTTTAGGCTTTAGACGGCACAACCAAAATATGTAATGTCCTGAATCTTTGAAATCTTTCATAAGTCGGTTCAACACCGCGGTGACTAAAGTAATTAACTCGGACGAATATATGGTCTTCATGGCCCTAGTCTGCGTTATCCATCCTGACACTGAGTTCGAAAAATGGATCAAAATGTAACAACCTACCACTAGGAAGGACTTTAACCGATAGGCAAGCCAGTACTTGAGATTGGAAGAGGCGGAGGAGATAGAAGTAAAGCCTGCTAACCTACAACAAATCAATGCTGGCCAAAATGGTATAGTAGCTAACCAAGACGCAAATACCTCCAGGACCGCTGCAGGAAACGCGGGGGAGGATAGGAACCATGAAAGGAAGAACCAGAATTCCAATAAGCTAAACGGAGGTAGCAAGCGACCTAAAGGTATAAGGCCCGAAGACTACACCCTTCTTAATGATACTCTAGAAAACATCTACCTTGTGACACAAGGGGCGGAGGAGTACAAGAAGCCACCTAAAAAGGAAGTAACTGAATAGAAAAAGCGTTCTGAAAAGTAAAGCCACTTCCATGAAACACATGGTCACAACAAGAATGAGTGTCTTCACCTGAAGAACCTTTTCGAAGAGCTGATTCGGGAAAACAAGCTTCAGTAGTATGTGAGGAAACCACAAAATCCTGACCAGCCTGCAGCACCCCAAGCTCCTAGAGACCGGGGAAACCAAGCTGGAACTAGCGAAGAGGGATCTAAACAGACCGACCAGAGACTCATCATCGGAATAATATCTGAAGGACCTCAACCCACGTAGAAGAGTTGGTGAGAAATGGAGGGATATGTAAGCTCACTAAGACACACTTCGAAAGGTTCGTGCTTCGCGATCGAAGATGGAACTCCTGCTAAGTAGCAAAGAACCCTGAATGATGACATAGTATTCCGAAATCAAGACACTAAAGGAATAGAAGCTCCGACCCTCGACCCTATGGTCATGACGATAGGAATCAGACTAGCCATGGTCCGACGAGTATTATTGGACAGCGCAGCTCTGTGAATATCCTGTTCAAACACACGTTTGATCAGATGAAGATCAGTATGAGGGGCATATTTTGTAACAACCCGCATATTTATCGATTTTATATTTAAATATTTTATCATTCGTCGGATTTTAGTCCGAAAAGCTACTTTTTGCAAACAGTCGAATTGGAACTCAAGACCACTTCCATTGAGTCCAAAATGGTGTTTGCAACTTTTTTGAGTATAAGCTTCGATATGTTTGGAGAAAGTCGAATTTTGCTACTTTTTCTATTGGGTTTTGGGTTTGGGTTCAGCCCACTAGCTAACTTAATACTCTAACTCAGTCCCTCTCCTTCCATTCACTCATTTACATTTCTTTTTCTCAAGCAAAACTGAAAATGGAGAGTGGAATGGGAAATTAAAATTCCAAGCCCTAGCTTCAATTGCAAATTCAAGCTTCTACCTCCAAATTCAAGAAGAAGCTTTGGTAAGCATCCTCTTCATCTTCTCCAACTCATTCTCCTATCAATTTCAGAAATTCCTAAACCTAACTTTGGGGATGTTCTTCTTTTAAAGCTTGAATTCAAGCTTCTTGTGTTGAGATTGAAGTGTGGTTGTTCTTCCCTTGTCTTCAAGCTTCTCCTCCATTGTTTTTGGGTTCAAAGGTGAGATTTTTATCTCACATCTATGTCTATATCTATCTTTGTTGTTAGGTATGAATTCCTAACATCAATTTTGTGTTCATTTGCTGTGATTTGAATTGGTTTTCTGAATTCTCCAATTTTTGATGTTTTGGTTCAATTTTATGAAAATCCTTTTATGGATGTTTGAACATGTTTTTGGTGATGCATCGAAGTGCATATAGGGCCGGGTTGCCGATTGGTGTAAACCCTTAGTGCTCGTCGCTCGTTCGATCGCATTTCGGTTTGGATTTGTCGTTTTTGAGCTAGGCTGTTTTTTTTTTGCCTAGCAAAAACTTTCAGACGTCTGAAACCAAATCCAGACGTCTGGTTGAAAAATCCAGACGTTTGGAAAGGGGTCTGGAAAAGGCAGTAACAAAATCCAGACGTCTGAAACAAAATTCAGACGTCTGGTTGAAATTTTCAGACGTCTGAAATGGCCCAGGAATTAAAAATAGAAGGGAGAAAACATTTAAACCTCCAGAACCTTGGGCCAGACGTCTGGGAACACCTACCAGACGTCTGGAACTGCTGATATTGCCTAATTTGCCTATTTTCGAGTAAATTTCCAAGGTTTATCGATTTTTGTTGATCCGACTTATTGTTATCAATTATTATCGACTTTGATGACTTCTTTTTCGGGGTTTATGTGAATATCCACTTTGATGGATTCGGTATCGATTTCTTTGGATTTTATTCACGTCTTCGAATGTGAACTTTGATGATTGATTGTTTCTACAATCGTTTTGTGATTTGTCACTTTTAAAAATACAAAGGTTTTCTATACTAGTAGTAAATATTCAAACTCTTCCACAAAGATGATTTCAATTCTATTTTCAATATCAAAGTCGTTTATCAAAACCGTTTTCCAATCTATTAGTATATACAAACCTTTACCTCATTCGTATGAGAAATCTAATTAAACGGCTTAGTAAAACAAGTGGTATGAAATGCTTGCGTTAACTTCGTCGGTTAATTCTTGGACTTGTTCGATTGAATCCTTTGTGACAATTTTCTAGTGGAGATCTACAATTTGCTCATAAATATTTAAGTTAAGCTAGTGGTTATGGGACATGAAGCTAAACTCATATATTTACTAGTTTAGTGTAATTGACACTTATGTTCGAGTGGAAGTCTACAATTTGTTCGTAAATATTTAAGTTAAGCTAGTGGTTATGGGACATGATGCTAAACTCATATATTTACTAGCTTAGTGTAATCTACACTTGTGGGTCTGTGAAGATCCTTCTTGTGGAGCTTCGGCTCATGGTCTTCGGGCCGTTCTTGTGGAGCTTCGGCTCATGGTCTTCGGGCCATTCTTGTGATACACGTGTTGGTGAGCTTTAATGCTCCCGTTCTTGTGATAGGCCTCTTTCCCTTTTTGTGATCTTTCTGGATTTCTAATTGACGATTTCTAGAATTTGTGTTTCACCAATTTTTGTGATTTACATTAATAAGCTCTATCAATATTTGTGCATTGGTGAATTTGTGTGTCATTAACCCTTGTGATTGGCCTTGGTACTTTTATGGGATTGGCCATCCTTTTCTTGTGATTTCTGGATTTCTAATTATTGATTTCTGGAATTTATGTTTCACCGGCTTTTACCATTGGCATTGATACGTATGTTATTTTTGTGGCTTGGTGAATTAAATAAAGAATATGACGTTCTTTTTGGAGCTATGAGATTCTTGAGATATTGTATGACTTTTGTGGGTTTTCTAATGTATACTTGACGTAGTATGACATTTTTGGTTATCATACGTTTTATTATTATATCTCTTCTTATATCTCATTTTATCTGATAATTATAGCTAGACTGATCCGTTTATTATTTTCTTCTTAAATAATACTCGGTTCAGACTGAGATATTACAGGTGCTTTCTCATGACTTCCTATCTGGAACCATCATCTGACTTTTGGCTAACTACTCTAGTTTAGTAGTTTTTGTTGTATACATTTGAGATTTAGACTCCTTGATGTATACATATTCTTTTGCCTTGCACTTGTATCTATTCTTTTGTGTTATTGTGGATCTTATTTGACCACTACTCTGATATACACTTTCATGTGTTATATTCATATCTATTTCTGCCTTTGTGATATGAACTGTCTATGACTGATTTATGTTATGCTTATTTCTATATTTGTTTCCAAAGATTATATATAGCCACTGTGTAGTTGTTTTGAGTTTGTATCGGTATGTCGGATTTGTTATTATTTTATCTGACATATCGGTGCTCGCACAAAGCAATTACACGGATGGTCGCTCCTCAACAGCCTTATTCTCCACGCTAGTTGACGGCATTACCCCGTATTGTCCTTGCCTAGCGTGGGTATAGAGGTGGGGCGTCACATATTTGCTAGCCGAACAAAGATCCAGGGATTCACTGGTGAATCTAAGCAACATGTTGCAATAATTGATTTACCAATAGAACTTGGGGAAGGAGACTGAAGAGTCATCCTCATCCAGACCTTTGTGATTGTCGACGAAATATCCACCTACAATGCTTTCTTCGGTCAGCACACTTTGGCGGATTTCAGGATTGCTTTAGCTCAGTAGTGTCTAACCATGAAATTTTCGACAGAGAATGGAGTTAGGGTGATCAAAGAAGACCAAATTGCCACTAGAGAATGCTATAGCGCAGAACTGCATGAGTATAGAAGAAAAGAAAAAAGGAATAATGTGGGGAGAACTCTCCACATTCGTGAACCTACCACATAGCAACTATAGACCCGCCCTGGCTTGGGGACGATAGCTGACTCAATCAAGCTTTGGACCCTAGAAAGAAGAGTTTAGGGGAAGATTGGGCAGCACCGGCAGAATTGATGGTGCCGGTCCCAGTCGATATGGATGACCCAACTCGAGTCCTAAAAATTGGATCACATCTTGGAAACAAGAAGTGATAGGAACTAATCAAATTTCTTCGTGCCAACCTGGACGTTTTCTCTTAGACACGTTCTGATATGTGTGGGGTCTTACTGGAGATTGCATGCCACACACTTAATATTGATCCTAAGTATACACCAGTAAAGCAGAAGAGACGTAGCCTAGGACCCAAACGGTCCAAAACGCTGAGAGAAGAAGTGGATAAGCTGAGGGCGAATGGCTTTATCAATGATGCAACCTACCCCAAATGGGTATCCAACCCTATCTTGGTCAAGAAGTCCAATGGAAAATGGCGAACTTGTATCGACTACTCGGAACTAAATAAAGCTTGTCCATAAAACGGTTTTCCTCTGCCCAGAATCGACCAGCTTGTGGACGGGATAGCTGGATATGAATTGCTATGACTAATGGATGCCTACTCGGGATACAACCATATCATGAAGCACAAACTTGACCAGGAAAACACTAGTTTCATCACTGGTCTGGGATTATACTATGACAAAGTGATGCATTTGGTTTAAAGAATGCTGGGGCAACCTACAAATGACTAGTAAACACCATGTTCAACCATCATATCGGGAAGACTATGGAAGTCTATGTAGATGATATGTTGGTTAAATCACGCATAGCCACAAATCACTTGGAAAACCTCGTCGAAATGTTTGAAATACTCTGCAAATATAGAATGAAACTCAATCCACTTAAATGTCACTTTAGGGTAGCCTTTGGAAAGTTCTTGGGATTCATTGTAAGCGCCAGAGGCATTGAAGCAAATCCTGAACAAATTACCACTTTACGGGAAATTGAGGCCCCAAAGAACAAGAAAGAGTTACAAAGCTTGAATGGGAAAGTTGCAGCACCAAGCCGGTTCATCTTAAAAGCAACCGACAAATTTATACCGTTCTTTGACGGACTAAAGAAGGAAAAGAAGAACTTTGAATGGAATCAAGCTTGTCAGACTGCCTTCGAAGAACTACCACGGCATATGGAGACTCCGACAATCTTATCCAAGCCGGGAGATGGAGAAGACTTGTTTATCTACTTAGCAGTCTTGCCCAATGCATTAAGTGATGCACTAGTACGAGAAGAAGCTAAGGTCCAGCGACCCGTATATTACATCAGTAAATGATTCAATGGAGCCGAGAAGAACGGTCTGAAATTGGAAAAACTAGTATATTGCCTCTTGATCGCATCCAGAAAGTTATGACCATACTTCCAAGCACACCCGATCAAAGTACTAATAGATAAACCCTTGAAGCAGGTATTGTATCGCCCCGAGACCTCTGGACGGCTTATCAAATGGAACATCGAGTTAAGTCAATATGAAATCACTTACCATACTCGAAGGAGGATCAACGGGCAAGCGCTGGTAGACTTCATTGTCGAGTTTACAATACGAGATAACAAAGAAGAAGTTACTCCAGATGTGAAGACTGGAAGTTGTTCATCAATGATGCATCTAACAACTTTTGCTCGGGGGTTGGAGTCGTGCTCGAAACTCCAGAAGGAAAATCTATTTACTATGCCTTACGCTTGGAATTCCTTACAACAAACAATGAAGCAGAATATGAAGCATTAATAGCCCGGCTGAAAGTTGTAAAGGAACTTAGAATAAAGTCCATACACATCTATAGCGACTCTTAGCTAGTCGTCTATCAGGTAAGAGGCGAATATCAAGCCCAGAGAGAGAACCTTGCCCCATATCTATCTAAAGTGTAGGAATTGTTCGTCGACATCGAACATTACACCATAACTCATATCCTGAGGTAATAAAACACAAGAGAAGACTACATAACTAAACTGTCCAGTTCCGGAGAAGCTCAGTCATGGGACTGGTCCCAATTGAAATGCCAACTGCTCGAAGCATAAGCGAGATGGATATCGACTGGATTTTTGAAACAACTGAAGAACCAGAAACATGGATGACACCGAACAAAGACTACCTGCTCAGAGGAACAATCCCTGCGGACAGGAATCAACGGAAAAAGCTCATTCGAAAGGCACTATATTTGGTAGTATAGGATGGGATACTCTATCAAAGAGGATTCTCTACCCCCTTGCTCAGGTGTGTGACCAATGGCGAAGCTCAAAGCATACTCAGGGATGTTCCTGAAGGCAACTGAGGAGATCACATCGGGGGGCAAACCCTTACAAAGAAAGTCCTCCGATATGGGTATTTTTGGCCAATGGTAAACCGCGATGCAACAGATTATGCCAGACAGTGTGACCAATGCCAAAAACAGCAAGATTAAAAGAACTCCTTCAACAGAGCTAACAAAGATGGTTAGCCCGTGGCCATTCGCAATCTGGGGAATCAATTTGATTGGTGTATTGCTAATAGCCAAAGGAGGAGCCAAATACGTTATCGTTGCTGTTGACTACTTCACCAAATGGGTCGAAGAGGAACCGCTGGCCACTATTACCGCAAAGAAAGTTATTAACTTTGTCACTAAAAACATTATTTGCAGGTTTGGAGTGCCATAAAAGATCATCACGGATAACGGGACTCAATTCAAAAGCACGAGTTCAAAGACTTCTACAAATGCTTCCGAATCGAGAAAAGCTTTTCTCCTATTGCACATCCGCAGGCAAACGAGCAAGTGGAGGTAGGGAACAAGATCATCTAGTCCACCATAAAAAAGCGGCTAACTAAAGCTAAAGGAAATTGGGTTGATGAACTTTCACTCAGACTATGGGCTTACAGGACAACGCATAAATCTGCAACCGGACACTCTCCGTTCGCCCTAGCATATGGTTCAAAAGCAATAATCCCAATCGAGCTAGAAGTCCCTTCTCATCAAAGGCAAAATTTCAATCAAAGACAAAATGACCAACTCTTACTCGAGTTGCTCGATATGGTCAATGAGAAGAGGAAGCCGAACTAAGGACTGCTGCTTACTAGAAAACGGTCTTTTGATTCTTCAACTCCAAGGTCTGTAACCATACTTTCGAAGTAGGAGACCTTGTCCTCAAACAGGTCTACCCTATACCAAGAACATTCAGACTAAACTGGGAAGGGCTCTATATAATCGGCAAAAAGCTAGGGGATGGCACATTCAAGCTAACAACTATTGATGGAACCCAAATTCCCCAAGCTTGGAACAACGAATCGCTGTGTCATTACTTTATCTAAGGTTATCTTATGTATTTCCTATTTGCCGCAAATATGCCAGCCCGGAATACTGGAGGCATTGTAAATAGGCAAAACTTGCCCAACTTTTATTAATGAATTTTCTTTACTTTCTGAAACAATAAAAACGTGTTCACAAAAGTAACCTGCTAAGTCGACGGGGTCAAATCGACTCAAAACCATCCAATGGCTGCTTAAGGTAATGGAACCATGCTCAAGTACACCCCATTTTCCTGCCGAGTCGACGGAAGCTAATCGACTCAAACCGTTGGATCGATGGAACTCGATCCCTACCTTCTAAGAACTAATGTTGCTCCGGCAACACCGGGAAGATCCAAATCAAATATGCGCATTTCGTAAGCCGTGCATCGCCTCTTGGATTGTGGAATCACGTCCATGCAAACATAATTACCTAAGCCGTGCATCTCGTAATCCGCGCATCGCTTATTGGTTTGCAAAACTACAACCATGCAAGCCTTGATCCTACTGTGCGCATTTCGTAAGCCGTACACTACTACCTGAATCGGCAAAAGTGCAATCAAAGATGAGGAACTCTCATATTGCAAAAATCATGTACCACCCCCGAAGCTAAGAAAATAGCACTCCAAGGAGCGATACATATACGTGATAGCCTGAGTGCCAGCATCATGACGAAATCACTTAACAAGTAATCAAGTAATCGGTATTGCTACGGCGTCGCCGATCACTCAAGTAAGTAAATCACTTAAGTACGTAAACCACTTGAGTGCGTAAACTACTCGCCGTAAGGCCACTAGAAAGCTTCATGAATATCTCAAGTCAAAAGTTCCAAAAGATAGCAATTGCAGTATATACCTGACTGGGGGCATTCGTAAGGCTACCATGGGCACCCAGTCTCGTATCAAGTGTTCGGAGTAAACAGTCCCGTGAACTAGGGGGCGCACACACCAACACTCAACCAAAGTAGCAAATAATTCACAGTTCTATTACTCCAAATAAAGAATTTTGGCAATGATTACGGACTAAATAAAACAGTGATGAATAAAAAAAGAGTGGCATAAAAAGGCAACACTGCATAGAACATAGATAAGCAGACAAGTGAAGTTACATTCGTTTCAACAGTTTTATTACTTACAATGTTTTTCATGTACAACAACAAACAATGGGGAACATGCCCGTACATTATCGGCCAAGAATACGAAAATACAAACACCACTGTTACAACAACAACAAGAAATGCTAATTGCAGACTCTGCACTTGTACAAAAACCAACCAAAAAGCAAAAGACAAATCATGACTTCTTTTCACCGCTTCCACTGTCGCGTTTTCCGTCTCTGATCGGCAACTTCTCAAGCTTCTCCCCATCCGGGGCAATATCGCTCTCTAAAAAATAGCCACTGGCGAACCATCCTTTTCCTTTGTGCTTGCAGGATCTGTGAGAACTCTTTGACGACCTTTTTGGCTCCTTAACCTTCTCCTTCTTCATCGATATCATCTGCTGGTCGGTCATCGGCTACTCGACCTCTACTTTGTCTGGATGGCTAGCTTCATTCCGCCGGCTCCCATGTATTAGTAGCTGCCAAGCCTTCCTCTTGATATACAAAGGAGTAGTCCAAACCATGTAGTGCTGCAATTTGCTCGGAGTGCGAACCAGGCTGTGAGTCAGATGCAGAGAAGATGTTTGATGCGGTCAGAATGGTAGCAGATCCAGCATCGTGATGAAGAGGTAACTCGGCAGAAAGAGAGGTTTGATCTATAATATTAGATTAATGGGCGGTTATCTCAGCAATTTCATCAGGCCTCTTCAAGCACATGAGAGATAAGAAAATTACCTGCTAACGGGGTCTTCTCATGCACCACAACTTCAAAGGCTTCTTCGTTGCCCTCCTTTGATGGCTGCATAATTACAGAAGAAGTAGAAACGATCCCCTCATCGGCATGAAGATGCGAAGATGACTCACCAAGGCCTGAAGGAAAATGCCAAGTTGTAGCCTTAGCGGCGGCCGCGACATCAATAGCTTCCCGTTCCCTCTCCAGTCTCAAGATTTCTTGACCCTCCAGTAAAGCTTGGCGGGATTCTTCATTCAGATATGCCTAAACCAACTCTTCTTCGGTATAACCACCACCCATGTCCTGAAATCGGGCCAAAATCTCTTCCCAGACTACGACAAGCATACGAGGGAACAACGGACCCAAGTAGCTGAGACTCCCCTGATGCAGCCAAGAGAAGACATAAAAGCCTAGAATAGTGGCATCCAAGTCTTCCATCTTCTTTGTGAAAGTATCTTGGAGTTCTGAAAATTTGGCATCCGTGCTAGCCTTCTCTACCGCTAGCTACTTTTTATCATCATCCAAAGTCGAAACTTGTTCGCAAAGAGAGGCAATTTCTTGAGCCTGTTCGGTGATGGTTTTCTTCTACATCTCAACTATCATCTCGCTTATCCTCAACTTTTCTTTTAAAGACGCCTTATCAGTGTGGCACTTCTTTATTTCATCTCTAAATATGAATGTGGCCCGGTCGGTGGATTTTATCAGCTCCTTAAACAAAGAAGCACTTTTGCTCTCTCTCTTGAGGGCATCATCCCTCTCTTTCTTCAGCCTCTGAATCTCTGCGTCAAGATCCACGAGTTGCTTCTTGTACTCATCCTTCTCGAACTCAAATGAGAGAATTTCTTGGTAGTTGTTTGGATTAATGGTGGATAGCTGCATGCATAATTTTCCCACCCCTCGACTTGCTTCAAACTGCTCTAAATCGCATGGAGATGGGTGAATAAGATTCGACATGAACTGATTTCAAATTGGGCTTCTTAAGAACATGTTAGGGAACGCAGCTTGCAGATATGGGGGACCAGCAAGGATAATGTAACGCGCTCGCCTAGAAATTAGGAGAGAGGCAGCCATAGTAGCATGAGTGGAGGTCACAACACCGGAAGCAGGAATGTTTATCCCAGTGGAAGCAGGAAGCTGTGAAGCGGGTTCTCGCTCTTGGTCTCTTTTCGGCCTCTTTGACGGATCCTCCCGCTTAGTCGAGCTTTTCCTCTATCATGGCCTTGATCTTTCTCGACATGGCAATGCACTTCCTCCTCCCTATCCTTCGTCCTCTTCCTCTCCTTGTTTGTCTCCCAAGGAGCATGGTACCTAGAAGAGTGTCTCTACGAACGTTGAGACTCCAAAAATCGGTCAAGATCGCTGTAAAAACCGCGAGACATGACTCCTGTAGCAAGCGATAAGATGGCTTTTGGAAATAGGCATTTGATGAACTAAAACATCCTAGAAAATAATTATAATATAAAGTGTGTGATCCTAGTGAAGCGTGTGATGCAGTTTAACGACCCCGCTAGAATACACAAAGAATTGATCATCGACTAATGCTAGGACAT
Organism: Allium fistulosum; assembly: GCA_030737815.1. Lineage (NCBI taxonomy): Eukaryota > Viridiplantae > Streptophyta > Magnoliopsida > Asparagales > Amaryllidaceae > Allium > Allium fistulosum. Next base: position 860,607,141 of record CM060906.1, read on the forward strand.
TGGTTCTTGCAGAGATGATCCGAGTAAGTTGGGAAGGCAACCCTTTCGAAGTGAAGTCATCCATCAAATCACCCATATTCACAAAAATGTCGCTAATACCTCCTAATTCAAAATCTACACCTTCCGGCAAATTGCTGGATACAGGTTCAATCTTAGGAGAAGCTCCTTCAATGGGCTCTTCCAAAGGAGGCGAGGGAGCATGTCCAGGGCTCAACCCTGAGGCCTTGTTACCTAAGTTGACATCACCCTCGTCAGTGTCCTAATCCATTTCTTCCTTATTTAAAGGATGGTCCTCACTGATCTCTCCTTCCTCCTTCCCTTCAATCAATGGAGCCTCGCCCTTCCATTGAATAAACTCTTTTTCTTTCCCTTTTGGGATCGGTGGCATTTTGAGCGGACTGTCAACCCCGACTTGAATTTGGGTCTCCTCAAGGGTCTTCTCTGACCCATCAGATGTGTCGCTTTCTTCTTACTAATCATCATCATTTTCTTCACCAAAGTCATGGGAAGAGGAAATCGAATGGGTCCGAGCTTTGGAGCTGGAAGGAGCATTTACGATTCCAACGGGCCTCCTAGGGTGTAGAAGCCCACGTCGGCGAAGATATTCATCTGTGAGCAAGAACCTAATTGTGCGCTATTGAGCATCGACCGCTTTCAGGGAGTTAAGAACAATGTCGAGTGTCGGATCCCTATTAATCTTTAGAATAACTGCAAGGAATATACGATCATTCAGAAGATTTGTTACAATTAAAAAAATTCCAAAGCATGATGAAAGTGACTTATCCCCCGTGGTCCATAAACAGGTGAATCCTTCTGGACATTTAGCAAAAAAGAACTGATTCTTGAATGAAGAAACTTTGCTAGGAAGATCTATAATAAGTTGCCGACTACATTGCGCCTCAATATAGACAAGTGATGTGTTAGCCTCTCTCTTTTTAAACAATAGAAGATACTGCAACTCAGTGAAACTCGAGGCATGATTGAGCGTCCGCATGAACAGAACATATAAGCACGTTAGCATGGCATATTCATTTGGAAGAATCTAGAATGGGGCCAACCTATTAGTACCTAAGGATTTGATTTGATGACAACTACTTTAAGAAATCATATAAAATATAAATGCTAATGTTTTATCAATATATATAGTATATAGTGCAGGATATTAAATAGGTGTTGATATAAGAAGACTGTACATTATCAAGTAAAGCTTGAAGAGTTAGAATGTTGATATAGATACTGAAGAATGAAGACTCATGAGTATTCAAGAGTTCAAGATTCCAAAATATTCCAGATAAGTTATAGAGTCTAGAATGTTTATTAAACTTCTGATGGCACTTGATCTTTCTCTCTCTCTCTCTCTCTCTATTTTAAGTTTTAAAATGTTTTGGTTTTTAAATATTCTTTTCAAAATAGCTTTTAATCGTTTTTAAAATTATTATACTAATTATTTAGGTTTTAATATATTACCAAGTTATTATTTTTATTAGATTTTTATTTATATTAGTTTATTTTTTAAAATTCTTACTATATAGTTTTACTTAAGTTTTATTATGCTTATAATGTTTATATATTATATATAAACATACTTACACAGTATACAATTATTTTATAAAACAATACATTTTCAAAATAATATTTTAAAGTGTTTTTCAAAATTACAAAGAGTATGTCGACATACTCTAACCCTATATGTCGACATACTAGCCGTGAATTTCAAAATTCAATTTTCAAAAGAAGTGTTTATTCATTGTATCTCTTCACGAATAGACATGACCGTTATTCATCTATAAATACTTATGTTTCCAACAAATTTTTTAATCACTTTTCATTGTTCTTCTTTCCTCCTTCTCTTTCATTTTCTAAACAAAAATATAACCATACTCTGTCGAATTTCAACCAGAATCAAACTCAATCACCATTAGTTTGATTCTCTATCGTTTGCTCTCTAATTTCTATCACTTCTCTCACTCCAATCAAAATCTAAGTGCTATTCAAGGATTATAGGATCATTTGTAATCAAGATTGAAGTTCTGAGTTTGTAAATATCTATAAAATCAAACCGATATACTTGTGGGAATTATTGTAGCCCGTGAAATCAATTGGGTGTGCTTATTAGCCCGTAAATCTAATGGGTGTGCTTATGGCCTGGAAATCAAGCGGCTCTACCCAAAGGACGGGATTCTGGAGGATGTATCTCGTAGCCTTGAAATCGAGATTGTATTTGAATTTACTAGTTGAAAAGAAACATGTACAAGGAATTGTACAGGATTGGATGTAGGGTAACTCTGAACCAGTATAAAATCCTGATGTGTTCTTTCCTTTTAATCTTACTGCATTTACTATTTATCTGTGTTTTGATTCTATGATTGTTTCTATGATTGTTAATCTCATTATTCTAAGTATAATTTCAAAATATTTAAAAATATTTATATAAATTAGAAAACACTATTCACCCCCCTCTAGTGTTAATTTAGCCTTAAGATCCCTATTCCGCAATCTTACTTTGATATCAGGGCATTGGTTTTCAAAGTTTTCATAATCTGATTTTTTAAAAGTTTAAACGGCTACCAACACTGGTAATAGCACTGTTAGTAACACTGTTAATACACTTGTTAATAATTCATTTGTCGAAGGACAATCTACTGCCAAACCACCACTTTTTAATGGTAGTAACTACATATATTGGTCATGTAGAATGAAAATTTATTTACAATCAATTGGATTAGATACTTTGAATATCACATAAACTGAGTACAGTGAACTCGAAACAAATTTTGCACAATGGACTGCTGAACAAAAGGTAGTTGCACAAAGTAACTCTAAAGCCCTGAATATACTGTTTTGTTCACTAAATAGAAATGAATTTAAAAGAGTATCTATATGCAAATGTGCATTTGAAATTTGGAGAACTTTGCAAGTAACACATGAAGGCACAAGTAAAGTCAAACAAACTAAGATTTCCATGTTAACAAACCAGTTTCAACTATTTAAAATGAGTCCAATTGAGTCCATATCTGATATGTATAGTAGATTTCAAGATATTGCACACTCACTTATTGCATTGGGTAAAAATATATGTGAAGAGGATCAAGTTAGAAAAATCCTCATTTCACTTACTCCTGAATGGGACCAAAAGACTCTTGCAATTGAAGAGGCTATTGATACTAGCACATGAAAGATCGAAGAGTTAATTGCTAATTTAATGTCATTTGAGACACAGATGCGGGGAAGAAGAGAAAGCAAAGCAGTAGAGAAGAAATCCATAGCATTCAATGCAATGACAGATAATCTGGATTCAGATAGTTACAATGATGAGGAAATTTTTTTCATGACAAGGAATGTCAAATAACCCCTATAATATAGGAAGATGAATAATTTTAAAAGAAATGACAATAAAAATCCTGGAAATGGAAGTGAAAACGGAATTGGAACCAGATGTTATAACTACGATGAACTTGGTTACTTAAAACAAGACTGCCTGCATCCCAAGAAATTGAAAACCACACCAAACACTAATTCATCTAGAAAACGGAGAAGAGCCTATACTGCAACACTAGATGACTCGGACACATCATCAAGTGAACATGAATCTGATACAGAAATAGCCAACATGTGCTTCACAGCAATACAGAATTTAGGTATAATTGGTAAAAAAGGATCAGAAAAAGGTACGCCTTTAATATATTAAAAGCTTTATATCATATAGTTTTTGGTTGTTTGATTGTTGGGAATATCTTATTGAATAATGTGTGATTTTTATATTTTTATATTATTATATTTTTGTATATTAAAATAATATAATAAAAATATAAAATATGTTTAAAATTATTGTAACTATTTTTATATATTTTTTATGTAAATAATAATAATATATTTATAGATAGTTGTATATAAATAAAGTAGGATATAACTAAAAACGATTCAATTTTGAAAGATTCAATAGATATGCGGACATACCCCTACAGTATATGTCGACATACATGTCCAGAATTTGAATTTGAATTTCAAATTCAAAATTTGAATTTTCCCTCCACCTTTTCACATATCTCAATGTTCTAAAAAGGTGTCTCTTGCTAGAGAATATGTCATTCGATTCTCTACTTATTACCTCTATCTCTAACCATTCAATTAACCTTTCATTTCAAAATTCAAACTTTTATTAATTCTCTTATCTCCTCAAATCATTCATCAATGGCATCCTCAAGCACTTCAACATCCATGTGATTTTCCAAAACCATCAAAAACTTTCTCTTTCAAGATCAAGAAGCTATGACAGCCTATATTAGCTGTATGAATTATGGTAAAGTTTATACGAGAAATTTTGCAATTTTTAATGATTTTTCTACTTATGAAATTGACACCCTTTGTTCTCAAAATTGAATTCTCGATTTAATTGATGCTTCTCAAAATGATTTTGTTTGCTATCCACACTTGGTCAAAATGTTCTTTGCAAATTTGAAAGGGAAATTTTATGAAGGTGGAGAAGGAGAAGTATGGAGTAGTGTACAGGAACTTTAAATTTTGTTGTATCGTGAACTTTTGGGCACTATTCTTGGATGCAAATCCACTGGAATGAACCTTTCTGATTTCAAAATTGATGAGCATAATCATGAAGTTTTTCATAATATTTTCGAAGGAGATGATAATTTTGAGTTTAAAAATCAAAATTTTCTTCCAAAAGCTATAATCCTTAATCTTCTTTTGCAACATACTATCACTCCTCGTTCGGGAAATTTCAATAATCCTACCTTAAAAGTTTGTAAAGCACTCTTTGCATTTATGGTCAATATGACATGAATTGGGCTCAAACTATTTTGGATGAATTTTATCTCAAAAATGTTTCCACCCATGAAAACACACTATTTCATGGTATTTACCTTACCCGAATCTTTAACTACTTTGGCGTTGATTTTAAAGGAGAGGAATTTGTCTCTTGTAAAGTGTTTAATTAAGCAAATATAGCTCTTCTGAAAATTTCACCAATTTTCGAGCTATATGAAACACTAGTGGAGAAAAAAAGAAAGGTTAGCACATGAAGAAGAGGAACAAATATAAGAAGAGGAGGAAGAGGAAGAAGGGGAAGAAATGGATATCGAAGAAGAAGAGGAGGAGGAAACCTCTTTAGAAAGAATTAACTTTTCACCTCGTCCAACCAATCAAGACATTCTCCACAATTAAAAGAAAATTATTGAAAATCAAAGGATACTCAAAGTTCCATGAGTATGAACTTAAACACATTTCTAAAAAAATGGATAAGTTCTTTGGAAAGGTGAAATGCAAGCTTGAAATCTCTTTATCATCCTCTTCATGCACATCTCTCTAGTTTGTTTTAGTTATGTTTAAGTATGAATGTACTTAATTTTTTAAGTTTGAGTTTGATGTGTTGTTATGTATCTTTCTTTTCTTTTTGAACTATGTAATCCTTGTTTAAGTAGTAATGAAATCCTTATTTCCTTAATGTTATACACTTATTACTATCTACAGAAAGCATAACTAGTATAATAATATAAGCTAAATATATCAAAATACCAAAACAAAGCAACTTTACAACTTTCTGCATATATGTCGACATGCCATGATTATGTATGTTGACATATAATGGCTCATTTTCAAAAAAAAAATAATTTTGAAAAATGAATAGATGGCAAGTGTTTATTAAATTCCAACGAATTTCTACCTTTTTAAATACACATTCAAACCAGAAAATCATTACTACCCATTCTCTTTCTTCTTCCTTTACTCTCCCAAACTCCAAATCATGAATAATGGCTTCTCCTATTCAAAAATTAACTGAAAACCCCAAACAAACGCTTGAATCCTTCAAAAATATTCTCTCTTTTATCCTATGGAACCAAAAACACTTAGAATTCAGTCAAATGCATATGACGAAGGAGCAAGAAAGGCATTTCGATGCACTTCGATGGATGATTTCAGCTTTGAACAAAGAGGAACCAAGCACTAATCCAAAATGCATCATTAACAAAGATGATGAAAATTGGGAGGCTATTAAAGCGGATCTAACCTTTGGCACTAATGGATGGGTTGAAGTCCCAAGAAATGTCTAGTTTTAATAGGTTTGATTGTATATGATACTTGAATTAATTTTGTTTGGTTTGTTTGGTTTTATTTGGTTGGTTTTGAATTTGGTTGAATTTGAAATATTGCTTTGTGTGCGACATTATGTATGCTTGAATTGATTAAAATATTGAATAGTGTTTCTTATATATTGTTTCTGTCATTTTTCATTTCATGGTTATAACTTATTACTTCTATTTGTGTTTATATCATATAATATTTTAGTTAGGGGGAGTTAGAATTAATATTAAGAGTTAAAATTAGAATTATAGTTATAGTTGGTTATTTTTGAATGATGACAAAGAGGGAGAAATATATAAAACACTAGGCACAGATTAAGGGGGAGTTTTGTATGTAGGCATAGATTAAAGGGGAGTTATATTATATTTTATATACAAAGTTGTCATCATCAAAAGGGGGGATATTTTTAGTACCTAAGGATTTGGTTTTGATGACAACAGCTTTAAGAAATCATATAAAATATAAATACTAATGTTTTATCAAGATATATATAGTATATATTGCAGGATATTAAACATGTATTGATATAAGAAGACTTTACAGCATCAGGTAAAGATTGAAGAGTTAAAGATGTTGACATAGAGACTCAAGAATGAAGAGTCATTCAAGAGTTCAAGATTCCAAGATATTCAAGATAAGTTATAGAGTCTAAAATGTTTGTTAAAATTCTGATAGCACTTGATCTCTCTCTCTCTCTATTTTAAGTTTTAAAATAGTTTTAAAATGTTTTGATTTTTAAATATTCTTTTCAAAATAGCTTTTAATAGTTTTTAAAATTCTAATATTTATTAATTATTTTTTAATATTTTACCAAGTTATTGTTTTTATTATATTTTGATTTATATTAGTTTATTTTTCAAAATTCTTATCATATAGTTTTACTTAAGTTTTATTATAAATATAATGTATATATATTGTATTTAAACATACTTACAAGGTATAAAATTATTTCACAAAACAATACATTTTCAAAACAATAATTTAAAGTGTTTTTCAAAATTACAAAGAATATGTTAACATACTCTAACCCTATATGTCGACATACCAGCCATGAATTTCAAAATTCAATTTTCAAATTACAAAGAATATGTTAACATACTCTAACCCTATATGTCGACAAACCAGCCATGAATTTCAAAATTCAATTTTCAAATGAAGTTTTTATTCGTCGTATCTCTTCACAAATAGACATGATCGTTATTCCTCTATAAATACCTATGTTTCCAGTGAATTTTTTAAACACTTTTCATTGTTCTTCTCTCCTCCTTCTTCTCTTTCATTTTCTAAACAAAAATATATGCATACTCTGCCAAATTTCAACCATAATCAAACTCAATCACCATTAGTTTGATTCTTTATCATTTTCTCTCTAATTTCTATCACCTCTCTCACTCAAATCAAGCTCTAAGTGCTATTCAAGGATTATAGGATCATTTGTAATCAAGATTGAAGTTCTGAGTTTGTAAATCTCTATAAAATCAAACCAATATATTTGTGGGTGTGATTGTAGCCCGTGAAATCAATTGGATGTGCTTAGTAGTCCATAAATCTAGTGGGTGTGCTTGTAGGCCGGAAATCAAGTGGTTCTACCCAGAGGCTTGGATTCTGGAGGGTGTGTCTCGTAACCTTAAAATCGAGATTGTATTTTCATTTACTAGTTGAAAAGAAATCCGTACAAGGAATTGTACGGGACTGGATGTAAGGTAACTCTAAACCAATACAAAATCCCGGTGTGTTCTTTCCTTTTACTCTTACTGCATTTACTGTTTATCTGCGTTTTGGTTCTTTAATTGTTTATGTAATTGTTAATCTCAATATTCTAAGTATAGTTTCAAAAAGATTCATATAAATTAGAAAACACTATTCACCCCTCCTCTAGTGTTAATTTAGCCTTAAGATCCCTATTCTGCAATCTTACATAACCCTATGTTCTGAAGTATTGTCATTAAGAAGTGATTGAATGGGGGTACTACACATTACATACACATATATCGGTGGCAAGCCAAGTATCCAGAAGGTGGCCTATGAGAAAATTCTCCTCTTGATGGCAGAAGCACGTCATCCTCTGGGATACCGTATTATGAGCAAATGCTTTGTAACATCCAGTATGAAAGAATTGAAGGAGCTTTCTCCAGAGGATCAAGCAAGACTTTGAAGTTAGGAGGAGTGCGACCGACGATGGGGCCCATTGGAATTAGGCGACCATATTGGCCTGAAATTATGGAAGTGGTGGATCCCGCTGGGAGTAACGATGACTCTGCTTTAGAAAGAGTTGAGTTCCCCTCAACTAATTTGCACCAAGAAGATTTGCGCATCATTCTATATAACAAAGCGTGTATTCAAAATAGTCGGGTATGCCTAATCTCTAAATTATAAACTCTACCATAGTTGATACATGAAATCCAGAAGATTATTGATGTGTACCAACCACTGATCAGATTCCAAGTATTAACCAGGGGTGTGTATGATGTGTAATCTAAGTGAGAACGGGTTCGGTATCCTGAACGCTTTGAACAAACCATTCCATGTAGATGGCTTACTCACACCGGAAAGAGCGATCTGCATCACCTGTTAATATCTTTTCTTCTATACTTATCCATTATCGATCGATGATCGATAATGGATCCGCTGTCCGAAGCGAAATGGAAAGCCCTTCCTATTCCAAGTACACTGACTATGCAATGACAGGACCAATCCAAAGCGAGCAACTATAGATCGATGGGTCCGAGTCAAGTAGAGAATTCTCAGCATAAGTCGATTTTAGTTCTCTAGAAAGTGATAACGGCATGAGCTGCATACAAGACGCTACCCTAAGCTATTATCACCTCGCAGAAAAACCAAAATCAATCTGCAAGATGGTGTGCCAGGATCGACTGTGTAACATGGTTCAAATTAAATCTGACTCTGTGGATGAAGATACTAAAACATGTTGAGCACTGGGCAAAACCCTAACTTCGTTCCATGAAAAATTCAAGACTTGATTTGCTATCTTCTTCTACAAAGTCGCAATCAGGTTGAATCTTCCACTGTATCTGTCGCCAACATAACTTCATCACCTATCATTAATGTAGTAATATGCCAAAATCCATATCACCAACCTTCAAAATGAAGAAAAGTGATTTGATCTCTGGTTCAAGACAACCCAAACTAGGGTATTGGATGGATCAGATCGACAACACCTTGAAACGGAGGAGATCATGAAAGTGGGACCTGCTTAGAACGACGGCGGTAGTTCCAGGAAGCGGCGGCTGATGGCGTTGGTGGGGAGATTGACGGCGGCAGCTCCTAAATGGACGGAGAGCTTGGATCGGCAGGATAGGGCTTGAAGAAGATCAGATCGGATGGTGGACAAAGGCTCAGATTTAATGGAAATGAAGTGAAGCGGGGGGGTTGGCTCGTATAAAAAGAAAGAGAAAGGTGAAAAAATTGTAAAGTTCTTGGATTGGTATAGATTCGATCCAATTGGATCAGTATCGATCCAAATTTACTCCTCCAAATGGTCTCGAATTTTCCCTATTCGACCTACTCGATGTCTGTATTCATTCTAGAAATTACCAAGTCAAGATCACTCCATAATTATGAACAATGAAGATTCACACTAAGAGGTGGACAGTTAGCCGGTACATCATAAATAGCTTTTCAAGATGGCCAAATACGACCAATGAACCTTCTTAAAACAGAAACCCAAAGATAAACAATTCCAGAGTGCACCTTGTTTTTAATGAATGCATACTCTGAGGGGCAAATGTTAATCGGGTTTTTTAACCCAACTAAATTCAATGGGAGTTAGAACATTCAAATTAAGCCAAAACAACTGGAGACTTGATGAAAAAGCCTAAAAATACAAGATAAAGGACCCAAAGAAGTTTGAGCCAAAAATATGCCATCGTTTTGGATCGGCACCGATCTGATTCAATTGGATCGATACCGATTCGAATTTATAGTTCCCGGTGAACCCAATCCTTTTGCATTGTGACTCTATGCCTTAACCAAGCTCACCCAACAAGTTTGGTAACATTTCACACATTCAAGTTTAAGTAGTGAAGGTTCATCTGATTCATAATACAGTTCAGTCTAACCCATGGGAGAATCATCATCAAAACAAGTCAACAAGCTACGAAATTATGCGGAGAGCATCACCATGAATTAACAACCTTGACCAAACAAATTAGAGCCAAAAATTGGCTAAGGATTTGGATCGACACCGATCCAATTGAATCGGATCGATACCGATCCAAAACGTTGGCCAATTTCGGCTCCAAACTTTCTGAGCTCTCTCTGCATGATGACTATAGGCTGCTTACAAAGCAATTCTTCACCCAAGAGCTTTCCAACCCCTATAAATACCATCTCATCCGCAACAGAAAAGAGATATGCTTTGATCTCTGTTGAAACTCTACCATTGTTTCTTCACCCTTCTTCTCCCTCACAACAGCCATCAAAGGGCAACTAAGATCCTTCCAGTTGTCTCTAAAAATGGTGGCTTGAACTGACTTAGAAAAGAAGAATCATATTGTAATCCAAACTCCTTTGTAACAGCAGTTGATCAATAAATGCTATAAAGTGGATGTAGGCTTCGTTAAAAGCCGAATCACTATAAAAATCTCTTGTCTCTTTACTTTTTCGGTGATTTACTATTGCTTTTTCTATTTTATTTTCCTTGATAAACAAGACTAGTGCTTTCACACTCAAAACTAGGTCGATCTGTTTTTAGGTTAACATTTTGGTGCTTTCACTGAGAAACCAGGGTGTTGATCCATTTGTTGGGTTAACAGATATAGTCAAGGTAATATTCTAGTTTACACAAACACACACACACATGTGTGTGTGTGTGTGTGTTTTTTTTCCACCCTAGGAAATGAATATACAAATAAGTTGTTTAAAAAATATTATATATATATATATATATTGCATGTATGTATAATATTGTATATGTATATATGTATGTATGTGCTTTCGGCTAGAGAAAAATTTAAAAAAATTCGAATTAAAAAATAATTTATGAATTGTTTTAAAACAAAATTTGATTTTTAAATCATATAAACATGTGTGCGTAATATATGTAAGTTTGTGATCAAATTAAATAATTGTTAATTCTAATATTCGTGAATACATATACATAAACATATGCATACATACATATATACACACACATGCTGTAAAAGTTAATGTATATTATTTATTTCTGTATGGAAGTTCATAATTAAAAAAAATTGTAAAATTAATAAGGATCTAATTAAAAAATATTTTATTTGGTCAACATATGATTTGATCAAAATACATACATATATATAAATGTGAATGTATGTGTATATATATTAGTTGTTTACATACTTAGATATATAATATCATTTTGTATTATAAAAAAATTTAACTATTATTTTAATATATGAATATGTGTATACATATATATTTACGTTTTTAAAATTGGAAAAAGATTATTTTCATATTTATATTTATTAAATATAAATGATTTTAAATTTGAAATTAACAGATATTTTCGAATCTAGATCTAGCTTTGAAATTTGAAATTTGAATTTGAATTTGTGGTCAATATTTATTTATAAATATTACTTTATTTCTATATATGTGTATACATATATAATAATAATATTCCTTTACATTATAATATATATACATATATTTATTTATTTAAGTATGAAAATAATTTTATATATCACATCCACATACATTAGACAACACATATGTATAAGAGGGGCTAATATGTCCGTTGCGGTGTAAATCTAAGCACTTAGATACGGGCATGTTAAACCATGCACATTGTATATGTTGCACATGCACATACATGTACATGTATATATGATATGCATGTACATATTATATAATACAAAATATTATATCATACCAAACTTTATTAACAAATAAAATAAAATAATGATTTATTAAAATTTATTAAGATCAAATCTAAATCAATTTAGACTTCATAGGCTCAATAAGATTAGTTAGTGGATAACTACGGATAACTAGGGAATGACTCACTCGAGGGTTTTCTTTTGGTTAATATAACTAAGGTCAAATAAAGAATCTCTAAGTGACGATGTTAAACAGTTCCCTCGGCATGATAATATTGTGAAACTTCAATATGGACACTCAACTTTGATTATAGTCAAATTGTAGCAAGACGTCCATTGAACGACTATAGTTGGATCTGAGTTGAAGTATTTGATCTCAAACGCTATTTAATAGAGAATTTGTCTCCTTATTTATACGAGGTTAGTATCACGATCAATTATGGTCAACTCAAAGTCAAAGTATCTATCCAGAGTAGTACAGATAATAATAATAATTATTATCATTGAACTAAGGATTGGTGTTTGGACTAATCGAGTTGAATGTGGAAGATACTAGAATTTTGACCAAAACCAAATCCGCAAGTCCTAATGTGATAAAATGTTGATGAAAAGAATTGGTGTAAATAACCATTATTATCAAGTACCGCTTATAATAAATAAATTTGATTTTGACGAATAGATGTGCAAGCGCTAAATTTAGCCAAAATGTCAATCCACTAACTAAGATGATATATAAACATTAATATTTGAAGTATATGATATTAATCGTCGACTGAATTCACACCTTTGTGTCGCACAACCATAATAATGAACACTCTAAAAACCCACATGATTTAATTAATTTATAATCATTGTAAACTAATTAATACTTATGAAATATTAATTATTAAATTTTATATGTTTTATTTGAATTCCATAAGTATTTAGTGAAGTCCGTATATAAAAGTTATATACGCATGTGTCAAAATATGGTATCGATAAAATATTTAAATTGAAGTTAAATATATTAATTTCTATTGGAAACTTTTTAATGCCTATATTTCTTTTTCATGGTCAACCATGCATGATGAAGGAGGAGAGAATTTGATGAGATTTAATGAGAAATTAAATAGGAAAGGTTTCAAATGAGAGAATTGAAAGGTTATGTAACATCCTAGTATTTTATTGTCTTGATTTTGAATATTTAATTAATTTTAAATATTTAAATAATTGATTTTTTAACAAAATCTAAATAAATTATATTCTAATATATGGACTGATTGAATATTTGAATTGTGAATTAAATATTAATTAAATGGATTATATACCTTATTTGACTCCTTTTAATTAATAAATAATAATGGCAGGCTTGTTATTGTAAATCTATTTACTATAATAAATAGTTCGAATAAATAACATGAAAATAATTTGTGAATAAAACAACTTAATTTTTGTTAAAATATTTTTAATTGAATTCATAGGATTTTTCCATAATTTTTAATTTGGAAAATATTTAAATTATCGTTTGACGTATTTACGGCAAACGTTCGAATTTTTGACATTTCATAGAATGAAATAACCATGGTTTATTATTGTTGTTTTGTGATCATGTCGCATTTTTGTGTGCGACTGTATTTTTTGTTGTCGTCCACAGTTCGTATGCGAGCGGAATTCTGTGTAGTGATTCTGGGAATTACAAAATAAACACAAATTCAACACTTTAATCAATTCAACTATTCTGACATCTCCTTTTTCCCTCTCTCTTTTACATTTTCATTTTACAGTAAACTAAGTGGAGGCAACATTCAAAAATCAAAATCTAGGTATTTACTTATCGAAAAATTATAAAGCTAGATTCTTTGAGTTCGTATGAGTGGGATCTACGAATCTATATGCGTTTGGTAGAGTGCTGTTGTAGTTCGTGATGTTCGACATTGTAGGGTGAAGCTAGGGCTTGATTTTTGGCGACATTTAAGCATCGATTGGCAAAACAGAGATTGGATTTGAATTTGTTGGGTCAAAGAGCATCGGGGGCCGCGAAATAGTGGAGTGCAGTTCAATTTTGGGAGGAATGGCAAATTAGGGTTCTCATAGGTAAGCTTCAGGCCACGATCTACTAGGTGGAGCTAAGCTTGAATGTTTGGTCTGAAGTATCGAGCTCTGGAAGGGAAGCTTGGTGACAAAGACAGAATTGAATTTCATTGAGAGTTGTTCCATGTCATTAGGATGCGTGCACGCATGGAGATGGGTTTTGTGCATGTACAGTTTTTTTTGGTGAAGGAAGAAGAAAGGTTTGGAGGAGGGATTTGTTTGTATGGTAATTAAGTGTGTGATTAGTTTAATTAATGAATTATTTAATTTTGAAAACTTTAAAAATGAATATCTCTCTCATACGAGGTCCAATCGAAACGCGATCTTTTGTGTTGCGTTCATAAGAGCTATATCTACATGCTGGGATTGGATTCTTCAATTTTGGAGCTACTAGAATTTTGAGCTAAAATCAAATGTCATTTAATTTCAGATCAAACCGGAACACAAAAGCAACAAACTGTAATTTCGGTAAGTTTACATACCTTTAAATAAATTATATGATATCTGTGTTGCTATAGATTATTGTTGAATACTTGGATTATAGTTGATATTTTTAATAAAGTATAATTAATGATAAAATTATAGTTATTTAGTTTAATGACGTTCAGTGTAGTCAAATTAGTTATATTTTGTTTGTGACATCTATTTAGCACAATAAAACACCGTTCTACTATAACTAAATTGAACATATTATTTTGGACATCTATCAAGCAGAATAAACCACCATTCTATGCTTGCCAAGCAAAAAGATTATTGTTTGACTGTTTATTTGGATTTGAATTCCCGCTTGAAAAGCGAATTGCATAAATAACCATTATTTTGCATGGGCTTTTATAGAGAGACCCGAAGGTGTTTCTCCCCATTATTAATATTCTATTTTATGCTTCTTACTCATATTCTTATGATGCTTACATTGATGTTTGGTTGAAATACTTTCGACATACTATATGATTGTGTAAGTGTCGTTACAGCGATTATCCTTGTACCGTCACTTATGAAATATCATCTCCTTAAACCATTGTTATGTGTTGAATTTGAGCTTGTATTTTTACAAAATAAATGTTTGGTCGTGTTTTTGCACTTTGAAAGTTATTTAAACTATCTTTTCAAGTATTTTGAGATTTTTGAAAATAAAGGATAAGTAATGATTAGAATTTATAAAAGGAGTTATAAATTTAATCAGTTATCTTTTGGGATAATTAATGTTGTTCTAAATTTATAAAGAGATTATAAATTAGATTAATGTCGTTTTAAATTTATAAAAGATCATAAATTGGATTTATTTATCTTTCGGGATAAATAATGTTTTTTAAATTTATAAAGGTTGTTTACCTTAAAAAATTTGTAAATTCTTTTCAAATGGGTTTGTATTTGTACAAGTATTTGAAAAGAATTGGAGGTTTAAATATATTCTCAATTCTTATTTAACTATAATAAAGTTAATTAATAAATTTATTACTGAGAGTTTAAAGTTAGTTAATTGATTTAATAAAAGTGTTAAAATTAATTAACTGATTTTAATAAAAGTCTTCAAACTTATTTAACTGATTTAATAAAGGTTTTTAAAGTGAAATTAATTAATTTATTAAAAGAGTTACAAATTTGATTAATTGTCTCTTAGGATAATTAATGTGGTTTTAAATTTATAAAAGAATTATATCAATTATCTTTTAGGATGATTAACATTGTTTTAAATTTTTAAAAGCATTTTAATTGATTTATTATCTTCTGGGATAATAAATGTTGTTTGAAATTTAAAAATGTTAGTTTATAAATTAGAAAATCTTTTAAAAGGAATTGTTTGAAAATAAAGCTAAGTGTAAATTGTTTTGGGTTTGTAGTAAATAATGTTTTAATGACATTTGCCTTTGACCCTTCTTTTTAATACACTTAGAAATTTAATTACCTCTTGAAAAAAATATTTTTAAAGGGTGTTTTTTAAAGTATTTACAAATATTTGTGATGTGAAAATCAAGCACAAGTGTGAGTCAAATATTTTAAAAGCTTGATTCATTTATTGGTGGTAAGTGCACGCGATTAAATTTCCATACACAATCATTTTGATATTCCTAGCTGTTGATTTATTGACTATCAATTTTGATCCTACTATCTACTTTGTATTTAGTTTATTCAAGACGGTTTTTTGTTCTTTTGAGCATTGATGTCCTTTGCCGAAAATGACTAAAACAAAAGAGCGCGTGTGGGCCGAGCTATTTGGAGTTGGTCCTATTAGGGTATTTTCACATGTACTCTAGATTGCTTTTGGTTTATGCCCATTGAGATGTGAAATACTCGGATTCACGGTAAGGTTGGAGGGGTCCGGCTTGGAGGTTTCCGAGAACCATCGTAGTTTACAAGTATATTTCTAGAGGTATATTTTCGGTAAGGGGGATGCACCCTCCTAGTCATTGTTGAAAAAACTTCTTTTTCCTTGTTTAATTCAAAATTAAGAATCTTTTTCTTGATTGTACGGAGAAGTGCCTAGAGATCTTTTCAATGTTTAATCATTTGTTTCCACTCTTTCAAGTCTGGTTTTGTTTTGACTTGTTTCCATTATTTCATCTATGGATGTTTTTCTTATGAGGTAAAAACTCATTATGTGTCTAACGGCGTAGTCTCACAGAATTATTATATGTTCACCATATTACTTGAGTTTTCTTATGTTGGTTTTCCAGACTGATTCTGGTGTTATTTTATTATAGTGTTCGGGTTAGAATGAGTATTTTTCTAGGTTGTCACTAGTTGGACAAGGAGCTCATGGAGTAGAGCTAGATGTTCACCTACCGTAATATTTTTATTTTCCACTATATTATTATATATACTCATCAGCAATTGTAAGGCTAGGAAGTTATAATTGTCCAGAATGCTGAGTTTGTTCTTAACTCTAATATACCTTGTATTTTAGAGTGATAGTTTTTACTGTCTTTGTTATATTCTATATTATTATTCTGTTGTGAGATTATATTTCTCTTGTTCGTTTTCTTTTTCTTTCTACACTAACAATCTATCTTTTTGATGATTAGATGTTTGGCATCAGAATATCGTGGATGTATTTGGAGTCGACTTTCGATGGTCGAAAAGGCGAGTCGATACATTTGGTATTAGAGTTGAAGGTTAAGCGAGAACCTTTGCTTTAGTGGGGTAAACTCATTAGAGATAGGGTAAGTGGCACCCTAGAATGAGTTAAGAGTATTACATACACGAGAGCATATTTTTTATTGCTATTAAAACGTACTGTGTTAATTGGTATATTGAATGGTTTGTGAATTCTGGTCAAGACATCGGACACCACGGTGTCGATAGGGATTTCTAAACACTTGAATAAGGCAAACGAACACGGTGTTGATTTTTGTAAATTTGGTAAATGAAATATTTTACCGAGGATTATATATTTTATATATAAAGGAATAATTTTCTAATTTATATAGTTATTTATGGTGTGTTTTTTTGTTAATGATAATATTTATTTATTATCATTATTATTTGATTTGTCATGCTCGAATAGTTTAGGAGCATTGACTACTGGTTGTTAGTTGTTAATTTACGCTTGACCAGTTTATGAGCGTTTATTGTTTTGTTAATTGTGAGTGAATTATAACGAATCCCTTATGAATTAAGTTTCACAATTTGACTATAAGGTGTTCGATGAAATTATTAAGTCAAATGTCATCTTTTAATAAAGTTGTTTAATAGAATCTAAGTAGGAAGAAAAGACATTAAGAGAATAAATATTTGTGAAAAGTTTATTATAATAAAGGAAAAGTTATTATAATATAAGGTGATTTTAAAGGTACATTTTATATGAGTATGGTATATTTAAATGATTTATAAATGGTGTTTTATAAGTAAAAAGCGTTTTTAAGAATTTAAATGCTATTATTGTTTGATATTGATTTCAAAAAGATTTTGGAAAAAGTAATGGTAGTATTACTTAGAAATAATTATAAGTATAAATATTTCAAAGAGAATTTTTAATGAAAATACTTTTCTTTGGATAGTCGGTGAAAACGTCTCGATTTATTTTGTGGTAATCTGAATAATCTTTTAAGTGACGGTCGAATGTTTGTTTAGACGAACAGTGTAGTGTACTTAGTACCTTGGTCTCTTTATCGTTGCGCCATCAAAATGAGTTTAAATCCGAACGAGCCCAAAGCGAGTGTTGGTGAATAAACTGTAAAAGTTATTATATATATATATAATGGGAATATATGTAGTATGATTTCAAAAAGGTTTTGAAATAAATAAAAAACCGGGTATTTAGTTTTAAGTTTTTTTAAAGGAAATTGATTTAAAATAAAAAGTATTTTTATAAGAAAATGTTTTCATAAATGAAAATTTAAACTCTTAGATAGAGAAAGGATAATTTAACTCAAGTTTTTAAATGGGTTAAATTGGATAGAAAGGTTTTAATAAGCATTTTTATATTAAAACAATAGCTCTCAATTAACCATCTAAGACCGATAAAATATTTGATGTTATTGGGCTGACTAGTAAACATCTTTACATTAGGAATGTCTAAGGAAAGTAGATTCGAGGATAAAGTTTGGATACCAGCATCCTACTCTTCTTAGTTACTTACTAGACCGATGTTAAAGGGGTCGAAAAGTTGACTCAGTTTTAAGACTTATATTTTGTTTGGGCCTCCATTTGAATTTTAAGAAAAATAAAAATAAATAAATAAAATTGACATTTTGTATATACTCTTAGGATTTAGAAGAGTATTATATAAGTAAATAAAAGTGGAGTAAGTTTTTAATTTAATATTTTATAAAGACTTGTCTTTATAAAATGTTTATAAAGTTAAGTGAAAATTTATGAAATAATTCATAAATAATTTTAGTATTGAATGAAATACTATAAATAAAAATGAAAGTGATTTAGAAAAAGATTGGTGTAGTAAAATTAAGTATGTAAATTGTATGTAGATCATTTTATTCGTATGGTTCTCAATCTAGGATTCCCGTACATAACTTCAGGGTGATTCACACCGGTTTGAAAAAGGATTTCTCACTTGATTATTATCAACAAACGGTTGATTCGAATTCTTGATGTGATACAGATGTTTTCTATCATAGTATATGGCTATGTAAGGAGAACGAAGGTTTCTAGTTCGCACTAGGGCAATCGAGTGAGTGATACTATTCGGAAGTGAAGTTTATGTATCCGAGCAAGTGCTCGGATCTAATATTGCCTACGGATGATTTATGTACATCATACGGCCTTAAGTATATTATTACGCTTTGTTGTATGGCTTAGGAAATTATCTATACCCTTGGACGATCGAGAAAGTTGCGGACTTAAGAAAAATTTCAAAATCTTATTTGCTAGTCACTTAACATTTCAAATAATGTTAAGAGTCGGTTTATTCCTTTATGGAATTTGATTTGATTGATAGTATGATTCTATAGACTACGGTTTATAAATTTGTTGTTTGTTAGGACTTAAATCCCGGCGCTTTTGAAAAGGTGATTTCGAAGGAATTTGTGAAAATAATATTATTATCTTGAAAGTATTGGTGAAGTATTATTATTTTAGAATATTTGAAAAAGATTTTTGTGAAGTGATTTTTTAAATATCTTGGTTATGACTAAAGTTGGGCGATTAATAGTTTACTGATTTGGAAGACTCGCTAGGTATATTTGTTTACTCCAGTTGTTGTTTTAGAAGGAATCAGAATACCAGTGGATGCTCCATGTTGTTTTGATTTTAGAGTTATACCATGCCCTGGTAGGAGGAGCCCCCTCCTTATCATAATTGATTTTGGTTTTGATATATGTTTCTCTTTGGAGAAATTTGAAAAAATATTTTGAAAAAAAAATACTCGGGGATTTAGTTCTAAATTTATCTTTGGAAAAGATTGGATGCTTAATACTTTATTACAGAGTATTCTTTGTATTTTAACGTATGGTTGTTATATTATTTATATTGTTGGTGTATTGTTCTTTTGAAAACATGATTGTCTTTTGAATTATATAAGTACAAGATAGGTATAGGGATGCAAGAGATTACTATTTGATTTCTTGCACACCTGCATTCGCATTTAAATCGTAAGTTGCTTGCAAAAATAAAAATCAATGAAATAGACGTATGTAGTAATTTTAAAATTTGGTGATTGACTAATGATTTTATGCCCCAAATATGGGAGGCCACTTGGCTTTTGTTTTCTTTTATTGATTTGGGCCAGTTGTAGCGAGTTATAGTTTTTCCAGATCAGCCGCACAAAGAAGGTGCTGCCGAAATTTTTCGCAATATTAGGAATTTCTAAAAACTTAAGGGTTTGGTGACATTTTCTTCCTTTGGGAATTCCGTGAATGGAATTCTTTTAAGGGGGGAGAATGAAACATCTCAGAATTTTATCGTTTTGATTTTGAATATTCAATTGATTTTAAATATTTTAATGATTGATTTTAAAAAAAATCTAAATAACTTATATTTAATATATATGGATTGATTGAATATTTGAATTGTGAATTAAATATTAATTAAATGGATTTAACACCTTATTTGACTCCTTTTAATTAATACATAATAATGGCAAGTATGTTATTGTAAATTTATTTATTATAATGAATACTTTGAATAAATAACAAGAAAATAATTTGTTAATAAAACGACTTAATTTTAATTAAATATTTTTAATTGAATTGATAAGATTTTTTTGTAATTTTTAATATGGAAAATATTTAAATAATCATTTGACGTAATTTACGGCAAACGTTGGAATTTTTGACATTTCATAAAACTAAATAACCACTGTATTTTATTGTTGTTTTGTGATCGTATTGCATTTTCACGATCATGTTTTCGTTTTATCGTTCGCAATTCGTTTCATGAACAGAATTCTATGTAGCAAGATATTGGGAATTACAAAATAAACACAAATTCAACACTTCAATCAATTCAACAATTCTGACTTCTCCTTTTTCCCTATCTCCTTTACATTTTCGTTTTACATTAAACTAAGAAAATGGAGGAAACATTCAAAAATCAAAATCTAGGGATTTACTCATCGTAAAATTATAAAGCTAGCTTCTTTGAGTTTATATAATTAGGATCTATGAATCTATATGCATTTTTTAGAGTGTGGTTGTAGTTTGTGATGTTCGATATTGTTAGGTAAAGCTAGGATTTGATTTTTGGCAAGATTTAAGCATTGATTTGCGAAACGGAGATTGGATTTGAGTTTGTTGGATTGAACAACATTAGGCGCCGTGAAATGGAGGAGTGCGGTTTAAATTTGGAAGGCGCAACAGATTAGGGTACGCATAGGCAAGCTTTAGGTCATGATCTACCAAGTGGGGCCGAGCTTGGAAATTTTTGGTCCGAAGTGTCGAGCTCTCAAAGTGATGCTCGATGGCAAGGCGTAACTGAATTTCATCAAGAGTTGCTCCGTGTAGCTGGATGCGTGCATGCTTGGAGATGGGTTTTGTGCATGTACAGTTTTTTTAGTGAAGGAAGAAGAGAAAGGTTTTGGGGGGATTTTTTTATATGGTAATTAAGTGTGCAATTAGTTTAATTAATGAATTTTTAAATTTCAAAAAAAATTAAAATGAATATCTCTGTCATAGGTCCAATCGAGACGTGGTGTTTTGCATTGCTTTCATAAGAGTGATATCTACATGTTGAAACTAGTTTCGTCGAGTTTGGAGCTAGAGGAATTTTGAACTAAAATCAAATGTCGTTTGATTTTAGATCAAACCGAAACGCGAAAGCATCAACTGAAATTTCGGTGAGCTTACTCATCTCTAAATAAATTATATGATATCTGTGTTGCTATAGATTATTGTTGAATGCTAAGATGATATTTGATAGTTTTAATGAAGTATAAATTAATGATAAAATTATAGTGATTTAATTTAATTACATTTAACATAGTCAAATTATTTATACTTTGTTTGTGACATCTATTTAACAAAATAAAACACCATTCAGATATAATTAAATTGAGTAGATTATTTTGGACATCTGTCGAGAAAAATAAATCACCATTCCTGCTTGCCAAGTAAAAATATTATTGTTTGACTGTTTGTTTGGATTTGAATACCCGCTTGAAAAGCGGATTGCATAAATAACCATCATTTTGTAGGGGACTTTTATAGAGAGTCCCGAAGGGGTTTCTCGCCATTATTAATTTATTGTTATATGCATCTTACTCATATTCTTATGTTGCTTATATTAATGTTTGGTTAAAATATTTGTGACATACTATTTGATTATGTAAGTGTCGTTACAGCAATTACCGCTGTACCGTCAGTTATGAAATATCATCTCCTTAAACCCTTGTTGTGTGTTGAACTTGAGCTTGTATTTTTACAAAATAAATGTTTGATCATATTTTTGCACTTTGAAAGTTGTTTAAACTATATTTTCAAGTATTTTGAGAATTTCCAAAATAAAGGATAAGTATTAATTAAAATTTATAAAAGGAGTTAGAAATTTAACTAATTATCTTTCGGGATAATTTACGCTGTTTTAAATTTACAAAGAGATTATAAACTTAATTAATTATCTATTGAGATAATTAATGTCATTTTAAATTTAAAAAAGATTATAAATTTGATTTAATTATCTTTTAAGATAATTAATGTTGTTTAAATTTATAAAGGTTATTTACCTTAAACATCTTGTTAATTCTTTTCAAATGGGTTATAAGGATTTTATAAGTATTTGAAAAGAATAAGAAGTTAAAATATATTCTTAATTATTATTTAATTATAATAAATTCGATTAATAAATTTATTAATGATGTTTAAAGTTAATTAACTGATTTAATAAAAGTATTTTGAAGTTAATTAACTGATCTAATAAAAGTGATTAAAGTTAGTTAACTGATTCAATAAAGGTGTTTAAAGTTTAATTAATTAATTTATTAAAGGAGTTACAAATTTGATTAATTGTCTCTTGGGATAATTAATGTGGTTTTAAATTTATAAAAGAATTATATCAATTTTAAATTTATAAAAGAATTATATCAATTATCTTTTAGGATGGTTAACATTATTTTAAATTTATAAAAGCATTTTAATTGATTTATTATCTTTCGGGATAACAAATATTGTGTGAAATTTATAAATGATAGTTTGTAAACGGGAAAATCTTTTAAAAGGAATTGTTTGAAAATAAAGCTAAGTGTAAATTGTCTTGGGGTTATAGTAAACTATATTTTAATGACATTTGTCTTTGACCCTTCTTTTTAATACACTTAGAAATATAATTAGCTCCTTGAAAAGAATATTTTTAAAGAGTGTTTTAAAAATATTTACAAATATTTGTGATGTGAAAATCAAGCACAAGTGTGAGTAAAATGTATTGAAAGCTTGATTCATTTATTAGTAGTAAGTGCATGCAATTAAATTTCTATATACAATCATTTTGTTATTCCTGATAGTTGATTTATTGATTATCGATTTCAATTCTACTATCTACTTTGTAGTTCGTCTATTCAAGATGATTTTTGCTCTTTCAAGCATTGATAATTTTTGCCGAAAATAACTAAAAAAATAGCGAGTTGGGGCCAAGCTGTAACGATACGACTTTTCGACGCTCGAAAGTCGACATTAATACGTCCACTGTATCAACTGCCAAGCAATCGAATGTCGGAAAACCGAATTGTTATGGAGAAAAAGAAGAGGTAGAAGAAGACAGAAGAAAAGAGAACAGAAAAACACAGAAACAAAATTAATATCAGAATCTCACATTCGCAGTAGAACAACATATAATAGATAAATGAATAATCTTTAAATCAAAGAACTATATAATTTTATACATCTTATCATCATCAGAGTTTACAACAACAATATACAACACAACTGGACAGTTATACAAACTTGTCCTCATACAGAATACATAGCGGAATAAATAATATCATATACAAGTGATATGTCTCGCCATCCTGCTCGCCACTTGGGCTCCACAGCATCTCCTGAATCCAGAATGACCTGATAACCTGACTCTAGACTGCCCGTGTGGAAATTGGTGGGCACCCAGAGTTTAGGAAGGAAACAATAAACTCCAGGTCAGTCATGGTGACTGGTGTGAGAACTTAAAACAGTTTTTATCTTTAAGACAACAACAACAAAGGAAGTAAAAGACATTCACAATGCTTTTGGAAAATGAAACTACCATAAGACCTCCCACCACACACACAATGCAAACGCAGAATTGGAGGAGATTTCTTCTTATGATAGTCAAACATGCTTACTACGCAAAATCACTTTAATATTATTATTAGTGCATAGTGGAAAACATTTCGAAAGTATAATATTAATCTTAGCCAACATACAACCATTATTGTATGCCTACTATAGCTACTACGTACATTCAATAGCAGGTTACCGCCACATTCCATAGTAGGTTATACAACTAAAACCGTACAAGGTTCGTATTGTTTCTTTGGATTTCCAACAAATGGTCAGGCAAAGGAACTTCCTTACACCGAAATGGAAACGCCTCTGGAAAGACGCCCCGAGAGTCAACCTGCTCTCTGCAAACACAAGGCCGATGCTACCTCACGCTGTACATCTGTAACTAGGTAGCTAACACACAAGCTATGCCATCCCCCGGTCGTTACCGACCTTTATCCGAGGATCCTCAACCACAAAGTATAATAAATTTGCAGCATCAACATAGGTAAAATATCTGGGCTCCATACCATGATATCACCTTTTATCCAGAAGGAAATGACATACCCTAGGGGCGCGACCCCTAACAACCTTGCCGCCACATTCCTGTTTCGACCATTACCGGGTTGTGAGGCTCGACGAAGTCTCGTCCACAAAACTACACTTTTCACAAAGCCACGCTTTGATCAACAAATGATCAACAACACTTCGTATGCCACATTACCAAATTGGGAATGTATCACTAGTAACCATCAACTACATAACCTCTGAGCTCGTATGTCTCAGAGAAGGGTGTTAAGCTAAGAGAATAAATTCTCCGCCACCAACAGAAATGTATTTGATAGAAACCAGCTTTACATCTCAAAGTGTAACGTCAGACACACATCCATACAAGTCTGTTCCAGGATCGAACGGAACCGAAGGAACTTCAAAAGAAGCCCTTGCAATCCGGATATTCACTAATCACGTCCGGACTTCCCATCACAAGAAGAGTGATATAAATCTCTATACCAGAGCAACTCGGTGCAGAGACATTCGACAGGTTGTCCTTTCATTTTCGAAAATACCCGATCTTCACTCCGGTCTTCAATACGATCCATATCGTCGTATCACTAATTCGGAATGGGTTATATGACACAAAGGTCTTTTCCCGGCTACCCCGAATAGTGAGCACAATATTTAAAACATATGGATATAGGATTTCAATTAAGTCACAACTTATTACCCAAATCCTTTCCTTTAAATGGTTTAAACAAATTACCATTTTAAATCTTTAAACAAAAGGATTTACTTCATAAAGTTTACCTAGTTTCACAAAGATTCATTCACAGATTTCCAAATCAATTTCCATTTCAATTGGATTAACCCATTAAATCTTTAAATTAAGATTTAATTTATAGCTTTCAAAACTATTCACAATTCAAGTCTTTTATAATATAAAAGATACACCTTTTAAAATCTTCTTTGATTTCAAAATAAAACTTAATCATCTTCACAAAGGTTAATTCATAGTTTTTCTAAACTATTCACAATTTTATTTCAACTTGAAATGTTTCGATACAAATTGGAAATCTTTTCACTTTATGAAAGCTATTATTCTCTGAAAACGGATAGTTTTCGTTTTGGGAAAAACTGGTTACAATTACACAGGTTAAAGCCATCCAAGTACAAATCTTGGATTTAAATTTAAATTTCCAAAACCATATTTTAAATGGTTAAAAACCCATATAAATACCTTTTATACTTATAAAATCTTTTAAACCAAAATTCCCAAATTATTGAATTCAATTTCAAAATGTTGAATTCAAATTTAAATCAAATGTTTTAAATTCCAATTTTATTAAGTTATTTAAAATAACTTTTATTTTGAAACTCATTTTCGAAAACTTTCAATTCCAATTCCAAAACTATTTTGGATTCAAAAATTCAATTTTTTTCAAAATTGATAAATCTGTGACTTAACCGATTTCCACGTGAAATCCACATTTGTGTATGTATTGTGTAGTCCATGGTTTAACACAATAGTGCAACAACATTCAACCATCACAGATCAAATATAACAATATAATTTGATAAGCGGCCTAAACTATAACGCTTATCTTTCATTCACGAATCACAGATATATCTATCACAGATAAACAATTTACAAATCACAACACACATCAGGATATATCACAAAACATCACATATCAAAGATGTCAAACAATTCAACATCTAATATAATCCAAACATCCATAAGTAGGATTACTTCAATTATCTGATCAGATAAATTTCCAAAGTTATTTCCTTTTTTTAAAATAAATTTCTTTATCTCTTCAAATCTATTTAAAACCAATTTTTAAATAAATCCTTTAACTTACAAATAATATTACCCGAAATCCATTTATTAAGGCTTTTTCCCAAAATTTGGAATTTAATTCAATATAGTCAAAAAATAAGATTTTTATCTTTTTAAAACTCCTTTTAAATTTATCCAATTCTCAAAAATAAAATTTCACAATAAAATTTCAACTTGAATTTCAAAAATCCAATTTTATTTATTTCTGGTATCCAACGATACCAAAAATATATTCGGCTAAATTTTAGCCTTCAACAATCCCAATTCACAAATATAATCACACGGCGATTATAAATAAACAACACACAACATATGAAATAAATTCAAATATTTGAGGAATCCAGTTGGATCCCTCCAACCTGTTTCCCTGCATCCATGGATGTTATCACAATACCAATTCCACTTCGAAGTGAAATATCGCGGTATATGGGATTTATAAATATTATCCGCTATTATGCGGCGCAATAGGGTACATCCGCTATATAATGCGGGAAATCAACTCCAAATACATATATAATACCAATTCCACTTCAAAGTGAAATTATCGCGGTATATGTTTTTAATAAATAACCTCCGCTTAATATGCGGCGTATAGGGTCTATTTAACACAATAGATAACAGGTTATCATCCAATTCACACAATCAACAATATCAACAATTTTAAATTTAACTATTTAAAATTTAAATCGAAACAAATATTCGATTGAGTGAGGAGTTCTCACCTCGCTTTCAATAACGGTTGCAACGTTTTATTTCAAATAAAATTAAACGCACGTTTAATTTTACTCAAAATTTTCACTGACTCCAATTGACTCCAATCCAGTTCCATTGCGAAGAGCTCGTCAATACGAACCCAACGCGACTTGTCTCGTAATTTTTCAACCTCGTATGACAAAGTTATGATTTTTAGAAGTTTATACACATTAATATATATATATATATATATATATATCAATTTTCTTTTTAATTTTTAACCTAACTCAGATCTGGCCGTTGATTTCGTTGCCCTAGAATCCAGGCCGTGTGCTGTAGCTTCTTCTTTCTCCAGTAATTCACGAACAAAACAAACCCATAGCCGTCACTCTATCATCAATTTACGCGGCCACTTCCTCCACTCCGACATCGATCAGACACCATGGTCTCGAGGTTCGCGACGTGCCGCACACCCACCCAAAAACCGGCCCCACTCGGTGATGATCTCGCCTCGATTTTCGTGCACGAACTGCAGGCCGACACGGCCCCGTATATCCCACCTCGTCGTGAATTAGACGATCTCCTCCGTTGAAATCGAAGTACTCATCGTTCTCTGCAAGTTTGCAGTTGGGAATTTTTGAAATCATCGAGTGGATTTGAAGGTAATTGAAGGAGAACGAAATAGAATATCGTCCATTGAAACGATAGAGTGGCGGCCAGTAATAAAACTAGGGTTTGCTTGAAAATATGAAGAATGGAAGTCCTTTTATAGAAAATTGACGAACACTATTCACTCGAAAATTCGCGAACTCGAAATCAAGCGTGCCGGCTGGCATTTCTAAGGTTTTACCCGCGTTCCAAACACAATGGAATAGGTATCGAGAGCCAATTCGATCATATGTGCGAGTTACGGAGATAAACGATCAATTTAAAATTAAACCGATTAAAACCGATTTCGATGCGTCTTGGCTTGCCTCGGACAAACCGTACATCCGATTGACACGAAATTTGAAACCTTACAATAATTTCACATTACGGATCCGATGAAACTTGTTTCGTCGAAATCTGAGACTGTTTGAAAAATGACTATTTTTAGTCGTCAATTAAATATTAAAATATTCAATTTTCACAATTTAACTTTAAATTAAATTTTAAAAGTTACAAACCACATTCTAACTCCAATATGATTTACTATAACTTTATAAATCATTTTTATACACATTAAACCCAATTATCAATTATTTATGCAATTTCAAGTATTAAATTAATTATTTAATCGCCCAATTAAATCACTATATCGAAATTAAATTAATTCGACTTCCAAATCTTACTTATTAATATTTAAAATTAATTAAATATACGAATTTCAAATGATGGAAATTCTGGGTCGTTACACAAGCTATGTGGGGTTGGTCCCATTAGGGTATTTTCACATCTGCTCTAGATTGGTTTTGATTTATGCGCATTGAGATGTGAAATACCTGGATTCTCGATAAAGGTCGCGAGGTCCGGCGGAGGTTTCCGAGAGCCATCATAGTTCTAAACTATATTTCTAGAGGTATACTTTCGGTAGAAGAGTGCACCCTCATAGTCATTATTAGAAAAAACTTCTTTTTCCTTGTTTGAATCAAAATTTTGAATCGTTTTCTTAATTGCACCAAGAAGTGACTGAAGCTCTTATCTTAATTATATGTTTCAATTCTTTTAAGTCTGATTTTGTTCCGACTCGTTTCCATTCTATCATCTATAGATGGTGTTCTTGTGAGGTAAAAACCCATTCGGTGTCTAACGGCGTGGTTTCACAGAATTATTATATGTTCACCATATTACTTGAGTTTTCTCATGCTAGTTTTCTGATTGATCCGAGTATTATTTTATTATAATGCTTGGGTCGGACCGATTTCCTAGGTTGTCATTGGTGGGACAACGAGCTCATGGAGTAGAGCTGGATGTTCACCTACCGTAGTATTTTTATTTTTTGCTATATTATTGTATATACCTATCAGCAATTGTAAGGTCAGGAAGTTATAACTGTCTAGGCTGATGAGGTTGCTTTTAACTCTGATATATCTTGTGTTTTAGAGTGACAGGTTTTACTATCTTTGTTATATTATATGTTATCATTCCGCTGTGAGTTTCTGTTTCTCATGTTCTTTTTCTTTTTCTGTTTACAATCTGCCTTTTTGACAATTAGATATTCGGCATCAGAATGTTGTTGATGTATTTGGAGCTGACTTTCGATGGTCGAAAAGGCAGGTCGTTACAGCTTTCAAACTTTCCCTTAAAACAAAATTTTCTTTCATTCATTCAGTGATTCTATAGACAATTCATTTTTTGTTCTGCTCTCCTCTCCCTCTCCTACCATGGTCGACAATTTCATGCTCTCATGGAAGAAACATTCCCAAAAACGAATTAGAATAAAATCAATTCATTCAAGGGGGTGTTTGCCTCGAGATCCTTGCAATATATACAGGTTGATTCAATCAAATCGTGATTTTATTCTTCATTCAAGGTGCAAATCTTGGGGTTCATTTTTTGGTAATTCTAATTTTATTTGATTATATATTCATCTTGTTAACAAAGTTTAGATCTTATATGTGATGCATCTAATCTTATTATTTGTTCATTATGTTAGCGCATAGTTTAGATGTGGTACATGTTACACTTTAATTGATTGTATGTCCATCATGTTAATATAATTAGATCCTCTTTTGATCATATGTTTATATTTTTTTGTAATTTAGTCCAATTCCTTTACAACAAATTTATGTGTGGCTAAGCTGTCCAATCTAAATCTAAT
Source organism: Allium fistulosum (assembly GCA_030737815.1). Classification (NCBI taxonomy): domain Eukaryota; kingdom Viridiplantae; phylum Streptophyta; class Magnoliopsida; order Asparagales; family Amaryllidaceae; genus Allium; species Allium fistulosum. The sequence continues at coordinate 860,637,072 of CM060906.1, forward strand.
TTTGTCATTGTTTTAGAAATTATTGTTTAAAAAATCAAACAATTTTGGATTGGAAACTAATTTTAATTAATTATTGTATTTTGTTATACACAAAAAAATAAATTAACTATATATTTCAATTATTTGAAATTATTTTGGAGATTGAATACATGTTTCACATAATTGTTGTTTTGAATATAATTCTTTTGGTTGTTGTTTATATTTTCTTAAAGTTTTTTTTAATTAAAATAAACATAAGTGGACTTTTGTGTAAAACACCAAAAACTCTTTAAATCCCTCTTAAGTTAAAGTTAGATTTAATTTTTTACTTTAATTTTAAAACATATAATATATTATAAAGTTTACACACACGCGCAGACACACATATATACTATATGTTATTGTAATTTAAAACATAGTTTGCAATTATTAATATATGCATATACATATCTTGTTTCTACTCAAAGTTTATGAGCTGGACTTTTGTGTAAATTCACGAATTTAATTTTGAATTCTTCCTAAGTTAAAATTAGACTCAAAATTGTTTGTTTTAGATTTCAAAACATATTACTCAAAATTAATATATGTTTGATTATTCAATTTTTTTTTGAAATTGCATTAAATGATAAGTAAATGGAAGGAGATAACTTTACCACCTCTTCCTCTCCTTATCGATTGCTTACTTAAACATAATTGATTGTCATTTTAAATATATGTAAAAATTTTGATTGTTTAAAATAACTTTACAACATATTATGTATATATGAAATATAAGTAAACTGTGCGTGCGTGTGTGTGTGTGACAACTCGCCCTTTCGACCCTCAGAAATCGACACTAATACATCCTCGGTATTCACGTGCCGCCAAATCAAGTGCTGGAAGGACAGATAGTAAAGGGTAAAAATAAAGACATAACAGAATCTTACACGGGTGAAATAACATATATTATTTTAATATATATATATGATCTTTATAGTGGAAATTTTAAATACATTTATCAGAGTCTATCTTATAAATCAGCCTGGACAGTTATAAATCTCTGTCCTTATAAATGTTGAATACAATCCGTAAACTAATGCAGTGAAAATGGAAATGGAAATGAAGAACTACCTACAGGTACATCTTCAGCTCCATCACAATGCTCCAAGTTAAACCCGACTACTTGGCTACCCACAAAAATAGGACACCCAGAGTTTAAGGGAAAATAAAATAAACTTCGGGCCAGTCATAGGACTGATGTGAGAAAACTTAAAACACTGATATTGAAAAAAAAGGGTATCTCATAAGACTATGCCACACAAAAACACGAAGCAGGTTTTTACATTATGATAACCAAAACAATTGCTATGCAAAATCAGAGGTATTATTTTTAATGACATTCCTTTGAAAATACTTTTCAAAATACATATTAAAATAGCCGAAATTGTTACATGTGTTAATTTCCAACATAGTTTACAACTAAACCTATAGGCACTTATTGGAAAATGGATTCCATACAATGACAAGGTAAGAGAATACCTTCCGACAGTACATGTCTAGAAAAATACACCGAGGCACCAACAGATGGTCCTCTACCAACACAGAATCGGCTTGCCTTTTCCATAGACAGAACCGAATATGAAATCACCCCGGTCTTTCCCGACCTATCTGAGAGCTCTCATAGCATACACAACATACCTGATATATAGAGGGAATTATAACAATCCAGACTCGGCCTTCGAAAATCGGCACCCGTACTTCAATAGTACTCGAAATGCCGTAGATTCAAACGCCAAATCTGGCGCGCCGGAGCTTATAACACCATTAAGTATAACAACACAGCGGAAGAAAAAGAATATATCAATATATATATATATCATTGATACACTGATAGATACAAAATCTGATACAATATGATACAACAGAATGATACAACAGATATCAACATACATCAGAGATATGATACAAGAAATAGCAGCGGAAAGAAAATAGATAACACCAGCAGTGGATAGAATGTCTCCAATAGAATGCTCCAAGATAAGCACCGTCAGTCCATGAACTCCAAGAACTGAACTAGTTCCAAATAATCTACTAAACCTGAATATCTGAAAACCCCAACTCTAGACTGCCCGTGTGGAAAATTGTGGGCACCCAGAGTTTAGGAAGGGAACAATAAACTCCGAGTCAGTCGTGGGACTGTTGTGAGCAACAAAACAGTTTATCTTTAAAACAACAACAAAAGAATTTTAAACATTGAAATACGCAATGCTTTTGGAAAATGAAACTACCATAAGACCTCCCGCCACACACACAATGCAAACGCAGAATTGGAGGAGATTTCTCCTTATGATAGTCAAATATGCTTACTACGCAATAAAACTCTTTTGACATTATTATTAGTGCATAGTGTGCAAAATCATTTCGAAAATACAATATTAATCTTAGCCAGCATAGACATTTCGAACTATGCCTACTATAGCTACCATTTAAACAGTGGTGACCACCATAAGTAAATGGCAGGTTCTACAACTAAAACCGTACAGGGTTCGTATTGGAAATTGGATTTCTAACAAATGGTCGGGCTAAGGAACTTCCCACTGTCAATGGGATGGCCTCTGGCGGGACGTCCCGAGAACCAACCCGGCTCTCTGCCAACACAAGGCCGGGTTACCTATGTAACTAGGTAACTACTACTCGAGTATGCCACTCCCCGGTCCTTTGTGACCTTTATCCGAGAGCTCTCTATACTGCAATGACCCTCTCTTTTCTACCTTCATTTTGTAAGGATTTTTTTTTTACTAAGTATATATATATATCATTTATTAACAAATATATTTCCCCAGGGTCATTTTTCTTTTCCAATAAACAAACTTTATCCAGGATCAAAAGTTTTACCAATATAGATATATCAGTGCAACCACAAGGATATGCACACACATATGAAGATGCATGTGCCCCTCTTGCTTAATCAGGTTATGGAAAACAAGAGGTTACATTGATTGATTAGATTTAATCAATCCCTACATAGCTTAATTTTTATTTATGTAATAAAATCTTATTCATATAGGTAACAGTATGATTTTTAATCCTTAATAGCTTGCTGGATCCTCTATAAAATATGATCCATAAAACCAGATAATTATGTTATGATTATCTATAAAAATTAATAGTGTAGTGTCTGTGCTCTGAAAATGATATAAACCTCTATCATTTTCTATGTTCGCTTTCCTATAAAATCTACCTAATATGCAAACTCATATCTGGGATATTCTTAAGTGAGTTATCATATTCTAGAAGTTTGATTCCTTAATACCAAAATACAAGACTAAATGAAATGCAGTCCGGGGTGAGTTTCCTCAGACATATGGATACTCAGCAAAGAAAAGCATGGGTTAAATAGACTCTCTGTTCAGGCATATTTCAGAGGGTCTTAAAATGCATTTTGCCTAAAGCTTTAGTAAAAAGAAATTCAGATTTCATGTTAAAATTACAAAGGTACTTGTGTGACAATATCTGCACAAATCATGTCTGAACATGTATAAAATTTACCAATATGGATCTAACTTCACCCTCCTATAAAATCCCTATTATGGATCTAACTTACAAAATTATAGATAAAACTTTTCAACATTCCAGATAATGAAACCCAGATATTTTAAATTCCAGTTACAAGTCAAATTCTTAAAAATACATAACCAAATATCCAACATCACTCAATACTTACTACAATGGAAATTTTTAAAATATCAATACATGAAAATTTCATCTTTTAAGCTCTTATCTATCTAATTCTAGCATGCTATAATCTTCTTCTCAATGCCTTGCTTCTACTCCTACCTAGAGGCTGCTGTTCCTGAAAAAGCATTTGAAGCTGCCTCATTTTAAATGAGACACCCCAGATGCCATTAGCACACTAGGGTCAGACATATGTCTGGTATGAGAAAATTCACTAAAGCAATTAATTAATTAAGTTAAAATTGAATTAAGTACATATACATAAAGTTCTGCCCTTTGAAGACAAGTAATACTTGTGTGCATGTTCTGTGTCGTTGTGCATGTATACACTTTAATCTTTCTTTCCAGAGACTTTGTATAGATATGGCACATACACTCAGGCATACAATTCAGTCATAAATCAAATAATCATTCACACCAAACAAAAAATAACCAATATGAGTTAAATCATTTATTCCCTCCTCATATTTCATTTCTGGGAAAAATCTAGTTTCTCATCATGTCAAATAGTATTCCCTTGATATATTTATCTACCCTGGTCTCATCTGCAATTTTATGAATCAATGGACACACTGTAATGAACTAATTCACTCCATTACACAAAGATCTCAGGACTTAAACAAGCCATGTGTCAACTTGTATTACTCAAGAACACAAGTCATTCCTGCAGTAATCTTGACCCCATTTCCTAATCAAGTTCTCAGATACTTTCTCTTTTTAATTTTTCAGGGCAAACCCAATCAGTGAGTCACTTTACAAAAACAAGCATTCATCTCATAGCATTCCTCATCATTCGCATAAACAAACAGAGGTAATCAAGCAATTTAAGTATTGGTACTTATTAAAACATGTTCTTGCAATTTTAAGGAGATATAGACAACTAACATTGGTTCATGGCTCTATGAGAAGATTTTATTGCAAACATCTGTGCTTTAGTTAACTCAGATTGACCAAGCTTCCTAAATCACAAAATCTATTTGCTAGGTGGTTGTTGTATATTTTCTTTGGATCAGGAGTATCAGCACATAGGCAAGCCTATTGCACTCCTAATTCCTTTTTATCTTAAGCCTCAGCACATATACATATGTATATTGCAGCCCATATGCTCATTAATTCTTCTGGGTTGAGCCAAAACCAACACTACTTGCTTATATTCCACATTTTATTTTTTGGGTATTTATTTATATTTCAATCCACTATCATATCAGAAAGAGATCTGGGTTTTTAAGATACTTATTCATGCATACTGATCATATTTAGAATATTCACAAAATAAAACAACCAGAACAACCATTTGGCATTAAAGCATCCTTAATTTCTGAAAAACAATCACATACACTTCTAAGAAAAATTAATTTATAACTGGCTGCCTTCATTAGGACTTAGTGCCTTAAGTTGTTGAGTGAGTTTTCTCACCTAGCTCTCTTCTTTGCTTCCTTAATTAGTTGATAACTTCTGCCTTTAGCCTCAAGCTCTTTTCCTTCACCTGCCTTATGTTTTATATGGTGTTTTTTTTTCAAAGTTCTTTTTGAGAAGGAGAGGAGGCTGCTGCTTATATATATATACAGAGTTCTCCTTACGGTTTTAGGTATTGGCTAAAGCCATTTTTGCCCACCAGAAAATTATGTTATCAGCATTTATTTGAACCCAAGATTCTACCCTCCCCGGCTTAATTTGGTGAAGAGAAAAGTGGTTATCTACTTTGGTTATTTTCAGAAATCTTACTTTTCCATAAAATGCTTTTTCCCTTGTCTACTTGCATGCTAAATGTGTGATCTGATTTCCAGCAATATTATATACTTATTTCTTTCTTTCTTAATTCAGCCCATACAAAATACATTTTTGTTTTCCTCCCATTTTCTATTTTTAGCCTTTACTTTATTATCTGGTGTTTCCTTTTTATTTATCCACCAGAGGATTGCTTCTCTCTTTTTTTTCACCTTCATTCTTTCTGTTTTCCTTTCAAAAACATATTTGTGTGTTTCATTTTACTAGTTTAAATTCTAATACTTAGTTAGTATACTTACCTATATGTTTTACAGACAATAACATATATATATATATATATTATTTTATTCTGATACACATATGCACATGTATACTTAATTACATTTTGTGTATTTCTGCATATAGCACAATTGAGGGTTTCTTTATTTATCTGTAAATATATATACATATATACATTTTCCATACATAGCATCATGTACTCATTCATAGTATCCAGGGATCTAGCTTTACTCATGTGTATTTTCTGTGCACAAAGGCACATCATTTTATTATACCACATCAAGCTATCTCATCTTTCCCTTAAACATGGTTTTAAAAAAAACTATTTAAAAATTATTTTAAGCTTATTTATATTTTCCAAGATAAATTCCTAAAATCTTGGGTTATTACATACACCCCACCTTTTAGGAATTGTGTCCCACAATTTTCCAAGCTTAAATCAGAAAACAAGTACTCCTCAACCATTTAGATTTCTAGTTCTATGATAATAACTAAAAATACATGCATCCAAAAGAAAACCAAATTTAAAAAAAAAATTAGATTTACCTCTAATCTGAGAATAGCTTAGGGTAGCTCATCCTAACCTTGTCCTCTAATTCCCATGTGCAATCACTGGGATCAAGACTCCACTGTACTTTCACAAGTTTCGGTGATTTATTTCTTAATTTCTTCACATCCTTTGCCAAAATTCCTATTGGATCTTTTTCATAAATCAAATTAGGATTTATCTGCACTTAGGTTGGAGTTTCCAGAATTTCTGCTTTGTCATGTACCCACCTTCTCAGTTGTGATACATGAAAAACATCATGTATGCCTTGCATGTTTTCTGGCAGTTCCAACTTATATGCCAAGGAACTAATTCTTTCCAGAATTTTGTATGGTCCAATATATCTCGGGGTTAACTTGCCTTGTTTCCCAAATCTCAACACATTTTTCATAGGTGAGATTTTGATGAAAACAAAATTTCCCACTTCATATTCTACCTGCCTCCTTTTCTTGTCTGCAAATTTCTTTTGCCTATCTTGTGTTGCTGCCATCCTTCTTCTTATCAACTCAATTTTCTCCTTAGTTTCCTGTATGTACTCAGGCCCTAAAATAACCCTTTCTCCTGCTTCTACCCAACAAACAGGTGACAAACAAGGCTTACCATATAAGGCTTCAAATGGAGCCATTCCTATGGTGCTTTGATAGCTGTTGTTGTATGTAAATTCAACTAGATGAAGATAATCTTCCCAGTTGCCCCCAAAATCCAATACACATGCTCTCAACATATCCTCCAAAACCTTGTTTACTACCTCAGTCTGCCCATCTGTCTGAGGATGGTAGGCAGTACTTAAACATAGTTCACTTCCCATTGCTTCTTGAAAGCTTCTCCAGAATTTTGAGGTGAAGATGGTATCCCTATCACTCACAATGGTTTTGGGAATGCCATGCAATTTTACCACTTCCTTCATAAAAATTTGAGCTAATTTTGGTGCTGTCCTTTCTGACTTGACTGGGATGAAGTGTGCTACTTTGGTTAGCCTATCAACTATCACCCATACACTTGTATTTCCTTTCTTAGATCTAGGCAGCCCATCTATGAAATCCATAGATATATCTTCCCACTTCCACTGTGGTACACTAAGAGGCTGCATCAACCCTGATGGCCTTTGGGTTTCAGCCTTGACTTGTTGGCAAGTCATACATTTGGCAATGTATTTAGCTACATCTGATTTCATCCCCTTCCACCAGAAGTCTCTTTTCAAATTTTGGTACATTTTTGTGTTGCCTGGGTGTATGGAGTATTTACTTCTGTGATATTCATTCAATATCTCTTTCTTCAATTCGGTGTCCTCTGGCACACACATCCTATTTTGGTATCTCATATAACCATTTTTATCAATATGGTGATTCATCACTTCCTCCCCTTTTGAGAGGAGCATTTTCTTCTCTAATAGGTTTGCATCCTGTTCTTGCATTTTTCCTACCTTCAGAATTAAATCTGATTGAAGTGTCATTAAGCTTAACTTCCCTATATTTTCTTGTGCACCATGCACCTGCTCATCAATGTGCACACAACCATTCTCCCCAATTTCTAACTCAGTCAGCAAAGACAAGTCCTTAAATTCTTCTATCATCATCATAGCCAATTTAGCATGCTGTCTACTTAGAGCATCTGCAACTTTGTTTGCTTTGCCTGGTGTATAGAATATGTCAAAGTCATAGGCAGCTAAGAACTCCACCCATCTATGTTGCCTCATATTCAAATCTTTTTGTGAAAATAAATATTTTAGAGACTTGTGGTCAGTGTAAAGTTCAAACTTAGTGCCTAACAAATAATGTCTCCATAGTTTCAAAGCATAGATCACAGCTGCTAATTCAAGATCATGTGTGGCATACCTCACTTCATGGGGTTTAAGTTGTCTGGATGCATATGCAATGACTTGGCCTTGTTGCATCAACACTGCACCCAAGCCAAATCCACTAGCATCAGTGTATACAACTAATTCTTCATTTCCATGAGGTACCTTTAAAATTGGAGCATTCACCAATGCCTCCTTCAACTGTTCAAAAGACTTTTCACATTTTTCTGACCAAACAAAAACTTGGTTCTTTCTGGTTAGGTTAGTAAGTGGTGTAGAAATTTTTGAAAAATCTTTTATAAACCTCCTATAATACCCTGCCATCCCCATAAATGACCTCACTTCACTCACAGTGCTTGGCCTCTTCCATGCTTGAATAGCCACTACTTTATTGGGGTTCACAGAAATTCCTTGGGCATAAATAACATGGCCAAGAAAATGCACTTCTTCTTTCCAAAATTCACATTTTGAGTATTTTGCCTTTAAGGCTTTTTTCCTTAGTCTAGACAAAACCATGTGCAGATGACTTTCATGCTCTTCCATTGTTTTGGAATAAATTAAAATGTCATCTATAAAAATAAGCACAAACTTGTCTAAATAATCTCTAAAGGTTCTGTTCATTAAATCTACAAAGTATGATGGTGCATTGGTCAAGCCAAATGGCATAACCAAAAATTCATACAACCCATATCTAGTGTTAAAGGCAGTGTACTTGATGCTTGATTCTTCCACCTTCATTTGATGAAAACTAGATGCTAAATCTAGCCTAGAGAATACTCTTGCTCCAGCCAATTGATCAAAAAGATCATCTATTCTTGGTAGTGGGTATTTATTTTTAATGGTTACCTTGTTTAATTCCCTATAATCTATGCAGAGTCTTAAGGTACCATCCTGTTTCTTAACAAACACCACTGGTGCTCCCCAGCAAGAATTACTGGGTCTTATAAAACCCTTATTTTCTAATTCCTCTAATTGTTTCTTTAATTCTTTTAGTTCATTTGGCCCCATTCTTGTTGGCTTTTTAATCACTGGGCTTGCTCCTGGAACTAAATGAATTTGGAATTCCACTGCCTATGGTTTGGAACACCATTAACCTCCTCAAAAACATCCAAATATTCATTGACTATGGGAATTTCCTCAATAATATGTCCACTGAAATCTTTACCCAAATCAATCAAATGACACAATTTTCTTCCCTTGGACACTTCACACAAAATTGTGATCCTCTGGCTTCCATGGTTTTGCAATGATATGGTGGATGAGTCTAAGTTAATTATGGCCTTGAATTGCCTTAACCAGTCTACTCCCAAAATAACACCTATATTTGGGTAATTTAAAACATATAAATTGGAAATAAAAGTTTCTCCTCCTATGTTTAATCCCACATCCACACAGATCGTTTAAAACACTAGAACTTCCCAATGGACTTTGTATATGTAAAGGGGTTTCAACCAATATGCAACTTAATTTCAGCAATTTAACTAATTCATAGGAAATTAAGGAATGAGTTGCTCCAGTATCATATACTACTGCTATGGGTACATTACAAATAAATAGTGTACCTTCCACTTGACTGTGCTTCTCAGCATTGATCTCCACTGTTCCGCCTTTTTCCTCCAAGTTTGCTAATTTTCCTTGCTGCTTATTCTCAGGACAATTTATTTTCATGTGCCCTTCTTTCCCACATAAATAACACTTGAAAGCTCCTCCTTTCAATTCTGGACATCTTGGTTTGATATGTCCTTCTTTTCCACATTGATGGCACACAATCTTCTTGGTTTCCTTAGCTTTAATATCCCCAGTAGACTTAATACTGGCCTCTTCTTTCTTCTTATCATAAGGATGATATCTCCCCTTACCCTTCTTACTGTTATTGTTCTTGAAATTTCTGAATTTTTCCCTTTCCTTGTCATGCTGCTCCAACCTCAAAGCTAAGTCTATCACGTGGTCAAAGGTCCTGTCAGCATAGGGTAACATGGCTCTGCTAAGTCCTGGGTTCAAACCTTTTATGTACCTATCATTTTTGGATGCTTCATCTGCTACAAGCATTGCTCCATATGTGGAAAGCCCTTCAAACTTTTGAGTGTATTCTGTGACAGTCATAGTTCCTTGCCTAAGTCTAATAAATTCTTCTAGCAAGGTAGTCTTAGCTGATGCTGGTACAAACCTTGCTTCCAACATCTCTTTGAATTGATTCAAAGTGATTTCATTCTCATTTCTTCTTGCAATGATTACTTCCCACCAGCTTAAAGCTACTCCTTTTAGCTGTCTCGAAGCTACTTGCCTCTTTCTTTGATCATCAAGTTGCATGTCATTGAAAATTCTATCCAATGTTCTCAACCATGCTTGAATTTCCATAATACTCTCTGTCCCTTCAAAGCTTTTGCCTCCTAAATGAGTATATGTCTTAAGTAATTTTGAGAGTTCTTCATAGGGATTTTCTTGCCTTTGTCCTGCCCCATCCCTAAATGCTCTCACCAAGTCTTGCAGATTGACCATTGGTGGTGCATTGGAAGATCCTGCTCCCTGATTTGGTGGTCTTCCTACCATAGTTTGCTAATAATAATTTACATAGCTGGTTAGTTTGATTGGTAATTTTATTATTTCAGTGGTTTTATTTACAATGAAAACATTGTTATATATTTAGTCTCTTTAAATTTTATTTCTATCAGAGAACTTGATCTTTATTTCTGTTATGTTTAATAACATAGCTCTGATACCAAATGCAATGACCCTCTCTTTTCTACCTTCATTTTGTAAGGATTTTTTTTTACTAAGTATATATATATATCATTTATTAACAAATATATTTCCCCAGGGTCATTTTTCTTTTCCAATAAACAAACTTTATCCAGGATCAAAAGTTTTACCAATATAGATATATCAGTGCAACCACAAGGATATGCACACACATATGAAGATGCATGTGCCCCTCTTGCTTAATCAGGTTATGGCAAACAAGAGGTTACATTGATTGATTAGATTTAATCAATCCCTACATAGCTTAATTTTTATTTATGTAATAAAATCTTATTCATATAGGTAACAGTATGATTTTTAATCCTTAATAGCTTGCTGGATCCTCTATAAAATATGATCCATAAAACCAGATAATTATGTTATGATTATCTATAAAAATTAATAGTGTAGTGTCTGTGCTCTGAAAATGATATAAACCTCTATCATTTTTTATGTTCGCTTTCCTATAAAATCTACCTTATATGCAAACTCATATCTGGGATATTCTTAAGTGAGCTATCATATTCTAGAAGTTTGATTCCTTAATACCAAAATACAAGACTAAATGAAATGCAGTCCGGGGTGAGTTTCCTCAGACATATGGATACTCAGCAAAGAAAAGCATGGGTTAAATAGACTCTCTGTTCAGGCATATTTCAAAGGGTCTTAAAATGCATTTTGCCTAAAGCTTTAGTAAAAAGAAATTCAGATTTCATGTTAAAATTACAAAGGTACTGGTGTGACAATATCTGCACAAATCATGTATGAACATGTATAAAATTTACCAATATGGATCTAACTTCACCCTCCTATAAAATCCCTATTATGGATCTAACTTACAAAATTATAGATAAAACTTTTCAACATTCCAGATAATGAAACCCAGATATTTTAAATTCCAGTTACAAGTCAAATTCTTAAAAATACATAACCAAATATCCAACATCACTCAATACTTACTACAATGGAAATTTTTAAAATATCAATACATGAAAATTTCATCTTTTAAGCTCTTATCTATCTAATTCTAGCATGCTATAATCTTCTTCTCAATGCCTTGCTTCTACTCCTACCTAGAGGCTGCTGTTCCTGAAAAAGCATTTGAAGCTGCCTCATTTTAAATGAGACACCCCAGATGCCATTAGCACACTAGGGTCAGACATATGTCTGGTATGAGAAAATTCACTAAAGCAATTAATTAATTAAGTTAAAATTGAATTAAGTACATATACATAAAGTTCTGCCCTTTGAAGACAAGTAATACTTGTGTGCATGTTCTGTGTCGTTGTGCATGTGTACACTTTAATCTTTCTTTCCAGAGACTTTGTATAGATATGGCACATACACTCAGGCATACAATTCAGTCATAAATCAAATAATCATTCACACCAAACAAAAAATAACCAATATGAGTTAAATCATTTATTCCCTCCTCATATTTCATTTCTGGGAAAAATCTAGTTTCTCATCATGTCAAATAGTATTCCCTTGATATATTTATCTACCCTGGTCTCATCTGCAATTTTATGAATCAATGGACACACTGTAATGAACTAATTCACTCCATTACACAAAGATCTCAGGACTTAAACAAGCCATGTGTCAACTTGTATTACTCAAGAACACAAGTCATTCCTGCAGTAATCTTGACCCCATTTCCTAATCAAGTTCTCAGATACTTTCTCTTTTTAATTTTTCAGGGCAAACCCAATCAGTGAGTCACTTTACAAAAACAAGCATTCATCTCATAGCATTCCTCATCATTCGCATAAACAAACAGAGGTAATCAAGCAATTTAAGTATTGGTACTTATTAAAACATGTTCTTGCAATTTTAAGGAGATATAGACAACTAACATTCGTTCATGGCTCTATGAGAAGATTTTATTGCAAACATCTGTGCTTTAGTTAACTCAGATTGACCAAGCTTCCTAAATCACAAAATCTATTTGCTAGGTGGTTGTTGTATATTTTCTTTGGATCAGGAGTATCAGCACATAGGCAAGCCTATTGCACTCCTAATTCCTTTTTATCTTAAGCCTCAGCACATATACATATGTATATTGCAGCCCATATGCTCATTAATTCTTCTGGGTTGAGCCAAAACCAACACTACTTGCTTATATTCCACATTTTATTTTTTGGGTATTTATTTATATTTCAATCCAGTATCATATCAGAAAGAGATCTGGGTTTTTAAGATACTTATTCATGCATACTGATCATATTTAGAATATTCACAAAATAAAACAACCAGAACAACCATTTGGCATTAAAGCATCCTTAATTTCTGAAAAACAATCACATACACTTCTAAGAAAAATTAATTTATAACTGGCTGCCTTCATTAGGACTTAGTGCCTTAAGTTGTTGAGTGAGTTTTCTCACCTAGCTCTCTTCTTTGCTTCCTTAATTAGTTGATAACTTCTGCCTTTAGCCTCAAGCTCTTTTCCTTCACTTGCCTTATGTTTTATAAGGTGTTTTTTTTTTCAAAGTTCTTTTTGAGAAGGAGAGGAGGCTGCTGCTTATATATATATACAGAGTTCTCCTTAGGGTTTTAGGTATTGGCTAAAGCCATTTTTTCCCACCAGAAAATTATGTTATCAGCATTTATTTGAACCCAAGATTCTACCCTCCCCGGCTTAATTTGTTGAAGAGAAAAGTGGTTATCTACTTTGGTTATTTTCAGAAATCTTACTTTTCCATAAATGCTTTTTCCCTTGTCTACTTGCATGCTAAATGTGTGATTTGATTTCCAGCAATGTTATATACATATTTCTTTCTTTCTTAATTCAGTCCATACAAAATACATTTTTGTTTTCCTCCCATTTTCTATTTTTAGCCTTTACTTTATTATCTGGTGTTTCCTTTTTATTTATCCACCAGAGGATTGCTTCTCTTTTTTTTTCACCTTCATTCTTTCTGTTTTCCTTTCAAAAACATATTTGTGTGTTTCATTTTACTAGTTTAAATTCGAATACTTAGTTAGTATACTTACCTATATGTTTTACAAACAATAACATATATATATATATATTATTTTATTCTGATACACATATGCACATGTATACTTAATTACATTTGTGTATTTCTGCATATAGCACAATTGAGGGTTTCTTTATTTATCTGTAAATATATATACATATATACATTTTCCATACATAGCATCATGTACTCATTCATAGTATCCAGGGATCTAGCTTTACTCATGTGTATTTTCTGTGCACAAAGGCACATCATTTTATTATACCACATCAAGCTATCTCATCTTTCCCTTAAACATGGTTTTAAAAAAACTATTTAAAAATTATTTTAAGCTTATTTATATTTTCCAAGATAAATTCCTAAAATCTTGGGTTATTACATATACCAACATCACACATAATAAATAAAGTGTGTCCACATGAGTAAGTATCTGGGCTCCATACCATGATACCACCCTTTTCCAGAAGGAAATGACATACCCTAAAGGGCGCGACCCTCATAACCTTGCCGCATCATTCCTATTTCGACCATTTCCGGTCTGTGAGGTTCGATGAGGTCTCATCCACAAAGCTACGCTTTTTCACAAAGCTACGCTTTGATCACAAATGATCAATAAATGATCATCACATAGCAACACTCAGCATGCCGCATTACCAAATTGGGAGTATATCGCTGATAACCTTCAACTACATAACCTCTGAGCTCGTATGTCTCAGAGAAGGGTGTTAAGCTAAGAGAATAAATTCTCCACCACCAACAGAAATGTATTTGAAAGAAATCAGCTTTATATCTCAAAATGTAATGTCAGACATGTAACCATACAAGTCTGTTCCGGGTTCAAACAGAACCGAAGGCACTTCCGAAGAAGCCCTTGCAATCCGGTTATTCACAATCCCGATCGGACTTCCCATCACTTAGGGAATCTCTATATCGTAGCTACTCGGTGCAGAGACAATCGATAGGTTATCCTATCGTTCTCGCAAATACCCGGTCTTCAACACCGGTCTTCAAATGCGATCCATATACGACGTATCATTTATTCGGAATGGGTTATGTGACACAAAGGTCTTTTCCCGGCTAAACCGAATAATGAGCGCAATATTTAAAAACATATGGATATTGGGATTTCAGTTAAGTCACAATTTATAACCCAAAACTTCTCTTTCAAATGGTTTAAACAAATTACCATTTAATCTTTTTAAATAAAAAGATTCAATTCACAAAGTTCACCCAGTTTCACAAAGATCTATTCATAGATTTTCCAAATCAATTTCCATTTCAATTGGATTAACTCGTTAAATCTTTAAAACAAAGATTTAACTCATAGCTTTCAAAACAATTTCATTTCGAATGGTTTAAACAAATCACCATTTTAAATCT
Source organism: Allium fistulosum (assembly GCA_030737815.1). Taxonomy (NCBI): domain Eukaryota; kingdom Viridiplantae; phylum Streptophyta; class Magnoliopsida; order Asparagales; family Amaryllidaceae; genus Allium; species Allium fistulosum. Next base: position 860,652,220 of record CM060906.1, read on the forward strand.
GTTAAAATAAACAGATTTAATTCATAGCTTTCAAAAAGAATTCATTCATAACTTGGAAAACCATTTTTTTCATTTCAATTGAAATTCTTTTATCACAAATTGGAAATTCATTCCTTATATGAAAGCTTTTATCATTTGAAAACAATAGTTTTCATTTCGGAAAATCTAATCTCATTGTACAAGTTAAAATCTTTGGGTTAATTTAAATTCTCAAAACTATACTTTTGAGATGGTTTAAATTCATACAAACACATTTATAACATCTTAACCAAAATTTCCAATCATTGAATTCAATTCCAAATTTTGAATTCAAAATCCAAATTTAATTATTTAAATTAGAAAACCTACCAAGTTATTCCAAAAAACTGTCATCTTAAAAAACCCCATTTCAAAAGCTTTAACATTTAACCTAAATCCATTTCCAAAATCAATTGAAATTAAAATTTCAATTTTTAAAATATTAAATTTAAATCATCTGTGACTTAACCCATTTCCTCGTGAAATCCATATTTGTGTGTGTATGGTGTAGTCCAGGGGTTTTACACAGTAGTGCAACATCATTCAATCATCACAGATCAGAATGCAGAAATATAGTTGATAAGCGGTATGAAATATAACGCTTATCTTTTCATTCACAGATCACAGATATATAATTACGGATAATGAATTACATCACAGATAATTAATTACATTTATCCCAGATAAATAAATCACACTACAGATCATAACACAAATCAAGATGTATCACTGAGCATCACATATCAGGGATATCAAACAATCCAAAGCATTCAATAGAATCCAATCATCTATAAGTAAGATCATTTAATCAGCTGATAAATTTTTAAACCAGATTAATTACTTATGAATAAATTACTAATCCTGGTTAATTAACATTAATTAATTACAACCATTTTAATTAATTATTCTTTAATTATTTATTAATTAACCTTTAATTAATTAATCATCCTCAAATTTATTTCCTTAATTAGTTAATCACATAATTAATTATCCTTTAATTAATTATTCCTTAATTACTTAGTTAATCAAACTTAAATCATTAATTAATTACTTTTAATTAAGTAATTATCTTTAATCATTTTCATTAATTATTTTGACTCTTTAAGATTTATTTAATTAATTCAAATCATTAATAAATTAAATGAATAAATTAACCATTTTAATTAATTTAATAATTAATGAATTTTTTATCACTTATCTTCATTTCTTAAAGTATAACTCACTCATACTTATGACTTAATTTTTTATTTACAATGTGTTTGGAAACATTGATTTCAAATTCCCTTTTAAATTTCACATTTAATTTTCAAGCTTAAGGATCAATACCCATTTATCTTTAATAAAGTTTAAAATCCAATTCTTTCAAACTTTTAATTTCTTATATTAAAGCAATACTTTTATTATAAAAGAAATTTAAAGAATTAAATTAAATTCCTTTTTAGATTTCACGCTTTAAAATATACTTTAACATTTGAATTCATTCTAAAAATTTAATTTATAAACATTTAAATTAAGAGCCTCTTTTTTACCAATCATTCAAAGCAATCCAACTGAAGATAATGAGCTTCTTTTCTGGTCTTCACCATGGGTTAAACCTGGTCTGATTTTACAAGGTATCCTTCCATATTCTTTAATTATGCAGTCTGGCATCCCTATCAAAGCCAAAGTATCATCATATATTTCTGATGGATCAATTGTTTTGCCTTACTATAGTTCTATTCAAGTCCGGACTTTATGGCAGCATATCTCATCTCTGTCTCTTCCCTCTTCTAACCTTAAAGTATTATGGTCAAATAAAGGGAAAGAGCATGAAGTTTCTTTAGTTTATAAAGCTCTATTAAATCAATCAGAGAAATTTCCATGGGCTACGAGAATTTGGATGGAAAAATCTCCTGCTAAGGAGAATTTTTTGTTATGGAAAGTCATGGCAAATGCTTTAAACACAAAGCAGAAATTAGCTAGTATGGGTATTATTAGCAATGAAGATTGCGTATTCTGTCAAAGGTGTCCTGAAACTAACATTCATATATTTTTTGAATGCTATTATTCATTTGGAATCTGGTGTAGGCTTCTATCAAATGGTGATTTTCATAAACGGTTAAAAGCTCGAAATTAGAATGGTTTAATATCTTCAAAGCTACAAGGTGGAAATCCCCGAAGACAGACATTATAATGATTATGTTAAAGGCATTCATATATGAAATATGGAAGGAAAGAAATAGAAGAATTTTTGACATGAGGATGGAGTCTGCAGCAACTGTTTATAGTATGATTGATAAAAATATTCGTAAAAGGATACGAAGGCTGAAGTGATATATAATCTTGTATTTGTGATATCATGTATTTTGATGTTTTTTCTGATATGTAATTGATTATATGTGCATGTAATTGTCTGTATGTATCATGTATATGCATGTAATCATAACCAGTTATGCAATATATTGGGCAGGGCTCCCTTAGCCCATTGCTTTTCAAAAAAAAATCTGAAGTTCAAGATTATCTTAAGATCTGGATTTAAATTTTGATTGAACTTTGTTCAATTCTTCCTTTCACAATTTGATTTTCTTTTTAAAATTCAAATTTCCTTTTTCAATACTTAAGCATTTTTAAGTGTTAAAAACAATTTAAATTTAAAACTTATTTGTTTCAAACTAAATTCCAAACTAGACTTGAATTCATATTTAAACTTAGTTTTAAAACTCAGTTTAGTTTTTAATTTACAAATTTAGACTTAGTTTAATTTCAGAAATAAACAGGTTTTTTTTAAAAACCTGAAACCAACATCAACCCGAGCTACCCTGACCCTGCTTCGAGTCAAACACCTCAAAGTCTCGAGTACAACTTCGAGTCAAACACACTTTTCCCCGAAGTCCACTTCGAGCCCATTCCCTTCTTCTTTCTGCAGCAACAACTGATACCAACACATCAACGTGCACGTGCACACGAGGCCTGACCACTTCCGGCCATCATTTCGGTCACCAACATCTCAACGTCGATCTCGCCGACGTACTCGAACTCACAGATCATCGCCACATATATAAGATTGAAATCGAGCAAGTTGAACAAGCCTGGAACCATCATCGACCTGGAAAACTGCTCCTCCTCGTCGCCTCCGACAACCAGTGGCTACACAACTCCGGCCACCAACCCCTCGACACTTCCTCTTCCATCACCCAGAACCGCTTCGCACTCGGTCAACCATAGGCGGCGTACGAATCGAAACACTTGACCTCACTAAAACTAGGTTTACAGATAAGAATACGTCGCCGTCGCCACCACATCCAACTGCACCGCCTTCCACCATTTTTCCTCGAACCATCGTTCGTCCCTCCATCACCAACGAAGACCCCGACCACCCTAGTGCCTCCAATCGCCGGAATTTGCCCAGAAACCAAATTTCGTTCATTTCCAAACTGCTCCTAACTCCCATCTCTAAAAATTATGAATCTTGCTCTAAAAATCATATTAAAGTATAATGATCCCATTTATACACCTGAATTCATAAATTTTGAAGTTCGAATTTCTAGCTTATTTGCAGTTAGCTCTGTTGTCTTGCCTTCCAGAGAATGTTAAACATTGTTTTTAACTTATATAAATTTTTAATCTCAATTTTATCCTATAACCACCCGTTTTCATTTTGATTCTAAGTCCACACTATAAGTAGATTGAGAGGAAAAGAATTTTGAATCAAAATGTTTGTTTATGAACTTAAAACAGAGATATATTCAAATATCAGTCTGCACATAACTCCATCACAAAGGATTCACATATAGATATAGATGCACTTATGTATTCACAGACATATAAGTGCAACAGATTTTATACTTTTCAATTCAAATTGTTTTGAAGTAGGGTTACTTACTGTTGTGTTTGAGAGGATGAACAGAGTTGCTTCTCTGAATTGAAACAGGCTTGCTGAAACCGTTTCTTTGATCCTCTGGTTTCCATTGATTAGAGTTGTTATTTAGGTTGAAGCTTTGAGTGATATTTATTTTAGTTTTTTTTCTTCAGTTTAGAATGATCGAAACTGAGATGAGGAAGTGATAGATGTATATGAAGTTACAGGGTAATATTATTGGTTTTGTACAATAGGCATGGCTGAAGATGCTTGCATTATGGGCTGAGATGTATTATATTGTGTACTAAAGATAATGGCATTAATTGCTTTGGTACCATTTTTATAAAATTTCCTTTTTTTTGGCTGATAGACATTGACATTGGTTGTTGTGTACAAATCTATATACTTATCTTTTTGTACATAGATATTTATTCTTTTTGCTTGTATATGAAAATACTTTACTGTCTTTACTTGCAAGCTCATACATATATATATATATATATTTATATATATATATTCTTTTCTTTAGCAAGTACATTCATATGTATTTGTTTCTATCTTTGTCTTATACTTTCTTTGCTTGTTTGTTTTAGTGTACATACTTATCTATACATATGTTTTGAAAACATGAATGCATATTTCTTTCTTTTGCTTTGCAATATAAATAGATTCTATTTTTAACATGTCGTTATGCTTTATTAATGTGTTTACTTATTTCATTACTTTATAATGCAAATGAACTTCTATTTTTAATATGTTGTTATAATTTCTCTAATGTATTCACTTTATATTTTTACAAAGTTTATTAACATGTTATTTGGATTTATCTATTATATCTTATATACTTTGTATTTTTTTAAACCATTTATATTAAGATTTAAATTCAATTATCAATATATATATATATCATGTCAAATCTATTCATATAGGCACAACTATATAAATTCACATATATATACAATTTCTAAATTCTAAATGATTTATACCAAATTATTGGTGATCGAGGAAACTCGCATCACTTTATCATTTAATTTTACAAATTTTTATTAAAAAATTAATTAATTATCATTTTAAATATATATATATATAAAATCTGGGGTCGTTACAGAAATCTTGAAAGGTTTTGAGCATATCCTAATGGGTGCGACCCACATAGCCCAGCTGCATCTACCCTGTTTTTGTCATTCCCGGGTGCGAGACTTAAGGTCACATTTTACCTGGCACAGAATTGTCAAATCCTACTTAGAATGCCACATTGCTATTTCCATCGCACACTATAAATTTCCACATATGTACAACCTCTAAGCTCGTATGTCTCAAAGAAGGGTGTTAAGTGTAAGAGAGGTTACCTCCTACACCACCAAACAGATGTATGTTTGTAGAGATCAATGTACATGTATTTTAGAATGCAATGTCAGACATTCGTCCATACAAGTTGTCTAGGAACAAGACAATCCGAAGGCACTCTCCTACTACATCCTATTTTGGGAATCACCCCTAGGATTAGTAGCGAGAAGTCTTTGCATCGAAGATTTTAAAAATTAATTACTACTACGACCATATATATATATATATAATATGGAAATCAAGGGGATAGTGGCAAGTAGCCTTTCATTATGAAGATCTCCGTCTTTAAAATCATTGCCTTTATCATGTTTTCAATTTCGAACGTACATTGGTTCGAAGTGGTTTTCGGGTAGGAATCACCCAAATCCGACCCCAGTCTCTCTGAACCAATTATCGTTAAAACATTTTTTAGAGATATATCATTTCTTTTCCAGTATATACAAGATTATTAAACCCCTCTTTAATTTTGGAAAACACCAAAATATTTCTCATAAATCATGTTAGAAAACATTATTGAGTTAATTGGATTCACAGAAACTATACTAATTTTACTCAATATTAATGTTCGAATTCAACAACTTCGAATAAGGGTGAGATAACCTTTTAAATTCACATGATACGAGTTCCCTCCTCAGAATTTAACACTAAGTATAAGAAGATTATTTCTATATAACGCAAGTTAAAGTAAATCTTTTATACTTGTCTCGTTTCCGACATTTCGACCTTATATATTCCTCGTCCACGAAGAGGTCGGGTGAGCTAGGGCACTGATTTCTCCTGAACATCTCCTTAGTTTAAGCACCCCACATCCGAAACTCACGAATAGAAAAATTATGTCTACTCATCAGCTTTTAGAGCCAAGAGTAAATGACTTATTTCTAAACCATTTATTTAAACCCTTTTAAAATAAAAACTTCCTAATAATCTTTAGAACACTTAAATTTCCATTTAAAAAGGTTACTAAAAAGATTGGGGGAGAATAATTAAGTTAAAACCATATTCAATAAAAGTTACGAAAAACCGTCGCAGAAAAGCACTATGAATAGTGATTTTAAGCTTATTTGATCAAAACACAATTTTTATTTCATAAATATTCATTTTTATAACTCAAATCCCTTTTAAAACATCTTAACATATTTATAAAATTTATTTCATATTTTTAAATATTTAAAAATATCAATTTAAAACAATTACTACTTAAATTTATAAAACTGCCAAACCGCGAGTTATTGAAAACTTGATTTGGACTTAACTCAAAATTTATTCAATGAAATCTTGATCTTTCTTTCCCATTTGAAAACCATAGTTATAAGAGTTCAGAAAATTCTTATTTCGAATAATTCCAAGGTATATTACACTTTATATAGTCGTTTGACTATTTTGGTACGAAATCGCGAACTGCCGTTACGCGACGCGCTTAGTTTTGACTCAATTTTCAAAACTCATCAAAACTTCTCCAATTTGAGTTTTAGTGTTTATAAAACATTTATAAATCATTTTAAATCATTTTAAAGAGGTTTAACCATCTTGTGACACTTTTTTAATTCATGTTGGAAAGTGATTTCCGTTGTGTAATATCGATGTGTATTAAATGTGAATTATTTACACATCCAAACGAACATATTATTTCATCCAAACTTGATAAAAAATCATTAAAACCAAGCATAGAAAAACATATATATCATCATATATAACATATATAAATAGCGTTTTCTCACCTTCATTGGCTACTAAACTTATGAAAATGGACTATAGCTTCGCTACGGTCGAACTTGAGCTAACAGAATTGAGCCTTGGACCTTTGGGAAGTGTCAGCCTATGCTTGCAAGTGGTAGTAGGATTAGCCAACAGTGGTGGAGGTGGTGGTGTGGGTTTGCACGGAGGAGAGGAGTGGATTTCACTTGATTTTGAAGTGGATTGCTAATGTATATATACTTATATAAATTTATTTTCTTTTTGCTAATTTTTCTTCATAAATTTTATAAGTAAAGAAGCTATTAAAATAGCTTAAGAAAGAGGAAGAAGAATATGAAGAATGGTGTTAAAATTATGAAAGAAATGGATGGGTATTTATAGGAAAATTTTTGAACAAAATATCTTATGGTAGAATTATCTTTTTACCCTTCGCCCACACCCCTCATTTCCTATCAAGGCGCACGACTCCTCCTTCATCTTTGTCATCCTCTATGTGCAAGTGATGATGGTGTGTAAGAATGAGGTGAGTGATGGTTAGTTTGCTTTTTAAGTGTGAAAATATCTTAGGTATTTATAACTTTTACTATATGTAAATTTAAATGTAAATGGTAAATATGTATATATATTTATATATGTTATTTGTTATGTATATTATATATAATTGTATGTATGTGCATGTCATATGTGTGTATAAGTTAAATAAACAACGTTGCACAACTTCACTACATTAAACCGTTACGAATTCTAATTTTGATTCTGTTCATATATTCACTTATAAATTAAATTACATATAAATGTAGACAAAATTTGAAAACTAATTTCTTATCATTTTTAACTAATTAAAATGATCTAATTTGAATAATAAAACCATATAAATCAATATTAAACAATTGTTTACAGAAAGTGATATTATATCGATAAAGCGATATCAGTTTTCCTTATAATTTCAAGTCAAATATATATCTTTAGAAAACTATTATAAATGATTTATTATCACTTCATAACTAATTAAAATGAATCATTATCATTTAAAAACAATTATTTGTATAATTATAATAATTATTAAATCATTAAATCTCAATTTAAATTCATAAATCAATTATTAAACATGATGCCATTATTGATGTTGTCATAAACACATTTTATATCAATAAAATGAAACAATTTTTTTATTTCATATTCCTTTTTAAATGGATAAATATGTGTATGTATCCAGCTCCGTGCATGACTTCTGATAATTATAGAGTTGTTTATTGATAAAACGATTTTTGACCATTTTATCGATATTCCTTTAAAGTTTATATTTTTGTAAATACTTATTAAAAATAAGATTACGATCATTATTGTTTAAATCATCATAATCAATGTTTTAAAAAGCTTATATTTGAATATAATTTTTTTTATCAAATCGATAAATTTGCGGGTCATTACAGACATCCCTCCTTAAAAGAATTTCGTCCTCGAAATTACAACGCAAAACCTAAAGGTGTTTTCCCAAAATATTTTTTTTAACTTACACTTGTATAATGTATATAGATTGTACGTACATGATAGTTATTTCGATTTTAACTAGTGTTGATCCTTCAATTCTCTAGTGCGGAACTTTGAGTAGGCTCAGAAGTTTTTGTTTTCCTTGCATAGCTTTCAACTATGATAGAAAATGTATGTATATGACTACAAACCCTTATCAATGTTTGCCATCGAGCATCGAGTGATAAATTCTTTTTGGATATCAAAGTCTTATATCCAAATCTTAGGTTAAGTTATGTTGCGAAATAATTAATGGATAATGCACTTATGCTTTATCTTTTCCAAAATATTTAGTAAAATTTTTTTAATTTTTTTTAAACATTTCATAACATACCTTTTTATCTTACAAAGAAAATTCTCCATTTAAATTTGGTTTCCTTTATCAAGAATTCCTACTAATGTACTTGAGGGATTTGTGTAATTACACATGAATGAAGTCAAAATGAAAGCTCATAGTTATATTATACCACTTCATATCTTACATCAATCATTCCTACCTTACTTGGATCATTCTTAAGTCATCCCAATCTTACTTGGGTACATAATAGAAGTACATAATACAAATACAAATACATGACTAACCACAACACCACCTTATCACAGGCCATACATATAGGCTACCACTTAATACTAGATAGATAGTCACAAATCTTCAATCACAATCTCAATCATCACTCAGAATTCGTTGCTGATGGTGCACTCCAATATCCAAACTCCAGTGTAAATTCCCCAACATCCTAATCCTTACTTTCTTGTTCATCGTCAACTTCATTTCCATCTTCATTTTGTTGTATCTCATCCTCCACATATGGTAGCCAAGGATGATTCCATGGAACATGTCCAAGTCCGACTAGTACTCCCTGTAACATTTCCTTTTCCTCTAATTCCTCAAATCCTTGTACTCACATCTCCTCGAGATTCTAGAATTCTTCCTCGGCTTCCTCTTCATTATCTTCCATATCATCCCAATGAATGTATGAACTTGATGAAACCTCATGCTAAATAACATGATCCCCATCCATATTCCATATGATATTGTTGTCCCCACTACTGTAGTTCAATTCATTTGATATTATATCATTCTGGTTCTCCTCTAGTTCAGACTCTTCCTCCATAGGTTCTTCTTCAGGTTCGCATTCTGAACTGGTGGGGTCAGTGATCCATCTTCCTTCTTAGGCTGGAGCAGCCTTTGTGTCACTAGATATTATGACCAGATCTAGAGTTAAGGAAGGTATAAGCATTCCCGCTATCGGGTAACCATCTCCGTCTCTACGATATACAGATCATATTCATCTTCTATGGGTTCTTCCTCGTCAGTTGAAAGAATGATTAGATCATCTTTCTCACCTTAATTTTCTCTTGAGGTTTCTCCTTTTAAATACTTCCCCCCGTATGGATTCTATAAATATAAACACAAATACTTAGAAGCAGACACTAAGTATCTATCCTAACTTAACAGTTATACTGCTTTTCAAACCAAGGGTTGATCAATACTTAGGAAGCAAATTAAGGTCTTTATCAAAATGTTTTATCTCCTTCCAAAAATCCTTTTGAATTTTTTTTGCTAAAATGTTTCCAAACATTATTATCATCGACTTTCAAAATCCTTTCTCAAAAAAAACCTTTTGGATAGAAATTCTCATTATCCAAATCTTTGGTTTTCCCCCCTATTCTTAATCCTCTCAATACCAATATTAAACATCTTAAAGTAAAACTGTGAAATTCTAATCATAAGATATTTATTCTTGATTTAACTAACATGTTTTTAAAACAATTATCCAATTTATGACTTTAATATCATAACTAACTATATTTTCCAAAATATATTCTTTATATTTAAAATATGACCTTAGGTAAAATTATTTCATTTACCATATTTTCAAAACAAATCATTTTTATATATCATTAGCAAATACGCGCTCATATATAATACACTTAAACTCATTCTAAGGTGTTACTAACCCTATCTTTAATGAGTTACTCATCCTAGGGTGTTAACTAGATTTTTAACCCAACAAAATTCAACAGGAGCTAGAACATCCACGTCAAGTCAAAAAAACTCAAGAATCAACCTAAAGGACCAGAAGAAGAAGCAAAAAGAGACACAAGAGGAAAGATACAAAAATAGGCTATGGAGATGGATATAGCGATCCATCACTTATAGATCGCTAGCGATCCATAAGGATTGCTCATGGATCCTCCAAACTTCTTGTATCATGAACCAATATCTTTTCTAAGGATATCTGCCAGGTTTCATGATATTCCAAACAAGCTAGTTCGAGAAGTGTGCATCCATTTGATTCCAGTCATAATTCAATGCAACCTGCACACGAATCACCATGAAAACAAGGCAACTCGTTAAGAAATTACATGGAGAGCATCTACATAGAGCTAGGAGCGCGATCCAAGTGAAACGATCCAAAAATACTTTAACTACATGGATCACTAGAGAACCATGCACTATGGATTGCTAGCAATCCATCAGGTTAGGTCGGTTCGCTGTGAACATTTTGTGGCATCTTTGTACCATTAAATATTGGCTTCTGGCAAAGCGGCCTAGCCCAATAGCTCTCTAATCCTTATAAACACTCACCTATCTGCAACATAAGGAGGATCCTCTGGATTGGTTGTTGGAACTCTACAAAAATTATTCTTCACTCTTCTCCTCTCACACAATAGTCATCTAAGGGTTCACTATGATTCTCTAGTAAACTCTTGCACTTGTGACTTGATCTAACTTAGGAGATTCAATCATATTGTAATCTTATTCCACTTGTAACAGCAGTCAGTTAATAGAAAGTTATAAAGTGGATGTAGGCTTCATTAACAGCCGAACCACTCTAAAAATCTTCTTCTTTCTTTACTTTTTCTACGATCTACAATTTCATTTTCTATTTTATTTGCCTTGATAAACAGGGTTGGTGCTTTCACACTCAATCGAAGGTGCTGATCCATTTTTTGGGCTAACATTTTGGTGCTTTCATTGAGAACCCAACTCAGGCTTAGATCGAGCTATCTGCTTTGGATCAGATAGGTTTAGAATTTAGATCCTCAATCTCTGCTTAGAAGATTTGTTGTTGAGAATCAATTGCACCAGGAAGAAAGAGAACTACTTCCGAAAGATCCATAGGAGCTGTAATAGCTAGGGAAGAGACCAATCCTCAACAAGCTGAGGTCAACAATGCCAATGGTCCATGTATCAAAGCTAATTCTAGGGCCAACACAAACGATTAGGTGCCGGGATCTTCTATCCAGCATGAAATTGTCACCAGAGGCGAATTGAATTAGATGGTTGATGAAATCAATCAAAAGATGGAGAACAACCAAAAAACTCTTATGGGAAAATTAAATGCCCTCTTGACCTTGCAATCACTAGCCACTCTAAGAACCATGCTAGAATCTGCGGCTACCACGGAGTTGGAAAATTCTTCTGTATCTGGCCTAAACAGAAGAAACTGAAGGCAGAAGCAAAAAGGAGCAGCGGGTGGAGCTGCAGAAATCACTATAGAAGGAAATGCAAGCACTCCACCAACTATAAAGTAGACCGCCATGAACTTGGATATAGGGATGAAACCCTACTTGAAGATATAGCAATAGATCTTTTTGACTCTGAAGATGGTGAGCAACTTGATGACGACGTGTTGAAAGAAAACACTAACGCACTCAATACCGGTAGAGAGGTCCAAGTTGCCCCTACCCGACCCACCAAAAGCCAACAGAACTCCGAGGGAGTAGCTATCCTAAAGACAGGCGAACCTAGGCTTCAGCCCACTTACCAAGATCGTTTGCAAGATCAAACACTTGGTGTAGTCACTGACAGCCATCTCGCGGACTACCGGACATCAGGCGCATATATCGCGGATATGATCAAGCGCTTGATGGACAAAAGTAAGGATAGGAAAGATGACAAATGGGGATCCGCTCCAAGCCGGACTTCCTTCAATGATGACATTCTGAATGAACGATATCCTAAAAAGTTCAGTATACCGACTATTCCGTCGTACGATGGAATTAGAGACCTAAAACCTTATTTGTACAAATATAGTTGGTACATGGACGGAGAAAATGCTTCGAATGCTGTTCGATGTAGATGTTATCCAATCTTCCTAGAGGGAATTACTTCCATATGGTCCACTAGGCTCTCGCCAAAATTCATTTCTACTTTCAATGAATTAGCAAAAAAAATCCTTATTAAATTTAGGCTTCACACGGTATAACCAAAGATGTGATGTCTTTATCTGGCCTATTCCAGGGACAAAATGTATCTTTGAAATCCTTCATGAGTCATTTCAACACTGCGGTGATGGAGATAAGTAACCAAAACGAAGATATGGTCTTCATGGCGCTGGTCCGCGCTATCTATCCCAACACTGAATTCGGAAAATGGATTAAAATGAAACAACCTACCACTAGGAAGGACTTTAACGGAAAGGCAAGCCAATACTTGAAATTGGAAGAGGTAGAGGAGCTAGAAGGAAAACCTGCTAACCTACAACCAACCAACGTCGGCTGGAATAGTATGGCAGCTAACCAAGATGCAAATACCTACGGGACTACTACAGGAAACACGGGGAAGGATGGGAACCAGAAAAGGAAGAACCAGAATTCCAACAAGCGAAATGAAGGTAACAAGGGACTAAAAGGCCTGAGGCTCGAAGACTACACCCCGCTCAATGATACTCCAAAGAATATCTACCTTGCGACACAAGGGACGGAGGAGTACAAGAAGTCGCTTAAAAAGGTAGCAACTGAATAGCAAAAGCATTCCAGGAAATATTGCCGCTTCCATGAAACACACGGTCACAACACGAATGAGTGCCGTCACTTGAAGAACCTGATTAAAGAGCTGATTCGGGAAAACAAGCTTCAGTAGTATGTGAGGAAGCCGCAAAATCCTGACCAGCCTGCAGCACCCCAAGCTCCTAGAGATCGGGGAAACCAAGTTGGAACCAGTGAAGAGGAATCCAGATGGACCAATCAGAGACTCATCATCAGAACAATATCTGGATGACCTCATCCCATGTAGAGGGGTTGGGGAGAAATGGAGCAATATGTAAGCTCACTAAGACATGTTCCGATCGATTTGTGCTTCATGTTCGAAGATGGAACTCTCACCAAGCAGCAAAGAACCCTGAACGATGATATAGTATTCCAGAATCGAGATTCTGAAGAAATAGAAGCTCCAACCCACGACCCCATGTTTGTGACGGTAGGAATCGGACCAGCCATGGCCCGACGAGTATAGGTGGACAGTGGCAGTTACGTGAATATTCTTTTCAAACACACATTTGATCAGATGAGGATTAGTATGAAAGACATATCTGCTTGCTGGAAAAGATCCAAGGATTCACTGGTGAACCTAAGTAACCTGCCGGAACAGTCAGTTTACCTATAGAACTCGGAGAAGATGATCGAAGAGTCATCCATATCCAAACCTTTGTGATTGTAGATGAAATATTCGCCTATAATGCTTTCTTAGGTCGGCCTACTTTGGTAGATTTCAGGATTGCTTTAGTTCAGTGGTGTCTAACCATGAAATTTCTGATAGAGAATGGAGTTGGGGTGATCAAAGGAGACCAAATTTCCACTAGAGAATGCTACATTGCATAACTACGCGGGTCTAGAAGAAAAGAAAGAGGGAAGAATGTGGGGAGAACTCTCCACATTCGTAAACCTACCGAATAGCGACAATAGAGCCGCCCCTGGCTTAGGGCCATAGCCGATTCAACAAGGCTTTGGACCCTAGAAAGAAGAGTTCAAGAGAGGAATGGGCAGCACCGGCAGAATTGACGGTGTCTATCCCGGTCGATATGGATGACCCAACACGGGTCCTAAAAATTGGATCACATCTTAGAAACAAGATGCGACTGGAACTCATCCAATTTCTTCACGCCAACCCGGACGTATTCGCTTGGACACATTCCAATATGTATGGGGTTTCACCTGAGATTACATGCCACGCACTTAACATTGATCCCAAGTATACACCAGTAAAGTAGAAGAGGCGCAGCCTGTGACCCGAACAGTCCGAAGGGCTAAGAGAAGAAGTGGATAAGATGATGATGAATGGTTTTATCCGCGTTGTAACCTACCCTGAATGGGTATCTAACCCGGTCTTGATTAAGAAGACCAATGGGAAATGGTGAACTTGTATTGACTACTTGGACCTAAATAAAGCTTGCCCAAAAGACAACTTTCCTCTACCTAGAATCGATTAGCTTGTAGATGGGACAGCTGGATATGAATTGCTATCGTTTATGGATGCTTACTCGGGATATAACCCGATCATGATGCACGGACCTGACCAGGAAAACACCAGTTTCATTACTGACCTAGGATTATATTGCTACAAAGTGATGCCATTCAGCTTAAAGAATGATGGGGCCACCTACCAACGACTAGCGAACACCATGTTTAAGCATTAGATCGGGAAAACTATGGAAGTCTATGTAGATGATATGTTGGTCAAATCACGGATAGACGCAAATCACTTAGACAACCTCGCCGAAATGTTTGAAATACTCCGCAAATATGGAATGAAACTCAATCTACTTAAATGTCACTTCGGGGTAGCCTCTGGAAAGTTCTTGGGATTCATTGTAAGTGAGCAGAGGCATCGAAGCAAATCCTGAACAAATTACCGCTTTACGAGAAGTCGAGGCCTCGAGGAACAAGAAGGAGTTACAAAGCTTGAATGGAAAAATTGTAGCATCAAGTCGGTTTATCTCAAAAGCAACCAACAAATGTATACCGTTCTTTGACGCGCTAAAGAAGGGAAAGAAGAACTTTGAATGGAATCAAGCTTGTCAAACTACATTCAAAGAGCTGCTGCAACATATGGAAACCCCACCAATCCTATCCAAGCCGGTTGACGGAGAAGACTTGCACATCTGCTAAGCAGTCTCGCCTCATGCATTAAGTGCTACGCTCTTACGAGAAGAAGCAAGGTCCAGCGACCCGTATATTACATCAGTAAAAAATTCACTAGAGCCAAGAAGAATTATTCGAAATTGGAAAAATTAGCATATCGCTTCTTGATCGCATCCACAAAGTTACGACCATACTTCTAGGCACACCCGTTCAAAGTACTAATAGATCAACCCTTGAAGAAAGTGTTGTACCACCCCGAGACCTCTGGACGGCTTATAAAACGAAACATTGAATTGAGTTGATATGAAATCTCTTTCCCCTCTCGTAGGGCGATCAATGGGCAGGTGCTGGCAGACTTCATTGCCAAGTTTACGATACGAGATAGCGAAGAAGAAATTACTCCAGAAGTGGAGACACATCGGAAGTTGTTCATCGATGGTGCATCTAACAAATTCTGCTCGGGGGCAGGAGTAGTGCTCGAAACTCCCGAAGGACGACCCATTTGCTATGCCTTATGCTTGAATTCCCTGCAACAAATAACGAAGCGGAATATGAAGCAATGATAGCCGAACTGAAAGTTGTCAAGGAATTCGGGATAAAGTCCGTACACATCTATAGCGACTCTCAACTAGTCATCTGCCAAGTGAAAGATGAATACCAAGCTCGGTAAGAGAACCTCACCCCGTATCTATCTAAAGTGCATGAACTACTGAATGACATCGAATATTACACCATAACTCATATCCCGTGGGAACAAAACGAAGGCAGACTATCTAGCTAAACTGACTAGTTCTGGAGAAGCTCAATCCTTGGGGTTAGTCCCAGTCGAAACCCTAATAGATCCAACTATAAGCAAGATGGATACTGACTGGATTTTTGAAACAATTGAAGAACCAGAAACGAAGATGACACCGATCAAGGACTACCTACTCACAGGAACACTCCCTGTAAACAAGAATCAATGGAAAATGCTCCTACGGAAGGCACCATGGATTGTAGTACAGGATGGGATTTTCTACCAAATGGGATTCTCTACCCCTTGCTCAGGTGTATAACCAACGACGAAGCCTAAAGAATCCTCAAGGAAGTTCAAGAAGATGACTGCGGAGTTCACACTGGTGGGCAAACCCTCATAAAGAAAGTTCTTCGATATGGGTATTTTTGGCCAACAGTAAACCACGATGCAACAGATTATTCCAGACGGTGCGACCAATGCCAAAGATTCGGCAAGATCAAGATAACTCCTTCGACAGAGATGACACAGATAGTCAGCCCATGGCCATTCATAATCTAGGGAATCGATTTGATTGGTGTATTACCAGTGGCCAAAGGAGGAGCCTAATATGTTATCATTGTTGTTGACTATTTCACCAAATGGACCGAAGCAGAACCGCTGGCCACTATTACCATAAAGGAAGTTATTAATTTTTTCACTAAAAACATTATTTGCAGGTTCGGAGTGCCACAAAAAATCATCACGGATAACAAGACTCAATTCGAAAGCGTTGAGTTCAATGACTTTTGCAAACGCTTCTGAATCGAGAAAAGCTTTTCCACTATTGCAAATCCACAGGCAAACGGGCAAGTAGAAGCAGTGAACAAGATCATCAAGTCCACCATCAAAAAGTGGCTAACTAAAGCTAAAGGAAATTGGGTTGATGAACTTCCACTCTAGCTGTGGGCTTATAGGACAACAGACAAATTTGCAATCGGGCACTCCCCACTCGCCCTGGCATATGATTCAGAAGCAATGATCGCAGTCGAGCTAGAAGTCTACTCTCATCGAAGGCAAAATTTTAATCAAAGGCAAAATGAGTAGCTTCTACTTGAGTTGCTCGATATGGTCGATGAGAAGAGGGAAGAAGCCGAGTTAAGGACTACCGCTCACCAGAAAAGGGTCGCACGATATTTCAATTCCAAAGTCCATAACCATACTTTCGAAGTATGAGGCCGTGTCCTCAACGGGTGTACCCTGTACCAAGAACATTCGGACCAAACTGGGAAGGGCCCTGTGATCGGCCAAAAGCTAGGGTATGGCACATTCAAGCTAACAACCGCTGATAGAACCCAAATTCCTCGAGCTTGGAACATCGAATCGCTACGTCGTTGAATTATCTAAGACTATCTTATGTATTTCCTATTTCCCATAAATAAGCCATCCTAGAATACTGGAGGCATTTTAAATAGGCAGAATTTGCCTAACTTTTATTATTAAAATTGCTTTGCTTTCTGAACCAATAAAACTGTGTTCACAAAAGCAACCTACTGAGTCGACGGGGCAAATCAACTCAAAACCAACCAATCACTGCTTGAGATAGTGGAAACATGCTCAAGGATGCCCCATCTACCCGTTGAGTCGACGGAAGAAAATCGTCTCAAACCGTTGGATTGACGGAACTCAATCCCTACTTTCTTAGAACCGATGTTACTCCAGCAGCACTGGGAAGGCCCAAATCAAGGCCGCTCATTTCGTAAGCCATGCACCGCTTCTTATGTTGTGGAATCATGCCCAAGAAAATTTAATTACCAAAGTTGTGCATCTCATAAGACGCGCATAGCTTCTTAACTTGCAAAACTGCAACCATGTAAGTCTCAATCCCACCGAGTGCATTTCATAAGCTATGCACTCTTAAAAGCCATACATTTAACACAAGCACTACTTGATGTTGCTTCGGCACCATCGGCCGACCATTAAGATCCTGTAAGTACCGGTATTGTCTTGACAACACCGGGAAACTCGCCTATTGCCCGACTAATAAGAAGCCACTCCCACCTTCAAAAGTAATTGACATTAATCCAGCAATGTCGCACAACTAGAAATTAACAAAGAATTCTGATCGTTGACCGACAAAATCTCTGGAGTCGAGATGCTCGATTCACAAGTTCCTAATGATAGGAACCGCAAGGTAAATTCGGCTACAGACATCCGAGGAATCACTCGGATCAACCGGTCATTTGTTAAGTGTTCGGAGAAAACAACCCTATAAAGTGGGGGGCACACATATACCAACATTTAGTTGGAAGGAAAACTACTCCACATTTCCATTTCTCCAAATGAAGAATTTTAGCAATCACAACGGATCTAGTTATAAAGTTAAAAAATGCATACATAATGCATGAAATCACGGAAATAAAGACATCATATACCACAAAACACGTCATGGCAATGTATAGTATAAAAATTGCAGAACAAGCAATCATGCCATGTGAACACATAAGTAGTATAAAAGCTAGTTAAGTACGTGATAAATAAGGAAGAACACAAAAGAGATGATAGTAGAAACATTAATCTTTTCATTCCTTATAACATTTTCTGTACAAAGTCAAAATGTGAGGGCCATACCCACACAATATCGGCCAACAAAAAGAAAAGTATAGATGCTACACCAACAAAAGTAATAAGTGCAAACTCCGCACTTGTACAAAATACATGTTAAATAAATTAGAATGTTCCAATATCCGGCTCCATTATCATTCGAGACTGTCAGTGTTTCTTTCCACCACTTCCCATCCTTCCTTTAGTTGGAAGTTTCTTCTTCCTCTCAGCATCCCCATCAAAACTTGTATTGCTACAAGAGATATCAATTAACGCCTCTGTGCCCATGTCTCCTCCTTATTCTTCGACCGCCTCGGAAGACTCCCCCTTGGTCTTGCGCTTTCGGGATTTGCGGGAGCTCCTCGAAGACTTTCTCTCCTTAATCTTTTCCCTCTTAACTACCACCATCTGTTGTTCAGTTTTACTTAGCTAGCTAGCTTGGTTTATCTACTCTCGAGTGTCATCTACTGTTAAATCGCCCTTTAAAAATATGGAAGGGTCGTCCATGCCATGCAGCGCAACAATCTTCTCAGATTCTGGCCTTAGTTGTGAGCCAGACACGAGCATGGTGATCTATGCAGCTACAGAAACAAGCGAAGCAGTCGAAATAACAGCAGACACCGGGACCGAAGAAATTGGCAGTTCGATAGGCAAAGAAGATGGACTTGTAAGATCAAAAATGAAAGCATTCAATTTGTCTTAGTCTTGCGGCATGAGCTGAAAATTCTCAAACTCGGGAGAAACAAGAAGGTTACTTGCATCAGAAGTGTGACCGAGAATTTCAACCTCATACTCCCTACCGTCTCCTTCTTTGGATGGCTGCACGATCTTTGGTGAAGTTCCATAACCACCCAAGGCTTTTGAAATAGCTGCTGAAGGGGAGGACAACAAAGCAGTACTGGCTAAACTTGGAATACTTCCTAACCGATCACGAGGCTGCTTTGATGGTTTGCCAGACCGAAAATTGAAAGGTTTTGATAGCGTTTTAGCAGTTGCAGTTGCAGTAGCATCGGCGGCCTCTCACTCCCTCTCAATCAGAATAATCTCTCGGTCCTCTACCAAAGCCCTCTTTGACTCTTCATTGAGATAGGCATCCTCCAACTCTTGCACGGTGTATACATCCCTGTTTTCTCCGAAATGGGCAATAACATCTTTCCAAACCACAGTAAGAGTACGCGGGAATTTTGGGCCCATATAGCTGAGGCTGCCCTGATGCAACAGGGAGTTGACGTAGAAATTCAAGATGGTGTCATATATCTTCTCCATCTTCCTTTCGAAGGTATCTTGCAGCTTCAAGTAGTTCACTGTCATAGCGGCCTTCTCAACTTCAACTGGGTCTTTTCAACGTTAAGCTGCGCGACTCTTTCCTGAAGCGAAGCAATCATTCAAGCCTGGTCAGAAACGGTCTTGTCATGAGATTCCACCATTCCCGTATAATCAACAATTGTCTTTTTATAAGCTTCGATGGCTTCATCGTGACTAGCAATAATTCTCTTTTAAGCTTCAATGATCTCGTCCTGAATTTCAAGCTCCTTTTTCAGCTTAACCTCGTCAGCATGGGCCTTCTTGATTTCGTCTCTAAACCTAATCTCAATTTTTGTGTGGGCCTCTTTCAATTCCTTCAGCAAACTAGCATTGCTCTTACTCTCTCGAATTGCAGCATCCCTCTCCGTTGTCAATTTCTCAATTTTAGCGTCATGTTCCGTTAACATCCTCTCATAATCATCCTTTTCTGACTCGAAGGAAAGGATCTCTTGGTAATTGTTACAGTTTGTGTCCACCAGTTGCTTACATAATTTCTCTCATCCTTCAGCTGGATTCAAATCGCTCTGAATCGCCTGGAGATGAGGCATATAAGAATCCTTGCGGATCGGACATGGGTCACGATCAAATTTAACTCCCTTTAGAAACCATCCGAGGAGCGTGGCTTCAAGCTTAAGGGGACCAGACGGGAGAATATAAGATGGCCTCCTACGGCGGCGTGAAGAACCAGAAGCAGGAACTATGTGAGTTGACGGAGTCTGGGTTGATGGAGACACTTGAACAGTAGAAGTCGGAACTTCAATTTCAACAGAGACTGGAGTTGGGGCAAATGCTTGGTGCTCGAAAGGATGAGAACCACGATCTACCTTCGATTTCTTGGATGGCTCTTCTCAATCGCCAAGAGTTTTACTCTTCTCAAACCACTCCTATAAATTCTACCTTAGTCCCTATCATCCCGACGACGAATTTCAGCTTCTAAATCTTTCCTTCTTCTCCATTCTTCCTCAGTTTCTTGGGGTTGATAGCGGATTGAAGTCCATCTTGACCCACGTTGTGCATTTGTAAATTGTTCAAGGTCCTCATAAAGTCCACGACCTTCCATAGTACCTGATATATAAAAAATGAATGAAGAACTTTAGCAACAAAAAATGAACTCAAATAATACATATGTAAGTGTAAGTGACCCTAGTGAAATGTGTAATGTGTCGTAGGCAGCCTAAAAGGACTTACAAAACGTATCGGGAAGCGACTACAGTGGGAGTCAGGCTAACTCTAGACACAGCATGACCAGCGTGAGAAGACAATCCCTCAAACTAAAAATCATCTCCCATGAGTTCATCGATATCTACATAAATGTTCCTCAAGTCCCCAAAATTGATATCGGTTTCCTTAGGTGGAGAACCATGAAGTCGTTCGGCTGTTGGGGAAGCATCTTTAGCAATAATCTCTTGTAGAGGCGAATCCGAGAGAATAGGACTCATTCCCGGAGTTTTGTTGCATGATACGAAGTTTCCTTCACTGGAACTTGCATCAAATTCCTCATCATTAGAGGAGGAATCATAGCTACTACTATTCTCAATTTCACCCTCCTCTTTTCTATGATCATCGCAGCCTTGCCCTCATGCTGCTTGAACTCCTCTTCCCCTTCCTCCGGGATCGAGGGCATCCTCATCGGGCAATTGGCTCCAGTCATAACGCCTTTTCCTTTATGAATTTCTTCAGTCGATCCACTGGATGGACCTTCTCCTTCTGTAGATCGACCTCTTTAGAGTAGTGCAATGAAGAAGTGGAGTGTGTTAGAATCTTATAACAGGAAGGAGATGGAACTTCAACGGCGATGGCAGATCTCCCGGGATGCAATAACCCGTACCAAAGAAAATTCTCATCCATCAGCAAAGACTTGCTTGATCTCTCTCTGGCGTTTATGGCCTTCAAGGTATGGAAGATAGGATCAAGTGATGGATCTTTGTTTGGCCTCGGAATAACTACAAGGAGTATTCAGTCTATTAAAAATCCTGCACCATCGTATTAAATCTCAACGAGTAAAAGAGAAGACTTACCACATGTCATCCAAAGGCGATTAAATCCCTCAGGACGCCTAACGAAAAAATATTGGGTCTTGAACTATGACAAATTACTTTGAAGCTGCAACATAGTTTTGTGTTTTCCTTGAGCCTCGATGATCACAATAGACAGACATTCGTCTCTCTTCTTGAATGAGAGGAAATATCTTAGCTCATCAAAGCTTGGGGCATGATTGAATGTCCGCATAAACAAAACGTGAAGACAAGTCAAAATTGAGTATATGTTGGGGTGAATCTGAAATGGAGCAATTCCCAAATTTAGAAGAGTCTCTCTCAACAAATGATTGAAGGGGGGCACAGCTCCATTCAACCGCATGCACCGATGGCAAGCGGTGTACCTCGAAGGTGGCATGTGTGCAAACTCGTTTTTCAATGGAAGGCGTACGTCATCATCTGGAATGCCATGCTGTAAACAAATGTTGTGTAGAACTTTAGCAGAAATTACGGTGGAAGCTCTTTCTGGAGGGTTGAGTAAAACTCTAAAATTCGGAGGAGTTCAATCTACAACCGGACCAACTGGAACCAATTGACCATACTCAACCGGTGGTGCCAAAAAAGTAGGCACTGCCAGAACCATTTGTGAATGCATAACTGATGTTGATTCGGCTTCCAAGAGTGCTGGACTTCCTCTACTGGATTTACGACGGGATGACTGGTGCTTCATTCTATATAACAGATATGTATCTAACGCGGTCAGGTAATTCTATTTATAAATAGAACTCCCCCTATGCTCAACACTTAAACTCCGAAAAAATATTGACTTATGCCAACTCATCGGATTCCAAGCGTTGATTGGGGCAAGTGCGGTGTGTTATCTATGTAGCATGGGCTCAGTGTCCTGAACACTATGAATGCTCTATATTGTGCAGATAGTTCACTCGCAGCGAAGAAAGGAAAATGCTTTTCATATCATTCATTAAAGTTATTCATCCTACACTTACCCGTTACCGATTAACGTTCGATAATGGATCCGCTATCTGAAACAACACAGAAAGCTCTTCCTATTCCAGGTACACCGACTGTGCAATGACAAGACCGATCCAAAGTGAGCAACTATAGATCAATGGGTTCGAATCAAGTAAATAATTCTCAGCATAAGTCAATTTCAGTTCTCTAGAAATTGATAACAGCATGAGCTGCATACAAGACACTACCCTAAGCTATTATAACTTCCTAGAAAAACCAAAATCGATCTGCAAGAAGCCGTGTCGGAATCAATAGTGTACAAGTTGTTTCTAACTCTATGGATGAAGATAGCAAAACATGTCAAGCACCAGGGAAAAACCCTGGCTTCGTTCCGTGAAGAATTCAAGACTTGATTCACTATCTTCTTCCACAAAGTCGCAATTAACTTAAATTTTCCACTACATCCATCACCAACATAACTTTATCACCAATCGCTAATACTACGCCAAATCCACATCACAAACCTTAAGTCAGAAGGCAAATGCGGCCAATTTCAAGTTGTTGGCGATCCAAAGTGGGCAAGCTCAGCAACGATTCAAGCGAGTGACGTTTCAGGCATTAGGAGTTGGCTCAAGTTGACGGTGAAGTCGAGTGAGGTCGGTAGCAGGAAGCTTAGAGCGGTGGAGATCAACGACGGCGATGGCATGAGCAAGCTTAGGGTTTGGTCGCATTTAGCTCGAGTCGTAGAAAGATTAGCTCAGTTCGCAAGGAGAGTGTGAAATGATGAAGGATCAGCCCGAACAAAGTTAAATAAGAGATTGAATGGAAAAAAATTGCTAAATCCTTGGATCGCTAGCGATCCATGGACTATGGATCTCTAGCAATCCATCAAGTTGCAGTCAATTTCCTCCAAGCTCACCAAGCATGATCTAAGTGTTGTTTGCAAGCATCTGGAAAGTTGTCGGATCGAAATTGATTTTTTTTACAAGCAACGATGATTCATATCGAAAACTCAACAGACAACTGAATGGCCAAAACCAAATTCGCATGATAGCCTCAACACGACCAATTAAACTTCATGAAATGGGAACTCAAAAGCAGTTACTTCCAGAGCACACCTTTTTTCCAATGAAGGCATACTCTGGAGGCAAATGTTAACTAGATTTTTAACCCAACAGAATTCAACAGGAGCTAGAACATCCATGTCAAGTCAAAACAACTCAAGAATCAACCAAAAGGACCAGAAGAAGAAGCTTAGAGAGACCCAAGAGGAAAGATGCAAAAGTAGGCTAAGGGGATGGATTGCTAGCGATTCATCACCTATGGATCTGTAGCAATTCATAAGGATTGCTCATGGATCCTTCAAACTTCTTGCATCATGAACCAATATCTTTTCTAAGGATATCCGCCAAGTTTCATGATATTCTAAGCAAGCTAGTTCGAGAAGTGAGCATTCGTCATATTCTAGTCATTGTTCAATGCAACCTGCATATGAATCACCATCAAAATAAGACAACTCGTTATGAAATTACATGGAAAGCATCTACACAAGGCAAGGAGCATGATCCAAGTGAAGCGATCCAAAATACTTTAACTACATGGATAGCTAGCGATCCATGCACTATGGATCTCTAGCAATCCATCAGGTTAGATCAATTCCCTGTGAACTTTTTGGGGCGTCTTCGTACCGTCAAGTATAGGCTTCTGGCAAAGCGACCTAGACCAATAGCTCTCCAATCCCTATAAATACTCACCCATCTGCAACATAAGGAGGATCTTCTGGACTAGCTGCTGAAACTCTGCAAAAATTATTCTTCACTCTTCTCCCCTACACAATAGTCATCTAAGGGTTCACGGTGATTCTCCAGTGAACTCTTGCACTTGTGACTTGGTCTAACTTAGGAGATTCAATCATATTGTAATCTGATTCCACTTGTAACAGCAGTCAGTTAATAGAAAGTTATAAAGTGGATGTAGGCTTCATTAACAACTAAACCATTGTAAAAATCATCTTGTTTCCTTACTTTTTCTACGATTTACAATTGCCTTTTCTATTTTATTTGCCTTGATAAATAGGGCAGGTGCTTTCACACTCAATCCAGGGTGTTGATCCATTTTTTTGTTAATATAGGGTATTACTGACCCTATCTCTGATGAGACTTTACCCCTATCAGGCTCAAGTGTTTGCTCAACCTAAGCTCTGATACCAAATGCGACGACCTACCTTTTGGGACCTTCAAAAATCAACACTAATACATCCTCGGTATTCACGTGTCGCAAAACCAAGTGCTGAAATGACAGATAGTAATTGGTAAAAATAAAGACAGAACAGAATCTTACATGAATGGAATAACATATATTATTTTAATATATATATGATCTTTACAACGGAAATTTTAACTACATTTATCAGAGTCAACCTTATAAATCAGCCTGGACAGTAATAAATCTCTGTCCTAATAAATGCTTAATACAATCCATAAACTAATGCAACAGAAATGGAAATGGAAATGGAGAACTATCATCAGGAACATCTTCAGCTCTAGACTTCAAGTTCCATCACAATGCTCTAAGTTAAACCTAACTACTTGGCTACCCGTAAAAATAGGGCACCCAGAGTTCAAAGGAAAAGAAAATAAACTCCAAGTCAGTCAAGAGACTGGTGTGAGAAAACTTAAAACACATATATTGAAAATAAAGGGTATCTTATAAGACCATGCCACACTTAAACATGGAATGAGTTTTTACCTTCTGATAACCAAAAAATTTGCCATGCAAAATCAGAGGTATTATTTTTAATGACATTCCTTTGAAAACACTTTTCAAATAACATATTAAAATAGCCGAACTTGTTACATTTGTTAAATTACAACGTAATAGGTTTACAACTAAACCCAAAGGCACTTATTGGAGAATGGATTCCATACAATGAAAGGTAAGGGGCTACCTTCCGATAGTACATCTCTAGAAAACGCACCGAGGCACCAACAGATGGTACTCTACTAACACAGAACCGACCTGCATTTGCCGTAGATAGTACCAAATATGACATCACTCTGGTTGTTCCCAACCTATCTGAATTCTCTCATAGCATACACAACATTTTCGATATATAGAGGGAAATCTTGAAAGTTGAAGACCATATCCTAATGGGTGCGCACACATAGCCCTCCGCATCTACTATGTATTTGTCACTCCCGGGCGCGAGGCTTAAGGTCACGTTTTAGCTTGCATAAAATCATCAAATCGTACTTAGAATGCCACATTGCCATTTCCATCACACACTATTAATTTTCATAAATGTACAACCTCTGAGTACGTCTCAAATAAGGGTGTTAAGTGTAAGAGAGGTTACCTCTTATACCACTAAACAGATGTACGTTTGTAGAGATCAATGTACGTGTATTTTAGAAATGCAATGTCAGATGTTCGTCCATACAAGTTGTCCAAGAACAAGACAAACCGAAGGCACTACCTACGACATCCTATTTTTGGAATCACCCCTAGGATTAGTTGCAAGAAGTCCTTGCATCGAAGATATTCAAAATTAAGTACTACTGCCACCATATGTATAAAATATGGAAATCAAGGGGCTAGTGGCAAGTAGCCTTTCATTATGAAGACCTCCATCTTCAAAATCATTACCTTTATCATGTTTACACTTTCGAACTTACATTGGTTCAAAGTATTTTTCGGATAGGAATCACCTAAATTCGATCCCGGTCTCTACGAACCAATTATCGATAAAACATCTTTTAGAGATATATCATTTCTTTTCCAGTATATACGAGATTATTAAATCTCTCTTTAACTTTGGAAAACACCAAATCATTTCTCACAAATCATGTTGAAAAACATTATTGAGTAAAAAGGATTCATATAAATTATACTAATCGAAGTTAATTTTTCGTATTCAATAAGTACTATTCATCGAATAATGATGAGATCGCCTTTTGAATTCACACGAATAGTACGAGTTCCCTCCTCGGAATTTAACACTAAGTATAAGAAGATTATTCCTATATAACCCAAGTTAAAGTAAATCATTCATACTTGTCTCGTTTTCCACATTTTGACATTATATATTCCTCGCCCAGGAAGAGGCAAGGTGAGCCAAGGCACTGGTTGCTCCTAAACATCTCCTCAGTTTAAGCACCGCACATCCGGATATCATGAATAAAAAAATTAGGTCTACTCATCGGCTTTAGAGCCAACATTAAATCACTTATTTCTAAACCATTTTTCTCTTAACCATTTATTTAAACTCTTTTAAAATAAAAATTTCCTAATCATCTTTAAAATACTTCAATTTTCATTTGAAAAGGTTACTAAAAAGATTAGGGGGGATAATTTAGTTAAAACCATATTCTATAAAAGTTACGGAAAACCCTCGTAGAAAAGTGATGTGAATAGTGATTTTAAGCTTATTTGATCAAAACACAATTGTTATGGGAATTCTCGCCAACCGCATAGTGAATATGAAAAGTCAGAGGAAAAACTGTCAGAGTCCTGGAAAAGACTCAGAGCTACGTAGAAATGTTCGCGAGGTCAAGTTGTGAACACAGGTCCAAACCGCGTCTCAATCCGAGTAACGGTTTGGAAGATATGGTCATTCTAAAATTTTCCTAACACGATCCGACAATAAAGCCTCCAAGACCGCCCTCTGCCAAGGCCCGACCCCGCCTAGACCAGCAAAGAAATAGCCCGGTCAACACAGGTTCGGCCCAACCGAGTCCAGCCCAGCAAGACCGGACCCGCCAGATCCAACCCAACAGGGCCGGACCCGCACATGTCCGGCCCCGCAGGGCTAGGCAGCCCAGGCTGGACCCGCACAGGTCCGGCCCGGCTGAGTCCGGCCCAACAGGGCCGAACCACGCAGAGTCCGACCCAGTAGTGCTGGACGGCCCGGTCCGGCCATGGAGTGCTAGACCCGCAGAGGTCCGGCCCTTGGGACTGGACCCCTAGGTCCGGCACCCTGGTGCCAGACCCACCCGGTCCGGCACAGTGTCGGACCAGACCCGGTCCGGCTCCAGGCCGGACTCGCCTGGTCCGGCCGCGGAACGGATAGCCTGGTCTGGCCCTCTGGGGACGAACCCTCCTGGTCCGGCCCCCTGGGGCCGAACCCGCCTGGTCCGGTCCCTTAGGGCTGGTCCCGCCAGGTCCGGCCGCACACCGGACCACCTGGTCCGGCACCCTTGTGCCGGACCATCTGGTCCTGCCACCTGGTGCCGGACCAGCCTGGTCCGGGCCCTTGGAGCTGGGCCCGCCTGGTCCGGCCTTGGGCTGGACCCAAAGGGCTAGACCCATCGGACCCACTTAGTCCAACCCTTCCGGGGCTGGACCCATCAGATTAACTTGGTCCAACCCTTCCGGGGCTAGTCCCACTGGACATCTCTGTTCCAGCCCTTCTGGAGCTGGATCTCCGCTTTTTTGTGCTTGCAGGAATAAACCTACCTGGTCCGGCATTCGACATTCAAGGTTCGGGTTAGGCAACTGAAGCGAGTTATCAGAATAGTATTCAACTAGTATCCCATAGCAATAGAACAACGGCAGGAGCATATTTCAAGGGAAGAAAGGTTGAACCAAATCCTAGAAGCCATGTACTCAACTGCCCTTCTCACAACCTCACTCTATAAATACTAGGCGTATGGCATCATAAAGAGGGATGGATGGAAAATAGTGAAGCTTCCATCAACAATAGAAAACAACTTTGAGAGAGAAAATCCTTAGTCCTAACAACAAGTTTATTCATATTCAAAGCTTGTACTTGTAATCAGATATGAAAGAGATAATAAAAAAGGAACAGTGGATGTAGGCACATTTAGGCTGAATCACTATAAATTCTATGTCTTTTTTACATTTCAGTCCTTTATTTATTCTTTATTGCAAACTATTAGTTTTCTACCACATACACTCACAACTAAAATTCATCTAACGGTAGTTGTATACTGCAACCAGTATTCATAGCCCTACTACAACGTCTTGGAGGTGTTTGCCCATTTTCCGTGCAAACAACAATTTTTATTTCATAAATGTTCATTTTTATAACTCAAATCCCATTTAAAACATTTTAAAATATTTATAAAATTTATTTCATATTTTTAAAGATTTAAAAATATCAATTTACAACAACTACCACTTAAATTTATAAAATTGCCAAACCGCGATGTTATTGAAAACTTGATTTGGACTTAACTCAAAATTTATTCAATGAAATCTTGATCTTTCTTTTCCATTTGAAATCCATAGTTATAAGAGTTCGGAAAAATTCTTATTTCGAATAGTTCCGAGGTATATTTCACTTTATATAGTCGTTTGGTACGAAATCATGAACTGCCGTTACGTAACGTGCCTAGTTTTGACTCAATTTTCAAAACTCGTCAAAACTTCTCCAATTTGAGTTTTAATGTTTATAAAACATATATAAATCATTTTAAACAGTTTAAAAGAAGTTTAACCATCTTGTGACACTTTTATAATTCATATCGAAAAGTGATTTCCATTGTGTAATTTCGACGTGTATTAAACGTGAATTATTTACACATCCAAACAAACATATTATTTCATCCAAACTTGATAAACAATCATCAGAACCAAGCATAGAAAAACATATATATCATCATATATAGCATGTATGAATAGCGTTTTCTCACCCTCATTGGCTACTATACTTATGAAAATGGACTATAGTTTAGCTACGGTCGAACCGGAGCTAGTAGAACCGAGCCTTGGACCTCTAGGAAGGGTTGGCCTATGTTTGCAAGTTGAGGTGGACTCGGCCAAGGTTGTTGGAGGTGGTGGTTGTGGGTTTGCAAGGAGGAGAGGAGTGGATTTCACTTGATTTTGAAGTGGATTGCTAAGGTATATATACTTATATAAATTTATTTTCTTTTTGCTAATTTTTCTTCATAAATTTTCTAAGTAGAGAAGCCATTAAAATTGCTTGAAAAAGAGGAAGAAGAAGATGAAGAATAGTGTTAAAATTGTGAAAGAAATGGATGGTATTTATAGGAAAATTTTGGAACAAAATATCTTAAGGTAGAATTACTTTTTTACCCCTCTCCCACACCCCTCCTTTTCGATCAAGGCGCACGGCTCCCCATCCTCCTTGTCATCCTCTAAGTGCAAGTGATGATGGTATGTAAGAGTGAGGTAAGTGATGGTAACATTGCTTTTTATGTGTGAAAATATCTTAGATATTTATAACTTCTATTACATGTAAATTTAAATGTAAATGGTAAATATGTGTGTGTGTATATCTTTACTACTAATAATGTAAACTCAATGAACTAATTTCAACCGCGTCTTTTGGAAATACCAAAAATACCCTCCATATTTCCATTTTCCATCCCAAAGCTCGGCTGCATAAAACCTAATCTACTGCTTCTTCCCCAATCCGCCTACACTCAAAATTCGTTCCTCAAACCCCTAATTCATCACTGTCAACATTTCAAATTCCTTGCTAATTTATATTGAACCGTCATCTCCTTCCTTCTTGATCACTGCCTTCGGCCATCATAGTTTCCACCTTTAGCATCTTCACTCTCATTCCTTTTGGTTAACTCTCCTTTCGCTTGCCGGGTAAGTCTTTCATAGACTCCAAATCGAATTACGTTTCCAATTAGTGATTCATACTCAATTCCACGACCCCAATACCCTTATGAAGTTCTTATGGATTTACGCAAGCTGAATTGTAGTATGATTTAATTTACACTAGATTTTATATTCCATTATAGTTTGAATTGTAATCTATCCATTTACGTTCGTGTACTATAGTTTTTGGTTTGAGATGATTCTCCTTCTTCTTCTACATTTGAGATTATATATTGGATCATTTTTACTGAGAACCTTAGGTAAAATTTTAATAAATTTTTTCTTTATTTTTCATTTATTAATGAAAAAAGATGCGTATAATGGTTGTTTTAGCTAATTTGTTCTTTGCTTTTTACAGTAGACTAATTTCAAATGTAGGAGCACAAAAGTTGATAATGAACTAATTAAATTATATAACACTTGCCTTGAATGTTAGATGATCTTTACTTGAAAATGCTTTGATATACATGTTAAGGTATGTAATATGCTTACATAAATATTAGTAATCATTTTCGTGTACAAAATCCTACTTTATCACCACAACATGTCATCTTTTTTTAAATAGTATGATTGGATGAGGAAAAAATGATCACTACTGCTTCGAACAATAATAGTTTTATAGTGTACTAAACTAAAATCTGTATCTTTTTCTTACTACAGTGAAACTTATGAAGAGAAGTGACTTCTTTTTATTCTTAAGAGCTTAATGTTTATATATGAATATAGAAGGCATTAGGAATCATGTCGCCTGTAATTTAATTTTGATGAATTGAATTTTTAAACTTTGTAGATACAACAAGTGATGAGTTCATGTATGAAATATGGAGCTTTTCCTTCAAGGTTTCAGGTTCTCTTTGGCTTATAAGCTATGACTTGGAAAATGACAAAAGCCGAGTTGTATCCGGTATAATACATGTGCAAATTGTGTTATGTTACATTTGAAAATTTGTCAGCTGAAATGAAATATTTCATTGTAAAGTTGTATAGTTTTTGTAGTAAAATTATAAGCAACCCATTTGTTTTGTACGTATAGATTATTTAGCGATGTTATTGTTCAGTTAATGTAGATAATTGAATCAATGATTCAGCAGTATTTATGATATCAAATGTTGCATGTGAACATGAAGCTTAATGGATTTTCATTTTGTTATTACTTTGAGGTCTTCACTAGAATCGTATCACTTATTTATATTAAACGTAACCATAAATAAAGTTGGATGTTAATCACCAAAAAATTTACCAACACAGAGACATTAATAACCATTAGAGCTAATCATCATGCTCTTGAAATTGTATTCGGCTAAATATGGGAAATAACTTATCTACTAAAAGCACAAGTTTTATCATTTTCATGTGCAAAGAACAAGTAATCTATAAATATAGGATGATGCTGGTAGGACCGAAAGTTAATTCATCAAAATAAGCGAATTGGAATCCAACAAAGGAAATTAGCGAAGGCAATTTCTGTTTTATGGCTGAGATGTTGTACACTGCAATTCCACATCATCCCTCATGAAATGACATACTTTATTTCAGGCAATCTAGCAAAATTGTTATCCAGTTATATTTCTCCACATTCATGATTGAAGAAGTGAATGATAGGGAGTAAGGTAGAATATTGTCCAAAAAGACCATCCCATTGAGGAACAAGCAAAATTAAACTCTTTTAACAAAAATACAAACTTATGTTTTGACATAAACTAATATTGTCCAAAATTGTCTGATTTATATGCAGAGACAATTAAATTCCATTTAATGTAAATTGGCAAACAATGCATTGGAAGCTTGGTGTAAGTGTGATCATTTACTGCAAATTAGAAGCATTACAAGGCAGCACACTAGATGGCATGTATGGTTGTGAAAACCTTACTACAAGCATGAATTTTGAATTTAAGGAAATTAATGTTATCGTTTACTACAAATTATTGATGTACATTTTATAGTGCACTCCATGTAGAGTTCGATGAGAAAGATTGCAGGCTTGGAATTTTGAAGTTTTGAAGGATGATGCAGATAATGGCATAGAGGATGCATGATGAATAAGACATGATGGCTAGAGAATGAACAACTACAGGAGATTAGCTAAGATGAACAACGGGTAATTGAATGAACTGGAAGTCCAGGAATTCGAAATTTTGCAACTGAATGAAACGAACTCAGGCTGCCACCATACAGGTGTGTTGGCATCATTGGTTGAGGCAGAAAGAATATGTTGTATACCAACTAGCTAAGATAGAAGGAATGAGACCGAAAAGTCACTGAAATCAATTAGTTGCACTGGCTGAAATAATGGACTAGATGAGAACAAATGCGGATAAGTGAAATATTGAGGGAATGAGACTGATAAGTCACGAAAAGCAATTGGTTACACTGGCTAAAATAGTGGACAAGATGAGAACAAATGTGGATCAATGAAATACTGAGGCAATAAAGAAAAAGTATTTAACATCTGGATTAACTGAAGTATATATTGTATTGTAATGAAATGAAAATAAACAAGTGCTTGAAAATGATGATGGCAAAGGTGAAAAATAAATTGGCTAAAAATATGCGAAGCTCGAACTCGAACCCAGGTGGGCTGAGAGATGAGCGCATGCTTTTACCACTGAACTAAGCAAGCTTTTGGAAATTATGCTTATTCAGTCGACTGAAATCCTTCCCTAGTCGATTGAACTCGCCTAAGT
The DNA here is from genome assembly GCA_030737815.1 of Allium fistulosum. Taxonomy (NCBI): domain Eukaryota; kingdom Viridiplantae; phylum Streptophyta; class Magnoliopsida; order Asparagales; family Amaryllidaceae; genus Allium; species Allium fistulosum. Next base: position 860,685,364 of record CM060906.1, read on the forward strand.
TGATAAACTTACTAAAAACAACCAATTGAATCAAGCCAGAAGTTCTGGACCAAAATTGGCCATTTTCAGTAGACTGAATTTGATCCTTAGTCGACTGAGCTAGTACAAAAACGACTATTTTTTGAATTGGTGCCTTCGTGTTTCTTCGCTCTAGAAGTTGCATCTCTTCGCTCCTGCAGCCACTTCTCTTCATCAATGACGAATTTTGAAGGTTGCACCCCTATATTGGCATCCCTACAACAACTATATAATCCCCTAACCATTCCTGAATCATAAGAAAAAAACACAACTCTATGCTTTGAATTTTAGGCCTCAAACTCTCAATTTCTAAGCAATACTCCGAATTCCATGAAATTCATGTGATTCGAAGATTTTGACTAGTGTGCTTCATCTCGACATCCCATATTCTAGTCGAATAAACTCCTTAACCTCTACACCTCCACTCGGTAAAGTTTGGTCTGGTTATAGGACTTATTGTACATCAAAGTGACATTCTGCATATCAAGATACGTTGTGTCGGAAAGTAACATTTGTTACACTAATTGTAACTGTTGTTGAAGTTCTATTTGGTTGTTCAGGTGGAGTCTGTAAACCTATTCCTCTTGGTGAAGTGAGGGTGCTGCTAGTGAAATTCCTAAGAGGTGCTTAGAGACTGGACGTAGGAGAGGTGCTCCGAACCAGTATAAAATTGACTGTGTGATCTACTTTACTATTTCATTTGCATTTACATTGTTTGCAACTGTTGGCCATCTTTGATCCTGTGCACACCAACTAACAAGTGGTATCGGAACTCGGAATTCTATCTATCGTCACAACATCATAGAATAATGGCCAGAAAGAGAAGATCCAGTCAGAGCTCAAAGAACGCGTGCTTTAAATATTTTATATTAGCATCTATATAAAGTTGAAGGAAATAAACTTATTATACATAACATATATTTTGGGGGAGCTATTATTTTATATTATAAAGTTGTGTGGCTGTCATCATCAAAAAGGGTGAGATTGTTAGAACCATATATATAGTGTTTTGATGATAAGAACCATACAACAATGCTACTAATATGTTTATTAAGTTATTTCAGGTCAAAACAATGATGGAAAAGGTGAAAAATAATTTGGCTAAAAATATGCGAAGCTGGGACTAAAACCTAGGGCTGTCAATGGGTCGGGTCGGGTCAGGTTTGGGTCGGGTCAAGTCGGGTTCGGGTTGATTTTAAATGGGTCGGGTCAACCCGTTTATTAAACGGGCCAGAAAAGCTCAACTCGAACCCGACCCGACCCGTGTAACCCGATTATAAACCGGATGGGTCGGGTCGTAAATGGGTCGGGTCAACCCGTATAAGGTGTAAACGGGTCGTAAACGGGTCGGGTCAACCCGTATAAGGTATAATTGGGTCGTAAATGGGTCGGAACGGGTCGTAAACGGGTCGGGTCAACCCGTATAACCCGTATAAGGCATAAACGGGTCATAAACGGGTCGGGTCGGGTCGTAAACAGGTCAGGTCGTAAACGGATCAGGTCAACCTATATAAGTATAAACGGGTTGTTAACGGGTCAATTTCGGGTTAGCGGGTCAACCCGAAACCCACTCGTTTATAAACGGGTCAAATTCGGGTTGACCCGAAAATGACCCGCCAAATTAACGGGTCGGGTTAACCTGCTAATTTCCGTGTGGGTTTCGGGTCGTGTAGGAAATTGACATCCCTACTCAAACCTGGGTGGACTGAGAGATGAGCACATGCTTTTACTACTGAACTAAGCAAGCTTTTGAAAATTATGCTTATTTAGTCGACTGAAATCCTTGCTCAGTCGACTGAACTTGCCTAAGTTGACTAACTAATTAAAATAGCCGATTGAATCAAGCCCGAAGTTCTGGACCAAAATTGGTCATTTTCAGTCGACTGAATTTGATCCTCACTGAGCTAGTACAGAAACGGCTATTTTTTGAATTGGTGCCTTCGTGTCTCTTTGCTCCAGAAGTTGCATCTCTTCGCTCCTACATCCACTTCTTTTCATTAATGGCGAATTTGGAAGGTTGCACCCCAACATTAGCATCCCTACAATAACCATATAATCCCCTAACCATTCCTGAATCATAAGAAAAAAACACAACTCTATACTTTTAATTCTAGGCCTCAAACTCTCAATTCCTAAGCAATACCCCGAATTCCACGAAATTCATGTGATTCAGAGATTTTGACTAGTGTGCTTCATCTCCACATCCCATATTCTAGTCGAATAAACTCCTTAGCCTCTACATCTCCACTCAATACAGTTTGGTTTGGTTATAGGAGTTATTGTACATCAAAGTGACATTTTGTATATCAAGATACGCTGTGTTAGAAAGTAACATTTGTTACACTACTTGTAACTGTTGTTGAAGTCCTGTTTGGTTGTTCAAGCGGAGTTTGTAAACATGTTCCTCCGGGTGAAGTGAGGGTGTTGCTAGTGAAATTCCTAAGAAGTGCTTAGGGATTGGTTGTAGGAAAGGTGCTCGGAACTAGTATAAAATCGACTGTCTGATCTACTTTACTATTTCCGCTGCATTTACATTGTTTACAACTGTTGGCCATCTTTGATCCTGTGCACATCGACTAACACGTGGTATCAGAGCCCGGAATTCTATAGGTCGTCACAACATCATAGAATAATGGCCAGAAAGAGAAGATCCAGTCAGAGCTCAAAGACAGTTGAAAAAAAGAAAATTTCTAGAATCGAGCAACAATACATAGAATCAAAGTACATGTGTTGTATGGCTAATCTCCGATCAAAATTGGTATGCTTAGGTTCTATATATAATGATCTTTTACAAATGCATGAGAAGTTATTAAAAGATTTTAAAACATCACAAAAGGTCAATTCTATTGCTTAGCTAAATTGGATGATTGTAAGCGTAAAATTAGTAATTTAATGGAAGAAAATAAATTTTAAGTAAAACAAACCGAAGTTTTTGAAAATACATTAGATGAACTCGTTTTACAAAAGATTTTCTATTACAAGAAAATGAGCGCTTAAACGATAAAAATACAGATCTTTTAAAGGAAATTGAAGTTTGGCAAAATAAAAATATATTTTTGGAAAATTCTTTAAATAATTTTAATTCTAAACTTTTGTCTCTTGAAAAACAGAATAGGACTTTAAATGATAAGAATCTAGAATTAATTAAAGAATGTGAATTTTAAAAAAACAATAATATTATTTTGCAAAAAGAAATTTGTGATTCCAAAGCTGTTTTTGATAAATTAAATAATAAAATCAAAAGTTTTAACAGAGAAAAAGATGATTTGTCTTCCTTAACTACTAATAGCAAATATCATAATAATAGAACTTGTTCAGACTATAGACAAAATAATTGTAGAAAAAGTACTAGATATGAATTCCTGTATACATATTTTAATGCTAGTACTAAAAGTAGGGATAATTCTAAAATTAATCCATGTCATGATAGTATTACGCTTAAAAATAGAAAAAATTCTTTGAATACTAAATCAATGACAGTTAATGTTGATATATGGGTTCCTACTAATCTAACTGATTATGATAGACAATCATACATTAGCAATTATTACGACACTAGGATTAATAGTGGATATTATATTTTTAAGAGATCAACCACATCTAACTGGATATGGTTTCCTAAGTTGTAAACCTTGTATCTATTATAAATGAGTATCATTTTGCTTACATTTGGCATATCTATTGGATACTCATCGCTTTACAATAATGTTATTTTTTTTTATGACTTCTCTATGATATTCTCGATTTATTTTTTAATTTTCTCATACTTTTTGTTAATTACAAATAGGAAGAAATAATTAGCATATTGATAAGGGGAGTACATAGTTAAAAGTTAAAGAGAAACATTGTATTTAGGGGAAGTTTTTTTAACATATAGTGCGCCAATGCTATTATCCCTTTTTTGTTGACGACAAAGGGGGAGAAGTACGCGGGCTTTAAATATTTTATATTAGCATTTATATAAAGTTGAGCAAAATAAACTTATTATAGATAACATATATTTAGGGGGAGCTATTATATTATAAAGTTGTGTGGCTGTCATCATAAAAAAGGGGGAGATTGTTTGAACCATATATATATAGTGTTTTGATGATAACAACCATACAACAATGCTACTAATATATTTATTAAGTTATTCAGGTCAAAACAATGATGGAAAAGGTGAAAAATAAATTGGCTAAAAATTTGCGAAGCTGGGACTCAAACCCCGGTGAACTGAGAGATGAGCGCTTGCTTTTACCACTGAACTAAGCAAACTTTTGGAAATTATGCTTATTCAGTCGACTGAAATCCTTGCTTAGTCGACTGAACTAGCCTAAGTTGACTAACTTATTAAAAACAGCCAACTGAATCAAGCCCGAGAATCTGGACCAAAATTGGCCATTTTCAGTCGACTAAATTTGATCCTCGGTAGACCGAGCTAGTACAAAAACGGCTATTTTTTTGAATTGGTGCCTTCGTGTCTCTTCGCTCCAAAAGTTGCATCTCTTCGCTCCTGATGCCACTTCTCTTCATCTATGGCGAATTTGGAAGGTTGCACCCCTACATTGGCATCCCTATAACAACTATATAATCCCCTAACCATTCCTGAATCATAAGAAAAAAACACAACTTTATGCTCTGAATTCTAGGCCTCAAACTCTCAATTCCTAAGCAATACTCCGAATTCTACGAAATTCATGTGATTCGGAGATTTTGACTAGTGTGCTTCATCTCCACATCCCATATTCTAGTCGTATAAACTCCTTAACCTCTACACCTCCACTCAATATAGTTTGGTCTGGTTATAGGAGTTATTGTACATCAAAGTGACATTCTGTATATCAAGATATGCGTGCCAGAAAGTAACATTTGTTACACTACTTGTAACTGTTGTTGAAGTCCTGTTTGGTTGTTCATGCGGATTCTGTAAACCTGTTCCTCCGGCTGAAATAAGGGTGTTGCTAGTGAAATTCCTAAGAGGTGATTAGGGACTGGACATAGGAGAGGTGCTCTGAACCAGTATAAAATCGACTGTGTGATCTACTGTAATGACCCAAGATTTTAGGAATTTATTCTGAAAAATATAAATAAGTTTAAAATAATTTTTAAATAAATTTTAAAGGGGAATTGATATAGCTTGATAGTGTATCTGTATGTGTGTACATGTGTGCACAGGAAATGCACATGAACTAAAGCTAAATTCCTGAACTCTAAAAATAAATACATATTGATGTGTATGGAAATATATATATATATATATATATATTAAATCCTTAAAAGCTATATGCATAAGTAAATATACATATATGGATGCTACTGATATTTTTGAGTGTACATGTGCATGTGTGTGTCAGTACAGAATGAGGTATAAATATATATATACATATGTGTGTACTACTTATTTCAATAAGACTTATATACATATATATAGATATGTTAATAAGATACTAGAGTTCAAATCAGTAAAATAAAATATACAAACATATTTTAATTATAGGCAGAAAGAAAAAGAATGAGGATATAAAAAGGAGCAGTCCTCTTATAAATAAATGAAGGAAGTACATACCATTTACATGAAAGCTAAAAATAGGAAAAATAAGATAAAACAGGGAAATGCTTGGTATAGGCAGAATTAGGAAGAGTATTTGATAAATAACAAATCAAGTCACACTTTTAGCATGATTGTAGACAAAGGAAAAAGTATTTTCTGTAAAAGCAAATTTCTGAAATTAACCAAAAAGAATATAACCACTTTTCTTTCCACAAACTCAAGCCGGGGAGGGTGAGATTTTGGGTTTAAAAACTAAATGCAAATGGCATAATTTCTGATGGGCAAAAATGTCTTTAGCTAGTGCCTTAAACCCTAAGAGAAACCCTGCATAAATAGGCAGTGAGAGGAGAAACCTTCTTCTTCCCGGATAGCTCTTGAGAAAAATACATAGATATTATATAAATATAATACAAGTGAAGAAAAGATTTGAAGGCAGAGGCTTACCAGTCAACTAGGAAGTGAAAGAAAGCTAGGTGAGAAAACTCACTCAAAATCTAAGGCAATAAGTCCTAATGTAGGCAGCCAGTTATAAGTAATTTTCTTGAAAGTGTATTTTCATATGTGATTGCTTATCTGTGATTTTAGAACTGAAAATGTTTTGATTCTCTTTGGTTGTTCTACTTATTTTATTTGAAAGCCTTAAGTATTATTAGTATACATATATGTTTTATAAACCCAGATCTCTGATATGTTAATGTTTAGGAACATAAACAAATACCCAGAAAATAAAGTGTTGAAAATAGGCAAGTAGTGTTGGTTTTGGATCAACCCAGAAAGATGTAAACAATGTTGAGCTGCAATATACTCATGTATAAGTGCTGAGGCTTGAGATAAAAAGGAATTAGGGGTGCAATAGGGTTGCCTATGTGCTGATGCTCCTGATTCAATGAAAATAGATATAAATGTTCATATGCATAGCAAACAAATTTTGTGATTCAGTGAAACTTGGTCAGTCTAAGTTTAACTCAAGCACAAATGTTTGCAAAAGGAAAAACTCTCTCAAAATCCATAAGCCAATGTTAGTTGCCTATACCCCTTTTAAAATACCAGAATATATATATACATACAGAATCTTATTTATTTAGTCACCAATGGATGTTTGCCTGTTTGTCTCTGTTTGGTTATGAATAATATGAGATGCCATGATATGGATGTTTTAGTTAGTGAAATGGATCACTGAATGGTCTAGTCATGAAAAAAATCAAAAGAGTTATTATTAACTTAAACCTGACTAGGAAATGGGGGTCAAGAACACTGCAGGAATGACTTGTTTTCTTGAGTAATACAAGTTGACACATGGCTTGTTTAAGTCCTGAGATCTTTGTGTAATGGAGTGAATTAGTTCATTACAGTGTGTCCATTGATTCAATTAATTGCATATGAGACCAAGATAGATAAATATATCAAGATAAGAGAATTTGATATAAAGAGGAACTAGAGTTTTCCTGGAATAAAATCTGGATTGTGAATAAATGATTTAATTCATTTTGGGTGGTTTCCTTGTTGTATGGATGTTTATTTGATTCATGATTGAATTATATGAATGTATGAATGTACCATGTTTTTCTTGAGGATCCTGGAAAGACAGATTAAAGTGTGCACCTGCACACTGACACAGAACATGCACACATGAATTACTTGTTTTCTAAAGGCAGAGTTATATACATATATCCATGTTTTAACTTTAACTTGATTTACAAATTGTTTTAGTGGATTTTCTCATACCAGACATGTGTCTGACCCTAGTGTGCTAATGGCATATGGGGTGTCTCATTTAAAATGGGGCAGCTTCAAATGCATTTTCAGGGACTGCAGCAACTAAGTAGGAGTAGGAGCAAGGCTTTGAGAAGAAGATTATAGCATGCTAAACTTAGTTAGATAAGAGCCTAAATGATGAAATCTGCATGTATTGATAATTTAAATTGCTACTTGTATTAAGTGTTGAATATTGGATGGATATTTTGCTAAGTATTTTGTTAAGAAATTGACTTGTATCTGGAATCTATAAATCTAGTTAATATCTAATATGTTAAAGAAGTTAATCAAAATTTTGCAAGTGGATTTAGCAAGAACACTATGATAAATAGGGTGGTTACATTTTATAAATGTATTAGTCAATCTTGAGTCTTTGAAAAAGGTTAAGTTTCTAGAAAATATGGATAGTTGAATCTCAGAAAAATTAAATGGTTTTATTTTTCTACCATGGCATATGTATACAAAAGATAATAAGCATAGGAGAATGTATTTTTATATGTCTGTAATGTTTCCATAATTCAACTTGTTTTATACAAATGTTTTATGCCTTATTTTTAAATAAGGGAAGGGTCTGTAATATAGGAGTTGAAAGCAAGGTCCATAAAAGTTGCATATATGTGAATATTTAAGCATGTTTTGTACAGATATTAACACACCAGTTACCTTTGTATTTTTAACATGAATCTGAAGTCCATTTCATTAAGGCTTTGAGCAAAAATGTATTTTTCTAGACCCTAAGAGTTCTACCAGAACAAAGAGTCTGGTTGAACCATGTTCTTCTAGGTACCCATAGATATGTGAACTCACTCAGGTTAGCATTTCATTTAGATTAGCACCATGTCATCAAAGAATTAAGCCTTTGCAATATGATTTCACACTTCAAAACATTTCAGAAAAGAGTTAGTACTCTGAACAGACTTTATAAGAAAATCAAACATAGATAATGATAGAAGCTTATATCATTTTCCAGAGCACAAACACTACACCATAAATTTATAGATAACCATAACACAATTATCTGGTTTCTAGGAAATATACTCCATAAAGAATTCAGCTAGGAATTAGGAGTTTAATATATATATATATATATATATATATATATATATATATTGATACATGTATGGATGGAAATTTTATTGTATAGATTTATACTAAACTATGTGTGGATTGATTAAACTTAAACAATCAAATATCCTCTTGTTTTCCAAAACTCTGATTGAAACAAGAGAGGCATATACATCTTCACATGTATGTGCATGTCTTTGTGAATGTACTGATATATTTATATTGGTATAGATTATGATCCTGGATAAGTTGTTTAGGTAAAAAGAAAAAAATGACTCTAGGCTTCAGAAATATATATATATATATATGAAAATATGTATATGTATATCTCATATATATATATATGTCTCTATGTAAAAAAAATCCTTACAAATTAAGGTATAAAAAGAGAGGGTCATTTCATTTGGTATCAGAGCTATGTTACTAAAACATAGTTGAAAAATTAAAATCAAATCTTTCTATGAAATTAAAAACTTAAGAAACAAGGTATAAGTAAAATATTTTGTAGGGATTGATCACTGGATGATCAAGTTTGGGTTAAAAAAAAAACTAACTAGCTATGTAAATTATTATTAGCAAACTATGGTAGGAAGACCACCAAATCAGGGAGCTGGATCCTCCAATTCACCACCAATGGTCAATCTGCAAGATTTGGTGAGAGCATTTAGGGATGGGGCAGGACAAAGGCAAGAAAATCCCCATGAAGAGCTCTCCAAATTACTCAAGACTTATACTCATTTAGGAGGCAAAAGCTTTGAAGGGATAGAAAGTATCATGGAAATTCAAGCATGGTTGAGAACATTGGATAGGATTTTCAATGACATGCAGCTTGATGATCAAAGGAAGAGGCAAGTGGCTTCAAGACAGTTGAAAGGAGCAGCTTTAAGCTGGTGGGAAGTAATCATTGCAGGGAGAGGTGAGAATGAAATCACTTGGAATCAATTTAAGGAGATGTTGGAAGCAAGATTCTTACCAGCATCAGCTAAGACCACCTTACTAGAAGAATTTATTAGACTTAGGCAAGGAACTTTGAGTGTCACTGAATACACTCAAAAGTTTGAGGGGCTTTCCACATATGGAGCAATGCTTGTGGCAGATGAAGCATCCAAGAATGATAGATACATAAAGGGTTTGAACCCAGGGCTTAGCAAAGCCATGTTACCTTATGCTTACAGGACATTTGATCAAGTAATAGACTTGGCTTTGAGGTTAGAGCAGCATGACAAAGAGAGGGAGAAGTTCAGAAATTTTAAGAACAATAACACCAAGAAGGGTAAGGGGAGATATCACCCTTATGATAAGAAGAAGGAAGAGGCCAGTAACAAAGGCACTGGAGATGTCAAAGCTAAGGAAACCAAGAAGAAAATTGTGTGCTATCAGTGTGGAAAGGAAGGGCATATCAAGCCTAGGTGTCCAGAATTGAAAGGAGGAGCTTTCAAGTGCTATCTATGTGGGAAAGAGGGGCATATGAAGAGGAATTGTCCTGAGTATAAACAGCAAGGAAAATGGCAAATTTGGAAGGAAAAGGCAAAGCCACAGTGGAGAGTAATACTGAAAACCATAGCCAAGTGGAAGGTACATTACTTATTTGTACCATACCCATAGCAGTAGTATATGATACTGGGGCAACTCACTCTTTGATTTCTTATGAACTGGTTAAAATGCTAAAACTGAATTGCATATTGGTTGAAACCCCATTGCATATACAAAGTCCACTGGGGAGTTCTAGTGTTTCAAATATGATTTGTGTGGATGTGGAATTAAACATAGGAGGAAATATTTTTATTTCCAATTTATATGTTTTGAATTACCCAAATATAGGTGTTATATTGGGGGTAGACTGGTTAAGGCAATTTAAAGCCATAATTAATTTAGACTCATCCACCATATCATTGCAAAATTCTAGAGGTCAGAGAATCACAGTTTTATGTGAAGTAGCTAAGGAAGGAAAACTATATCATTTAGTTGACCCAGAAAAAGATTTCAGTGAACTAACCATTGAATAAATTCCCATAGTCAATGAATATTTGGATGTGTTTGGGGAGGTTAAGGGTGTTCCACACCATAGACCAGTAGAGTTTCAGATCAATCTAGTTCCAGGAGCAAGCCCAGTGATTAAAAAGCCAACTAGAATGGGGCTAAATGAACTAAAAGAATTAAAGAAACAGTTAGAAGAATTGGAAGAAAAGGGTTTTATAAGACCAAGTAATTCTTGCTGGGGAGCACCAGTGGTATTTGTTAAGAAACAAGATGGTTCCTTAAGACTCTGTATAGATTATAGAGAATTAAACAAAGTAACTATTAAAAATAAATACCCATTGCCAAGAATAGATGATCTTTTTGATCAATTAGCAGGGGCAAGAGTATTCTCTAGACTAGATTTAGCATCTGGTTTTCATCAAATGAAGGTGGAGGAGTTAAGTGTTAAGTACACTGCCTTTAACACTAGGTATGGGTTGTATGAATTTCTGGTCATGCCATTTGGTTTGACTAATGCACCATCATACTTTGTGGATTTAATGAATAGAACTTTTAGAGAATATTTAGACAAGTTTGTGCTGATTTTTATAGATGACATTTTAATTTATTCCAAAATAGTGGAAGAATATAAAATTCATTTGCACCTGGTTTTGTCTAGATTAAGGGAAAAAGATTTAAAGGCAAAATTTTCAAAATGTGTATTTTGGAAAGAGGAAGTACATTTCCTTGGCCATGTCATTTCTGCCAAAGGGATTTCTGTAAACCCCAATAAAGTAGTGGCTATTCAAGCATGGAAGAGGCCTAGCACAGTGAGTGAAGTGAGATCATTTATGGGGATGGCAGGATATTATAGGAGATTTATAAAAGACTTTTCAAAAATTTCTACACCACTTACTAACTTAACCAGGAAGAACCAAGCTTTTGTTTGGTCAGAGAAGTGTTAGAAATCTTTTGAACAGTTGAAGGAGGCATTGGTGAATGCTCCAATCCTGAAAGTACCCCAGGGAAATGAAGAATTAGTTGTATATACTGATGCTAGTGGATTTGGCTTGGGTGCAGTGTTGATGCAACAAGGCCAAGTCATTGCATATGCATCCAGACAACTTAAACCCCATGAAGTAAGGTATGCCACACATGATCTTGAGTTAGCAGCTGTGATCTATGCTTTAAAACTTTGGAGACATTATTTGTTAGGCACTAAGTTTGAACTTTACACTGACCACAAGTCTTTAAAGTATTTATTTTCACAAAAAGATTTAAACATGAGGCAACATAGATGGGTGGAGTTCTTAGCTGCTTATGACTTGGACATACTATATACACCAGGTAAAGCAAACAAAGTTGCTGATGCTCTAAGTAGACAACATGCTAAGTTAGCCATGATAATGATAGAAGAATTTAAAGACTTGTCTTTGCTTGCTGAATTAGAAATTGGGGAGAAAGACTGTGTGCACATGGATGTACATGTGCATGATGCACAGGAAAATAGAGGGAAGTTAAGCTTGATGACACTTCAATCAGATTTAATTTTGAAGGTAGGAAAAATGCAAGAACAAGACACAAACTTATTGGAGAAGAAAGTTCTCATATTAAAAGGGGAGGAAGTGATAAATCACCATATTGACAAAAATGGTTATTTAAGAAACCAGAATAGGATATGTGTGCCAGAAAACATGGAGTTGAAGAAGGAAATATTGAATTAATATCATAGAAGTAAATACTTCATACACCCAGGCAGTACAAAGATGTATCAAAACTTAAAAAGAGATTTCTGGTGGAGGAGAATGAAATCAGATGTAGCCAAATACATTGCAAAATGTATGACTTGCCAACAAGTCAAGGCTGAAACTCAAAAGCCATCAGGGTTATTGCAACCACTTACCATACCCCAATGGAAATGGGAAGATATATCTATGGATTTCATAGATGGACTGCCTAGGTCTAAAAGAGGAAACACAAGCATATGGGTGATAGTTGATAGGCTAACTAAAGTAGCACATTTCATCCCAGTCAAATCAGAAAGGAATGCACCAAAGCTAGCACAAGTATTTGTGAAAGAAGTGGTAAGATTGCATGGCATTCCCAAAACTATTGTGAGTGATAGGGATACCATCTTCACCTCAAGATTCTGGAGAAGTTTTCAAGAAGCCATGGGAAGTGAATTGTGCTTAAGCACTGCCTACCATCCACAATCAGATGGGCAGACTGAGGTGGTGAACAAGGTTTTAGAGGACTTGTTAAGGGCATGTGCACTGGATTTTGGAGGTAACTGGGAAGACTATCTCCATTTAGCTGAATTTACATACAATAACAGCTATCAAAGTACCATAGGAATGGCTCCATTTGAAGCCTTATATGGCAAGCCATGCTTGTCACCAGTATGTTGGGTAGAAGCAGGGGAAAGAGCTATTTTAGGGCCTGAGTACATACAAGAAACTAAAGAGAAAATAGAGTTGGTAAGAAGAAGAATGGCAGCAGCTCAAGATAGGCAAAAGAAATTTGCAGACATAAAAAGGAAGCAGGTGTAATATGAGGTAGGAAATTTTGTTTTCATCAAAATATCACCTATGAAAAATGTGCTAAGATTTGGGAAACAAGGCAAATTAACCCCAAGATATATTGGGCCATACAAAATTCTAGAAAGAATTGGTTCCTTGGCATATAAGCTGAAATTACCAGAAAACATGCAAGGGATGCATGATGTTTTTCATGTATCACAATTGAGAAGGTGGGTTCATGGCAAGGCAGAAATTCTTGAGACCCCAACCCAAGTGCAGATAAATCCTAATTTGATTTATGAAAAGGATCCAGTGGGAATTTTGGCAAAAGATGTGAAGGAGTTGAGGAATAAATCTCTGAAACTTGTGAAGGTACAGTGGAGTCTTGATCCTAGTGATTACACATGGGAATTAGAAGACAAAGTTAGGATGAATTATCCTAAGCTATTTTCAGATAAAAGGTAATTCTGATTTTTGATTGTTTTCCTTTTTAGATGCATATATTTTTAGTTATTATAGAACTAAAAATCTATTTGGTTGAGAATGTACTTGTTCTCTGAATTAAGTTTAAAATTTATTTTAAGCTTAGGAAAATTGTGGGACACAATTTCTAAAAGGAGGGGTGTATGTAATGACCCAAGATTTTAGGAATTTATTCTGAAAAATATAAATAAGTTTAAAATAATTTTTAAATAAATTTTAAAGGGGAATTGATATAGCTTGATAGTGTATCTGTATGTGTGTACATGTGTGCATAGGAAATACACATGAACTAAAGCTAAATTCCTGAACTCTAAAAATAAATACATATTGATGTGTATGGAAATATATATATATATATATATATTAAATCCTTAAAAGCTATATGCATAAGTAAATATACATATATGGATGCTACTGAATATTTTTGAGTGTACATGTGCATGTGTGTGTCAGTACAGAATGAGGTATAAATATATATATACATATGTGTGTACTACTTATTTCAGTAAGACTTATATACATATATATAGATATGTTAATAAGATACTAGAGTTCAAATCAGTAAAATAAAATAACAAACATATTTTAATTATAGGCAGAAAGAAAAAGAATGGGGATATAAAAAGGAGCAGTCCTCTTATAAATAAATGAAGGAAGTACATACCATTTACATGAAAGCTAAAAATAGGAAAAATAAGATAAAACAGGGAAATGCTTGGTATAGGCAGAATTAGGAAGAGTATTTGATAAATAACAAATCAAGTCATACTTTTAGCATGATTGTAGACAAAGGAAAAAGTATTTTCTGGAAAAGCAAATTTCTGAAATTAACCAAAAAGAATATAACCACTTTTCTTTCCACAAACTCAAGCCGGGGAGGGTGAGATTTTGGGTTTAAAAACTAAATGCAAATGGCATAATTTCTGATGGGCAAAAATGTCTTTAGCTAGTGCCTTAAACCCTAAGAGAAACCCTGCATAAATAGGCAGTGAGAGGAGAAACCTTCTTCTTCCCGGATAGCTCTTGAGAAAAATACATAGATATTATATAAATATAATACAAGTGAAGAAAAGATTTGAAGGCAGAGGCTTACCAGTCAACTAGGAAGTGAAAGAAAGCTAGGTGAGAAAACTCACTCAAAATCTAAGGCAATAAGTCCTAATGTAGGCAGCCAGTTATAAGTAATTTTCTTGAAAGTGTATTTTCATATGTGATTGCTTATCTGTGATTTTAGAACTGAAAATGTTTTGATTCTCTTTGGTTGTTCTACTTGTTTTATTTGAAAGCCTTAAGTATTATTAGTATACATATATGTTTTATAAACCCAGATCTCTGATATGTTAATGTTTAGGAACATAAACAAATACCCAGAAAATAAAGTGTTGAAAATAGGTAAGTAGTGTTGGTTTTGGCTCAACCCAGAAAGATGTAAACAATGTTGAGCTGCAATATACTCATGTATAAGTGCTGAGGCTTGAGATAAAAAGGAATTAGGGGTGCAATAGGGTTGCCTATGTGCTGATGCTCCTGATTCAATGAAAATAGATATAAATGTTCATATGCATAGCAAACAAATTTTGTGATTCAGTGAAACTTGGTCAGTCTAAGTTTAACTCAGGCACAAATGTTTGCAAAAGGAAAAACTCTCTCAAAAGCCATAAGCCAATGTTAGTTGCCTATACCCCTTTTAAAATACCAGAATATATATATACATACAGAATCTTATTTATTTAGTCACCAATGGATGTTTGCCTGTTTGTCTCTGTTTGGTTATGAATAATATGAGATGCCATGATATGGATGTTTTAGTTAGTGAAATGGATCACTGAATGGTCTAGTCATGAAAAAATCAAAAGAGTTATTATTAACTTAAACCTGACTAGGAAATGGGGGTCAAGAACACTGCAGGAATGACTTGTTTTCTTGAGTAATACAAGTTGACACATGGCTTGTTTAAGTCCTGAGATCTTTGTGTAATGGAGTGAATTAGTTCATTACAGTGTGTCCATTGATTCAATTAATTGCAGATGAGACCAAGATAGATAAATATATCAAGATAAGAGAATTTGATATAAAGAGGAACTAGAGTTTTCCTGGAATAAAATCTGGATTGTGAATAAATGATTTAATTCATTTTGGGTGGTTTCCTTGTTGTATGGATGTTTATTTGATTCATGATTGAATTATATGAATGTATGAATGTACCATGTTTTTCTTGAGGTTCCTGGAAAGACAGATTAAAGTGTGCACCTGCACACTGACACAAAACATGCACACATGAATTACTTGTTTTCTAAAGGCAGAGTTATTTACATATATCCATGTTTTAACTTTAACTTGATTTACAAATTGTTTTAGTGGATTTTCTCATACCAGACATGTGTCTGACCCTAGTGTGCTAATGGCATATGGGGTGTCTCATTTAAAATGGGGCAGCTTCAAATGCATTTTCAGGGACTGCAGCAACTAAGTAGGAGTAGGAGCAAGGCTTTGAGAAGAAGATTATAGCATGCTAAACTTAGTTAGATAAGAGCCTAAATGATGAAATCTGCATGTATTGATAATTTAAATTGCTACTTGTAGTAAGTGTTGAATATTGGATGTATATTTTGCTAAGTATTTTGTTAAGAAATTGACTTGTATCTAGAATCTATAAATCTAGTTAATATCTGATATGTTAAAGAAGTTAATCAAAATTTTGCAAGTGGATTTAGCAAGAACACTATGATAAATAGGGTGGTTACATTTTATAAATGTATTAGTCAATCTTGAGTCTTTGAAAAAGGTTAAGTTTCTGGAAAATCTGGATAGTTGAATCTCAAAAAAAGTAAATGGTTTTACTTTTCTACCATGGCATATGTATACAAAAGATAATAAGCATAGGGGGAATGTATTTTTATATGTCTGTAATGTTTCCATAATTCAACTTGTTTTATACAAGTGTTTTATGCCTTATTTTTAAATAAGGGAAGGGTCTGTAATATAGGAGTTGAAAGCAAGGTCCATAAAAGTTGCATATATGTGAATATTTAAGCATGTTTTGTACAGATATTAACACAACAGTTACCTTTGTATTTTTAACATGAATATGAAGTCCATTTCATTAAGGCTTTGAGCAAAAATGTATTTTTCTAGACCCTAAGAGTTCTACCAGAACAAAGAGTCTGGTTGAACCATGTTCTTCTGGGTACCCATAGATATGTGAACTCACTCAGGTTAGCATTTCATTTAGCTTAGCACCATGTCATCAAAGAATTAAGCCTTTGCAATATGATTTCACACTTCAAAACATTTCAGAAAAGAGTTAGTACTCTGAACAGACTTTATAAGAAAATCAAACATAGATAATGATAGAAGCTTATATCATTTTCCAGAGCACAAACACTACACCATAAATTTATAGATAACCATAACACAATTATCAGGTTTCTAGGAAATATACTCCATAAAGAATTCAGCTAGGAATCAGGAGTTTAATATATATATATATATATATATATATATATATATATTGATACATGTATGGATGGAAATTTTATTGTATAGATTTGTACTGAACTATGTGTGGATTGATTAAACTTAATCAATCAAATATCCTCTTGTTTTCCAAAACTCTGATTGAAACAAGAGAGGCATATACATCTTCACATGTATGTGCATGTCTTTGTGAATGTACTCATATATTTATATTGGTAAAGATTATGATCCTGGATAAGTTGTTTAGGTAAAAAGAAAAAAAATGACTCTAGGCTTCAGAAATATATATATATGAAAATATGTATATGTATATCTCATATATATATATATATGTCTCTATGTAAAAAAAAAAATCCTTACAAATTAAGGTATAAAAAGAGAGGGTCATTTCATCTACTTTACTATTTTCGTTGCATTTACATTGTTTACAACCGTTGGCCATCTTTGATCCTGTGTAGAGCGACTAACAACTTGTTATGTATATGTAATTGTATATATGTGTATGTCGTATGTGTATTTAAGTTATATAAACAACGTTGCACAACTTCTCCATGTTAAACCGTTACGAATTATGATTCTGATTCCTGGTCATATTTTCACTTATAAATTAAATTACCTATAAATGTAAAAAATATTGAAAATTAATTTCTTATCATTTTTAACTAATTAAAATGATCTCGTTTGAATTATAAAACCATATAAATCAATATTAAACAATTGTTTGAAGAAAGTGCTATTATATCGATAAAGATATCAAATTTCCTTATAATTTCAAGTCAAATATATACCTTTAGAAAACTATTATAAATGATTTAATTATCACTTCATAACTAATTAAATGAATTATTATCATTTAAAAACAATTACTTGAATAATTATGATAATTATGAAATCATTAAATCTCAATTTAAATTCATAAATCAATTATTAAATATGATGTCATTATTAATGATGTCATAAATACATTTTATTTCAAAAAAATGAAATAATTTTTTTTATTTCATATTCTTGTTTAAGTGATAAGTGTACTTGTCCAGCTCAGTGCGCGACTTTTGATAATTATAGAGCTATTTATTGATAAAACAGTTTTCGACCATTTTACCGATATTCTTTCAAAGTTTATATTTTTGTAAATACTTATTCAAAATAAGATTACCATCATTATTGTTCAAAACATCATAATCTATGTTTTAAAAAGCTTATATTTGAATATTTAAAATAAATATAATTTATCAAATTGATAAATTTGTGGGTCGTTACAGTGTGTGTTGTTATTTTATATAATCTCAAAATAAACTATGGAAAATAAAGGCATGTATAAAGGTATAAATGAGTCTATTGTGGTGTAAATTCTAGCACCAACATATAGTTAGATTAGCCATGTACATTTCATATTTGTAGCACATGCACTATACACATATAAGTGTATTTGATACACTTGTAAAATTAAAACTTATATTTTTTTAAATTAAATAGAGTAAGATTTTTATTTAAAACATTGGATCGGATCTAATAAACCTTTAGACTTCAAAGATCCAACAAAGATCCAAAACAGGATTTTTTGGAAGCTACTATTTCACCCGCTTCCGATTGGCCTAGCTTCTTCAACTCTAGCCTCCATTAGAGAATTAGTGGAAACATAGAAGTCGGGATTTGCACACCATGTTAAGGTAAGGAACAAGGGATCTAAAGAGTAAATAGTTCGCATTTGGCATGTCAACAACCAGTAGATTAGAAAAAGTATGCTTTCATTTCAAATGATATAAACTTATATATACATTGTATTCATGCTTACTTTCGCCCATGTTATGAATAAAGTATTTTCAAAAAAAATTAGTATTAATATATATATATATATATAAATTTATATTAAACATAAATTAATCAGATATAGATTTATATATTTAAAAATGTTGACTGCTCTCGACGAGCTTTGTATATTTATATATAATAAATTTGTTTTCGATTTTGCAAAAATAATAATAAAAATGAACTTTTTGCTCATAACTTTGAAGATTATTTTTTTCTATGCTCAATTTTAAATAAAAAAACAAATATTTCATTTTAGATTTTTAAGCGCACACACTCATAATTGTGGCAGAAAAAGGATTATTATCTCAGCTAGATAATTTAAAATTAATAATTTTGATAAATGTTTGAACTAGTCAAACTTGATTTAAAATTAATATTTTTAATACACACACATACATATAATTATCCAAATATAATTTAAACATAGTTAGATACATAAATAAAATATATAAACATATACGTATGTTTATATCTGTATATATCAGCTTTTATGTTTATATGTATATTAAATTTACAATTGAAAAAGCATTTTTTATATGTAATTAATGATAATAATAATATTGTAATAATTTTAATAATAAAATATCGATTCATTTATATATTTTTCACTAATCGCCGAATATATATATATATATGAATATTTATATGTATATGTGTGTGTATGTATAATATTATATATATATATATATATGTATGTATATGTATGTATGTATTTATTCGTGCATGTATTTATGTATCACTTATCATCATCATGATGTTAAAACCATTGGCGTTGTTCCCTTAATTATAATCGTAAACCCCAATGGTTATTCACACTTATATTTTGACATTTGCATTTGTATCTCTTAGGATAGTTCAAAGTATTTACATTGTTTGAATTATGATGCAAACACATAATAAATTAAATATGATAAATTAAAAATAAAAATAAACTAAAACAATACGCAAAAAAATATATTCACAGATTTAAGTCACAATGTACAAATATATATACATAAAGTTTTGCAATAAAATTAATTAAATTAAATCAAATCAACGAACTCCTTAATCAATAACCACTAAAAATGATATAGGGTATAAAAATTAGTCATGTGAACAAAAATAAGATAAGTGAAAATTAATAAAAAGAATTTTTTTTGAATTTCTTTTTAACCCGTTAACAATGCAAGCTATCCAACAGGATGCCCGTAAGAGATTACTCCTTTGCAAGTCAATCCAAGCTCAGGCCACCATCAAGTCGTGCTTGACACTCATAGGTGCACGACGTACATACTGCATACTATCCTTCTTCTCATACGAAGAAAATAAAATTTCGTTGATTAGCTGGCTGTCCCAACAATATAGGGATGCTTGTTGTCGTGTACTCATTGTACAACATAGCAAAATATACTAAAAAGTGAACATATGCTTCACCTACACTAAAGGGAACATGTCGAGCATTGTGTACAAACATCCAGTCATCTCCAATTTATTGTGAGAAGCCGGTCTAGTATAGAGTTGAAAGATAGCCTAAAAGTATAAAGCCCGTTTAGTTTGAAAAGAATATCAAAACAAGTAAATATAATAAATGTGCCTGCAAAACCACATCACCCATATCACCATTGTTCCTATGCTCAATAATATACTACTGTAGATATATCAAAAGAACAACATTGCAACTAATAGCTCCATCACCAAAATGAGTTTAAAAAAGTATATAAGGTAGGAGTCTCGTACTCATTATCAAATGGAAAAGGTAATCTATCAGGTCCTCCTATTATGGAATGTGTGTGATAGGCCACCAGCTCTCGCTTAGGGTTGATATAACTGGATGATTGAAATATTGTACACGCATAGTCTGTAAGAATTGTGAAAATGGACAAGCTTGAAGTCTACCGACTAGATCACGAAGGACTGTGTTGTAAAACTGTAAAATGCACTTAGGCCACTACCCCGACAACTGATATACTTGCTCTATATAATAAATAACAATGCATAATTAATATTCGATTAACCTTATGATATACTATCAGTTATTTAATGGTTATCATTTTATTATCAAATTTGATTACACTAGAAGTAAATGATAGAAAACATTATATAAATATATGTCTACTGGATCTAATGTGGTATATACGCGATGTCTGTATACAAGTGGAAGCTCATGTATATTCCATAAACCATCAAGCATCGTGTTAGGGTCTGGAGCAAAGTTAATCAGATCAGATTCCTATTGTACGTGTCTTCGAACGGTTCGTCTAACAATTTTGGTTGAACGCGATGACTTTACTTTGTACTTTGGAATCAAAAGAGGAGAAAATGTGGTAATAATGAAAACCATGAGGTGCTTGTGACTTGTGTAGGTACCTCCAATAAAACGTAATTTTTTTTTGAAATGGTACTAAAACGCATATTTAATAAGGTATAGAGATTGTACGCCTATTAAATGAACGTCCAACCTTAAGACATCTATTTAATTGGCGTCCATGCTTAAACGTCTACACTCAAGCGCGTATTAGATTAGTGGAAATTAGGATCTACAAACTTAATACCCAAAAACTTTTCTAAAATAATGTTCTCTTAAAACACCTCTGCTAATATTTTCAGTGAAATGTGTAGTGTATAGACCACAAATATTTCTAACACCGTAGAATGCACATATTTGCAGTTCTAACCATGCATATTTGTTAATAAATATGTGCAATGTAGATTGAAAATATATACAGTGTATAATGCAAATATTTATGGTGTAGACTGCAAATTTTTATTTTACAAAAATGTGCAGTTAGAACAACAAATATTAGCGGTGTATAATGCAATGTAGATTATATGTAATCAATGACGAACTTGTAGGTGGGCAAGTAGGGGCCACCTTCCCATCTTAGATTTTATAATTTTTTATAATTTTTATTTTATCGGCTCAAGTCCCGTAATGCAGAAATTACTAGTTTTAAAACTTTTTTATTGATATTTATAGAGCGACTTCGTCTAAAACTTGATAATATGATATTTTATAGATTGAAATTAAAACAAATTTCTGGACGAATTCCCGGTTTCTTCCCTGTTTGTATTAGAACCTCTTTTTTTTTTTTTTTCCTCTTCTCGATGATGTTACACTTTCAACATGATTTTCTCATCATGTTGATCAGTTTTCCAGTTTATTGTAAATCCTAGTTGCACCCTAGTTGAACGTGACTTTTGGTAATTTCCGATAACATGTGAATTTATGGTACAATTGACTTTAGTTAGACATATCAACATTTTGTTATAATTTGTGGATATCCTATGATCAAGTTTGGTTTGCTCATGACAAAGCTCAGGAAAAAGTTGCGATGACTCGTAAATGAAGACTGTCATGAAAGAGAAATTTTTTCCATGCATGCTAGTTACCTAATAAAACTCAAATCATACATGTTCCTAAGTTCAATAAAGAAGCATTTATTAGCGTGTTTAAATAAATAATTTCAAAATATCCTCAACTTTTTTTTGTAAGTCATATAATTTTCGTAAAGTTTATTTGTAAATTTGCATACAGTAAGAAATTCTGAATATTATCGGGTGGAAAATCTGGCGTCAAAAATTATTTTTCAGATAAATATCTCTCATTCGATCCAAAATAACAGATTTTTCTCTCTATAAATTTCAATCTCTTCTAATTTATCCTCATTCTCAATCATCTCCAAATTACAACTCTTCACCTCAAAAATATTCATCAGAACAATTTAATTCATAAAATAAAATGTCAACGCCAAACCCTAAACGCCCAAATCGGCGCCGCATGGATCTCTCCCTCCCTCTCCCAGCCCGCGATTCGTCTCCCTCCGTCCCTCTTCCTCTACCTCTCCCTCCTCCTCCTTCTGCAACGTCATCATCATCAACATCTCCTCTAACTGCCCCCGCAACTCCTTCCTTATCCGACCTCCAGCGCGAACGCCGCCTCGGATCCGGTGCTGGTGGTATCGTCTGGCTAGTTCGCCACCGCCCCACCAACCGTGTATACGCTTTGAAAGTCCTCTATGGCAATCACGATGACGCTGTCCGTCGCCAGATCTGTCGAGAGATCGAGATCCTCCGCACGGCTGAAAACCCCTTCGTCGTCCCCTGCCATGCCATGTTCGATCACGCCGGTGAAATCCAGATCTTGCTCGAATACATGGATGGGGGATCTCTTGAAAATAAGCATATCACCAACGAATTGTTTTTATCTCATGTTGCCAGGCAAGTCCTATCTGGACTTGCTTATCTCCACCGACGTAGAATCGTTCATCGTGATATCAAACCGTCGAATTTGCTGATTAATACGAAACATCAGGTCAAGATCGCCGATTTTGGTGTGGGCCGGATCCTGGCACAAACAATGGATCCATGCAATTCGAGTGTGGGTACTGTTTCGTACATGAGTCCGGAGAGGATCAACACAGATTTGAACGATGGGGTATACGATGGATATGCAGGTGATATATGGAGTTTTGGATTGAGCATGCTGGAGTTTTATTTAGGGAAATTTCCGTATGGTGAGAATTTGAGAGGACAGGGGGATTGGGCTAGTTTGATGTGTGCTATTTGCTTTTCAAATCCACCACAGGCACCTGAAACAGCATCTAATGATTTTAGGAGTTTCATTGCTTGTTGTTTGCAGAAGGAACCAAATCGGAGGCATACTGCACCGCAGCTGTTGCAACATCCATTCATCACTCAGACTCAGCAAACTGTGTTGTCTGGATCGGTTTCAGTTTAGATTTTTATTGAGGTTGTTTTGATGATTGAATGATGATTAATAGTGATGATGATCAGAATGATGATAGCTGTGAATGATGGAGGGGTTTGTTGACGGTTAAGGTTTGTGTTTACTCTATTTATTCTTGTAATTGTTACATAAGTTGAGTTGTTAAATTGATGTTATGTTTTGTTCTCTTGGTTTCGTGATGATCTGATAAAAAGATGTTAATTTGGAAATGGGATGTGAACTTAATTGAGTTTCATTAATGATGGTTCAATGATAAATGTGAATGTAATAAATGAAGTTAGTTTGTAAATTGTAAAAGATTAATTTTTTTTGAAAAATGTCTTTCAAGATACAAGTAAATCAAGCCTGATCATAGTAACGCTATCAAGTGTGATTAAATTTTTCTGCGTTTGTCTAACTGATTCCGATTTATTGATTATTAACATTTTCAAAAATTTGAATTTTGTTGTGGTCACATGAACAGAACAATATTGAAATTAGTGTTAGTATTTTTTCACCAAGAAGAGAAACTTACAAGTGGGTCCACACATCATTTCATTTGATCTGTCATATCATATTTTAGTGAAAATTATTGATAAAAGTTAGAGCATATTTGCCAACTACATTTTAGTTGGTATGCTTTGTTTCAAAAAATTAAAATGAAACCGTTTAATACTCAACATCTATTATATGGATATCTTAATTATGTAATTTGGTGGACATCATTATTTTTGAGCCACCCAAATAACACAATTAATTTATTTCATCTAAAAGCCAAATTATATCCGAACGTGATTATATCAAAGCTACTTCATTCAAAAACTCAAAGAACTTTCAAAGGAAATAATTACCAAACGATCTATTAGTTTCAACATATTTGTTTCTTGCATGATAATATCATGTTTCTTAAACGTTTTCACTCATTTAACCAATAAAAGTGGCGTTTAATTATTGACAACGAGAATCATTTTCATTGTAAGTCAGCTTCAGCTACATTTGAAACCACATATATGAAGCACAAGTACAGATGATAGATGTTGATTTTATTTATTTATTTTGAAGCTGGTGGATGAAATATAATTGATTATATAGAGCATCTCATTTGCTATCAGGTGATGCTGTAACAAACATAATTAAGTAGCGTACGGATGTTTAGAAGTAGTTGTCTGCGTGCTAAATTACTAACTACATGATTAATTATGTAGTTTTGCAGTTACACAGCCAACTAATATTGGGTTGCTAAAGTGACTGCTGATGTCATTTGAGACGGCTACTAGGAAAAAAACAGTAGTTGCTAGATTATTTGGGTTCACACTTGATTTTGCAAGCTGATAGTAAAATAAAGCTTCCTAAATTCGGTTTGATAGTTTCATAATAAGATTGTCTTCCATTTTAAATATTGTTATAGGAGTAATTTTACTTTTTTTCTTTTATGTGAAATTTAGTTTTTAATGATTGTTACTTCTAACTTTGGAACCCGTAAACTTCGATTGGTGTATCAGAAATAAAAATATTGTTTGATATACTTAAAACTTTTAAGCTACGTCATGCTCTCATCTTCCAACATTGTATTAAGAAAAGTATAAATTACGTATGCAAATGCAAATGGAGACCAAAAATGCGGTTGCTCTCTCTATCGCAAAAGTGACGGTTAAAAACTAAAAAATGACAAACTTTTCCACTGAGATTGTAATTTTGTTTAATTGAGATGATAATAAATCAGGATTTAATTTGATAACAATAATTTTTTTTTGTTCGAACCACATGAGGTTTAACATTTTATGAAAGAGCTAATTAGATGCAGTCCAGAAATTTTCAAATTTAGCATTCTCCACGTCGATTTCAAATCTGCTTCCTTTCAACTGCTGCTACCCCTATTCTTCTGCCAACACCACAACCTCGTAGCCCATCTACCTCTCATCACCATCGCCTTCAACAGCTCGACCTCAATCCACGCAGCTTAGATCTGCACTGCGCCCTGCTCTGCCTCGTCGGCGTCATTACCGCTCTCCCCATCGTCTTCGTCGATCTGTTGTTGGTTTTTCATTGCCGCTCTCCTCATCGCTGGCGTCATTGCCTCGACCTGACTTGCACTACGCCATGCTCCATCTTCGTCGGCGTCATTTTAGCTATGAAAAATCGATCGACACCAGCTTCGGCCGTCTTCTCTTCCATCACCGACGCCATGCTTTGCTGCTACACCATTATCGACGCCATGCTTTGCCGCTACACCACCAACAATCTTCTCTTCCATTGCCTTCCATTCCACCTCGACCAACCACCTTGTCGCCTGTTGGGCTTCTACCACCTCATCGCCTCGACCATCCACCGTCACCATCCCAAGCCCCTGCCACCTCATCGCCTCCTAAGCCTCATTCCTATGGCGTCGTTTGGCAAGCCTTCACCATTTTAGTCGTACCTTAAGTTTGGCGTTGCGATGTATTTTTACACGATGTTTGGCCTTCGTACTAAATATAAAACATGTTGTCCTTGCTTCAAAAATTTTCTTTATGTTTTCCTACTCTCCTGGTTTTCCACTTTATGAAATTTGTTGAAACTGAACTTTTATAAAACATCCTCTCCTGAATTTCAGCACATCCATTTCTTTTAAAAATAAATTCACAAAACATCCGTTTTTAGTTTCAGTCAAAATACAAATGTTTTCAGTTTCAAAAAGACAAACGTCGGCAATATAAGCTTTGGATATTTGCAGAAAAATATATATGTGCACACATATATATATATTTGCATTTTTTCAAAGATAAATGGTAACAAGTGATCAAATTCAAATTTAATTTTCGAAAAACAAAAAAAATTAAAAAATTAAAAATAAAAATAAAAATAGAAGGGTAAGTTCAAACATGTTTTCGAAATAGCAGCTTGAAAACAATTAACAAGGAACAGATACAATACAAATTTCGAACTTATTAAAGTTCTATGCACTTTATGAATGTGAACCCATTTGAGCAGTATTCTATAATATCGAAGTATATGATTGGTTGTTGCGGAAAACTTTTAATAACTTATCATATGCAAAACAAGTTGTGATCATTTATTGATTCTCTTCTCTGTGATTTTTTTTTGTTTGCTAGCCCTATTAACATGTGCAATGTTTTAAAATTGTTGGGTCATTTTCTCTCATTTCTTTATACAAAGGTTTCGATAAGATGAAAAGGGTTGGTTTTTGATTTCTGATATTTCCTTGATTTTACTTGGTTGCCGTGAATGAATGTTACATAAATATGGAAAAAAATCTTGCTTGTTCTTTTGATGGGTGTAATACTTATGCAGTTTTTATGCAGTTTTGAAAATGCACATTGCACACCACTTTCAATTATCTTTTCAAAAATTTACTAGAAATCTAGTCAACGCATGCCAATACAAATGTTTTCAATTACGTGCTTTGAACAATAAGTCACCATCAACAATTTTAATAGATAAATGGTCCAACTTATAGTTACTTATAAATTAGGTATCTCATTTTTTTTTTCTTAGTTAACAACTAGGAATGACAATGGGGCAGATTTTTCGTACTCCAGATCCATCTCGAATTTTTAAACCCTGAGCCGTCCCGTAGATCATATATGGGTTTGGATTTTTACCCTAAACTCAAAACTCATACAGGTCAGTGTGGATCCGTTCCGCTTCAAGACCCGATGAGGCTTTATGTATTAATTCAAAATTGTGTCATAATGTACACATATTTATTTGTAGAAGGGATCATCATTAAATAATACATCAAATACAAATAGCAATGTGTTTATAATGTTAAGGAAAGATAACAAAAATGAAATGTACAGTAACATGTAAAAAAAATATACATATGTTATTGTATAACTGTCAATGATACAACTTAATACTATAAAAAAAATTATAGCTTGTTGAATGGAACATTATAATATCCATATCATAATCACTTACATTTAGAACAAATAATCCTTATATTAATAAATCAATTTCATTAGATCTTAGTAATGCGGGTTGGGTTGGGACGGGTCCCCCGAGCTCCGATCCGACTATAGAACCGAAGCTTTCAAGAACATGTTATGTGTCTACCCGCCCCAATGACCCAGTGGGGCGGGCCTTAGCGGATCAAAACAGGAGCGTGTCTGTCGGGTTTGGACCCTAGACCCGCCCCATTGCCATCTCTGTTACCAACCTTATTCTTATACCTATTTAATATTTCACATTTTTTAATTTTAATATTCAAATGTAATAATTTTTTTAGGAATATCAAATATAAAAACTGTTTCCATTAATATCAGATATATAATGGATGGTATAGTCGTTGGATCAAGTGTATCGAGAATTGAGGTAAATGGGCAAATTTCAAACATTTCCTTTTTAATTCATTATGCACTAAATTTTTGTAGTGTTATCATGAATAATATCGATAACAGTAGATCATATTTAATGTTTTGTTCGATGGATTTGATTTGAATTTAAGTTACATTATATTATTATTAATGTGATTTATAATATTTTTGTTTGTTCAAAACGTTTGATAAGATAATTCAAGTAACATTTATTTAATAATGAAATTATTACATACATACATACATACATATATATATATGTATGTATGTATGTATGTATGTATGTATGTATATGTATTGATATTTGATTGATAATAACTAATTAGATAATTTTAATATAAATTAAAATAGCATACACTTCTCGCATAGACACAACTTAATTCCCCTTCAAGAGTTTACCAGTCCGTCGGATTCTCCCGAGTATAATTTCAAAAAAATATAAATTAAAATAGTCATTTTAAATTAAATATATATTTAATTGGTGTTATAAATTTGAATAATTATAATTCTTCTTAATTTAAATGTCAAATATTAAAATCAAACGAATAACATCTTAATGTTTTTATTTTAATTAACAATGTTAATATATAAGTATCCTAATAACAAATACACATACATACATACATATATACATATATATATATATATATATATATAAATACACACATATACACACACACACACATGTATATATATGTATGTGTGTGTGTGCGCGCGCGCATTTATTGGCACCCCAAATAGTGCAGCACTGTTGTATGCCTTTGATTTCCACCACACAATCTGAATTAATTAATATGTCCTTTTCTCTCTTCCTGCTAGCTATATTATTTAATTCGGATTGCGTTGTGGAATCATGGGGCCACAGAGATGCTGCAAAATAGGGGTGTCATTGAGCGCTCCTTTATATATCAACATCCAAGTAACAATGTCATATAAGCGCGAATGATATGCAGTTAAATGATATTAATGCGTCCAGAATTTTAATATGAACCCAACACCCCAAGTTTTAAGCAAAATAGAGTTCATATGGGAGTTATTCAAGTTCGAAGTTTTAGGCGCTAAAATGTAATTTGTGACAACTGTGGGGCTAATAAAATTATACAAATATCTTCTTCTCCCTTTCCAAATGAAATCATAGCTGCCGACATCGATTTTTTTATTAATTAACGCTATTGCCTGCCGCCATCAAGCACTTTGTCGTCAATAATGGAGAGATCCCTTCGTCAAGACGAATTTCACCATGTCGTCATCTTTAAGCTTGACGTAGTAAATCTGAACCCTAATTGTACACCAATGTTCGATGTCACGCATCCAACGACTAGCATAGTTTCTATGAGTTTTCATGAGACCTTAAATTTCCATCTCCTCCGACAACAATAGTAACACCTCGTAATATTTAATAAGAAATTAAATAATAAAGTTAAGGTTAAATATGAAAATTTTGTAAATATCATAATTTGACTATGGGAGTTGCACCATTGCGTTCGTGGCGATTTTCTGATAAATTTTCATATATAACATATTGAAAATAGAGTTCAAACGAAGAAGTTATGAACGTTTGAAGTTTTCGAATTTAAAATAATTCAAACAAATTTAAATTTGAAACTTTAAATATTTGAATTTAAATATATAAAGTTAAGGGTTACTTAACATTTAATTAACATCTGAATTAAATTTAACGTATAACTAAACTACGGTAATAAATATTCATTAATGGAAGGAAATAAATCGTTCCCGGAATAAGGTACCGATCGACCGACCAACAGGCAGCGGTCGACTGGTAGAGGAGTTACGGGTGTGAAAACCCTAGGCTAGAACGGCTCGGGTTCGTTTATTTTAAATCTGACGGCTCTCGTTCCTTTCTACCTCTATAAATAGGCCTCTAGACCCCTCACTTTTTCTCATAAAATTCGGTAGTAACGGCGAAGCTCTGTCAAACTCTTTCTCTTTAGAATTTTCAGAAACAGTAAACTTCTGGTAAGTAATTTTAATTTCTAATATCAAATTTAAATTAAATTTCTAATCCTCCTTCTATTTACCTGCTGATTTCTGAAATCTAATACACACACAATCTATTTGTTGTATATTCGAAAATGGAAAGATCTAGTAGAGATTTAGGAGCAGTATAAATCAGATCCAATCTTAAATCAAGGAATCTTCCATGAGTGGAATTTCAATTTTTCCCATTTTAGTTTATGTATTGTATTTATTTGAATTTGATATGTGCCTTAGTAAATTCTGTAAACGCTAATCCTAAAAAAATAAAACCCCAAAATTTCCTTAAGTAAATATCAATCTTTGAATATGTTGGAATTGTAATTGTTTTTATATCAATATATCATAATTGAATCAAATTGTTTGTAATTAGATAATCTATGGTCGATTCAACCTATTTTCTTTTGTCGCCAATTGTAGTGTTAAAGGGTTCTGAAAGTAAACAAATTAAAAATGGTATGCAAAGTACGTATTTGATTGATCGTAGTTTGCACCGCCTATTTCTACCAGTTGAATAAATAAAGAATTCCTTTCTCACTCCAAATTAATATGTCTAAAGGTTGAATTGAACATAAATGATCTAATTTGTGAGATCCGTCTCTCTAAAATAGGAAAGTGATTCTAGTATATTAATATAGGACAAGTTATGTGATATTCCATTATAATACGCGCGGAGATTTAGATCTAATCATTACATATATTGGTTATGTTGGAATATTTTTGAGACTTTGTAAAAATATTTCTACGTTCCAAAATGACTTTTATTTATGGGTACATGTTTTATTATTATATTTTATCCATTCTGTTATGAGATTCTGAAAGTTAGATAGATAGGTCTGTGCACTGTGTATTATTAAAATTTCATCAACATAACGGCTCGTTTTAAGACAGGCCTAAGGTTCGATGGGCTTTTATTGGATCGAAGTTAGTCCC
Organism: Allium fistulosum; assembly: GCA_030737815.1. Classification (NCBI taxonomy): domain Eukaryota; kingdom Viridiplantae; phylum Streptophyta; class Magnoliopsida; order Asparagales; family Amaryllidaceae; genus Allium; species Allium fistulosum. The sequence continues at coordinate 860,715,934 of CM060906.1, forward strand.
GTTTCAGATCGGGTTGTTACACTTGGTATCAGAGCTTAAGTTGCATGATCATCGATGATAGGTATACGTATGAGTGACGTATTTGTTATTTTTGAAAATGTTTTTTCAAAAACCCTACTATATATAAATATACATCTGTACTTAATTGGAACTTACTCTATAAATTTCGACTATAGAAGTAGTCACGACCATAATCTGGAAGAATGTGCGAGGCGACTATCGGTTGCGAAAAATAAATAGAGTTGAAGTTATACTCCTACCCCGATCACCCACGGGGCGGAGGTCGTATTGTTAGAAACGTTTTTGGAATAGATTGTAACTCTAAGATTAATAGGGCAATAAGTGAGAAATAAATAGGGAGTTACGATAATTTAATAAAGATATAAATGGATTGATGAAAGAGAATATTAGGAAAATTATGGAAAGGTACTAGAAAAGATTGGAATGAATAAATAAACATCTTTAGAAATTGTCTGGTAAGAATAATAATCATTCAATACGGACAATCGACATTTATAGAAATGGCGAATTAACATGTTAAATAGTGATTAATTATAAGGCGGTATAGTTGTAAATATCCAGAAGCAGGGGATGATAGAAGAGGATAATGCAATATGGAGGACACTTAAAGTCAATTTCTAAAATCCAACCTCATATGAAAGAATTTGATAAAAAGATTTTCTTTGGACTCTTCCTTGAAATGTGTTGAATGGATTTTTTCAAAAGTTTATTGAGAAGTTGTTTTGCAAAAGTCAGGAAATTTGAAAAATCATAACCTAAAAAAAAAGTTGTGGAGTCAGAAGTTCTGATTAAAAAGTTTTTGGTAAAATGGGGTTTTTCATTTTCGAAACCCTTTGTCTAAAAATTTGTTGGATGAGAAAGTTTTCGGTTTAAAGATTTTTGATAAATTAAATTTTCTTTTAAAATAAAAAATAAAATAGAGCACAGGTTGGACTTGATGATATTTCCTATTTCATAAATTTGGAAGTTCATTAAAATTCTTCTTTTTAAAATAAAAATGGAACTTGACTAAATGGTGTAGAAGCCATTTAAGTATGAAAATAATAAACAGAGGCAATATTGAGAGATTAAGATAGGAATAACATTAGGAACTTATAAAATAGGATTAGTAATCTAGTTTGAGATAATGTAGGAGAGAAGTGATGAGAATGAGATAAGAAAATGATGGGATAAGAGTTTACCTTGTCTAATCCACTTTTCAATGTTTAAGGTTATAAAAGATGTTTTCGGATGTTTAAAACTAAAAGACCAACCTTTAAAGGAATAAATCTTTAAAGTAGAAAGTTTATGAAGGAGAGATTATTTTACTCCTTTTTGGGATTAAGCAATCATTTTTGAAGTTTTGATAGTTTGGATTAATAATTGAGTTTTTAAATGTTTTAGGTTAAAAACCCTACTTTAAAAGAAGTAAGTTTTGAGATAAAAATTATTTGAGAATGGAAACTATTTTACTAAACAAATTTTCAATTTAGGGTTAAGCATAAAGCAGTAAATGTTTTGAAAATTGTGAAAAGTTGGATCCAAATATTTTTGGCAGGGTTTGTTCAAGTGTTTAATAAAAATGGAATAGATATATGGGATAAAATAAAAACATGATGTTTTGATGCTTTTGGGAATTCGATTAGCCAAACTATTTTTGCGAGTTGGAAATTCTTTTGGGAAGTATGCTTAAAGGTTTTCTTTCGATATGCGGAAATTCTTTTGCAAGTTTGAATTTCAAATCTCCATACTAGTGTAATGTGGATTTCTAAGTTTATATTTTATGGAGTAGACAGGGATCATTATCTAGGAAAGAAAGGTTAAAGGTTTCAGGATATGAATAAATAAGAATAGTATGTCCAACCTGATCTGGAAATTTGAAATCAGTCTCAGGCATTTGTTTCTACGACGTTGGTAATGTTGTAAAGATATTCCAGATCTATAATTGGATTGTAAATTAGGTTTCCCTTGGAATGTGAATTTCTATATTTTGATTTGTTGGAAGCAGGTTCCATATAATTTCTGTAATTATCCAATCCCAAAATATGTATAAAAATGTGACGTTTGAATTGACAAGGGATATACCAAAAATGTAAAGAGATGTGTAAGATATGGATAATCTTTTCCGTAGTTTATACTATCTATTTCAATAAAAGAAAGGGAAATAATTCCTTGTAATTTCAAACAAAACAAAAATATCACTTGTGGTTAATTTATGAAAAATTATTACAGTAATCCTTTTTAGGAAGATAGCTCTAATAATATAAAATATGGAAAGGAATGTTCTAATTTAGAAATTAATAATTAGAAATAAGAAATATATAAATAACATAATTTACAACAATATTCGTATTAATTATATATAGCATAGTAATTATATGACTAGGATTTATGGATATTAACTACAGATTTAATAAGCAATAAATTTGTAATTAATAGTGGATAAAAAGGAATTAAATAAGAGACCGATTAATGAAGCTAATATGATATTTTTGAAGGAATTGGATACTCATAATAGTAAGTTTTGAAACTGGTAAAAGATTGAAAGAGATTAAACAATGATTGATTAGAGACTGTCAACTTTGACATTAATGACCAGTTATTATGGGTAACAGATATTTGTTCGAACTAAGAAGGGGATTAAGGAAGCTGGGTAATGGTGGAATGACATTCTAGGAATGTCCATCTTAAATTGGTAAGGAGCATTAGGACTCAACATCATTAACACCAATTAATGATTAAGGGTAGCTTCCAGCAAAAAATTTCTTTTAGAGTTCTGGACTGTAATCTTTAGTTGTCTCCTTTAGGAAAAGTATTTGATATTGTATAAGACATGTTCCCATTTTATTACCGTGTTGATTTTATGGATGAGATTAGACCGCTAAATAAATATATATTAAAGAACATCGTAAATAAGAAAATTTCACAAGGACACTTAACTAGCGATAGACCAATGATAAAACTAGAAGTTAGTAAGGAAATTAGGTTAGAATTCTTCAAACCCAAAGCTTGTAGAGCGTCGTCATTCACCCCTAATGAGTTAAGATGTATAGGGTTATGAAGAAAAATTTCTAATTAGTCAAGGATGAAGGAAGAGTTGCTGAATAAGTTTCTAGATGTTTGACATGCCAAAGGATTAAGGCTAAGCAAGGCAAACCCGGAGGATTGTTATTACCACGGGAAGTTCCGACCTGGATATGTGAGCATATATTGATGGACTTTCTAGATGGGTTGCTTAGGAGCCAAAGAGGCAATGATGTTATTTAGGTTATAATAGGTTGGCTCATTTTATTCCCGTTATAAGCAAAATAATTGCTGCATCTCTAGCACAAATTTATTTCAAGGAAGTAGTGCGATAACATGGAGTTCAAGTTAGCATTCTTGTGATAGAGACACTTTATTCACTAGTGAATTTTAAAGGGGTTTGCAGTCTGCTTTGGAAACAACTTTGAATTTAGAAGATTTGTTGAGAGCTTGCATTATGAATTTTGGAGGATCTTGGAGAAGGTAGAAGTGTTTAGGCGGCGAATGAAGACCGCACAGGATCGTAAGGAGTCCTATGTTGATAGGCGAAGAAAGGGATTTGAGTTTTAGTTAAGGACATGGTATTCGTTAAGGTTTCCCCTCTTAGAAAGGTTATGAGGTTTGGTACATCTGGGAAGTCGGCGCCAAGGTTCGTTGGGCCTTTTCCGATTTTAGAGAGAGTAGGAGGAAACTTGCTTATTGGGTGGAGCTTCCGTACTAGTTAGCCAAAGTCCATGACGTCTTTCATGTTTCACACTTAAGAAAATGTCTACAAGACATTGTCTCTGTAGTAGAGCCTGATTAGTTAATTGATGTTGAAACGGAGTTCATCGCACGCACAGTGGAGCACAATATTAAGAGGTTTCGTGACAAAGATATTAGGTTGGTTTGAGTATAATGGGGAGTCAAGCCAACGGAAGGCACAAGGGAAACCGAAGGAAAGATGAAAATTTCTCATCTTGAGTTTTTCTCTGGTAAACTTTTCTCTTCGAAAATATAGGTATTTGGTTGCATGTTAGATTGCATGGTAGGAGATGCTTGTAATACATTTTACTATTATTTTTGCACGCATATAGAATTTTATGTATATTTAAGATGCTTTCGTACATGCCTATCTCGCATTCACTCTAGGATTAAGCTCATCTATAGTATGTTGCATTTTTGGTTGAGCAGATGGTTGTGTAGATTATTATAAATAATTTGGTTGCATAACATGGTTGTTGAGTGCGCGTTACACTATCTACCCTTGACGATTTCGAGGCGAAATCCCTTTAAGAGGGGAGAATGTAACACCCCATAAAATTTAATAAAAAATTAAAATAAGGTTAAAAATGAAAGTTTTACAAATACCGAAATTTGGCCATGGAAGTTGCAACATGCATCCGTGGCAATTTTCTGATAAATTTTCACATATAATATGTTGAAACAGGAGTTCAAACCAAAAAGTTATGAACGTTTGAAGTTTTCGAATTTAAAATTATTTCGGCGAATTTAAATTTGAAAATTTAAATATTTGAATTTAAATAATTAATGCTAAGGGTTACTTAACATTTAATTAAGCATCAAAATTAATTTTAGCGTATAACTAAATTAGGGTAATAAATATTCGTTAATGGAAGGAAATAAATCGTTCCTGGAATAAGGCAGCGGTCGACCCCCCAAGAGGAAGCGGTCGACTGATAGGGGAGTTGCGGGTGTGAAATTCACACCCTAAGCCAAAATGGCCCATATTCGTTTATTTTAAATTCGATGGGTCTCATTCCTGTCTACCTCTATATATAGACCCCTCACTTTTCCTCATAAAATTCAGTAGCAACTGCGAAGCTCTATCAAGCTCTTTCCCCTTAGGGTTTTCAAGAACAGTAAACTTCCAGTAAGCAATTCTAATTTCTAATCTCTAATTTAAATTAAATTCTCAATCCTCCTCCTCTCTACCTTCTGATTTCTGAAATCTAATCTATATATGCAATCTATTTGCTGTATATTCAAAAAGGGGAAGATCTAGCAGAGATTTAGGAGCAGTATAAATCAAATCCAATCTTAAATCAAGGAATCTTCTATGAGTGAAATTTCAATTTTTCCCATTCTAGTTTCTGTGTTGCATTTTTTTTCGATTTTATATGTGCCTTGGAAAATTTTGTAAACGCAAACCCTAAAACAATAAAACTCCAGAATTTTCTTAAGTAAATATCAATCTTTGAATATGTTGGAACTATAATTGTTTTTATATTAATATGTTAGAATTGAATCACATTGTTTGTAATTAGATGATTTATGGTCGATTCTACCTATTTTCTTTTGTCGCCAACTGTCATGTTAAAGGGTTCTGAAAGTAAACAAATTAAGAATGGTGTGCAAAGTACACATTTGATTGATTGCAGTTTGCACTGCTTATTTCTACCGCTTGAATAAATAAAGAATTCCTTGTATGTCTAAAGGTTGAACTGAACATAAATGATCTAATTTGTGAGATCTATTTCTCTAAAATAGGAAAGTGATTCCAGCATATTAATATGGGACAAGTTAGGTGATATTCCATTATAATACAAGTCAACTAATGTTTGGCTATGTGTAGTAGCTGTTTTGGTTTGTAATATGAGATTTGTATGAGATTGATATTTCAAATTATCTTGTAAGTGAATTATTATCGAATTATCAAAATGTAATGATTAGATCTGAATGTCCGAGCATATATATGTATAATACTAAAGTATTGGTTATTAAAAGTAATAACGTATTGATTATAATGTTGAGCGTAAAGATTAGTATTATTAAATTAATTAGTTAATATTAATTTGTAGGAAAGTAGTTAATGTAAATTGGGGAATTAATCCTTAATTATGGGCGTAACAAAGGGTTACCTTATATGGCCTCAATTATTAATTATGTAGGATGATATATGTATACAAAGATTATACATATGAAATATGAGTAAGTTATAGGGTTGCGAGATCAGTCCAAAGTTACATTGAAGTTTGCCCAGTTAAATCTGGCTACCAGCGTTGTGGCTTTGCGGACTGGTGTGGGACATCACCTATAATAAATAAGCTCAGTGGTCACAATGTTAGTCCCAATTCTATACGGTAAATCTGCCCAGCTAATCTAGCTACCAGTACCTATAAATAGTCGGATTAATCTTAAAATGTCACGGTTGGGTTATGGGTCATAAGTTATGCTATTGATACGATTGGTAAAATCTTTAGAAGGGGTCTGCTTTGGGTTAGAGGTATTAAGTGGCTATGGTAGGGTCCGCCTCTTTCCTTTAGGCGGTACGAAGTAACATAATGGGATTTCTTATGATGTTAGCTAGTGAGAACAACGTAGGGATGTGCCTTGGGTTAGGTCGTAAATGACGAGGACCTGCCATTTTATAGGTCATAAATAGTCAGAATCTACCTAATTCCCATTTAAAAAGGTATTAAGTGGTTCAGGTGCTTCCTCTTACATCGTAAACACTATTTGTGTTAGAGTTGGATAGTTGGACTGGAAGAGCCTTCGGACTTACAGTTGAAGTTATATGTATGTTATGATTTTAATTGGTAAGATGTATTACTTTTCGGGATAATACTGCCCAGATTACTATTATAGTAAAACTTGAAATTTCTTTCACCAAACCTTGTTGTTCTAACTCCCTTCTAATTTCAACAAAACATGTTAGAGGAGATGTGGATTGCTGAAGAAGCGAAGGTGGGGATGCTGATTGTGGCAGTTGTTTATCAATTATCATTTTCTTATGTTATTTTTCATGTACCCATATTTCAAACTATATTGTTGTTGCTGTTAATTTGAGACTTATGAACTGTGTTGGTTATGTTAGGATATTTTTGAGACTTTGCGACAATATTTCTATGTTCTATAATGACTTTTATTTATGGCTACATGTTTTATTATTATATTTTATCCATTCCGCTATGAGATTCTTAAAGTTAAATTGATAGCTTTATGTACTCTGTATTGTTAAAATTTCATCAACCTAAAAGCTAGTTTGAGACATGCCTAAGGTTCGATGGGCTTTTATTGAATCGAGTTACACCCGTTTCAAAGAGGGTGTAACTTGTTACACTTGGTATCAGAGCTTAAGTTGCATGATCATCGAGGATAGGTATATGTATGAATGATGTAATTGTTATTTTTGAAAATGTTTTTCAAAAATTCTACTATATATAAATATATACGTGTACTTAATTGGAACTTATTCTAAAAATTCCAACTATAAAAGTAGTCGCAACCATATTCCGAATGGATGGGCGAGGCGACTATTGGTTGGGTAAAATAAATAGAGTTAAAGTTATACTCCTACCCCGATTACCCATAGGGTGGAGATCGTATTGTAAGAAATGTTTTTGGAAGAGATTGTAACTCTAAGATTAATAGGGCAATAAGTGTGAAATAAGTAGGGAGCAACAATAACTTAATAAGGATATAAATGGATTGATGAAAGTGATTATTAGGGAAATTATGGAAAGGTAATAGAAAATATTGGAATGTATAAATAATACTTTAGAAATTGTCTGGTAAGAGTAATAATCATTCACTATGGATATATGTCACCGAAGTAGTGCGACTACATGGAGTTCAAGTTAGCATTCTTATGATAGAGACCCTTTGTTCACTAGTGAATTTTGGAGGGGTTTGCAACCTGCTTTGGAAATGAATTTGAATTTATATGATTTGTTGAGAACTTGCAACATGGATTTTGGAGGATCTTGGAGAAGGAAGAAGTGTTTAGGCGGCGAATGAAGATCGCACATAACCGTTAGGAGTCCTATGCCGACAAGCGAAGAAAGGGATTTGAGTTTTTGTTAGGGACATGGTATTCGTTAATATTTCCTATTTTATAAAGGTTATGAGCTTTGGTACATCTAGGAAGTCGGCGCCAAGGTTCGTTGGGCCTTTTCCGATTTAGAGAGAGTGGGGGGAAACTTAATTATTGGGTGGAGCTTCCAGACTAGTTAGCGGGAGTCCATGACGTCTTTCATGTTCTATACTTGAGGAGTTGTCTGCATGACATTATCTCTGTATTAGAGCCTGATCAGGTAATTGATGTTGGAACGGAGACCATCGCATGCATAATGGAGAACGGTATTAGGAGGCTTTATAACAAAGATATTAGATTAGTTTGAGTACAATGGGGAGATAACCCAATGGAAAGCACAAGGGAAACCAAAGGAAAAATGAACGTTTCTCATCCCAAGCTTTCCTCTGGTAAACTTTTCTCTCCAAAAATATAGGTATTTGATTGCATCATGGTTGCTAGATTGGATGCCAAGAGATGGTTGCAACACTTTGTACTGTTATTTTTGCACCCATATAGAATTTTATGTATATTTAGGATGCTTGCATACATGCCTATATGCCACAAGCTCGCATTCATGCTAGGACTGAGCTCACCTATAGTATGTTGCATACATAATCACATTACATTTTTGGTTGAGTAGATGGTTGTGTAAATTATTATAAATAACTTGGTTTCATAACATGGTTGTTGAGTGCGCGTTACACTATCCGGCCTTGTGATTTTGGGGACAAAATCCCTTTTAAGGGGGAGAATGTAGCACGCCGTAAAATTTAATAAGAAATTAAATAAATAAAATAAGGTTAAAAATGTAAATTTTGCAAATATTGAAATTTAGCCATGTGAGTTGCACCACTGCGTCCGTGGCAGTTTTCTGATAAATATTCATATATAATATGTTGAAAAAGGAGTTCAAACAAAGAAGTTTTGAGCTTTTGAAGTTTTCGAATTTAAAATAATTCCAATGGGTTTAAATTTAAATAATTAACTCTAATGGTTACTTAACGTTTAATTAAGCTTCAGAATTAACTTTAATGTATAATTAAATTAGGGAAATTAATATTCATCGATGGAAGGAAATAAATCATTCCCGGAATAAGGCACCGGTCGAATGCCCAAGAGGCAGCGGTCGACCGATGGGGGAGTTACGGGTGTGAAAACCCTAGACAAGAAAGGCCCAGATTCGTTTATTTTAAATCTGATGGGTCTCATTCCTTTTTACCTCTATAAGTAGACCCTTAGACCCCCTACTTTTCCTCATAAAATTCGGTAGCAACGACGAAGCTCTGTCAAACTCTTTCCCCTTAGAGTTTTCAGAAACAGTATACTTCTGGTAAGTAATTCTAATTTCCAATCTCTAATTTAAATTAAATTCCCAATCCTCCTTTCTACCTTCTGATTTCTAAAATATAATACACACACACACAAAATCTATTTGTTGTATATTCAAAAAGGGGAAGATCTAGCAGAGATTTAGAAACAGTATAAATCAGATCCAGTCTTAAATCAAGGAATCTTCTATGAGTGGAATTTCAATTTTTCCCATTCTAGTTTCTGTGTTTTATTTATGTGGATTTGATATATGCCTTGGGAAATTCTATAAATGCAAACCCTAAAACAATAAAACTCCAGAATTTCCCTAAGTAAATATCAATCTTTGAATATGTTGGAATTGTAATTGTTTTTATATTAATATATTAGAATTGAATCAAATTGTTTGTATAGATAATCTATGGTCGATTCAACCGATTTTCCTTTGCCGCCAATTGTAGTGTTAAAGGGTTCTAAAAGTAAACAAATTAGAAATGGTGTGCAAAGTACGCATTTGATTGATTATAGTTTGCATTACTTATTTTTACCACTTGAATAAATAAAGAATTCCTTTCTCACTCCAAATTAATATGTGTAAAGGTTGAATTGAACATAAATGATCTAATTTGTGAGATCGGTTTCTCAAAAATAGGAAAGTGATTCTAGTATATTAATATGGGACAAGTTAGGCGATATTCCATTGTAATACAAGTCTATTTATGTTTGGTTATAGGTAGTAGCTTTTTAGGTGTGGAATCTGATATTTTTATGAGATTGATATTTCAAATCATCTTGTAAGCGAATTATTATCGAATTATCGAAATGTAATTATTAGATCTAAATTTCCACGCATATATACGTATAATATTAACGTATTGATTGTTAAAATTAATAACGTATTGATTATCACGTTTTGAGCATAATGTTAGTATTATTATGGTAATTAGGTAATATTAATTTATAGGAAAGTAGTTAATGTAAATTGGAAATTAATCCTTAATTATGGGCGTAATAAGGGGTTACCTTATATGACCTCAACTATTAATTATGTAGGATGATAAATGCATATAAAGGTTATATATATGAAGTATGGCTAACTTATAGGGATGTGTAGTCAGTCCAAAGTTACATTGAAATCTTCCCAGTTAAATCTGGCTACCAACATTGTGGCTTTGCAGACTGATGTGGTACATCGCCTATAATAAATTACCCCAGTGGACGCGAGGTGTAACAACCTGAGATTTTGTCCATTGAATTTAAATATTTAACTAATTTTAAATATTGGAATAATTTTGTTTAAGTTAAATAACCTGAATTCAAACATAGAGATTATTTAAATATTTGAACTGTAGTTTGATATCTGAATAGTGAACTGAATATCGGGATTTTTAATTGAATATTAATTGAATGGATTTACTAGTCTTATTCAACTCCTTTTAAATTAATAAATAACAATGGTGAATTCATTTCGTAAATTTATTTGCAATAATAAATGTTTGAATAAATAATAAGGAAATTTATTTTTATTTTAACGACTCATTTCTATCGATGTATTTTTAATTTATTTTCTTTGATTTTTCCATCATTTTTAATTTGGAAATTCTTTAAATTTTTGTTTGACTATTTTTCAACAAACGATGGTGTTTAGCGATTTTACACAACCAGAATTTTAATAGTTATAATAACAACCTAAAAGCTAACTTTTATATACGATAGAATTAGGTCCCAAAACTAGTTCCATTGCGTTAATAGAGGTTTTTGGTTAGGAATAGCAGTGAGCACGCCTCGATTGGAGTTTGTAATTTTAAGGGGTATAGTTTGGAGAGTATTCCTATTTAAGGACGGTCACTTTTCTCTTTTGGCCCTAAACTCTAACCCTAGCCTCCCAATCCAACGGTCGAGATCGTTCAGGGCGATAGGGGCCGAATTAGGTGAAGTGGTCAACATGAGAAAGGTGCATTGTGGCCTGAGGAGTCCATCGGTGGCGATGGATCAGAGTATGGAGGAGCGTGGTGGCGTAGATCTCGGGATGAATGGGCAGTTAGGGTTTTTGGGTTGTTCTCAGTGGCGGCGGCATGGTAGGCAGTGAGGTCGGTTGCCTTAGGTGTGTTGGAGGCAGGGCTACTATGGTAGCGAACCGACGGTGGAAGGAGGTAAGCGGGGCGGGGAAAAGGCGATGAAGTGGGGCATCGTGGTTTCGGGTTTTGGCGGCCTGGGTTGAGTGGGCTATTAGGGTTTAACGTGGGTAATTAGTTGCTAATGAGTGATTAACTAATTTAATTATTAATTAAATCTCAAATTTATAAATTCAATAACTTTTCTTTACTAAGTCCAAATCGAACGTGGTCAGTCGTGTTGTAATTGTTGAATCGTTATCTACATTGTGGAATTAGATTGGTTGAGACTGGAGCTTGTAGAATTTCAAGCTAAAAAACGGAACCAGAACGCTTCGGCGATAACTAAAATTTTGACATGTTAAACTCACCTTTTTGTTTTATCAGTAAGCTATATAGTAGATAAATTTTACTGTTTGTGTTTGGTTGAAATTATTGGTTGTATGCTTGGATGTTTTAATTGGTTGATTGTTTGGTTTTGACGAATTGTCGCTTTTGAAAATGGTCAATATATGAAATCATTTGCAAAGAAATTATCTGACGTATAGGGAATTTGTAGAGATATCCAACGGGGATTCCTCGCCATTGTTGATTATTTTCAATCATATTCCTATTGTATAAATTATTGGATATCAAAACCTGATTGTTTGGCCATATTGGTTATGACATTGTTATGTGTTAAAACTTAACCCTGTAGTGATAAAACTGAATAACAACATTGGTTAAGTGCTTAGTGGCTATTGGCCTCAATTTAGTAGTTTGAAATACTATTAACTACCGTTTTCGCTTGAAATGGGTTTTTGATTTGGAGAATGATTTCAAATCTAATCTTTGAGTTTTCTGGAATATTTTTATTTAAGCAAATTTTGAACTTCTCTATTTTACCCAACCTATTTTATTTGACTTTTCTAAATCATTTAGAAATATTTTAGTTGTTTAACTATCAATTAATAATGATTTAAAGTTGTTTAACTATTGCTTAATAATGTTTAAAAGTTATTTGTTTCTATTTAATATCGTCTTAAAGTTATTTATTAATATTTTAATATTGTGAAAAGCTATAAATTTAAATAATTGATATTGTTTGAAGATAATAATTATTATTTATAGATAATATTTTGGAAGTTAATTATTTATTATAATAAGGTTTTTGAAGATTAATTACTAATTACTATATTAATAATGTTTGAAATTATTAATTATTATATTAATAATGTTTTGAAGTTATATATTACTATATAATGTTTTGAAGTAAATTAATTATTTCATTAATGATGCTCTAAAGAAAATTGACTGTGTTTTTAATGTTGTTGAAAAGTTAATTTATTATTTATTTATGATATTTAAAGTTAACTAATATATTTGATTAATTGTATTTATATATAATATATTGATTTATAAAGGAATTTCATTTAATAAAGAGTTTATAAATGAAAATGGAGTTTTGTATTTATAAAGGATTTTTATAAAGACTTTGTAAAGAATTTTTACAAAGGGATTTTAGAAAAGATTGTTATAAAGTAATTTTAGAAGGGATTTTATAAAGGATCTTTATAAAGGAGTTCTATAAAAGAATAACATTTTGTAAATAATTTTATCGATTTATAAAAGGGCATTATAAATGGTTTATAAATTTATAAAAAGTGTTTTATTAATTGTTTTTGAAATTTATAAAAAGAGTTTTATAAATTGTTTTAGAGATTTATAATAGAATTTTATAAATGATTTTAGTGATTTATAAAAGGAGTTTTATAAACGATTTTAGAGTTGTATAAAAAGAGAATTTATAAAAGAAGATTAAATTGATTTCCAAAAATGATCTTTAAATAATTTGGTGGTATGGAACATCTTTCCATACTCAATACCAAATAGGAAATCTTTCTCAGTTCTTGTAAATATACTTATACTATTGAGATAAGTATATAAATATATCTTCTAATTAGTGAAAGTGTTGTGTTTTTGTGAATATACTTATACCATTGATATAAGTATATAAATACATTTTCTACGTAGTGAAAGTGTAGTGTTTTTGTGAATATACTTATATCGTTGAGATAAGTATATAAATACATTTTCTAAGTAATGAAAGTGTAATGCTTTTGTGAATATACTTATACCGTTGATATAAGTATATGGATATTCTTCCAAGTATTAAAAGGAGTAAAAAAGGTTTTTGAGTATACCTTCATAAAAGTATTTTGATACAAGTATTTACAAGGTGATTTTAATTAATGAAAGGATTAATCTAAGAGGTTAGTGGTTGCTTATGTGCTTAACCAATGTTGGTCTTCCCTATGGAATTAAATCCCTAATGTGATTGTTGTTTTATTTGATAGTTAAATAACCGACTATCAAATTTGGCCAGTTTTTAAACTAACGTTGTCGGTTCGGTGAGACCAGGATTAGATATATTATCCAAAAACCACTTTAAATTGGCATAAGCGTTCGAATGAAAGACATCTTGATGATGGTTTCTATGACGGAGTTCTTTCATGTACAAGGGCTAAATCCTGAGGTGGTTCCAAAATGGTTGTAATAGAAGTAGTGCCTTCGGTTTCTTTCAGACCCAGAATGAATATTTATGGAGGAATGCTGACATTGCAATTTTGCCTGGAGGGTAGTGTTAGAATTCCAAGTAGGAATTGCTAGGAGGAATCAGGTAATTGTTACCTCACGAGCCTCACTCCCGGTAAATGAGTAAAGCAGGGACATGTGGCATGGCTATGTGGGTCGCTCCTATTAGGGTATGATCATCCCTTATCTAGAGTCAATATTTATGTATGCTTCAGGGCGCATTATGGTTGTTTATCAACCTAGGGCTGATCATATTCGACATTATCCAGTAAGGAGTAGGGCCGGTCCTGAGTAGCTGAGGTGCAACGTGTTGTAACCTCTAGTACATTTTATCTAGAGGTGTACTAATTCGGTGGGTAGACCCTTACCCTTTCATAGTTGGAATCCATTTTCCAATACGAGTCTTCAGACTTGATTGTATACCTATTATGCTGGAATTTAATAATGTAACAATTTCGGCTATGATTCCATATTTCTTTTAAACATAAACATTATTATAATATCTGAAGAATTTTTTTTAAAATGTTTTGGATACCGTAAGGTAAAAACCCGTCTGTATTTATGCGCAGCGTGGTCTTACGAGATACCTTTTATTTTGAAGGGTTTTATATATATAGAAACTAATATGATTTGATAGAGTTTTCTCTTGATGGTTCACCAGACAGATCCAGGCGTTATTTTCATATAATGCTCAGGTCAGCCTAAGTATGTTTCAGATTTAGTCATGGTTGCTTTAGAGCTTTAAGAGGCGAGCCGGATGCCTCCAAGACGTATTTACGTATCTTTTTATTTCCGATGCGTAACTTGGTTTTGTATTTGCCAGAAATTGTAAGTACAGGTTGTTATAACTGTCCAAGCTGATGATAGGATTGGTCTTATCTGGTTGATGTATATATATTCATTTTTTCTTTTATAAAGATCATAGTGTATATTATAGGTTACTCGTTACGATGTGAGATTCTATTCTATCTTTTCTTTCACCCTAAACGACATGTCATCCGGACACTTAAATGATCGACACACGAATACCGAGGATGTATTAAGTGTCGTCTTTAGATGTAAGGAAGGAAGATCGTTACGCATGGTAGTACAGCTTAGGTTGGATGAACACCTAGGCTTTTGTGGGGTTAACTCATTTGAGATAGGGTAAGTGAGACTCTAGGATGAGTTTAAGTATGTGTGTGTGTATATATAAGCGCGTATTTGTAAGTGCTATAAAATGTTTTACATTGTGTTAGTTTATCGGCTGAGTGGTTTATGAATTCTGGTTGATATAGAAGGAACTACTGTAGCGATAGGGGTTTCTAAACACTTAAACAAGGAAAACCGACACATTGTTGTTTCGAAATTGGTAAATGAAATAATTTTACCTAGATTATATTTTATATAAGGGATAATATTCAGAAATTAATATAGTTATATATTGTATGCTTGGTTGTCAGAGAATGATAATATTCGATTATCATCATTTATTGTTTATCGTTTGTGCTTAGGTATTTTATGAGTATTTATTGTTTGGTTGAATTAAAAACGAACACCTTGTAAATTCAGTTTCACAATTTAACTATAAGGCGTTCGATGATAATGTTGGGTTAAAATTAAATTTTAATAAATGTTCTTTATTATAAGGTAAGCAAAGATATAGAATTATGAAATGATATTATATAAAAAGTGAAACTATATAAGTATAATTTATGAATATACTTTTCGAATAAAAAGGATTTAAAAATGAGAATTTGGAAATTTAAATCCCGATGTTTTGAAAATTGTTTTTCAAAGTCTGAAAAAACAATAATAGTATTATTTTGAAAGTATTTTTGATTTGAAATATTTTAAAGTGGAATTTAAAAGAGATAAAAAACACTGAACTCACTTTGGTCGGTGGAAAATAATTTGGGTGATGACCGCAATATCATCGGTATTCATTTTCGAGTTTTTAAATGAGGAATTGCTACCATAGTCGATTTGCTTCAGAATTGTTTTGATAAACATACTTTAATTTAATCTCAAAGGTTATGATTCGAATATACAAGATGGAAACAAATCTGAAATTTTTAGTTAAGTGACCTTATAGACTCATGTATCTTATTTATTAGGATAGTTTGGTTTGTGTATCTCATTTTGAGATATTGATTAATAATGTTCCTTTTTGAAATGAAATGGAATTTTCGACGATTTTGGATGGTCGAAAACTCCAGAATTAAATTGGAAATAAAAGCTAAGTGTTTTTGGTGAAAATATAAGATAAAAAGTTTTATAACTTATAAATTTGAAAAATAGTAAGTTAAATCTATTTTAATTTGTTGGATATTTGGGTTAAATAAAGACAAATCTGAAATTTGTATACATACTCTTAGATTGTAGCGGAGTGTTATACAAATATGGACTTAAGTTCAAAGTGGATAATAAACATAAGTGTGCTTTCAAAAATGTTTATAATAAAATTAAATATGGAAGGGCTTTAAAGGTGAAGTTTTGGATTTTTGGAATGTGTATAAACTAAAGTTTTAAAATTGCGTATATATTCTTAAGTTTTCATGGAGTATTGTACGAGTACAAACATAAGTTATGAAATATTTGTGTACTTAAGTAATGTTTTACGAGATGGTTCATAAAAGGATTTCAGTATTAAAGGAAATACTATTGGAAAATTAATTATGATTTAAATTGAATGTGAATAAAAAGAATTTGGCATAGTTAAGAGAAACCAATGGAATAAGTACGTAAGTTGTACGTAAATCATTTTATTCGTATAGCTGTTTTGATCCCGTTTTGAATATATGATTTCGAGGTGATTTACACCGATCCGAGTTAGAATTTTTCATTCGATTCTGACGGTGAACACTTGATATATGAATTTTTGATTTGATTCTGAAGTTTTCTATCGTTGTATATGACTATGCAAAGAGAATATAGGTTTCTAATCAAGAAATTGTAACGACCCGTATTTTTAATAATTAAAAATATTAAATTAAATAAGATTTTGGAATTTAATGTTGTGAGAAATTTAAATTTTATGATTTATTAATGAGAAAAATAATTAGAATATGATTTAATAATGATGTTTGAATGTTGTTGACAAATATTTTAATGTAATTTCAATCAATTGAAGTAACCGTAAAGTTAATTTGGTTATAATTGTAAATAAGGAATAAATTAAATGTTGGATTTAATGTTGAAAGTATATGTTATAAATTGAAATAGGTTTATTATTGGATATGAAATAAATTAACTAGTTTGTAAATTTATTTGCTTTTGTTTGTAAACAATAAATTCAGAAAGTGTTTGAATTACGAATGTGTAATAATTTTTTTAATTATTATTTTATTATTTAATCCGTTGAAATAATTTGGAAATCAATGAAATTTAATAAGTAAATATTGCAGTTAATATGAGTTAAGATGATAACTGTAGAATATGAATGTAATAAAGTGTAAACTAATGTTAATTATATTTATAAGATATTGGATGATTGAATAATAAGAGTGAAATTTGAAATAAAAGAATTTGATTGAAATTAAAATATAATTAACTAGGGTTTTATTAAAGTTGTAATTGAAAGCTGAAATTAATGTAATATTTAAATCTTGTATTTAATATGGAAAATTGTATTTTTAAAAGATTATAAATTCCTGGTTAATCAAGAATGATAAAATGGTTAACTTTTTAATTTGAATTTAAAGGTGATTAAATCAATTTAATAATAGTTTATTCAATTAACGTGAAAATTAACCATTTTGGCCACTCTCTCGGATTTCGATGAAACCAGTTTCATCGGATCCGTAATAGTGAATTATTCTAAGATTTCAAGTTTCATAGCAATCAGACTTATCGTTTGATCGTGCGAGCTCGAAACGCGTAGAAATCCATTAAAAGAATTTAGATGAATATAATTTGATTTTAAAAGCTAACTTCTATATACATTAGAATTAGGGTTTGAAACTAGTTCTATTGAGTTTAAAAATATCGAAAACCTATATTTTGATATATGGAATGACCTACTTTCATTTCGAAAACGAAACGGGCTTTTCGGGTCGTTGTTATCGTTTCGACCCAAATCGGTCTGTCCGTTCGTCTTATCCATTTTTGTCTATATAAATAGATTTCACCTGAAACCCTAGCAGTCTTTTATTTTTTTCCTGTACGTACAATTCTATTTCTCATCTGCACCTTCCTTCCGTATATGTTCCTTCTCAAACATGTCAAACCGTAATTTTCAAATTTAAAATCAAATCAAAAATTCAAACTCCTCAAAACCTATCGAATAATATATTGTTGCGAAGCTCTCGACGAGCGTAATCTACATCTGCAGTTCGTTTTTGCAATTGAGTCACGGTTTGGCCAGAATTTGGCGATCTTTCTCAGCCGTCCATTGCTAGGGTTTTGGATTTAACGGCGGATTGTCAACCAATCGATGATCGGGGAGTTGCGTTTGGAAGAGGAGGATGGAAGGTCTTAGATCTGGTGTTCGTTCATCGTATGGAGGCTCGAATTCGCCAGAAATGGAGGTTAAAGCGGAGGCAACGGAGTGATTTGGAGAGCCGGAGTTGGCCGCGTTGGCCTTGGGGGGTGCGGCTCGGCCAGAGGTGATGGATGGCAATGTCAGATCTGGACAATGGTGTGCATAGGTGGCGGCGGCAAAGGTTGAACGTGGGCGGCTGTAGTTTGAATTGGGTTCTGTTCTGTTCGATGTTGACCGTTTAGGGTTTGGTGGGGATATGGTAAATTTACCTTTTGTCTTTTATTTTATTTTATTTTATTTTAAATTTTTAAAACTTCTAACATCAATAACTCTTGCATACGAACCAGATTGGTCATGGTTTCTTCCATTACGATCATATCGGAATTCCGGACGATATGGAACATGTTTGGCTGCATTTGGAGAATGTTGGATTTTCGAACTTTATTTGGATTTTAAATCGACTAGAAATCAAAGGTGAGTGATTTAGCATACTCATGAAATACTAAACCTTCTTATGTTAGTTGAATTAAATTTATGATCCGATGGGAATTTTATTGATTGCTATTTGGTAATTTAAATTGTCATTTAAATTTAATTTGAATTAAATTGCCATTTAAATTAATATTGAATTTAAATTGTTAGTTAAATACCTGATAATGATAACCGGTTAATTGTTGTGATTTATTGACTGATTTGGATGTTGATTGTGATGGATTTTTATTTTTTGATATTTTGGATGATTGGATGTTATGTTTATTATATATGTTGTTATCACGTTGCAAGTTCCCTTAGTTTGTTGATAAGAAAATCATTATGGGTTGAAATGATACATACTCGAATGATCTTATAGATTAGGGAAAATCGTTGTGGGTTGAAATGATACATACCCGAGTGATTTTATTGATTTGGAAATTATTGATTCGGGATACGGGTTGAAATGATATATATCCATAAAATTTAATTATTTTGGGTTGAAATGATTCATGCCCAATCACTTGACCATAGGGTAGAAAATTATATATGGACACCGTTGGTCGGTTTTAAATTATTTCCTAAATGGTAAAGTATGTTTGATTTTTAAATTTAATTTAATGATGTTATTTAAAAAAATTATATTTGGAAAATAATTTATTTTATATGTTTTAAGCTTCAAATTATAAGTTAATATATGATTTTAAACATAAATTTAAGATTTTAACTTATAATTTTATTTAGTTTGAAAAATATATTTAATATAGTTTTAATATATATATATATATAATAAATTTAATTTAATATGATAAAGATAGTTTTGATTTAAGATAATAAAAATATACTTTTATAATAACTTTAATAGATAAAAGATTTTGTAAATGATTTTGGTATTTTGTAAAAGGTTTTGTAAAGAATTTATAAAAGTTTTATAAGAGATTTTATAATCTGATTTAAAGAATTTTTATAAAAGATTTTTATAAAGGATTTTAAAATGGTTTTAAAGGATTTTATAAAGGGTTTTATAAAAGAACTTGTATAAAGGAATTTGGAAGCGTTTAAAGGAATTTGCGTAGAAGTTTATGAAAAGAAGAAGAGTTGTAAACTGTTTTGGAATTTATAAATAGCTTTATAAATGGCTTTAAAGCATATATATATATAGTTTATAAATGGTTTAGGAAAGATTTATAAATTATTTTCGAAATTGATTGAAAGAAATCTTCATCGGTATTTATGAATGTATTTTTTACTTTTGGAATAAGTATACGGATATCTTGATATGAAGGTATAAACTGTTTTCTGGATTTATTATTAAAATGTTTTATAAAATAAGCATGGTATGAAATAAGCGTTTGGTTGTTAAAGAGACCGGGGTCGGATATTGTCATACTCTCGGCCAATTCCGAAACCACATTAACAACTGTGCACATGATGGAGAATCCAAAACAAAGTAGGATGGTTTGGAGAACGCTACTGGTATGAGGTAAGAACGTAGCCCTGACCCTCGGGTCAGCTTGATATGACTAAAACAGGAGCTATACCAGGCCAAGTAAGGTCGCTCCTCCGATCGGACACGCTTCTTCGATACCATATCTGTTTCTTTGTGATTGATTGGTGACCACCCTCAATTTGATTATGGGAGTGTGTTCTGAGGTGGGTGGTAGTAGCCGCTATGCGTTAGCACCAGTCCGGGCGTGTAAAATGGTAGAATCCTACCCGGCGCATTGCCTCGCGTGCCTTGTCATATGCCTTATTGAGCCCACTACGATTTTGGTTTGTGTTGTCCTATGAAGTGCCCCTTTAACTACCTAGAATTTGACCACTTCAAAACATAACATTCAAAGAGATTTTTAAATATAAAATATATAAGGTTTTAGGATTTAAACAATATTAGATAGGATTTGGAAATAGAAATATACATAGAGATAGTAACATTTGCTTATATTAACAAAAGTGACAAAATCCTGATTTCAGAAAAGTAAGTTTCATTGGTTAAATAAATTATTTTAATTAATTTATAAGTGTTTATATTTTTAAATAACATTATACCAATTTATTTTCAAATTTGGTTTACATAAATAAATAGTTTAACTAAAACGTCAAAATGTGACCGTAAAACATTTTGTCGAAAATCAATGTTTTATCGAATAAATATTGCTAAAATGTTGTTGCACCTTTATGTACATATACTTGTACACATTTTAATATATGTAAGTAATTAAAAATTAGTAAATCATGTTTACTTTTTCTAATTATACCTAGAAAATTCTAGAAATTCATTAAGAAAAGTAAACATAAAATTCCAAAAAATGTCAAATCAAACTAAACATCATCATTACTTTACTTTACTTACCACTTAAGTGATAAAGACATAAAGTATGATTTGAAATATTGATGTTAAGTTTTAAAAAAAAAAGATTACTTAAAATCCAAGTAAGGGTATTTTGGACATTTCACTTAATAATATTTTAACTCAAAACTTTTTCTATAAATAACCATCAACTTTCTTCACTTTTTACACACTTTCCTTCTTCGTTTTCCAAGCTTTCTTCCTTTCTTTCATGGCTTCCATTCTTATAAAATAATGCCAAAACATTCCAAAAATATTTACCAAAGAAAATAATCATCAAACTCTTCACAAACCACTTCAATCTTCTTTTCCCTCCACCTACAAGCCACGTCCCACACCCCCTCATCAAACCTGAGTCCCCCCTCCCCCTTCCCATGCTAGTTGAGCCATCCAAAGTCCAAGCGTGCAAGGATTCATGTACGAAAAGCATCAAGTAGCGGAGCTATAGTCGATTTTTCGTTCAAATAACCAAACAAAGTGATAACTCTAAACTAGCTATATTAGTAGTTATGATGGTTAAAAATAATGTTTGATTGCTAATAATGATGTTTGATAAGTGTTTGAAAAAGAAAGTAGCAACCTTTGAAACATATGTGAAAAGTTACATTATATACATACACATTTTGTGAATATTATTAAAATGATATGCAAGTTATAAATGTTATGATATGATATTTTATTATGGATGTTGATTATGATTTGGATTTGTATATGTTGATATTTGATTATGAATATGAAAATAAGTCACGTATACACGACATTGTTTCACATGGAAATCACTTTCCAAAAGTAATGAAAAGAAAGTGATATGGAATCATTTATACCATTAAAAATGGTTAAATATGTTTTAGAATGTTCCATAAGTATTTAAACTTATTTTCACCAATTTTGAATGAAAAACTTAAAATAAGTCATAACTAGGCGCGTCGCGTAATGGTAGTTCGCGATTTCGCGTCGCAAATTTTAAACGAGTATACGAAGTGGAATATAGCTCGGAATTCTTCGAGATAAGAATTTTCCGAACTATTATATCCATATTTTTCCCACAAAGAAAGAAAATCAAGATTTCATCTTGTAAATTTTAAAATATGTCCAAAACAAATTTCAGAAAAATTTGTAGTAAAGCGGCAAAAGTTTAAAATTAATATTTAAAAAATATGAAATAAATTCTAAAAATCTTTTAAAATATTTTAAAAGTGATTTAAGTTGAAAAGATGGATTTCTAAATGATATAAAAGTCGTTTTAAAGAACATAGCTTTTAAAACACTTTTTATAACACTCTTTGCAACGCTTTTGCAACAATTTGTAATAACTTATGATTATGGATTTAAACTCAACAGCCCTCTTTCTAATCTTTTATAAATGTTTTTATAAGAATAATTACGTGTTTAAATAATGATTGGGAAGTTTAAATAATCCTTAACAAAAATTGAGTTTGCGGAAACGACTAATACATTTGTTCCGCCTGTGAGAGCTAAACGGTAAAACAAGGTGTGTAACTAAGGTTAGGGAGGAACCAGTGCCCTGAACTTACCTAGCCTTAACTTTATCTTTTAGACGATGGGTGGAACAAATCGAAGGAAAAGCCCGGGTACTCTAAAAATTTATATTAAAGTTTTCCTAAATAAGAGGCGAAATAAATTGGAATTATTCCAAGATTTAAAAAGGTTTAAATAAACCAAAGGATTGAAAAATCCTAAAAGAAAGGCTATATTGTTTCCATATTCACCAAAATAATATTTTATAAAGATATATATCTCTCGAAGATATTTTTGATAAAGAGAAATTAATGAATCGAACAACAATCATCTAATTACATCATTTTTTATCGATGATTTGATTTCAAAGGAACCGGAGTTGAATTTGGGTGATTCCTATCTGAAAACCACTTCGAACTAAGGTACGTTTTGAAGTAAAACATGTTGAAGACGTTAACATTTAGGATTATCATAGTGAAGGGCTGCTTGTTGATCATTTGGGGATAAACTCCCAATATACATATAGTAGCAGTAGTCTCTTCGTTATGAAATATCCAATTCATGGGCTATTCGCTACTAATCCTAACAGGATGTGGTAGGAAAGTACCTTTGGTTTTGTTCTCTCCCAGAATGAACTTGTATGGACGAGTGTCTGACCTTGCATTCTAAATCACAATGAGCGGTCTCTATATAATGTATATCAGTCGATGGCGGAGAAGACACCTTCTCTTAGCTTAACACCCTTTCCTGAGACATTTGAGCTCAGGAAGTTATACGTTTATAGAAGCAGTCATGTGACTATGGAATGGCAATGTGGCATTCAAAGTGGAAAGAGATGTGCTATGTGTAAAGGTAATCGTTACCTCAAGCCTCATCAACCGAGAAATGACCGAAACGTGGTTAGATGCGGCAAGGCTAAGTGGTTCGCAACCAATAGGGTATGATCATCCCCTTCTAGATATAATTTTACCCGTTATGGATCCCGGGTATTAATTAATGTGGAAAGTATGCTAAGAGACGTCTCGGATAAAGGTCGGTAACGACCGGGGGATGACATATTCGGTACTATCTAAGTGTAGAGGTAGGCCGGTCTTGTATTGGCAGGGGAGCGGATGTTCTGTGGTCCTCGGAACATCCATCTAGAGATGTACCCATTGGAAGGTAGTCCCTTCACCTGGTCATTTGTATGGAAATCCATTCTCCAATAAGAACTTGCGGTTTTGTTTGTAGAACCTAGTATGCTGAAATTTAATAATGGTAACAATTTCGGCTAAGATTAATAAGTTTATTTGGAAATGTTTTTCAAGAATGTCATTAAAAATAATATCCATTAATTTTACGTAATAAAGAGATTTGGTTATCATAAGGTAAAAATCCATTCCGTGTTGATGTGCAGCATGGTCTTATGAGATACCTTTTTGTTTTCAAAACATCAGGCTATGAGTTCTCACACCAGTCCCATGACTGACCCAGAGTTTTAGTTTTCCCTTTAAACTCTGGGTGCCCTATTTTTCGGGCAGCCGTGTAGTTAGGATACCTTAGGAACACTTGGGAGCATGTTGGGGAGCATTCTAGAGAAGTCTTTTGGAGCTATGAAGCTGAAGTATCCTATATAGTTATCTACATGTATTCCGCTGTGTTGTGTATTTAGTATGTCCCAGCATAAGTAAGGATAGGCAATTATAACTATCCCAGCTGGATTAGTATTTGACTCTGATGGATCACTTGGAGTGATCACTTATGTATAATAAAGTGTTGAATGCGATGTGAGAATTTGTGATTCTATCTTTTATCTTTGTTTCACCCCTGATAATCTACCTCCCCGACATTTGGATTTACGGTAGGTAAATATCATGGATGTATTAGTGTCAATTTCCGAGGGTCGAGGAGACGGATCGTCACATTTGGTATCAGAGCCGAAGGTTAAGCGAGAACCTTGGCTTTGGTGGGGTATAACTCATTAGAGATAGGGTTAGCAGTACCCTAGAATGCGTTTAATCTTTGAGAGTGCGCATTTAAAACCCTTATCTGAAACAAATCAAGTTGTGCTATATACCCATTCCCAAGGATAATTTCGTCTTGGTATTCTAAAGTTATCTTAATAAATTCAGGTAGTCGGACATGAGTACTCGTAGAGGACGAGGATGGGGAAATAGCAGCACAACAACAACTAACGGTCGAGCTCTGTAATGGCCTGTTTTTCTATACCCTTTGAATCGACAATAAACCACACATGTCCAACTCAAATTGCACAAATAAGCGGATCATTAAGGGTAGAAAGAAAATAAAGACAGAACAGAATCTTACACGAATGGAATAACATATATTATTTCAATAATAATCTTTACAGCGGAAAATTTTAAAATACAATATCAGAGTCTAACCTACATTCAGCCTAGCCAGTTATAACACTTATCCTTACAAATGCTGACAAACAACAAAACAAATACAATAGATGCAGCGGATAATAGAATACGTCCACACGATGATGAAGATCTCCAGCTCTCCTCTGGAAACTCCAACCGTCTTCGACTAAACCTGAAACTACTCGGATCTGACCCGAGTATTGAAAATACCCGGATCAGGCTTGATAAACCAGCGTGAGAAAAACTCAATAACAAATGACAGTGTCATATATCAGCCTTTAAATAAAATCCTTTGAAAAGAAAGAGTATCTCATAAGACCACGCCCACACATAAACACGAACGGGTTTTTACCTTATGATAACTAAAACACTTTGATATCAAAACATTTGATATTATTTTTAATGACATCACTTTGAAAACATTTGCAAATAAACTTATTAATCTTATCCGAAATGGTTACCCATATAGCATTTCGAGGCTATTCATTACGCCAATACAAACAAAACCGCAGGTTCTTATTAGAGAATGGATTTCCATACAAATGACCAGGTGAAGGATCTACCTTCTGAATGGGTACACCTCTAGATGGATGCCCCGAGGAACATCACAAAGGAACCTCTACCAACACAAGACCGGCCTACCTCTATAACTAGATAGTACCGAATATGTCATCCCCCGGTCGTTACCGACCTTTAAACCGAGCGCTCGTTTCCATACACCATATTAATTTACATTCCGAACGTTATAGAGGAAAGAAATATATCTAGAAGGGGATGATCATACCCTACTTGGGAATGACCCACTTAGCCTTGCTGCATCTAATCCTATTTCGGTCATTTTCGGTTTGACGAGGCTTAAGGCAACGATTATGTTTTCACATAGCACATATCACATCTCTGAATGCCACATTTGCCATTTCCGTTGACTACTAATTGCCTTCCACAAAAATACAACCCTTGAGCTCGTACGTCTCAAGGAAGAGTGTTAAGCTAAGAGAAGTTGCCTTCTCCGCCACCAAATAGATGTACGTTTGTAAAAACCAATGTTCGTAATCATTTGAAATGCAATGTCAAACAAACATCCATAGAAATTTGTCCAGGAACAGGACAAACCGAAGGCACTCTCCTACTACACTAGAAGCGAGTAGTCCATGCAATCCGAAAAATCTCCACAACGAAGAGACCACTGCTATATATAACTCGGGAGCTACCCAAAGCAAGTCAACAAGCAGTCCTCACGCTATTAAGATCCACGGTCTTCAATAATCATCACCTTCAACATGTCTTCACTTTCGAACGTATACATTGGTTCGAAGTGGTTTTCGGATAGGGATTACCCAAATCCGACCCCGGTTCCTTCGAAATCCAATTATCGCTTTAAAAGATTTTAAGTTCATATGTGGATATCAATCATCAATCAATCACTTCATCTTTTATTTAAATCAAATATCTTCCTTAGATATATTCTCTTCAATTTATTCTATTTTCTTTTCAAGAGTATAGGGAATCATTAAGCCTCATTTATCAAATCATTTGGTTTATTTAAACCTTTCTTAAATCTTGGAATAATTCCAAATCATCTTCTCTTTTACTTTGGAAAACCTTTCCAAATCATTCTTTTGAATCTTAATCAAAGATTTCTTTCTTAACTTCAAATCATATTCTTGCAAATCGAAGATTTTCATAACAGAGCACTACTGCCATCTTAAATATGGTAAATTTCAACTTCAGGGGCTAATGGCAAGTTTCATCTCCAAGGACTAATGGCAAGTAATCCTACATCATGAATATCTTTGTCTTTAACGATCATTGTCTTCAATATGTTTTATTTCGAAAATTAGTTTGAAGGGGTTATCAGATAGGAATCACCCAAATCTGATCACGGTTTTTTGAACAAGAATCACCCAAATCTGATCCCGGTTCCTTCCTACCAATCATCGAATAAAAAAATGTTAGGTGGTTAAATAACATTCAAAGAATCTATTTCTTTTATTTTATTTTGGAAAAACTTAAATATGATCTTTTTAGAGCATCCGGGCTTTCCTTTCGATCTATTCCACCCCTCGCCTAAGAAGAGAAAACATAGGCCATGTAAGTTCAGGGCACTGATTGCTCCATCCCTAACCTTAGTTAAACACCTTGTTTTATCTTCCCAGATCTCACAGGCAGGACAAATGTACTAGTTGTTTCCGCATACTCAGTTATTAATCTTCATTTTAGAAATGATTTATTAAACTTCCAAATCATCATTTAAAACACTTAATTGTTCTTTTAAAATCATTCACAAAATATTTAGGAAAGAATTGTTAAGTTTAAAACTACATTCAAAAGGTTATAGAATTTGCAGCATAAAAGTGTTGTAGAAAATGCTATATAAGGTTATTTGATTTAAACAACTTTTTGATATTTGAAAATTCATATTTTCCATTCCAAATCTCTTTTAAACCATTTTAATAGATTTATCAAATTTATTTCATATTTTTAATCATTTTAAAATATCATTTATAAAGAAATCCCTTTTTGGATTTCGAACTGCAAAACCGCGATGTTTTTAGAAAATTGTTTTGGACATGTTTCAAAATATACAAGATGAAATCTTGATTTTCTTTCTTTATTTCTTTAAACATATTTAAATGTTTATAAAACATTTCTAACTCATTTTAAACCTATTTCCAAAAGGTTTAAGCATTCCATATACACCCTTTCATTTTCAAAAGGAAAGTGATTCCCTTTGTGCTTATCGACGTGTATTAACGTGACTTAGTAAAACAATTTAACAATCATATCAAGTAATCAATACTTGATGATCAAATCATATATAAGCATCCATAGCAATCATAACACATCATCAAACATGTATATATAAAAACAGAGATGTTAAATAGAGTTTCTCACCATAAACCAAAGCGATAAACTTCCTACCAACATTCTAATCAACCAACACTTCACTAACTACTTCCTACTCCATTAAGCACTAGCAAAAAAAATCCTCTTTCTTCCAATAGCTTAGTCGAGGCTTGAGATGGAGGTTGGTCGAAAGTATAAAGAAGAAGGGCACTACTACAAAACAGGCCATTTGCATCGGTTGTTTACCCCCCTTTTGCATCAGTTCAACAACCGATGCATATGCAACCGATGCAACAAGCTTAACACTTTTGCATTAGTTCTGAAACCGATGCAAAAAGGTCCTTTTTGCATCGATTGTTACTAACAACTGATGCAAAATATCATGATTGGTTGCTTGAACACAGCCCCCATGTTGTATCGGTTGTAATGAAAACCGATGCAACAAAGTAACTTGTTGCATCGGTTTTTTATAACAACCGATGCAAACTAATCCCTCTACTGCATCAGCTATTTATACCTGATGCAAAAAAGCCATTCTCAGAAACCATTATTATAGTGTACATACATACATACATACATACATACATATATATATATATACATATATATATATATACATATATATATACATATATATATATATACATATATATATACATATATATATATACATATATATATATATATTATTGATTATAACAAACAATTATTGCATACAATATTACAATCATTCAAAATTAAATTTGATGGCAAATACAAACTGAATAACATAATACCAAAATAAACACATAACAATTGAAGTGTTAATAATCTATACAAAATAATGGTTCATACGTTCATTTTCGTTTCATTGTTGCACACCACTCATCCCTCACTGTCTCAACATTTCCGCCATTATAAACAATTCTGCCAACATTTCTGACATCAAACACCCCTTTGATCAACACCTTTTCTACAACATCCCACTGCCATCTACATCACCCAGTGTGCACAGACCATTAGCCATAACTTCATACAACCATAACTTTCCTTCAAACAACATCTCTACTATTTCAACTGTGCAAGTGCAACTGTGCATGTGCACTACACATCGCTGCTACATACTAACATTCATCCGTCACCTACATACAAACAACACTATCAACCTCCCATTTCCCTGTGCAATACTGCCTTCTCTAGCCATTCAAGAAACTACAACTCACTGTTCATTCAACTGAACTGCTCATGCAACATCACTTCACTGTGCATTTACCAATTCCCTCTACAAACCACTCATATAAACCATTCAGACATACATAAACCTTAACATCCTTCTGTCACTCCAGTGCACCTCATCACCACCTCTTTACTCCTGAAACACTCTGCTCACCCCACTTCTCTGTTGCACACTACCTTCAACTACTGCATACCCCTTCAAATCACTGTGCAACTGTGCACATCAGTGCAACATCAATAACCCACAAAACCACATCACATCTACCAGATGACCTACTGCACGTCTGCCACCTCCTCCATACAACATCATCAAATACAACAAATTTTAGACTTAAAATCAGCATATAAGTTGACAGGTCATAAATTTCAAATTTTAGAACTAAAATTTTAGAAAAATTCAACTTTTCTATTTAGGCACATTTATTATTTAGTGTTCACTCAAAACTACTTAAAAATTATAATTCAAATTAGAAGATTTAAAATAAGTTTATACCAAACAGGCTCAAAATTACTCTTAACTGACATATCTGATGGTGATGTGCAAATGTAGGAATTTGCGGTTACGATATCATTTTACAGGGCACCATACCTTGTAGACATAGATTCTGAAGAAGGGAGAAGAATATTGAAACTAGATTCAATTTCGAGAAATAGCAGCAGTGAGATTAATAAAATTCATCTTTCATTTCATGGTATCAGAGCTAGTATAGCCGAAAGGCAATTATCAATCAGAAAAAAAGGTGATTTTTATCCTTCTCCCCTCAGAGCATTATCATCACATGGGGTATACCGATCTCTTGATCATCTTAATATCAAATTCTTACCAATTCTTGCAAACTGTGCCATCCTAGAAGAGGATCAGATTAGAAATCATCATCTCCTCATCTGGTTGCACTGATCTTGATCACTAAAGTCCACTTTGGCTGCAGTATTATCACTGCCTTGCCAAAAGCATCATCTTCTTGATCAAGATATTCTCACCTGGTTGCTCTGCATCCATAACTATTGTCTGCAAAATTATCATTGCCTCGCCAAGGTGCTGCTTCACTGATCAAGATTTCAGACAGTAGGGTTCTTGGCCCATCATGGCGAATCAAGATGATGATGCCACCTCTGTCAATACAGTAAACAGGTCCAGAAATGGGCAGAGTACTGATCCAATCTTGATCAGACCTAAAAATCAATTCAACATGATAGCTACACTTATCCAATTATACAACATACAATAAAGACATGAGTGCACTTAATTCATGAAATATTCTTTTAGAAGCAACTGCAGATTCTGACAACGGTTCTGGAACCATAGGTTGCAATAATGTAGTAGCATTTTTAAAAAAATAAATGATGAACTATATACATTTTAGACTTTTTAGACTTTAATCTACTGTTACAGATATTCAAAACAGTAAGATTCATATAAGTATATGTGTGTCAGTACATTAGAAAAACTTTTGCTAATTAGATCAAACTTTTTCATGAATATCGTAAGATTCATGTATCTAGCATCGGTTATAGGACTATTTGTCTGTTGAATATATCCATTCAACTAGTAAATATGCATTCCTTCATAAGAAAAAACAAAGTTTTATATATAAATCAAGAGTTCAGTTGTTGTAACAACTCATTATTCTTAGTATGGTCATATATTTTGTTATAAAAACCTTTTATTTCCATTAAATGACATTGTTGCTGATTTCAGTCCAACAGAATGGAGTGATCACCATGTGTCAAAAAATTGTTACGGAGTAGGCTGCATAGAATCTTGATTAAAAAAATTGGTAGAGGATATTGATTATTTATTCTGAATATTAATAACGTGAGTAGGCTGCATAGAATTAACCTGTCCACAAACATGCAGAAAATCTTCTATGTATTAACCTGTCCACATCAAGAGAAGAGCCATGATTTTAGATAGAAACTAAATTTCCTTGATTTGTCCATTTGCCATTAGAAATAGACCAAATAAAACTTAAAAAGAATTTGCACCAAGTGAATTGAAGTGATGCATGATAAGAACAATACTGTATGAAAATGACAAGAACAGGGTGCAATCAGTGGCCACTCTTTAATAAGTTGTTATACACTTCTACATGTTTTTTTTAATCATTTTATGTTCAATCACTCTCCATAATCATTGCCACAAATACCAAATGAATGCCCTTGACATTGAATTATTGCACTGTAATTGTAAGTATAGTAATGAAAAATAAAATTATATAGCAGAGGGTCATACTGCTACAACTTGTCATTTAGACAAAAAGTTAAAAGTTATATTATAAAGAGCATGAAATTATTTATATCATCACTTACCCCATCGACCATTCTGAATATTTTGGAAAGGAATGGCAGCTGTTGGCAAACTATTGCTTCCAACTTCCACTGGTGTCTGATTTTGCTGCATCATGTGAGATACCATATGAGCATAAATTCATACCTTGTCATCATAACAATTTAAATAAAAACAACAATTTAATATACATCAAAAAGCATTACAAAACTGCAAAGATAGGACCACAAACCTGAGAAGGCATTTGTATGTGAGGATGATCAAAGTACCGAGCATATGATTCGGGCATGTGGGCATTTTGTATTTGACTGGGGAAATTAACTGGATTTAAGTTTGGAGATGAACGCATTGGCATTTGATTTGGGGAAGGATTGACCAAAGGACTTCTTATTAATGGAAACTGATTAGAAGGCATGGAAACTCGAGACATGTACTGTTGGACATTAGGAAACATCATTGGCGCCATTCCGCTACCCATCCACATTAACTAATTAAGGCAACGATGATCATATGTTGGATTAGGACTGAGCTTAAATTAACTGTTAAATTGATATGTTGGGTAAAAGATGGCTTGAAATTATAGTACCTGAAGTTGTAGTTGCAATGACTTCAGGTACTCAATTGCCTCATCTAGCATTGATGCTTTGTCCGACTGAAATATGATCATTACTTATATAACTTTAATATTATGACCACTTGTCAAATTAACTACGTATATATTAATAGTTTTTGTTGTCTTTTTTTACCTTGTTGCAATGAGGGATGAGCTCCTGCAATGCTCTCATCTTTTCATTGATTCTGTCTCTCCTTCTCTGCTTTTGAATAATTAAAAAATGAGTGTCTTTATTCATATGTAATCAAATCTAGTTCTATATGTCAAAATATGCTGACCCTCTCAGATAAATTATGAACTTCAGCTGCACGACTTTTTCGGGATGATGATTTCTGTTTAGTTGTTTTCTTTGCTTCTGTCGACTCATATTCAGCCTCCTAAAGATATTAAAATAAGAAAACTTTAATATTTGTGACAAAACAAAATTCAACTTTCTTTCACTCTTGTAGCCAGACAAGAGCCAAAAAATGACAATGGACCTCTTCCTTGATACTTGTATAAACCGGAAGCTCTGTAATTTCAAAATGAATATGCATTGATCCCACAACATATACAATGGGTAATTAACAAAGGAATTCGATCTCATATTTTACTTATACCCCAGTTTTTGACCGGATGCTAGAAAAATATTGCATTTAATCAGATGCAGAAAAGCAAATAGAAATTAAATAACCTCGCCATGACTTCCAGGATCATCTCCATCTCTTTCCTTCCTTTTGCGATTCAAACTACTAGTACTCAGCTGCCCAGACGAGAAAGTCAAAGTAGTATCGAATATGCTCGCTTTAGTTTCATCATGTGTTAAATTCAATATGCCATTCTTTTTTACCTCTTTGCTCAATACGTAGCTTACCTCATTTTGATTTTGAGCTTGACTGCTACCACATGCACTTGATCCAACGGTAGAATTTACAGGTTCAGCGTTTACTAAACTAGAAGTGATTTGAGAAGATTTTGGAGGTGACATATCTTCTTCGTTCTTAATGCTACTGTTAATAGCGATAACTGGAATATCTTGAAGCAAGTCAGAATCAAACTCTTTTTCTAAAGAATCGTCCACTGCATAGTGTAACCAGTCATCTTCTTGAATTAAATTGCATGCAATTATAGGTGGACTGTTAGGTTTGTGGTCATTTCTTTTAAATGGCTGTGTATGTTCTTGGTGCCTTCGATTACTTTGGCTTTGCATAACTACATGACCATTTTTCCATGAAAGTTCCACAAGTTCATTGTCTTCCCTGAAAATCACATCACAACTTTAACTATCATATCTATTTATCAAATGGAATATGAAAGATAAACAAAGAAAATTAAATACTAACTGTGTGGATTTTTTATCATTTGGCAAGGGAAAGAGGTCATGGAAAGATCTCAAGACTTCCTCCATAGTCCAATCAGGAACACAGTTTTTCATTTTTCTGAGTTAATCGCTAATTTGAAAAATGATAAAAAAAAAGAGACGTGTTTAATAATAGTTTATAAGTTATTTCAGTAACTCAAAAGTGTTCAACAACAATAACTCGATTTGTAAATAAAATAGAATATAAACTAACAGGTTATAAGTAAAAAAAAATTGTGTATATCGTATTTCAACATTTACAACTGAACTTTATCAAAATTCTGCACATATATGCAAACATTTTTTGTTTTCACTGTTCATTTAAAACTAAATATTACATATCAAAATTGCATTCAAGTGGTTATAAAAGAAGTTGTTCCTAAACAAGCACTACATTGTGCATGAATAGTGCAACATACACAAATGTGAGGGATGCAATATACCATCATATAATTATCGATTAATGGTTAAGGGCAACCTAAATCACCAGCTTTTGTAGTATTTTGCTAAGCATTTGTACAATGATATCATAGAGAGTTAACTTAAAAGTTACATGTAGACCGGAATTAACATATATCTGCTAATTTAGATCTATGAACAAGGAGCAATTTGATAATATAAATATAGAAGTTCAAACAGGAAAATAGATATGACATCAAGTAATGTCACGAACCAAAAGAATTACCAACTCTAATAACACTTTGAAAGGAACACACTTTTCACAAAGTCGAAACAAAAAGCAAGTTTTAAAAAACAAAATGGAGAAGTGCAATCTAGTAGCAATACCGAGGTTTCATTAAATAATAGAGTAACAAACAGAACTGCCAAATATGGACTTGATGAACTAATTCAATTTAAAGCAAGACTAACTTTCAAACACAGTCTAATGAAATAAGAAGCTGAAATTTCGGCATGAATATCATTAATAATTTACTGATCCACATGCACTTTCAACTATGCATGTATTTATTAAAGCGCTGTTATTTAGTTTGCAGTGGTTCCACAAGCATTAATGTTCCACCAAAAAACGATATGAACAATTTGTTTACTGGCATTTAGAACTAGACAATGGAAACTCCTTATAAGAAGCTTGCGAAAGCACCTTAGAAGTAGAAATGACTTATGAAAAAATTTCACAAGTAATTTTGACCAAACAAAAGATAAATAGCTTTATGTTTTCAAGTATCACTTGTAGTAGCCAAATGCCAGAACTTATTTTAACTTAAAGTAAAATTACATCCAAACGCTTCTACATAGAGGTTGCTATTGAAAACTACCTATAAGTTACCATTGAAAACTGATTTTTAGAATATTCAAAATAAGTTATTGGCAAACGGGCTTTTAAAGCACAAGGAACATAAAAATCGAACCTTGCAAATGGACATGAAATCAAAATCGGTTTCTCTATCGCCAGTACCGACATGAGGCAACTAATTCCCGACTTCATTCTCAAGTGCATTCCTCTTGCTTTCACCTACAAGAACTCCAGGTTTCATAACAAACCCAGTAGCCCTTCTAGTTTTAGAAACTTCAAGCTCAATTCCTAACACTTTATCAGCTCCAAGAAAATTCTTTACAAATGGCCTTTGCTTTTCCTTCTTCAACTAGTACCTGAAGAAACAAACATGTAACAAACCAGGTACCATGTTTATTTTACACTTCAAGGTCATACTATATTGTACAGAATCAGTTCAATATTATTGTCTTACTTTTAAGTGATAAATATAAAAAGGATGGAACTAATTCTACGCTATTCTTTACTAATTCCACACCTGCTATCACTAAGTAATTTTCTTCTTTCCTAAACAAAATGGTGTGGATTTAGAACAGAGTGTGCATATAGCCCTATCCATATAAGAATATGCATTTTTGAATATCAACTGCACCTACACCTACACCCAATAGAAACATAAAGGCTTAAAGCCCTAAATAGAATAGGCAAAATGCAAGTCCTGCATTCTTGACTAAGCTTCTCTTATTCTGTTCGCTGTAATAACCAGAACTATGAAATACAGAAGTGCATTGGCAGCTTAGCACAACATTTAATATTATTCTAGTTTATCGAGAGAGAAATACCTTTGTGATAGCTGCAGTAAGGGTAGTTTTCCCATGATCTACATGGCCAATCGTTCCAACATTTACATGAGGCTTCCTGGAGCCGAAAAAGAATCAATATCAGGCAACTTGGTTTTGCACAGAACATTCGCTATTTGATTATTTTGTCAATAAACTGAATTGCTGTTACATTCCAGAAGAAAAAGGAGATCAAACTGAATTACCCCTACTCTTAATGGTTTCTTATGCATTGAATAAGTTTAATGGTACATTTAAAAGCTAGCTATAATTTTTTAAGCTATATTTAACCTTCAAATAAGTAAAAGTTTTATTCCACCTAACTGAATTATCGGAATCTAATTGTTACATTCCATTGATGTCATTGCGAAATGAAGTCCAGACAAGGAGTTATCTTGCTTGCGGAAGAAAAAAAAGTCACAAAACCCTACAAATCTAAACCTGAAAGTAGTATTATCATCAGCTAACATTTCAACATTTATTCCTGCAAATATTAGCGGACAATTACCAATTTAAAACCAAAAGGCATATCCAAAACAGTCGACGAGAGCAATACGTTCGAGTGAAGGTGGCCATAGATCGAGAATGGAGAAATCCGGCAGAAGAAGAATCATACGGTTTCTGAACATTGGCTCCGACAAGATATGACTGTAGATAATGAGACTGTGACAATCCACTTCTACAGCAAGAATGGTACAAATTAGAAGAGTGAGATGGGAGCTGAAGAAGGCGCCTTGAATTGCTAGTATTTCTGAGCACCGCAAATGATGCCATGGCCGATGAATATTCTTCAGAGAAACTTGGGTTCAAGCTTTGGGCAGATGATGCAAACGATGATTTTAGGGGTTTTTTTAAGCTGGCGAAATATTTGGTGAAAAGAATGGGAGCGGCGAAAAAAAATTGGAAAGGCAGGATGTAAAAGTGAGCAGCAAATAACCTAACTAATTTGAAATTGCATCGCCTCCGCAAGGGAACCGATGCATAAATTATTATTTTGGACGCAGTTGCATCGGTTGAATTTAAAACCGATGCGACTAAAACTATTTGCATCGACGTATTTGCATCAGTTGTTGGTGATAACTGATGCAAATTTGATTTTTTTTATTATCTATTGCTTTCCACGTACCAATTGCATCGGTTATTAAGACATAACTGATGCAAATAGTTCTATTTGCATCAGTTTTTACTTAAACCGATTCAAATGAGGCGATGCAAATGGCCTGTTTTGTAGTAGTGGCGGTAGAGCTTTGAACTTGAATTTCCAAGATTTTGATTCAAAAAATAGGTCATCTTATCTCTTGTTTTTGACTCACTTACTCTCAAAATTAGAAAAACTTGTTAACTGAAAAATTGTTGAAAATTATTTTCTCTTTAATTAAAAAAAAAGAATCTCGGGATTTTGATTAGTTTTGAGGAAGATATGATAGAATGAAGAAGAGGTATTGTCGGATTGATAAAAATGATGCCCGAAAATGCACTTCAAAGAATTGAGTTTCAGGTATAGAAAACCCTCCAAACTAGAAAAAGTGATCAACATAAAAGTTATAGTTACTAGAATTTCACATGGTTTTAAAAAAATAATTTCTTAATTTGAATCCAGTATGATCAAAACAAAATGGCCTATTCTCTGGCTTAAAAACTGGACCAGAGAATGCATCGGAAAGAAGTGTATTTTTGACATAGTAAACTTTAAAATGAGACAAAGTGGTCAACATGAAAGTTGTAGCCACTGGAAAAATACTTGATTTGACAAAATAATTTTGCATTTTGGATCTGTTTTGAAGAAGCTATGGTCGAGTGAAGAAGAGGTAAAATATGGAGAAAAGAGGAGTTTGATTTGAAGAGAATGAACATTGATTTCTTTTGAATATTTTGTAAATATTTTGACATTATCTCTTTATAATTTTTTCTATGGCTTGGAAGCCATTAAAGAGGAGAGGAAGAAGATGAAAAAGCTTGAGAAAAGAAGAAGAAGAAATGTGAATGAAAGTGAAGAAGAAAGTGGGTATTTATAGAAAAAGAAAGAAGTGGTAATTTACCAAAATAACCTCTTACCAAATTGCCAAAATAACCTTGCTTCAACCTAAAGTAATCTCCACTTTTTCAATACTTAACATCACCTTTCACATCCTTACTCTATGTCTTAATCCCTTAAGAACTAATCTAAGTAAAATAATAATTATTTTGGCTTTTTATGTGATATTGATTTGATGTTTACTTTTGACTTTTCTTACTTACTTTTGTTAATTCTTACTTACTTTTCTTAATGACATCTAGAAGTTTTCTAATTTTATTTAGTAAAAGTAAACTTGATTAGCATTAAAATGTGTCCATTTATATGTTTCAAATATGTTAACAAAGGTGCGATAACGTTGCGACAACTTTTAATCGATAAAACGTTGAATTTCGACAAAACGTTTCCGGTCACATTTTGACGTTTTTGTTAAACTATTTATTCATGTAAACCAAAGTTTAAAATAAATTTCTTATTATCTTTAAATAATTAAAACAAGCATATTTGACTTATAAAATAATATAAAACAATATCCAAATCTTCTTATAAAAATACGACATCGATTTATCGATATGCGACGAAATTTGTCAATTTTGTAAAACAAGTTTTATATATTTATCAAACCATTATAAATTAAATTACTATTATTATCAAATGAGTTTGATATCGATTATATATATTTAAAAGGAATTGTTTATCCTTTAAACAAAATTCACGAATATTTATCCTACTTTATCAGAATCCGACTTTTGTCAATTTAAAATGGAAATCCAAAATCTTTATTCAATATCAAAAATAAGTTTATCATTCTTATTTATTATATAAAACATGATTGTTTAAGTTTTAAATTCTACATTTGAATATTTAAAATAATAAAATATCCCATTTTCAAAGTGTTAAAATTACGGGTCGTTACATTCTCCCCTACTTAAAAGAATTTCGTCCTCGAAATTTCCCAAACAAAAGTTTGCCTAAAACATTTATCTTTAAACTTAATTCCATTTAATATACATAGATCATCCATATGAAATATCTTATTTGATCTCCTATTCGAATACACAACTTTATTTCCAAACTAGTATCGATCCCCCGATCCTCTAGTGTGGAATTTAATCAGGCTCTTTGCTCAGAAACCTTTGCTTTCCTTGCATAGCTCTCAACTATGATAGGAAACTAAAGTACCTAACCACAAACCCTCATCAATGTTCATCGTCAAGAATCGAGTGATAAATCCTTTTTCGGACTGGTGTAAACACCTCAAAGTTCCATACTTGAATATTTGATCAACATTTGTGTGATGAAATGATCTACATGTAACATATGTATTTATTAACCCTCAAAAACGTTCATAAAAACTTTATCTTAAGCTCAAACACTTTATAAATGTGCTTCTTTATATAATTCCTAATTATTTATTTCCAAATATTTTTATTAAAGGAAATTATTCTAAAGAAACCATTTTTCACTCAGATGATAATTTATCTTTATAAAAAAGTTTTCCCACAATCTTTCAACTCAGTATGTTTCCTTTAACACTAATATTATTTATGAATCCTTTCGTAAAACTATCACTTAAGTTTATTACATCTTATAACTTATGCAAATCAATCACGTTTTAAAGACTTAAGTCCAAATTCTTAATTAATGCTAGAATTCACTAATAAAACTTTTTCAAAATTATAATTACATTTTAAAAAGTCATGATTTTACTTAAGAGTATAAATAGTTCATGAATTAAATCTATATTTGTACGATATACCTTTATATCCTAAGAGTATATACAAATCCCAAATTTCAAATTGGTTTACTTAAATCCGTCTAT
The DNA here is from genome assembly GCA_030737815.1 of Allium fistulosum. NCBI lineage: Eukaryota > Viridiplantae > Streptophyta > Magnoliopsida > Asparagales > Amaryllidaceae > Allium > Allium fistulosum. The sequence continues at coordinate 860,755,090 of CM060906.1, forward strand.
CTAACAAATTTAGACTTTGTTGTAATTTACTACTATCTCAGATTCATATGTTATAAAACTTATTTCTTTTTTTAATACTATTATTAATTTTCCAACTTTGGAAAAACAAATTTTAAATCATCGATATTAAATTCTCTATCCTTTTATTTATAAATCACATTTATAAATTATGCATATACAATTTCATTTACTCAAAGTATTTCACGATCTTTTTTTTTCAATTTCTTAGCTTTGAGTTATGTATGATTCAGAAATTTTCGACTGTCCAAAATCGTCGAGAATCCCGCTTTATCTTATCAATTAGCGATCCCAATTTATCTTTGGTTTAAACACTTTTATAAAGATTACTAATCAATTTATCAATTTAATGATTCACATTATCTCTTTAACATAAGAAAATTATATAGATTGAGCAACTCCAAAACAATCCAAGGAACTGGGTACTACCAATAGTATCATATATTCTCTTAATAAGAAGAGTAATACTTAAGAGAAGTGCTTAGCATCCGAACAAATCTCTTGCCCATTTTTAGTTTATTTTCGAGCCAATCGAATTAGTTATCATAAAATAGCTCTTTTTATTTGAAATAATACCATTTTCAAAATCCTTTAGAGATTACTTTATAATACCTATTTTATAAATTCTTTTTATCTTATATTAGTTAACTTCATTTAAATTTCCATAATTCTTTTACTCGAATTTAAATTCTCATTCCTTTTATATTTATCTTTATGAAACATCTTATAGTCAAACAGTGAAATTCTAATCACAAGATGTTCAAATTTATAATTCACTTTTCCTAATTTCTAACTATACCACTTTTCAAAATATATACTTTATATTCAAAATATAATCCTAGGTAAAATTATTTCATTTACCAATTTTTTTCAAAATTAGTGTGTCGGTTCACCTTGTTTAAGTGTTTAGGAATCCCTATCGATTACATGGAGCTCTCGTGCATCGATCGAAATCCATATACCACTCAACAGATTAATCAACACAAAACATTTTTATGTCCAATAACAAATACGCGCTCATATATAATACACTCAAACTCATTCTAGGTTGTTACTAACCCTATCTATAACGAGTTACTCATCCTAGGGCATTACTAACCCTATCTCTAATGGGTCTTTACCCCAACAAAGCCAAGGTTCTCGCTTAACCTTCGGCTCTGATACCAAATGTAATGGCCCGTTTTTCCGTACCCTTTGAATCGACAATAAACCATACATGTCCAACTCAAATTGCACGAATAAGCGGATCATTAAGGGTAGAAAGAAAATAAAGACAAAACAGAATCTTACACGAATGGAATAACATATATTATTTCAATAATAATCTTTACAGCAGAAAATTTTAAAATACAATATCAGAGTCTAACCTAGATTCAGCCTGGACAATTATAACACCTGTCCTTACAAATGCTGACAAACAACAAAACAAATACAATAGATGCAGCGGATAATAGAATACGTCCATACGATGATGAAGATCTCCAGCTCTCCTCTGGAAACTCAAACAGTCTTCGACTAAACCTGAAACTACTCGGATCTGACTCGAGTATTGAAAATACCCAGATCAGGCTTGATAAACCAGCGTGAGAAAAACTCAATAATAAATGACAGTGTCATATATCAGCCTTTAAATAAAATCCTTTGAAAAGAAAGAGTATCTCATAAGACCACGCCCACACATAAACACGGATGGGTTTTTACCTTATGATAACTAAAACACTTTTATATCAAAACATTTGATATTATTTTTAATGACATCTCTTTGAAAACATTTGCAAATAAACTTATTAATCTTATCCGTAATGGTTACCCATATAACATTTCGAGGCTATTCATTACGCCAATACAAACAAAACCGCATGTTCTTATTGGAGAATGGATTTCCATACAAATGACCAGGTGAAGGATCTACCTTCCGAATGGTTACACCTCTAGATGGATGCCCCGAGGAACATCACAAAGGAACCTCTACCAACACAAGACCGGCCTACCTCTATAACTAAATAGTACCGAATATGTCATCCCCCGGTCGTCACCGACCTTTAAACCGAGCGCTCGTTTCCATACACCACATTAATTTACATCCCGAACGTCATAGCGGAAAGAAATATATTTAGAAGGGGATGATCATACCCTACTTGGGAATGACCCACTTAGCCTTGCTGCATCTAATCTTGTTTTGGTCATTTCCGGTTTGATGAGGCTTAAGGCAACGATTACCTTTTCACATAGCACATATCACATCTCTGAATGCCACATTTTCCAATTCCGTTGACTACTAATTGCCTTCCACAAAAATTCAACCCTTGAGCTCGTACGTCTCAAGGAAGGGTGTTAAGCTAAGAGAAGTTGCCTTCTCCGCCACCAAACCGAAGCACGTTTGTAAAAACCAATGTTCGTAATCATTAGAAATGCAATGTCAGACAAACGTCCATACAAATTTGTCCAGGAACAGAACAAATCGAAGGCACTCTCCTACTGCCACTAGTAGCGAGTAGTCCTTGCAATCCGAAAAATCTCCACAACGAGGAGACCACTGCTATATATAACTCGGGAGCTACCCAGAGCAAGTCAACAAGCAGTCCTCACGCTATAAAGATCCACGGTCTTCAATAATCATCATCTTCAACATGTCTTCACTTTCGAACGTATACATTGGTTCGAAGTGGTTTTCAGATAGGGATTACCCAAATCCGACCCCGGTTCCTTCGAAATCCAATTATCGCTTTAAAAGATTTTAAGTTCATATGTGGATATCAATCATCAATCAATCACTTCATCTTTTATTAAAATCAAATATCTTCCTTAGATATATTCTCTTCAATTTATTATTTTCTTTTCAAGAGTATAGGGAATCATTAAGCCTCATTTATCAAATCATTTGGTTTATTTAAACCTTTCTTAAATCTTGGAATAATTCCAAATCATCTTCTCTTTTACTTAGGAAAACCTTTCCAAATCATTCTTTTAAATCTTAATCAAAGATTTCTTTCTTAACTTCAAATCATATTCTTGCAAATCGAAGATTTTCATAACAGAGCACTACTGCCATCTTAAATATGGTAAATTTCACTTCCAGGGGCTAATGACAAGTTTCATCTCCAGGGACTAATGGCAAGTAATCCTAAATCATGAATATCTTTGTCTTTAACGATCTTTGTCTTCAATATGTTTTATTTCAAAAATTAGTTTGAAGGAGTTTTCGGATAGGAATCACCCAAATCCGATCCCGGTTTTTTGAACAGGATCATCCAAATTCGATCCCGGTTCCTTCGTACCAATCATCGAATAAAAAAATTTTAAGTGGTTAAATAACATTCTAAGAATCTGTTTCTTTTCTTTTATTTTGGAAAAACTTAAATATGATCTTTTTAGAGCATCCGGGCTTTCCTTTCGATCTATTCCACCCCTCGCCTAAGAAGAGAAAACATAGGCCAGGTAAGTTCAGGGCACTGGTTGCTCCATCCCTAACCTTAGTTAAACACCTTGTTTTATCTTCCCAAATCTCACAGGCAGGACAAATGTACTAGTCGTTTCCGCATACTCAGTTATTAATCTTCATTTTAGAAATGATTTATCAAACTTCCAAATCATCATTTAAAACACTTAATTGTTCTTTTAAAATCATTCACAAAAGATTTAGGAAAGAATTGTTAATTTTAAAACTACATTCAAAAGGTTATAGAATTTGCAGCATAAAAGTGCTACAGAAAGTGTTATATAAGCTTATTTGATTCAGAAAACTTTTTAATATTTGAAAATTCATATTTTCCATTCCAAATCTCTTTTAAACCATTTTAATAGATTTATCAAATTTATTTCATATTTTTAATCATTTAAAAATATCATTTATAAAGAAATCCCTTTTTGGATTTCGAACTCCAAAACCGCGTTGTTTTTAGAAAATTGTTTTGGACATGTTTCAAAATATACAAGATGAAATCTTGATTTTCTTTCTTTATTTCTTTAAACATATTTAAATGTTTATAAAACATTTCTAACTCATTTTAAAACTATTTCCAAAAGGTTTAAGCATTCCATATACACCCTTTCATTTTCAAAAGGAAAGTGATTCCCTTTGTGCTTATCGACGTGTATTAACGTGACTTGGTAAAACAATTTAACAATCATATCAAGCAATCAATACTTGATGATAAAATCATATATAAGCATTCATATCAATCATAACACATCATCAAACATGTATATATAAAAATAGAGATGTTAAATAGAGTTTCTCACCATAAACCAAAGCGATAAACTTCCTTCCAACATTCTAATCAACCAACACTTCACTAACTACTTCCTACTCCATTAAACACTAGAAAAAAACATCCTCTTCCTTCCAATAGCTTAGTCGAGGCTTGAGATGGAGGTTGGCCGTAAGTATAAAGAAGAAGCGGTAGAGCTTTGAACTTGAATTTCCAAGATTTTGATTCGAAAAATAGGTCATCTTATCTCTTGTTTTTGACTCTCTTACTCTCAAAATTAGAAAAACTTGTTAACTGAAAAATTGTTGAAAATTCTTTTCTCTTGAATTTACAAAAATAGAATCACTTGATTTTGAATAGTTTTGAGGAAGATATGATAGAATTAAGAAGAGGTATTGTCGTATTGATAAAAATGATGCAAAATGCACTTCAAAGAATTGAGTTTCAGGTATAGAAAACCTCCAAACTGGAAAAAGAGATCAACATAAAAGTTATAGCCACTAGAATTTCATATGGTTTTAAAAAAATAATTTCTTAATTTGAATCCGTTATGATCAAAACAAAATGTCCTATTCTCTGGCTTAAAAACTAGACCAGAGAATGCGACGGAAAGAAGTGTATTTTTGACATAGTAAACTTTAAAATGAGACAAAGTGGTCAACATGAAAGTTGTAGCCACTGGAAAAATACATGAGTTGAAAAAATAATTTTGCATTTTGGATCTGTTTTGAAGAAGTTATGGTCGAGAGAAGAAGAGGTAAAATATGGAGAAAAGAGGAGTTTGATTTGAAGAGAATGAACATTGATTTCTTTTGAATATTTTGTAAATATTTTGATATTATCTCTTTATAATTTTTTCTATGGCTTGGAAGCCATTAAAGAGAAGAGGAAGAAGATGAAAAAGCTTGAGAAAAGAAGAAGAAATGTGAATGAAAGTAAAGAAGGAGGTGGGTATTTATAGAAAAAGAAAGAAGTGGTAATTTACCAAAATAACCTCTTACCAAATTACCAAAATAACCTTTCTTCAACCTAAAGTAATCTCCACTTTTTCAATACTTAACATCACCTTTCACATCCTTACTTTATATCTTAATCCCTTAAGAACTAAGCTAAGTAAAATAATAATTATGTTGGCTTTTGATGTGATATTGATTTGATGTTTACTTTTGACTTTTCTAACTTACTTTTGTTAATTCTTACTTATTTTCTTAATGACTTTTATAAGTTTTCTAATTTTATTTAGTAAAAGTAAACTTGATTAGCATTAAAATGTGTACATTTATATGTTTCAAATATGTTAACAAAGGTGCGATAACGTTGCGACAACTTTTAATCGATAAACGTTGATTTTCGACAAAACGTTTCCGGTCACATTTTGACGTTTTTGTTAAACTATTTATTCATGTAAACCAAACTTTAAAATAAATTTCTTATTATCTTTAAATAATTAAAACAAGCATATTTGACTTATAAAATAATATAAAACAATATCCAAATCTTCTTATAAAAATACGACATCGATTTATCGATATGCGACGAAATTTGTCAATTTTGTAAAACAAGTTTTATATATTATTCAAATCATTATAAATTAAATTACTATTATTATAAAATGAGTTTGATATCGATTATATATATATTTAAAAGGAATTGTTTATCCTTTAAACAAATTTCATGAATATTTATCCTACTTTATCGGAATCCGACTTTTGTCAATTTTACAATGGAAATCCAAAATCTTTATTCAATATCAAAAATAAGTTTACCATTCTTATTTATTATATAAAACATGATTTTTTAAGTTTGAAAATTATACATTCGAATATTTAAAATAATTAAATATCCCATTTTCAAAGTGTTAAAATTACGGATCGTTACAAGCTCCAACCGCCGCTGTAGAAGAAATAGCTCCCATACAACCCCAGGTTAATTTTGCCGCCCTATGCAAGAATTATACCAAAGGGTGAAAACCATTCAATGGTACATAAGCTATCATTGAAGTTCAAGCGTGGATTAAATCATGCGAAAGGATCTTTAAGGCGTTGGATATCAGTAATGAGCAAAAGAGGTTCTTGGCCTCGTGGCGGTTACAGGAAGGGGCTCTGTCTTGGTGGGAGTATATCACTCTAAATGAATCGGAGGACCCTTTCTCTTGGGAATGATTTAAGGAGGTTTTGGAGGAGCAGTACATGCTAGTGTTGGGAAAATCTCGTCTTTATAGAAGCTTTATGGATCTAAAGCAGGAGGGAATGACTATTGAAGAATGTGCTAATAAGTTCAATGAATTATCTTGTTTTGGGCCAGGTCTAATCGACACGCCTCTAAAGAAGAATGAGAATTTTATTTCGGGGATGAATGAGAAGTACCAAAGTAGGATGGCCGCCCATATTAAGGGGTCATTTATAGATTTGTTGGATATGGGATTCCGTTATGAAACATTGGACAAGACAAGGCCGGTGGTAGCTCAAAACAACAACAACAATAACACCAGTAACTGGAAGAAAGGAAGTTTAATGGAAAGAAGCCTTGGCAAGGAAAGCCTAAAGGAGGGTCTCAAGAGAACCGCTATAAAGATTTCACTTGTAATAATTGTTAGAAGAAGGGCCATATTATGAAGAATTGTCGGAGCCCCAAAGTTCAGAATGCTGCCTCTCCTGTGGTTTAGAATAGTCTCTGCTTCAATTGCCATCAACCAGGGCACATGATTAAAAATTGTCCAGTTATGAAGAAGGGAGAATAGGCTAGAGTGTATGCTATAAAGGATGAGCCTTCAACCTCCCAAAATGAAAAGGGCAATGGAGTGTTGGAAGGTAATATTTTTATCAACGATATTTTAGTTAGAGTATTATTTGATACAGGAGCTTCTCATAGTTTTATTTCTAAAGAAACCGTAAAAGAATTAGAACTTAAACCTAAAATTGTTGACGACCCTATCTGCGTGACAAATCCTATAGGAGGTTCCACTAATCTTTGTATGCACTGTGAAAAAGTCCCAATTTCCTATCCTCCCCATCACTTTCCACTTGATTTTTTCGTCTTAGATTTTATTGGATTCGAAATTTTACTTGGTATGGATTGGTTGGCTAAGTATAAAGCTATGCTCGATTGCGAAAAAAGAACGATATCTTTATGAACCGTCTTTGGGAAATTCATAGAAATATCTTGTGAAGATCCTAGCCCAAGAAGGGATAGTTTTCTTTATGCCTTAGATACATCCCAAACAGGATTAGAAACAATCCCCATTGTCAAAGAATTTATAGACGTATTTGAAGAAGTAAAAAGTTTGCCCCCACATCGAGAAATCGAATTTCATATCGATTTAGTTCCTGGTGCAATGCTAATTAAACAACAAGGTAGAAGGATGGCTCCGAAAGAAAGGGATGAGTTGAATAACCAAACCCGAGAGCTACTAAAGAAAGGATTGATAAGACCTAGTCGTTCAAGTTGGGGATCGACAGTAGTTTTCGTGGCCAAGTCTGATGGATCTTTAAGATTGTGCGTAGTCTATCGAGATCTAAATAAGCAAACAATTAAGAACAAGTATCCTCTATCCCGAATAGATGACTTATTTGACCAGTTACATGGAGCTCGAGTATTCTCTAAAATGAACCTAGCTACAGGATTCCATCAATTAAGGATCGCAGAAGATTGCATCCATCTAACTGCATTCAAAGGTCCGAATACTTTCTTTAAGTGGTTGGTTATGCCTTTTTGGCTGACTAACTAATGCACCCGCTTATTTTGTTGACCTTATGAATAGAGTGTTTAGAGATGTGCTAAACAAATTTGTGTTATTTTTTATCGATGATATCCTTATCTATTCGAAGTCAGAAGAAGAACACGCAAGGCATCTAGAAGCTGTGTTGGAGATACTGAGGAATAATGTGCTTAAAGCCAAATTCTCAAAATGCCATTTTTGGGAGAAGGAGGTAAGATTCCTTGGACATATAATATCAAGGGATGGAATTTCAGTGGATCCAGGGAAAGGTTCTGCTATTCAAGATTGGAAGCAGCCACAAACTCCTAAAGAGATTCGTAGCTTCTTAGGTTTGGCAGGATATTATAGAAGATTCATTCAACACTTCTCTAAGATTGCCTATCATCTAACGAAGTTGACAATGAAGGATGCTAAATTTATCTGGACTCCTAAATGTTAAGAAGCATTCTAAGAACTTAAGAAGTGGTTGACAACCGCTCCAGTTTTAGCAATTATAAATGGAAATAGTGGATTGATCGTTTATACAAATGCTTGTGGAGAAGGATTTGGTGCAGTTTTAATGCAAGATAGAAAGGTGATTGCTTATGCAAGTAGACAGCTGAAGACGCATGAGAAGAATTACGCAACACACAACTTAGAATTATTAGCCATTGTGTTCGCTTTAAAAATATGGAGGCATTATTTGCTGGGCGAAAAATTCGAACTCTCCACGGACCACAAATCTTTGAAGTAACTTTTCACCCAAAAGGATTTAAACATGAGACAACAACGTTGGTTAGAATTTCTCGCATCTTACGATTTAGATATTCTATATACACCTAGGAAAGCCAACATGGTAGTTGATGCGTTGAGTAGGAAGTATGATGCTGTTTCTTATTTGGTAGTAACTCCAACTCTTCTGGAAAGAATCGCCAATAAACAAAGAAAAGATAAACGGTTTGAGAAATGCATCAAAGTAGTTGAAGAACGAAGAAATTTAAGCTTTAAAATAGATAATCATGGAGTATTGTGATTAAATGGAAGAATTTGTGTTCTAGATATTGAGAATCTTAGGCGAGAAGTATTAGTTGAATGCTATAGATCCAAACTTATTATACATCTGGGAATTCACAAAATGTACAAAGATATGAAACGCACATTTTGGTGGAAAAGCATGAAGAGGGACATATCTATTTATGTTAGCAGATGCGCCAATTGTCAACAAGTCAAAAGTGACCAGTAGAAAATTGCAGGATTACTTCAACCTTTGGAGATTCCAGCTTGGAAGTGGGATCAAATATCCATGGATTTCATTGATGGCTTACCTCGATAAAGAAAAGGAAATGACGGCATTTGGGTTATTATTGATCGATTAACCAAGAGTGCACATTTTATTCCAGTAAAGCCAAAAAGAACTGCTGCAAGCCTTGCAGATATATATATATATATATATATATATATGTATATGTATATATATATATGTATATGTATATATATGAAGGAGATTGTCCGATTGCATGGAGTTCCGAGCAGTATAGTGAGCGATCGGGATCCAATCTTTACTAGTTAGTTTTGGGAAGCATTACAGACCGCTTTAGGAACAAGGCTGAATATAAGCACTGCCTATCACCCCCAAACTAATGGACAGACGAAAAGAGTCAACTGCATTTTGGAAGATATTTTAAGAGCATGTATTCTAGACTTTGGAGGCTCGTAGGAAAATCATTTGCATTTAGTAGAGTTCTCCTACAACAACAACTAACAAGCTAGTATCGATATGGCACCATATGAAGCTTTGTATGGCCGTCCGTGTAGATCGCCAGCTTATTGGATAGAATCCAGAGATCTGTTAGTACTGGGCCCAGATATGATACAAGAAGCTTCAGAAAAAGTTGATATATTAGAAAGAAGCTAAATGAAGCCCAAAGCAGACTGAAGAGTTATGCAGATCAAAGACGTAGAAATATGGAATTCTTAGTTGGAGATTCAGTCTTTTTGAAAGTCTCTCCGACGAGGGTAGTGGTGAGGTTTGGAAGAGCTGGAAAGTTAGCACCTCGATATGTTGGACCATTTCCCATTCTTGAACGAATCGGCCCACTAGCTTATCGAGTACAATTGCCTGAATGATTGTCTAGTGTATACAATGTTTTTCACGTATCACATTTACGAAAGCATGTATATGATCCAGAACAAATCATAGAAACAACTGCTCAAGAAGACTCAGAGACAGAACCCAATTTAGAGTTATTAGATGACCTGTTCAAATCATTGATCAAGATGAGAAACGATTACGGAGGAAGGTCGTACGGTTAGTCAAAGTCCAATGGAGTGGAGATTTAGAGGATTACACATGGGAAATATAGGAAAGAATGAAGAAGGCGTATCCCGAGTTTAGGATCGATGTATAGGCTTTATTTATCGATTGAGTGTACTCACCACCTGTAGTGTAGTCACTTATTTTATATATTCCACCTCATCGAATATATATTTCCCTTTGAGCTATTTTCTTCTTATATAATTTCAAGGACAAAATTCCTTTTAAGTAAGTGAGAGTGTAACGACCCAGAATTTGACCACCTCAAAATATAACATTCAAAGTGATTTTTAAATATAAAATATATAAGGTTTTAGGATTTAAAAAATATTATATAGGATTGGAAATAGAAATATACATAGAGATAGTAACATTTGCTTATATTAACAAAAGTGACAAAATCTTGATTTCAGAAAAGTAAGTTTCAACGGTTAAATAAATAATTTTAATTAATTTATAAGTGTTTATATTTTTAAATAACATTATAGAAATTTATTTTCAAATTTGGTTTACATAAATAAATAGTTTAACTAAAGCGTCAAAATGTGACCGTAAAACATTTTATCGAAAATCAACGTTTTATCGAATAAAAATTGTTGAAACGTTGTTGCACCTTTATGCACATATACTTGTACACATTTTAATATATGTAAGTAATTAACAATTAGTTGATCAAGTTTACTTTTGCTAATTATACTTAGAAAATTCTAGAAATTCACTAAGAAAGGTAAACATCAAATTCCAAAAACATGTTAAATCAAACTAAACATCATCATTACTTTACTTTACTTACTCCTTAAGTGATAAACACATAAAGTATGATTTGCAATATTGATGTTAAGTGTTGAAAAAATAATATTACTTAAAATCTAAGTAAGAGTATTTTTGACATTTCACTTAATAATATTTTAATCCAAAACTTTTTCTATAAATAACAATCAACTTTCTTCACTTTTTACACACTTTCCTTCTTCCTTTTTCAAGCTTTCTTCCTTTCTTTCATGGCTTCCATTCTTAATAAATAATGCAAAAACATTCCAAAAATATTTACTAAAGAAAATAATCATCAAAACTCTTCACAAACCACTTCAATCTTCTCCTCGCTCCACCTACAAGCCACGGCCCACACACCCCTCATCAAACGCAAGCCCCTTCTCCCCCTTCCCATGCTAGTCGAGCCATCCAATTTCCAAGCGTGCAAGGATTCGTGTGCGAAAAGCATCAAGTAGCGGAGCTATAGCCGATTTTTCGTTCAAATAACCTAACAAAGTGAGAACTCTAAACTATAGCTATATTAGTAGTTATGATGGTTAAAAATAATGTTTGATTGCTAATAATGATGTGTGATAAGTGTTTGAAAAAGAAAGTAGCAACCTTTGAAACATATGTGAAAAGTTACATAATACACATACACATTTTGTGAATATATTAAAATGATATGCAAGTTATAAATGTTATGATATGAGATACTATTATGGATGTCGATTATGATTTGGATTTGTATATGTTGATATTTGATTATGAATATGAAAATAAGTCATGTATACATGACATTGTTTCACATGGAAATTACTTTCCAAAATTAATGAAAAGAAAATGATATGGAATCATTTATACCTTTAAAAATGGTTAAATATGTTTTAGAAATGTTCCATAAGTATTTAAACTTGTTTTCACCAAGTTTGAATGAAAAACATAAAATAATCAAAACTAGGCGCGCCGCGTAACGGTAGTTCGCCATTTCGCGCCGCAAAGTTTAAACGAGTATACGAAGTGGAATATAGCTCGGAATTCTTCGAGATAAGAATTTTCCGAACTATTATATCTATATCTTTCCAACAAAGAAAGAAAATCAAGATTTCATCTTGTAAATTTTAAAATATGTCCAAAATAATTTTTCAAAAAAATTGCGCTTTTGTAGTAAAGTGACCAAAGTTTAAAACTGATATTTTAAATATTTTAAAAATATGAAATAAATTCTAAAAATATTTTAAAATATTTTAAAAGTGATTTAATTTTGAAAGATGGATTTCTAAATGATATAACAGTCGTTTTAAAAAATATAGCTTTTAAAGCACTTTTTGTAACACTTTTTGCAACGCTTTTGCAACAATTTGTAATAACTTATGATTATGGATTTAAACTCAACAATCCTCTTTCTAATCTTTTATAAATGTTTTAGAAGAATAATTAAGTGTTTTAAATAATGATTGGGAAGTTTAAATAATCCTTAACTAAAACTGAGTATGCGGAAACGACGGGTACATTTGTCATGCCTATGAGAGCTAAATGGTGAAACAAGGTGTGTAACTAAGGTTAGGGATGGAGCAAACAGTGCCCTGAACTTACCTGGCCTTCGCTTTATCTTTTAGACAAGGGGTGAAACTGATCGAAGGGAAAGTCCGAATACTCTAAAAATTTATATTAAAATTTTCCTACATAAGAGGCGAAATAAATTGAAATTATTCTAAGATTTAAAAAGGTTTAAATAAACCAAAGGATTGAAAATCTTGAAAGAAAGGCTATAATGATTCCATATTCACTAAAAGAATATTTTATAAAGATATATATCTCTCGAAGATATTTTTGATAAAGAGAAATGAATGAATCGAACAACAATCATCTAATTACATCATTTTTTATCGATGATTGGATTTCGAAGGAATCAGGGTCGGATTTGGGTGATTCTTATCCGAAAACCACTTCGAACCAATGTACATTTTGAAGTAGAACATGTTGAAGACATTAATATTTAGGATTTTCATAGTGAAGGGCTGCTTGTTGATCATTTGGGGATAAACTCCAAATATACATATAGTAGCAGTAGTCTCTTCGTTATGAAATATCCAATGCAAGGGCTATTCGCTACTAATTCTAACAGGATGTTGTAGGAAAGTACCTTCGGTTTCGTTCACTCCCAGAACGAACTTGTATGGACGAGTGTCTGACCTTGCATTCTAAATCACAATGAGCGGTCTCTATATAATGTATATCAGTCGGTGGCGAAGAAGACACCTTCTCTTAGCTTAACACCCTTTCCTGAGACATTCAAGCTCAAGAAGTTATACGTTTTTGTGGAAATCAGTCATGTGACTATGGAATGGCAATGTGGCATTCAATGTGGAAAGAGATGTGCTATGTGTAAAAGTAATCGTTATCTCAAGCTTCATCAACCGGGGAATGACCGAAACAGGGTTAGATGCGGCAAGGCTAAGTGGTTCGCAACCATTAGGGTATGATCATCCCCTTCTAGATATAATTTTACCTATTATGGAGCCCGGGTATTAATTAATGTGGAAAGGATAAAGGTCGGTAACGACCGGGGGATGACATATTCGGTACTATCTAAGTGTAGAGGTAGGCCAGTCTTGTGTTGGCAGGCGAGCTGATGTTCTGTGGTCCTCGGGAAATCCATCTAGAGATGTACCCATCGGAAGGTAGTCCCTTCACCTGGTCATTTGTATGGAAATTTGTTCTCCAACAAGAACTTGCGGTTTTGTTTGCAGAACCTAGTATGTTGGAATTTAATAATGGTAACAATTTCGGCTAAGATTAATAAGTTTATTTGGAAATGTTTTTCAAGAATGTCATTAAAAATAATATCCCTTAATTTTACATAATAAAGAGATTTGGTTATCATAAGGTAAAAACCCGTTCCGTGTTTATGTGCGGCGTGGACTTATGAGATACCTTTTTGTTTTCAAAACATTGTACTATGAGTTCTCACACCAGTCCCATTACTGACCCGGAGTTTTGTTTTTCCCTTTAAACTTTGGTTGCCCTATTTTTTGGGCAGCCATGTAGTGAGGATACCTTAGGAGCATGTTAGAGAATTCTAGAGTAGTCTTTTGGAGCTATGAAGCTAAAGTACCCTATGTAGATATCTACCTGTATTCCGTTGTGTTGTGTGTATAGTATGTCCCATCATAAGTAAGGATAGGCAATTATATCTATCCCAGATGGATTAGTATTTGACTCTGATGGATCGCTTGGAGTGGTCACTTATGTATAATTAAGTGTTGAATGCATTGTGAGAATTTGTGTTTCTATCTTTTATCTTTATTTCACCTCAGATAATCTGCCTCCCCGGATTTGGATTTACGGCACGTGAATACCGTGGATGTATTAGTGTCGATTTCTGAGGGTTGAGGAGATGAGTCCTCACAACTTCCTGATAACCCATCGGTTTGGTGGAGTTTACAGTACTGTATAGACTACGTCATTTATAAAAATGTGTTAAGGGGATATAGGTAATGCCTTAACTCTATTTTAATACTTTACTTTACTGATAGACACTACATATATAGTGTATATTACTACATATAGATAGTTTAACGGATCCTTAGGAGATGGAAAATCCTGAAACATCACTTAAGTTATTGCACTCACGTATACATTAGGAGATGTAAAATGCTGTAAACATCTCTGAAGTCATTACACTAATATTTATTTGCTGTTGATTTAACTTACATAAGGTCTTTTAGTTCCGACTTGAGTGTTTTGTCTTTTCATTACGCTCGGGTCAGCCTGAGCATTCAGCATTGAAGACTTTATTTCTAGAAAACGAAGGTGGAGTTTGGTATATTATATTATTAGTAATTTTTCCACTGCATCATTATTGATATGTCATTGTTTGTACTCTGATTGCTGTAAAATTTGTGTAATCAAATGTTATTTGTAAAACAGCTTCATGAACTGTTTATTTGAGTATTATATTTTGTCATTCCACCATGAGATTCTATGGTTTGTTTTTCCTTCTTTTCTCTTATTTTCTTATTTACCCCATTGACAATTCTCCCTTTTCAATGGTTTGAGTTGACATGTGTGGTTTATTGTCGATTTAAACCATCCAAAAAGGTGGATCGTTACAGCTGGTATCAGAGCTTTGGTTTATGGATACCTTAGCCTGTTCGAGGTTAACTCATTAGAGATAGTTTTATTAATAACCTAGAATGAGCTTGAGAGTATATATATGAGAGAGCGTATTTGTTAGTGCTATATAAAAATATTTTGAATTGTGTTAATTTGTTCTTTTAAGTATTTATGAATTCTGGTCGGTACATAAGACGCTATGACATCGATAGGGATTTCTAAACACTTAATAGGGCAGACCGACACAATATTGTTTTTGAAATATAGGTAAATGAAATAAATTTTCATAGTATTATATTTTGTATATAAAAGAATAATTTTTATAAATGGATATAGTTGTATGTGATATGTTTGTTTGTTAGGAAGTGAAATTTTATAAATATTGGTTGAAAAATAGAATTTACAAATAAATTGAATATGAATTCGAAATTCGAGTCCAAGGCAAGGTGAATTTGTTCAAGTCCTAGCTCGGCCGCGACATAGAGCCTATGTCGCAAGAAAGATAGGTCGTGCAGTCCTTAGGTCGTGCGATTCTTAGGTCGCACAGTTCTTGATTCGTGCAAGTCTTAGGTCGCGCAAATCTTAGGTCGTTCAGCGACTTAGCATAGGTTGAAGCTTTCTTTAAGTCATAGAGTTCCTTAGGTCGTGAGTCATCTTAAGTCGCTTAAGTTCATTATGTTGCTAACTTCTTCCCCAAGCATACTCACCAGACCCGGTAACCCGTTAACGCCAATACAATGAAACCCATCATTCTACACGTGAAATTCATCGTCTTTTCATACCACCAAGTCATTCGAAAAATCGATTCAACATATCTCCGATCTATCTCACTACTGCGCGATCGTGAATCACAACAACAACAATAACCAATGACAATCAAGAACCGATCACAACACGGCTCAAGATGAAGCACGACGTACGGAAGTGGTTTAGGGTTCGGAGATTAGAACTTGTGGATCAATGGTAATCGTGGATGAACAAAGATCGAGGAAACTTACGTAATCTAGTAGCGGGGATCAATTGTTAAATGATTAACTCGAATTCGCCTTTTGAAATCACAAATTTCTGATAATGGCAAGGCGGGAAATTGAAGCAATTAAGTGGGGAAGAAGCAGCGACCTAATGAATTTATATGGGACTGAGAGAGGAAGGCGAGTAGGCACACGAGTTAGCACGATTTTTAGGTCGCTCACGACTTAGCAAAGTTAAATCGAAGCACACAACCTACGACCTAGGTGTGTACTTCGAGGGGCAAATGTTAACTCCTTGTTTTCTGGCGACCTAAAATTCTACAACCTAAAAGCAGCGACCTACGACCTAATGGAAGTTGCGACTTAAGAAGCTCTGTGACCTAACATATTCAACGACCTAAAGGAAGTTGCGACCTAAGAAACTTCACGACCTAAGGAAGTTAGCGACCTAACGACCTAAGGAAGCTAACGACTTAACTACTAAGGAAGCTAACGACCTAACTACTAAAGGACTTCACGACCTAACTACTGAAGAAACTTCGCGACCTAACTTCCCCAGCGACCTAAGAGTGCTAACGACCTAGGAAGTATCACGACCTAAAGGACCTAACGACCTAAGGAAGTTAGCAACTTAACGAGTTAAAGACTTCACGAGCTAACAACCTAAAAATGTTTACGACCTAACTCCTGAAGCGGTCCAGCGACTTAACAACCTGACGAGCTAAAAGCAAAGAAAGGAGCACGACCTACCCTAGGTCGTTCACGACCTACCACTTGTTCAGATAAGACCGAACGCAACCCCATCAGGCTAGCTTCTTAAGTCGCGAGTGGACCACGACCTAACTTAGGTCGCTCGCGACCTACGACTTACCTTAGGTCGTACACGACCTAAGACTTGGGAATTAAATTCTGTCCAGACTTCTCCTATAAATAGAACCCCAACTCCAACTAGCAAAGGACTTTTGGCAAATCATTTTCTGAAGCGTCGTTACTCTGCCGAATTCTCAACTCATCCGACATTTGAAGAACTCTAATCACTCAAGACATTACAACAAGCTTTGAGAGAAATCTACTACATCCAACACGAATTCGAGGAGATCTTCAACATCGAAGCTTGAGCTAATAGTCTAAAGTGTTTAGGAATCGAAATATATTGTATTTTGAAGAGCATTGTATCATTTTGTAACCAGAATCAGCAATAAAAGACTATAAAGTGGACGTAGGCTCAATTACGGGCCGAACCATTATAAATCCCCTGTTCCTTTACCGTTTTCTGCTATTTCCTGCTTATATTCTGTTCCCGTACCAACAGGTGGTGCTTTCACATTGTTATTACACACACCGGGTGTTAGCGTTCGATTTTTAGCGTTAACATTTTGGTGCTTTCACTGAGAATTGAACTCAGGAAGATTGTCATCATTGCTTCAAAAAAGTTCGTTGAAAAAGTCTCTTTCAAGACCAGAAGTCTATATGAAACAATGGCTTCGGGTAGAAGAGGTAGACCTACCAGATTCGGAAATGCTCATGAAGGGACCTCCGCTTCTCCAACAGAGACCCGACCAACTCCTACCGTTTGAGTCACACGGGCTGAATTAGATGACATAGTTTCTGGATTATACCAGCAAATGGAAGCTCAAAATGCTTCAATGATGGATAGATTAAACGCTCTGCTTGGGGCAAATCGTCAGCCAGAAAACCATGAAACAACCTTTGCCGAAATGCCACCTTTCCAAACTGAAGGTTCTATGCCACAGCCAACTTTTCACGAACATGAGCCCAGGCAAACTTCCGAGAGAAGGACTGATGCCTGCCCGGCGATGCCTCTGAACAATAAAGAGTACTTATCAGAGATGATTGGCCGCATCATGAAAGAGAGCATGCAGAGGGAAGAAAATGAGAATAACTGGGGATTTGCACCAAGTAAAACTCCGTTTACTGAAAGGATCCTGAAAGCAGAGTTTCCAAGAAAATTTGTACCTCCTACTATCCCGGCTTATAGAGGGACAAGTGACCCTAATCATTTCCTATACAAGTATGATTGGCATATGACCGGTGCAAGAGCGTCAGATGAGATTAAATGCCGATACTTTCCAGTGTACTTGGAAGGAGTAGCCCTACTTTGGTTCACGAAGCTACCGGTTCGGTCCATAGATCAATTCTCTGATTTAACTCGAAAATTCCAGGATTAGTTCAGGCTGTATGCTTCAAGAGCTAAGGATATGATGTCACCGTCTAATCTTGAACAGGTTCCCGGAGAATCTATTAAATCTTTCTTGAACCGTTTCAATATAGCCCTAGCTGAACTGGATAATGCAGAACCCCGTATGATCCTGACTTACCTGATGTGAGCCATCAACAAATCAAGTGAATTCGGAAGATGGTTAAAAATGAAGGAACCAAATTCACTTGAGAAGTTTTATAAAAAGGCCGACGAATTTATTCGTCTGGAGAACCTCTCCGCGCCAGCAAGCGTGGTTGTTGCCGAAGTCAAGAATAACGGTGCTACTTCTAACAAAAGAGGATCCGGAAACCAGAAAAGGGAAAGTGATGGAGAAAAGAAGCAGGGGAATGAGAAGAAACCTCGCCGCTTTAATCTTTCAGATTTTACTCCTTTAACTGATACACCGGAAAATATCTTCTTCGCAACAAAAGATGTTGTCAAGTATCCTAAACCACCTGAGATGGGAAGAGGTGCAGTGCGTAATGGGAAATTCTGCCGATTCCACAATCAACCTGGCCATGACACTGACCAATGTCGCAAGTTGAAAAATGTGATTGAGGAGTTGCTGAAACAGGGCAAACTGCAACAATATGTGAAGAAAAATAGAGTCGACCCAACCTCATCCACACAGGGGAAAGAATACCCTGCCCATCAATCTGACCCTGGCAACAACACTGCAGTGCAAGAATCCGAAAAGCTTGTCATTAACGTTGTCACAGGAGGTCCCCACACAACAGCCAGGAATTGGGACGACTATTAACCACCCACAAAACTGCAGCTGGGGCATCTTCCAATATCTCTGGCATATGAGTCAAAAACTACGAATCTAGTGGAAATGGAAATTCAATCTGGAGACTCTGGAACAACAATTACTTGCATCCATTTTTACTCAACAACATTGCTTAATTTTGCAAAATGATGATGGATGTATAACTCTTGTATTGTAAACCACTGAGAAATCAGTGCGGATTAATAATAAAGAATTTTAAATCTTGTGTTCTGATGCTATAAAATGCCTGTTTCATTTCGATGTGTAAATACTCTAAATGTATTGCTAAAATATCGATTTATTATTGTAGGTCATTAAAACAAAGCTTACCCATCGCAATGCCAAGTGAACCCTGTAAATCACTCAATAAACAAATTTCAAGCCACAGAAAGTTCCAAACTCAAATCCAACATAAGATGAACTTTACACCAAAAGTTGATGATTCCACCAAAGAGACCCTTTTCCAAAGAAAAGGAACTAGACGCTTGTTAACTAATGACGATCGTTTGTATAAACAGACATCTGATTGAATAACTTGCGCCTGTCCCATGGAATCAGTCAACAGTGAAGTACACTCCATCGGATAGAGCAAACTGCTTACAAAGGAAAGGAACATAGGCTCGGAGACAATAACAGGGGATCATTGATGAGCAAACAACAAAGAAACACGGGCGAGCTGATCAACAAAAGCCCTCTTCGGAGGCACAAGACCTCTTCGGAGGCGCAACTCTTCGGAGGATAAAGACCTCTACGGAGGCACAAACCCTCTTCGGAGGCACGCCAATAAATGGAAACGCTCTTCTCAACAAAAAGGTTGGTGGAACCACTGAGGCAAGGCCTTCGTTAACTAATTGCGATCGTTTGTGCAAACGAACATCCAATTAAATAACTTGCGTCCGCCCTGTGGATCCATTTAACTGTGAGAAAGTAATTTCCAGGCAATCAAATAAAGACCTCTTCGGAGGCACAAGACCTCTTCGGAGGCACAAGACCTCTTCGGAGGCATAAGACCTCTCCCGATGCACCAAAAGCCCTCTTACGAGGCACAAGCCTTCCCCAAAGGCACACACTGCCCTCTTCGGAGGCAGAAGACCTTCCCCAAGGCACACAAGACCTCTTCGGAGGCACAAGACCTCTTCGGAGGCACAAGACCTCTTCGGAGGCACAAGACTTCTCCGGAAGCACAAACAAAAGACTTCTCCGGAAGCACAAACAAAAGACTTCTCCGGAAGCACAAGACCTCTCTAGGGGCACAACGCTACTTCACAAAGCATAATGCTACTCTTCGGAGTCCAAATGCTACTCCTCAGAAATACCAAAAAGCCCTCCTCAGAGGCATACTTCAACTCTCAAGGAAGATCTACTTGTTCATCTTGAAAAATTCTTCCCCAGGAATTGAAGTGCTAAGTAAAATCCTCTTTAGAGGCCCGCTCTACCGCGTAGGAGAATTCACTTCTCAAAAATATGAAGTAACCATCTCCGAAGGTTGAAGCGTAAAAACTTCTCCAAAAATGAGACACGCTCCATTTAAGTAGAATAATTGTTTCCTCAAAAGACGGAATAATTATTCTCCAAAAATAAGAGTACAAGTCTCGCCAAAGCAAAAAGATATTGCAATGCACTTGTGGTATAGGGGCAATATCATACAATACAACTACAACAATAAAAGTAGTATTCAAGCGACATACCACAAGCACATTACAATATCACGCGGAAAAGATGTGGAATAAATGCATTCTCAAACACAGACAAAAAGTTTGTACAAGTAAAAAGAATCGCTTATTCTACACTAAAATGAGAAATAGATGCATTCTTACATACACAAGAATTCATACAAGTAACAGAATTATTTTATTCAATACTGTGAAAATTCTTTACATGTGCAGATAAAAAAAAAGCAGGGACCGGTACCCACACAATCTCTGGTCGATACAACCAAAAAGCAAAACAAGAAGCATAAAGTCCAGCTCGTCACTCCATCTTCACGCCACCCTTAGAGCCCTTTCCCGGCTTAATAGCTAGTTTCGGAATCCGTTGTGGACGGGTCGGGGGGGAAGGAGAAATAGGAGCAGCTGGATCTTCTTCAACATTTTCTTCATCAGCCAAAGTGCTCTTCTTCTTCTTCTTCATTGCGCGCTTCCCTTTCCTCTTCGAAGAAGACTCACTTCCAGGAGTAGTAAGCAGCGTGGAAAGTTTCGTGTTATCATCAAGAGACTGCTCCGGAGTCTTCTCGCCTTCTTCAAGTTCCACAGTCTTTTGCTCTTGCGAAACAACCGGATCGTCCAAGTCTTTGGGGGCGTCTATTTTCTCTTCTTGCGATCCTGGTTGAGAAGCAGAAAGAGGAGTAACTTGGGACGAAGGAGAAATGATAGCTAAAAAAGAAGAAGTTTGCGCAGCTTTCGGTGCTTCCGCTATAGAAGAAAAGAAGTTAAAATCAGTATTCTCCGAGAAAAGAGAAGATATTGGTTCGTCAAAGCTTAAGTAACAAGTAAGAAGCTCATCAAACTCGGTTAAATCGAATAAGTGATTCACTGGATCAGGGTCGACGCCAAAGGTACCTGGAGAAGTCGGCTTTGTAAGATCAATTTCGAATTTCTCAGCCTCAATATCTTCCAGGGCCTCGTCCTCAGTGGGAGTGGTCACAATTTCTTTGTCAACTTTAGCAGGAGGCGAAGAATGGGAACCGGAGTCTATAATATTAACATCAGCCGAAATTGAGGTATGGACGGGGGCAGTCAAAGGAGCTTCCTCCTTTGGGTGTTCTTCTCCAGTTGATTCAGCTCGCGCTTTAGCAAGTTGCTCCTTTCCTCTAGCAAGAGCGACACGAGTTTCGTCGTCAAGATAACGTGCCTCAAGCTCTGCCTCATCATAGCCGGCACCGCCAAACATATCAATTATCGCCTCCCACACTTCAGCTAAAGTGACTTCATAGTCCGGCCCCAAGAACGAGAGACTCCCATGACCCAGAACGCTGTGCAAATAGAAGTCGAACAGAGTAGAGCTTATATTGGCTTTAGTAGCCACATGAGATTCTTCGGCTGCAACTTTCCCAGCGATAGCTTCATCGCGCTCTCTTTCAGCCTTTAACAACTGAGACTGCAGCCTAGTGATTTCCAAGTCTTGGGAGCTAATTTTCTCCCGAAACTGAACGGCATCATCATGATATTTCCTAACAACATGTTGCTCTGCTTCAAGTTTTGCTTCAGCTTCTTGCTGAGCAGCATGGGCGTCTCGAACTTGTCTTTGGAGCATTTGCTGCTCTGCTTCAAGTTTTGCTTCAGCTTCTCGCTGAGCAGCATGGGCGTCCCGAACTTGTTTTTGGAGCATTTCTTCCTTTTGTGAATAAGAAGTGGAAGAAGTGGCAAGCTCGCTTTTTAGTCTTTCAACTTCAGCTTCGAGCCTCCCGTAATCATCAGAGATGCTCTTCATTTCAGCGTTGTGCTGCTTGCAAATTTTATCCCACTCCGACTTATCGTTCTCCATGGTCAGCATGGCTTCGAGATTAGCACGATTGACCCTTTGCAGCTCGTCAACAAGTTTTTGCCATCCAGAAATCCTTTCAATGTCAAGTTTGACGGCATCAACGTTACGCAGCATAGCCGGTTTATCAATCGGGACCAAGTCAAGGTCGAAGCGTACCCCCTTTAAGCACCATTGCGGGAACCGACTTTGAAGAGTTGGCGGACCCTATCCAACTTGATATTGGGGTCTGTTGATGATTGTTTGGATATCAGATTTTTGAAGAGCAGGAGAATCAGAGGGGATGTCAAGAGGAATTGGAGCAGGGGTCTTCTTAGAAATTGCAGACGCGTCCTTTTCGCTAAGCTTAGTCCGTTTGCTCGGATCTCCAGTAATGTGACTCTTCCCTTTGTCATCATGGGATTTTCTTTTGTGAGAATCGTCACTTCTGCGAGAAGAATCATATCGTTCATCATCCTTTTTTCTCTGCCATTGCTCATAGTCCCGCCTCTCTTGAGCTTTCCTAATAGCTCTTTCTTCATCCGTTTCCCTCGGGGAATTGAGGTATCGCCGAAAGTCATAAGTTCCGCGGCCTCCATAGCACTGAAATTTGTCATAATATGAGCCAGAGCGTCCCATCGGAGAATCTGAAAATGGAAAAGAAATGAAGTTTAGAAATTTCCAGAAAAAGAGGATAAGTGCGTATAAGTGCCGAAAAATCCTAAGTATGTGCGGCGTGCAAACTACGCGCGTCAAACTACAAACCACGCTTTAATGTGGGAACGGAGACGACTGGTGTAGAAGGTGTCGAAACTTGTTGTAAAGAAGAAGTCGCTTCAACAACAGGAGAGATCGCTTTTGAAATATCATCTTTAAAAAGCTCCTGAGAAGTTATCATTATATCGCTCAAATTATCAAAAGTATCATCGCCGCGATGCCCCACAGAACTCTCTTTTTCAACTTCCACGTCAGCTGTCTCTTCAGAAATGCGAGGATTTTCCTCCTCTTCAATAACTGGAGAAAGTGTTAACTTGATGGATGACCCCGCAACATCCATAGAAGTGGAACATTTCACCAGTGAAGTCTCAGTGGTGGGTTCTTTCAGTGAAAGTTCTTCAGCAAAGGCTGGGGCATCTGACATCTTTGCTGGAGAATCAAGAACTTCATGAGGCTGGATGGAACGAGAAGAATGTAGAAGTTTGAACTGGTGCAAAAGTTCATCTTTCAACAAGAATTTGGCGCTTCTCTCTTCCATAGCCACAACATTTAAAGTTTCAAAAATTGACTTGAGATTTGGATTTCTAAGCGGGGGAGGAAGTGCTGAAAAAAGAAAAGAATGAAGATAAGCATTTGATAATTCGGGTTTTGAAAAGCTCATAAGATGAACAGAGAAAGACAATCTTACTCCCGACTCTCCAGACAGAGTAGAATCCCGGAGGACATCGGACAAAGAAGAATTGATTTAGGAACCCGTGAGCACTATCGGGTAAATCCAAAATCAACTTCCGGTTTCTGGCGCCTCTTACAAGCACGATTGAAGGGTGATCTTTATTCTTAGGAAAGGTACACAAATAGCAAATTTCATCAAAGCTTGGAAGACGGTTGAGCGTCCTCCTAAACAGAACACACAACCCGATCAAGACGGCGTAACCGTTGGGATGTAGCTGGAAAGACGAGATAGCTAATCGAAGGAAAAGTTCTCGGAGAAATTCGTTGAAAGGTGGAATAGCTCTGCTTAAACACATCTGGCGATTCACTGCGACAAAACCGAGAGGTGGCCTGTCAGTTGTGTCACTTG
Source organism: Allium fistulosum (assembly GCA_030737815.1). NCBI lineage: Eukaryota > Viridiplantae > Streptophyta > Magnoliopsida > Asparagales > Amaryllidaceae > Allium > Allium fistulosum. The sequence goes on from CM060906.1 coordinate 860,779,420, forward strand.
CTCCTGGGAATATAGCATCCGATTCGGCAATACCGAATTGGGTACACAGTTGTCTAAAAACTTTTTGGCTCAGAGTGGTCGGAGTTCTCTCCGGAGGATCGATCAGTGGGTTAGCAATCGGTAAAGCTTCTCCGGCTGGTCTTGAATCTTCTTGTTGAGATGCCATTCTACACAATCAACTGGATGTTCAAATATCAAGGTGCACGTTTCCTAAAAAGTGTGAGGTGTTGTGCGTAACTAACAAAAACAGAAAGTAAACATAACTGGAATTAAAATTAGTTGACAATTGGTCGATTACAAGATTTCAGGGCTTGTTAACTTAAAACTCAAGTGTAGTGTTAATGCAAACGAATCAGCTTTAATTGACTATTTTAGTTTTGCTTTAATACTTCACTTGAATTGATTAGTTTACAGCATTTCATTCACACAGTTCATTTAAGCTGATTATTCTTTATTGACTAATCTGTCATTCGATGTGGGCAGTCAATGACAGTATATTTGTTCCAAGTTTTCTGCAAATACTATGTTTAACAGGTTATTAACATTAAAGTCAAAACAGTCTGTAAAGAAGTGCAACATAGTTCAAGTTCAATCAAAATTCAAAGGCCAATTGAGCTCTGTCCAAATTTCACAAGTGTTAGGTCGTCCAACGACCTAGTATAGGCCGGAACCTCCATAGGTCGCGATATGCAAATCAAAAAGTCCAAGGCAAGGCGAATTTGTTCAAGTCCTAGCTCGGCCGCGACCTAGAGCCTATGTCGCAAGAAAGATAGGTCGTGCTGTCCTTAGGTCGTGCGATTCTTAGGTCGCACAGTTCTTGATTCGTGCAAGTCATAGGTCGCGCAAATCTTAGGTCGTTCAGCGACTTAGCATAGGTTGAAGCTTTCTTTAAGTCATAGAGTTCCTTAGGTCGTGAGTCATCTTAAGTCGCTTAAGTTCATTATGTTGCTAACTTCTTCCCCAAGCATACTCACCAGACCCGGTAACCCGTTAACGCCAATACAATGAAACCCATCATTCTACACGTGAAATTCATCGTCTTTTCATACCACCAAGTCATTCGAAAAATCGATTCAACATATCTCCGATCTATCTCACTACTGCGCGATCGTGAATCACAACAACAACAATAACCAATGACAATCAAGAACCGATCACAACACGGCTCAAGATGAAGCACGACGTACGGAAGTGGTTTAGGGTTCGGAGATTAGAACTTGTGGATCAATGGTAATCGTGGATGAACAAAGATCGAGGAAACTTACGTAATCTAGTAGCGGGGATCAATTGTTAAATGATTAACTCGAATTCGCCTTTTGAAATCACAAATTTCTGATAATGGCAAGGCGGGAAATTGAAGCAATTAAGTGGGGAAGAAGCAGCGACCTAATGAATTTATATGGGACTGAGAGAGGAAGGCGAGTAGGCACACGAGTTAGCACGATTTTTAGGTCGCTCACGACTTAGCAAAGTTAAATCGAAGCACACGACCTACGACCTAGGCGTGTACTTCGAGGGGCAAATGTTAACTCCTTGTTTTCTGGCGACCTAAAATTCTGCAACCTAAAAGCAGCGACCTACGACCTAATGGAAGTTGCGACTTAAGAAGCTCTGTGACCTAACATATTCAACGACCTAAAGGAAGTTGCGACCTAAGAAACTTCACGACCTAAGGAAGTTAGCGACCTAACGACCTAAGGAAGCTAACGACTTAACTACTAAGGAAGCTAACGACCTAACTACTAAAGGACTTCACGACCTAACTACTGAAGAAACTTCGCGACCTAACTTCCCCAGCGACCTAAGAGTGCTAACGACCTAGGAAGTATCACGACCTAAAGGACCTAATGACCTAAGGAAGTTAGCAACTTAACGAGTTAAAGACTTCACGAGCTAACAACCTAAAAATGTTTACGACCTAACTCCTGAAGCGGTCCAGCGACTTAACAACCTGACGAGCTAAAAGCAAAGAAAGGAGCACGACCTACCCTAGGTCGTTCACGACCTACCACTTGTTCAGATAAGACCGAACGCAACCCCATCAGGCTAGCTTCTTAAGTCGCGAGTGGACCACGACCTAACTTAGGTCGCTCGCGACCTACGACTTACCTTAGGTCGTACACGACCTAAGACTTGGGAATTAAATTCTGTCCAGACTTCTCCTATAAATAGAACCCCAACTCCAACTAGCAAAAGACTTTTGGCAAATCATTTTCTGAAGCGTCGTTACTCTGCCGAATTCTCAACTCATCCGACATTTGAAGAACTCTAATCACTCAAGACATTACAACAAGCTTTGAGAGAAATCTACTACATCCAACATGAATTCGAGGAGATCTTCAACATCGAAGCTTGAGCTAATAGTCTAAAGTGTTTAGGAATCGAAATATATTGTATTTTGAAGAGCATCGTATCATTTTGTAACCAGAATCAGCAATAAAAGACTATAAAGTGGACGTAGGTTCAATTACGGGCCGAACCACTATAAATCCGTTGTTCCTTTACCGTTTTATGCTATTTCCTGCTTATATTCTGTTCCCGTACCAATGGGTGGTGCTTTCACATTGTTATTACACACACCGGGTGTTAGCGTTCGATTTTTAGCGTTAACAGTATATATATATATATATATATATATATATAATTTCAAAATGATTTTAAATGAACCCGGTATTTAGTTCTTAAGTTTCTATAAATTAGGGATTTCAATTATTATAATGAAATGGAATCTTGACTATTTTAATAGTTGGAAATTTCTAAAATGAAAAATAAGAAATTAGAAGCTAAGTGCTTAATAAAATTGTAAAGAAATTGGAGATTTGTCGCCTGTAAATTAAAGGATAATGAAATTTAGAAGATGTAAATTATTGAATATTTTTGGTAACTAAAATGAATAAGATAAATTTGTATAACACTCAATTATATTCTAAAAACATGTATAAAACTTACCAGAAATGTTTAAAAGTTGAAATGTTAATATGAATATTTAATAGAATATTATGCAAATAAAAGCTTAACAACAAAAGTGCTTCAAAATGAACATATGTTTATAAACAAAGAATTAAGATGTACAAGAAATGTTATAAACATAAGTTGATGTTTTGAAATGCTTAATAATTAAATTAAATAGTAAAAAGTGAATGCTATTTCAGTAAATGATTATAAACTTAAGGAATCTGAAATGATTCAGAAATAGATATAATATTCAATAATACTATATATGAAGGATTTATCAAAAATACTGTATATGAAGGAATAAATGTGAATTAAATTTAGATGAACTTGAATAATAATTCATTAATGGCTATTAATCAGGTTATAAAAGTAAATCATAAATGTGAATTAAAATGCAAGAAACGTATATAATACTATAAGAATTGATTTATTGATATTCTAAATAATTGAATGGGAAATAATTTAAGAATGTAATGAAGGTAAATTAATAAAGGCTGACAATGTATGAATGAATGAAAAGTAAATGATGTGAAAAGAAACCAATCGAATAAACTTAAATAATATTTATAATCCTTTGTGTTTGGCTTATGGGATGTTTGGGGAATGATACGTTAAATTGTTTAAGGTTATATGAATAATCTATTAAGAAATTACCCGAGGGCTGTTGAGCATAAGGTACACTTGGTAGTTTATTTATCACTCTTGGACGATAAAAAGTTTCTGAACTTGGACAAACCATTAGTTTGGTTGCTGTCGATTGTTTGATAGTTTCCTTTGTTGCATATGATGGTTGTAATTCTTTTGTTTGCATATGATTGTGATATATTGTATGTTGCTTGTGCTATTGATTTGAAACAACTAAAATATTACTCTTTTACATAATTTTAACTCTTTTTGGATTATGTAAGTGAGATACAGGTTTATGGAAGCAATAACTACTGCTTTTGATTTCATAAATAAGTTGTTTGCTCGACAAATAAATACGTTTACGGATTACGGTTTTGGAACGATATTTTATTGTTTTTCCCATGGTTTGAGATGTTTATTATTGAAATATGATATATACATTGTAATTATTGATATTATTATTTTTCCGGATCTAATTGGGCAAGTGAGACTCTGCTTAAATTTTTCATAAATTTAAGACTTAGAATTTTTTTGTGAAAATGTGGTTATTTTCAAAGTTATGTTAAAACTTAATGATGTAAATTTAAAGTGTTTATAAATTAAATATTTTGAATAAAATTATGTCAAGTTTCTTAATTCCTTCTTGTTCCTTTTCGAGGACGAAAAGTTTTGAGTGGGGGATAATGTAACGACCCGTATTTTTAATAATTAAAATATTAAATTAAATAAGATTTTGGAATTTAATGTTGTGAGAAATTTAAAATTTATGATTTATTAATGAGAAAAATAATCAGAATATGATTTAATAATGTTGTTTGACTTTTGTTGACAACTATTTTAATGTAATTTCAATCAATTGAAGTAATTGTAAAGTTAATTTGGTTATAATTGTAAATAAGGAATAAATTAAATGTTGGATTTAATGTTGAAATTATATGATATAAATTGAAATAGGTTTATTATAGGATTTGAAATAAATTAATTAGTACATAAATTTATTTGCTTTTGTTTGTAAACAATAAATTCAGAAATGTGTTTGAATTACTAATGTGTAATAATTGTTTTAATTATTATTTTATTATTTAATCCGTTGAAATAATTTGTAAATCAATGAAATTTAATGTAATTAAATATTGCAGTTAATATGATTTAAGATGATAACTGTAGAATATGAATGTAATAAAATGTAAACTAATATTAATTATATTCATAAGATATTGGATGATTGAATAATAAGAGTGAAATTTGAAATAAAAGAATTTGATTGAAATTAAAATATAATTAACTGGGGTTTTATTACAGTTGTAATTGAACGCTGAAATTAATATACTATTTAAATCTTGGATTAATATGGAAAATTGTATTTTTAAAAGATTATAAATTCTTGGTTAATCAAGAATGATAAAATATTGGTTAACTTTTAAATTTGAATTTAAAGGTGATTAAATACATTTAATAATAATTTATTTAATTAACGTGAAAATTAGCCATTTTGGCCACTGTCTCGGATTTCGATGAATCCAGTTTCATCGGATCCATAATAGTGAATTATTCTAAGATTTCAATTTTCGTAGCGATCAGACTTATCGTTTAATCGTGCAAGCTCGAAACGCGTAGAAATCAATTAAAATAATTTAGATGAATATAATTTGATTTTAAAAGCTAACTTCTATATACATTAGAATTAGGGTTTGAAACTAGTTCCACTGAGTTTAAAAATATCAAAAACCTATATTTTGATATATAGGATGACCTACTTTCGTTTCAGAAATGAAACGGGCTTTTCGGGCCGTTGTTATCGTTTCGACCCAAATCGATCTGTCCATTCGTCTTATCCATTTCTGTCTATATAAATAGATTTCTCCCGAAACCCTAATAGTCTTTTATTCTTTTCCTATATGTACAATTCTATTTCTCATCTGCTCCTTCCTTCCGTATCCGTTCCTTCTCAAACATGTCAAACCCTAATTCCCAAATTCAAAATCAAATCGAAAATTTAAACTCCTCAAAACCTATCAAATAATATATCATTGCGATGCTCTCGACGATCGTAATCTATATCTATAATTCATTTTTGCAATAATTTGGCGATCTTTCCATAATTTGGCGATCTTTCCTAACCGTCTGTTGCTTGGGTTTTGGATTTAACGGCGGATCGTCGACCAATCGATGATCGGGGAGTTGCGTCTGGAAGAGGAGGACGAGCGGGTCTTAGATCTGGTGTTCGTTCATCATATGGAGGCTTAGATTCGCCAGAAATGGAGGTTAAGTGGTGGCGGCGGCGTGATTTGGAGAGCCAGATTTGGCCGCATTACCCTTAGGGGGTGCGGCTCGGCCAGAGGTGATGGGCGACAATGTCAGATCTGGACGATGGCATGCGTAGGTGGAAGCGACAAAGGTTGAACATGGGTGGCTGTAGTTTGGACTAGGTTCTATTATGTTCGATGTCGACCGTTTAGGGTTTGGTAAGGACGTGGTAAATTTACTTTTTGTCCTTTATTTTATTTTATTTAATTTTAAAATTTAAAACTTCTAACATCAATAACTCTTGCATACGAACTCGAATTTGGGCGGGGTTTATTCTGTTGCGATCGTATCGGAATTCTGGACGATATGGAACTAGTTTGGCTGCGTTTGAAGACTGTTGGATTTTCGGGCTTTATTTGGATTTTAAATCGACTAGAAATTAATGTTGAGTGATTTAACCCACTCACGAAATACTAAACCTTCTTATGTTAGTTGAATTAAATTTGATCTGATGAGAATTTTGTTGATTGCTGTTTGGTAATTTAAATTGTCATTTAAATTTAATTTGAATTAAATTGCCATTTGAATTAATATTGAATTTAAATTGTTAGTTAAATACCTGATTATGATAACCAGTTAATAGTTGTGATTTATTGACTGATTTGGATGTTGATTGTGGTGGATGTTTATTTGTTGACATTTTGGATGATTGGATGTTATGTTTATTATATATGTTGTTATCACAGTGCAAATTCTCTTAGTTTGTTGATAAGAAAATCATTATGAGTTGAAATGATACATACCTGAATGATCTTATAGATTAGGGAAAATCGTTGTGGGTTGAAATGATACATATCCGAGTGATTTTATTGATTTGGAAATTATTGATTCGGGATACGGGTTGAAATGATATATACCCGTAAAATTTAACTATTTTGGGTTGAAATGATACATGCCCAATCACTTGACCATAGGGTAGAAAATTATATACGGACACCGTTGGTCGGTTTTAAATTATTTCCTAAATGGTAAAGTATATTTAATTTTTAAATTTAATTTAATGATGTTATTTAAAAAAATTATATTTGGAAAATAATTTATTTTATATGTTTTAAGCTTCAAATTATAAGTTAATCTATGATTTTAAATGTAAATTTAAGATTTTAACTTATAATTTTATTTAGTTTGAAAAATATATTTTAAATAGTTTAAAATTTAATTTAATAAAATATTTAATATAGTTTTAATATATATATTTTAAATTTAATTTAATATAATAAATATAGTTTGATTTAAGATAATAAAAATAAACTTTTATAATAACTTTAATAGATAAAAGATTTTGTAAAAGATTTTAGTGTTTTGTAAAAGGTTTTGTAAAGAATTTATAAAAGTTTTATAAGAGATTTTCTAATCTGATTTAATGAAATTTTATAAAAGATTTTTATAAAGGATTTTAAAATGGTTTAAAGGATTTTATAGAGGGTTTTATAAAAGAACTTATATAAAGGAATTTGGAAGCGTTTAAAGGAATTTGCGTAAAAGTTTATGAAAAGAAGAAGAGTTGTAAACTGTTTTGGAATTTATAAATAGCTTTATAAATGGTTTTAAAGCATATAAATAGTTTATAAATGGTTTAGGAGAGATTTATAAATTATTTTTAAAATTGATTGAAAGAAATCTTCATCGGTATTTATGAATATATTTTTACTTTTGGAATAAGTATATGGATATCTTGATATGAAGGTATAAACTATTTTCTGGATTTATTATTAAAAATATTTTATAAAATGACACCATTGTGAAATAAGCGTTTGGTTGTTAAAGAGATCGGAGTCGTATATTGTCATACTCTTTGCCAATTCCGAAACCACTTTAACAACTATGCACGTGGTGGAGAATCCAGAACGAAGTAGGATGGTTTGGCGAACGCTACTGGTATGAGGTAAGAACGTAGCTCTGATCCTCGGGTCAGCTTGATATGACTAAAACAGGAGCTATACCGGGCCAAGTGAGGTCGCTCCTCCGATCGGACATGCTTCTTTGATACCATATATGTTACTTTGTGATTGATTGGTGGCCATCCTAGATTTGATTATGGGAGTGTGTTCCGAGGTGGGCGGTAGTAGCTGCTATGCGTTACCACTAGTCCGGCGTGCAAAATGGTAGAATCCTACCCTAGGTATTGCCTCGCGTGCCTTGTCATATGCCTTATCGAGCCCACTACGATTTTGGTTTGTGTCGTACCTATGGAGTGCTCCCTGATAGCCCACTAGTTTGGTGGAGTTTACAATACTGTATAGACTATGGCATTTATAAAAATGTGTTAAGGGGTATATGGGTGACCCCTTAACGCTATTTTAATACTTTACTTTACTGATAGACACTACATATATAGCGTATATTACTACATATAGATAGTTTAACGGATCCTTAGGAGATGGAAAATCCCAAACCATCTCTTAAGTTGTTGCACGCAAGTATACACTGGATATGAGGTGTAAAATCCCGTAAACATATCTGAAGCCATTACACTCATATTTATTTGCTGTTGATTTAACTTACATAAGATCTTTTAGTTCTGACTCGAGTATTTTGTCTTTTCATTACGCTCGGGTCAGCCTGAGCATTTCAGCATTGAAGACTTTATTTCTGGAAGACGAAGACGAAGTTTGGTATATTGTATTATTATTAATTTTTCCGCTGCATCATTATTGATATGTCATTGTTTGTACTCTGATTGTTGTAAAAATTGTGCAATCAAATGTTATTTGTAAAATAGCTTCATGAAATGTTTATTTGAGTATTATATTTTGTCATTCCGTTGTGAGATTCTGTGTTTTGTGAATCCTTCTTTTCTCTTATTTTCTTATTTTCTTATTTACCCCATTGATAATCCTCCCTTTTGAATGGTTTGAATTGACATGTGTGGTTTATTGTCAATTTAAACCGTCCAAAAAGGTGGGTTGTTACAGAAATCAGATCAGAGTCCACACTAGAGTGGTCGATTGAATGATACTAGTACGAACGAGAAAATGTGTGATCGAGTTAGCGGTCGGATTTGATATTGCATATAGATGGTATATTTGTTAACCCAAAAAGTGGATCAACATCCTAGATTGAGTGTGAAAGCACCAGCCCTGTTTATCAAGGTAAATAGAATATAGACTAGAAGTAATAATTCGCAGATAAAGTAAAAAGACAAGAGATTTTTATAGTGGTTCGGCTGTTAACGAAGACTACACCCACTTTTTAACTTTTCTTATTGACTGACTGCTATTACAAGTTGAATCTGAGTACAATGCAATTGAATTATGTAAATGGGATTAAGCCACCAATGCTAGAGTTCATTGGAGAATCACAGTGAACCCTATAGATGACCATTGTGTCGAAGAAGAAGAACGAAGAGTAGTTTTTGCAGAGTTTCAGCAGCCATTCCAGAAGATCCCATCTATGTTGCAGGTAGGATCGTATTTATAGGGGTTGCAGAGCTATTGGGCTAGGCCGACTTGCCAGATGTTTGCAAATGACCATACGAAGGTGCCCTGAAAGTTTCATAGCGAGCCGAGTCAATTTGATGGATCGCTAGCGATCCATAATTTATGGATCTCTAGCGATCTGTAGCCTTGGATCGTTGACGACTCAACTGCTTGAGATGCTTTCTATCATCCTGTTCTCCAAACTCCATGGCAATCTGGCATGTCACATGGATCACTAGCGGTCCACAGTGCATGGATCGCTAGCGATCCATGTACTTAGAGTGTTTTTGGACTTTGCCTTCTGGGTTGAGTTTGTTGTCTCGTGGTGATGTGCTCCATGTAATTTCGTAGCTTGTTGCCTTGTTTGGATGATGATCCACATACTGGTTGTGTCGGACTGCTGATTGAATTAGATGAATGCTTGCTTCTCGATTTAACTTGCTCGGAATTCCATCAAACTTAGCCATCGTTCCTCGAATGCCTATTGGACCATGATGCAAGAGAATTAGTTGACCTATGAGCTATCCATAGGAGATGGATCGCTAGCGATTCATCACCTTACTATGTTTTCATTTTCTTTTTCTCTGATCCTTCTTGATTGGTTCTTCTAGTCCTTTTGGGGTTGGCTCCTGAGCTGTTCTGACTTGACGAAGCTGTTCCAACTTCCTTTGAATTCTGCTGGGTTGAAAACCCAGATAACATTTGCCCCTTAGAGTATGCCTTCATTGGAAACAAGGCATGCTCTAAAATTATCTACTTTTGAGTTCCCGCTTGGTGAGGTTCAAGTGATCGTGTTAAGGCCATCACGCGAATTTGGCTTTGGCTGTTCAATTATTCGTTGAGTTTTGACAGGGTCAACACTGCTCGTCATAACAAACCAATTTTGACCCCATAACTATTAGGATGCCTTTAAATAGCACATGGACCACACTAGCCAAATTTGGAGAAGGTTGGTCTTCATTCGATGGATCGCTTGTGATTCAATGACTTAGTGATTTTCTCATCTGCGACCTCCTACATAACCTTCTCGAGCCGACCTCATTTCCCTTCATGCTTTCATTTGGCGATCCGAGCTATTCTTTCTTGCGATTCGAGCTGTCTTTCCTACGACCCGATCCAAGATTTGCGAAACCCAAGTCCTATCTTGCCATTGCCACCGCCATTCATCACCACCGAAGCTCCTCGCCTTCGACCACCCCTGACTTTTCCATCGCCTTGACTTAACCACATGACTTTGTTGCTCTACTTTTCCAAATCGCCACTGGTCCTTCTTCTCTGAATCGCTGCCGACCCTTCTATTTTGGACCGCCACCGATCCTCCTTTCCATAGACCCCCAACACTCCAAGTTTATTTGCATCCTTTTTTTGATTCTTGACTATAGGTGGGTTAGGTTGATTTTTGCGCTTCTTTTGCAATTCGACGACGGGGTTGGATCGGTGATGATTGTCATGGAAAATCTAGGTTGATTGTGATTTTGTGGAAGAAGATAGTAAATCGAGTCTTGAGTTCTTTGTAGAACGACACTCGGGCCTTGCCCCGGTGCTTGACATATTTTGCTCTCTTCGTCTACAAAATCAAAATTGACTTGTACTAAGTTACATTGCTAATACAACACGACGTATCGCGAATTGGTTTTAATCCTTTCGAAGGGGAATAACGGCTTAGGATAGCGTCTCGCAAGCAGCTTATGTTGTTATCGCCTTCCGGAGAGTTCGGATTAGTCTCGTTTTACACACTCGGTGTACCTGAACTGAGAAGAGTTTTCCGCATCGCTTCGGACAATGGTTCCGTTATCGATTAAGTGTAGTAGAAATAATTTCAAAAAGTGATACGAAAATCCCTTTTCATCCTTTACTATGCGCGAACTATCTACACAGGATAGACAATTGTAATCTTTAGGACATCGAGCTCACCCTACATACACAACGCATTGCACTTGTGGTATATACTTGAAATCCGATGTGTCGGCATAGGTCGATATTCCTTCGGAATTCAAGTGCTGTAGGGGAATTTTTGGTTAAAGATAGAATTACCTGACCGCGTTGGACGCAAGTTCTGTTGTATAGAATGAAGTATCCGTCTTCTCGCCGTAAGTCCAGTGGAGGAAGTCCAGCACTTTTAAAAGCTGAATCATCGTTCGTCGCCCCTTCCTCTTCTGCTTCGTGAGCTGAATACGGTCAACTAGTTCCGGTTGGCCTGGTAGTGGACCGGAATCCTTCGAATTTCAGAGTTCTTCTTAATCCACTGGAGAAGGCTTCCTCCATAATTTCCGCTAAGGTTCTACATAACATTTGCTTGCAACACGACATTCCAGAGGACAATGTGTGCTTTCCAGAGAAGAATGAGTTGTACATGTGCTTAAACGGAGCAGTGCCTCCCTTCAATGACTTCTTGAGAGAAACTCTTTTGAACTTGGAATTGCCTCATTCCAAATTCTTCCTAATGGATATGCAATTTTGACTTGCCTTCACATTCTGTTTATGTGGACATTTAATCGGGCCCCAAGTTTCGACGAGTTGAGATATTTTCTCTCATTTAAGAGGAGTGACAAGTGCCCATCCCTTGTCTTCATCGAGGCCCAGAGGAATCAAAAGATCGTGCTACAGCTTCAAAGCAATCTGTCTCAATTCAAGACTCAATACTTCTTCATTAGATGTCCCGAAGGGTTTATCCTTCTTTGGACAACGGGGGGTAAGTTCTCTTCCTTACTTATCAATTTTTGATATGTGGTTGTGGGATTTCTAATAGGTCAAATACTTCCTGTAGTTATTCCAAGGTCGAATAATGACGTATCACTCGACCAGATTTTCCATACCCTGAAGGTCGTAGATGCCGGGGAGAGATCGGTTAAATTTTTGCTAATGGATGAAAATTTGCTCTGGTATGGGCTATTGCATCTTGTGAGATCCACCATAGTAGTTGAAGTCCTGTCTCCTTCTCATTCCAGAATACGAACACGCTCTGTTTCTTCATCACATGGTTCTGAAAATGGTGTTTTTCAAGAAAAGGTAGGCTTTTCTGGTGATTCTGGTGAAGAAACTCATAAGGGAAGGGATGTCACAACTGAAGCCAGCTGTCCGGCCAGAATGCTCCCAATTTCAGAGGAAGGGGAAGAAGAGTTCAAGCAGCGAGAGGGCAAGGCTGCAGTGGCCACAGTAAAAGAGGAGGGTGAAGTTGAGAGGAGTAGTAGTAGTTATGATTCCTCCTCTAGTGATGATGATTTCGACGCAGGTTCTGGTGACGGAGGATCTGAATCGTGTGACGAGACTCTGGGAATGAGTCCCATTCTTCCGGATTCGCCTCCCCGAGAGATCCGTAATAAAGATGCTCCCATAGTAGCCGAGCGACGTTAGGAGTCCCCGATTAAAGATGCCAGCGTAGACTTTGGTGATTTAAGCAACATTTATATGGATATTGACGAACTTATGGGGGAAGATTTCGGATTCGAAGGGATGTTTCCTCACCCGGGTCATATTACGCTCGGAGTCAGCCCGGTTTCTACATAGTGGCTTCTCTATCCGGTTTGTGACGTCCTTTTAGGCCCCGCCCCCCAAGACACATTACACATTTCATTAGGATCACATTCACTTACACATGCATTGTTTAGGCCTATTTCTCGTTATTAAAGCTCTTTATTTATTCTTCATGTCAGGCACCATGAGAGGCCGTGGACTTTATGATGATCTCGAGCAATTCACTAATTCGCAACGTTGGTTGAAACAGTCCACAAGCCACCATCAGACCCAAGAGACCGAAGAAGAATGCAGAAGGCGAAAAGACTTAAGAGACCAAAGCACATCGCCGGGATGACAGGAAACGGGGTCGAATGTATAAAAGTGGCTACGAGAAGGGAAAAACCCTTGATGACTAAGAGGAACCATTTAAGAAGTCAAATGTTGATCATGGTTCTCGTTCTTCTGAGCAACATGCCTTTGCCCGTGCCCTAGTTTCTGTCGGTCTTGAAATTCCGGTTTCTTCCATTCAGGCTCTGTCTTTATGTCAAGTCCCATCGACCCACGTGGTGCTCGCTTCTTGTTCCTCATGCCCTCATAGGTGGCCAGCTTACATTCTTCCGTCTGGTCCCCGTATACTTGAAGCTGCGCTCCCCGGATGGTTTTTAAAGGGAGTTAAATTTGACCGCGACCTTCGCCCAGTTCGCAAAGATTCCTATATGCCCCACCTTCAGGCGATTCAAAGCGATTTAGAGCAAGCCGAGGGATGGGGAAAGCTATGCAAGCAGCTGGCCGATACGAACCGCAATAATCATCAAGAAATCCTCTCCTTTGAATTGGAGAAAGACGACTTCGAGAGGGCGTTAGTGGAACGTGACGCCAGAATTAAGCGACCGGTACAAGAGAGGGATGCGACGCTCTGGGCGAGCACGAATAACGTCGGCTTGCTGAAGGAGCTGAAAGAGGCCCATGCAAAAATAGAGATTATATTTGGAGATGAAGTTAAGAAGGCCCATGTGGATGAAGTTAAGTTGAAAGAGGAGCTCGAAGCTCGCGACATGATTATTGAAGCCTAGAAGAAGACTACCGTTGATCATGACAAGATTTTTGAAGAACATAATAATACAATTGCGGAATATGAGGAGATCGTGATGTCCCATGATAAGACCATCTTCGATCAAGCCCAGATGATTGCCTTCCTCCAAGAAAGAATTGTGCAGCTTAGTGCCGACAAAACTCGTGTTGAAGTTGAGAAGGCCACCGCTACAGCAGATTATTTGGAGCTACAAGACACTTTCAAAAAGAAGATGGAGAAGATGGACGATACCATCTTAAATTTCCATGTCAACTCCATGTTGCATCAGGGGAGTCTCAACTATTTGGGCCCCAAGTTCCCGCGCAATCTCGCCGTGGTTTGGGAAGAAATTCTGGCCCGTTTCTAAGAGAACAAGCACGTCTATACTGAGCGAGAGTTGGAGATGCCTACATTAATGAGGAATTGAAGAGGGCATTGATGGAGGGTCAAGAGATCCTACGAATTGAGAAGGAACATGAGGCCGCCGATGCAGCTATGACTTAAGCTGCTAAAACGTTGCCGGAGCCCCTTATTTCTGGGCCTGGCAAATCGTCAAGATAGCCTCGCGATCAATTGGTGAGTTCTGGGCCCGAAACTTCTCCGAAGATTGTGTAGCAATCAAAAGAAGGAGAAGGCAAGGAATATGATATCGACATTCTCGGCCATTCCTTTGATGTAGGTAACCCTCTTGTTTCTCCCAAGTTTGAGAATTTTTAACTCATGCCGCAAGAACAAGACGAACTTAACGCTTTCATTTTTGTTCTTATAGGTCTGTCTTCTTTACCTATTGATCCACTGGTTTCCTCAATGTGTCATACTTGTCTCCCTAGCTGCTCTGATTGCTGTGTTTGTGTATGGTTCGTAGCCTCGGCCGGAATCTAAGAAGATCGCTGCATTGCATGGTCTAGATGACCCTTCCGTATCTTTGGAGGGCAAATTCACCACAACCGAAGCTCGAGAGCAGGAAGTCCAGACTGAACAGCCGCGTAAATTTGAACAACAACTGGTTGCCGTTAAGAAGGAAAAGGTTGAAGTGATAAAATCTTCGAGGAGCCCCCGCAGATCCCGGAAGCGCAAGACGAAAGTGGGGTCTTCCGAGAAGGTCGGAGAGCAGGGAGGAGATGCCGGCACGAGGAGATAGTTGATATCACGGGCAGCGACACTACCCCTTGGAAGGATTCTGAGGGGAAGCAGAAAATTCCAACTAAATGTGGTAAGGGGAGCCGTGGAAAGAGGCAATTCCAGTTCCGGATAGCAGCGGAGCCAGTTTTTTGAGATATTTCGTTTTGTTTGATATGTGTTTCGTTCAAGTGCAGAGTCTGCACTTACGGCTTTGTTGTTGTAGCGTCTATATATTTCCTTTTCGTTGGCCGATATTGTGTGGGTATAGCTCCCACATTTTGACTTTGTACAGAAAACATTGTAAGTAATATAATGTTGACATTTCAATTGTAACTTTACCTGTCTACTTACCTTCATTTTATGCACTTATGTCAATTTCATTTACTGCTATTTTATTTTATATAATCCTGTGATTACCGCCAAAATTCTTTGTTTAGAGTAACAGAACTGTGAAGTGTTTTTGTTTTTGAGTATTTTTATTTGAGGATTGGAGTGTGACCCTAGTTCACAGGGCTGTTTACTTCGAACACGTGACAAATGACCGGCTGATCCGAGTAAATTTCGGATGTCTGTAATCGGATCTATTTTGTGGTTCCTTTCTTCGGGAGCTTATGATCTGTATAGCTTGATTTTAGATTTATTGTTGGTCAACAATTGAATTTTCTGCTGACTCATAGTAGTTTGAAATTGTTGGATTCATAACCGTTTCTCTCGATAGCGGGAGTGGGTTGATTCCTGTTATTCCTGCAATGGACGAGTTTCGCGGTAATACCGGTACTTAAGAGAACACGCAGCTTATGAAATGCGCGGCTTTGGGGTTGATATGACCCATCGACCCAGAATGGTTCGGAACTTCTTGATGTTACCAATCTTCAAGCAACGTGAGGATTTTATGCTTCAAGAGTGTGGTTCCATGGCTCAAATATGTAGTGCACGGCTTATGGGAATCGCGGCTTTGATTTGGGCCTTCCCGGTGCTACCGGAGCAACACTAGTTCTTAGAAGGTGGGGATCGGGTTCCGCCGATCCAACGGTTTGGGTCGATTTGCTTCAGTCGACCCGGTGGGTAAGTGGAGCGTACTTGAGCATGATTCCACTATCTCAAGCAACAATTGAATGGTTTGTGCCGATTTGACCCCGTCGACTCAACATGTTACTTTAATGAACGCAAATTTATCTGTCCAGGAAGCAAAGCAATTTTATTAAGAAAAGTTGGGCAAGTTTTGTCTATTTACAATGCCTTTAGTATCCCGGGATGGCTTATTTGTTGAAAAATAGGAAGTACATAAGATAGCTTTAGGTAAAGTAATGGCGCATCGACTCGCTGTTCCATGCTCTGGGATTTTAAATTCCGTCAATGGTTGTTAGTTTGAAAGTTCGGTCCCCTAGCTTTTGACTGATCACATACGGCCCTTCCCAGTTTGGTCCAAAGGTTCCCGGCACGGGATAGACTCGTTTGAGGATGAGGCCTCCCACTTTGGAGTTTTGGTTGTAAACTTTGGAGTTGAAGTATAGAGCGACCCATTTTTGGTGAGGAAATGTCCTTAGTTCTGCTTCTTCTTCCCTCTTTCCATCAATCATATCAAGTGACTCAAGTAGGAGCTGCTCGTTTTGCCTCTGATTGAAATTCAGCCTTTAATGAGAGGGGACTTATAATTCGACGGAGATCATTGCTTTTGAACCATACGCCAAGGCGAACGGAGTATGCCCGGTTGCTGCTTTGTGTGTTGTCCTATAAGCCCATAGTGCAAGTGGAAGTTCATCAACCCAATTCCCTTTAGCTTTAGTTAGCCGCTTTTTGATGGTGGACTTGATGATCTTATTTATTGCTTCCACTTGCCCGTTTGCTTGTAGATGGGTGACCGTGGAAAAGCTTTTCTCGATTCAGAAGCGGTTACAAAAGTCTTTGAACTCGGCGCTTTTGAATTGTGTCCCATTATCAGTGATGATTTTCTGTGGCACACCAAACCTGCAAATAATGTTTTTGGTAACAAAATTAATGACTTTCTTTGTGGTAATGGTGGCCAGCGGTTCTGCTTCGGCCCGTTTTGTAAAATAGTCAAGGGCAACTATATCATATTTAGCCCCTCCTTTGGCTATTGGCAATACGCCAATCGGATCAATGCCCCATATTACGAACGGCCATGGGCTGACCATCTGTGTTAGCTCTGTTGAGTGAGTCCTTTTGATCTTGGTGTATCTTTGACATCGATCGCACCGTCTGGCATAATCTGCTGCATCGCGGTTTACCGTTGGCCAGAAATATTTGTACCAGAGGATTTTCTTTGCAAGGGTTTTCCTCCTGGTATGGTCTCCGCAGTCGCCTTCGTGAACTTCTCTTAGAATCCATTGAGCTTCATTGTTGGTCACACATATGAGCAAGGGGGTAGAGAACCCCCTTCGGTAGAGTATTCCATCATGTATTATAAATCACGGTGCCTTTTGGAGAAGCTTTTTCCACTGGTTCCTATCTGCGAGAAGAGTTCCTGTAAGCAAGTAGTCTCTGATTGACATCATCTATGTTTCTGGTTCGACGGCGGTTTCAAAAATCCAGCTGATATCCAATTCACTTATACTTGGAGTGGTCAGGGTCTCAACCGGGACTAGTCCCAATGATTGAGCTTCTCTAGAGTTGGCCAATTTAGCTAAGTAATCAGCCTTCGTGTTTTGCTCCCTCGGGATGTGAGTTATGGTGTAATGTTCGATGTCGTTCAGCAACTCTTGCACTTTAGATAGATATAGGGCAAGGTTCTCCCCTCGAGCCTGGGATTCGCCTTTCACCTGGCAGATGACCAGTTGAGAGTCGCTGTAGATGTGAACGAATTTTATTCTGAGTTCCTTCACGACTCTTAGTATTGCTATTAATGCCTCATACCTGCTTCATTGTTTGTCGTAGGGAATTCCAAGCATAGGGCGTAGCAAACAGCTCGTCCTCTGGGAGGTTCAGGCACTACCCCTGCCCTCGAGCAGAGGTTATTAGACGCGCCATTGACGAAGAGTTTTCATCGTATTTCCAGTTCCGGAGGTATCTCATCTTCATCATCCTGTATGGTAAATTCAGCGATGAAATCTGCCAATGCTTGCCAGTTGATTGCCGTTTTAGGATGGTAAGTTATTTCAAATTGGCTCAATTCAATATTCCATTTGATGAGCCGCCCGGAAGTCTCGGGTCGGTACAATACTTGCTTTAAGGGTTGATCGGTCAGTACTTTGATCGAGTGTGCCTGGAAATACGATCGTAACTTCCTGGACGTGATCAAGAGGCAATATACTAGCTTTTCCAATTTTGGATAATTTTTCTCGACTCCGGTGAACCTCTTGCTAATGTAGTATACGGGTCACTGAATTCTAGCTTCTTCACACACAAGAGCAGCACTCAACGCGTGAGGCGAGACTGCTAAGTAGATAAACAAGTCCTCTCCATCTACTGACTTCGATAGGATCGATGAGGTTTCCGTATTTCGCAACAACTCTTCAAACACGGTTTGACAAGCCTCATTCCATTCAAAGTTCTTCTTTCCTTTCTTTAAAGCATCAAAGAATGATATACATTTGTCGATGGCTTTCGAGATGAACCAGCTTAGTGCTGCAACTTTCCCATTCAAGATTTGTAATTCCTTCTTGTTCTTCGGGGCTTGGACTTCTCGTAAAGTAGTTATTTGCTCTGGATTTGCTTCAATGCCTCTAGCGTTCACTATGAATCCCAAGAACTTTTCGGAGGCTACCCCAAAGTGACATTTGAGTGGATTGAGTTTCATTCCATATCTTTGGAGTATTTCAAACATTTCGGTGAGATTATCTAGGTGATTGGCTGCTGTTCATGATTTCACCAACATGTCATCCACATAGACCTCCATGTTATTTCCGATCTGACGCCTGAACATGGCATTTACTCATCTTTGGTAGGTTGTCCCTGCGTTCTTTAAACCGAATGGCGTTACCTTGTAACAGTATAATCTTAGATCGGTGATGAAGCTTGTGTTTTCCTGGTCAGGTTCATGCATCGGGATCTGGTTGTATCTCGAGTATACATCCATAAATGATAGGAGTTCATGTCCAGCTGTCCCGTCCACAAGCTGATCAATTCTGGGCAGTGAAAAACTATCTTTCGTGCAGGCCTTGTTTATGTCTGAGTAGTCGATGCAAGTTCGCCATTTCCCGTTGGACTTCTTGACCAAAACCAGGTTAGATACCCATTTGGGGTAGGTCGCATCACGGATAAAACCATTGGCCATTAGCTTGTCTACTTCTTCTCTCAATGCCTTAGACCACTCGGGGCCTTAGCTGCGCCTTTTATGCTTTACCGACGTAAACCTGGGATCAATGTTGAGTGCGTGTCATGCAATTTCCGGTGATACTCCACACATATCAGAATGTGTCCAAGCGAACACATCCAAGTTGGCACAAAGAAATTTAGTGAGTTATAATCGCATCCTGCTTCCAAGGTGCGATCCAATTTTCAGGACCCACGTCGGGTCATCCATGTCGAATGGAGCAGACACCGTCAGTTCTGCCGGTGCTGCCCAATCCTCCACTAAACTCTTCTTTCTAGGGTCCAAAGTCTTGTCGAATCGGCTATGGTCCCCAAGCTAGGGGCGGCTCTATAGTTGCTATTTGGCTGGTTCGCAAATGTGGAGAGTTCTCCCCACATCCTTCCCTTTTTTCTTTCTTTTGGATTCGTGCGGTTCTGCGATGTAACATTCCCTAGTGGCACATTGATCTCCTTTGATCACCCTAATTCCGTTCACCGTTAGAATCATAGTGAGGCACCATTAGGCTAGAGCGATTCTGAAATCAGCCAGCGCGGGCTGTCCTAAGAAGGCATTGTATGGGGAAGTTTAATCTACAATCATGAATGTTTGAATGAGGGTGACCCTTTGATCGCCTTTCCCTAGTTCTATAGGCAAGTCAATCGTCTCGACGGGTTGTTTGGGTTCGCCGTGAATCCTTGTATTTTTGTTCGGCCGGCAGATAAATCTTTTATGCTAATCTTCATCTGGTCAAAGGTGTGTTTGAAAAGAATATCATGGAACTACCGCTGTCGACCAATACTTGTTGGATCATAGCAGGTTCGATTCCTACTGTCACTACCATGGGATCGAGAATTGGAGATTCAATCCCTTCGGTATCCCGACTTCGGAATACTATATCATCGTTCAGAGTGTTTTGCTTGTTGGTTAGGGCTCCATCTTCGATCGTGAGGCATGAATCCTTCATAGCGTGTTTTAACGAGCTCTCATACCTTTCCATTTCTCTCCAACTTCTCTGTGCAGGATGAGGTCCTTCAGATATCTTGTAACATCCCCCTACTTAGAGGCCCAAAACTAACGGCTACGGATGCTGCAGTCATCCATAGTTATTAATCCTTGGTAACCAAACACGGTAATATTAGATACATCGATACATAGAAACACACGAATGTGGAAAAAATTTAAACAACAAAACAAATTCCACATTCCATATTCCAAATTGATTACATAATCCCAATTTGCAGACCACGTTTAGATAACATATGATTATTACAAAATATGCCAAGAGCGACATATGAAGATGCCCCCTTGGTAGACCAGAGTATATAAATAGGCAAGAAAACAATTTGCCTTTACAAACAAAACACACAGCGGAAATAAAAGAACTCTAATAACAAGTTTGCCTCCTGCACGTCCTCGGAAGCTTTATTCATCTAAAAGAACACCTGGAAACCTTAACTCTCAACCTACTCAAAATCAATTGAGTACCCGAGAGTTTAAGGGGAAAACAAAAACTTCGAGTTAGACATAAAGCTTGGTATGAATAATAATTACCATCTCAAACCGTTTAGATATCTAGTGAGACCATGCCACTTAGCGGAACGGGTTTTCCCCTTACTAGTATCCTAAAATATTTATAAAACCATATACTGTGCTCCTGCATCCACAATGGTTAAAACATAGTATTTCAAAACATTATGATGATATGAAAAACAAATAAATCAATTCTGGATTACCCATCCCCATTCATTCTGACTATCTGTCTCAATTATAGTTTCTAGGGTTACTATTAACCTGTTAAATATTAAGGACTATCTATCAAATTACTTAGTTTTCATGGGATCACTAAGAACCTATTGGTAACTCAAATATCTTATTTCTTATCCTAGTTTTCATGGGCTAACTAGGGACCTATTGATTGACTGTCAATATCTTAATCCGGATATAGTTTTCATAGGCTAACTACAAACCTACTGGCCCCTGCCAGTATCAAATCATAGTTTTCATGAGCTGACTACGAACCTATTGGCTCCTGCCAATATCATACAGTTTTCATGGGCTTACTATAAAATTATTGGCCCCTGCCAATATCTTTAATTAAGAAATTAACATCTTTTAAGTTATATTCACTACTGGGTCAACCTAATTGGTTATTGTGCCCTTTCCCCAAAATACAGTTATTGGTTAATAACAATGTGAATAACATTTTCAAAATCTTTATTTATGCCATGCTTTTTCCTTAAAAATGAAAATGGGTTATTTGTTTTGAAACCTTAAAACATCACTTTTGAAACCCCTGGATGACCTCCTTCGAAAGCATAGAAAACCTCATTTCAAAACTCTAAGTATATACCTTTCGAAATCAATGAAACCTTTCGATTGTATCAAGAAAACATTCTTTAAAACATAGGTTCGAAACAAATAAAATACCCTTTCGAAAGCATTGGGTTTACTATTTAAAAACATCATTTGGGTCAAAATGGTTATATACGAAAGTATTTCTTTCAAAACCAACTAAAATAATTTTGGGGAAATGTTGATGGTGTCGGAACCATCTAGTCGAAAGCAAAAGACTTTAAAAATTAAAACTTCGAAGGACAGAGTCAAACCCCCCTTTTGACTTCATCTCCTTCGAAACGCCAGCCCCTTTCGAAAGTAATTAGGAAGTGGCGTAACCTAGGTAAAAAAAGGATAACCTTTCAAAGGTATTGATGACTTCAATACTTCAGAAGGAAAAAAACACCTAAGTTTGGACTAGGTCGGAACCTACCCTTTCGAAAGCTTCTTATTTAAAGAAAAAGTTCCCCTTCGAAAGCTATTTATAAAGTCCCTTTCGAAAGCATGGATTTCGACTATTTTGAAAACTTTAAGTAAATCAAGGCAGGAATTTCACTTTAGAAAACAAACTAAGATTTCGACTCTATAGGGTATCGACTCAGTCGAAAGCCCTTCAAAAACTAGGCAGACGTTGATCTTTTTAAAATTAAACCTTGGTTTCAACTCTGACGAAAGCATAGCTTTCGACACCCTACCTTCCGCTACTTACCAATACACTTCGTACCAATTTCCATTGATACCATGTGCCTTGGTTCCAACTTTGTGGGTTTCGACAGTGATGGTTTTGACTGAGATGGAGTGGAGGTATCGAAAGGTGCCTCCGAAATAGGCGGAACCACCTTTTTCTGAAACGCTGATATATAGCTAATCATAGTAAATTGCTTTATAACTAACCTGCCAGTTGTAACGCCTTGATTGGCTAATTTGAAACTTTTCAAATACTTCTCCATTAAAAAATGCTGCATTAATTTGATTTAAACCACAGAATGGTAACGTTTAAGCCATTCCATATATCAAAAGTAATATTTGCAGAAAAGTCTTTCTTCAACAATAATTTATTTTCCCAAATAAATCAACTGGGAAAAATCTCTAAAAATCACAGAAAATCAATTTCATCATGTAATCAAACATATTAAAGTATAGACCCAAATTCTTCCCGGAATATTCAAAATAAAATTTTAACCTAAATATTTCATATTTACCATCAAAAATTCATAATAAAATTTCCACAGCTTGGAAAATTCCGAAAATTAAAATCCATCTCCAAAATCATGTTTTACTTAACTTAAAAATTTTCCATGGCATTTTAAAATCAATAAACCATGGTTTTGACCCTAAAACCGTACGGATTTTGCATATAACTAAATTGTTTAAATCAAACAATCCAAAAATTTAGCATATCATCATCCCAAATTATCATAGAAACGAAATAAACACTTAAATCTAAAATCGTAGGATTATAGAAATAAATGATATGGAATAAAATTATTATTCACCTTAAACTTGATAAGGAATTTGAGATTTGTTGTTGATTAATCCTCCCTAGCTTTTAATCATTTAGCTTTTAATTGAAATCCCTCTTTTCCTCCTTGTTAATGGCCGGCTATCTTAGGGTTTGCGTTTTATTTTTTTGATTTGATAAAAATGAATGTGAATGGACAATTACAAAAAGATATAGCCGTGTATAATAAATTAGCTAATTTACTAATATGTCCATATGTAGGTTAATTAACCTTTAAATCAATTTAAAGCCCATTTATCTTATGGTTAAGCACGACCCTATGTAATTTATTAAAATCTCAATCCACTTATCATCATTATTCTATTTAATTTATATAATTAAATATTCTGAATAATGTTATAAAAAATTAGGGATGTTATATATCATTCCAATGATGAGTCTCTGGTCAGTTCGCTTGACCCCACTTCGTTGGTTCTAGCTTGGTTTCTTCGATCCCTAGGAGCTTGGGGAGCCATAGGTTGGTCAGGATTTTGCAATTTTCTCATGTATTGCTGAAGCTTGTTTTCTCGGATCAGTTCTTCAATCAAGTTCTTTAGGTGACGACACTCTGTGTTGTGACCATGCGTTTCGTGGAAGCGAAAGAACTTCCGGGAGCACTTTTGTTGTTCAGTTGCTTTGTTTTTTGGGGGTTTCTTGTACTCCTTTGTCCACAGTGTTGCGTGATAGATGTTTTCTGGAGTGTCATTGAGCGGGGTGTATTCTTTAAGCCTGAATCCTTTAAGTTGCTTATTGTTACCATTTCGTTTGTTGGAATTTTGATTTTTCCTTTTTTGGTTTCCGTCTTTTCCCACACTTCCTTCAGCGGTCCCAGGGGCATTTATGTTTTGGTTCATCGCCATGTCACTCCGCCCAACGTTCATCGGTTGTAAGCTAGTCCTTTCTGCTTCCTGCGCCTCTTCCCGTCTCAAGTATTAACTCGCCTTACGATTGAAGTCCTTCCTAGTGGCAGGTTGTTTCATGCTGATCCATTTTCCGAACTCAGTTTCGAGGTGAATGGTGCGGACCAAGGCCTTAAAAACCATGTCCTCGTTCAAATTTCATACTTCCGTCACTGCGGTATTGAACCGGTTCATGAAAGACTTTACAGATTCATTTTGTCCTTGGAATAGACCGGACAAGGACATTACATCTTTGGGCTGCGCTGTGTGAAGCCGAATTTGATCAAGGAATCTTGTTGCTAGGTGATCGAAAGTGGAGATGGATCTTGGGAAAGGCTAGTGAACCACATGGAAGCAATTACCTTCAGAAAAATTGGGAAACATCTACATCTAACAGCGTCCGAAGCATTCGCTCCGTCCATGTACCAACTGTACCGGTACAGATGAGGTTTTTGGTCTTTTTTTTCGTCATAGGATGGAATAGTTGCCATAGTGAATTTTTCCGGGTATCGCTCAGTCAAAATCTCATTAGTGAAAGGAACCCGACTTGGGGTGGATCCCCATTCATCATCCTTTATGTTCCTACTCTCGTCCATCAGTCACTTGACCATGTTTGCAATATATTCCTCAAATGTCCGGTAATCCGGGGGTCGACTGTCAGTAACTACACCGTGTGTTTGGTTTTGCAAACGATCTTAATGAGTGGGATGAAGCCTAGATTCTCCTGTCTTCGGAATAGCCACTTCCTCGGGATTCTGTTGGCTTGATTGGGGCAGTTTGGATATACCTGGGTTATCGAATGGATTGGCATTACCTTCGAACTTGCCATCGTTAAGTTGCTCTCCATCTTTCGAATCGGAGAGGTCCATAGATATATCCTCTTATGAGGCCTTTGCTCCTTGATTTAAGTTCATCGTCGGTTATCTCACGGTCAGTGGAGTTCTTGTGTTTCCTTCTACGTTGATTCCCACGGTTCCATCTATCACTCCTTTATGCGGCTGCTTCCTGTTCCTTCTATTTTGGCAAGAAATGGAAAAAAATTCTTGTTCTGCGACAGCCGCGGGTTTGATTCTTGGAGCAGGAAGTGATTGTAAGGTAAAGAGGGCATTAAGTTTGTCCATGAGAGCTCTCTGACTGCTTTCCATTTTCTGATTGATTTGTCAACCATTTTATTCAATTCATCTCTAGTTACAACTTCGCACTGATTAGAAGATCCTAGCACCTGATCTCCTACATTGGTGCCATTTACTTCGATTTGTTGATGATTCATCTCTTCTACGGCTATTACTGCCCCTATGGATCTTCCAGAGGCAGTTCTTTTTCTTCCCAGAGCCATCGATTCTTAGCAGCAGATCTTTTGAACAGAAATTAAGGACCTAACTTCTTGACCCATTTGATCCAAAGTAGATAGCTAGATCTAAACCTGAGTTGGATTTCTCAGTGAAAGCACCAAAATGTTAACCCAAAAAGTGGATCAACACCCTGGATTGGGTGTGAAAGCACCAGCCCTGTTTATCAAGGAAAATAGAATAGAGACGGAAGTAATAACTCGTAGATAAAGTAAAAAAGACAAGAGATTTTTATAGTGGTTCTGTTGTTAACAAAGCCTACGTCCACTTTATAACTATTCTTATTGACTGGCTATTATTACAAGTTAATATGAGTAGAATGCAATTGAATTATGTAAATGGGACCAAGCCACCAATGCTAGAGTTCATTGGAGAATCACAGTGAACCCTATAGATGACCGTTGTGTGGGAGAAGAAGAATGAAGAGTAGGTTTTATAGAGTTTCAGCAGGCAGTCCAGAAGATCCCGTTTATGTTGCAGGAGGATTGTATTTATAGGGGTTGGAGAGCTATTGGGCTAGGCCAACTTGCCAGATGTTTGCAGATGACCATACGAAGGTGCCCTGAAAGTTTCATAGCGAGCCGAGTCAATTTGATGGATTGCTAGCAAAATGGATTGCTAGCGATCCATAGCCTCGGATCGCTAACCACTCAACTACTTGAGATGCTTTCTATCATCCTTTTCTCCAAACTCCATGGCAATCTGGCACAGTCATATGGATTGCTAGCCATCCATAATGCATGGATTGCTAACGATCCATGTATATAGAGTGTTTTTGGACTTTGCCTTCTAGGTTGAGTTTGTTGTCTTGTGTTGACGTTTTCTTAGCTTGTTGCCTTGTTTTGATGATGATCCACACACTAGTTGCGTCGGACTACTGATTGAATTAGATGAATGCTGGCTTCTCAATTTAACTAGCTCGGAATTCCATCCAACTTAGCCATCGTTCCTCGAATGCCTATTGGACCATGATGCAAGAGGATTAGTTGACCTATGAGCTATCCTCAAGGATCGCTAGCAATCCATCACCTTAGTATGTTTTCATTTTCTTTTTCTCCGATCCTTCTTGGTTGGTTCTTCTAGTCCTTTTGGGATTGGCTCCTGAGCTATTTCGACTTGACGAAGCTGTTCCGACTACCTTTGAATTCTGCAGGGTTAAAAACTCGGATAACAATATGTACATCGTACAGGCTTTAATATGATTTTGAAATTTATAAATATAAGTTATTTGGTTGGATATTATTTGTAAGTAAGACGCATGTATATAGAAGCAAAGGCTAGTTGATGCTTTTGATTTCATGAGTAGAGTTTGGTTGCCCGACAAATAGGTACAAGTTTATATTTTTGTTTTAGTTGATGGTTTTATCTCTAGTTATGGAAGGCCACTTGGCTTTTGTTTTCTTTTGATGGTTTGTGTAACGACCCGTAATTTTTTAACGGTTTTTATAACGTAATTAACTGAAATTTTGCTTGTAATTAAACAATAAAATTTGGCAATGAAAATTTGGTATTTGGAATGAGTCTATTTAAACGTAGCAAATGTCAAATTTTCATCAGAGAATATGAAAGTTAATTCTGTTGTGTAATTTTCAATTTCAATTTAAAATCAGTTAATTTGATGAAAATAAAATGTTTTCGAAATCTGAAATTTTTATATAATAAAAATGTAATCATTTTCTAAGTGAGACGTCGTATTTCGTTTCGCCAAATTAGGAATGCTTTAGCTCTGTTTATCTTATTTTCAGCGATTTAGCAGCAGTTTTGGCAGCAAATATCGACTTTTGATAGGACGGTCGTATCGTTGATATCTGTGTACCATTCTGTTCGCCTCGCCGTGGTGATCTCCACAGTATATACATTAATGCATTTCGGCGTCCGGTGCGCGGTGAAATCTGTTAAATGAGAAGCCGTACCGGTTCCACATTCGAGTCCTTTTGGTTATCTTATCTTTTCAATTGTTCAACCGGGGAAAACCAATAGCCACTAACTTTATTATTTTCATAATTCAATAGCTGGCTATTAATATTTGCATAATTCAATTATTGACTTTTGGATTTCCCTAGTTTGAATTTATTATCAGGTTCGTTTAGCCACTTTGAGTCTCTTTTCCTTTCCTTCATTTCTGTTCATTCATTTTGAAAAGAAATAAATTAAGCTTCCATTTATATTTAGACATGTGACAACGTCTGCTCGTTCCCGCCCAACTCAGACCCATGAGCCTCCACCGTTGCCGATCTCACCAACATCCACGCACCCAAATTCCACAAACGCAGCACCCCTAGCAGCTGATAGTTCCACTGATCCATCCCACTTTCCCTCACCACTCCAACTATCACCGCCCAGCCTCACAACCATAATTCCCAGCCAATCCGCCTCCCAACACCAATCCGCCCGCAACTCCTCCCTGTCAGTCTAGCGAAAACAACTCGTTGCCCTCTCCAATCCTCCAACATGCCTGCTTAACCCCAGCCTTCCCCTTGAACACAACTGTCGTATCCTCCATGTTAGCCCAGCACCTCTCTCCGACCTACCCCTGTCCGTCTTCTCCATCCCAAAGTCCACCTCCGCCCGTGCTTCCACCTCCATGCTGCCACGTCACTGAGCCACCACACACACCATCAGCTTCACGCAACAACAACCACATAGCCAAAAGCCTCCACCTGCCAATCTGCCACCTCTGCCTTGCCTAATGGCCGCGCCACACTACCCACTCAAACCCAAACAGCTGCACCTGATCCTTCCCGTTCCGACCATCTCCCATGCAAGTAGCCTACTCCTTCCATCGCCTGCATCTTATCTCCACCATCCACCCAAGAATCGAACGCCAGCACCACACACGCCTTCCAATGTTCGCAACCCAATATAGCCGAGACCATGAGCCTACCACCTTTTTCCATGACTCATGAACCCAGCGTGCAGCCTTTCATTTTATAAAAAAATGTAAGTTTATGATTTGTTTGTTTTATATTTTTCCTATTAATAGTTTATAAACTTAATGTGTATTTGGAAATTTAGGTTTTTATTATAAAAGTTTATGATTTCTAGTCTTCATATGCGTAGTTCATAGATTTTGGAGTATATTGGTTTTAAGTATTGTTTTAAATTAGAATATGCATAGAACTTTTTAATGGGTGTTTAAATTAAGTATTGATTTTTAAATTTTATATAAAGATTTTATTTTATATATGTGTTTTAAAATTTATATTGATTTTAAGAAAATATAAAAGTTTATTTTAAAATTTAATGTGTATTTTAAGAAATAATGATTTAAAAATACATATATGTGTGTGTATATATATATATATTTAATTTTATACATGTTTAAGTTAAATATTGGTTTTAGAAAAAAACTAATAAAAATTTGTTTCAGTTTATATCAAGCTTGTTATGACTTGTTTTCTACAATTCCTAGATATCAACTTTACTCATCAAATTCGAGTTCATCGTGCCGTGCTTTGGAATTTGTGTTTGATTTGTCGCTTATCCGTGTGCTTGTTCTGTTTTCTCTAGCCTCGAAAGGTGAGCAATCACTCACGATTAACATTCTTTTAGTTGGTAGATTGATTTCACATGAAATGACAATTGTAATATGCTATTAAATTTGAATTGTTAAGTTATTTAACTGTTAAATATGATATGCCATTATCTGCAATTGTTTACCTATGACATATGGCACCATAATCTGTTGTATATATTATATTTAATTTGTTACTGACGATATATACATGTTGTTGATATGTTATATTATTATCATATTTGTTCTCACTGCAAGTTCTTGTAATTAGAATTCCCTTTGGGTTGAAATGATACATACCCGAATGATCTTGTAGATTAGGGAAAAATCGTTATGGGTTGAAATGATAAACCCAAGCGATTTTCATTAATTCTGAAATTTTGGGATTGCGGGTTGAAAAGATATATACCCATAAAATATTAAATTTTAAATTGCAGATTGAAATGATAAATATCCGTATCACTTGACCATAGGATAGAAAATTTTATACGGACACCGTTGGTCTGTATTTTGAAAATGATTTCTATGGTTTGAAAGGAAATATATGGGTTTTAATAAATATTGATTTTAATATATATGAAAAGTTAGATTTTAAAATTATATATTGGATATTCTAAATTTATAAGTTAAGTTTTAAAATGAAAATTATAAAATATACTTATAACTTTATTATTTTTAAAATATATAAAATAATATTTAAATAGATTTAACAATAATAAGATTTAATTTAATAATAATTAATATAATAAAATATAATAAGAATTTAATTTAACTAATATATATATATATAATATGTTTTATATATATTTAAATTTATATTAATTTTTTTGAAAATAGGTTTTTAAATAACTTTAAATAAATAGAAGTTGGAAGGATAAATTAAATAAGAATTGATTTGTAATTTAATTTGTTAAGAATTGAATTTAAATAAAAACTGATTTATAATTAAGTTTGTTTAGAATTGAATTTAAATAAGGTTTGATTTGAACTTATTGATTTTGAGATTTTGAAAGGTATGATTTTATAACTTAATTTGATAAAAAGTGATTAAATGAATATTTTCAACTTTAAATAAATTGAAATTGAATATTTAATATTAAATTAAATTGTAATATGAGATTTTATTTAAATGGAGATTAAATGATTAAGTGAATATTTTTAAATTTTAAATAGGATTAAAGTTGAATTTTGAAATATAAATGAAGTTATCAAATTGAGTTATTATAAAAAAAATTGAATATTGAAATGTATTGAATTTGAAAGTGGTTTAAATTTGTGATTCAAAACTGGATTTGAAATCGATATAAATTTAAACGGTTTAATGAGAATTTGAAACTATCAAACTGAGATTGATTTAAGTTGAATTTGGGAACTAAAGTTGGTTTGAATTGATTTGCTAAATTGGAAGAAACAATCCTAATTATAAACTATTTTGATATATAAATTATTTTAATATAGAAACTATTTTCAACCTATAACCTATTTTTTTAAATATAAACTTTCTTAATTTATAACTATTTCACTATATAAACTATTCTCAATATTTAAACTATTTAAGTTGGAACTGTTATGATTTCGCTTAACGGATTTAAATACTAATATTTTGATATGATGGTTTAAATAATTTTGTGTATCTGATTTCGAAAGTGATTGGATTTTTGAAAAGAATATAACATTTTGATATGAAGTATAAACTGTTTGAAATATAAAATGACCACGGTGTTAAATAAGCGTTTGGTTGTTAAAGAGACCGGGATCAGATATTGTCATACTCTCTGCCAATACCCGAAAATCACTTTAACAACTGTGTACGTGGTGGAGATTCCAGAATGAAGTAGGATGGTTTGACGATGATTCTGTATGAGGTATTAACGTAGCCTTGACTCCCACGAGTCAGCTTGATGTGACTAAAACAGGAGCCATGCCGGGCCAAGTGAGGTCGCACCTCTGATCGGGCACGTTTCTTCAATACCATTCTATTATCTTGTGATTTGATTGGGTGCACCTTTGATTTTTGGAGTGTGTCTTGAGGTGGGCGGTAGTAGCTGCTATGTATTACCACCAGTATGGATCCTCAAAACGGTAGAATCCTACCCTGGGCATTGCCTCACGTGCCTTGTTACATACCCTATCGCACCTTCTATGAGTTTGTTTTGTATCGTAGCTATGGAATGCTCCTTGAGTAAACCACCGGTTTGGTGGAGCTTACAGTATCTGTATAGACTACGGGAATATATTAAAATGTGTTAATGGGGATATGGGTAACGCCTTAATGCTATTTTAATAGTTTACTTTATTCTAAACATTATCTATATAGCGTATTGTACTATGTATGTAGATAGTAAAACGGATCTTTAGAGGATGGGAATCCCAAACATCCTTTAAGTTATTTTGTATTTCAGTTGACAGTTCACTTGAGTTGAATTTACTGGTATAAGAATGTTAATCCTGACTCGAGTGTTTTGTGTTTTGCTTTATGCTCGGGTCAGACTGAGTGTCACAGCATTTGAGACTCACCTTAGGAGTTTGAAGCTTTGCTTGAAGATCGGTCTTTATCTATTCAGCTTTCCAGTTATTTCAGTTTATTCCAGTTGTTTGTTCAGACTTGTCATTGACATTTGTATTAGTAATTTCTGTGTATTCGAGATATCTGTTGTATTTTACTTTCAACTCTGATTTTTATATAGTAGCTTCATGAACTACTATTATTTATTCCGCCACTTCTTGTTATATTACTCTGTGTTTGTGATTCTATGATTGATTTATTTACTATATATGTTAAGTTTTGCCAAATATAAATTAACAATCTGTTGTTTTGAGCAATTCAAGTCTGACATGAGTTTTTGAATGGTTCGAAATACCAGGTCGTTACAGTCGGTATCAGAGCTCTGGTTTAGGCAAAACTTAGCATATGGAGTAAAACACTCATTAGAGATTGGGTAGAAATACCCTAGTATGAGTGGAATTGATTATTGAATCATATTCGTTCGAACTTGAAATTCTTCGTTAGGATCCTCCTGGATTAGTATTTCTTTTGAATTTTTGGAGCTTGCCCCTTTTGTTTTGAAATCCATTCCTGTCTTCTTCCGTTCGTGTTCTTTTGATACTGGAGCACCCTATAGCTCTATTTCTGTTGACTTTTAAAATAAATTCAACCTTAGTTGTCAACATAATCTTTGTGTGTGACAAATCCCATTGGCGGTCCCACCAACCTTTGTATGATTTGTAAGGGGTGAAACTCCTCCACAACAAGCGACGATTCACCAGAGATTTCTACGTCCTTGGTTTTGATGCTGTTACTTTGTGCAACGCCCGAACCGTCTCTCTAGTAGACGACCCGGGAAATTCTCTCGTGATCAATGCCGAATGCCTCTGGATTAGTAGGGAGTTCTATCTTTTCATTTAATGTCCAGCCTAGTAATCTCAACTCCACTCCGATAGTCAGGGATTATCCTGATGTTTCGGTGAAGACATTTCTCTCCCATCCAAGTGGGAAATTGAATTCCGCATCGATCTTATTCTTGGAGCTCGACCTGTAGTCCTTCCTTCCGGATGAATGGTTTCTATAAATGGATAGTCATTCCCTTGGATTAACCAATGCTCCTACCTTCTTCGTCGATCTCATGAATCGCGTTTTCCACGATGCTCTCAACGAGTTTGACTCTATTTTCATTAATGATATCCTCGTCTTTTTCTAAGTCTTTGTAGACCCGGTTAAGGTCACCTACAATTAATATTAGTCTATCCATCCTTTCTCTTTTGTAATTAAACTATCTTATCTTCCTTTCGAGCCTATCTTCTTAGTTAGGGTCACTCTAAATTTGAATCTCTATCCTTGTTCTATAATCCATTTTGAAACATCTTGTGAGGGAGTGTATTTGTAATTGATATAAAAATGTTATATTGTGTTGTTTGAATTGTTAAGTTTGATTTGGGGTTTCGATTGATTCGTCTGGCCAACGCTATCGATAGGAATTCCAAAACACTTGAACAAAGCAAATTGACACAATATTGCTTTCGAAATTAATAGATGAAATAATTTTGTGTATGAATATATTATATATATAAAAGTATAATTTTCTGAAATTGGATAGTTAAATGAATTGGTTATTAGGAATGATAATACTAGATTATCATTTATTGATTTGTTAACATTTCTAAATCATTAACTATTATTGTAAGTTATAAGAGGTTGAAATTTTATAAATATGGTTTATAAATCTGATTTGCTAATGAAATGAATTTAAATAAATAAAAATTGAGAATTAATTTTCGGTGCTTCTCAAAATTTGGGTTTTAAAGTTTTGGAAAAGTAATATATATTATTGAAAGCATTTAGAAATTGTTTCCAAAGATTATAAAGGATGTAAGTCAGTACTCTCCTCTTGTGTCGTTGGAAAATAATTTCGGTGATGACTGCAGCATCATCGACATTCATTTTCGAGTCTCGGAGTGGAGAGACCACTTAGTAGCTTTGTTACATTTTGTTTTAGAAAATGGATTTGATTTGAATTTCTTGAATATGATTTGATGTATAAAATATATATGTATATATTTATTTCAAATGGTTGAAGTGAAACCGGAAATTTAATTCTTAAGTTTTATGTTAAGTGATGATTTTCAATTGTTGAAATGAAGCAAATATTTCTAAATAATTGTAGTGTCTAAAATGAGAAGTGGAATTGAAACAACTTGAAATAGTGAACAAGGATAAAATTAAATTGTATAATACTCAATTACATTCTAAAACACATATATAACTTACCTGAATTATTTAAAAAGTTAAAATGTTAATGTGAATTTGTAATTGAAGGTTATATAAGAGAAAAATTAAATAATAAAATTTTCAAACTAAATTTTTGATTAATAGAAATGTTGTAGATAATGGTAAATTTGTATAGTGCTCAATTACATTCAAAACATAAATAACTTACCTAGAAATGGTTTGAATGTAATCGAATAGTATACAATATGAATGTAAGTAATAAGATGCCCAAAAATGAAATTTTGTTAAGGGAATGTATAAATAAAAATTTGTTGGTTATAATAAAAGTTTATACACTTAATCTATGTTATATGAATTTGTTAAGTGGAATAAGTTGAATAATAATAAAAGAAGATGGTATTTAAACAAATGAATATGAACTTAAGAAAATTAATCGGTAATAAATAAATGATGTTTTGAAGAAAAAAAAACTGTTTATGATACAAATGTAAATTTCAAAGAATAGTTGAAATTGAATCTTTAAGTGGAATCAATTAAACGAAAGATAAATGAATAAAATAAATAAGTTAAATAAAATTTATTTTGAAGGAAATTTTTGTAACAAATGTAAGTAAATTGAAACTAAATCAACTGAATGAAATACCTTGAATTGTAATCAACAAAATGTGAATACCATGAATAGTTATTGATTGAATAAAATGGATTGAATCTAAATTAGTTGAATATAAATCAATTTAAAAATTAATGAAATTTATATGGTTTTGAATTAACGGTTTTGAATTAAATAAATGGAATAAAATAAATGGAAATTAATTGTTGTGTTTTGTATTTCTAATCTATATTTCCTTTTGTTGTTTCTATTCTCCTATCTTGTTCCTTTTCGGGGACGAAAAGTTTTGAGTGGGGGAGAGTGTAACGACCTGTACATTTTAACGATTTTTATAACGTGATTAACTGAAATTTTGCTTGAAATTAAACAACAAAATTTGGCAATGAAAATTTGATATTTGGAATGCGTCTATTTAAAAGTAGCAAATTTCAAATTTTCATCAAAGAATATGAAAGTTAATTCTGTTGTGTAAATTTCAATTTCAATATAAAATCAGTTAATTTGATGAAAATAAAATGTTTTCAAAATTTGAATATTTTTATATAATAAAAATGTAAATCATTTTCTGAGTGAGACGTCGTATTTCGTTTCGCCAAATTAGGAGTGCTTTAGCTCCATTTATCTTATTTTCAGCGATTTAGCAACAATTTTGGCAGCAAATTTCGACTTTTAATAGGACAGTCGTATCGTTGATATCTGTGTACCATTCTGTTCATCTCGTCGTGGTGATCTCCACAGTATATCCATTTACGCATTTCGGCATCCAGTGCGCGGCAAAATCTATGAAATGACAAGCCGTACCGGTTCCGCATTCGAGTCCTTTTGCTTTCCTTGTCTTTTCAACTATTCAACCAGGGAAAACCAATAGCCACTAACTTTATTATTTTCATAATTCAATAGCTGGCTATTAATATTTGCTGAATTCAATGATTGACTTTTGCTTTTCCCTGGTTTGAATTTATTATCTGGTTCGTTTAGCCACTTTGAGTCTCTTTTCCTTTCCTTCATTTCTGTTCGTTCATTTTGAAAAGAAATAAATTAAGCTTGCATTTATATTTAGACATGTGATAATGTCTGCTCGTTCCTTCTCCTCTTTCTCGTTGCCCGCCCAACTCCGACTGCATCTCGCCTGTCCTCCACCTCACGACCACGACCCTCCACCGTTGCCCATCTCACCAACATCTATGCACCCAAATTCCACAAACGCAGCACCTTTAGCAGCTGATAGTTCCACTAACCCATCCCCCTTTCCCTCACCTCTCCTACTATCACCATCCAGCCTCACACCCATAATTCCCAGCCGATCCGCCTCCCTACACCAATCCGCTCGCAACTCCTCCCTATCAGTCTAGCACAAACTACTCGCTCCCCTCTCCAATCCTCCAGCATGCCTGCTTAACCCCAACCTTCCCCTTGAACACAACTGCCGTATCCTCCATGTTAGCCCAGCACCTCTCTCCGACCTACCCCTGTCTGCCTTCTCCATCCCAAAGTCCACCTCCGCCCGTGCTTCCTCCTCCATGCTGCCACGTCAGTGAGCCACCACACACACCATCAGCTTCACGCAACAACAACCCCATGGCCAAGAGCCTCGACCTGCCGATCTGCCACCTCCGCCTTGCCTAATGGTCGCACCACACTACCCACTCAAACCTAAACATCCGCACCTGAGCCTTCCCATTCAGACCATCACCTAGTAGCCTGCTCCTTCCATCGTCTGCATCTTATCTCCACCATCCACCCATGCACCGAACGCCAGCACCATACCCGCCTTCCAATGTTCGCAACCCAATATAGCCGAGACCATGTGCCTGCCACCTTTTTCCTAGACTCACGAACCCAGCGTGCAACCTTTCCTTTTATAAAAAATGTAAGTTTATGATTTGTTTGTTTTATATTTTTCCTATTAATAGTTTATAAACTTAATGTGTATCTGGAAATTTGGTTTTTATTTTAAAAGTTTATGATTTCTAAGTCTTCATATGTGCAGTTCATAGATTTTGGAGTATATTTGTTTTAACTATTGTTTTAAATTAGAATATGCATAAAACTTTTAAATGGGTGTTTAAATTAAGTATTGATTTTTAAATTTTATATAAAGATTTTATTTTATATATGTGTTTTAAAATTTTATATTGATTTTAAGATAATATAAAAGTTTATTTTAATTTTAATGTGTATTTTAAGAAATAATTATTTAAAAATACTTACGTGTGTGTGTATATATATATAGATAGATTTTATTTTATACGTGTTTAAGTTAAATATTGATTTTAGAAAAAATTAATAAAAATTTGTTCCAGTTTATATCAAGCTTGTTATGACTTGTTTTCAACAATTCCTAGATATCAACTTTGCTCATCAAATTCGGGTTCATCGTGTCGTGCTTTGGAATTTGTGTTTGATTTGTCGCTTATCCCATGTAATGATCACGATTTTTCGACGCTCGAAAATCGACATTAATACGTCCACTATATCAAATGCCGCGCAATCGAATGCCGGAAAACCGAACCATTATACTATGCCTACTATAGCTGCTATGTTAAATAGTAGGTTCTACAATTAATACCGTACAAGGTTCGTATTGGAAATTGGATTTCCAACAAATGGTTAGGCTAAGGAACTTCCTTCCCTACTGCCGAATGGGATCGCCTCTGGCTGGACGTCCCGAGAGACAACTGCTCTCTGCCAACAAGGTCGGGTTACCCCTGTAACTAGGTAACTCACGAATATGCCATCCCCCGGTCCTTTGGGACCTTTATCCGAGGCGCCTCGATAAACACACAATCACACAATAAATGAGATCGGAGTATCCACATAGGTTAAATACCAGGGCTCCATACCTGATACCACCCTTTTCCAGAAGGAAATGACATACCCTAAAGGGCGCGACCCTCATAACCTTGCCGCATATTCCTATTTCGACCATTTCCGGGTGGTGAGGTCCGAAGAGGTCTCGTCCACAAAGCTACGCTGTTGACCCAAAACCGTGTGCTTGTCCGGTTTTCTCTAGCCTCGAAAGGTGAGCAATCACTCACAATTAACATTCTTATATTTAGTAAATAGATTTCACACGAAATGACAATTGAAATATGCTGTTAAATTTGAATTGTTAAGTTATTTAATTGTTAAATATGATATGCCATTATCTGCAATTGTTTACCTATGACATATGACACCATAACCTATTGTATATATTATATTTAATTTGTTACTGATGATATATGCCTGCTGTTGATATGTTATATTATTATCTTATTTGTTCTCACTGCAAGTTCCTGTAATTAGAATTCCCTTTGGGTTGATATGATACATACCCGAACGATCTTGTAGATTAGGGGAAAATTGTTATGGGTTGAAATGATAAACCCAAGCGATTTTCATTAATTCTTAAATTTTAGGATTGCGAGTTGAAAAGATATATACCCGTAAAATATTAAATTTAAATTGTGGATTGAAATGATAAATATCCGTATCACTTGACCATAGGATAGAAAATTTTATATGGACACCGTTGGTCTATATTTTGAAAATGATTTCTATGGTTTGAAAAAAAATATATGGGTTTTAATAAATATTGATTTTAATATATGTGTAAAAGTTTGATTTTAAAATTTTATATTGGATATTTTAAATTTATATGTTAAGTTTTAAAATGAAAATTATAAAATTTTACTTATAACTTTATTATTTTTAAAATATATAAAATAATATTTAAATAGATTTAACAATAATAAGATTTATTTAATAATAATTAATATAATAAAATTTGATAAGAATTTAATTTAACTAATATATATATATAATATGTTTTAAATATTTATTTAAATTTATATTAATATTTTTGAAAATAGGTTTTTAAACAACTTTAAATAAATAGAAGTTGGAAGGATAAATTAAATAAGAATTGATTTGTAATTTAATTTGTAAAGAATTGAATTTATATAAGAATTGATTTATAATTAAGTTTTTTTTAGAATTGAATTTAAATAAGGTTTGTTTTGAACTTATTGATTTTGAGATTTTGAAAGGTATGATTTTATAACTTGATTTGATAAAAAGTGATTAAATGAATATTTCAACTTTAAATAAATTTGAAATTGAATATTTATTATTAAATTAAATTATAATATGAGATTTTAATTAAATGGATATTAAATGATTAAGTGAATATTTTTATATTTTAAATAGGATTTAAGTTGAATTTTGAAATATAAACGAAGTTATCAAATTAAGTTATTATAAATTTTTTTGAACATTGAAATGTATTGAATTTGAAAGTGGTTTAAATTTGTGATTCAAAACTGGATTTGAAATTGATATAAATTTAAATGGTTTAATGAGAGTTTGAAATTGTCAAACTGAGAATGATTTAAGTTGAATTTGGGAACTAAAGTTGGTTTGAATTGATTTGCAAAATTGGAAGAAACAATCCTAATTATAAACTATTTTGATATATAAACTATTTTAATATAGATACTATTTTCAATCTATAACCTATTTTTTAAAATATAAACTATCTTAATTTATAACTATTTTGATATATAAACTATTTTCAATATTTAAACTATTAAAGTTGGAACTGTTATGGTTTCGATCAATGGATTTAAATACTAATATTTTGATATGATGGTTTAAATCATTTTGTGTATATGATTTCGAAAGTGATTGGATTTTTTAAAAGAATATGACATTTTGATATTAAGTATAAACTGTTTGAAATATGAAATGACCACAGTGTGAAATAAGCGTTTGGTTGTTAAAGAGACCGGGATCGGATATTGTCATACCCTCCGCCAATACCAAAAACTACTTTAACAACTGTGTACGTGGTGGAGATTCTAGAATGAAGTAGGATGGTTTGGCGACGATTCTGTATGAGGTATTAACGCAGCCCAAACTCCCACGAGTTAGCTTAATGTGACTAAAACAGGAGCCACGCCGGGCAAAGTGAGGTCGCACCTCCGATCGGGCACATTTCTTCGATACCATTCTATTACCTTGTGATTTGATTGGGTGCACCTTTGATTTTGGGAGTGTGTCTCGAGGTGGGCGGTAGTGGCTTTTATGCGTTACCACCAGTCCGGATCCGCAAAACGGGATTGCCTTGCGTGCCTTGTCACATACCCTATCGCGCCTTCTACGAGTTTATTTTATACGGTACCTATGGAGTGCTCCCTGAGTAAACCACCGGTTTGGTGGAGCTTACAGTATCTGTATATACTACGGGAATATATAAAAATGTGTTAAGGGGGATATGGGTAACGCCTTAATGCTATTTTACTAGTTTACTTTACTCTAAACATTATCTATGTAGCGTATTGTACTATGTAAGTAGATAGTTTAACGGATCCTTAGAAGATGGGAATCCCAAACATCCTTTAAGTTATTTTGTATTTCAGTTGACATTTCACTTGAGTTGAATTTACCGGTAAAAGAATGTTAATCCTGACTCGAGTGTTTTGTGTTTTGCTTTATGCTCTGGTCAGACTGAGTCTCACAGCATTTAAGACTCACCTTAGGAGTTTGAATCTTTGCTTGAAGATCGGTCTTTGTCTATTCAACTTTCCAGTTATTTCAGTTTATTCTAGCTATTTGTTTAGACTTGTCATTGGCATTTGTATTAGTAACTTCTGTGTATTCGAGATATCTGTTGTATTTTACTTTCAACTCTGATTATTATATAGTAGCTTAATGAGCTACTATCATTTATTCCGCTGCTTATTGTTATCTTACTCTATGTCTATGATTCTGTAATTAATTTATTTACTGTATATGTTAAGTTTTGCTAAATATAAATTAACAATCTGTTATTTTGAGCAATTAAAGTCTGACATGCGTGGATGATTGTCGATTTGAACGATTTGAAATACCAGGTTGTTACAGTTTGTGCTTGTAGTGGAAATTTATAGTCTTTCTGATCGAGCCACGTAAAGGAGACGCTGCTGAAATTTTCTGTAACTTTAAAAGACTTAGAAATTTAATAATCCATTTCAACTAATTTATTTTGAAAAGTTAATGGGTTTGGGGGCATTTTTCGTACCTTTGGAATTTCGGGGATGAAATTCTTTTAAGGGGGAAAGAATGTAACAACCCAGGATTTTGGTCAATGGATTTAAACATTTAACTAATTTTAAACATTGGAAAAATTTGGTTTAAGTTAAATAACCTGAATTCAAATATAGACATTATTAAATATTTG
The DNA here is from genome assembly GCA_030737815.1 of Allium fistulosum. Lineage (NCBI taxonomy): Eukaryota > Viridiplantae > Streptophyta > Magnoliopsida > Asparagales > Amaryllidaceae > Allium > Allium fistulosum. The sequence continues at coordinate 860,819,765 of CM060906.1, forward strand.
AATTGTGAATTTAATGTTTGAATATTGGGATTTTAAATTGAATATCAATTGAATGGATCTAGTGGTCTTATATAACTCCTTTTAAATTAATAAATAATAATGGTGAATTCATTTTGTAATTGCAATAATAAACAATTTGAATAATTAATAAGGTAATTTATTTTTATTTTAACGACTCATTTCTATTGACGTATTTTTGATTTATTTTATTTGATTTTTCCATCATTTTTAATTTGGAAATTCTTTAAATTTCCGTTTGACTATTTTTCAGCAAGTGAAGGTATTTAGTGATTTTATAAAACTAAAATTTTAATAGTAATAATAATAGCCTAAAAGATAACTTTTGCATATGAAAGAATAAGGTTCCGAAACTAGTTTAATTGCGCTCCAAATAGGGTTTTTGGTCAGGAATGCCAGTGATCACGCCTCGATTGGAGTTTGTGAGTTTGAGGGGTATATTTTGGAGAGCATGCCTATTTAATGACCCTCACTTTTCTCTTTTGGCACTAAATTCCAACCATAGACTCCAAAATCTGACGGTCAAGATCGTTCATGGCGATAGGGGCGAATTAGGTGAAGTGGTCAACATGAGAAATGTGCATCGTCACTTGGGAGTCCATCGGCGGCGACAGTTCGGAGTATGGAGTAGCATGGCGGCGTAGATCTCGAGATGAACGAGCAGTTAGGGTTTTTGGGTTTTGGGGTTGTTCTTGGTGGTGGCGGCACCGTAGGCTGCAAGGTCGGTGGCCTTAGGTGCGTCGGAGGCGTGGCTACCTACGGTAGCGAAGCAATGGCGGAAGGAGTTCATCGCCGGTGGGAAAAAGGCGATGAAGCGGGGCGTCGTAGTTTCGGGTTTAGGGGGCTTGGTAGGCGATTAGGGTTTAACGTGGGTAATTAGTTGCCAATGAGTGATTGACTAATTTAATTATTTAATTCCATCCCAAACATATAAATTCAATAAATTTTTCGTACTAGGTCCAAATCGAATGTTGTCAATTGCGTTGTAATTGTGGAATCGTTATCTACATTGTAGAGTTGGATTGGTTGAGATTTGAGCTTGTAGAATTTCAACCTAAAATTGAATGTAATTCTATTTTAGATGGAACCAGAACACTTCGGCGATAACATGAATTTTAGTGAGTTAAATCTACATTTTTGGTTTATCAGTAAGATATATAGTAGATAAATTTTACTCTTTGTGTTTGGTTGAAATTATTGGCTGTATGCCTGGATGTTTTAATTGGTTGATTGTTTGGTTTTGATGAACTATCGCTTTTGAAAATGGTCAATATATGAAATCATTTGCAAGGAATTTATCTGACGTACTAGGAATTTGCAGAGGGATCCAACGGGATTCCTCGCCATTGTTGATTTATTTCCATTCATATTCTTGTTGTATGAATTATTAAATATCAAAATCTGATTGTTTGGCCCTATTGGTTATGACATTGTTATGTGTTAAAACTTAAACCCGTAGTGAATAAAAATCAATAACAACATTGGTTAAGTACTTGATGGCTATTGGCCTCAATTTAGTATGTTGAAATACTATCAGCTGCCGTTTTGGCTTGAAATGGGTTTTTGGTTAGGAGAATGATTTCAAATCTAATCTTTTGGTTTTATAAAATATTTTTATTTAAGTAGATTTTGAACTTCTAAACTTTACCCCTCACCTTTTTATTTGTCTTTTCTAAACCATTTAGAAATGTTTTAAAGTGGTTTAACTATCATTTAATAATGATTTAAAGTTGTTTAACTTTTGTTTAATAATGTTTAAAAGTTGTTTATTTCTATTTAACATTGTTTTAAAGTTATTTTTTAATATTTTAATATTGTAAAAGGTTATTTATTTAAATAATTGATATTATTTGAAGATAGTAATTATTATATTAATAATATTTTGGAAGTTAATTATTATTATAATAAGGTTTTTGAAGATTAATTTCTAGTTATTATATTACTAATGTTTGAAATTATTAATTATTATACTAATAATGTTTTGAAGTTTTTTATTGCTTATTATATTAATAATGTTTTGAAGTGATTTATTATTATACTAATAATGTTTTGAAGTAAATTTATTATTTCATTAATGACGTTCTAAAGGAAATTGACTATGTTATTAATATTGTTGAAAAGTTAATTTATTTTTTATTTATAATGTTTAAAGTTAATTAATACGCCTGATTAATTATATGTATAAATAATAAATTGATTTATAAAGGAATTTCATTTAATAAAGAGTTATAAATGAAAATGGAGTTTTGTATTTATAAAGGATTTTTGTAAAGACTTTATAAAGATTTTTTACAAAGGGATTTTAGAAAAGATTATTATAAAGTAATTTTAAAAGGGATTTTTAAAGGATCTTTATAAAGGAGTTCTATAAAAGAATAAAGTTTTATAAATGGTTTTATGGATTTATAAAAGGGCTTTCTATATGGTTTGGAAATTTATAAAAGGAGTTTTATCAATTGTTTTAGAAATTTATAAAAAGATTTTTATAAATTGTTTGAGATTTATAAATTATGATTTATAAAAGAGTTTTATAAATGATTTAAGAGATTTATAAAAGAAGTTTTATAAATGATTTTAGAGCTGTATAAAAAAGGAATTTTTAAAAGAAGATGAGGTTGGTTTCCAAAAATTATCCTTAAATAATTATGGTGGTATGGAAACATCTTTCCATACTCAATACCAAATAGTAAATCTTTCTTAGTTTATGTAAATATACTTATACCATTGAGATAAGTATATAAATACTTTTTCTAAGTAGTGAAAGTGTAATGTTTTTGTGAATATACTTATACTATTGAGATAAGTATATAAATACATTTTCTAAGTAGTGAAAGTGGAGTATTTTTGTAAATATACTTATACCATTGAGACAAGTATATAAATACATTTTCTAAGTAGTGAAAGTGTAGTATTTTTGTGAATATATTTATACCGTTGAGATTAGTATATAAATACATTTTCGAAGTAGTGAAACTATAGTGTTTTTGTGAATATACTTACCATCAAGATAAGTATATGGATATTCTTCCAAGTATTGAAAGGAGTAAAAAGGGTTTGTGAGTATACCTTCGTAAAAGTATTTTGATACAAGTATTTAAAAGGTGATTTTAATTAATGAAAGGATTAATTTAAGAGGTTAGTGGTTGCTTATGTGCTTAACCAGTATTGGTCTTCCATATGAATTAGATCCCTGATGTGGTCATTATTTTATTTGATAGATAAATAACCGACAATCAAACTTGGCCAGTTTTTAAACTATCATTGTCGGTTCGGGGAGACCCAGATCGAATATATTATCCGAAAACCAACTTTGAGCCATCATAAGTGTTTGAATAAAAGACATCTTGATGATGGTTTCTAAGATGGAGTTTTTTGATGTACAATGGCTACTTGCTACTAATCCTGAGGCTGATTCCAAAATGGATGTAATAGAAGTAGTGCCTTCGGTTTCGTTCAGACTTGGAATGAACTTGTATGGATGAATGATGGCATTGCATTTCTACCTAGAGGGCAATGTTAGTATTTTAGGTGGGAACTACTAGGAGGAATCAGGTAATTGTTACCTTATGAGCCTCACACCCGGTAAATGACTAAAGCAGGGACATCAGACAGGGCTATGTAGGTCGCTCCCTTTAGGGTATGATTATCCCTTGTCTAAAGTCGATACTTATGTGTGCTTCCGGGCCTATTATGGCTGTTTATCAACCTCGAGGTGATCATATTCGGTGCTATTCAGTAAGGGCCTAATGGGTAGGACCGGTCTTGAGTAGCTGAGGTGCAATGTATTGTAGCCTATAGTACATTTTATCTAGAGGTGTACTGATTCAGTAGGTAGACTCTTACCCTTTCATAGTTGGAATCTGTTTTCCAATACGAGCTTTCAGACTTGATTGTATACCTATTATGCTGGAATTTAATAATATAATTTTTTTGGCTATGGTTCCATATTTATTTTAAACTTAGACATTATTGTAATATCAGAAGATTTCTTATAGAAATGTTTTAGATACCATAAGGTAAAACCCCATTCGTTTTTATATGCAGCATGGTCTTATGAGATACCTTTTATTTTGAAGAAATTTTTAAATATAGAAACCAATATGATTTGATAGAGTTTTCTCACGCTGGTTTACCAGACTGATCCATATGTTATTTTCTTATAATGTTCGGGTCAACCCGAATATGTTTCAGATTTAGTTCTGGATGCTTTGGAGCTTCAGGAAATGAGCCAGATGCCTTCAAGACGTATTTACATATCTTTTTATTTTCGTTGCTTTTTCTGGTTTTGTATTTATCAGGAATTGTGAGGATAGGCTGTTATAATCGTCCAAGCTGATGATAGGATTGTTCTTCTCTAGGTGATGTATGTATATTCAGTTTTTCTTTTGTAAGATCATAGTGTATATTATGATTACTCGTTACGACGTAAGATTCTGTTTTGTCTTTTTGTTTCTTTCAACCCAAACGACCTGGCTTTTGGCCACTTAAATCATTGGGTACGAATATCGAGGATGTATCAAGTGTCATCTTTAGGTATAAGAAAGGCAAATTGTTACATGAGGTTAGTTCCAATTCTGTAGGGTAAACCTGCCCAGCTAATCCAGCTACTAGCACCTATGAATAGTTGGATTAATCTTAGATGTCACAGTTGGGATATGGGTCATAAGTTACGCTATCGATACAGTAGGTGAAATCTTTAGAGGCAGTCCGCTTCGGGTTGGAGGTATTAAGTGGCTATGTTAGGGTCTGCCTCTTTCCTTTAGGAGAAGTATTAAGTGACCTAGTAGGATTTCTTATGGTATCAATTAGTGAGAACCATGTAGGCACCCGCCTGGGTTAGATCATAAATGATGGGGACCTGCCTATTTTATAGCCTTAAATGGTCAGAGTCTACCTAATTCCCGTTTAAAAAGGTAGTAAGAGGTTTGGATACTTCCTCCTACATCGTAAATGCTAGTTGCGTTAGAGTTGGATAGTTGGACTGGAAGAGCCTTTTTGCTTACAATTGAAGTTATACGTATGTTACGATTTTAATACGTAAGACATATTACTTTTCCGAATAATACTGCCCTGATTACTATTATGGTAAAACTTGAAATTTCTTTCACCAAACTTTGTTGTTCTGACTCCCTCCTCATTTCTACAAAACAGTTAGAGGAGACAGGGATTGATGAACAAGCGGAAGTGGGGATGCTGATTGTGACAGTTGTTTACCCGTTATCATTTTCTTATGTTACTTTTCATATACCCAGATTTCAAACTATGTTGTTGTTATTGTTAGTTTGAGACTTATGTACTGTGTTAGTTATGTTGGGATATATTGTTATTTTGTGACAATATTTCTGTGTTCTAAAATGACCTTTGTTTATGGTACATGTTTTATTATCATATTTTATCCATTCCGCTGTGAGATTCTGAAAGTTAGACAAATAGCTTTGTTTACTGTGTATTTTTAAAATTTCATCAACCTAACATCTCATTTTGAGATGGACATTAAGTTCGATGGGCTTTTATTGGATCGAAGTTAGGTCCGTTTCAGAGCGAGTTGTTATACCAACGTCCTTTATGATAGAGTTAGAGATACAGCCTAGGGGAAATTCTATAATTTATTGTAAATTAATTAACTCTGTAATCAATTCTCGTTCGTAGTGAAGATGTTTTTCTTTCTGTTATATGTTTGTTATAATGTGTTATAAATAATTAAATATTTAATTAAAATATATTTAACAGAAAACCATAACTGGTGTGTTTTTGATAATAATTACAAATAGTTGTAATCATGAGTATTATATCACAATATAATAAACACATCATTTTAAATATTCCTAGTTAAGGTGCATCGAGGCTGAATATCGATGCATCCTTTGAGACTAGAGTATGTAACGGTCTCCAAGTGTTGGACAGTGTATTAGTCATGACTACTAGGGGTACTAAGGGATTATATACTGATAGTTATTGGATAACTATGGAATAACCCACTCAATAGTTTTCTATTGGTTAATATAACTAAGGTCAAACAAAAAATATTGATGTGACTGATTTACACAGTTCTCTCGAATTGAGAATACTGTTGATCTTCAATATAAAAGCCCCACTTTGATTATTGTCAAATCATATGACAATGTCTATCGAGTGATTGTAGTTGGGTCGAGTGGAAGTATTAGAAGTGAAACACTATTCGAGAGAGGATTCGTCTCCTCAGTTATATGGGATTAGTATCACGGTCAACTCAAGTCAACTCAAAATCAAAATCTTTGGCCAGAGTAGTTCAATTAATAATAGTTGTTATTATTGATCCAAGGACTTTGTGTTTAAACTATAAAGTTGAATTAGGACAATATTGGTATTAAAATTATATATATATATATATTTAAACTATTTAATTCTATAAATAAATAATATCAACATGTATATTATATAATATATTTTTTAAATTTTATAAAATTAAATTTACACCTAATAGTATTTTCGATATATAAAAAATAATAATTGTTTTATATAATTTGAATATTTAAATTATTGCCGGAATTACTAATTGATTTTATAATCGATTTTAAATTATGAAATATATAAAAAATATTAAAATACCTTCGAGATTTTTATTCAAAATATTTAAATTTGAAAATATTATTTTATTAATTTTCCTACGGAATTATATATATATATATATTTATATGTATGTATGTATGTATTTATTTGTATGTTTGTGTAATTTAAAAAAACAACTTTTGCCATGTGCATTATAATAGGTATATATATTTATTTTATATTATATATATATTTGATTTAGGTATATAAATATATATTTATTATTAAATTATTTATAAGATATACATATATGCACGTTTATTTTAATTAAAAAATTGATTTTGATTTTTAATTTTTAGCCAAATAAATAAATACAATTTCAATATTATTTTAAATGATTTTAGATATACATATACATACTATAAATTTCTCTCACACACATGGATATATATATATATGAATAATTAAAAATAATATATATGTTTATATACATATAATATTTTGTATACATAAACCAAAGTATATAAACATCTATGTGTATATTAGAGGGGCTAACATGTCCATTGCGATGTAACTTCCAACATTTATACACAGGCATGTCAAAATCTACACGGATTGCTATGTTACGCATGCACACACTCATATATATAAGTAGTATGTATATATGTATATATGACATAGGTATATATAATATAATATTAATTACATCATATAACACTATATTATAAATACAAATCAAATAATGATTTTATTTAAAATAAATTTAGAAATGCTCTAAATAACGTAGACCTCATAGGCCCAACAAAGATCCAAAATGGTAAAATATAATGAATTCACACATTACTTCCACTACGGGCGGGCCTAGTTCCAACAATGGTATCTTAACCCAATAGGCCATGTGGTCTAAATTAGTCATGTAAAGGTTAACTGATTAAGCTAACATCCCAAATAATATGGTGTCTAGAAAGGTAGTGTCGAACAATTGGGTTGGGATAATCAAGTATGCTGCCCTACCCTGCTACCGGCCTAGCCCAAGAAAAGATATGTGAGCCCAAAGATGGTTCCTAATAGAAAATGGTCAATTTGAATTGGGCCTTTGGCTAATTTTTGAAAACTAAAATATAAGATTTAAATTTAAAAGTTAAATATAGAATAAGATATACATAAATTATAAAAGTTATAATATAATAATTTTTTTCAAAATGTTCGAAAATTAATACAAATTAATTTTAGAATTTATAAAATTTATTAATAAGGTTAATAATATTTATTAATTGAATAAGATAATTAATATATATATATATATGTGTGTGTGTGTGTGTGTATGTGTGTTACATATTATGATATATGTCATGTTGTTTTAACAATGTTAAAATAACATAACTATACATGTATGTATATAAATGAATTTCAAAATTAATATTATTTAGTTATAATTATTTGATTAAATAAATTAATTAAAGGTTAGTTAATTAAATGATATACACATATATATGATATATTTGTTATACTATAATAATAAATATTCTATATAAATGTATGTCCAAACACTGAGGCCCGATTGTGATCCAAGAACGAAGTTAAAGAGCTCGATTTTCTAAGTTACACGAGGTGTTAGAGTTGGATGAGACTCGAGAAGTTAACACTAAGGCCAAACCAGTGGGAGAACGAATTTCACTCGTATACAAAAACACGCAACCTATTAGAAGGTCTAGTAGGGAATCTCATGCACTACAGAGATACTACGGTTTTCTCATGAATTACGAGAAGGAGGACTATGTCATAGATGGTGACACTCCTCTATCTTTCCAACAACACTGCAGAGTAAAGTCTCTGCCCTCTGGCTTAAAGTAATAAAATCTGAGAAAACAAAGTATGGACTTTGTTGAACGTACCTGAAGGGATAAAACCCATCGACTGCAAATGGATTTTTAAGAAAAAGCTAAATGCAATTGGGAAAGTAGAGACTTATAAGGCAAGGCTAGTAGCGAAAGGATTTTCTCAAATTCAAGGTGTTGATTATGACGAGCCCGTAGCCATGCTTAAGTCCATTCAGATTATGCTAGCCATTGCTATGTTCTATGACTATGAAATATGGAAAATGGATGTAAAGACGGTATTTCTAAATTGTGATTTAGAAGAAAATATCTATATGTCACAGCCTGAGGTTTTGTGGTTAGTGGGAGTAAGGGCAAGGCTTGCAATTTGTTAAATTCCATCTATGGACTTTAAACAAGCTTCAAGAAGTTGGAATAAGTGTTTTTATAGGTAATCAAACAATTTGGGTTTTATCAAAACATGGAGGAAGCATGTGTATATAGAAAGGAACAAGGCAATGTTATTGTATTCTTAGTGCTGTATGTCGATGATCTATTATTAATTGATCATGACATTTCGTTATTGCAATCAGTGAAAGCTTCGCTTTCAAGAACTTCTCTACGAAGGATTTGGAAGAAGGAGCTTATGTACTAGCTATAAAGACCTATGAAGATAGATCTAAGAGACAGTTGGGATTGTCCCAATCCCTGTACATAGATACCATACTAAATAGGTTCGGTTAGGAGAATTCCAAATGTGGAAATGTTCCAACAAAGTCTGGAATCATCCTTTCAAAGAAGGACGCTCCTCATACTGGTGAGGAGAAAGAGCGCAGAAAGAGGATCCCCTATGCTTCGGCCATAAGATCAATAATATATGATATGCTATGTACAAAACCAGATGTGGCATATGCATTAGGATGCATAAGCTGATACGGGTCTAATCTTGAAGAAAAACGTTGGATGATCGTAAAATATATATTGAAGTATTTAAGAAATACTTGGGACTTATTCCTCATTTACGGGAATGGAGACGTCTTTATGAAGGGGTATATAGGCACTAGCTTTCAAAGTGATATAGATGATAATAAATCAGTATCTGGTTATGTCTTTACCCTTAATAATGTAGCCGTAAGCTAGGAAAGTTCCAAGAAAGAAACAGTAGATGATTCAATGATGGATGCCACATACATCACCCTCAATGAAGCAACTAAAGAGGCATTCTGAATACATAGGTTTTTGAGTGAGGTCGGAGTGATTCCCGATACATAGAATCCTATGGTATTGTTTGATAACAATGTGGTGATTCAGATTGCAATGGAACCTAGAGTGCACCAGAAGTCGTGGCAGTATTTGGAAGTTCCAACTCATTAGAGAATTCAATGAGAAGAAAGAGGTCGTGATACAAAGGGTAAATACCAAGGACAGCATAGCAGATCTATTCACTAACGGTCTAGCTCGGTTTTCTCTTGAGAAGTTGATTAAAGGAATGGAATTGAGATTCCATAATTGGCCCTAAGTGCAGGTGGGAGACCGATAGAGTTAGGGATATACCCTATGGGAAATTCTGTAATTTATAGAAAATTAATTAACTCTATAATCAATTCTCGTTCGTAATAAAGGTGTTTTTCTTTCAGTTTTATAATGTGTAACATAGATATTTAAATATTTAATTAAAATATATTTAATAGAAAATCCATAAATGGTGTGTTTATGATAGTAATTACAAATAGGTGCAATTATGAGTATTGTACCACAATCTAATAAACGCATCATTTTTAATATTCCTGGTCAAGATGCATTGAGACTGGTTTTCGATGCATCCGTTGAAACTAGAGTACGTAACTCTCTTCAAGTGTTGGGCAGTGTATTAGTCATGACAATTGGAGAAATCAAAGGGCTATGTAATGATAATTATTGGATAACTATTGGAATATAACTATAGTTGGGTTGAGTGGAAGTATTGGAAGTGAATTACTATTCAAGGGAGGATTCGTCTCCTTGGTTATATGGGGTTAGTATCATGGTCAACTCAATTCAACTCAAAGTCAAAATCTCTAGCCGGAGTAGTTTGGTTAATAATAATTGTTATTATTGAACCAAGGACTTTGTGTTTGGACTATAGAGTTGAATTAGGACAATATTGGTATTTTGACCATTACCAAACTCCATAAGTCCGAAGTGATATAGTTTTGACGAAGAGAATTGGTGTAAATAGTAGTCATAATTGGGTAACACTTAACAAAGTAAAATTCGGTTTTACTGAAACCAAGTAAGCAACAAATTTGACCAAAATGTCACATCACCTGCTAAATGACGTGTGAATGTTAATATTCGAATAATTCTATAATAATCACTGACCAAATTTATACTTAAAGAGTCACACAATCGAAACGTCGAATACTCCTTTGACCACATGATTTAATTAATTTTTAAAAGTTATAAATTGATTAAACTAATTAATATTTATAAAACATTAATTATAAAATTTTATTTTCATTTGATGAACAATATTAATATATATGTTTATAGTGGTTATAAATATATTAATCAATATACGATATCAATACGCATTTAAATTGGATTTAAATGTAATCTAATTTATTCGGGCTTTAAATGTGTTTGAAGCCCACAGGGCATGTGCATTTTAGCCATGAGAACCAGGTTGGGTGCGGCAATGTGATGGTAAGAGGGGCCAGGGGTTTGATTGAATTAGAGGAAAGAACAGGCAAGAGAGAAATATGTATCTCGTTCGTAACTTATCTCTTTAGTCTCTCCTCTTTAATACATCATAACCCTGATTCTTTTTCTAACTTTTGAAGCCTCCATCCCATCTACTTCTGGGCATAATCTACCTCTACCACCTCCTCTATTTCCAAGCTCATATCAACTTAAAATAATCGCTATTCGATAGTCGGTGGTCATCGGTTCAGGAGCTAGTACTTTGTTGAATTAGAATCTAGTTCAAGGAGTCCGTACCTTTATTTCAAAGACGTTCTAATCGGCCTTGGAAATAAGGTAGTTTTCTGATCTGTAAATGTATATTAATGTTTAGATTATATATATATATATATCATATATCATATATCATATATTATTTGTTAGTTATGCGACGAATCCAGTATATCGATATATCGCCACATTCAAAATAGTTGTATGATTATATTCTTATATAATCAAGATAAAAAAAATTGACATAAACTTACCTTGAATGCTCATGGCATAATAAAAAAAATTGATTTTTTAAAATTTAATATAAATTATTTAAATTATATAAGCTTCATAATTAAATATTAAATCATACATTGTACAAAATAGAGTTTTAAATTTTTTTATAAGTAATTTTATACTTAAAAGATTTTCGGCATAATTAAAATAATATATGTATATATATAGTATTTAAATAAATGTTACTTAAATCATTTTATCCTATAAATAATTAATATCAACATATATATTACATAAAATATGGTTTAGATTTTATAAAATTAAATTTACACCAAATAACACTGTCGACAGATAAAAAAATATAATTTTTTATATAATTTAAATATTTAAATAATTGTCGAAAGTAATAATTGATTTTAAAATTGATTTTAATTTAAAATATATAAAATATTAATATATCTACGAGATTTTACTGAATTATTTAAATTTGAAATTGTCATTTAAAACTATTTTTTATTAATTTTCATTCAAATATATATATATATATATGTATGTATATATATAAATTAAAATATTGAAAAACAACTTTTGCAATAGGAATTATAATATGTACATATATTTATTATATATATATATATTATATACATATATATTTCCTTTAGCTACAGTTATATATTTTTATTTATTTATTATTAAATTATTTATAAGATATATATATATATATTATATATGTTTATTTTGATAATAATTTTTTTTATTTCGATTTTGAATTTTCAGCAAATAAATAAATTTTTAATATAATTTTAAATGTACATATGCATATTTGTATATATATTGTAAATCTCTTACACGCATATTGTGACACCCCACCTCTATACCCACGCTAGCCAAGAACACTACGGTGTAATTCTGTCAACTAGCACGGAGAATAAGGCTGTTGAGGAGCGACCATCCATGTAACTTCTTTGTGCGAGCACCGATATGTCAGATAGTATAGCATGTACATCATTTAAGGAGGAAATCCGACATACCGATACAAACTCAAAGCTATCACACAGTGGCTATATATATATATTCTTTGGAAACAAACATAGAAATAAACATAACATAAATCGGTCATAGACATCCATATCACAAAGGCGGAAAAAGATATGAATATATATATAACACATGAAAGTGTACATCAGAGTAGTGGTCGGAAAGATCCACGATAATACAAAAACATAGCAACACGTGCTATACAAAAGAATAAGTACACAACATAGAGTCTATATCTCAAATGTGTACATCCAAAAACTACTAATCTTTGTAGTTAGCCAAAAGTCAGAATAATCCTGAAGAGAAGTCAAGCAGAAGCACCTGTAACATCTCGGTCTGACCCGAGTATTATTTAAAAGAAAATAATAAACGGATCAGTCAAGCTATAAATATCAGATGATATGGTATAAAATAAAAGACATGTCATGAACATGTAATAACCATAGTGGCATACTACTATAAGTATGTAATTGAAAATCAACAAGAGATTAATCAATATCACAAGAATCTTCTCAAAGATAAAATAGGGTATCATACCCTAACTTGTATTCATAACAAGTCAATGACACAAAAATTCACCAATGCACAAAAATTTGATAAGACTTATCAATGGAAATCACGAAGATTGGTGAAGCACAAAGTTCCAGAAATCATCACAAGAAATCCAGAAATCACAAAAAGGGGGGAGGCCTATCACAAGAACGGGAGCATGAAAACTCACCAACACGTGTAACACAAGAACGAGAAGCTATCTCATGGAAGCTATCCATTAAATTTTGACACACGAACGGCCCGAAGACCATGGGGCGCTACCCCACATATGTGATGGTGAAACATCACACAAACGGGGTTTAGTCTCCCTCGTAGACAAAGAGACATCACACAATTGCTAGTCTAAATCAAATCACAAAAATGATCGTCATGATCATCAAGAAGTGTCAATCACACCAAGCTAGTAAATATATGAGTTTAGCTTCATGTCCCATAACCACTTTCTTAACTTAAATATTTACGAACAAGCTGTGAATCTTCACTAGAAAATTGTCACAAGAGGTTCAATCGAACAAGTCCAAGAATTAACCGACGAAGTGAACGCAAGCGTTTCATACCACTCGTTTTACTAAGCCGTTTAATTAGATTTCTCATTCGAGTGAGGTAAAGGCTTGTATATACTAATAGATTGGAAAAACGGTTTAGGAAAATGAGCTTTGTAATAAAATAGAGTTGAAATCGTTTTGATGAAGGACGCTCCTTGCCGAGCGACCTAAGGGGATGAGGTCGAGCGACCTAAAGGAAGTAGGTCTAACGACCTAAAGGATATAAGGTCTAACGACCTAAAGGATATAAGGTCTAACGACCTAAAGAGTTCGCGACCTAAGGGATACGACCCAAGTGGCGAACGACCTAAAATCAGAGGCCGAGCGACCTAGTGGTTGCGACCTAAGGGGTACGCGACCTAAGGGGTACGCGACCTAAGCACGCGAGCGACTTACCTACTCGAACGACCTAGGGGTTCGAACGACCTAGGGGTTCGAACGACCTAAAAGCAGATACGAGATAGAGCATAGTGCAAATGACCTATAGTCGAGCGACCTAAGCCAATGTCGACCTAAATGCGAACGAGCTAAATGCACAGAGGCGCCTTTTCCAAGCCCGAACGACCTAAGCCCAGTAATTTTGCCAAAAACGCTACAAATCGGAGTTTTTCGCCAATCCAAACCAAATGCAAATACGTGTGCACAAGTGATAGGGAATCATTCCCAACAGTCCAATGACAGTTATAGGCAAGATGTGAGATAAAAATCTCACCTTTTCACGAAATTGTTGATGGAGAAGCTTAAAAGCAATGAAAGGAGCTTGAATCCAATGTCTTCTTCTTGAATTTGGGGTTGAATGATGGATTGCAAATGAATTTGAGCTTGGAGTTTTAATTTCCCATTCCCTCCTCCATTTTTGATGAAGCTTCTATGTTTAGGAAATGAAGAATGAAGTTGTGAAGAGAAGGAGGGGGTTGGGATGAGTTAGTAAGTGCAGTCCAAACCAAAGCCCTAAGTGAAAAAATGGCGAAAATTCCACTTTCTCCAAACATATCGAAGTTTACACTCAAAAAGATCGCAAACGTCATTTTGAACTCAATGGGGGTGGTCTCGAGTCCTAATTTGACCGTATGCAAAAAGTAGCTTTTCGGACTAACATCCGACTAATGATAAAATATTTAAATAAAATATTTAAATATAAAATCGATAGATATGCGGGTTGTTACAGACTTACCCCTTAAATAAATTGCGTCCTTGCAATATATAAGGTGGAAATAAAAAGTAACAACCATAAAAGCATATTAACACAAAAAGAAGTTTGAAATAAGAAGTTTACCTTAAAGAGCATGAGAAAGTAAGTCCGGATGTGTACGCTCGATGAATTCTCTAGATTCCCAAGAGCAATCCTTAGGATTTGAGGACCATTGAACTCTAACAAGCGGAACATCTTTATTTCGAAGTCGTTTGACCTCCGAAGCAATAATCCGAATAGGATGCTGCTCATAAGTTAAGTTAGGTGAAACTTCAATCTCTTCCACAACACCGGGCTGAAGAATAGAATCGGAATCCCGAAGGCACTTCCGTAATTGAGAAACGTGAAACACGTCATGCATGGCAGAAAACTGAGCCGGTGAGGAAAGGCGATAGGCCATGGAACCAATACGTTCAGTGATAGGAAATGGCCCAATATATCGAGGCGCTAACTTTCCCGATCGACTGAAACGTACAACACCCTTCATAGGTGAAACACGAATAAATACAAGATCTCCCACAGAAAATTCTAATTTTCTTCTTCGGTTATCGGCATAGGACTTTTGTCTACTCTGAGATTCTTTCATCCTATGACGAATAAGTTCAATCTTTTCTGTGGAATCCCGAATAAAATCTGGACCTAAGACCAGCTTCTCACCGGCCTCAAGCCAACAAGAAGGAGATCGGCATGGCCTACCATAGAGTGCCTCGAAAGGTGCCATACCAATACTAGATTGGAAGCTGTTATTATAGGAAAATTCAACAAGTGAAATATGATCTTCCCAACTTCCACCAAAGTCAAGAACACAAGCACGAAGAAGATCTTCAAGTGTTTGATTTCACACGCTCGGTTTGTTCATCGGACTGGGGGTGATAAGCGGTGCTAAAATTAAGCTTCGTTCCCAAAGCTTTTTGAAGACTCTTCCAGAATCCACTAGTAAACAATGGATCACGATCACTAACAATGGAAGAAGGAACTCCATGTAATTTAACAATTTCTTTGATAAAGAGTTTGGCCAGAAGAGGAACGGTTCGGTTCGACCAAACGGGAATAAAATGGGCGGATTTAGTAAGTCTATCAACGATCACCCATAAGCTATCATGACCCGAACGAGAACGGGGAAGGCCATCAATAAAATCCATGGAAATTTGATCCCACTTCCAAACTGGAATTTCCAATGGTTGCAATAACCCACCGGGCCTTTGATGTTCGGCCTTAACAAGTTGGCAAGTCATGCAACACTTAACAAAGTTAGCAATATCAGATTTCATTCCCTCCCAGTAATAAAGTTGCTTCATATCCGCGTACATTTTACTACTACCGGGATGAATAGAATATTTGGAATGATGAGAATCTTCTAGAATATCTCTATGAAGATCACTAATATTTGGTACGATCAGTCTACCAAATTTTCGAATGCCGCCACGCGAATCAATATCAAAGTCTTTCAAACCTTCAATATCAATTTTATCCTTAACATTCTGGCTAAGAAGAGCAAGTTCATGATCTAACTTCTGAGCTTCAAGAATGCGGTCCAAAAGAGAAGGACGAGCCTCAAGGCTACATAGAACAAGAGATGAACACAAATCGGAAACACAATCCTGAATTTCACAAGTGGATAAAACCTCGAGATCTTTCCATTCGGATATCATCATGGAAACAACCGCTTGTTGCTTGCGACTAAGTGCATTGGCAACTCGATTTCTCTTTCCGGGAGTATAAAGAATATCAAGATCATAAGAGGCAAGGAAATCGAGCCAACGCTGTTGATGCAAATTAAGTTCCTTTTGAGAGAATAAATATTTCAAAGACTTATGATCAGTATAAAGTACAAATTTCTCTCCCAAAAGATAATGTCGCCAAATTCGAAGGGCGAAAACGATAGCCGCGAGTTCTAAATCATGTGTGGCATATCTATTCTCAGCCGGCTTCAATTGCCTAGAAGCACAAGCAATAACACGTTCTTTTTGCATAAGAACGGCACCCAAACCAACGCGACTAGCATCGGTATAAACGACAAAATCTTGATTCCCTTCGGGAATAATAAGAATAGGAGCATCAGAAAGGAGTTCTTTTAATTTCTGAAAAGAAGTTTCACATTTGTCCGACCAAATGTATTTAACACCTTTCTTTGTTAAGCCAGTAAGAGGCACTACAATCTTAGAAAAGTCTTTTATGAAACGGCGATAATAACCTGCCAATCCAAGAAAGCTACGGATTTCAGTCACGCTCTCCGGTCTCTTCCAATTTTGAATCGCTTCAATCTTTGAAGGATCCACTGATATTCCGGATTCGGAAATAATATGACCGAGAAACTTCACACTAGATTGCCAAAAATGGCATTTAGAAAATTTTGCCTTTAATTGATTGCTCCTAAGAGTTTCCAATACAATCCGAAGATGCTTTTCATGTTCCTCCTCGGTTTTGGAATACACAAGAATATCATCAATAAAGATGAGAACAAACCGATCGAGAAAATCTTTGAAAACTCGATTCATGAGGTCAACGAAATAAGCCGGAGCATTTGTTAACCCAAATGGCATAAATAGCCACTCATAAGATCCATAACGAGTACGGAAATAAGTTAAAGGAATACTATCCTCTACAATACGAAGCTGATGAAAACCGGTGGCCAAGTCCAATTGTGAAAAGACTCTAGCACCACTAAGTTGATCAAACAGATCATCAATCCGAGGTAAAGGATATTTATTCTTAATAGTAAGATCATTAAGCTTGCGGTAGTCGACGCAAAGCCTAAGTGTACCATCGGGCTTATTTACGAAAATAGCTGAAGCTCCCCAAGGCGAGGAACTAGAGCGAATAAGTTACTTCGTCTCTAACTCGGATAATTGTTTGCGCATCTCTTCATTCTCCTTATTAGACATGCGATAAGGAGGACGGGTAATAGGTTGAGCTCCCGGTATAAGATTAATTTTGAACTCAATTGCTCGCTTAGGTGGTAATCCTAAAACGGGCTCAAATATGTCGGAAAATTCACGAACGACGCGAATAAGAGAAATGACATCTTCCTCATCATCATTATCATTATCACGAGGATTTAAAGAATATAAAGATGCAACCAAAGAGGAATCCGAATCTTTAAGAACAATAGAAATTTGATTAACAGATTGCGGATGACAGAGATAAATAGTCCGCTCAGGACATAGGATATGAGCTTCATAACGATTAAGCCAATCCATACCCAAAATCATTCCAAAGCCTAAGTAACGCATCACATGCAAATCGGCTAGGAAAGAAAAATCACACAAAATAATCTCGACGTCTTTACAAAGCAAACTAAGAGTTAAGGATCCACCAATCGGATTCGCAATTCTTAGAGAAGTCATTAAAGCAACAACACTTAAAGAAAGTGTGTCTACAAGTTCCTTTGATATAAAAGAATGGGATGCACCCGTATCAAAGAGAACTCTAATAGGTTGATCATGAAATATAATTATGCCATCAAGGATAGAATGAGACATACCTTGACCGTGAGATGTATTGCCAGGGGCTTGAGCAACGTTTAACTTTCCCTCCTTGCTTTGAAGCTTAGGGCATAGATCCTTAAAATGATCTGGGCTCTTACAATAGTGACAAGAGCGGGGCTTTGAACACTTGTTCGCAAAATGGCCCTTAGCACCACAGTTGAAGCATTTCCCATCACTGGGGGAAAGTGTCTTTGCAGCAGGAGTTGCTTGTTTACCCTTTTTGTTGGGATAAGGACCTTTGAACTTATTAGGCCTTTTCTTGTTGTTGAAGTTTGGTTTGGCAGCCACCACTTTAACATCACTGTCCTTATCAGCCTCTTCAAGACGAAGAGCGATATCAATGAGTTGGTTGAAAGAAACTTCTAATTTGAGAAGTAATGGCTTCTTGACATTTTTGTTTAAGCCATAAACGAACCTTTGGTTCTTCTTCAATGGGGTGTTGATGTATTTGACCCCATATTTAGACAGTGACTCGAAGGATGCGACATAATCTGTCATAGAGGATTCACCTTGAACAAGGTCTATAAAATGACGAGCCAATGTCACCTTCTTTGCTTCTGGTACGAATTTTAATTCGAAGCATTCCCGGAATTGCTCCCAGGTGAGATTCGCTTCATTAATCTCAGAAATAAGAAGTTCGTACCAATCCAATGATCTCTCTTGGAGCATACTGGAGGCCACCTGAACACGGTGAAGATCGATAAGATTCATGCGAGAAAAGATTCGATCGCATGTTCTTAACCAAGCCTGGACCTCGATAATAGTTTCGGAACCTTTGAATGGTTTCCCACCCAAGTTGGTAAAATCGTTGCACAAGCGTGCAAATCCAGACTTAAGATGAGTATGTTCCTGATTAGGACCAGCTGCCTGAGCATTCTTTACTAAATCAAGAAGCTGTTGAGCAGTCATAAAAACTCCATCCTGGGGAGTGACAGTAGATGGTCCGGCTCTAGGACGGCCTGGTCTAGACATTCTCTCCTTTAAGAAAGAGAGAAGAAGAAAAGTTATTCTCCAATTAAATATCAAGCAAATCTTGATAGATAATACAAGGATTCATAGAAGGAAATAGGATAAATCGGTACGAAGACTCGAATTAAATCCTAAGGCACGACTCCTAAGTTGGACTTAGGACGATGATCCTTGTTAAGTTATTCTATATTGTTCCGAAGTTTGGCTCTGATACCAAGCTGTGACGCCCCACCTCTATACCCACGCTAGCCAAGAACACTACGGTGTAATGCTGTCAACTAGCACGGAGAATAAGGCTGTTGAGGAGCGACCATCCATGTAACTTCTTTGTGCGAGCACCGATATGTCAGATAGTATAGCATGTACATCATTTAAGGAGGAAATCCGACATACCGATACAAACTCAAAGCTATCACACAGTGGCTATATATATATTCTTCAAAAACAAACATAGAAATAAACATAACATAAATCAGTCAAAGACATCCATATCACAAAGGCGGAAAAAGATATGAATATATATATAACACATGAAAGTGTACATCAGAGTAGTGGTCGGAAAGATCCACGATAATACAAAAGAATAGCAACACGTGCTATACAAAAGAATAAGTACACAACATAGAGTCTATATCTCAAATGTGTACATCCAAAAACTACTGATCTATGTAGTTAGCCAAAAGTCAGATTAATCCTGAAGAGAAGTCAAGCAGAAGCACCTATAACATCTCGGTCTGACCCGAGTATTATTTATAAGAAAATAATAAACGGATCAGTCTAGCTATAAATATCAGATGATATGGTATAAAATAAAAGACATGGCATGAACATGTAATAACCATAGTGACATACTACTATATGTAATTGAAAATCAACAAGAGATTAATCAATATCACAAGAATCTTCTCAAAGATAAAATAGGGTATCATACCCTAAACTTGTATTCATAACAAGTCAATGACACACAAATTCACCAATGCACAAAAATTTGATAAGACTTATCAATGGAAATCACGAAAATTGGTGAAGCACAAAGTTCCAGAAATCATCACAAGAAATCCAGAAATCACAAAAAGGGGGGAGGCCTATCACAAGAACGGGAGCATGAAAACTCACCAACACGTGTAACACAAGAACGAGAAGCTATCTCATGGAAGCTATCCATTAAATTTTGACACACGAACGGCCCGAAGACCATGGGGCGCTACCCCACATATGTGATGGTGAAACATCACACAAACGGGGTTTAGTCTCCCTCGTAGACAAAGAGACATCGCACAATTGCTAGTCTAAATCAAATCACAAAAATGATCGGCATGATCATCAAGAAGTGTCAATCACACCAAGCTAGTAAATATATGAGTTTAGCTTCATGTCCCATAACCACTTGCTTAACTTAAATATTTATGAACAAGCTGTGAATCTTCACTAGAAAATTGTCACAAGAGGTTCAATCGAACAAGTCCAAGAATTAACCGACGAAGTGAACGCAAGCGTTTCATACCACTCGTTTTACTAAGCCGTTTAATTAGATTTATCATCCGAGTGAGGTAAAGGCTTGTATATACTAATAGATTGGAAAAACGGTTTAGGAAAATGAGCTTTGTAATAAAATAGAGTTGAAATCGTTTTGATGAAGGAGTTTTGATATTTACTACTAGTATTGAAACCTTTATACTTTTAAAGTGACAAGTCACAAAAACGATTGTTGAAACAAATCAAATCACAAAATTCACATTCGAAGTCGTGAATAAAATCCAAAGAAATCAATTCCAAAGCATCCAAGTATAAATATCCATACGACCTAACAAGGCCGAGCTAAAGAGCAATGGATTGACCTAAAGTGAAATAGGTCGAACGAATTAAGGATAACATGCCGAGCGACCTAAGTGGGCGCGACCTATCTTGGTGACATGGCCGAGCGAAGCGACCTAGGGAGTAATAAAGTCTAACGACCTAAAGGATCTAGGGTCAAGCGACCTAAAAGGGTAAAGGGCTAGGCACACGACCTAGTGTAGAACGCTCCTTGCCGAGCGACCTAAGGGGATGAGGTCGAGCGACCTAAAGGAAGTAGGTCTAACGACCTAAAGGATATAAGGTCTAACGACCTAAAGAGTTCGCGACCTAAGGGATACGACCCAAGTGGCGAACGACCTAAAATCAGAGGCCGAACGACCTAGTGGTTGCGACCTAAGGGGTACGCGACCTAAGGGGTACGCGACCTAAGCACGCGAGCGACTTACATACTCGAACGACCTAGGGGTTCGAACGACCTAGGGGTTCGAACGACCTAAAAGCAGATACGAGATAGAGCATAGTGCAAACGACCTATAGTCGAGCGACCTAAGCCAATGCCGACCTAAATGCGAACGAGTTAAATGCACAGAGGCGCCTTTTCCAAGCCCGAACGACCTAAGCCCAGTAATTTTGCCAAAAACGCTACAAATCGGAGTTTTTCGCCAATCCAATCCAAACCAAATGCAAATACATGTGCACAAGTGATAGGGAATCATTCCCAACAGTCCAATGACAGTTATAGGCAAGCTGTGAGATAAAAATCTCACCTCTTCACGAAATTGTTGATGGAGAAGCTTAAAAGCAATGAAAGGAGCTTGAATCCAATGTCTTCTTCTTGAATTTGGGGTTGAATGATGGATTGCAAATGAATTTGAGCTTGGAGTTTTAATTTCCCATTCCCTCCTCCATTTTTGATGAAGATTCTATGTTTAGGAAATGAAGAATGAAGTTGTGAAGAGAAGGAGGGGGTTGGGCTGAGTTAGTAAGTGCAGTCCAAACCAAAGCCCTAAGTGAAAAAATGGCGAAAATTCCACTTTCTCCAAACATATCGAAGTTTACACTCAAAAAGATCGCAAACGTCATTTTGAACTCAATGGGGGTTGTCTCGAGTCCTAATTTGACCGTATGCAAAAAGTAGCTTTTCGGACTAACATCCGACTAACGATAAAATATTTAAATAAAATATTTAAATATAAAATCGATAGATATGCGGGTTGTTACACATATATTTAACTTTAAAATTATATATATATGTATATATGTATATTTGCAATATTTGTATACATAAATCAAAGTATATAAACACACATTTGGATGATATATTTGTATACTAGAGGAGCTAACATGTTTGTTGCGGTGTAAATCCGAGCACTTATACATGGGTATGTCAAACCTTGGATGGATTTCTATGATACACATGCGCCCACACATGCGCGTGCGCACACACACACATATTGGTGTGTATATGATACATGTGTATATATATACAATATTAATTATATAATATAAAACTATACTATAAATGTAAATAAAATGAAGATTTCATTTAAAAGAAATTTAGAAATGTTCAAAATAAATTCAACCTCATAGGCCAACAAAGATCCAAAATGGTAATATTTTTGAAATTCATCCATTACTTCCACTATGGAGGGACCCAGCTTCAACACTTGCAGGTTTTAGACTATACCGACCGTGACACGATGTTGACGAAGTGCACAAGCGGGGACATATAAAAAAATTAAAATAATTTTTTAAATAAATCAATTTACAAATTATTCTGTAAATTGATTTCGGTAAAAATAGTTTGAAAAAAATATTCCTAATGATCTTTGTTATCCCGCCTTTTGGCAAGGTCGTAACACCAAAAAGTTGACTGGAAAACTAAAGACAGTTCGTTGTAAAAGTTCGTTATACACTGTTTCACCATGGATATCGATGAATTTTGTCCAAGCCCGAATCAAGCTACAATTGATAGGACATGACAAGCAAAGCCATGAAAGTCAGCGGTCCAAATTTCAGGTTAATCGGAGCTCGTATGAGTGAGATATGATCGGTACACGTTAGCTCGGATATGCTGTTCGTATCCATCGTTTAGTCTAGGCGATGTCCTATTCGAATCCACCAGGTTCGCATCGATCATCATGACAGCGCCTCAGCATGTTCGAATCCATCGAGTTTGGCCCTGTTCGTATCCATCAGGTTCGAATCGATGGCGTGCGCATCAATTAGACCACACCGCTTCACATCGATCACCTCTGTATCCATCAGGTTTAGTGCAGTTCGAATCGATCATCATACTGGCTTGTTCGAATCGATCGATTTCGTATCCATCACAAGGATACCGCCTCGGTCTATTCGAATCCATCCCAAGGCTTTGTTCGTATCGGTTGAGCTCGTATCCATCGTGGTCAAGATACTTCGAATCAATCACATTGATTCGAATAAAGACTAAAACAACTGGATGCGAACAAATAGCCGATACGAGCGAAACTTAAGCGCTAGATGCGGGTTGCTTGGTCGAACTCGGCACGCAACTCGGATCGACCCAGGGATTTCGCGACACATCATTGCATGCGCACGTGCTCCGATCGAGTCGAACAGGTGGATACGAAACTTGGATTCGAACGCATCAGTGTTCACGGAAGTGCAATCTCGCATCGATCATATCTCACGAACCATTGATCCAAATGCAATGAAATTTTCACAGTAGCTTGCATACGAGGTAAAGAACAATCCTGCCAAGTTTCAGCTCGATTGGATCATTTCTTGATGGATACGAAATTGCTTCGTATCGATCGCAGATCAAGTCGAAACTTGGTGGGGTCGGTCGCGTGGGCCCCCTCACGTGCCAGAAGAAGTCTCCCGAAGTTTGAGCGCGATCTCAGCCTCCTACGCCTATAAATAGCCCCCTAAAGCTTGCAGAAAAGAGGATCTTTTGGCTGCTGAACGTCCAGACTCTGCCGGATTCAATTCTACTTCTTCCTATTGCTGTTATACTCGAAATTCCTCATTGTAACTGCTGTAATCATCTGTAACCAGCAAGGATAATCAATAAAAGATAAAACTTTGAAGTGGACGTAGGCCGGAGATAGCCGAACCACTATAAATTGTGTGTTTCTGTTCATTATTTCTGGATTGCTGTTTGTTGCTTGCTTAGATTTGTGATTTGTGTTTGGAATATTGTTGATCTACATTCATAACTCAATGCTTTCACGATATTTGGGGTTTGTGACCATTTTTGGCGCAAACACTTTGGTGCTTTCACTGAGAACAACTAGTACCCGCCACATCAGATTCAGAGTTCAGATTTAAAAAGCTTGAAGGGATCAGATTTGGGAGACAATGACTCGACAAACGAGACAAAGAGCTGAGAGAAGCCAACAAGGGGGAAGTCAAGAGGCATCCTCTGGTGCTGGAGAAGAACCAGCTTCGATCTACATCACTAGAGACGAAATAGAGACCATGACCAATCTGATGCATGAAAGAATAATGAAGAGCCAACAGGAGATGCTGCAGAATTTCTTTGAGCAGATGAGAGCTACGGGAATACAAAACTTAGGACCAGCTACAGCGGCTGTTAATATGGAACAAGGAGCTAGGGTTATGGAACCCAATGGAGGACAGAATACAGAACCGGAAGGCAATCAACAAGGGCATGGGGGCAGGCCCGCAGGATCCAACACATGAGGACCTTTGGAAGGAGTTCAACAGGCTAGGGCCAATGTTGCTGCTAATGAGCTACATGAAGAATACGTGCCGGAGTTCCCTCGGGAGCGTGGAAGGCAACCCCTGACAGACAACGCTTGATTAGTGGAAATCATTAGGAAGACTATGCGTGGAGGTTTGACCAATAGAGATTTAGAAGTAGTGAACAGGAGCCCGTTCGCTCGGGAAATCAGGATAGCTCAAAATCCACCTAAGTTCAAGTTACCTAGCGTGGAAGTATATAATGGCAAGGCTGACCCGACTGATCACTTGATGAGATACACTAGACACATGGAAGTGCTGGGGGCATCGGAGGAAATAATGGCCAGATGTTTCCCGTTGTATTTGACAGATCTAGCTGCAATGTGGTTTAGGCAGCTGGAAGAAGGATCTATCAGGACTTGGAGGGAGTTGGTGGACACGTTTTTAGGACAATTTTGGGTTCATATCAAAAGACCTAAGAACATGATGACGTTAACATCGGTAAAGCAAAGGACGGATGAATCGCTTAGAGCATTTTTAACTCGATTTAATGCGGCGGTTGCTTCGGTGGATCGGCCGGATCCATCGATGGTTTTGATGGCGGCGGTGTCGGGAGTCAGAAACGATTCGGATTTTAAGGTATCTTTAGTACGAGACCCGCCACTAGATCTCGGGGAATTCTTCCATGAAGCTGAAAGGTTCCTTCGGCAAGAAGACGCATGTATGGATTTAAAGTTAAAGGAGGTGAATGCGACTGAGGGTGGAGGACCATCCAACGGAAACCCGGATAAAGACAAAGGAAAGAAGAAGCTGGATGACGATTCAGGAAAAGCCAGGAAGCGATGGAAGGATCCGAAGTTTTCCACATACACAGGATTGAATGAGACGTTGGAGCGGATTTATTTGGAAACCCGAAATCGCCTTCCTTACCGAAGGCCGGCTAGGAGAGAACCATCTGAACGGGAAAGGGCATCAGGAAGGCACTATCTCTTCCACGATTTGGACGGGCACGATACCAACAGCTGCAGGCACTTAAAGGACATAATTGAGGAACATGTGAGGAATGGACAATTGAGGCAGTATGTTGGGACACGGAATGCAATGGTGGAGCAGGAGCAACCACCGCCCACCTCGCACCATGATGATGTGAGACCCAGGAATGACGGTCGATTGGTTATCAATTGACCAGGATGATATGAAATAAGTAACAAACCATTGGCAAGCAACCAAGTCATTTACACATGTACGGGGACGGAGATAGCCCCTAGGCATGCTCTGAATGACGATAAAACGTGAAGCTATGTTTTGCGAAATCTGTTTTTTTTGTTTTGGATACGTGGTTTTCTGGTTTGGTTTTGGAGTTTGGTTTGAACTTCTGGTTTTGTTTGCTTTCTGTTTTGGATTTTCGTTTGGTTGACTGGTTCCTGTTTTGGATGCTGGTTTGGACTTCTGATTTTTTGGTTTGACTTGGATTTTGATTGGATTTTTTATGGTTTTTGATAAACGGTCGTCGGGTATGGATTATGCCTGGCAAGGGGTGAGTCGTTTTGCCCGAACGCGGTAAAGTGACTCATTCAGGTCATCGAGTATGGACTATGCTCGATAATGGTCCGGAGAGACCAGGATTCGGCCTAGGACTTAGGCCCCCTATTATCGATTATTGTTTCAGGTCGTTGAGTATGGACTATGCTCAACAAAGGTCCGGAGCGACCAGGATTAGGCTTAGGACTTAAGCCACGGTATTACTTACGTCCATGGATACTGGACCATGGTCGTCAGGTGTGGATTGCGCTTGGCAAGAACCCGGAGAGGTTAGCTCAACGTCCAGGGATACTGGACCACGGTCGTCAGGTGTGGATTGCGCTTGGCAAGAACCCGGAGAGGTTAGCTCAACGTCCAGGGATACTAGACCACGGTCGTCAGGTGTGGATTGCGCTTGGCAAGAGCCTAGAGAGGTTATGGATTTGGATATCGACCCAGAGAGGTCCTGGATTCGATTGTTGGATAAGGATGGACTAAAAAATCAGTCATCGAGTTCGGGTGGATATAGAATTGGCTATGGATTTTGGATATCAGATGCGGAGTTATTCAAAACACGCCTTATTATCGCAAGGCATGTTTTGGGGGGCAAATGTTATCCTGCCTTTTGGCAAGGTCGTGAAACCAAAAAGTTGACTGGAAAACTAAAGACAGTTCGTTGTAAAAGTTCGTTATACACTATTTCACCATGGATATCGATGAATTTTTTCCAAGCCCGGATCAAGCTACAATTGATAGGACATGACAAGCAAAGCCATGAAAGTCAGCGGTCCAAATTTTAGGTTAATCGGAGCTCGTATGAGTGAGATATGATCGGTACAAGTTAGCTCGGATATGCTGTTCGTATCCATCGTTTAGTCTAGGCGATGTCCTGTTCGAATCCACCAGGTTTGCATCGATCATCATGACAGCGCCTCAGCATGTTCGAATCCATCGAGTTTGGCCCTGTTCGTATCCAAGGTTCGAATCGATGGCGTGCGCATCAATTAGACCACACCGCTTCACATCGATCACCTCTGTATCCATCAAGTTTAGTGCAGTTCGAATCGATCATCATACTGGCTTGTTCGAATCGATCGATTTCGTATCCATCACAAGGATACCGCCTCGGTCTATTTGAATCCATCCCAAGGCTTTGTTCGTATCGGTTGAGCTCGTATCCATCGTGGTCAAGATACTTCGAATCGATCACATTGATTCGAATAAAGACTAAAACAACTGGATGCGAACAAATAGCCGATACGAGCGAAACTTAAGCGCTAGATGCGGGTTGCTTGGTCGAACTCGGCACGCAACTCGGATCAACCCAGGGATTTCGCGACACATCATTGCAAGCGCACGTGCTCCGATCGAGTCGAACAAGTGGATACGAAACTTGGATTCGAACGCAGCAGTGTTCACGGAAGTGCAATCTCGCATCGATCATATCTCACGAACCATTGATCCAAATGCAATGAAATTTTCACAGTAGCTTGCATATGAGGTAAAGAACAATCCTGCCAAGTTTCAGCTCGATTGGATCATTTCTTGATGGATACGAAATTGCTTCGTATCGATCGCAGATCAAGTCGAAACTTGGTGGGGTCAGTCGCGTGGGCCCCCTCACGTGCCAGAAGAAGTCTCTCGAAGTTTGTGCGCGATCTCAGCCTCCTATGCCTATAAATAGCCCCCTGAAGCTTGCAGAAAAGAGGATCTTTTGGCTGCTGAACGTCCAGACTCTGCCGGATTCAATTCTACTTCTTCCTATTGCTGTTATACTCGAAATTCCTCATTGTAACTGTTGTAATCATCTGTAACCAGCAAGGATAATCAATAAAAGATAAAACTTTGAAGTGGACGTAGGCCGGAGATAGCCGAACCACTATAAATTGTGTGTTTCTGTTCATTATTTCTGGATTGCTGTTTGTTGCTTGCTTAGATTTGTGATTTGTGTTTGGAATATTGTTGATCTACATTCATAACTCGGTGCTTTCACGATATTTGGGGTTTGTGACCATTTTTGGCGCAAACAATCTTGTCAGTCGAACACACCTTGAACTATTAGCTTTGCCTTAGAGAGACGTTGTCTCTAACTTAGTGATGGAGTTGCAAAGTTCACTATTAAGAAGTAGTTTATTCTTATGGAAAAAGAGGGTGAACTTTAGTATACCGAGAACTGAGGTGTCTAGGAATATTTATAACAGCAATAATGGGATATGCAAAATATCTAATCTAGATCTATCATTTTGGGTATGTCCTTGTATAAGTATCCCATTTAATTAATTAAACCATTTATTTTTTTCATACCCACTTATTTTTTGGCCCGTCATGTTCTAAAATTTTAGAAAGTTTGGCTACCAAAATTATATATATCTATATATTATATTAGTCCAAAATGTATTTAAATAAATATATAACAATTATATATTTTATTAATTACTTTTTAGGCTTATTAATAATAAATTATAATAATAAGTAATTACTAAAATAATTATATCAGTTTCTCCATAATCATAATTTATACTTTTATAAATTATTTTAATAAATTATTTTCAGTTGAAAACTAAGAGTTACATCGTGTGACTTCCAGCTGTGAACTAAAACATTGGTAATATTTAAACAATTTAAATATTAAAGTCTATATGGACTATGCTAAAATATAGTAGTTTGACACGAGTTTTGTTGCTTACAAATTATCTAGGTGAAATCCAAAGCGACACCGTTAAGCAACGATATATTGTGCCATCATCACTATGTTACTTTGAAATCTAGAGCGTGAGCAATAGTCAAATATCTATTAATGTCTATACTTAATTGTGAAGTCCAACATTAAAGTCCATGATTCAATCTGATAACAAACATCAATTTACTATTTTGCCTTAGCCAAAGACATTGACTTTACATCGATTGGCAATTACAGTGATACTAACCTTCTATTCGAAGGAAACAAATCCTCTCTTGAATAGTGTTTCACATCAAGTGGTTCAACTTAGACCTAACTATGGCAGACGATCAACGTTGTAGCATCCTGGAAAATATTAATAACTTATATTCAAATATATGGACTATTTAAATATTTGAATTGTTAATTAAATATCAGTTAAATGGATTTAATAGCCTTATTTAATTCCTATTAATTAATAGTTAATAACGATGAACTCATTTTGTAAATTTATTTACAATAATGAATAGTTCGAATAATTATCGAAATGCGTGAACTCGGGGCATTGTTTCAGATTTCGACGAAACTTGTGCCATTGGGACTAGAATAATAAAGCGATGTACGATGACAAATTTCGTGTCGATCGGACATACCGTGGAATCGTGCAAGCTTGAAATGCGTAACGGTTAACATTAGAAAATTAAAATAATATAATTTGATTATAAAAGCTAACTTTTGTATATGATGGAATTAGGTCTCGAAACTAGTTCCATTGAGTTTGGAATTGGGTTATTTGGCTAGGAACTTAAGTAAGCATGCCTTGACCGGAGTTTGTGATTTTTGGGGATGAATAGTATTAGAGAAAGTTTTATAAAAGGACCCCCATCTCTCTCTCATTTGCCCAAAAATCCATCCAAGCCCTAACAAATCCACGGCAATGATCATCCACATCGATGGAGGCCGAATTAGGCTTAAGTCTCAACATGAAAAATGTGCGGCTTGGGAAGATGAGCATTCTGACCCATTGTGTAACAACCTGAAATTTAAGCTATAATAATTAATTAACGAATTAATTAAATAATAAAATAACTTTGTGAAATTATCAGAATTAAGCCACGGGAGTTGCACCATTGTGTCCACGGTAATTTTCTGGTTAATTTCCAATATAGATTGTCAAAATCGGGGGATTTGGGCAAGGGGCGCAACTAGATTTGTTTGTTAGGACCCGTATCCGACAGCATTTCCCTTTTAGACTAGGACCGATGGTCTCACAAAACACTTAGGTGAGACTGGGCTGGACCTTATCAGACTAGGACCGATGGTCTCACAACAGATCAGGTGAGGCTGGACACGCTTATGCTGAAGCAGGTAAATAAGAGGTCAAAAGATGCAGCAACATATAGTGCGAGCCAACGGTGGCTTTGTGTTGCCTCGGAGTAGGGATGTAAGTCGCTATTGAGTTCCAAAGCGCTAAGCAGATGTCTTTTTGCTGTGGGACCCACATGATGGGACTAGCTCACAGTGGCACAATAGAGATAGAAGGCCGATCGATGGGTAGAATTAGAATTTCAGCCTAACTAAACTAGGATTGGGATTTCAGCCTAACTAAACTAGGATTGGGATTTCAGCCTAATCAAAGTAGTTTTAGAAAAGTGGAAACAATCAAAACTATCTAAGAAAAGCAAACAGTTAAACAGTAGTTTATTCCAGCTTTATCATTCTCTTTATTTCCTTTCATACTAGAACTGTTGCTAAGTCTATTATCTTTACCTTGCTTAAAAATAATAGTAGTTACTTTCACACACCAGACTTTTAGTCTGACCCACTCCTCTATTCTCCCCATTCCCTCCCTTAGGCCAGTAGAGGCAGGGACAATAGATTTCAGCTTTCTTGGAGAGATATTCTTAGAGATTCTTCATGTATTCTTCTTCTTTTTCAGCTTTCTTTTCATTTGACTTTTAGGATGTACTGGTACTTGATGAGAGGGATGATTTTATGATTTTATGTATTCTGATGCTGTGATTGAGATGGTATCTTTCATAAGACATGTGTATTTGGTATTTTGAGACATATTTGGCTTTATGACTTATTTATGAAGTTTCAATTTAATGAGTTACTATTTTAATGTTTGCGCTATTTTTATTTATTTGTCTTGTGAATCTTAATCTCTGTAAAGTTTTTAGCTATACCTATAACACGCCATATTCTTTAGTATGCCCTTTTTGGTTATACTAAGGGTTGTGGGGTGCTTCACTTGGTATCAGAGGCTAAGGTTATAGAATTCCTAAAAACTTGTTTTAAAAATAAAGTATTTTTTCAAAGCTAACCTATTTTTAAAAGTAGCATATCTTCAAACTAGAAGTATTTTCTAGAAAGAAACTCTTATTACAGAAATAGTTTTTCAAGTATAAAAGAAAGTTTTTATAAAAATTCCCTCAAGGTCCAGTTCAACCTTCTTTCGATTCTTTCGAACTTAAATTCTCTTTTCTTTGCATAGAATGGCTGACTGGTTCCGTAGAGCTATAGTACCAGAAGTGCAAAGGCAAGCGCCCAATATAGCACCAGCAGGTGGAGATCCTACTAATCCACCTGCAATAGCTAATTTTTCTAAGCTTTGCAAGGACTTCGCTAGTCTAGGAGGCAAGACGTTTTTTGGCACAGAGGATTTCGAGGAGGCACGAGCTAAGTGGAAGGATACAAAGCGAATGTTTAGGCTATTAGGATTGGAGGACTGATAAAGAGTTTAGCCTGCATCTCGGTAGCTGAAGGGAGAGCTTAAAGAAGTTCCTAAGTCAGAAAGCTCTAAGAAGCCGTGGTGGAAAAAAAAGGATAAGGACAAGAGGAAAGAAGAAAGACCTCAGAAGCGGATAAAGAAAAGTGAGAAATGTTGTAGCTGTAGATTGGTTGGTCATTACACAAAGGGCTGTAAGAATAAAATGATGAAGGGGAGGTATTTCAACTGTGGGCAGCCTAGTCACCTTAGTAGAGCTTGTTCTCGCAGGACGGGGCAAAGAGCAGGCACACCTACAGCGCAAGTACAGGCTTTGGATGCAGCACCTTCTAGCAGTGGACCAGATAGAGGTAGGAAAGTCTTTGTAGAAGGTTTGATCTCTATTTCGTATTTTCCTATTCAGACTCTTTTTAATTCTGGAGCATCGCATTATTTCATTTCTAGTTCCTTGGATGATTGTTTGCATTTAGATATCTCTTTAGCAGTAGACCCCATAGTTGTTTCAAACCCTATAGGAGGATCGGCATGTTTATCCATGATTTGTAGGGGTTTGAAAATTTTCATATTAGTCGTAGAGTTCGACCGTAACGCCTATGTATTGGGATTTTTGGGGTATGGGATAATTTTGGGGATGGATTGGCTATCCACTTATGGAGCGATATTGGACTGCAAGAGGAGAGTTGTTAGAGTAGAGACATGTAGCGGACGGACTCTCAAGGTTTCCTGCGACCCATAGGAGTCAGTCGTGTTGAGCTTCTTTATTTCCCTTGATTCATCACTTGGAGAGCTAGATTCCGTTCCAATCGTTGGAGATTTCCCAGACATTTTTGAAGAGGTTAGGGGACTACCCCGTAAGAGAGAGATCGACTTTAGGATCTATCTGAATGAAAATGATAAGCCAATGGCAATGCCCATGAGACATATGGCACCTAGGGAGAGGAAGGAGTTAAGTAAGCAGATTGGTGAGCTATTGGAGAAAGGCTTCATCAGAAGGAGCATATCTGAGTGGGGAGCGCCAGTCGTCTTCACTACTAAGGCGGATGGTTCCCTTCGACTTGCGTAGACTATAGAGAGTTGAATAAGCTCACAACAAAGAACCGTTACCCACTTCCTAGGATAGGTGATCTTTTCGATCAGTTGGTTGGCTCTTTAGTATTTACTCAACTTGATTTAGCCACTGGATTTCATCAGCTTAGGGTCGCTAACGATAGCATTGATAAGACAACATTTATGATACCCGACGGATTCTTTGAGTGGTTGGTTATACCATTTGGGCTAACCAATGCCCCAGCATATTTTGTAGATTTGATGAGCCGTGTTTTTCGAGATGTCCTAAATAAGTTCGTAGTGGTATTCGTGGATGACATTTTGGTGTTTTCCAAGAGTATGGAGGAGCATGCTATTCATCTAGAGGAGGCTCTTTGTATACTTCGTGTTCATCAGTTGAAGGAAAAATTCTTGAAGTGTCACTTTTGGCCTAAGGAAATGCGTTTCTTGGGGAATAGAGAAGGTCTACACATGAGAAGAGTTTGAGAAACAGTTTTGTACATTTAGGTTCGGATTGTGGAAATCCAAAGATTTGTAGGCAAAGGTTGGAGATGTACAATAGATTAAGTTGAATTTTTTTTTGATAAGTGGATTTAACGGTAGAGCCTTGGAATAAATATAAGCATCAAAGAGGAATAAGAATAAAAGACTTTAGTAAGGAAATGAGATTTCCAAGGTTTAGTAAGGGTACTCCTAGGGTAGTAAGAAGAAGATCCACTTTATGCCTAGCCCAATAAAATGAAATTGTTAGAATTGAAAAGTTGAAATATATAATTATCAACATTTTTGAGGAAGTAAATATTGGGTGTTTGAAAAAAAAGAGGTCGTATGAAATTTAAGTTGGTTTTTATACGATGTAAAAAGTGAAATTCTTTTTGAAGAATTATAGAGCATATATATAGCTTGCTAGTTTCTTTGTAGGCAAACAAAGATTTTAAATATAAAAACCTAGAGTGTATTAAGTATCGGAAACATAGGTTACAAAATTTATTGTTGTAATAGATGTTTTCGTGAAAAATAAAGGGGGCATAGACTATAACACTACTGTTATAGTATGTGACTCCAAAAGGAAATGTTTTTACATAGTATATGAGATTTATTAGTATTTATTTTAATTGAATCCATATACTAGTATTTTTGGGTTGTAGTAACGATGTTTTACGCAACATCTGTTTTGACCCAAATTAAGAATGTGTTTTGAAAATAATTTCTAAGTATAGAAATAAAGTGGTTTGTAAGTACACTTATTATTTAAATATAAGGAGATGTTTTCTAGTTATGAAAATATTAAAACAGTTTTGAGAATGAGTTCTTCTAAAAAAAATAGGGCGTAAATTAAAAATTAGGAAATTAATAAATTTAATAGAAAATGTCTTTCGTAAGAGAATATATATTAAACATACTTTAATCTATTGGAATGAAATGAGTAATGATATAATTTTCTATGAAACCGAATCACAAATAAAGATGTTTTGTGCAAGTTATAAGGAATACGTGAAAGAGATGTACAAGGTATGGGAAGCGCCATATTTTGTATAGCCTATTTCGAAAAATATAAAATAAGTTCTTTGTAATTTCACATAACATGAAGTCCTCTTTTAAAGGATTCATAGAAGTTTTAGCGTTAATAGTTTCTTATAAAAGAAAATAATTCCAATTATTAAGGTATAAAACCATTAGATGTAATAAGAAGTGTAATAATTAGAGACAGTGTTAGTTAGGAGAGATATTATAGAGAGCCTTTGTAGAAAGTCCCGATTTGTAGTAAGTTAGAAACTCATCCAAGGTTAGGTAATTGGAAAGTTAGGGGGTTTTTAATAAAATAATTGTTCTTATCTACTCCAGTTTTTGCAAAATTGAAAATCTACGAAAAGAAGATGTTTTGAAAACATATGAGGACATTTTAAAGGTATTTTAAAGAAAAATGGTTTGGTGAAAAAGTAAATAAGTTTTTGGAAGAGAAAAACTTGGTAACAGTTAACTTTAAAAATCCAAATTTTTATGGAAAGCTGTAAAGGTCTTTAAAAGAAAAGAGGAATAAGATTTGAACTTAGAATATGTAAGTTTTCCCCTCTAGGTTTGGGGAATAGTGTAAATTCAAAAGGCTGTAAGGATGCAAGTCTTGAATGATAAAATATTAAGCAACCAAGTACCTTTGAATTTAATAGAAACTTGAAAATAACACTTTTAAAGGCAAAAATTTTGGGATTTGATGTTTTAAAAATTTAGAAGCTTGTGTTTTTGAAATGAGATGATAAATACCAAACCAAACTTTTAAATCTGGAGTAGATAGGAATCATTTTCTATATGTGATGGAAAAAGCGTAAGGTTATATAGGAGATAACAGTGATTACTTTTAGAAGTAATACTAGAAGTTTCCGTAAAGTGTATAGGACACTAGTGAGAACCTAGGATTGTTGCTTCATGTGTGTAGACTATATATAGTAAGTTGATACTAGTAAGATAGTAAGACACATGTGGTTGAGGATGTGTATTGTTGATTTTGGAGGAACTTGGAAGGAGCATCTTCCTTTAGGGGAATTCGCGTATAATAATAGTTCTCAAGCTAGCATTGGGATGGCACCTTTCGAAGCTCTTTATGGAAGACCGTGCAAGTCGCCTTCATGTTGGCTAGAGTCTACAGAGAGATTGCTACTTGGTCTCGACATGGTTAAAGACACTTCGAAGAAGATTGATTTAATTAGGAGAAAATACGTACCTCTTATCCACATCTCTTTGATAGTAAATTTTGAATTTCCTATTTTCATCTTTAGTTTTGAATAGATTTTTTCCTTTAGTATCCTTTGGGAGGGTAGATCTTAGGATTTAACCTATGGACGGTAGGATTTGATGTAAGCATGTTACTAGAACATGTTATGTATAATGGACGCTAGTGGTTGCAAGTGTTTGCTAGTGGATACTAATGGCCGCATATACTTACACAAGGCACTATTATCTCTTAGGGATCGGCTTAACTAGGTCACTAGAGCATATGCATATGGATGTGTGCTCATTTGCATTTTTATTTTATTTCCATGGTTGCTAATAATGGATGATTATCATATGATTGTTGCATTTGGATGATGATTGTAGCACGCATGTAGAACTACCAGTTATCATTAGAAAATTTGCATTCATTTGGATACATAGCATGAACATGATTGCATAAAAAGGAGGTCGACTGTAACGACCCAGAATTTCTGTCATTTGAAATTCAAATATTTAATTGATTTTAAATATTAACAAGTGAGATTTGTAAGTCGAATAAATTTAAATTCGAATATAGTGATTTGAATTGTTTAATTAAATTGATAATTTAATATTTGATATTCCAGAAATAATTGATAATTGGGTTTAATGTGATTAAAAATGATTTATAAAGTTATATTAAATCATATTGGAGTTAGAATGATGTTTGTGAACTTTTAAAATTTGAATTAAAAGTCAAATTGTGAAAATTGAATATTTTAATATTTAATTGACGAGTGAAAATAGTCATTTTTCAAACAGTCTCGGATTTCGATGAAACCAGTTTCATCGGATCCGTAATGTGAAATTATTGTAATATTTCAATTTTCGTGTCAATCGGATTTACGGTTTGTCCGGGGCAAGTTAAAACGCATCGAAATCGTTTTTAATCGATTTGATTTAAATTTGATTGTTTATTTCCGTAACTCTCACATACGATCGAATTAGCTCCCGAAACATATTCCATTGTGTTCGTAACGCAGGTAAAACCTTAGAAACGCCAGCCAGCACGCTTCGTTTGGAGTTCAGAAAATTTTCGATGAATAGTGTTTTGAGGAATTTTCTATAAAAGGCCTCACTATCTTCTATTTTGCACAAACCCTACTCCATTTAGGTCAGGCCGCCATCCTCCTAACCAATGGCCGAAATCTTGTCTTCGTCTTCATCATTTTTCTTCAAATCCATTAACAATTATGAGAAATTATCAACTACAAACTCGTAGAGGGTGGTGAGATCTTCATATCCTACGGTTGTGATCGAGTTTCGTTGCACGGATTGACGGCAATTCTCGTTCAAATGCCAGTCGGTCGTGCATGCCTTTTGAGGCAATTGCTCAGCCGAGCTCGACGTGTTCTTGGCCGTGGGGAGCTCTCACGGTGGCCGTTCGAATGCCGGAGCCTGATCGGCGTCTCGTCGACGTACGTGGTCGCGTTAATTGACGAAGAGCGGCGGCCGAGATGGGTTTGTTGCGTTTAAAATCTGGTGGGAGAAGAAAGTGGGGGGACGGCCAGATTTCACCAAGCTGGAACGTGAGGCTCTGATCAAATCTAGTTTTAAAAATATAAATAAAATTGTGAAATTATTATATTATAAAATCGTATAAACTTTAAAACATTGTAACTTTTTCATACGAGGTCGAAAAATTACGAAACAAATTGCGTTGGAATCATTTCGACGAGCACTATGCAATGGAGCTGGTTTGGAGTCGATTGGAGATAGTGAAAATTTTGAGTAAAATTAAACGCGTGTTTAATTTTATTCGAAATAAAATACTGCAACTTTTATTGAACTCAAGGTGAGAACTTCTCACTCAATCGAATATTTGTTTCGATTTAAATTTTAAATAGTTAGATTTAAAATCGTTGATAGTGTTGATTGTGTGAATTGGATGATGATCGTTATTGGTTGCACTGTAATAGACCCTATACGCCGTATATTAAGCGGATGTTATTTATTAAAAACATATACCGCGATAATTCTACCGTGAAGTGGAATTGGTATTATATATGTATTTGGAGTTGATTTCCCGCATTATATAGCGGATGAGACCCTATTGCGTCGCATAATAGCGGATAGTATTTTATAAATCCCATATACCACGATATTCCACCTCGAATTGGATTGGTATTGTGCTAACATCTGTGGATGCAGGGAAACGGGTTGGAGGGATCCAACTGGATTCCTCAAACATTTGAATTTATTTCAATGTTGTGTGTGATTAATTATAATCGCCGTGTGATATATTTTGTGATTGGAATTGTTGACGGCTATAATTTAGCCAAATATATTATGGTATCGTTGGATACCATAAATAGATAAAAGTCTTATTTTTGAACCGTATTGAATTAAATTTCAAATTTTGGGAAAAGGGCTTAATAAACGGATTTTGGAAAATATTATTTGTAAATTGAAGAATTTATTTAAATTTGGATTTTTAAATAGATTTGAAGAGAAAAAGAAATTTATTTTAAAAAGGAAATAATTTGGAAATTCGTTGAAAAAAATTGATTTGGTGTTTTGAAATAAATTTGAAAATCAATTTGAAATTAATTGATTATATTTTTACCATAACTAGTAAAATTTATTTATAGAAATTTATCTGATTTAAATTAATCAGATAATTAAAGTAATCCTATTTATGGATGTTTGGATTACATTAGATGTTGAATTGTTTGATATCCCTGATATGCGATGCTTTGTGATATATCCTGATTTGTGTGTGATCTGTAATTTGTTTATCTGTGATATATATATATATGTTTGTGATCTGTGAATGAAAGATAAGCGTTATAGTTTATACCGCTTATCAAATATATTGTTATATTTGATCTGTGATGGTTGAATGTTGTTGCACTATTGTGTTAAACCCATGGACTACACAATACACACAAAAATGTGGATTTCACGTGGAAATCGGTTAAGTCACAGATTTTTATCAATTTTGAAAATTGAATTTCTGAATCCAAAATAGTTTTGGAATTGAAATTGAAAGTTTTGAAAATGAGTTTCAAAAATAAGAGTTATTTTAAATAACTTAATAAAAATTGTAATTTAAATCATTTGATTTAAGTTTGAATTCAATATTTTGAAATTGAATTCAATGATTTGGGAATTCTGGTCTAAAAGGATTATACAAGTGTAAAAGGGTGTTTATATGAATTTAAACGATTTTTTAAAAAGTGTTGTTGTGGAAATTTGAATTAAACCAAAGACAGTAACTTGTATAAATGAAATCAGATTTTTCCGATACGAAAATTATTTGTTTTCAAATAATAATAGCTTTCATAAAGTGAAAAGATTTCCAATTTGTATCGAAACATTTCAGGTTGAAATGAACTTTGTAAATAGTTTGGAAAAACTATGAATTAACATTTGTGAAGATGATTAAGCTTTATCTTGAAATAAAAGAGTATTTCAAATGGTGTATCTTTTATATTATAAAAGACTTGAATTGTGAATAGTTTTGAAAGCTATAAATTAAATCTTAATTTAAAGATTTAATGGGTTAATCAAATTGAAATGGAAATTGATTTGGAAATCTGTGAATGAATCTTTGTGAAACTGGGTAAACTTTGTGAAGTAAATCTTTTTGGTTTAAAGATTTAAAATGGTAATTTTTTTAAACCATTTAAAGGAAATGATTTGGGTAATAAGTTGTGACTTAATTGAAATCCCTATATCCATATGTTTTAAATATTGTGCTCACTATTCGGGTTAGCCGAGAAAAGACCTTTGTGTCATATAACCCATTCCGAATAAGTGATACGACGATATGGATCGTATTGAAGACCGGTGGTGAAGACCGGGTATTTGTGAAAACGATAGGATGACCTATCGATTGTCTCTGCACCGTTAGCTACGGTATAGAGATTTCCTTTGTGATGGGAAGTTCGATTGGGATTGTGAATACCCGGATTGCAAGGGCTTCTTCGGAAGTGCCTTCGGTTCTGTTCAAACCCAGAACAGACTTGTATGGTTACATGTCTGACATTACATTTTGAGATATAAAGCTGATTTCTTTCAAATACATTTATGTAGTTGAAGGTTATCAGTGATATACTCCCAATTTGGTAGTGTGTCATGCTGAGTGTTGTTGTGTGATGATTATTTATTGATCATTTGTTGATCAAAGCGTGGCTTTGTGAAAAAGCGTAGCTTTGTGGATGAGACCTCTTCGGACCTCACAACCCGGAAATGGTCGAAACAGGAATGATGCGGCAAGGTTATGAGGGTCGCTCCCTTTAGGGTATGTCATTTCCTTCTGGAAAAGGGTGGTATCAGGTATGGAGCCCTGGTATTTAACCTATGTGGATACTCCAATCTCATTTACTGTGTGATTGTTGTTTTGTTGAGGCACCTCGGTTAAAGGTCCCAAAGGACCGGGGGGTGGCATATTCGTGTAGTAGTTACCTGGTGTCAGAGGTAACCCGGCCTTGTGTTGGCAGAGAGCTAGTTAGTTCTCGGGATGTCCATCCAGAGGCGTACCCATGTGGCATAGGAAGTTCCTTAGCCTGACCATTTGTTGGCAATCCATCTTCCAATATGAACCTTGTAAGGTATTAGTTGTAGAACCTGCCATTTATTTATGGTGGTCACCACTGTTTAGATGGTAGCTATAGTAGGCATACAATAATGGTTGTATGTTGGCTAAGATTAATATTATACTTTCGAAATGTTTTTCTGCACTATGCACTAAAAATAATAATCCAATGATTTTGCGTAGTAAGCATGTTTGACTATCATAAGAAGAAACCTCCTCCAATTCTGCGTTTGCATTGTGTGTGTGGCGGGAGGTCTTATGGTAGTTTCATTTTCCAAAAGCATTGCGAATGTCTTTTACTTCCTTTGTTGTATTCTTTTGTGTTAATAACTGTTTTAAGTTCTCACACCAGTCACCATGACTGACCTGGAGTTTATTGTTCCTTTCCTAAACTCTGGGTGCCCATAATTTTCCACACGAGTAGCCTAGAGTCAGGTTATCAGGTCATTCTGTATTCAGGAGATGCTGTGGAGCTCAGTGGCGAGCTGGATGGCGAGACGTAGCATTTGTATATGATATTATTTATTCCGCTGTGTATTCTATATGAGGACAAGTTATATAACTGTCCAGTGTTGTATTGTTGTTGTAAACTCTGATGATGATGTAATGTATAAAATGATATAGTTCTTGATTTAAAGATTATTCATTTATCTATTATATGTTGTTCCGCTGCGATATGTGAGATTCTGATATTTTTTCTGTTGTTTCTTCTTTTTTTTCTTTCTGTCTTCTTCTACCTCTTCTTTTTAACCATAACAATTCGAGTTTTCGGCATTCGATTGCTCGGCAGTTGATACAGTGGACGTATTAATGTCGATTTTCGAGCGTCGAAAATCTCATTCGTTACATCGACTAAATCACTAGACTAACTAATCGTTTGCATTAGTTAGAGAATTGACACTACACTATTGCAAATATATCATGAATTGCATTAGAAAAACTTAAGGACAATGGATGTAATGGATGATAGTAGAGTAGTTGGGTCTAGAATTTGGATGAAAACATTTATTTCATTCTTCTACCCTTAGAGATTTTGGGGACGAAATCCTTTAAGGAGGAGAGAATGTAACAACCCGAAATTTAAGCTATAATAATTAATTAAATAATAAAATAACTTTGTGAAATCATCAGAATTAAGCCACCGGAGTTACACCATTGTGTCTGTGGTAATTGTTTGATCAATTTCCATATATAGATTGTCTAAATCGAAGCTAAAACGAAGGAGTTACGAAAGAAAGAAGAATTCAGAAAATAAAAAAGAAGAATATATATATATATATATATACATATATATATATATATACATATATATATAGGGTCAGGTCAACCCTAGGGTCAACCTTCCCCATAGATGGGTTAACCTATAGGTCGACCCATACCATACCAAGGTCGACCTGGCGGTCGACCCGCGCACGTACTTGGATGAACTTTCATCCAGTTTCGAATATGACGTGTTTTTCAATTTTAATTCAATTTTGTGCATTCGTGCTTCCATCCGATGGTTCCCAGCGAGCCTATGACGCGATTGCACCAGAATTAATCTTCAAATCCAACGGCCTGAGATCCTCAAGTGAAACTATAAATAAGACCCTAGGCATAGCTATTTTTCTCATTCAGATTTTCTCTATCTGGGTTCATTGCTTGAGGCTGGACCCTAAAAGGAATATTTTTCCAAGTAGAAGATGTTTTTAATTAAAATATTTTATACCCTAGAAGTGGATCCGGGAAGGCCAAGGAAAAGAGCTAAGGACCACATGTGAGTGTTTAAGTAATTATTTTAGATTTTTAATTGATTTAAAATAATAGGGTTTCCAATAGTTGTAGTTTTTCTACAATTTTGGGATAACCTTTATGCAAGTTTATTTATATGTAAATTTTAGAATTGCTTTCCGTATATTTTCTTTTAGCTATTTTATTTCAGTTATTTGCAATTATTTACCGTTATTTACAGTTTTCCCAACTATTTACAGTCATTTATTGTTATTTACATCTATTCCTTTTTAGCTGAAATTTAGTCTGTAAATGTTAGTTTCTTTTTATTCCCTTTTACGCGAATAGAATAAATAAAAGAGAATAATTCGCTAATATGAACTAAAATATAAGAACACTAATTTTACAAAAAACTAGATGTAAAGTAAGAAAGACTGTAATAAAAAGAAGATAGACCGAAATAGGAAAATTTAATACATTTGCAAGCATAATTATAACATGTAATTATAACTAAAAAGAGAAAATAGAAGAAATAGCAGAAGAAGATTATTTTTAAACTTAGACCTTGGGTTAAGTTAATTATAACACACAGGTTATAATTAGAGATAACATAAAAGACTTATTTTAAAACTTATAATTAAGTTAATAAGAAAGTATAGCCGAGATAACAGAAGAGGCTTATTTTAAGACTTAGGTTAAGTTAATAAGCAAATGGAGCAGGAATTACAAAAGAGGCTTATTTTAAAACTTAGACTAAGTTAATAAGCAAAGATAGAAGTAGGACCCGTACCGACAGCATTCCCCTTCAGTCAAGAACTGATGGTCTCACAATAGATTCGGTGAGGCTGGGACACGCTTATGCTGAAGTAATGGTAAATAAGTGGTCAATAGATAAAAGATCAAATCGGGGGATTTGGGCAAAGGGCGCAACTAGATTTTGTTTGTTAGGACCCGTATCCGACAGCATTTCCCTTTCAGATTAGGACTGATGGTCTCACAAAACACTTAGGTGAGACTGGGCAGGACCTTATCAGACTAGGACTGATGGTCTCACAACAGATCAGGTGAGGCTGGACACACTTATGTTGAAGCAGGTAAATAAGAGGTCAAATGATGGAGCAACATATTGTGCGAGCCGACGGTGGCCGATCATGCAGCCTCAGAGTAGGGATATAAGTCGCTATTGAGTTCCAAAGCACTAAACAGGTGTCTTTTTGCTGTGAAACCCACAGGATGGGACTAGCTCACAGTGGCACAACAGAGATAGAAGGCCGATCGAATGGTAGAATTAGGATTTTAGTCTAATTAAACTAGGATTGGGAT
Source organism: Allium fistulosum (assembly GCA_030737815.1). Classification (NCBI taxonomy): domain Eukaryota; kingdom Viridiplantae; phylum Streptophyta; class Magnoliopsida; order Asparagales; family Amaryllidaceae; genus Allium; species Allium fistulosum. The sequence continues at coordinate 860,862,843 of CM060906.1, forward strand.
TTCAGCCTAATCAAAGCAATTTTAGAAAAGTGCAAACAATCAAAACTATCTAAGCAAAGCAAACAGTTAAGCAGTATTTTATTCTAGCTTTATCTTTCTCTTTATTTCCTTTCATACTAGAACTGTTGCTAAGTCTATTATCTTTACCTTGCTTAAAAATACTAGTAGTTACTTCCACTCACCAGACTTTTAGTCTGACCCACTCCTCTATTTCCCCCCTCCCCCCATTTAGGCCAGTAGAGGCAGGGACAATAGATTTCAGCTTTCTTGGAGAGATATTCTTGGAGATTCTGCTTGTCGTCTTCTTCTTCTTTTTCAGCTTTCTTTTCATTTGACTTTTGGGATGTACTGGTACTTGAGGAGAGGGATGATTTTATGATTTTATTACTCTGATGTTGTGACTGAGATGGTATTTTTCATAAGACATGTGTATTTGGTATTTTGAGACATATTTGGCTTTATGACTTATTTATAAAGTTTCAATTTAATGAGTTCTATTTTAATGTTTCTGCTGTTTTTATCTATTTGTCTTGTGAATCTTAGTCTCTGTAAAGTTTTTAGCTATACCTATAACGTGCCATATTCTTTAGTGTGCTCCCTTTGGGTATACTAAGGAGTGTGGGGGTGTTTCACGTTGGATTAAGCTAGATTGAAGCAAAGCGGAAGGTATCTGATTTTGATGGCATTGTGGTTTTTGGGTTAGATCTCATCGACGACGACGAGTTAGGAGGTGGGACCGGTGGCGTAGGGTCAGCCTTGGCCAAGGGAGGCGATGGCAGGCATGCGAAGGCCGTAGGTGGCCTATGGCGATGGTGGCGTGCGGTAGAATGAGGCGGCCTAGGTTTGAGCAAGAGGGAATTAGGGGTTTTAGCATGATCAACGAGGATAATTAAGAGTCGGTTAGGTAATTAATTATATTATTTAATCTCGAAATTATATAAAATTAATATCTCACTTATACGAGGTCGGATTTGGACGCTATCTTTTGCGTTGGACTCATACCAATGTTATCTACGCATTGGAGTTGGATTTTTTTAATTTGGAGCTAGTACAATTTTAAGCAAAAATCGAATGCTGTTCAATTTTAGATCGAACTGGAATGCGAAAACATTAACTGAAATTTTGGTGAGTTTACACACCTTTAAATAAACTATACGACATCTGTATTACTATAGATTATTATTGAATGCTTGGATGATAGTTTATATATTGTTGTTTGATTGTTTGTTTAGATTTTATTCCCGCTTGGAAGCGAATGGTATAAATAACCATTGTTTTGCGGAGAACAAAATCAAGACGAAGTCAAAATGTATGTAGCGAATAGGTCGCTACAGAACATTTTAAAATACACATATATATTTGTGATTTACAGGAGAATTTGTAGAGAGACATTAATGGGTTTCTCGTCAATGTTGATTTACTTATATTTTTATGTTGCTTATATTGATATTTGGTTAAAATATTTATGACATACTGTTTGATTCATGTAAGTGTCGTTATAGCGGTTATCGCTATACAGCCACTTATGAAATATCATCTCCTTAAACTTTTGTGTGATTGAAAACCTGAGCTTGTATTTTTACAAAATAAATGTTTGGTCGTGTTTTTGCACTTTGAAAGTTGTTTAAACAATATTTTCAAGTATTTTGAGAATTTTGAAATAAAGGATAAGTTTTGTTTAAAATTTATAAAAGGAGTTATAAATTTGATGAATTATCTTTCAGGATAATTAATATTTTTTTAAATTTATAAAAAGATTATAAATTTGAGTAATTATCTTTTGGGGTAATTAATGTTGTTTTAAATTTATAAGAATATTATAAATTTGATTTATTTTCTTTCGAGATAATTAATGTGGTTTTTAATTTATAAAAGAGTTATAGCAATTATCTTTCGGAACGATTAACATTGTTTTAAATTTATAAAAGTATTTAAAATTGATTTATTATCTTCTGGGATAATAAATGTTGTTTTAAAGTTATAAATGATAGTTTATAAATGGCAAAATCTTTAAAAAGGAGTGTTTAAAAATAAAGTTAAGTGTAAATTGTTTTGGATTTATAGCGAACAATGTTTTAATGACAGCTATTTTTTACCCTTCTTTTTTATACACTTAGAAATACAATTTTCACCTTAAAAGAATACATTAAAGAGTGTTTTTAAACTGTTTTACAAATATTTGTGATATGGCAATCAAGCACAAGTGTGACTCAAATGTTTTAAAAGTTTAATTCTTTATTGAAAATATTTAGTCTTACACTTATTACTAAATGTTGAGGAAACTCATGCTATTCTTAAAGTTAAGAATGTTGTCTTGACAAGGTGGGAAGCAACACTGTCTATACTTGTCCGACTTCATTGTTTTCCCCGGGTTAGCACTAGTTTCAGATCGAAGAGTTATGATAAGTGTAAGAGACTTAATTTTCATATACGACCATATTGTTATTCCCGATAATTAATTTATTGACCATCGATCCTGCTATCTTCTTTGTGTTCGTCTATCTAAGATGATTTGTTCTTCGTTGAAGTACTCCAACTATTCTCAAAGTTAAGAATGTTGTCGCGAGTCATGAGTCGTGAGTCATGACAAGGTGGAAAGCAGGATTGTCTTTATTTGTCCGGTTTCATTGCTTTCCATGGGTAGTACTAGTTTAAGATCGACGATTTAATGCACATTTGAGCATTGTTATCCTTTATCGAAAATGACTAAATAAAAAGTGAGTGGGGGCTATGTGGGGTTGCTCCCATTAGGATATTATCACATCTACTCAAGATTTGTTTCGATTGTATGTGCACGGAGATGTGAAATAGTCGGATACTTGGTAAGGCTGGCGAGGTCAGGTTTGGAGGTTTCCCAGAGCCATCGATGTTCTCTAGTATATTTTCTAAAGGTATACTTTCGGTAAAGATGGCGTACCCTCCTAGTCATTGTTTGAAAAAAAATTCCTTTTCCTTATTTGATTCAAAATTTTGAATTGTTTTCTTAATTTCATCGAGAGTTGTCTGGAGCTCTTCTAGATGTTTAATTATTTATGTCCATTTTTAAGTTTGTATTTTGATCTTGTTAACACCCACTCTTTCAAGTTTGGGTTTTGTTCTAATTTGTTTCCATTCTTTCATGTGGGGATGTTGTTCTTGTAAGGTAAAACCCGTTTCGTGTTTAATGCGTTGTTTGACGGCCAAATCTCTATTGGTTTAGAAAATTAGCTGAAAAATTATAATTATAATTAACCGCAAGCACTTGGCATACAATTTTAGTACGTGGCGAGTATGGGTCGATCCGCAGGGAATTGTTTAGGTTTTAAAATTTCTATTCAATCAAATTAAACCAAGAATTTGAAGTGTGATTAACTTAAAAAAATGTAAATAAACTAGCAAAGAAAATGTATAAAAATATGAGAGTTTGAAGGCAATTTAGAGGTAATTTCCTTCTCGTGATCACATAAATCAACATATATGAATTATGATCTCTCTTTTGGTCATTAGTTAGTTTAGTTGATGTGTTTATCATAAGTATAGAATATTTGTGCTATTAATTAGCCCAATATAAACCATCAAACTATAACACAACCACTAAACTACTTTTTAACTCTCGTGAAAATGATAATGAACTTGAAAATAAAATCTATTCTAAGCATGATCTATTAACTATTGATTAGAAATATAGACCATCAAATTTTGATTTTAATATTCACTTCATTACCATAATCATATGTAGATGAAGAGGTCATTTGTGTTTTTTATTATTTTAAGCATAGCATGTTTGGTGTTAACAACATAGGCTATCAAATTCAAAGATAAAACAACAAAGTTTTACCTATTCAAACATTGTCATTAAGCACAAAAAGAGATCAAAAAGGAGCAACATGTTGAATCTACATGATTAAGAGAGCTTCATTACACCTAAATTGAAGGGGTTTACCCTTTCATGTTTGTTATCATTTCAACAAATGTAGCATTCAACATGAAATAAAAACAAGAAGAAAATGCAAGCTAGGTAAAAAGAGAGCTAATTACAATGAAATAAAAGTTAATCTACTTGCATAAGAAATGAAACTAAGCTACTAACATAAGAGGAAAGAGAGCATGTAAATAGTAAAGAACATGAATTAAAATTACATAAAATAAGAAAATTACATGAAAGAAGAAAAATGGCTAAGTAGCCATGAAAAAGAAAGATAGCTTACATTTATTTTTTTGAGTCTAAAACTAAACTACCTAAAAAGGAGGCTCAAAGGCTAAGACATTAATTACATGATTATATGGGGTATTTATACAAGCCTAAAACCCTAATCATATTTTTGGGAACTACCCAAACTACCCCTCTAGGAAGTGTGGCCACCAAGTTATCATTAGCATGAGATAATCCTCCATTTAAATGTGCATGAAACTTTTAGCTCCACTAACTTGTGCATTAGCTTCTAATTGTAGATTAAGGTAAGTGGGTAGGTGGGGCCCTCTGTAATACATGGTTTGAATTATTTCAATCTTCATTTGTTTCCTAATTCTTATGCATGCATGTCTTCATGAAGCCTATTGTAATTTCCATCCAATTTTCCTACAAATAAAAATAAAACGTGGAAATAAATATTCTCAAATTAATATATGCACAAAAACGACCATTTTACCCCTATATGAGATAAATAAATGATGATTTGAAAATAATTGAAATATTGGTTTAAACATGTTAAAATACCCTATATGCTCATTTATTTAATTAAATTAGATTAAGCATGGAAGTAAAAATATGCATATTTCGTGCACATCAAATACCCCCACACTTATCTTTTTATTCGTCCTCGAATAAACTAAAACTAAGATAAATCTGTTTTCGTAAGAAGCACGATTGCATTGAGCGTATGCAACAAACCATTAAACTTTTATGTGTCCCTAGTAGGACGAGTGTTGTCTCATGAGGGTTTTCAGCGGATGCTACCCACAAAATCCAAATGCAACATGAAAATATATACAAAATGAAAAATTCCTAAATGCAAGATTTATTTACAAAGAGATGAACGCAAGAGTTTGAAAATATTCACAAATGAAGAATTTACTTTTAAATTGGCACGAATAAGTTAAATATAAGTTCTGGTCATTATCAAGAAATTTAAATCATTTTAATCGTCAAAACATCTAATAAAAATTAAGTTATCATCACAATTAAACTCGAGTTTAGCTAGTTGTTTCAGTTGATAACATAGTGCAACTATAAAATGGATCCTTAGTTGATTTTCAAAGTTTATCAAAGTGGTATTTCTATTTCTTTTGAATAACAAATCGAATCAAATAAGTGAAAATAGTGCTTGGATTTCAATTGCTTGCTCTCTCTTATTTGAAAATTTTATTGATATTAATATTATTTACATATGCCTAACTCAGAAAACTAAGGCTAGACATATTACCTATGCACTGTCGTGCGGGCTTACATGAGGGGAATACAGAGCATGGCGAGTGAAGACACAAGTGCGAACAACTATCGACTGTAGGCATTATTATTAATGAAAGAATTTTTATATACATACACCTAACTAAGATAAACTAAGGCCAGATATACCGATCGTTCACTGCCTTTCGGGCTTATGTGAGAAGGGTATAGAGCATGGCGAGCGAACACACTTGCGTGTAAACAAATGACTCTAGGTGTTAATAATAAATATATACAAAAAAAATTTTTTGTTATATAGTTTTTTTTTGAAGAGAGAGTTTTGTAAAATCAACTTAGCACCATTGAACTTAGAAGATAAAAAATGTTATATCCTTTTCTTTAAATCCACCACTTTTTAAACAAAGATTTCAATTAGGATATACTTCATAATTATCACCTATGAATCTTCCTATATACTAGTTAAACTAGAGTTTCTTGTAATCAAACTTTATGTTTACTTTTGTTGAGACAAATAAATTTTCAGAAATTTCAATTTTATAACCAAAACCATATATTTATCCTATAGTGTTTTTTCAAGTGTAAATCAAAAGGCTAAAAAGAAATTTTAGTTTTTTTGTTTTTTTTGGGATTATTTTTTGTTTTAAATTTTTGAGTTTTGGAAGGGAAATGAAAAAAAAATAACCATGAAAAATCCAAAAGAAGATGAGATTCCCCCCACACTTGATTTTGATTGTATCCCCACAGTCAACCCAAGTGAAAGGAGAAAAATAAAATAAAAATAAAAATATGACCAATATTTACATGAAAGGATCGTTATTTACACAATATGAGAAAATATGATGTTAAAGAATAAATGAAACGGTCTTCCAAAGACCAATTCATTTGTCTTGTCAAGTATGAGAGACACAGCTTAAGCACAGAAAACCAAACCATAAAGATTTCAAGGTTGAATGTTGATTTGGAAAAACGAATGTCGTTTTATTAAAAATCACGTGAGCTGTTTTATTTTTGATGATTTTTGGGGTATATATAATGATTGATTGAAGTTCAAGTTTATTTTCACCAAATTGAAATTCAAGCTTATCATTGCAAACCACTTCAGAATTATCAATTTCAAAATCAAAATGGTGATTTAACTCTTCCCCTTCAAAATTTAACAACTCATTTTCGAAGAGTCCAAAGAATTCGTGTTCACTAAATTCGTCTTCCTTTGTTGGACTATCAACAACTTCATTGCATATCTCAAGTTCAAAATCCAAAGTTGTTATATTCAAATTTTCAATATCGGGAAAATGAAGATCGAATTTTAAATTTAGTTCCACACTCTCAAAAGAATTGAAATCCAAACCAATTACCGTACTTTCAACAACTTCATTAAGATTGTCATTTTCAATTTCAAAAGTTGTTATTTAAAAATCGTCAATTTTGGTAAAAGATGGATTATTATTTGACCTGTCACACGTTGGGATTTTATTTTGTTACTTATATTGTTTTAGATATATTTCAAACATCAAATCCGTGTGATCATTATGAATTTCGTTCATTTGCTCAACAAAATCAAATTTATAATTATTAACTTGAAAATTTTCACTTTGAAATTGTTGAGAACAAAAAATTTCACCATCGTTGAAACAACTTCCATTGCCAAAATCATTTAAATAGTGATTTCCATTTTGATTTTTAAATTCATTTTGGAGTTCGAAATTGAATTGCCATGGGTTATAATCGAAATCATTTGAATTTTGAAGTGAATTAAAATTTTGATTATTTTGAAAACTTTGACTTGAGTTATTGCACAAACATAAATTACACAAATTATTTACCATTTGATCATTTTGTGTAGAGAGTTCAAGTAAAGACGAAATCATTTCCATGCTTTTTTCAAGAGTTGAGGGTTGGTCCTCATTTTGAAAATTTTATTGTTCGAAATTCGAATAGTTTGTACAATAGTTGTCATTAAAATATCCAAAAGAATTTGGAGTGAAATTATATGGATTATATTGATTTTCACAACTATCGTAAGATTCATGTGAATAGGGAAATTCAGACATTTTCAAGAATGTTTTTTTTTGATTTTTTATAAAGGAAAACTATTTACCAAAGGGAATTTTTTAAAAAGGGAGATTTGATTTTTTTTATATGTTTTTTTGGCTTTGAAAAGATTTTTTTTGGCTTTTTGGTTTCCTAAAAACTAACTTAAAATATTTTTTGGATTTTTTATTTTGATTTAAAAATTTCAAAAGAAAGGATTTAAAAACTAAGTTAAGGAGTATTTATAATTTTTTTAGTTTTTGATTTTAATTGTTTTATAAATATGCATGAACTAATGAAACTAAATGAATCAAGGTTTAATTACAGATTTTCTATCCTAAGTAGCTCCTAACCAAAAATTGTATAATCACACTTTGCCTTAATCCAATAAGGTAGTTCTCAGCCAAGTAACGGACATGATTTATCGGTGCATCACGAATCACCTTAGCAATGCAGTCGAAGGTTTAAGTACCTTCAGAGAAACGACCACTAAAATATTTATGAATCACCGTAATATTTATAAATGGTTATTGCTCTACCATAGCCTAGACACCAAGAAATTAAATTATCGAAAGAGGATACCATGTCAATATAAAATTAATCCCTAAGTAAGCTCGTGACACCCTTAAGATGTCTAACCATTATTATTAGTCAAGTTCTAAGATGAAATGCAAAATTGAAATTAAATGTGTATCAACAATGCAACTATGAATGAAATTTTTTTGTGTGATTGTTTTTGAATTTTTTTTATATAAATGCAAACGCAAGCAACCAACAATGCAGACTAAAACTAGAGATGAGAGCACGATACTAGAGCATGCAGAATTATTAACAAATTTATTTTAAAGTGGCAATTTTTTATATATATAGCAAGCAAAGCAGTTGTTTAGCAAGCAGTTCCTCCTTTTTGATTTTCTACAACCTGAAATTAAAAACACGATATATATACAGTTTATATATATATAAATCAAAGAAGAAACTAAAACAAATGAAAAAAAAACAAATTAAACTAAAACAATTGAAAACAACTTAAAACCCTTTTTTTAAATCATACAAAATTAAACTAAACATGAAAAAGAGAGTTGAAAACGAACAACAAATTAAAACAAAACAAAACTTAAAACAAAACTTTTGAATTAAACCCAATTATTTAAATCAAACAAACCCTTCTTTTTTTCTTTTTTTTGAATAAAGGAAAACAAGAAGAGGTTTTAACAGAAGAAAATAAAAGGTTTTAAAATAAAAACAGAACAAAATACTCAACCAAACCCAACAAGTAAAGCCTAATCACCCAACTTAAAATAATTGTACTAATAACAACTTCACGAATTCATTAAACTCATCGATGTAGAAATCAGTAAACAAAATATCATCCTAGAAATTAAAATTGTTATTTTGAAATTCAGCTTAGGGTTGCAATCGGGAAACGAAAGCTCATCTTGGTTCGAGAATTGCGGTTAGTTACGTTAACAGCTGCGGGGTTTGTGGATTATGAGTCGAGGTTGGCAATTGCAGATTTGGGGATTGTTCGATGCTCGTTGCTGAGGTGAAAGTCGCGATGTTGGAAGTTGCGAGTGGTGAAGGGAAGTATAACTACAGTGGCAAGTATGTGGGTGGAGTTATTTTGAAGACGGTAGGGGATGGTCTGGGGAAGGGGTAGACGGTGAAGTGACGAACTGTTTTGGCAATATAGAAGGGTAGTTGCTGGCACGGTGGTCAAAGGCTGTGAGTTGTGATGGTTATGATGGGTGGTTGTATGAGAAGTTGATGAAGCGGAGCAGTTTGGTGATAGAGATGGTTGTTGTGTGGTGGCAGTGATATGTGGTGGAGTGGCAATTTGTTGTGATGGAGGTGTAACTGTCAGGAGAATAAGAAGGCAATTGACATAGTTTTGAGATGTCTAAAGCAGTGGAAGTTTTTGTGACGCCCCACCTCTATACCCACGCTAGACAAGAACACTACGGTGTAATGCTGTCGACTAGCACGGAGAATAAGGCTGTTGAGGAGCGACCATCCATGTAATTTCTTTGTGCGAGCACTGATATGTCAGATAGTATAGCATGCACTTCATTTAAGGAGGAAGCCCGACATACCGATACAAACTCAAAGCTATCACACAGTGGCTATATATAATCTTCGGAAACAAATATAGAAATAAACATAACACAAATCAGTCACAGACATCCATATCACAAAGGCGGAAGAAGATATGAATATAACACATAAAAGTGTACATCAGAGTAGTGGTCTGAAAGATCCACGATAATACAAAAGAATAGCTACAAGCTACACAAAAGAATAAGTATACATCACGGAGTCTATATCTCAAATGTATACAACAAAAACTACAAATCTAAGTAGTTAGCCAAAAAGTCAGAGTAATCCCAGAAGAGAAGTCAAGCAGAAGGACCTGTAACATCTCGGTCTGACCCGAGTATTATTTATAAGAAAATAATAAATGGATCAGTCTAGCTATAAATATCAGATGACATGATATAGAATAAAAGATATGGCATAGACATGTAATAACCATAATGGCATACTACAATAAGTATGTAATTGAAAATAAACAAGAGATTAATAAATATCACAAGAATCTTCTCAAAGATAAAATGGGGTATCATACCCTAAACTTGTATTCATAACAAGTCAATGACACACAAATTCACCAATGCACAAAAATTGATAAAACTTATCAATGGAAATCACGAAAATTGGTGAAGCACAAAATTCCAGAAATCATCACAAGAAATTCAGAAATCACAAGAAGGGGGAGGCCTATCACAAGAACGGGAGCATGAAAGCTCACCAACACGTGTATCACAAGACGGAAAGCTATTCCATGGTTGCTAACCATTTTCACTAGAACGACCCGAAGACCATGAGTCAAAACTCCACTAAAATGGCCCGAAGACCATGGGGCGCTACCCCATATATGTGAGTAGAAACATCACACAAACGGGGGCTAGTCTCCCTCGCAGTCAAAGAGACATCGCACAATTGCTAGTCTAAATCACAAAAATGATCGTCATGATCATCAAGAAGTGTCAATTACACTAAGCTAGTAAATATATGAGTTTAGCTTCATGTCCCATAACCACTAGCTTAACTTAAATATTTACGAACAAACAGTAGATCTTCACTAGGAAATTGTCACAAAAGGTTCAATCGAACAAGTCCAAGAATTAACCGACGAAGTAAACGCAAGCGTTTCATACCACCTGTTTTACTAAGCCGTTTAATTAGATTTCTCATCCGAGTGAGCTAAAGGTTTGTATATACTAATAGATTAGAAAACGGTTTTATAAACGAGTTTGGTATTGAAAATAGAGTTGAAATCGTTTTGATGAAAGAGTTTTGATATTTACTACTAGTATTGAAACCTTTATATTTAAAGTGACAAATCACAAAAATGATTGTAGAACAATCAATCACCAAAATTCTCATTCAAAGACGTGAATAAAATCCAAAGAAATCGATAACGAATCCACCAAAATGGATATTCCCAAAAATCACGAAGAAAATGTCATCAAAGCAGATAATAAATGATAACAATAAAAAGGGAATCAACACGAATCGATTAAAGTTGGAAATTCAAGCTCAATAGGCAAATAGGCAAAAGACTGCAGATTCAGACGTCTGAAATCAAGGATTCAGACGTCTGAATCTGGAAAATAAAATATTTTCCAGAACAGAATTCAGACGTCTGAATACTTGATTTCAGACGTCTGAAATAGGCACTTTTTGGCCTATTTCCTTTCTGGTTCAAAACGAACCAATTCAGACGTTTGAATCTGGGAATAAAAATCTTCCCAGTAATAATATTCAGACGTCTGAATCTAACGTTTCAGACGTCTGAAACTAGGGTTCAGGGCATTCCCTGAACCTAGACCAAAAATGGCCAAATGAATACCGAAAGCGATCGATCGAGCGACAACGACTAAGGATTTACGCCAAGCGACAACCCAGCCTTAACGGCTCTTCGACACGCCTCAAATATCAATGTCTAGATTTTGATTTCAAAACACCAAAAATTGGAATATACACCAAATCAATCCAAACCAAAATCAATTGCACAAGAATAAGTGTTAGGAATTCATACCTAACAATCGAAGATAATTATAGACTAAGATGTGAGATAAAAATCTCACCTTTTCACAAAATCAATGAAGAAGAAGCTATAGAGCAATGGCAAGGACATTCACTCTTCAATTCCAACTCAACAAGCTTGAATCTAAGCTTAAAAGAGAAATATTTCCTAAATTAGGTTTAGGGAATTTCTGAAATTGAAAGGAGAATGAGTTGGAGAAGATGAAGAGGATGCTTACCAATAGCTTCTCTTTGAATTTGGAGCTAGAAGAATGATTTGCAAATGAACTAGGGCTTGGAGTTTTAATTTCCCATTCCACTCTCCATTTTTTATGAAGCTTAAGTGTTAGGAAATGAAAGTGAAGTAATGAAGAGGAGAGGGAGTGGAGCTTGAGTTAATGAAACCAGAATTGGGCAAATGGGCTGAACCAAACCCTAAGTCCAAAGTGAAAAAGTAGCAAAATTCTACTAACTCCAAACATATCGAAGCTTATACTCAAAAAGGTCACAAACAACATTTTGAACTCAATGGAAGTGGTCTCGAGTCCTAATTCGACTGTTTGCAAAAAGTAGCTTTTCGGACTAAAATCCGACGAACGATGAAATATTTAAATAAAATATTTAAATATAAAATCGACAAATATGCGGGTTGGTACAGTTTTGGTAGAGGAGGTAAGTTGTAGTTGCAGTTGAATGTGAAGTAGGGTGAAATGTATGTGGTGTGGTCTGGGATTGTGGTTGATGACTAACAGCAGTGTGGAAGTGATAGCTTATGGATGAAGAGGGGTTCAGGTGATTGTAATGTGACAGACTTGTGGTGATAGAGAGGAGGCAGTGGCTTGGATGTACACTGAGGTGATTAAGGCAGTGTGTTTGGGTTTGGGTTTGTGCAGGCATGTGACAGTGTAGGCAATTGAGGCAGTGGATTTTGTAATGGTGACAGGGGCAGCATTGGTCAGACTTGCAAAAACATGCAATGCATAGAAGGTTTCAAGTGCATAGGCTGGTGACATAGGTATGTATGGTTTTAACAGCGATGGATGAGAAAACGGTGCACAGGGAGTGTTGGATTTCTAGTCAGGGTGAATTGGAAATGTAGGTTGCAGTTGGGCGATGAAGTAAGATGAAGTGTAATTGGTGGAGGAAGTGAAGTGGCAACCACCAAGGCAGTGCATGGTGTTGTCCGGTTAGAGAGGTTGGAGGAACCGTAGCAACCATGGGATGGTGAAGTGAATTATGAGTTTGGGTTGTTCGATGGTCTGAGGAAATGTCAATGACTTTGGGATGATGATGAACAAGTTGTAGTAGGAGTTTGTGGTGAATGTGGGGTAGATGATGGTCTGATGGAGATGAAGTTATATGGTAAGTGGTGAGAATGGCACAGAGGCACTATGTGCAGGCAGAGGTGATGAGGATATGCGGCAGAGAGGTGATGTATGGTGGATGATATGATATTGTGCAAGCATAGTTTTGATGTGCTTTGAAATGGTGGTGCAGAACTATGTGTAATTTAAAGTTTTTGAGGTATGTATAAGTGGTATCAGTGGTATGTATAAGTGGTATGTATCAGTGATGAAGATAAGTGATGTGAAGTGGGTATTTGAGGTTGTAGCGGTAGTTGTATTAATGGTAAGCAAATGTATGCAGAGGCAATTGAAGAATGTAGCAGTGGGAAGTCTGTGTAGGAGTTTGATGTGGTTAATGTGAATTGTGAACTGAGTAATGGTTGTGTATGGCTATTGTAGGAGGGGTTGGAAGCAATGAGATGGTTTTCAGGTGGACAGAGGGGAAGGCAGGTGGTTGCCATAGTTTTCAGTGGTATATAGGGTTGATGGTTTGCAAGGAGACAGTGAAGTAGCAATGAGACGGGTTGATGTTATGAATGCATGATTGGGGTGGGTGACTGACAGGCAGTTAGGTAGTTTGTAGGCATTGGTGAGGATGTTTATATTGCAGTGAAGGCAGGGGATTATGTGTGCAATAATGCGGGTTGTATTGTCAGTGATAAGAAGAAGGGCAGAGAGGAGAAGTGGCAGAAATGCACTGATGAAATGGTGCACACTGGTGCACAGGGTGGATGGCAGTGAAGCACTGTATGGTCAGTGGAAGCAAGGCAATATGTACGTGGGTGAACTATTGGATGAAGGGGTGGGCAGCAGGTTGCTAGTTTGTGGTTGATGGGAGGTAGTAGTACAAGGATTGGTGAAGACAATGCAGAAATGATGAGCTAAAAAAATGCACACAGTGAAATATGAAAATTGTAACAGTGAACAGTAACTCGGTGAAAATGTAATGCACAGTGCTGTGCACAGTAAATGCAATGCAAATAAAAATGTAATTCAAAAATAGAAATTGAAAATGAGAATGAAAATAAAATATATATTTTTAATTGTGTATGTTTTTTTATATATGAAAATGCAAATGGAAAAAGAAAAGCAACAAGCACCAAATCAAACGAAAACAAAAATCAGATAAACACACAACAATTTTTTTTAAATGCAAGTTAACACACAAAACAAACACACAATCAAAATCAAACAACAAACAATTAAAAGAATAGAAATAAAAATCAAATTAATTCCCTGGCAACGATGCTACAAACTTGTTTGACGGCCAAATCTCTTTCGGTTTAGAAAATTAGCTGAAAAATTAAAATTAAAATTAACCGCAAGCACATGGCATATAATTTTAGTACGTGGCGAGTATGGGTCAATCCGTAGGGAATTGTTTAGATTTTAAAATTTCTATTCAATCAAATTAAACCAAGAATTTGAAGTTTGATTAACTAAAAAAATGTAAATAAACTAGCAAAGAAAATGTATAAAAATATGAGAGTTTGAAGGCAATTTAGAGGTAATTTCCTTCTCGTGATCACATAAATCAACATATATGAAATTATGATCTCTCTTTTGGTCATTAGTTAGTTTATTTGATGTGTTTATCATAAGTATAGAATATTTGTGCTATTAATTAGCCCAATATAAACCATCAAACTATAACACAACCACTAAACTACTTTTTAACTCTCATGAAAATGACAATGAACTTGAAAATAAAGTCTATTCTAAGCATGATCTATTAACGATTGATTAGAAATATAGACCATCAAATTTTGATTTTAATATTCACTTCATTACCATAATCATATGTAGATGAAGTGGTTATTTGTGTTTTTTTTGTTTAAGCATAGCCTGTTTGGTGTCAACAACATACGCTACCAAATTCAAAGCTAAAACAACAAAGTTTTACCCATTCAAACATTGTCATTAAGCACAAAAAGAGATAAAAAAATAGCAACATGTTGAATCTACATGATTAAGAGAGCTTCATTACACCTAAATTGAAGGGGTTTACCCTCTCATGTTTGTTATCATTTCAACAAATGTAGCATTCAACATGAAATAAAAACAAGAAGAAAATGCAAGCTAGGTAAAAAGAGAGCTAATTACAATGAAATAAAATCTAATCTACTTGCATAAGAAATGAAACTAAGCTACTGACATAAGAGGAAAGAGAGCATGTAAATAGAAAAGAACATGAATTAAAATTACATAAAATAAAAAAATTACATGAAAGAAGAAAAATGGCTAAGTAGCCATGAAAAAAAAGAGAGCTTATATTTATTTTTTTGAGTCTAAAACTAAACTACCTAAAAAGGAGGCTCAAAGGCTAAGACATTAATTATATGAACATATGGAGTATTTATAAAAGCCTAAAACCCTAATCATACTTTTGAGAACTACCCAAACTACCCCTCTAGGAAGTGTGGCCACCAAGTTATCATTAGCATGAGATAATCCTCTATTATCATTAACATGCATATCTTCATGAAGCCTATTGTAATTCCATCCAATTTTCCTACAAATAAAAATAAAATGTGGAAATAAATATTCTCAAATCAATATATGCACAAAAATGACCATTTTTCCCCTATATGAAGATAAATAAATGATGATTTGAAAATAATTGAAATATTGGTTTAAACATGTTAAAATACCCTATATGCTCATTTATTTAATTAAATTAGATTAAGTATGGAAGTAAAAATATGCACATTTACGTGCACATCATGATCTCATAGAATTATTATATGTTCACCATATTTCTTGAGTTTTCTAACGCTGGTTTTCTAGACTAATTCGGGTGTTATTTTATTATAATGCTAAAGTCAGATCGAGTTTTCCAGGTTGTCATTGATAGAACATGAATCTCATAGAGTAGAGCTGGATGTTCACCTGCCGTAGTATTTTTATTTTCCGCTTTATTATTATGTATAACCATCAACAATTGTAAGGTCGAGAGGTTATAACTGTCCAGGCTGAGGAGGTTTGTTTTAAACTCTAATATACTATGTATCTCAGAGTAACGGCTCTTGTTGTCTTTGTTATATTATATGTGATCATTCCGCTGTGAGATTATGTTTTCCCTTTTCAATTTTTTTCCTTTTACCCTAACAGTCCACCTATTTGGTACTTGGATGCTCGATATTTGAATACCGTGGATGTACTAAGTGCCGACTTTTGAGGGTCGAAAAGGCAAGTCATTACTTTCGTATCAAAGCTGAAGGTTAAGCAAGAACCTTGGCTTTGGTGGGGTAAATTCATTTGAGATAGGGTAAGTGACACCCTAGAATGAGTTGGTATTATATATACGAGAGGGTATTTGTTATTGCAATAAAAAAAATTGTGCTAATTGGTCTGTTCAGTTTTTTATGAATTCTGGTCGAGATGTGGGATGCCATGATGTCGATAGGAATTTCTAAACACTTGTACAAGGCAAACAGACACGATATTGATTTTTGAAAGTCTGGTAAATGAAATATTTTACCTAGGATTATATATTTTATATATACAAAAATTAAGTTTCAAATTTATATAGTTATTTATGGTGTGTTTGTTTGTTAGAAAATGACAATGTTTCTTTATTATCACTATTTTTTGATTTGTCATGCTCGGATAGTTTAGGAGCATTGACTATTGTCTGCTGATTGTTGATTTATGCTCGACCAGTTTATGAGCATTTATTTTTTTGAGAATTATGAGTTCATTAAAACGAACCCCTTCTGAATTAAGTTTCATAGTTTGACTATAAGGTGTATGGTGAAAATGTTAAGTTAAAAGTCATCTTTTAATACAATTGTTTAATTTAATCTAAATGGGAAGATAAGACATTTAGAGGATAAATATCTGTGAAAGGTTTATTATAATAAAGGAAAGTTGTTATAATATAAGATGATTTTAAAAACGTACTAGTATGGTATATAAAATGATTTATAAAAGGTGGTTTATAGGTAAAAAGGGTTTTTGAGAATCTAA
Source organism: Allium fistulosum (assembly GCA_030737815.1). Classification (NCBI taxonomy): domain Eukaryota; kingdom Viridiplantae; phylum Streptophyta; class Magnoliopsida; order Asparagales; family Amaryllidaceae; genus Allium; species Allium fistulosum. Next base: position 860,879,664 of record CM060906.1, read on the forward strand.
ATCAAGGTATTGGTTGAAATGATTTCAAAAAGATTATTGAGAAAGGTACTAATGGTATTACTTAAAAGTATTTATAAGTATAAATATTTCAAATAGAATTTTTATGAAAGATACATTTTCTTTGGATAGTTCGAGGAAAACATCTCGATTAATTTTGTGGTAACCTGAATAATCTTCTAAGTAATAATCTAATGTTTGCTTAGGCAAATGTTGTAGTGCATTTAGTAAATTATTCTCTTTATCATTGTGCGATTGAAATGAGCATGAATCCGAACGAACCCAAAGTGAGTGTTAGTGAATAAATTGTTAAAGTTATTTTATGTACAAAAATATATGTAGTATGATTTCAAAAAGGATTTTGAAACAGAAACTGGGTATTTAGTTCTTGAGTTTCTCTGAAGGAAATTAATTTAAAATAATAGGTATTTTGATAAAAGAATGTTTTAATAGACGAAATTTCTAAAACTCTTGGATAGAAAAGAGATAATTTAACTCAAGTTTTTAAATGGGATAAATTGGATAGGAAGGTTTCAATAAGCATTATTTTATTAAAACTTAGTTTTTGTTTAAACATCTAAATCAGATAAACTATTTGATGTTATTGGACTGACTAATAAACATCTTTACCTCAGGGATGTCTAAGGAAAGTAGACTTTAGGATTGAGTTTGAATAACAACATCCTACTCTTCTATGCTACTTATCGAACCAAATAGGCAAAGAGGTCAGAGTAGTCCCCTCAATTTTCCGACCTATATTTTGTTTGAGCCTTCATTTGAATGAAATGTGAAATGAAAAATTGACATTTTGTATATATGCTCTTATGATGTAGAAGAGTATTATACAAGTAAATAAAGGTGGACTAAGTTTTTAATTTAATGTTTTATAAGGATGTGTCTTTATAAAATGTTTATAAACTTAAGTGAAAATTTAAGGAGTAATTCATAAATAATTTTAGTATTGAATAAATATATAAATGAAAATGAAAGTGATTTAGAAAAATATTGGTGTATTTAAGAAACCAATAAGATTATGTTTGTAAGTTATACGAAGGTGATTTTATTTGCATGGTTCTTTATCTAGGATTCGAGTACATAACTTCAAGGTGATTCACACCAATCCGGAAAAGGATTTCTCACTTGATTTTTGATAGGGAACACTTGATTCAGATTCTTGATATGTACTAAGTTTTTGTGTCATAATATATGGCTATGTAAGGAGAACAGAGGTTTCTAAACAAGGAACCCGATCAAAGTCCATACTAGGCAGGTCGACTGAGAAATACTAGTTTAGAAGTAAAGTTTATGTATCTGAGCAAGTGGTCAGATCAGATATTGCATACAGATGATTTATATATATCATACGAGTTTGAGTATATTTGTATGCTTTGTGATGTAGCTTAGGAAAGTTTAGGGAGTGACTTTCAATTTTATTTGAGGTAGCTTAGATAATCTTCTAAGCAATAACCAAAGGCTGATTAGCATGATGGAATGCTTAGGAAATCATTTATATCCTTAGATGATCGAGAAAGTTGTGAACCTAAGAAAAAAAATCTAAATTTTGTTTGTTAAACATTTAACATTTTAAATAATGTTAAGTGATAATTTATTCCTTTATGGAATTTGAATTGATTGATGGTGTGATTTTAAATACTATGTTTTAAAAAGCCTGAATTTATAAACAAAGGATTTTTAAGTTTTTTACTAGGACTTAAATCCCAGTGCTTTTGAAAAGTGATTTCGAAAGAATTTGTAAAAGTAATAATAATATTATTTTGAAAATTTTGGTGAAGTATTATTATTTCAGTATATTTGAAAAGTATTTGTAAAGTGATTTTTCAAATATTTTGTTATGACTAAATTTAGGCGATTAAGGGTTTTTTGATTTGGAAGACTCCCTATGTATATTTGTTTACTCTAGTTATTGTTTTAGGAGGAACCGAAATACCATTGGATGCTCCATGTTGTTTTAATTCTAGAATTATATCGTAGTTCAGTAGGAGGATCCCCTCCTTGTGATAATTGATTTTGGTTTTGATATATTTCTCTTTAGAGGAATTTGAAAATATATTTTGAATACAAAATCCAGGAAATTTAGTTCTAAATTTATCTTCTGAAAAGATTAGATGCTTAGTATTTTATTACAGCTTTCATATGGTTGTTAAATTGTTTGTGTTGCTTGTGTTTATGATAGAAATAGCCACTGTATTGCTCTTTTGTCAACATGATTCTCTTTTAGATTATGTAAGTACAAGATAGTATGAGGAAGTAAGAGATTACTATTTGATTTCTTGTGCATCTGCATTTGCATCGAGGTAGTAAGTTGCTTGCCAAAAATCAAACGCGGAAGTGGTATGTTGAAGATTTAGAGATTGGTGATTGATTGATGATTTTATTCCCAGATATGGGAGGCCACTTTTGGAGTTTTGTTTTCTTTGTTGATTTGGGCCAGTTGTGGCGAGTTTTAGTTTTCCCGGACCTAGCCGCGCTAAGAAGGTACTGTCGAAATTTTCCATAACATATGGAAATTTAAAAGCCTTAGAGAGAGAGGACATTTTCTCCCTTTGGTAATTTCGAGGACAAAATACCTTTAAGGGGGAGAATGTAACATCTTGGAAAATACAAATAACTTATATTCAAATATAAGGATTATTTAAATATTTGAATTGTGAATTAAATATTAATTAAATGGATTTAATAGCCTTATTTAGCTCCTTTTAATTAATAAATAATAATGGTGAACTCATTTTGTAAATTTATTTACAATAATAAATTGTTCGAATAAACATCGAAATGCATGAAATTATCATCTCCGGGCATTGTTTCAGATTTTAAAGAAACTAGTGCCATTGGGACCGGAATAATAAGGCGATATACACCGACGAGTTTTGTGGTGATCAGAAGTACTGTATGATTGTGCAAGCTCAAAATGCGTAATAGTTAATATTAGAGTATTAACTAATAATATAATTTTATTATAAAAGCTAACTTTTGTATACGATGGAATTAGGTCCCAAAACTAGTTCAATTGAGTTCGAAATTGGGGTATTTGGCTAACAATGCCAATGAGCATGCTTCTATTGGAGTTCATGATTTTGGGGGATGAATAGTTTCAAAGAAAGTTCTATAAAAGGACCCCCCTCTCTCATTTGCCCAAAAAGCCATACAAGCCCTAGCAAATCCAATGGCCATTATCATCTACGTCGATGAGGGACGAATAAGGCTTGGGTTTCAACATGAAAAACGTGCGGCTATGTGAGATGAGCTTTATGATCGGTTGGATAGAGTTGGATCAAAGCGAGGCAGTAGGGATCATAGTTCGATGGCGGAAGGGTTTTTGGGTTTGATCTCGTCGACTGTAGCGAGTTAGGAGGTGGGACTGATGGCGTGGAGTCGATCTTGGCCAGATGAGTCGATGGCAAGTATGCGATGGCCGCAGGTGGCCTGTGGTCGTGGTGCGATGGAACGAGGCAGCCTGGGTTTGAGCAAGAGGGGATTAAGGTTTTAAGCATGGTTCATGATGGTAATTAAGATTTGATTAAGTAATTAATTATATTATTTAACCCCAAATCTTTTAAAATCAATATCTCACTCATACGAGGTTAGATTTGGATGCTGTCTTTTATGTTGGACTCGTATCAATGTTGCTTATGCATTGGAGTTATATTCATTGAATTTGGAGCTATTAGAATTTTTGAGCTAAAATCGAACACTGTTCGATTACAGATCGAACAGGAACGCGAAAGTGTCAACTAGAATTTTAATCAGTTTACTCACCTTTAAATAAACTATATGACATCTGTATTGCTATAGTTGTTGAATACTTGGATGATAATTTATATATTATTGTTTGATTTTTGTTTGGATTAATTCTCACTTGGAAGCGGATGGTATAAATAACCATTATTTTGTAGGGAACAAAATCAAGAGGAAGCCGAAGTGTACATAACAAATAGGTTGCTATGGAACATTTCGAAATACACATACATATGTGTGATTTACAAGAGACTTTTGTAAAGAGACCCTAAATGTTTTTTAGCAAATGTTGATTTACTTATATTTTTATGTTGCTTATATTGATATTTAATTTAAATATTTGTGATATACTATTTAATCTGTATAACTGTCATTATGGCGATTATCGTTATATCTTCATTTATGAAATATCATCTCCTTAAACCTTTGTGTGTTTGAAAACTTGTGCTTGTGTTTTTACAAAATAAATGTTTGGTCGCTTTTTTGCACTTTGAAAGTTATTTAAACTATATATTCAATTTTTGAGAATTTTAAAATAAAGGATAAGTGTTGTTTAAAATTATAAAGGACTTATAAATTTGATTAATTATCTTTCGGGATAATTAATGTTGTTTTAAATTTATAAAAAGATTATAAATTTGATTAATTATCTTTCGAGATAATTATTGTTGTTTTAAATTCATAACATTTTATAAATTTTATTTATTTTCTTTCGGGATAATTAATATGGTTTTAAATTTATTAAAGAGTTATATCGGTTATCTTTCAGAATGATTAACATTGTTTTAAATTTATAAATGTATTTTAAATTGTTTTATTATCTTTCGGGATAATAAATGTTGTTTTAAAAGTTATAAATGATAGTTTGTAAATGAGAAAATCTTTGTGATAACCCATATTTTGTGAAGAAATTTCATGATTTAATTTAGTTGTAATTGTTTGAAATTGCATTGAAAAGATAGGGATAGGAAACTAATTACAAGATACATAGTTCAAAAACATGTACATGTGCACAAGACAGTGCACAAACATGCATACAGTTTTCTGTGTGATAGAATATGCAACAATTAATAAAAATGATAGGATAGATAAATTACAAATATATATATATGTAGGCAGAAATGATCAAGTCTTGAAAAAAAAAGACTTAGGCCAGGATGGGCATACATGTATTATACATGTGCACAAAAAACAAATGCTTGCTGAAATGGAAATTTACATTGCATGAAAATGGTATGAGCTTTTGAACAAACACTTTATCCATTTTTAGCAATTCCTTTTACTCTAGAAAACAGAAATCATGCAAATAACATGACCGGGGCAATGAGGTATATTCTGAAAATAAATGCCAGGACTACTTACCCATTTTCTCCAAAAAGTAGAATGAGAGGTAGATCATAGTGGGTGGGGTAAAATTGACATTGGATAATTTCCTTAAACCCTAGTAGCAGCCAGAGTTATATAAGAAGACCTGGTGTAGTAAGATTTTGGCTCTGCCTCATAAAAGAAAAAAAAAGAAATATAGACAACAGAAGTTAGAAAAGAAATGGGGGAACACTAGTTATTACTGTAGGAAGAAGGCAGAAGATCAAAAGAAGGAAAAGCTTAGGGAAAAGGGGGATTAAGGTGAGTAATCTCACTGGAAATATTGGTAATAAGTCCTGAATATTGAGGCAGCCTAACTAAATTTCATATTTCATTTGTTTGCAAGCTAGATTTATTGTTATGATTTAGTAACCTTGACTTGTTTTATGATCTGTTTTAATGGAAACCTCTTTATATTGATTTACTCAGTATGAAAGAGCCTTGAATCTAAGGTTTAAACAGGTTTTTCTGTATTATAATATAACTTTGAGGTGAAGCAGTTAATATGGATTTCTTTATACATTTATTAGTTTAAATCCAGGAGGCTTAATATGAATATATGGTCTAAGAATGAGAAAAGATATGGGGCTGCAACATTATGTGTTTGCTCAAGTCTCATATTAACAAAAAAATTTATAAAAGGAAAAATATAGAGGTGCAATGTATACATGTGTTGAGCCTCTACATTTATGGACCATCCAATAAATCTTATACTTGTGATTTAATTAGATTTGAACATGGATCTGACTGAATCAGAGGTAGAGAAAGAAAAAAAAAGAGAAAAGAAAAACAGACAGAAATTATCTAAGACCATATGTTTGTATTGGGATCTATTGAAGTCCATAGAAAAATAATATGTTTAAGAAATCACCTCTATTGTTATGATGAAGTGCTTGTTCATGAAAATATGTTTGGTTAATCTTTGGATGTATGCATATGACTGATTGCTTTATTCACTGCTTGAAACATGATAAGCAGAGAGGAAATTAACACTAAAAGGTAGTGACACTTAGTAATTCAACTAAGGAGATTGGATCTTAGGGCTACAAGATATAGCTTGGCAAGGGGAATATTGCAAGCTCACACATGGTATGTTTATACCCAGGGGCCTGAGTGTGCTGGGTTAACAGAGAATTGTCCCATGCAGTGTGTGTTTTGAAAGAGAAAGTAGCTAAAGTCCATAACATATTTGATATTGAACATTAGAAATAGGTTCATATGAAGGCTTGGGAAAAATCTCTGAAGGCCAGAAAATCTATTGATGAAGAATGATGATCTAATTAATGATTGTGTTGACTGTTTTAGGATATTCCATGGATGAATTCTATGTTTGTTTTCTCTGCAATAAATCATTGAATCATATATCATGTTGTTGTGCATGCACAGGTTGCACTGAAATGGGTACAAAAGTAATATTGCATTCCCTTATTTATCTTAAAGTTATTTGGCTATGAAAAAAAACTATATGAAAATTATGTTTCCAATTAGAATACTCATACCAGACATTAGTCTGACCCATGTGTGTTGATGCACTATTGGGTGTCTCATTTCAATGAGGCAGCTCATAGTGATTATGCAGGTAAGTAGGCATTTCTTTGATCAAGCTTTGGATGGATTGGCTGCTTAAGGAATTGGATGCAATAGTTACAAATTTACTGATATTAAAGTAGAAGTTTAAGTTGAATTTATGTTATAATATGTTGGTATGTTGTTTAGAAAGAAACTATGTATTGACATTTCTGGTTTTGTATGTTTTAAAACTTAAAATTGCGATTCAGTAGAGACTGGCAAGTTGTTTTAAAATGGTTACTGAGCAATATTGTTTCTTTGTTTAACTTCCAGATTCTAAAAGAAAAATAGTATAAATAAAATCTGAGATGGTGAGCAGGTATAGATTGAAAGAACAACCTAGTATTTACTATAAGAAATTCATGTTTAAGTTAAAGAAAAATCTGGCAGAAAGATTTTAAGTTGCTTTGATAAGATAGAACAAAATAACATGTATTTTGAGAGAAAGCAGTTCAAATTGAATATGGCTAACATAACCATCTTCTTGAGCCTGGGTTAAGCCAGCACAAAAGGCTTCTAAACTAAACTTTCAGTTATGATATTACAACCCAAGCACTAGGTAGACTCAGACCTTTTTACTAACAAGAAAAGAAAAATTTTAGGCACATGTAAGTGCACAGGAACATGCACACACACATGCACGAGCAAAGGCCCAGTCCATATAGTAATACAATTATGGGAAATACATACATAATGTTAAATCTAAGTCATGAAATCAATAGTTATATAGGTATAGACATGACTGGAAAACTTGAAAAAAAAATACTTTTGCTATGTAGAGAATCACCTGGAAATTCCCAAACAGATTCTCTGCTTCCAAACCCCTATACTCTGACATAAAAACAGAAAGTATTGTATATATATTTTCTTATATGAAGGTTTAAGATAATTTGACACAACAATATTTTTATATTGGTTTTAAGATCCTGGTTAGAAGGTAAATCAGAGAATGGTATTCTCTTGGCTAGGTGACCACTGTGATTAATTGCAAAAATAAAAAACCTTGAACTTTTCTAAAAAGAAAGTGGGTCATCTCATTTGGTATCAGAGCTATGTTGTTAAATAACATAGCAAAATGTTGTATGAACTTGTTTGCATTGGATGTATGGTGTGTTGACTGTTTTGAATGCCTTGTTTTAATGGATACTTATACTGATAATAATTACTAGGATTGGATAGAGATAGATTAAATGAGTAAATTTATAGAAAATGGACTAACCCAAGTGTCATATCCATAGAATCATGGTAAGACCCAGACAACCAGAGGTAGGATCAAGTGAACCACCAATGGTGAATATGCAAGATTTCATGAGAGCTATAAGGGAAGGGGTAGGCAATAGGCAAGAAAATCCACATGAGGAGCTTTCCAAACTACTCAAGACCTTTACCAATCTTGGAGGCAAAACTTTTGATGGAACAGAAGGGATCATGGGAGTTCAAAATTGGCTCAGAATCTTGGATAGGATTTTTACAGATATGCAAGTTGGAGACCAAAAGAAAAGGCAAATAGCATCCAGACAGTTGAGAGGAGCAGCCTTGGACTGGTTGGAGGTTATCATAGCTGGAAGACCTGAAGGAGAAGTGACATGGGATCAATTTAAGGCAATGCTAGAAGGTAGATTTGTCCCAGCATCAGCCAAGGAATCTTTGCTAGAAGAATTTATTAAATTAAGTGTAATATCCCGGGATTTCGAGGAATTTAAAATGTGATAATCTCTTAATTTAAATTATTTTAAATTGATAAAATTGATATTTTCAAATATAAGTAACCAAATAAAAATAATGTGATGTTTTAATTATAGTATAGATTAATTTGTAATAAGATAATTATTTAAATTGTATTATTTTATAAATTTGATTTTAAATAGACTTATCATTTCCAAAATTAATAAGTATTGTTTAAATATGTATATATATTGTCTTGAGTTGATTTTTAAATTGGATTTTAAAAGTAAAATTTGAATTTGAATCTGGATTTAAATTTGAATCTTTAAAGATAATTATTTTAATATATTTTGATATGAAATGTATGAACAAGACTTTTATTTAAAATAAGATTTGTTTAAAATATTTTCTTTAAAAGGAATTTTATTCATATAAATTTAGAAAGTGTTTATTTAATGGTAAATAAATACAAGAGATATTTTTACACTTAAAAATGAATGAAATATATTGTATATGATTTTATTAGGAAATAAATGAGTTTTATTTTATTTCTTTTAAAGGATTCATTTATTTATAATATAGAAAAGCATTTATTTAAAAAGATATGTATTTATCTATTTAGGAAATACATATAAAAGCTTTTTAAAACTCTTTTTAAAAATAATATAAATGGATAAGGACAAGTGTTAAATTTTTAAAACATGTAAAATACATGTGTAAGGTAATTAAACAATGTAGAGACATGTGTCATTTTCTTATCATCTTCTTTGATTTTTAATAAACCATAAAATTAAGTTTATATAAGCCTACATTCCCATTTTCTTTTTATTTTCTAATCTCATTTCTCAAAGACAACCAAAAACCAGATAATTATTCAAACCGAAATCATTCCCAAACCAAATCTGAAATCTCCACAAACAAATCTGAAATCCCACTCAAACCAGAATCAAATCTCCTCTAACAATTTACTCTGTAATCATTTATCTACAAATCTGAAATCTCCTCAAACCTGAAAATATTCCTCTAATCAAAAATCAGTGCTCTGTAAAACAATCAGACCTGTAACCCTTGTTCTTGCAAGCCTGAAATTTAACAAAAATCTATAGATTAAATTTCTCAAACCTGGAATCATTTCAAGGGCTTAATTCTCAAATTCAAAAGCCTGTAACCATTGTTTTCAAGACCTGTAACCATTTGCCTGTTTCAAATCAAGTCTGTCATCATTTCCAAGTACATGCAATATAATTTAAGGCAGAAGCAAGTGTCAAAAGCTTTCCAAATCTTTTAAAGGAATCAAAGCAAAGTTTCTAAAGCAAGTTTCAAGTTTTTAAAGCAAGTTCCTGTTTTTAAAAAGAAATCAAGCAGTTCAGTTCAAAATTCCAGTTTCTCACTTCTCTGTCAACATTTAAAGGTGAGTAAACATCTTTTTCAAAAGTTAAAATGAATTTAAATTGCTTTCGAATGATTTCTGAATGAAGTATATTTGCATGTTCATTTATATGTGTGTATACTGTATGTATGTGTGGATTGAAGTATGTATGTCTGGGTTTATTGTTAATTGCTCTGTTATCTTCTATTTGAGTAATCTCTTCTTTTATAAGACCTTGAACTATATATATCTTGATTCCAGTAGTATAATATGAGATGTACTTGAATGTTTGAGTGAAATTGTTTTGTATGTTTATAAATAGGTAGGAATAATTATATGCAGGTCTGTACAATTATATATCTCTGTTTTTATATCAATACAGGCTTCAAATTTTATTAGAAAAATTCATATCTTTACATCTGTTTGATTTTAGTCTAGGTAGTGTTAATGAAAAAGGTTTCTAACTATATATTTTAAGTTTTAAAAATAGATTCAATGATATGTAATAGACATTTAACCCAAAATATAAAGTTTACAGTAGAACTAAATGAAATGGGTAAATTTCGAAAATGTTAATTTTAAACTTTGATTCTAAAATCTGTTTAGTAATTACAAATGATGAATTTAGAAAAAGAATTCAAGAATTTTAAGATAGAAATGGTGGAGAAATTGTAAGATGAACGGAAATGTCATTTTCGTCATTTTCAGACAAACGATGGGGCTGGGTCCATCGTGATTGATGTCGGAGGTAGGTTGAAGGCTGTAGATGATGGGAAAAATAGTGGATGAATACATTTTTCGTCGTGGTGATCAATTGATGAAGTTTTAGGGTTTAGCAATGGTTTTGGGGTTGATCGGAATCGCGATTTTTCCTGACGTCGTGGGTGAACTGGAGGCTACCGCACGTGGGGGAATGGAAGCGTGGATCTGAGGTGAAGCTCTGGTCGAAGGCGTGGGAGTTCTGGTGGTCAGAAGTAGTCTGACGAGGTGGTTCTTGTTCGGAGTGTTGTTCCAGGAAGTGATCGAGAAAGCTTAATTTCGATTTTCAATTTTGTTCGACGATCGGAGTTGTTGGGGTGTTCGAGGAGAAGATTAGTGACTCGTGGATGGCCGGAGCGATGATCGGAGGTGGTTGGTCGTGGTGTGCACGTGTACGAACGTGTGCGTGTGTCAGTGGGTTGAGTTTGGGGGAGATGAAGTTTACTCGAGTCGTACTCGGGAAGGAACTCGCGTGGATGAAGTTTTTGCTCGAGTATTAATATCAGGGTGGTACGCGAGCATTTGAGAGAACCAGTTTTTAACAGTTTTAAGTTTTTTTTTTCAAACAGTTTTAAAATTTGTTCGGGGAGGCACTCGTGAAATAAGGCTTTGAACTCGGGTATGTTGCCGGGTTGTACGCGAGAAGTAATGGGTGAACTGTTAAGTCTAAAACAGTTTAAAATTTAAATAAAGGCAAGATTTTAAAAAAATTTAACAATCAAGTTAAATCAATTTTCCTGGAAATTTATTTCTTAATAATTAATGTTTTGACTAAATTTAAGTTGTAACATTTGTTTAACTTAAATGTATTAAGATAAATTCTAAAGTTATTTTCAAACTTAATTTGAAATATAAAGGAAATGTTTTTATCTTAAAACTTAATTAAAGGATGATAGTTAATGAGAAAAGTTAAGAATGATTAATTAATGGAATTAGTTATTGATTAAGGACTTATTAGTTAACAATTAAGTTTTCAAGTGATTTATTAACTTGTAATTAAGGATTGTTAATTTATATAAGGGTAAGTAATTAATGATTATTTATTTTAACCTAATTAATAATTTAATTAAGTAAGTTAATTACTAAGATCAAATATTTTTAATGATGATGTTTATCTTAAGATTAATTGAGATTTTTAAACGAGTTGAAATTAATTTATTTAATTAAGAAATTAAGATTAATTTATTTATTTAATTAATTATTGGTAAGGATTAATTAAATGATTAAGAGTTAATTAAACTAGTAATTAAGAAGTACTTAATAAAGTTTTATTAAGTAATAATTAAGTTTTCTTAATTAATAATTAAGAAGTTATTAATTTATAATTAAAGTTAATTAAGGATTAATTAACTGTTATTAAGGGATTAATTAATTGTCATTAAAAATTGATTAATAGATAATTATGGATTAATTAAATGGGTAATTAAGGTTGTTAATTAATAATTAAGTTTTATTAATTAATAATTAAGAAGTAATTAATTAGTTAATTAAGTTTAAGTAATTAATTATAAAAGTAATTAAGGATTGATTACTTTGTATTAAAGAATATTGATTAATAATAAAGGTTTATTAATTAATAGTTAAAGAATAATTAATCAATGATTAATTAAATTTGTTTAAAGGGTAATTAAGGATGAGTTACTCAGTTATGATTTAGGAATGAATGTGATTTATTTAAGTTAATTAATTTGTTAATTAATTAAGGATAGTCACTTGGTAATTGATTAAGTGTAGTTACTTAATAAGATTGGTTAAGTATAATTACTTAGTGTAAGTAATTAATAAATGAATTACTATATGTAATTGGTGAATTTAATCAAAAAGGATTTATAAAAGAAATTAAAGTAATTAAGAATAGTTAATTACTGTTAATGATTATTTAAGGCTTGATTAATGGAAGTAATTAATTAATGCATGATTAATTAATATAATTAATTAAGGAATAATGTAATTAATTATAGTTAATTAATTAATGTAATTAATTAAGGATCATTAATTATTGTAGTTAATGAGAGTAATTAAAGGTTAATTACTATAAATGATTAAGGGTAATTAATTTGTGAAATTAATTAAAGGATAATTACTTTATGTAATTAATGAATAATTAATCAAGAGTGATTAATATTTAATGATTGATTAATTAAATGGATAAGTAATTAATTAATGATTGATTAAGCAAGGTTAGGAATTAATTCTTAAGTAATTAATTTAATTTAAGTGGGTTAAATTAATTATAATAGAGATTAATAAATGATTGCTTATGAATGATGGTTGAGTAGAATGTCTGATTTGGTTGATATCTATTGGATGATATACTATGATATATCTGTGATAAATGTGTGATATTTATCTATATTAATGCTATGTGAATTCAAGTATTGAATTGAATTGTTTAAACCTTTAAACAACTTGGCCTTAAAAGATACGTTTTGGATTTCGATGAGACCGGGATCGGGTTTCCGTATACCGGATTTCCAGGTCTGGAGACCCGAATACCACATCGATCCAAATTAACGATAGGTCGTGAATCTCAAGTGAAGATGAAGATTCAGAGTGCAAGGGTTATTGTCGTTAACTCTGAGGGTGATTCCAAAACGAGTGTAACGAGATAATGCCTTCGGTTTCGTTCGAACCGGAACGAACTTGTATGGATTGAATGCTTTCAGCACATCGTCAGGTGGACGATGAGCATTCTAAGTGATGTATTCTTTTCTAAGGTAATCGTAGCCTCAAGCCTCATCAACCGGGAATGGCTAAAACAGGGGAGGTGCAGCAAGGTTTCGTGGGTAGCGCCCACTGAGAGTAAGGTCATCCCTGTCTAGATGTCCCTTTCTATTTCGACTTAGTGGTACGGTTGCAGTACACAACCGTGGGGTGATTTTATTCGGAATTATCCAGTAAGGGATGGTTCCGGCTTTGTGTTGCAGGGGAGCGGGCGTACTCCTCGGTACGGTGATCTAGGCCACGTACTGTGACGGGCGGTACCCCAGTAGCCCTGCCATTGTATGGAAATCCAACTTCCAATAAGTGATAACGGTCTTGATTGTATACTTATGTATGCTGGAATTTAATAATGTAACAATTTCGGCTATTTCATATTTATTTGAAAACCCTAGACCTATTATAATACAATCGAATTTCCTATCAAATGTTTTGGTTAGCGTAAGGTAAAAACTTACCCATGTTTATGTGTGGGAAGTCTTACGTGATACCTTTGTTTTCAAAAGGTTTTGAAGTTAAGCAATTTAAACCGTTTACTCACACCAGACCCATGTCTGACCCAAGTGTTTATTTCTGTTTTATATAAACTCTTGGGTACTCAAATTTTTACGAGTAGCCAAGAGAGTCAGGTTTGCTTTGACGAGTTATCTGGAGGAGCAATGGAGCAGGAGGCTTCAGCGCTGTAGAGATATAGTAGTTCCGCTGTGTTGATCTCTGAGTCATTGTTATCTGTGTTGTATCTTATATTGTAGAAACTAGACAGGTGTTTATAACTGTCTAGTATATGTTGTATATGTTGTGTAACTCTGATAGTTGTTGTATATGATACTATGTAATAGTTTATGTTATTAATATAATTTATTCGTTCCGCTGTTCAGATTCTGTTGTTGTTTCTTTCTTTCTTCTCTTCTTTTCTCTTTCTATCCCTTTCTTTTCAGCGATGCGACTTTCTGGTCGATGAAAGCCGGGTCGTCACATTTGGTATCAGAGCAGTTGGTTGAGTGAATACCTAGGCTCTGGAGTGGTGTCTATCTTGAGAGAGCGTATTTGTAATTTTTACTATATATATATATATCTATTCTACCTATTTGTTGGATTATCTGTTCGGGTTTTCCAAATAAGTTATAAAGGTAGATAGGGTGGTGGTGTGTGAAACACGACTACCAATGGTTGGAATTTGAATGTTTGAGATTGGAAGTATCTGTCGAGACTGTAGACCGAATACCGTCTCGAGTGAACTTTGATTTGGTGTTCATTGATCTCTGAAGGAAACCTGTTAAGGTTCGGAGTCCATTATTGAAGTATAAGTTGAATCGCGCTCGTGTGGGCGGATTTTTGAGAGTTTGGATCTGTCGGTTAAGCAGAAGTGTGTGATGGTATCTCAGGTAGTAGTAACTGTGTGATGAGACGCAGTGACTATGGATATTTCAGAAGATGTTTTCTTTTGGAGCAAGTTTAAGGAGTAGGTCTGTATTCGGTGATGTGGCTGAGTTCAGCATGATGTTTGTGTTTGGTCTGAGGTCCGGGTTCTCTAGAAGCTTTGGATAAGGAGTCTTTGTCATCCGTGTTAGCGGTGCAGCTCGAGTGTTCTGTGTTCCTGCTGGAAGATCTTTTGGCTTAGCAGTTCGTAAAGTGGAGTTCAGAAGCTGCGGAGTAAATTCATTTTTCAAATGGGTTGGTCAAGCATAGGCTGTTCTGATGGATTAAGAAAGAACGGTAATCTTTGGATATTGGACTGGATAGGATCGCAAAAGTGACTTGCGATAGTTTGAGTATTCACTTGGGAAATCTTTGCTTGGGATTGAGGCATCTCTAGTAAATATTGGAGTTATAGAGTTATCGAGAATTCTCTGGAAGTGTTGATCTAGTTTGTGTTCGAGTTCATAGACGACATCTAGATCAGAGTTGAGCAGCGAAAGCTTGGTAGTAGTTGTTCTAGAGTGGAAGCAACCAGAAGTTGCAGTGTTTGGATTAGAGGGTTCCTACAGGAAGCTTTTCCAGATTTGAAGGCCGGATTGGTGAGAGCATCTGTTTTGTCTTTTTCGGATAGGAGAAGTATTTGGAATCTACCGATGATTGAGGAGTAGAGTTTGAGTTCTGGATTTCCGTAGATCTTGAGAGGATCCATTTATTAGATTGTTTTTGGTCCTGTTTGTTTCGAGAAGCATCAGCAAAGATTGGGCTGATCAGGAAGGATGAAGGCATCTCAGAATCGTCAGAAGAGTTCTGTGGATTAGAGATGGAAAATTTTGGAATTCGAAGTTGGAGACTTCGTTGTTATTTCTTCGGTGAATGGAGAAATTAAGATTGGGTAAGATTAGAAAGATAGCTCCGAGTATATTAGATCTTTCTGAGTTTTTGTGAGGATATGTGTTTTGGCTTCGGTATTGAATTACCAGTTTGGATTTAGTAGAGCGAGTAACCCAGTATCTGTATTGGGGAAACTCGGGATAATTTTAGGTAGTTTATCCGGATCTATGTTCAGATAACTAGAATTGTTGTTTGTATGAATTGTTTGTTTGGATAAAATTGTTTGTTTGGATGAATGGTTGTTTGATTGATAGTATATGGCTGTTAAGTATAATTGAATTGTTTTAAAATTGGTTGAAATAAATATAAAAATCTTTGGATTATCTTTTGTTTTAAATTTCGAGGGCGAAATTCTTTTAAGGGGGAAGGAATGTAATATCCCGGGATTTCGAGGAATTTAAAATGTGATAATCTCTTAATTTAAATTATTTTAAATTGATAAAATTGATATTTTCAAATATAAGTAACCAAATAAAAATAATGTGATGTTTTAATTATAGTATAGATTAATTTGTAATAAGATAATTATTTAAATTGTATTATTTTATAAATTTGATTTTAAATAGACTTATCATTTCCAAAATTAATAAGTATTGTTTAAATATGTATATATATTGTCTTGAGTTGATTTTTAAATTGGATTTTAAAAGTAAAATTTGAATTTGAATCTGGATTTAAATTTGAATCTTTAAAGATAATTATTTTAATATATTTTGATATGAAATGTATGAACAAGACTTTTATTTAAAATAAGATTTGTTTAAAATATTTTCTTTAAAAGGAATTTTATTCATATAAATTTAGAAAGTGTTTATTTAATGGTAAATAAATACAAGAGATATTTTTACACTTAAAAATGAATGAAATATATTGTATATGATTTTATTAGGAAATAAATGAGTTTTATTTTATTTCTTTTAAAGGATTCATTTATTTATAATATAGAAAAGCATTTATTTAAAAAGATATGTATTTATCTATTTAGGAAATACATATAAAAGCTTTTTAAAACTCTTTTTAAAAATAATATAAATGGATAAGGACAAGTGTTAAATTTTTAAAACATGTAAAATACATGTGTAAGGTAATTAAACAATGTAGAGACATGTGTCATTTTCTTATCATCTTCTTTGATTTTTAATAAACCATAAAATTAAGTTTATATAAGCCTACATTCCCATTTTCTTTTTCTTTTCTAATCTCATTTCTCAAAGACAACCAAAAACCAGATAATTATTCAAACCGATATCATTCCCAAACCAAATCTGAAATCTCCACAAACAAATCTGAAATCCCACTCAAACCAGAATCAAATCTCCTCTAACAATTTACTCTGTAATCATTTATCTACAAATCTGAAATCTCCTCAAACCTGAAAATATTCCTCTAATCAAAAATCAGTGCTCTGTAAAACAATCAGACCTGTAACCCTTGTTCTTGCAAGCCTGAAATTTAACAAAAATCTATAGATTAAATTTCTCAAACTTGGAATCATTTCAAGGGCTTAATTCTCAAATTCAAAAGCCTGTAACCATTGTTTTCAAGACCTGTAACCATTTGCCTGTTTCAAATCAAGTCTGTCATCATTTCCAAGTACATGCAATATAATTTAAGGCAGAAGAAAGTGTCAAAAGCTTTCCAAATCTTTTAAAGGAATCAAAGCAAAGTTTCTAAAGCAAGTTTCAAGTTTTTAAAGCAAGTTCCTGTTTTTAAAAAGAAATCAAGCAGTTCAGTTCAAAATTCCAGTTTCTCACTTCTCTGTCAACATTTAAAGGTGAGTAAACATCTTTTTCAAAAGTTAAAATGAATTTAAATTGCTTTCGAATGATTTCTGAATGAAGTATATTTGCATGTTCATTTATATGTGTGTATACTGTATGTATGTGTGGATTGAAGTATGTATGTCTGGGTTTATTGTTAATTGCTCTGTTATCTTCTATTTGAGTAATCTCTTCTTTTATAAGACCTTGAACTATATATATCTTGATTCCAGTAGTATAATATGAGATGTACTTGAATGTTTGAGTGAAATTGTTTTGTATGTTTATAAATAGGTAGGAATAATTATATGCAGGTCTGTACAATTATATATCTCTGTTTTTATATCAATACAGGCTTCAAATTTTATTAGAAAAATTCATATCTTTACATCTGTTTGATTTTAGTCTAGGTAGTGTTAATGAAAAAGGTTTCTAACTATATATTTTAAGTTTTAAAAATAGATTCAATGATATGTAATAGACATTTAACCCAAAATATAAAGTTTACAGTAGAACTAAATGAAATGGGTAAATTTCGAAAATGTTAATTTTAAACTTTGATTCTAAAATCTGTTTAGTAATTACAAATGATGAATTTAGAAAAAGAATTCAAGAATTTTAAGATAGAAATGGTGGAGAAATTGTAAGATGAACGGAAATGTCATTTTCGTCATTTTCAGACAAACGATGGGGCTGGGTCCATCGTGATTGATGTCGGAGGTAGGTTGAAGGCTGTAGATGATGGGAAAAATAGTGGATGAATACATTTTTCGTCGTGGTGATCAATTGATGAAGTTTTAGGGTTTAGCAATGGTTTTGGGGTTGATCGGAATCGCGATTTTTCCTGACGTCGTGGGTGAACTGGAGGCTACCGCACGTGGGGGAATGGAAGCGTGGATCTGAGGTGAAGCTCTGGTCGAAGGCGTGGGAGTTCTGGTGGTCAGAAGTAGTCTGACGAGGTGGTTCTTGTTCGGAGTGTTGTTCCAGGAAGTGATCGAGAAAGCTTAATTTCGATTTTCAATTTTGTTCGACGATCGGAGTTGTTGGGGTGTTCGAGGAGAAGATTAGTGACTCGTGGATGGCCGGAGCGATGATCGGAGGTGGTTGGTCGTGGTGTGCACGTGTACGAACGTGTGCGTGTGTCAGTGGGTTGAGTTTGGGGGAGATGAAGTTTACTCGAGTCGTACTCGGGAAGGAACTCGCGTGGATGAAGTTTTTGCTCGAGTACTAATATCAGGGTGGTACGCGAGCATTTGAGAGAACCAGTTTTTAACAGTTTTAAGTTTTTTTTTCAAACAGTTTTAAAATTTGTTCGGGGAGGCACTCGTGAAATAAGGCTTTGAACTCGGGTATGTTGCCGGGTTGTACGCGAGAAGTAATGGGTGAACTGTTAAGTCTAAAACAGTTTAAAATTTAAATAAAGGCAAGATTTTAAAAAAATTTAACAATCAAGTTAAATCAATTTTCCTGGAAATTTATTTCTTAATAATTAATGTTTTGACTAAATTTAAGTTGTAACATTTGTTTAACTTAAATGTATTAAGATAAATTCTAAAGTTATTTTCAAACTTAATTTGAAATATAAAGGAAATGTTTTTATCTTAAAACTTAATTAAAGGATGATAGTTAATGAGAAAAGTTAAGAATGATTAATTAATGGAATTAGTTATTGATTAAGGACTTATTAGTTAACAATTAAGTTTTCAAGTGATTTATTAACTTGTAATTAAGGATTGTTAATTTATATAAGGGTAAGTAATTAATGATTATTTATTTTAACCTAATTAATAATTTAATTAAGTAAGTTAATTACTAAGATCAAATATTTTTAATGATGATGTTTATCTTAAGATTAATTGAGATTTTTAAACGAGTTGAAATTAATTTATTTAATTAAGAAATTAAGATTAATTTATTTATTTAATTAATTATTGGTAAGGATTAATTAAATGATTAAGAGTTAATTAAACTAGTAATTAAGAAGTACTTAATAAAGTTTTATTAAGTAATAATTAAGTTTTCTTAATTAATAATTAAGAAGTTATTAATTTATAATTAAAGTTAATTAAGGATTAATTAACTGTTATTAAGGGATTAATTAATTGTCATTAAAAATTGATTAATAGATAATTATGGATTAATTAAATGGGTAATTAAGGTTGTTAATTAATAATTAAGTTTTATTAATTAATAATTAAGAAGTAATTAATTAGTTAATTAAGTTTAAGTAATTAATTATAAAAGTAATTAAGGATTGATTACTTTGTATTAAAGAATATTGATTAATAATAAAGGTTTATTAATTAATAGTTAAAGAATAATTAATCAATGATTAATTAAATTTGTTTAAAGGGTAATTAAGGATGAGTTACTCAGTTATGATTTAGGAATGAATGTGATTTATTTAAGTTAATTAATTTGTTAATTAATTAAGGATAGTCACTTGGTAATTGATTAAGTGTAGTTACTTAATAAGATTGGTTAAGTATAATTACTTAGTGTAAGTAATTAATAAATGAATTACTATATGTAATTGGTGAATTTAATCAAAAAGGATTTATAAAAGAAATTAAAGTAATTAAGAATAGTTAATTACTGTTAATGATTATTTAAGGCTTGATTAATGGAAGTAATTAATTAATGCATGATTAATTAATATAATTAATTAAGGAATAATGTAATTAATTATAGTTAATTAATTAATGTAATTAATTAAGGATCATTAATTATTGTAGTTAATGAGAGTAATTAAAGGTTAATTACTATAAATGATTAAGGGTAATTAATTTGTGAAATTAATTAAAGGATAATTACTTTATGTAATTAATGAATAATTAATCAAGAGTGATTAATATTTAATGATTGATTAATTAAATGGATAAGTAATTAATTAATGATTGATTAAGCAAGGTTAGGAATTAATTCTTAAGTAATTAATTTAATTTAAGTGGGTTAAATTAATTATAATAGAGATTAATAAATGATTGCTTATGAATGATGGTTGAGTAGAATGTCTGATTTGGTTGATATCTATTGGATGATATACTATGATATATCTGTGATAAATGTGTGATATTTATCTATATTAATGCTATGTGAATTCAAGTATTGAATTGAATTGTTTAAACCTTTAAACAACTTGGCCTTAAAAGATACGTTTTGGATTTCGATGAGACCGGGATCGGGTTTCCGTATACCGGATTTCCAGGTCTGGAGACCCGAATACCACATCGATCCAAATTAACGATAGGTCGTGAATCTCAAGTGAAGATGAAGATTCAGAGTGCAAGGGTTATTGTCGTTAACTCTGAGGGTGATTCCAAAACGAGTGTAACGAGATAATGCCTTCGGTTTCGTTCGAACCGGAACGAACTTGTATGGATTGAATGCTTTCAGCACATCGTCAGGTGGACGATGAGCATTCTAAGTGATGTATTCTTTTCTAAGGTAATCGTAGCCTCAAGCCTCATCAACCGGGAATGGCTAAAACAGGGGAGGTGCAGCAAGGTTTCGTGGGTAGCGCCCACTGAGAGTAAGGTCATCCCTGTCTAGATGTCCCTTTCTATTTCGACTTAGTGGTACGGTTGCAGTACACAACCGTGGGGTGATTTTATTCGGAATTATCCAGTAAGGGATGGTTCCGGCTTTGTGTTGCAGGGGAGCGGGCGTACTCCTCGGTACGGTGATCTAGGCCACGTACTGTGACGGGCGGTACCCCAGTAGCCCTGCCATTGTATGGAAATCCAACTTCCAATAAGTGATAACGGTCTTGATTGTATACTTATGTATGCTGGAATTTAATAATGTAACAATTTCGGCTATTTCATATTTATTTGAAAACCCTAGACCTATTATAATACAATCGAATTTCCTATCAAATGTTTTGGTTAGCGTAAGGTAAAAACTTACCCATGTTTATGTGTGGGAAGTCTTACGTGATACCTTTGTTTTCAAAAGGTTTTGAAGTTAAGCAATTTAAACCGTTTACTCACACCAGACCCATGTCTGACCCAAGTGTTTATTTCTGTTTTATATAAACTCTTGGGTACTCAAATTTTTACGAGTAGCCAAGAGAGTCAGGTTTGCTTTGACGAGTTATCTGGAGGAGCAATGGAGCAGGAGGCTTCAGCGCTGTAGAGATATAGTAGTTCCGCTGTGTTGATCTCTGAGTCATTGTTATCTGTGTTGTATCTTATATTGTAGAAACTAGACAGGTGTTTATAACTGTCTAGTATATGTTGTATATGTTGTGTAACTCTGATAGTTGTTGTATATGATACTATGTAATAGTTTATGTTATTAATATAATTTATTCGTTCCGCTGTTCAGATTCTGTTGTTGTTTCTTTCTTTCTTCTCTTCTTTTCTCTTTCTATCCCTTTCTTTTTAGCGATGCGACTTTCTGGTCGATGAAAGCCGGGTCGTCACATTAAGGCAAGGGGCTATGAGTGTTACTGAGTATACAAAGAAGTTTGAATCACTAGCCAAGTATGGTGCAGTGCTTATCACAACTCAAGCAGCTAAAAATGGCAGATACATTCAAGGATTGAATGCCAACCTTAGTAGAGCTATGCTGCCATATAAGGACAAGACATTTGATCAAGTTTTGGATCTGACTCTGAGCTTTGAACAGCATGATAAAGCCAGAGAAAATTTTAGAGCATTCAAGAATAATCAAAATAAGAAAGGAAAGGGTAAGTTTCATCCTTATGATAAAAAGAAAACAGATGTAGCTTCCACCAAGAAACTAGAAGAGACCAAAACTGCTGAAGTTAAGAAGAAGATCACTTGTTACAACTGTGACCAAGAGGGGCATATGAAGAATAGGTGCACCAATCCTAGACCAGCATCCTTCAAGTGTCACCAGTGTGGAAAGGAGGGTCACATAAGGAGGAACTGTCCAGATTTTATGCAAGGAAAAGTAGGAACCTTGGAAGGGAAAGGTAAAGCAGAGGGACCAAATGTTGAGAACCATGGCCAAGTTGAAGGTACTTTGCTCATTCACTCAATACCTTTTGTAGTAATGTATGATACTGGGGCTACACACTCCTTGATTTCCCATGATATTGTACAACAACTAAAATTAAATTGTATGATTGTTGATAAGCCATTGCTTATTAGAAGTCCTTTAGGTAGTTCCTGTGTTTTGGGTATGATGTGTATGCAACTGGGATTAAAAATAGGGGGATGTGTGTTTAGTGCAGACTTATATGTGTTGCAATACCCGGGCATAGGAGTTATTCTAGGAGCTGATTGGTTGAGGAAATTTAAGGCTATTATAAATATGGAAACATCTACCATATCACTAAAAATTTCTGATGGAAAAAGGGTAGTTGTTCTGTGTGAGGCAAACAAAAGCAGAAATATAGCTACTCTTGTTACTTTGTCTAGTGAGAAGCCCATGCCTACATTAGAAGAAATCCCTATAGTAAATCAATATACTGATGTGTTTGGTGAGGTTAGTGGAGTTCCAAACCATAGGCCAGTAGAGTTTTCAATTAAACTAATCCCAGAGGCCAGTCCAGTAGTAAAGAGGCCAACCAGAATGGGGCCTAAGGAATTGATAGAACTGAAAAAGCAACTGGTTGAACTAGAAGAAAAAGGCTTCATCAGACCTAGTAGCTCATCATGGGGAGCACCAGTGGTTTTTGTTAAGAAACAAGATGGATCTCTCAGATTATGTATTGATTATAGGGAGTTAGATAAAATCACAGTTAAAAACAAATACCCCTTACCAAGAATTGATGATCTCTTTGATCAATTGAGTGGTGAAAAAATATTCTCTAGACTTGATTTAGCTTCAGGATTCCATCAAATGAAAGTAGAAGAGGAAAGCATTAAATACACAGCTTTCAACACAAGATATGGACTTTATGAATTTTTAGTAATGCCATTTGGTTTGACAAATGCTGCCTCTTACTTTGTTGATTTGATGAATAGAATTTTTAGAAAATACCTGGATAAATTTGTATTAATATTTATTGATGATATACTAATCTATTCTAAGTCAGTTGAGGAGCATGAGAATCATTTGCATATAGTACTTCATAAACTGAGGCAAGAAAATTTGAAGGCAAAATTTTCAAAGTGCACTTTTTGGCAAAAGGAAGTAAATTTTTTAGGACATGTGGTATCAGAAGAAGGTATATCTGTAGATCCCAATAAAGTAATTGCAGTTCAAGCTTGGAAAAGGCCTACTAATGTCACAGAGGTTAGGTCATTTATGGGAATGGCTGGGTACTACAGAAGGTTTATAAAAGATATTTCAAAGATTTCAATCCCATTAACCAGATTGACTAGAAAGAATCAGGTATTTGTTTGGACTGATGAATGTGAGAAAGCTTTTGGGAGGTTAAAAGAAGCACTGATACAAGCTCCAATACTGAAAGTACCCGAGGGGAATGAAAATTTAGTGATATATACTGATGCAAGTGGACAAGGACTTGGGGCAGTATTGATGCAACAACACCAAGTGATAGCTTATGCCTCTAGACAGTTGAAACCCAGTGAGGTAAGGTATGCTACACATGACCTTGAGTTGGCTACTATAGTGTATGCTCTTAAATTATGGAGACACTATTTGTTGGGGGCAAGGTTTGAAGTTTACACTGACCATAAGTCACTTAAGTATTTGTTTTCACAAAAAGAATTAAACATGAGGCAGCAAAGGTGGATTGAACTCCTAGCCTCATATGATTTTGAAATATTGTATACCCCTGGCAAAGCTAATAAAGTAGCAGATGCTTTAAGTAGACAGCATGCTAATGTAGCTAGGTTAATGATAGAAGAGTTTAACACTTTATCACTATTGATTGACTCAGAGGTAGAAAGTGAAAGTGTAGAAAATATGAGTATATGCAATGAGAATGTAGAAATGGGAAAGTTAAGTTTTGTTACCTTGGGGTCAGAATTAAAGAATAAAGTGGTAAAATTACAAGATCAAGATCCATTTTTATTTGAGAAGAAAACTCAGATATTAAATGAAGAAGCAGTGGAAGGCTTTCTGTTGAATAAACAAGGCCATTTGGAGAAAAGAAAAAGAATATGTGTCCCTGCTATTGATGAGTTGAAGCAAGAAATTTTAGATGCTTATCACAAATACAAATATACCATACACCCAGGAAGCACAGGAATGTATCACAACCTTAAAAGAGATTATTGGTGGAGTGGTATGAAGAGTGCAGTGGCATCTTTCGTGGCTAAGTGCATGGTTTGTCAACAGATAAAGGCTGAATATCAAAAACCCTCCGGAATGCTTCAACCTTTACCAATACCACAATGGAAATGGGAAGACATATCAATGGATTTCATTGATGGTTTGCCTAGAACTAGGAGGGGAAATGATAGTATTTGGGTGGTAGTTGATAGGCTAACCAAATCAGCCCATTTTATACCTGTGAAGTCAGAAAGAAATGCATGCACATTAGCTCAGTTATTTACAAAGGAAATAATCAGACTACATGGAATACCAAAGACTATAGTAAGTGATAGAGACACCATCTTCACTTCAAAATTTTGGCAAAGTTTTCACAAGGCAATGGGAAATGATTTATGCTTAAGCACAGCATACCATCCTCAATCTGATGGCCAAACAGAAATTGTGAACAAATTGCTTGAAGACATGTTGAGAGCATGTGTATTGGATTGGGGAGGAAGCTGGGAGGATTATATATATCTAGCCGAATTTGCATACAATAACACCCATCACAGTAGCATAGGCATGGCCCCTTTTGAAGCTCTTTATGGAAGGTCATGTTTATCACCCTCAAGCTGGCATGAATCTGGAGAAAAGGTGGTCTTAGGACCAGAAAATGTAAAGGAAACTTCTGAAAAGATAGCTTTGATTAGAAAAAGAATTGCTTTTGCCCAAGATAGGCAAAAGAAATATGCAGATCAAAAGAGAAAGGAAGTACATTATGATGTTGGGGATTATGTATTTATTAAAATATCACCCATGAAAAAGGTTCTAAGGTTTGGGAAACAAGGAAAGTTGATTCCTAGATATATAGGGCCATATAAAATCTTAGAAAGAATAGGAACTGTGGCCTACAGGTTAGCGTTGCCAGAAGAAATGAGAGCAATGCATGATGTATTTCATGTATCACAGTTAAGAAGATGGGTTCATGACAAGGAAACAATTCTAACATCTCCTAAAGATGTACAGATCGACTCCAGATTGGTGTATGAAAAGGAGCTAGTGGGCATAGTTGCTAGAGAAATCAAGAAATTGAGGAGCAAAGAAATAAAATTAGTGAAAGTGCAATGGAGTCTTGATCCAAGTGATTGCACATGGGAGGTGGAAGATAAAATCAGAATTGATTATCCACGACTATTTGATTGAATAAAAGGTAAATTTATACATATACTGATGAATGTTTTGACTGAATTGCATAGTGATTTTTTTGTTTTGTTTTGATATGCCTAGAGTTTAATCAAATGATTGATTTGAGAATGATTTGAGTTCAGAAATTGATTTTCTGAAGTAAGAATACTTAAGTTAAGTATGAAAGAATTGTGGGGCACAATTCCTAAAAGGAGGGGTATATGTGATAACCCAGATTTTGTGAAGAAATTTCATGATTTAATTTAGTTGTAATTGTTTGAAATTGCATTGAAAAGATAGGGATAGGAAACTAATTACAAGATACATAGTTCAAAAACATGTACATGTGCACAAGACAGTGCACAAACATGCACACAGTTTTCTGTGTGATAGAATAGGCAACAATTAATAAAAATGATAGGATAGATAAATTACAAATATATATATATGTAGGCATAAATGATCAAGTCTTGAAAAAAAAAGACTTAGGCCAGGATGGGCATACATGTATTATACATGTGCACAAAAAACAAATGCTTGCTGAAATGGAAATTTACATTGCATGAAAATGGTATGAGCTTTTAAACAAACACTTTATCCATTTTTAGCAATTCCTTTTACTCTAGAAAACAGAAATCATGCAAATAACATGACCGGGGCAATGAGGTATATTTTCTGAAAATAAATGCCAGGACTACTTACCCATTTTCTCCAAAAAGTAGAATGAGAGGTAGATCATAGTGGGTGGGGTAAAATTGACATTGGATAATTTCCTTAAACCCTAGTAGCAGCCAGAGTTATATAAGAAGACCTGGTGTAGTAAGATTTTGGCTCTGCCTCATAAAAGAAAAAAAAAGAAATATAGACAACAGAAGTTAGAAATGAAATGGGGGAACACTAGTTATTAGTGTAGGAAGAAGGCAGAAGATCAAAAGAAGGAAAAGCTTAGGGAAAAGGGGGATTAAGGTGAGTAATCTCACTGGAAATATTGGTAATAAGTCCTGAATATTGAGGCAGCCTAACTAAATTTCATATTTCATTTGTTTGCAAGCTAGATTTATTGTTATGATTTAGTAACCTTGACTTGTTTTATGATCTGTTTTAATGGAAACCTCTTTATATTGATTTACTCAGTATGAAAGAGCCTTGAATCTAAGGTTTAAACAGGTTTTTCTGTATTATAATATAACTTTGAGGTGAAGCAGTTAATATGGATTTCTTTATACATTTATTAGTTTAAATCCAGGAGGCTTAATATGAATATATGGTCTAAGAATGAGAAAAGATATGGGGCTGCAACATTGTGTGTTTGCTCAAGTCTCATATTAACAAAAAAATTTATAAAAGGAAAAATATAGAGGTGCAATGTATACATGTGCTGAGCCTCTACATTTATGGACCATCCAATAAATCTTATACTTGTGATTTAATCAGATTTGAACATGGATCTGACTGAATCAGAGGTAGAGAAAGAAAAAAAAAAGAGAAAAGAAAAACAGACAGAAATTATCTAAGACCATATGTTTGTATTGGGATCTATTGAAGTCCATAGAAAAATAATATGTTTAAGAAATCACCTCTATTGTTATGTTGAAGTGCTTGTTCATGAAAATATGTTTGGTTAATCTTTGGATGTATGCATATGACTGAATGATTTATTCACTGCTTGAAACATGATAAGCAGAGAGGAAATTAACACTAAAAGGTAGTGACACTTAGTAATTCAACTAAGGAGATTGGATCTTAGGGCTACAAGATATAGCTTGGCAAGGGGAATATTGCAAGCTCACACATGGTATGTTTATACCCAGGGGCCTGAGTGTGCTGGGTTAACAGAGAATTGTCCCAGGCAGTGTGTGTTTTGAAAGAGAAAGTAGCTAAAGACCATAACATATTTGATATTGAACATTAGAAATAGGTTCATATGAAGGCTTGGGAAAAATCTCTGAAGGCCAGAAAATATATTGATGAAGAATGATGATCTAATTAATGATTGTGTTGACTGTTTTAGGATATTCCATGGATGAATTCTATGTTTGTTTTCTCTACAATAAATCATTGAATCATATATCATGTTGTTGTGCATGCACAGGTTGCACTGAAATGGGTACAAAAGTAATATTGCATTCCCTTATTTATCTTAAAGTTATTTGGCTATGAAAAAAAACTATATGAAAATTATGTTTCCAATTAGAATACTCATACCAGACATTAGTCTGACCCATGTGTGTTGATGCACTATTGGGTGTCTCATTTCAATGAGGCAGCTCATAGTGATTATGCAGGTAAGTAGGCATTTCTTTGATCAAGCTTTGGATGGATTGGCTGCTTAAGGAATTGGATGCAATAGTTACAAATTTACTGATATTAAAGTAGAAGTTTAAGTTGAATTTATGTTATAATATGTCGGTATGTTGTTTAGAAAGAAACTATGTATTGACATTTCTGGTTTTGTATGTATTAAAACTTAAAATTGTGATTCAGTAGAGACTGGCAAGTTGTTTTTAAATGGTTACTGAGCAATATAGTTTCTTTGTTTAACTTCCAGATTCTAAAAGAAAAATAGTATAAATAAAATCTGAGATGGTGAGCAGGTATAGATTGAAAGAACAACCTAGTATTTACTATAAGAAATTCATGTTTAAGTTAAAGAAAAATCTGGCAGAAAGATTTTAAGTTGCTTTGATAAGATAGAACAAAATAACATGTATTTTGAGAGAAAGCAGTTCAAATTGAATATGGCTAACATAACCATCTTCTTGAGCCTGGGTTAAGCCAACACAAAAGGCTTCTAAACTAAACTTTCAGTTATGATATTACAACCCAAGCACTAGGTAGACTCAGACCTTTTTACTAACAAGAAAAGAAAAATTTTAGGCACATGTAAGTGCACAGGAACATGCACACACACATGCACGAGCAAAGGCCCAGTCCATATAGTAATACAATTATGGGAAATACATACATAATGTTAAATCTAAGTCATGAAATCAATAGTTATATAGGTATAGACATGACTGGAAAACTTGAAAAAAAATACTTTTGCTATGTAGAGAATCACCTGGAAATTCCCAAACAGATTCTCTGCTTCCAAACCCCTATACTCTGACATAAAAACAGAAAGTATTGTATATATATTTTCTTATATGAAGGTTTAAGATAATTTGACACAACAATATTTTTATATTGGTTTTACAATCCTGGTTAGAAGGTAAATCAGAGAATGGTATTCTCTTGGCTAGGTGACCACTGTGATTAATTGCAAAATAAAACCTTGAATTTTTCTAAAGTTATTTTGTGGGTCATCTCAATCTTTAAATAGGAATGTTTGAAAATAAAGTTAAGCATAAATTATTTTGGGTTTATAGTGAACAATGTTTTAATGACATCTGTTTTTTACTCTTCTTTTTCAATACACCTAGAAATATAATTAGTGCTTTAAAAGAATATTTTAAAGAGTGTTTTAAAGTGTTTTATAAGTATTTGTGATGTGACAGTCAAGCACAAGTGTGAGTCAAATGTTTTAAAAGTTTGATTCGTTTATTAAAAATATTTAGTCTTACACTTAGCACTAAACGTTGAGGAAATTCTTGCTATTCTTAAAGTTAAGAATGGTGTCGTGACAAGGTGGGAAGCAACACTACCTTTACTTGTCCGGCTTCATTGTTTTGCCCAAGCTAGTATTAGTTTGGGATCGACGAGTTGTGATAAGTGTAAGAGATTTAATTTTCATATTCGACCATTTTGTTATTCCCAATAGTTGATTTATTGACTATCGATCCAGCCATCTTTTCTGTATTCGTCAATCTAAGACGATTTGTTATTCGTTAAGGAAGTATTGCTATTCTTAAAGTTAAGAAGTTTTTTTGACAAGGTGGGAAGCAACACTACCCTTACATGTCCGGCTTTATTGTTTTCCCCGGGGTAGTACTATTTTGAGATCAATGATATTTTGCTTATATTAGCATTATTATCCTTTATAGGAAATGATTAAATAAAGAGAGAGTGAGGGCCAAGCTATGTGGGGTTGTTCCGAGTAGAATATTGTCACATCTACTCTAGATTGGTTTAGATTGTGTGCACATGGAGATATGAAATACTCGGATACTGGGTTAGGTTGGTGGGGTCAGGCTTGGAGGTTTTCGAGAGCCGTCCTAGTTCTCAAGTATATTTTCTAGAAGTATACTTTCAGTGAAGGAGGCGCACCCTCCTAGTCATTGTTAGAAAAATTCATTTTGCTTATTTGATTCAAATATTTGAATTATTTTCTTCATTTCATTGAGAAGTTCCTGAAGTTCTTCTCGATGTTTAATTATTTGTGTCCAGTCTTTAAGTTTGGATTTTGATCTTGTTTATTCCCATTCTTTGAAGTTTGTGTTTTGTTCTAATTTGTTTCTATTCTTTCATGTGTGGAAGTTGTTCTTATGAGGTAAAACCTGTTCTGCGTTTAGCGGCATGGTCTCACAGGATCATTATACGTTCACTATATTTCTTAAGTTTTCTCATGCTGATTTTCCAAACTGATCCAGGTATTATTTTATTATAATACTCGAGTCAGACCAAGTTTTCCAAATTGTTGCTGGTGGGACATGGAGCTCATGGAGTAGAGCTGGATTCTCACTTATCGTAGTATTTTTATTTTCTGCTTTATTATTATGTATAACCATCAGCAATTGTAAGGTCAGGAAGTTATTACTATCCAGGCTCATGAGGTTTGTTTTTAACTTTGATATACTATGTATCTTAGAGTGACAACTCTTATTGTATTTGTTATATTACATGTGATCATTTTGCTATGAGATTCTGTTTTCCCTATTCTTTTTTTTCTTTTTACCCTAACAATCCACCTTTTTTGTACATGGATGCTCGACATTTGAATACCGTGGATGTATTAAGTGTTGACTTTTGAGGGTCGAGAAGGCGGGTCGTTTCAAACGTCGTCATGTGGTTGACCATAATCAAATTATAGTTCAGACACTTAATATTCACAACATTCTTAAGTCAAAAAA
Organism: Allium fistulosum; assembly: GCA_030737815.1. NCBI lineage: Eukaryota > Viridiplantae > Streptophyta > Magnoliopsida > Asparagales > Amaryllidaceae > Allium > Allium fistulosum. The sequence goes on from CM060906.1 coordinate 860,910,266, forward strand.
CTATTGCACGTCATCACATGTGATCTTCTATTAACTTTTAATATATAGAAGACTCTCAGTGAGTCATTCTGCAACTGTGCCAAACAACTACGAGTATGTAACCAGGCAAGGACAACTAGCTCAATTGGTTAGTAGTATGGTGCATTAAACATAGGTTCTAAAGGTCATGGGTTCGAACCCCTAGGAAATCAAAATGAGTGCTCTTCTTGAATTATTTAAAACTGCTATTATAAAAAAACTACATGTACATAACCCCTTGGTACCTCCTAATAGTCATGAGTAATTTTCTGTCCATGATACAGAGAGTGTTGCGTATACTAGTCTTGATGGATATATCAATATCTCATTCGCGATACATCTTGACTAAGAACATTTAGGAAAAAATATATATTTTATTCGATTCAATACTCATATGAACACATATATAACTGCAGTGAGTTAAATACTTTTCCGAAGGATTTTGTACTTGTATAATTTTAATGGACTTATAACATTATTTATATATTGATATAACAAACTATAAAATAGGAAATAAAACCAACATATTACTTTATTTCAAACAAGATTCCCTATAAGAGTTAAGTTATATAATCAAATTACATAATTACCCTTAAGGCATATTCTTAAATCTACCAATCTTCCACTTGCACTTGGGGCTAATTATGATGACTCACAACTATACCCTTAATCAGCTTTCCTAGACTAAACTGAGAAAGGGCCCTAATGAAGGGATCTGCAATATTATTATTTTGTGTTTACTTTTCAATTATACTTCGTATCACTTAATAATCTCTTTTATCATGTGTTAATTACGAAGAATATATCTTCACCTCTTGTCAAGTTGTCGCTTCCTACCGCATCATTGCAATCACTATACATTATTGGATTCTCAATCGTGGGAACCATCCTAAGATTTCTTATAAATTTTCGCGTATATATACTGCTTTCGTTGCACATTATTCTAGGCAATGTACTTAGTCATTAAGGCTGAATCTACCATAACCTCTCATTTGAAATATTTCCAACTTAAAGCTCCTTTATTAAGGGTGAACATGAATAAAAATTTAATTGCTATATTTGATGTCACTCGTGAAGTTTGAATCCGAATATTCCTTCATAAGGAGTTCATTGTTCATAAACAATTCTCTAGTAGTTCGTAATACTCAAGAATACTCTTAACTACCATTCAATTCCTTTTAACTCGAATTTGTTATTCACTCACTATACAGAGTATAGAAGTGAATTCTGATCCAGTATATAACATAACATATATGATGGTTCCTCTTGCTGATGCATAAGGAATCTATCTCATATCCTCCATATTAAACATCTCTAATATAGTGTCTATGTATATCAGTTGGAATAATATGGTGTATCGGTTGGAATAATCCCAACATCCTCTTATATATCTAGCATAAAGGATGTGTCTTTCAAATCTTTCATCAAGGATGAAAAAACTAAACTTTATTTGATTTTAACGCTGGCACATCGTTACCGATCAATAGCATGTTTTTTACTTATAGTATTATAAATATCTTAGTACCTTATATTTTCTTACTTATAGACACACGCTTCACTTAAATCTTCGCTGAAATCAAGCTATTAAGTTTTTTCATCGAAATACTTACTCAACAGCTAGATTCTTGTCTAAGATCGTATCTTAAAAGTTCACAAGCTTTGTTATCACTCCCACCAACATCGAGATAGTTTGTTTATTATATGCAAACAATCTCCTCTAAATCATTATTTTGAAGTTTTGTTTCAACGTCAATGTGCCAAAAATCATAGTCATGTTGTATGATAATTTGCGAGTTGAATCCAAATGGACTTAAGCATGTTGACTGGTGAAATTTCTCTACTAATTTTAATATTTTAAATTGACGAGGACATTTCCCATCAACCTTGCATTATATTCCAACTGAACTAATCTTCTCCTCGAAGACCCACTTGCACCTAGTGGATCATATCCTTTCGGGTACAATTACCAAATAAAATTTTATCAAGTTACTTGGAATCCATTTTGGATTTAGAGCATCATGCCATAGAGCATAGTATACACTCTCCGTGGGTTGTCAAAAACTGAGGAAATTATTATTACAAACAATTTGTTTTCTCAATATCGATTAGAAACTCATAGTTTCTCTTCGATCTACGAGTTTTCTTATTCGATGTTCTGGTAAGCAATTTCCGTTTTAGGCTGGTTATATTTGTGTCGTTTACATAATCCATTTCAACGTTAGAACTTTGGATTATTCAAGTTTTCCTCAATATCCTTAATTTCTTTAGAAGGAAGTTCCTTCGACAAGAAGGTGATGTGTCATGAAACAACAATTTGTTTCTCCACGTAATGTAATGGGCACTCGGAATATTTTATGAAATACCTATAGAATTACATAAAATGGTTTAGCCTTGAGTTTATAGAACTTACGTCATAACGTAGGCCCGACTACCGCATATCTTAACGATTCAAGACATGATTTCTTTCCATCCACATCTTATACGAAATCGTAATTTCAGCTTTAGATGAAACCAAATTTAATATATATACTTACTCTTCAGTGATATCCTTATTGAAAGAAGTAACTTAACTATACTCATTATAAATCCTACTTTGTCCAAAAAAGTATGATTACTCCTTATCGATACATCATTACGTAGCATAAGGAGGAGTGACTTTGAGAGTGAATTGTATTCTCTTTTGAATACTTTAGGAATTCTTATCCAAGATACTCACCTATTTAATCAAGTCAAATTATTCTAGCTCTTTTAAATGTTATAATTTTCTACTTTCATTTTATATTCTATAAACTTTTTATAAATATCTAATTAATGTACAAAATACATATGTTCGTACCTGATGTGCACGTAAATGTGCTTATTTTTTACCACCATATTTAATCTATTTAAATTAAATAAATGATCATATTGGGTATTTTAACTTGTTTAAACCAAAATTCAAATTATTTGAAATTGTCACATATTCATCTTTATATAGGGGCAAAATGGTCATTTTTATGCATTTATTAAATTGTGAAAATTTACATGGAATTTTCTATGTTGTTTTGTAGGAAATTTGGTGAATTTTACAAGTGGTTACATGATGATATATGCATGCACAAGAGTGAAGAGAACAAATGAAGATGTAAATAATTCAAAGTGATGATAATGGAGGACCCCACCTACCCACCTACCTTAATGTACAAATTAGAGGCTAATGCACATGCTTATGGAATTAATGGCTTCATGTACACTTAAATGAGGATTAGTTGAAGCAAATGATTACTTGGCCTCCACACTTCCTAAGAGGGTATTTTGGGCATTCCCCAAAAATATGAATTAGGGTTTAACACATGTATAAAATCCCCTTATGTTTCATGTAACCCACTTCTCTCTTAGTCTCTTTTAGTTAGTTTTTAGCTTAGAAAATAAATCAAAGCTCTCTTTCTCTTCATGGCTACTTAGCCATTTCTTCTCTTATGTAATTCCTTTTTTTATGCAATGTAATTATTGTTTCCTTTTAATTACACGTTCATTTCCTTTCATGCTAGTAGTGTAGATTTTCTTTTATGCAATTAGAATAGTTTTCTTTTATTTAGCTTTCATTTTGCTTTCTTTTTGCTTTTATGTTGCTAGCTACATTTGTTAATCAAATGACAAATATGAGAGGCTAAACCCCTTCAATTTAGGGTTAATGAAGCTCTCTAATTATGTAGCTTCAACTATTTCTTAATTCATGCTCTCTTTTTGTGCTTAATGATGATGATTGAAGTGGTTTAATTGTTGTTTTTGCCTTGAATTTGATAGCCTATATTGTTGACATCAAATAGGCTATGCTTAATCAATCACTAACACTAATTGCCTCTTCATCAAAATATGATTATGGCAAAAGAAAGTGATTTGAAATTAAAATTTGATGGTCTATATTTCTAATCAATAGTTAATAGGCCATACGTAAAATAGATTTCATTTTCATTGTCAAGTTTCATGAAAGTTAGTAAGTGGTTTAAGGGGTGTGTCAAAGTTTGATGGCTTATGTTGGCTAACTAATAGCACAAATATGTCATACTTATGATAGGCACATCAATTAAAGCACTAATGACCATAAAAGAGAGATTATGATTTCATATGTGTTGAACTACATGATCCAGAGAGTGGATTTATTCTCTAAATTGTCATTTAACTCTTATATTTGCATCTCTTTTCTTTTAGTTAGTTCATTCTCTAATTCTCTAGCTTAACTTTCACTCGACTTTGGTTTAATTTGATTGAATAGATTTTTAAAATCATCAATTCCCTGCTGATCGACCCGTATTCGCCACATACTACAAGTGTACGCCGTGCGCTTCTGGTTATTTTTAATTCAAATTCGTTCGATGGTTTTCTAAACCGATAGAATTTCCGTCGACGAACAAGTTTTTGGCGCCGTTGCCGGGGAATAGTTTGATTTTAATTTTCTATTCTTCGGATTATTTGTCATTTGATTTTTATTGTGTGTTTGTTTGTGTGTTGAGTGCATTTTAAAAAAAAATTAGTGTGTTGTGTGACTGTTGTTTGCATTTGGTTGTGTGCTTGTTGTTGTAGTTGTTTTGTTTGTGTGCATTTCCATATTGTAAAAAAAACACAAATTTTTATTCACATTTGAATTTTCACTGTTACATTTACAACTTTCTTTTTCTTTCCTTTTTTATACATTTACAAGAAAAAAAACAAAACTGCACTGTGCATTTCATTGTTTTCTGATTTTCTGCATTGCATTGTCACTTCTTCAACAGTGAAACAACCATACTCTCTGCCTTCCCCACTATCTCACTCCCATAGCAGCAACAACTCCTCTATACTACTGTTATTCTTCCATACTGCTTTCACACAAACATCACTACACAACAACCTACTTCTGCATATTCACCACAAATTCCACCAAGACCAGATTGCTACCAAATCAAACTCCACTGCTACAAGCATTCTCCATAACATCCACATACAAACCACCATCCTCCTTCCAGTACATCATCTCCTCCAGCCATTCACACTTACATATTTGCCATTCACTTACATACTACCCCTTTCCTCTGTCACAACATCAAACAACCCCACTCACTGTTGCAATTGCTTACTGTCACAACTTGCTACCATCAATCATCACATACCCATCATCTCACTTTGACTGCCACACTCCACTGTCAAACTCACCGAACATCCCCTCAAATCTGCTCCTCCTCTTCAAACAAAACCATACAATACACACCTATCCATTTCATACTTTCCTGTGCTATATCACTTTCTGACATTTCCACCAAACCATCTCTGGCCTCACTGCCTTTCAACAGTACTCCACATCCACCCACAAACTGTCAAGACAACTTCCATCAAAACAACACTTCACACTACCACAACTGCCACACCGAGCAACATCTTACAACTGCCACAACTCGACATCTACCAAAGTTCTGCTACATCCCCACATCAGTGCAACATCTTAAGTCATACATTTCCATCCTCCTTCTCATATTCAAACCGTCGACAATTCCACCTTCAGAACGCCACCACCAAACATTGCATTCAACCACTGGTCTCGCATTCGAACTGCAACCAAAATCCGACAATCTCCCCAAGCAGGCAACTTGACTTCGTCGCCTTCACCTGAAACCACCACAGCCTCATACCCAATCGCGAGCAAAAACTCATCATCACTACATTTTTGCAACCACCACTGTCACAATTCCACAACACTGTTGTCTGTGCACTTCCACCGTCAATACACCTTCAACCAAAAACTGCTACCATATCATCAAACAACTTACAAGTGCAACCTCCTAGCCCCTTGACCACCAACCATCTCCTGACAACATACCCAAAAAAAATTTCGCAACTGCCATTCACCAGAAACAAACAACAACAACCACATCCCACGAGTTCTGTAATTCTTCACGAACCTTCATCCCACAAAGTTCAACTAGGTATTATCCTCAAACCAACAGCACTCCAAAGCTAGAAATTTCGGCCTCTGCCAATCCACACTGCAACAGAAATCCCCCAAACCTTGAAACCCAATCACCATGACAACTACGTAGCTCGACCACGTCGATCCCCAAAGCCTCGACCTTCACTTGCATTCGAATTCCACTATGACACAAATTGAAACTCAACATCACAACTCCAAAATCGAGCCGCAATCTCCACCACGAATCGCGACTCTTCAGAATCCACACCGCAATTCAAGTTCACAACCGAACCAAAATAGTATCGAGTTTTGATTTAAAATTTGGTTTCGAAAATTAAAGTTGCTGATTTTTTTTTTGAAATTGAAGGCAGGAGAATTCATTTCGTACTTGAAGAATGTGAGTAGCTATTATCAGAAGGTGTGGGTAAAAATCTTTGAGAAGGCCGAAGAATGTTGTTGGGCTGAAAACAATTTTTTTTCTCAACTTTTTATTTCTTGTTGGGCCAGACTTTATTTTGTTTTTATGTTAGCTTGGTTAAGTTTGTTTATTTAAGTTTTTTATTTATTTATTTTGTTTACTTTGTTTATTAAAAAAAACAAAAAGAAAAAAAAACACAAAAATATTTGCTTTAGTTTATGATGAATTGGTTTTAGATTCACTTGTTCTTAGTTTCTTACATACATATAAAAAACAAAAAAAATTTAATTTTTGTTTTTAATTTGTTTAGTTTCTTCTTTGATATATAAAAAAGCTGTATATATAGTGTTCAATCAAATTTTCAGGTTGACAAAGCAGATAGAAGAAGAGCTTAAAAAAAAAAATTAAAAGTAAAATATCACTTTTTAGTTTCCTTTTCAAAAAAAAACAATTTTATATATCTTGTTTCAGGTTGCCAAAGCAGATTGGAAAAGTTGCTTGCTTCGCTCAACTGTTGCCCAAAAATAATTGCTTTGCTTTGCTCTATAAAAAGAAAAAAAAACTGCTTGCTTGATATATCTATTGTTTTTATTTGCCTTGCATTGTATATATCTCTTGTTTTTATTTTAGTTGCATTGTTGATTGCTTGCATTTGCATATATATATTTAAAAAAATTCAAAAATAAAAAAACAAAAAAAATTACATTCGTAGTTGCATTGTTAATACACGTTTATTTTCTGCTTTGCATTTCATCCTAGATTTTGATAAATAATAACGATTAGACATCGATAACTTTTAATTGTATATTGACAAGTTGTCTTCTTTGAACAATTTAATTTCTTGGTGTCTAGGCTACGGCAGAGTAATAACCATTTATAAATATTACGGTGATTCGTAAATATTATAGTGGTTGTTCCTCTCAAGGTACTTAAACCTTCGGCTGCATTGCTACGGTGATTCATGGTGCACCGATAACTCATGCCCGTTACCTGGCTGAGAACTGTCTTGTTGATTTAAGACAAAGTGTGATTATACAATATTGGGTTAACTTAGGATAAATCATTTGTAATTAACTGAAGTGACCCACTTCTTTTGGATTGTTATTTTTCAGTGATTTACTGTTGAGATTTTTTTTTTTCCAAACCAAGTGATCACTTCTTTAGTTTCATTTTCCCCAAGATCCAAATTCTTACCAATATAAAAATATTAGTATATAAGTCAATTCAAGTCATTTATATATATGAAGATATATAAATGTTTCCTTGCTTATCAGAGTATTAAAAATTAACAAGGAAAATTCAATCACACAATATTTCTCATTTTTCAGAGAATTGGTGTCACATAGCCATTTCTATTTTTACATTCCTCTTTTTGATCTCAAGCTTGATTAATAATAGATTCGAATATTGCCACTTATAATTTTCTTGCTTACTTCTCAAATTAATTGGTTTCTTGGTTTACAAGCCATACATTTAAATTCCGGAATTCTTTTGTGATTTGGTACTTATCATATGAATTATGAGGTGATAAACTAGGTTGAAGTCTAAGCAGAGAAAAACAACACATGTGATCAGGGTTTAGACACAACAAGCACAAACCAATCATGACAGACAAAATACATATTTCCTGGTTAACTGAGCAGATAGTCATCACATGAGTGATGGTGTTGTGAGCTACTTTATAAATCACACAACTTCTTATATCTGGAGCTAGAAAAGTGTTGAATCCGGTGTCTTACCACTTAGTATCAGTTTTGAAGCTATAGTATCAGATTTTCCCAACCTAGTATTAGATCAGTAGTTATAGTATCAGAAATTTCCTACCTAGTATCAGTTTTATAGTATCAGATTTCTCCTAATTAGTATCAGTTTTATAGTATCAGATCTCTCCTACTTAGTATCAGTTTTATCAGTTCTATAGTATCAGATCTCTCCTAATTAGTATCAGTTTTATCAGTTTTATAGTATCAGATCTCTCCTACTTAGTATCATAACTGAAGTGCCTCAAGACTGTCTAGAAAAACATGTTCACATATCAGATTAAATGGCATCTTCTCCTTCAGCATTATCTACTAAAACTATTTCAGAACTTGTTACTTAAGTCCACAGCTCACAAACACATATAACATTTAAGTTTCTTTTTCTTCTTACATACTGTTTTCCAGATATCAAAGTAAAAGACACTCATTAAAATACTTAGAACATATTAGAGCTTTCCTAACTTAATTATTACAAAGACACTGCTACTTCTCTTAAACACTTTAAATTCCTCAAGATCTCCAAATATCCATGCAAGCAAGCAAGCAATTCATGCATCTTTCCCTGCAGCAAAACTTTGAACTGCCTCAATAAAATGAGACACCCCAAGTATTGCAAAGGCAACAAATAGGGTCAGAAATAAATTCTGGTGTGAGTGAAATCAAGTATGCAAAATATCTTGTAAATTCTTAAGGCTATATAGAGAACTTTTCTATTAAATGCTATTCAAATCCCAATTAAAATCTGAGAATGTGTATATTTAAGTCTATCTATAAACATACATCCAAGCATTCATCCATTCACTTCATTCAGTTGTACAAGTACAAAACTCCTATGGATTAACTCCCTGAATTCCATAGCATAATTTCTCCTTCTCATCTTTTCATTTTGTTTGGTCTGAACTCTTGCCATTGAACACCATGTGTGCATTGCAAAGGGGCTCAGTTCTGTTAACCCTTTACACAGAGGCCTACAGGACTTAAACAAGTCATGCACATACCCATCAACCACCTGCTGATGAGTAGATCAAGGCACTACTCCTAAATTATTTTATAATTTAGAGACCATGCTTATTTATTTCTTTCTGGGGAATTTTTCTTTTGATTCCAGAGATACTCGTATTCTTTCCTTCCTTATATAGGTCAAGCATTATTAAAATCACCCAAAGATCATATCCAGACATACAAAGCATTCATGTAAAATTGCACACCTTATTTCAAAGTCATTTTTGCTTTAATCACATTTTTCTAAAACCTACTTATATTTTTATTTCTAGAAATTTCCATTTCTTACACAAATATGAAGAAGTCATTTGCAAAACTATATTTATTCTTTTACTGTGAACATAGGGAATGGTTTTTGAGAAAAACCCATAAAAACTTATTGGTTTATGATCTGAACAAATCAGCACATATTTGTAATATTGCATTGTTCATATCATTTTTAATATAGACTAGACATAAGCATAAATCTCAATATTCACACTGCCTAATTCTTTTCTTTCATTGATACCCTATTCCACAGTAAAATATTTGATTCATTTTTCATATCAAAACTAGCATATATAAAATCTATTCCTGTGATTAGTGTATTTGTTTGATTATCTATATTTTAAAACAAAAACTGAAGCCATCACAACAAGTCAAAACAGATTAAAACCTCATCCAAAAACTCAACCAGAATACCATCCATGATCAACATATTTTCATCCAGAAAATAAAATCAAATAGGAAAAACATAATGTAATGTTTATATAAAATAACTTGGCTGCCCTTAACATGGGTCTTAATGCCTTACAGATCATAAGTGATTAATCACTCACCTTCCTCCTCTCTTCCCCGAGAATGTCTAAGCTTGAAAACAGGGTGAGCTCTCCTTTTTATTTATTTTTAGTGTGTTTCTGTTTTCCCCCAGAGAAAACCTCTGCTTCCCTCTTGATTTAAATCATTTTGCTAGGGTTTTACTAAAGGAAAAACCCATTTTATCCTCACATTACTCAGAGAATTATGTGTGTGTTGTTATGGCTAAATGTGCCATTTTCTCTTGATTTCTATTTCTAGTAAAAGCAGTTGCTTCTCTGCTTTTCTGTGCACATGCTATTTGCATGATCCATCTACACATCATCTTTGTGTGACTCAGAAACATTGTATACCTTGTTAGGCCTGAATGGTCCTCTTATATTATTTCAAACCATTTATTTCCTGATTTATTTTTGAGAAGGTGTTTATGCACAATAATACTAAACTGGTTCTCATGCAATTTGGTTATCAAAAGGGCTTTATCATTTTATACTTCTTTGGCTACTCATATCTAATACATATATATTTATTGAAGAAAAATCTCTATCCTCTTATTTATTCATTTCACTTACTCCTAATATTATTATTGTCAGACTATATTTTCTTTTCTTAAATATTCTCATTTTAAAATTATTTTTATCTCAATAATTTGGGTCTTCACATACTCTCCTCCTAAAAGGAATTGTGTCCCACAATTATTCTCTCATACATTTCCATCCAAATGTATACAAAGCATAATTTCAATTGAATGAAATTTCAGAAACTCATTCATTCCAAATCAATCAAACATAAATAAATAATTTTAAAGTCCCATCATAATTTTAAACATACCTTTAAGTAGAAAACAGATTAGGATATTTATCCTTTATCCTCTCTTCAGCCTCCCAAGTGCAATCATTCCCATCCAAACTCCATTGGATTTTAACTAGTTTAATTATTTTATTTCTCAGCTTCTTTTCTTCTCTAGCCACAATGCCCACTGGTTCCTTTTTATAAACCAGATTTTCTTGAATTTCAACATGTGTAGGAGATTCAAGAATGGACTCTTTATCATGCACCCATTTTCTCAATTGGGATACATGAAATACATCATGTATTTTGCTCAATTCCTCTGGTAACTTCAACCTATAAGCTAAAGTCCCTATTCTTTGAACAATTTCATATGGTCCTACATACCTTGGTGACAGTTTCCCTGCTTTTCCAAATCTCAATATTTTCCTCATTGGTGAAACTTTGAGAAACACATAGTCTCCCACCTCAAATTCTGCTGGCCTTCTCTTTTTATCTGCATAAGCTTTCTGTCTCTCTTGAGCTACTCTCATTCTTTGCCTCACTAATTCAATTCTTGCAGAAGTTTCTTTTACATGGTCTGGTCCAAGCAACACCCTTTCACCAGCCTCCATCCAACATGCAGGAGATAAACAAGGCTTCCCATACAAAGCCTCAAATGGAGCCATTCCTATAGTGGATTGGTAGCTATTATTATAAGCAAATTCAGCTAAATAAATATGATCCTCCCAGTTGCCTCCAAAATCAAGTATGCATGCTCTCAGCAAATCCTCTAAAACTTTATTAACAATCTCAGTTTGCCCATCTGTTTGTGGGTGGTAGGCTGTGCTTAGGCTTAGTTCTGTCCCCATAGCTTCTTGAAAGCTACTCCAAAACCTTGAAGTAAACAAAGTATCTCTATCACTAATGATAGTCTTGGGGATGCCATGCAACCTCACTATTTCCTTCACAAATAATTGAGCTAGCTTGTGAGCATTTCTGTTTGAACTTATTGGGATAAAGTGTGCTGTTTTTGTGAGTCTATCAACCACTACCCAAATACTATCATTTCCCTTCCTTGTTCTTGGCAAACCATCCACAAAATCCATTGATATACTCTCCCATTTCCAAGTAGGCACTTCCAAAGGTTGCAATAGGCCTGAGGGCCTTTGATAGTCTGCCTTTACTTGTTGGCATGTCAAGCAATTTGCCACATATTTTGCTACTGCTCCTTTCATTCCTGGCCACCAATAATTTCTCTTGAGATCATGGTACATTTTTGTACCACCTGGATGGATAGTATACTTTGTTTTGTGATGCTCATCCATAACTTCTTGCTTTAGTTCCCCTACATTTGGTATGCAGAGTTTCCCTTTTTTCCTTAAGTATCCTTTACCATCTACCTCATAGTTTTCCACTGTCATGCCTTGGGATATCATGTCCTTTTTCTCCTTCAAATTTATATCTTGATTCTGCATTTGTCCTATTTTATCAACCAGTGTTGATTTTAAGGATAAGAGGCTTAATTTACCATATTCAATCATCTTACTGTGTGTCTTATCTGATACACTAGCTTCTTCTTTCACTTCCACCTCACTGAGAATTATCAAATCCTTGAATTCTGCCATCATTAAGCTTGCCAATTTAGCTTGATGTCTACTTAATGCATCTGCTACTTTATTAGCTTTTCCAGGGGTATACAATATATCAAGATCATAGGAAGCTAGAAATTCTACCCACCTATGTTGCCTCATGTTCAAGTCTTTTTGGGAAAACAAATATTTAAGTGACTTATGATCAGTAAACAATTCAAACTTAGCACCCAATAAATAATGTCTCCATAGTTTCAATGCATACACCACAGCAGCTAGTTCTAAGTCATGTGTAGCATACCTAATTTCATTTGGCTTGAGTTGCCTTGATGCATAAGCTATGACTCTACCATGTTGCATAAGCACTGCCCCCAATCCAGATCCACTAGCATCTGTGTAAACTACTAATTCTTCATTACCCTCTGGCACTTGTAAAACTGGAGCTTCTACCAGTGCCTTCTTTAGTGATATGAAAGCTTGTTCACACTTCTCTGTCCACACATATGGTTGCTCCTTTTTAGTTAACTTGGTCAATGGGATAGCTATCCTTGCAAAATCTTTTATAAATCTCCTGTAATAGCCTGCCATTCCCAAAAATGACCTCACCTCAGTTACTGATTTGGGTCTACTCCAAGATTGCACTGCCATCACCTTATTTGGGTCTACACTAACCCCTTGTTGTGATACAATGTGCCCCAAAAATTTTACTTCCTTCTGCCAAAATGTACATTTAGAGAATTTGGCTTTTAAATCATGTGCCCTCAGTCTAGACAAAACCAGATGCAAGTGCCTTGCATGATCTTCTTCTGATTTTGAATATACTAAAATGTCATCAATAAAAACAACCACAAATTTGTCTAGAAAATCTCTAAATGTTCTATTCATCAAATCTACAAAATATGATGGTGCATTTGTCAATCCAAAAGGCATCACCAAAAATTCATATAATCCATACCTTGTGTTGAAGGCAGTATACTTAATACTCTCTTCCTCCACCTTCATCTGATGAAACCCAGAGGCTAAATCTAGCCTTGAAAAGACCCTTGCTCCATTTAATTGATCGAATAGATCATCAATTCTAGGAAGTGGATATTTGTTTTTAATGGTGACTTTGTTTAATTCCCTATAATCAATGCACATTCTCAAAGTACCATCCTGCTTCTTCACAAATACAATTGGAGAACCCCAGTTTGAACTACTAGGCCTTATGAAGCCTTTCTGCTCCAGTTCTTCCAACTGATGTTTCAATTCCACAAGTTCTTTAGGACCCATTCTAGTTGGCTTCTTGATGATTGGGCTGGCTCCTGGGATTAGCCTTATTTGAAATTCTACTTGCCTATTTTCTGGAACACCTATGACTTCACCAAAGACATCTGGGTATTCATTTATAATTTTTATGTCCTCCAGTGTTAATTCTTTCTCAGTCATGCTACATATGTGGTTACAGTAATTGATTTTAGCAATTTCACTCATAACTATAATATTTTTACCATTTTCTGTTTTCAGAGAAATAGTAAGATTTTCTAAGTTTAAAATTGCTTTGTATTTTCTTAGCCAATCAATTCCTAGAATAATTCCTATTCCAGGATATTTTAGCACAAACAAATCAGAACTAAACATATTTCCACCTATGTTTAACTCTACTCCCAAACATTTAATCCCTAGCATGCAAGAATTACCTAGTGGGCTCTGAATAAACAAGGGATTATCAACTAAATAGCATGTGAGAGTTAATTTATTCACTATGTCTTGGGATATTAGTGAATGTGTTGCTCCAGTGTCATATATAACTGAGATGGGGTGATCTTTAATTAGAAGTATACCTTCCAATTGTCCAGGACTTCCCACTGCAGTTGCTTTTGCTTTGCCCTCAAGTGCTCCTACCTTTGCTCCCTTTTTGAACTCTGGGCAGTTTCTTTTAATATGGCCTTCCTTCCCACAGTTATAGCAGCTAAACAATGCCTTCTTGGCTGCTTGACACCTATTACTCATGTGTCCTTCTTTGCCACAATTAAAACAAGTAACCTTCTTCTTAGCTTCCCCAGTGGCTGCTCCCTCCATTTTCTTATCCATATTCTTTTTGTCATAGGGATGTGCTCTATTTTTCCCCTTCTTTTGATTGGTAGCCCTCATGCTCCTAAATTTTTCCCTTGCATTGTCATGTTGTTCAAAAGAAAGAGCAAGGTCTATGACTTGATCAAATGTTTTATCCTTGTATGGTAACATTGCTCTACTTAGACCTGCATTTAATCCTTGGATAAATCTTGAATTCTTTGATTCTTCATCTCCTATGAGCATAGTTCCATACTTGGACAAACTCTCAAATTTTTGAGTGTATTCAGTCACACTCATTGGTCCTTGCCTCAGCCTTATGAATTCTTCTAGCAATGTTGCCTTAGCTGTAGCTGGAACAAACCTTGCTTCAAGCATTTCCTTGAATTGATCCCATGTTATCTCATTTTCTGGCCTTCCTGTGATGATCACCTCCCACCAATCTAAGGCTGCTCCTTTGAGTCTCCTTGAAGCTATCTGCCTCTTTCTTTGGTCATTAATTTGCATATCTGCAAATATCCTTTCCAAAGTTCTCAACCATGTCTGCACTCCCATAACTCCCTCAGTGCCTTCAAAATCCTTGCCTCCCAAATTTGAAAATGTCTTCAATAACTTAGCTAATTCCTCATGAGGATTCTCTTCCCTCTGCACTGCTCCTTCTCTAAATGCCCTCACCAAATCTTGCAAGTTAACCATTGGTGTTGTATTGGAGGGTCCTGCTCCATGACTTGGTGGTCTTCCTACCATGATTCACTATTCAATTGCATAGCTAGTCAGTCATATTTCTAATTTAATTACTTTTCTGGAATTTATTTCTACTGTGGATGTTTATTTCTATCATTATTATATTTTTTTTTAGAATTTTATCCTTACAAGAAAATTGGATAATATATTTATGCTATGTTTTAATAACATAGCTCTGATACCAACTGAAGTGACCCACTTCTTTTGGATTGTTATTTTTCAGTGATTTACTGTTGAGATTTTTTTTTTTCCAAACCAAGTGATCACTTCTTTAGTTTCATTTTCCCCAAGATCCAAATTCTTACCAATATAAAAATATTAGTATATAAGTCAATTCAAGTCATTTATATATATGAAGATATATAAATGTTTCCTTGCTTATCAGAGTATTAAAAATTAACAAGGAAAATTCAATCACACAATATTTCTCATTTTTCAGAGAATTGGTGTCACATAGCCATTTCTATTTTTACATTCCTCTTTTTGATCTCAAGCTTGATTAATAATAGATTCGAATATT
Organism: Allium fistulosum; assembly: GCA_030737815.1. Taxonomy (NCBI): domain Eukaryota; kingdom Viridiplantae; phylum Streptophyta; class Magnoliopsida; order Asparagales; family Amaryllidaceae; genus Allium; species Allium fistulosum. The sequence continues at coordinate 860,925,858 of CM060906.1, forward strand.
GCCACTTATAATTTTCTTGCTTACTTCTCAAATTAATTGGTTTCTTGGTTTACAAGCCATACATTTAAATTCCGGAATTCTTTTGTGATTTGGTACTTATCATATGAATTATGAGGTGATAAACTAGGTTGAAGTCTAAGCAGAGAAAAACAACACATGTGATCAGGGTTTAGACACAACAAGCACAAACCAATCATGACAGACAAAATACATATTTCCTGGTTAACTGAGCAGATAGTCATCACATGAGTGATGGTGTTGTGAGCTACTTTATAAATCACACAACTTCTTATATCTGGAGCTAGAAAAGTGTTGAATCCGGTGTCTTACCACTTAGTATCAGTTTTGAAGCTATAGTATCAGATTTTCCCAACCTAGTATTAGATCAGTAGTTATAGTATCAGAAATTTCCTACCTAGTATCAGTTTTATAGTATCAGATTTCTCCTAATTAGTATCAGTTTTATAGTATCAGATCTCTCCTACTTAGTATCAGTTTTATCAGTTCTATAGTATCAGATCTCTCCTAATTAGTATCAGTTTTATCAGTTTTATAGTATCAGATCTCTCCTACTTAGTATCATAACTGAAGTGCCTCAAGACTGTCTAGAAAAACATGTTCACATATCAGATTAAATGGCATCTTCTCCTTCAGCATTATCTACTAAAACTATTTCAGAACTTGTTACTTAAGTCCACAGCTCACAAACACATATAACATTTAAGTTTCTTTTTCTTCTTACATACTGTTTTCCAGATATCAAAGTAAAAGACACTCATTAAAATACTTAGAACATATTAGAGCTTTCCTAACTTAATTATTACAAAGACACTGCTACTTCTCTTAAACACTTTAAATTCCTCAAGATCTCCAAATATCCATGCAAGCAAGCAAGCAATTCATGCATCTTTCCCTGCAGCAAAACTTTGAACTGCCTCAATAAAATGAGACACCCCAAGTATTGCAAAGGCAACAAATAGGGTCAGAAATAAATTCTGGTGTGAGTGAAATCAAGTATGCAAAATATCTTGTAAATTCTTAAGGCTGTATAGAGAACTTTTCTATTAAATGCTATTCAAATCCCAATTAAAATCTGAGAATGTGTATATTTAAGTCTATCTATAAACATACATCCAAGCATTCATCCATTCACTTCATTCAGTTGTACAAGTACAAAACTCCTATGGATTAACTCCCTGAATTCCATAGCATAATTTCTCCTTCTCATCTTTTCATTTTGTTTGGTCTGAACTCTTGCCATTGAACACCATGTGTGCATTGCAAAGGGGCTCAGTTCTGTTAACCCTTTACACAGAGGCCTACAGGACTTAAACAAGTCATGCACATACCCATCAACCACCTGCTGATGAGTAGATCAAGGCACTACTCCTAAATTATTTTATAATTTAGAGACCATGCTTATTTATTTCTTTCTGGGGAATTTTTCTTTTGATTCCAGAGATACTCGTATTCTTTCCTTCCTTATATAGGTCAAGCATTATTAAAATCACCCAAAGATCATATCCAGACATACAAAGCATTCATGTAAAATTGCACACCTTATTTCAAAGTCATTTTTGCTTTAATCACATTTTTCTAAAACCTACTTATATTTTTATTTCTAGAAATTTCCATTTCTTACACAAATATGAAGAAGTCATTTGCAAAACTATATTTATTCTTTTACTGTGAACATAGGGAATGGTTTTTGAGAAAAACCCATAAAAACTTATTGGTTTATGATCTGAACAAATCAGCACATATTTGTAATATTGCATTGTTCATATCATTTTTAATATAGACTAGACATAAGCATAAATCTCAATATTCACACTGCCTAATTCTTTTCTTTCATTGATACCCTATTCCACAGTAAAATATTTGATTCATTTTTCATATCAAAACTAGCATATATAAAATCTATTCCTGTGATTAGTGTATTTGTTTGATTATCTATATTTTAAAACAAAAACTGAAGCCATCACAACAAGTCAAAACAGATTAAAACCTCATCCAAAAACTCAACCAGAATACCATCCATGATCAACATATTTTCATCCAGAAAATAAAATCAAATAGGAAAAACATAATGTAATGTTTATATAAAATAACTTGGCTGCCCTTAACATGGGTCTTAATGCCTTACAGATCATAAGTGATTAATCACTCACCTTCCTCCTCTCTTCCCCGAGAATGTCTAAGCTTGAAAACAGGGTGAGCTCTCCTTTTTATTTATTTTTAGTGTGTTTCTGTTTTCCCCCAGAGAAAACCTCTGCTTCCCTCTTGATTTAAATCATTTTGCTAGGGTTTTACTAAAGGAAAAACCCATTTTATCCTCACATTACTCAGAGAATTATGTGTGTGTTGTTATGGCTAAATGTGCCATTTTCTCTTGATTTCTATTTCTAGTAAAAGCAGTTGCTTCTCTGCTTTTCTGTGCACATGCTATTTGCATGATCCATCTACACATCATCTTTGTGTGACTCAGAAACATTGTATACCTTGTTAGGCCTGAATGGTCCTCTTATATTATTTCAAACCATTTATTTCCTGATTTATTTTTGAGAAGGTGTTTATGCACAATAATACTAAACTGGTTCTCATGCAATTTGGTTATCAAAAGGGCTTTATCATTTTATACTTCTTTGGCTACTCATATCTAATACATATATATTTATTGAAGAAAAATCTCTATCCTCTTATTTATTCATTTCACTTACTCCTAATATTATTATTGTCAGACTATATTTTCTTTTCTTAAATATTCTCATTTTAAAATTATTTTTATCTCAATAATTTGGGTCTTCACATTAACTTTGCATTCATTTAATTCAATTAGCTCATGCATATTTAAAAGAAAAAAAATTCAAAATCCAAAACAAAACAAAAATTTGTAAATATTTCTTAACTTAGTTTTTTTATTATTATTTTTCCTTTTCCTTTGAAAATTTTCAAATCAAAATTTACTTAGTTTTTTTAGGAAATCAAAAATCCAAAAAAAATATAAAACCTTTTCAAAAACAAAAAAAAATTGAAAAACCAAAAAAAAAAATCAATTTCCCTTTTGAAAAATAAATTTTATTTGTAAATATTTTTCCTTTATAAAAAAAACCAAAAAATTCTTGAAAATGTCCGAATTTCCATATTCACTTGAATTTTACAATAGTTGTGAAAATCAATATAATCCATATGATTTCACTCCAAATTCGTATGGATATTTTAACAAAAACTATTGTTTAAATGATTCAAATTTTGAACCACAATATTTTCAAAACGATGACTAACACCCAAATCTTGAAAAGAGCATTTCGTCTTTACTTGAAATCTCTACACAACAAAATCAAATGATAAATGATTTGTGTAATTCATATTTGGGCAATGATTCAAATCAAAGTTTTCAAAATTATCAAAATTTGAATTCACTTAAAAATTCAAACGATTTCGAGTGTAACCCATGCCAATTCAATTTTGAACTCCAAAATGAATTTCAAAATCAAAACGAAAATGTGATCCACTTTTCAAATAATTTTGGCAATGGGAATAATCTCGATAATGATGCAAGTGAAAAATTTTGTTCTCAACAAATCCAAATCGAAAATCCTCAAGCTAATAATTATAAATTGAATTTTGTTGAACAAATGAATGAAATTTACGATGATCACACGGATTCGTTGTTTGAAACTTATATAAAACAACATGAAAAACATACTCAAATCCCAACGTGTGACGAGTCAAGCGATAATCCATCTTTTACCCAAATCGACGATTTTCAAATAACAACTTTTGAAATTGAAAATAATAATCTTAATGAAGTTGTTGAAAACACGGTAGTTGAGTTGGATTTCAATTCATTTGAGGGTGTGGAACCAAATTTAAAATTCGATCTTCCTTTTCTCGATTTTGAAAATTTGAATACAACAACTTTGGATTTTGAAATGGATATATGCGATGAAGTTGTTGATAATCCAACGAAGGAAGATGAATTTAACGAACACGAGTTTTATGGACTTTTCGAAAATGAGTCATTAAATTCTGAAGGGGAAGATTTACATCACCATTTTGATTTTGAAATCGATAATTTCGAAGAAGTTTTCAATGATAAACTTGAATTTCAATTTGGTGAAAATAAATGTGAATTTCAATCAATTGTTTTATCAACCCCAAAAATCATTGAAAACAAAACAACTCGTTCAATTTTCAATAAAACGACATTCGTTTTTCCAAATCAACATTCAACTTTGAAATCTTTTACGATTTGGTTTTTCGAGCTTAAGCTGTGTCTCGTATACTTGACGAGGCAAATGAATCAGTTTTTGGAAGACCGTTTCATTTACGCTTTGACGATATACTTTCTGATCTCGTGTAAATACCGTTAATTTTTATCTAAATAAAGGTCATGTTTTTATTTTTATTTTTCTCCTTCCACTTGGGTTGACTGTGGGGACACAGTCAAAATCAAGTGTGGGGGGAGACTCCTCTTCATTTTTTATTTTACATGATGTATTTTTGCTTTTTCTTTTAAAAACAAAAAAAATCCCAAAAATAATTTTTTTAAAGCATTTTGATTTATTTTTAAAAAAACACTATAAGATAAATATATGGTTTTGGTTTATTAAATTGAAATTTTTGAAAATTTATTCGTCTTAACAAAAATAAAAATGAAGTTTGATTACAAATAATAATGGTTTAACTAGTATATAGGAAGATTCATACGTGATAATTATGAAATATATCCTATTTGAAAATCTTTGTTTTAAAAAGTGGTTGATTTAAAGTAAAGGATATAACATTTTTTTTGTCTTCTAAGTTAAATGATGCTAAGACAATTTTGTGAAACTCTCTCCCTAAAAAAAACAAAAACACAATTTTTTTTGTATATATCTATATATTTTCTTAATAAACACCTAGAGTCATGTGTTCACTCGCCATGCTCTGTACCCTTCTCACGTAAGCCTGAAAGGCAGTGCACGATCGGTATATCTGGCCTCAGTTTATCAGAGTTAGGTGTGTACATAAAAATTATTTTACTAATAATGCCTACAGTCAATAAATGTTCACACTTGTGTGTTCACTCGCCACGCTCTGTATTCCCCTCACATCAGTCCGCAAGGTAGTGCATGGGTAATATATTTGGCCTCAGTTTATCTGAGTTAGGTATATGTAAATATTGTTAATATTAATAAAATTTTCAAAAAAAAAAAAATGGAGAGAGTAAGCAAATGAAATCCAAGCACTATTTTAACTTATTTGATTTGACTTGTTATTGAAAAGAAATGAAAATACCACTTTGATAAACTTTGATAATCAACTAAGGATCCATTTCATAGTTACACTTTGTTATCAACCGAAACAACGAGTTAAACTATAGTCTATTTGTTATGATAACTTAATTTTTGTTGGAAATTTTGACAAGTAAAATGACTTAAATTTTCAAGATAATAACCAAAACCTATATTTAACTTATTTGTGTCAATTTAAAAATAAATCCTTCATTTGTAAATATTTTCAAAAGCTCGCATTCATCTCCTTGTAAATAAATCTTGCATTGTGTAAATATTTTCATCCTGCATTTGGATTTTATGGGTAGTATCCGCTGAAAACCCTCACGAGACAACACTCGTTTTACTAGAGACACCCAGAGGTTTAACGGCTTATTGCATACGCTCAATGCAATCGTGCTCCCTACGAAAATGGATTTATCTTAGTTTTTCCTTTATTCGAGGACGAATAAAAAGATAAGTGTGGGGGTATTTGATGTGCACGTAAATGTGCATATTTTTTACCACCATATTTAATCTATTTAAATTAAATAAATGATCATATTGGGTATTTTAACTTGTTTAAACCAAAATTCAAATTATTTGAAATTGTCACATATTCATCTTCATATAGGGGCAAAATGGTCATTTTTATGCATTTATTAAATTGTGAAAATTTACATGGAATTTTCTATGTTGTTTTGTAGGAAATTTGGTGAATTTTACAAGTGGTTACATGATGATATATGCATGCACAAGAGTGAAGAGAACAAATGAAGATGGAAATAATTCAAAGTGAAGATAAATGGAGGACCCCACCTACCCATCTACCTTAATGTACAAATTAGAGGCTAATGCACATGCTTATGGAATTAATGGCTTCATGTACACTTAAATGAGGATTATTTGAAGCTAATGATTACTTGGCCTCCACACTTTCTAAGAGGGTATTTTGGGCATTCCCCAAAAATATGAATTAGGGTTTAACACATGTATAAAATCCCCTTATGTTTCATGTAACCCTCTTCTCTCTTAGTCTCTTTTAGTTAGTTTTTAGCTTAGAAAATAAATCAAAGCTCTCTTTCTTTACATGGCTACTTAGCCATTTCTTCTCTTATGTAATTCCTTTTTTTTATGCAATGTAATTATTGTTTCCTTTTAATTACATTTTCATTTCCTTTCATGCTAGTAGTGTAGATTTTCTTTTATGCAATTAGAATAGTTTTCTTTTATTTAGCTTTCATTTTGCTTTCTTTTTGCTTTCATGTTGCTAGCTACATTTGTTAATCAAATGACAAATATGAGAGGCTAAACCCTTTCAATTTATGGGTAATGAAGCTCTCTAATTATGTAGCTTCAACTATTTGTTAATGCATGCTCTCTTTTTGTGCTTAATGTTGATGATTGAAGTGGTTTAATTATTGTTTTTGCCTTGAATTTGATAGCCTATATTGTTGACATCAAATAGGCTATGCTTAAACAATCACTAACACTAATTGCCTCTTCATCAAAATATGATTATGGCAAAAGAAAGTGATTTGAAATTAAAATTTGATGGTCTATATTTCTAATCAATAGTTAATAGGCCATACTTAAAATAGATTTCATTTTCATTTTTATTGTCAAGTTTCATGAAAGTTAGTAAGTGGTTTAAGGGGTGTGTTAAAGTTTGATGGCTTATGTTGGCTAACTAATAGCACAAATATGCCATACTTATGATAGGCACATCAATTAAAGCACTAATGACCATAAAAGAGAGATTATGATTTCATATGTGTTGAACTAGATGATCTAGAGAGTGGATTTATTATCTAAATTGTCATTTAACTCTTATATTTGCATCTCTTTTCTTTTAGTTAGTTAGTTCATTCTCTAATTCTCTAGCTTAACTTTCACTCGACTTTGGTTTAATTTGATTGAATAGATTTTTAAAATCATCAATTCCCTGCGGATCGACCCGTATTCGCCACGTACTACAAGTGTACGCCGTGCTCTTGCGGTTATTTTTAATTCAAATTCGTTCGACGGTTTTCTAAACCGATAGAATTTCCGTCAATGAACAGTACCTAAGATAATTCATTGGTGAATTTATAGAAGTAAGTGGACCCTCTTTAGGTATTATTAGGCCTTAGACTGCATACATCTATATGTATCAATCTAAGAGTTCAATAACTCTTTTGTAGCTCCCACTAAATAATCGCTTTGTCATTAATCATTTGAAATACAATTCACAAGCACTATATAATTAACAAACATATGATTAAAAATTATTTTTCAAAGATATAGCTTAGTCCTTAGTTAAAAAAAATTTGTTAAGTGTTTTAAATGCTTCTATATTTTCTAGCTAAAACATCATTATTGTTATGATACCAAATACCATCTTCGATATAATAAAAACATTATTTTATAATGAATATTCATATTAAAATAAAACTACATCTATTTTTGGACAAAAAAGAAAATTGTCATTATTATTATTATTTTGATGAAAGAGTTAAAAATAGTTATTACTTCATAAATAATATATGGTATACACGAAAGTAGAATTCAAAACTTGATACATCCACAAATAAGTGTCATGTGGTATGCTCCTAGTATTTTATTTGTTACAATAACAACATTTGAAATACGAAGCTTTAATTCAATCACCCACCATAGGTTGTTTATTTCTCTTACCGAACTGATTTACAGCCATTAGTTTCAGATCAATTATCTCAAACTCAAGGAAATAAATCTGATATAGAATAGTTTTCTATAAGAAAAATAAATTTAAGATAGAAATCATATTTCTTGTTCCTTATTAAAATACTACAAATATTTTCATTATTTTGTTTTCGATTTGTCTTCATGAAGCAGCGGTGACCATTAACCATCTATTCATCCCAACAATGCAAATATTACTTCCACTCTCAAACTTCGCTTTCTTTTTTTTGTGATAAAATGGATGCATAATTTAGACTGCTAGCCATATTATAACGTAAAAAGAAGTACATACATAAAGTTTATAATGACCAACATGCCGGTCGATAGCAAAAAAACACAAGCCCAAGGTTATATGCATATATATCATTACAAACTAGTACATAATATACACCACATCAAGATAATATACATAATATTGAAATTTTAGCTAGTTAGATATCTGAACACTAACTGCCAATCCCATTGTTACTGCCAATAGACTCTTTCTACTGCACACCCCCATTTCATGGCAGCATCAGTTGTAGCAATCCAAAATCACCACATGTCTATTCATTTACAAGAAAATTAATAAAGTTCCATATGTGATTTAAAGATTTGCTAGCCTATCTACATCATCTATCATTCCTTTCTCTTTATCCTTTAAATTTACTTTCACTTTCGCTTTTAAATAGTCAAATGTTCAAAAGAGAAACCATTTAGTAGAAGTCAATTTAACTGGGTTTTTGACCAAGTAAAAGTCCACAGAAGATAGAACGTCGAGACGAAGACAAAACAACTTGAAACTTGAAAGGTAGGCTCATATAGGTTAGAGAAGCAAGACAGGAAAATTTGGGCCATTATGGAGCTAAATCCATAACTCGGCACCAAGTTATGGTGCTCCATAGTGGGGAGCTCTAACTTTCCCTAACCCATTCTCTCTCTATTATAATAAGCCCAAGCGATTTCGTAAAGTTCTGGATGACTTATCTCAAGAAGAGAAGAGTTAGCTCTAGTGAACTGTAGAATAAGCCAGGTTAAGAAAGAACGATCATTAAAACAAGTCAACAAGCTACAAAAACACAAGGGGACCTAGAAAACGAAGTGAGAAACCCAATCCAAGAAAAAGCACTGAGTTTTCCCCTAAGGGGATAACTCAGTATCGAGTTATCGCCTTAACTCGGTGCTTACCCAAACTTTCCACATTATCTTGGGTTGATGTCTGAACCTCTCTGGTGGCGGGCTTCTGGTCTAATATGACTACTACCCTTATAAATACCAACCATAAAGCAACCAAAATAGGATCTGTTTTCTGCCATCACTACGCGGAAGCTCTGCCTATTCTTCATGTCCTTCCTATACTCAATAGTCATCATGGTAGCTACTATAGGAAATTTTAGGACTTAAAATCTGTCTAACCCCTGTACCAATGACTTAGTCCCTTTCTATTCTCTTGTAAACTCAAGAAAACAACATTAAATCTATAAGCAACAAAGCTATAAAGTGGACGTAGGCCAAAGATTGCCGAACCATTATAAGATCATGTGTCTCTCTTTTTTATTTCTATTATTTTTATTTTATTTCCTATACTATCTACTAGATCTAGGTTATACAGGCTTCCTACAACCTACTCTTGGGTGCTGATCCATTTTTACCTTTAACATTTTCATGTTTTCATTGAGAAAAACTGAATCCAGGCTTAGATCTAGCTTGCTAATTTCGATTAAAAGGGAATTAGTGGTTAGATATAGGGAATTTTCTTTGAGGGATTTGAAGGCTTACTATTGAAGATCAATGACACTTAGAAAATAGAAATCTGCTTTTGGAAGATCCTATAGGAGCAACAGTTGGGGGTGATGAAGCAAACTCTCATCAAACTGAAGTTATCAATACCTACAATCAACAAATGGAGGTTAACACTGGAAATGTTGCTCCATGACCCTCCAGTCAACTGGAAGTTGTAACCAAAGGAGAGCTCAACCAGATGATTAATGAAACTAACAATAAAAATGGCTGGTTGCTAAAAAGCTCTCATGGATAAGGTCGATGTTTTGCTAGCATTGTAGCCACCAAGTGCTCCAAGAGCTAGGCAAGAAACTACAGGTACTATGGAACATGAGAATACCTTTGCTTCAGGCTTGAGGAATGACAAACAAAAATAGAAAGAGGTAGCATGTAGAGCTGTAGGGATTGCTATAGAGGGGCAATGGAAATGCTCCTCTTACCGAAAGACAACCTAGTGCTAACCCAAATCTTGGGTGAACACTCCTCAACTGAACAACGCAATGCTTGTTTCTGACTCTGAAGATGAATGCAACTTGATGGTGATCGATTGGATCTAAATGCTGATGTAAACATGCAAAACATTGGAAATGAAGTCCAAACTACCACGGTAAGGCCACCCGCGCGCAACAAACTCTGTAGGAGTGGTTCTCCCATAGAATGGAGAACCTAGGCTTTAATTGAAAAACCTAGATTGTTTGCATAGTCAAGCACTCGATGCAGCCCTTGACAGTCGACCTGTAGATTACCATGCCAGTAAAGACTACATCGCTGCTATGGTCAAACGATTTGTAGAGGAAGTAGGGGCAAGAAGAATGAGGAGTGGGGTTTCATGCCAAGCTGAACTCCATTCACTTAAAATGTTTAAAGAGAATAATATCCTCGGAAGTTCACCATGCCGATTATGCCATCATACAAAAGCACAACAGATCCTAAACAATATTTGTTCAAGTATGATTGGCACATGGATGGAGCTAGAGCTACATATGCCATTCATTGCGGATGGTTCCCGATCTTCTTGGAAGGAGTCACTTCCATGCGATTTACTAACTTCCACCGAAATTCATTTCCACTTTTGACGAATTAGCAAAGAGGTTTTTGGAGCGGTTCAGGTTCTATACTACACGTCCCAATGATGTGATGTCTCTATCTAGCCTATCACAAGGACGTAAAGAATCCCTAAAGGGTTTCTTGAACCATTCAATATAGTTGTTATAGAAATAAGCCTTCCAAGGACATTGCGGGCATTGTAGATAGGCAGAACTTACCTTTATTTCTATTTTATCAGTAAAATTAGCTTTTTGAACCAACGGAACCACGTTTAGACTAGCAAAACTGCCAAGTCGATAGGGAAAATTGAATCAAACCACCAGATCGATGGGGAGAATCAATCCCTGTCTTTTGAGAACTGGTGTTGCCTCGACAAAGTCGGGAAGGCTCAAGCTGCCGAGTCGATGGGAAAAATCGACTCAACCGCCGGATCGATAAGGAAAATCGATCTCTGCCTTTTGAGAACAAGTGTTTCTGCGGCAACATCGGGAAGGCCCACAATTTCCTAAAGCCTCAGTGTTGGTTCAGTGACATCGAGAAACTCAAAATTTCCTAAAGCCTCAGTGTTGCTCCGGCGACATCGAGAAACTCACAATTTTCTAAAGCCTCGGTGGTTCTCCAACGACATCGAGAAATCACAATTTTCTAAAGCCTCGGTGTTGCTCCAGCAACATCGTGAAACTTACTATTTCCCAAAGCCTTGGTGTTGCCCCGACGACATTGGAAAACTCTTAATTTCCCAAAGCCTCAGTGTTGCTCCAGTGACATCAGGAAACTTACTATTTCCCAAATCCTCGGTGTTGATCCAACGCATCGGGAAACTTACTATTTCTCTAAGCCTTAGTATTGCTCCGGTGACATCAGGAAACTTTCTATTTTCCAATGCGCCACACAATAAGCCACATGAAGTTTCTTAGACCGATGGAACTGCGTTCAAGAAAGTAAAGATTGTCGTGCGCTCACCATAAGCCGCACAAAGTTTTGAGAACTAATGGAACCGTGGTCTTGGAAATAACCTTTCCGCACGCACACCATAAGCCGCACAAAGTTTCAACCAATGGAACCGTGTTCTTGGAAATAACATTTCTGTAACGACCCATATTTTTGGTAATTAAAAAATATTAAATTAAATCAGACTGTGGAATTTGATAATGTCAGAAATTAAAATTTATGGTTTATAAAAGTGAAAATTTGTTAGAATATATAACTTGATTTTAAATGAATTCTAAAACGACAAATTTCAATGAGGTAAAGGTAGTAATGCATATTAGAATACAATTTAATGATATTGATTTGAATATAATTAATAACTGTTTGAATGTAAATTCCACCGATTGTAATAATAATGTTAATAAAGAATGGGATAAACAATATTCTAAATATGTTAGCATACAATAAGAAATCGATTATTTAGTACGTAAATTTATTGACCTTTGTTGTAAATAATAAATTTATAAATGTGTTTAAATTACTCAAATGTAACAATCATTTTATTTCTCACTCATTTAATTAATCCATTCTAAAATTTATTTTTTTTTCCAATGGAATTAAATGTAATTGTAATATAGCAGTTAATATAAGAAAAGACATTAATGATAGAATAATGGATGTAATAAATGGAAACTTTTGTTAAATAAATTACATAAGGTATTGTAGATTTAATACTAAGAACATGTAAATCAAAATAAAAGAATTTCTTTGAAATATAAAATATAATGAATTAGGATTTTATTACTATTGTAATTTAATGTTGAAATTGATTTAATATTTAAATATTGGATTTAACATGGAAAATTTGATTTTAAAAGATTATTAATTTCTGTTTAATCAAGGATGATGATAGAAAACTTTTAATTTAGAATTTAAAAGTGATTAAGCCAATTTAATAATAATTCATTTTAATTAATGTGTAAAAATAAATATAATTTGATTTTAAAGCTAACTATTATATACAATAGAAATTGGGTTTGAAATTAGTTTTATTGAGTTTAAAAATATTGAAAACCTATATTTTGACATATAGGATGACCTATTTTCGTTTCGGGAAAGAAATGGGCTTTTCAGGCTTTTGTTCACTTTGGCCCAATCGAAATCTTTCCCATCCATTTATGTTCCATCTTTGTCTATATATGCCGTTATGAAACCCTAGTAGCCTTCTGTTCTATTTTCTGTATGTACACTTTAGTTCTAATCTGTTTCTTCTCAATGGCCAATATCCCAAAGCCCTAAATTCCCAGTTTCAAATCTAATTCAAAAATTCAAACTGCTCAAACCCTATTATATAACATATCATCGTGAAGCTCTCGACGAATGGAATCAGCGTCTGCTATTTGCTTTTCAATTGGAGACTCCGTTTGTCTAGAAATTAGTGAAACATTTTCAACCGTCCATCCTAGGGCTTGGATTCGACGGTGGATCGTCGATCGGGGAGTTGCACCTGGTACAGGAGGCGAAGCAGAGTTCATCCACCGGAGTTGATCATTGCATAGGCGCCTAGGTTGGCCAAAAATCACTGTGGAAGGCGAACTACGACAGAGTCACGTGGCAGTGCCGGAGAAGGCGACGACTTGGGCGGAGGGGCGGCAGACCATGACGGTGATGGTGGCGTGGTCTGATCTGGGTTGCAACGTTCGTAGGTGCAGTGATCTAGCGTAGAAGGCGGCGGCTGATATTAGGTAGGGTTCTGATCGAGAACAAGTGTTTGGGAAAGGTTTTGCTAATTACTTTCTTGCCCTTGTTTATTTTAAATTAAAATTAAAATTTCAAACCTTCTAACTTGAATAACTTTTACATACGAACTCGGATTTGCACGCAGTTTCTTCCATTGGATTCGTATCGAAATTTCGGACAACATGAAACTAGTTTGGTTGAATTCGAAGACTGTTGAGATTTTGGACTTTTGTTGGATTTTTAATGGGCTTAAATTCAAAGGTGAGCAATTAAACCCACTCACGCAATACTACATTTTCAGATGTTAGTTAAATTGAAATGATGAAGTGATAAAAATTTAATGGTTGCTGTTTGGTAATTTAAATTGTCATTTAAAATTAATTTGAATTTTTATTGAATTAAATTGACATTTAAATTAATATTGAATTTAATTGCTAGTTAAACACCGATAATTGATAACTGGTAACTGATGTGATATATTGGTTGATGTGGACATTGGTTGCAATTGGATGCCTATTGACTGATATGTTGGATGTATGGTTGTTTATTTATTTGGACATACCCTGTTATTATCCTATTTATTATTTGACATCCTATGAATTGTCACTTGTAATATTTGAAATGAACTAAGAAATAGTTTGAAATGATATATACCTATGTCATTTAATTATGGGTTGAAATGATATGTATCCATCCATGTAATTAAAATTGAAATAATTGATCACTTGGCCATAGGGTAGAAAATTATATACGGACCCGGATTGGTTAAATTAAATAATTTTAATTTATTGAAATTGGATTTGTTTATATGATGGTTTAAAGAAAATAAAAATTGGATTTACATGAATTAAATTATTTTCTAATTCGAGATTTGGAATGTTGAAATTGAAACTATTTTAATGAAATTGTTTAAGGATTAATTTGAAACCTTAAGTTGAAATTGAGATATGATTTGAATTTATCGAAAGTGAATTATTTGAAAGGTTTAATTTTTAATTTAAACTTTGAATTTACTTTAATTAAAATGGTTTTAAATTGGTATTTCAAAGTTTGGACCCGAAATGGATTTAAACTAAATTGTTTCAAAATGAGAATGTGAATTGGAACTTTCAGCCTTTGAATAGAACAGTTTAAATTGAATTTGAAGTAAAGTTAAAATCGTTAAATTGAGGTTGATTTAAATAGAATTTTGAATATGAAGTAGACTTGAATTGGCGGTCGGAAAATGGAATTCGCTATGAATTGGAATTTGAACATCATTATGAAAGAAAGAAACAGTTTTAACATAACTATTTTAATATATACTATTTTAATAACCAAATTATTTTAGTATATAAACTATTTTAATTATCCAAACTATTTTCAATATTAAAACTATTTTATATTCAAAACTATTTCCAATCTTTAAACTATTTTTAATTATCTCAAATAATTTTTCAATATTAAAACTATTTTAGTTATCCAAACTATTTTCAATATTAAAACTATTTTAATTATCCAAACCATTTTCAATATTCAAACTATTTTAATTATTTAAAACCATTTTCAATATTCAAACTGTTTTAAAGGGGAACTATTTAGATTTAAATAATTGATTTAAATACGAATGTTTTGAAGGTATGATCTATTTTGAATTCGAAACGATATTGAAGCAAATATGATATTTTGATATGAAATATGACTTGTTCTTGAAATTTAAAAGTACCAATCGGTGTGTAAAATGACGTTTGGTAGTTAAAGAGACCGGGGCCGAATATTGGTATACTCTCTGTTAATATCAGAACCACTTTAACAACTTTGTACGCGGTGGATATTATCCAGAATGTAGGGGTTGAATTGGCAACGTTTGCTGGATTAAAGAAAGAGAACGATGATGGATAGACCCTGACACTTGTGTCAATTTGAAATGACTAAAACAGGAGCCATACCTGACCAATGAGGCTAGCTACCTCATGCGACATCTGTTCTTCATATTTCCATCTTGATTTTTGGACTTGATTGGTGCACCTTGATTTGATAATGGGATGGATGTTCGCGGTGGGCCGTTAGGGCTTACCACCAGTCAGGAAACACAAAACGGTAGTATCCTACCTCAGGCATCGCCTCATATGCCATGCCATACTTTTATCCTTATTCGCGACCACTACGATTTTGTTTTAGTGTTGTCTCATCATGGAACCTACCTGGCTACCGACATTACTGGTGATGCTACTAAGGCAAACTGTAGGACAATGCTTAAAATGTGTTAAGGGGGATCAATGTAAAGCCTTAATGCTATTTTAATACTTTACTGATAAACACTACATATATAGCGTATCTTGCTGTATATAGATAGTTTAATAGATCCTTAGGAGATGAAAAATCTTGTAACATCTCTTAAGTTATTGCACCCATGTTGTACACTTGATAGGAGATAGAAAATCCCGTAAACATCGCTGAAGCTATTACACTCATATTTACTTATTATTAATTTAACTTACATAAGAACTTTTAGTTCTGACTTGAGTGTTTTGTCTTTTCATCACGCTCAGGTCAGCTTGAGTATTTCAGTGTTGAAGATATTATTCCTTGAAGATGAAGATGGAGTTTGCTAGACCGTATTACTATTATTATACCGCTGCATTAGTTTGGTATATTTGTTGATTGTACTCTGATTATGTTGTAGAATTGAAATCAAATGTATATTGTACAACAACTTCATGAACTGTTTATTTGATTATTATATTTTATCATTCCGCTGTGAGATTCCGTGTTTGCTTTCCTTCTTTTCACTTATTTTTCTCATTTAACCACATTGACAATCTTCTCTTTTGAATGGTTTGAGTTAGACATGTGTGGTTTATTGTCGACTTGAATCGTTCAAATAGGTGGGTCGTCACAATTTCTCTGCATACACCATAAGCCGCACCCATGAGGAAACACTCTTTTGTCTCCGGACAAGGAGTGTGTACTCAAAACCATCGGATCTATGGGCAAATTGATCCTAACTTCTTAAGTACCGATATTGTCTCGGCAATGCCGGGAAATTCTCTTACTCATAAGTATCGGTGTTACCCCAATAATGCCAGGAAATTCTCCTACTCTTAAGTAATAGTGTTGCTCCAACAACACTGGGGAGCGATCCGACATTACAAGTAGGTGTTGCCTTGGTAATGCGGGGAGATCTTTCAACTGCAGATTTGCAAGGAAAATTGGTCTAGCCTCCTAGGCACCGATGTTGCCCTGACGACATCGGGAAGTCCAGACCATTATAGAGTATCGAACTCCTTAGAATTTGGTGTCATCCAGAGAGGCGTTAATAGGAAGAACTAGCCATCGCTCAGAGATAGGCGACGATGGAAGGCATTTCCAGAATCAAATCATCGATGCACCAGTTTTTGAAAACAGAAGTAGGTGCTCGATTTAGTTCTCAAACTCTAACTTACAAGAATCTGGCATAGCCCGAAGACCGGCAATGTTTGGAGAAAATAACTTGTCTTCTAGGAATCTGATGCTGCTCGGAGACTAGCGACGTTATGAAGGATAACCCTGAACTATCATAGATTCACCACGGCCTGGACGTTAGATGCTCTTGGAATAATTAGCCATGGAAAGATCGATCAAGTACTTTGACTCCTGCTTACGAAAAACTACCTATTGTCCGAAGGCAGACAACGGCAAGGAGAGAGCGCTTGGAATCGAGCAACTAAACCGTCAATTTTCGAAGATTGGAATCGACGAATAAGGTAGTTATCCACAACAACGCTATTGGCCCACAGAATGCATATAGCCAGGAACAAGGAAGGTTGATTGTCACAGATTCAAGGCAAGCACTATAGAATTCTACCGGCCCACGATCTGGATGGTAAGAGGGCAGTCATACCACGAGTAATGTAACGATTTGATCCATGGTGTCTAAATTTCTCTCAATGCTTGGAGTTTGGCACTTGGGAATAATGGGTTTTGCAAATAGAACTCAGATTGCAACAAAAATCGATCGAAGGAAATTTGACCCTACGCGAATAAGAATAACCATGGAATTGGTTAAACAACGATCCTGCATTGCCAAAGGGAGTGCTTGACGATTATAAACAAAGCTAAGTAAAGGAAACACCCAAGACTCTCATTCTTCTAGAATGTGGAGTAGCCCGGAGTTAGGCAATGTCAAGAAAGCAACCACGTTGGGTTGAAAGTAATATACCCAACACAACTGGATAGGACGAATGATTCGATCCTAACTTGTAGGACTTTAACACTGCCCTGAGACAGCAGCACTAAGGAAAGTCTCTTACGATCTAGTCATCAAAGTGCTTGTTTCCAAAGGTTGAAACTAGTAGCCAACTGTAACGCAACAACGCTAAGTCGACGGTAAAATTGACTCAAACCGCCAAATCAATGGGAAAATCGATCCCAACCTCCTAAGTGTCGGCGTTGCCCTAGCAATGCAGAGGAATTCTCCCCCTTCCTAAGTACCGATGCTGCCCCGACAATGTCGAGAAATTCCTACTTCCTAATTACCCGTGTTGCCTCGGCAACACCAGGAAACTTTCTATTTTCTAAGTACCTATATTTCCTAGCAACATCGGGAAACTATCCAACTTACTAAGTACCGGTGTTGCCCTGGCAATTCCAGGAAAACTTCAATCTATAGGGTTGACGAGAACCACTCACAGTAATAAACCATCGGTGCACTAGCTTCCAGAGATAGAAGTTGGTGCTCAACCGAGTTTCTAACCTTGTCTTCAGCAAACTACTGTTGGTCGAAGATAGCCGACAATGGGAAGACATAAGCTTTCATAGGCCAATCGAATAGTTCGGCCCATCATTACAGGAATCAGCCGCTGCCCGAAGATAAGGCAGTGCGAAGGGAAATCCCAAGGATCAAATCATTTGCATGATAGTTTCCAAAGATAGAAGCTGGTGCACAATCAAAGTTCTAGTATTCAACTTGGAAAGAATTTTGATGCAACCCAGAGATAAGCAGCCTCGAGAAAATGTTGCTTGGAAACAATCAGTTTAATTACTAATTCTCGGAGATAGGAACTGACATATGAACAGGACTTCCTTGATAATATTAAAATCCAAGTGAGATATGCACGGCTAATAACAAGCGGGGATAATCATAGAAAGTCAGGAATTAAATCAGTATACTACCTCAATCCCGGAGTAGGATTGAGAGCCAAACTAGGGGCAATTGAATAATTCGCCCCAAACCCTTCCATCTCTCACAAACGCCCAAATGCAGGCATTTGAAATAGCTAGCTCCGCGAACAGGGATTAATGCACAAATACTCAGCCGAAAGGAACCTCGCTAAGTCCAAACATGAATAACCATGGAATTGGTTAGATAACAGTTCTATTTTGCAAAAATATAGCATACTGGAAACAAATTGACACCCAGGGAAATAAAGGTCGTAACGTTCAAGAATTTAGTGTTGATCGAAGATAGGCGGCGTTAGGAAGGAAAAACTTTGACCTCCCAAAATCCACCATCACCCAAAAATAGGCGACGATGGGGAGTGGAAGCACTTAATCCTCAAGAATTCGTTGCTGCCCAGAGATTCGCAAAACAAAAAGGTTCTCAAAACCAAATAAGGAACCTAGTAGATAATTCGCTTCAACTTGCAGAAATTTGCTATTGCCAGAGATCTAACGACAACGAGAAGGATTGATAACCTACTTATGGATCGACCAGATCATTCGGTCCCAACTTGTAGGAATGTGCCAGCCCCCAAAGGTAGGCGATGCCAAGGGAAAACCCGTAGAATGAGGCTTTCAATACATTGGTTTTTAAGAACAGAACCAAGAGCTCGATCGAATCTTCAACCCTACCATTTGGAATCTAATGTTGCTCAAAGGCAAGAAACATCAGGAAGATGTATTCACTTTTGAGCTAATTGAATCGGTCGAATCTAACCTGCAGGCATTAATTGTTTCCCGGAGATAGGAGATAATAAGGAGAAATCCACAGAGTTGAGTCATTCATGCACAAGTTTCCGGAGATAAAAACCGATGCATGATCAGGATCTCAATACTAGGCTTATAAGAATTTATTATGTCAAAAGTTGATGGTGATGCATTTTTCTAATAAATACATCTAGAATGGAATTGGTTCATGATGTCAACTCAGAAGAATTTGATCGCAGTCAAGGAACTGATAACATTAAAAACTCAGAGCTTGGAATCAAATAGCAAAGTCATAAGATCCCAGGGATAGGAACTACCATGCGAATCATGATGGGGGAAGTCAACGTTGCTGAGGAAACCTAGTCTCTCGAAAATGTATGGACTTAGTATTCATAGTGATCATCCCTATGGACTAGGGCATATACACCTTCACTTGGTCGAAATGAACTCTATTGAGCCTAAACAGGAACATCCATGGAATTGGCTAAACCAAGTTACCTCACAGTTTTGAACGGAGCTATGTAATAGAATATGTCAAAATGACAGCAGGAGTATTATTTACATGCATAGAATTGTGGTAAATAAATATGCTGCATAGGACCACAGGAGGTGCACCAGCGAGAAAAGGCAATGCTCAGAATCGAGCGATTAAACAACCAGTCGTTAGAGATAGAGACTAGTGTGCAAACTGATTCTAGAAACCACAAAGAAAGGGGAATCAACATTAAAGATGTGCACTCGGTGGCAAGAAAAGTATAGAATATGCTATCCTTGCAATTGACTACCGGTAGAGAAGTAGAATCGCTTGCAATGATTACGATGAAAAAAGACAAACAAACAAGTGGAAGCAGTGGCCCAAAATTTGTCGATAACGAGAAGAACCTCTTGGCACAAAAAAGCTCAAAATTGAGTCATTGATGTGCCATTTTTCGAAGACAAAAACTGATGCACGACTTAAATTTTAGCCACAACCTACGGGAATCTTCCATTGCCTAGAGATTGGAAACGTCAAGAAAGTGTAATCATCAGCCTTCTGAAATTTTATTGTTCTCCGAAAATAGGCAACTTCAAGGAAGGATAATCGAAATCGAATAATTCGTTCTCTAGTTTCTGAAGATTAAAACTATGTCTGACCAAACTTCAATGACACTACTGGCGACCAAGCAGAACATGCTCGGTAGAAGATAAGCAAAGATACTCACGCAAAATTGAAAACAAGTACTATTGGAATTTTCTCGATCCATGACTAGAATTGGGGAAGCTTGATTAGATAGGGGAAGTAGGATAATTTGCCTTGCATATTTAACTCACACTAATGCTCGGACTCATAGCAGAAGAACCCCATCAATAGGATTCAGTACATAGTAGAAACATATGATTGGGCAGTAAATAATATGGACAATGTTCTCCGGCGATAGGAAGCAAGGTAGAGCTTGGACTATGTGCAATGATAGTCAGTCGAAAGGAACATGACCAAACACATGCAGGAAGGGATATGGGGTTGTTTAAATGACGTCCCTATGTCACCCAGCAGAGCACTTTGGCAACTGTCTACAGGGTTGGATAAAGAAATATAATCAAAGAAACTACAGGGATTTTGTCTATCTGCATAAAGTTAAGAGACAATGGAGGCTGCTACCGCTTAAGCACAACTAAAATGCAGGCCGACAAGACAACAAGCTTCGGAGAATCCCTGCTTGCTCCTCCCTCTTCGTCTGAGGATCTTAAGGCCGTGTACTCATTTAGAGGAAGAGGTGGATTTAGCAACAACTCTATAAGAGCAACTATGCCTTGCAATTCAGCCATAATCAATCGTCCCGGTATGACAGGAATAAAAGGCAAATCCTAAGTTATGAAGGATCCAGTTATTGGATTAGCGGAAGTTCCTTCACCAGACTAAATATGGGATGACAAAAAAGTAATTCTAAACAATAAAACTCGACGTTCAACATAGTCAGGTATGTTTTACTTTGAATAAAATTTCCATATGAACAATGCCCGAAATCCAAGGGAAGTTGATATATGTTGACTAGTTGGATTCTGAGCTAATACTGGGGCAAGTGCAGTATGTTATCTATGCAAAGTAGGTCAAGTGTCCCGCGCACCATGAACGGACCATCCTGTGTAGATAGCTCGCTCATGCTAGAAAAACGAGCTCTCTCGAACAGTGATATTATATGTCAGAACTTACTCGTCGTCGATGAATAATCGATAACAGGGCTGCTGTCCGAAGCAACACGGAAAGCGTTTATTTTTCAGGAACACAAGGAGTGCAATAGTAGTAAAAGCATAGCGGAGGAATCATCCAACACGACCGTTCCTAGTGCGAACTAGGACAAGCTCGGGGTCCACCATATATCAAGCACGACTCAAACTTTGACTATCTCCCACCAGCAAGTAATCGACGCTCCTCTGACATTAGATGAATCTCATTCAATGGTAGGAACAAAAAACACTTAGCAGAATCAGAAAAGCAAAAATGAAAAAACAGTTCACCGCAACGAGGAATATTGCTTGCCTAAGGCATGAAATGATCTTCGAAGCAAAGATCGGAGCTCTTGAGCATAGATCAAGTCCTTAGCATGGAAAATGAAATTTCAACTACTACAAGTCAAACAGTTAAAGGAAAATCCACAAAGTGAAAGCGATGTCTCCAGATGGTACTTTAGCAATCCATTGGAATCCATATGATAGCAGTCCATAATATATCTCGATCCAGAGCACTCTTTATTTCCAATGAAAGCATACTCCGGAGGGCAAATGTTAACTGGGTTTTTGACCTAGCAGAAGTCCACAAATGTAGAATGTTGAGATGAAGATAGAATGAATTGAAACTTGGAAGTGGGCTCTTATAGGTTAGAGAAGCAAGACAGGAAAATTTGGGCCATTATGGAGCTAAGTCCATAACTCGGTACCGGGTTATGGCCACAACTCGGTACCAAGTTATGGTGCTCCATAGTGGGGAGCTCCAACTTCCCCAACCCATTCTCTATCTATTATAAGTAAGCCCAAGAAATTTTGTAAAGTTCCGGATGAACTATCTCCAAAAGTAAAGAGTTAGCTCCAGTGAATAGCTTAATAAGCCCGGTTAAGAAAGAATGATCATCAAAACAAATCAATAAGCTATGAAAACACAAGGGGAACTACAAAATGAAGTGAGAAACCCAATCCAAGAATAAGCACCGAGTTATAGGGGTAACTCGGTACCAAGTTATCACCTTAACTCGGTGTTTACCCAAACTTTCCACATTATCTTGGATCAATGTCTGGATCTCTCTGGTAGCAGGCTTCTGGTCCAATATGACTATTACCCCTATAAATACCAACCATAGAGGAACCAAAATAGGATCTGGTTTCTGCCCTCACTACGTGGAAGCTCTGCCTCTTCTTTATTTCCTTCCTCTACTCATTAATCACCAAGGCAGCTACTCTAGGAAATTCTAGGAATTAGAATCTGTCTAACCCATGTACTAGTGACTTAATCCCTTTTTATTTTCCTGCAATCTCAAGCAAACAACATCAAATCTATAAGCAACAAAGCTATAAAGTGGACGTAGGTCAAAGATTGCCGAACCACTATAAAATCATGTGTCTCTCTTTTTTATTTATGTTACTTTTGTTTTATTTTCTATACTATCTGCTAGATCTTGGTTATAGTGGTTTCCTATAACCTATTCTTTGGTGTTGATCCATTTTTGATGTTAACAAGACTTCATCGGATTTCTTTACAAAAATGCATTCACTCATCCTTGACATGTAAATGAGATCGAATAAGTTATATTTAAGTAACATATAAAAACTGACATTTCAGTGATCGAATTCTAAGATTTATCCAATGTCTATAGTCTAGTGTTGTTTCCAACACAACAAGATTCTCACTATATTCAACTGTATTGAAAACCCGTTCTCGTATTATGGTCTACTTACTTATTTCGAATGCAACAAGTTCATCGAAATTCCAAATATTATGAAATACGAATGTTCATCATACAACTTTTGTACGTGATTGAATATTTATTAAATATCAAAATTCTTATATTGTTTTAGAGTTCAAAACTCATAAAAGACGATAGTTAGCCTAAGGCAAATTCATAATTGAGTGACTAAGACTTGAAAGTTTTAATGGTTATATTATTTAACTCTTGCATTGTAACGACCCGCCTTTTTGACCATCGAAAGTCGACATCAAACACTTCCACTGTGTTTCAATGTCGCTCATCCAATCGACAAAAAGGGCAGATTGTTAGGGTAAATAAAAAAAGAAAAGAACAGAGAATAGAGAAAATCAGAATCTCTCAGCGGAATTGACAACATATAATATAATAAGGACAATAGAAACTGTCACTGCAAACATACTAAGTATATCAATGTTAAAAACAAACCTTATCAGCTGGACAGTTATAAAATCCTGACCTTACAAATGCTGATAGGTATACTATATAATACAGCGGAAAATAAAATACTACGATAGGTGATACTATAGTTCCCCTCCACGATCTCCGAAACTTCAAGGACAACCTGGGAAAATACTCGGTCTGACCCGAGCATTAGAAATACATAACACTGGGATCAGTCTGAAAATACCAGCGTGAGATAACTCGAATAATGGGAAACATATATAAAATTTCTGTGAGACCACGCCGCTAATGTGGAACGGGATTTTACCTCATAAAAATAACATCCATACAAGCAAGAGCAAAAATAAATATCAGGAAACAAATTCAAATATGACTGAGCATAAATAATATTAAACCAGACTTGAAAGAATGGAAATAAACCGAGTAAAATCCTAACTGGACATAATGGATAGAACAAGGAAAAACAGTCCAACTTGATAGAATGGACTGAATAAGGTAACAGTCCAAACTCGACATAATGGGCTAAACAAAGTAACTGTCCAAACTCGATAGAATAGGCTAAATAAAGTAACAATCAAAACTCGATAGAATGGACTAAATAACCACTTAAATGCCGTGATGAGGAGTTGGCTCTACTCGTGGCAATTTTAAACCTAAAACAGATTCAGGGATACGAATCAAATAAGGAAAGGAAATTTTCCAACAAATGACTAGGAGGGTGCTCCCCCTCACCAAAGTATACCTCTAGAAATATACTTGAAAAGTCCGATGGCGCTCGAAAACCTCCAAGCCGGACTCCGCCAACTATTACCGAGTATCCGAGTATTTCACATCTCAATGCGCAACACCGAATCCAATCTCGAGTGGATGTGAAAATACCCTATTGAGAGCAACCCCACATAGCTTGGCCCCTACTCGCTCTTTGGGTTTAGACATTTCCGAGAAAGGATAACAAAGCTCAAATGAGCAACACATCGTCTTAGAGTGACGAAATAAAGTGGCAGAAGTAACTGATAGCTGAGATACCAACTATAGAGGACATAAAACGATCGTATATGGAAATTAAGTCTTGTATACTTATCACCACTCATTGAATTCAAACTTGTACTATTTCTGGGTTAACGATAATACCGGACAAGTCAAGGTAGTGTTACCTCAAAGTCATGCCCAACGATCACTCTTAACTTTTGAAATAGCGATAAGTTTACTTCTTCGATGTTTAGTGCTAATTATACAAATAAATCATTTCCATATAAGCGATTTGCTTTTTGGAAATAATTCATTTCCGTAAAGGAATCAAACTTTTACTTTTAAAAATGAACATAACTTTTTGCTTAATTTCCATATTGGTAAAACACTTTTAGAATTAGTCCCTAATTGTTAAAATGTTAAGTGAATAATTTTTCCAAGTGCACGACCCCAAAGGCCTAAACCAACATCAGACCGAACACCCAGAAGATTATCCAACTTATCATCCCAATAATCGAGTTCCAATTCCCTTTTATACTTTAAAAACAAGATTAATTATCCCGAAAGATAATTAATTACATATAAAATCCCTTTAAATAAATAATAAAATACATAATTATTTCCAAACACTATTATAACATTGGTAATTAACCTTATAATCTTTATTAAATCAGTCTATTAACTTTAAATCAGTTTATTAAAGCAATTTTTATTATATTAGTTAACTTACTTTAATCACCTTTATTAAATCAATTAATTAAAAAGATTTATTAAATTCAAATAGTTATTAATTAAATGAATAATTATCTCAAACATCATTAATTAAAATGATAAGTAATTCTAAATTCCATTGATTAACACAAATAATCAAGTTCAAAATAATCATAAATTAATCGGATTAATTAAATCCAAACTTCATTAGTCAAACCGATAAATTAAAACATCATTTGTTAAAATGATTTATATAATTATAAAACATCATTAATTAAAAAGATTTAACTAAATTCCAAAAATCATTATTAAAACAATTAATCAAATTTAAAAACAATCATTAATTAGAATGATTGATTAAATTCAAAAATCATTATTTAAAATGATTTATTACTTTTAAATATCATTAATTAAAATGATTATTAATTTCAATTATCATTAATTAAAATAATTAATTAAGTTCAATAAATTAATTAAACTCCATTATCATTAATTAATTAATTAAACTCAAATAATCATTAGTTAAAACGATTAATCAAGTATAAAACATCATTAGAAAAAATAATTAATTCAATCTAAATATAAACCAATTTTAATCATCATTTGTTAAATTGGTTAATTAATCTCAAATTAATTAATTTAAAAGATTAATTAATTTAAATTATCATTAATCAAAATGATTAATAAATTTTCAATATTCTTTTTAGCAGAAACACAAGCTCAAGTTCATAAGATAGGGTTTTGGTTGAAATTTTGATAAATGACGATATAGCGAAAATCGCTATAACGACATTTAAACTATTAAATGGAATATCGTAAATTAATTTAAATTAACCATCAATAACAACATATGGGTGTAAATACATAATTTATGGGCGAGAAACCACCTTTGGATCTCTCTACATATTTTCAAAACAATGGTTATGGATAACATATAGATAATCATATTGGTTTATAACGATCAAATTAATATGCCATCCATTTTCCAAACAGAAATTCAATCATACAAGCAATCAAACAATTTTAACTAATATCCAAATAATCCATATATATTTATAACATCATTAATATGATATAATAAAATTTAATGTAAGTTAAACTCACCAAAGGTTTTCAAAACTTGAAATACTTTAGCGCTCGGAAAGCTTGGAAAACCACAAATTCTTCTCGAAAATGGGTGATTTTGCACTCGACTTTTGGAACCTTTCCTCTCGCATTTTGTAAAAGTGTCCAAAAGGAAAGTTTTACATTATTCTTTCCTCTATCATTTAAAAAATAATAATTACTCAAAAAAGTTAAATTTTTACGAAGTTATAGCCAAAACAGTGAGGGGTATTTTTGGACATCAAAATCTAGGTTCAAAAACACTCTTGCAAAAAAAATGAATTTTTGGAGTATCTAAGCTCGAAATAAGAAAAAGTGGTAAACTACAAAGTTGTAACCACTGGAAATATGCATGGTTTGAAAAAAAATGATTTTGGAGTTTTTTGTAAGAAGTTATGGCCGAAACCATTTCGGGTAAAATGGAAGAAGTTTAAATGGAAAAGAAGGAACCTTTAAACAAGTTTTTAAAACATTTAGAAGTTAATTTTTGAAATCTTAAAACATGAAAAGTTATTTTGGAAGCCATTAAAAGGTTTCATAAAGCTTTAAGGAAAATAAGAGAAGAGAAATGAAAATAAAATGAGTAAGAAAGGTGAAAAATTAGTTTTATATGAAATAAAAATAGCAAATTACCTTTTTACCCTCATGTATTCTACCCTCTTCACATGCATGTCATGTCACACCCTCTCCTCTACCTCACCAATTTCAGCCCACACCTAGCACCCTCTCATCAAATCAAAGTCAACATGCATAAGTACTCTAATGTATTTATGTCTCATAATGATGTGACATTCTCTTTTTATTTTTTTATTATAGTTGCCAAAGTGTCACATCATCATTTTCTTAACTTAATTAATTACACTTAACCCTATTTAAATTACTAATATATGTTTATAACATTGCATATATTTGAATATATATTTATACAAATGTGTACACAACATTTCAAATAACTTTTATATGATAAAACGTCGAAAATTCGGAAAACGGTTTCAGGTCATATTTTCTGTTTTTCATCGAACTATATATTTTTGTAAACAAAATTTAAAAACTATTTCACCATTATTATTTATTATTAAAAAGAGTTTTATTTTCATTATAAAACCATTTATTTTAATATTTAAAATTAATTAAATATTCGCAAATCAAAGTAGTAAAATTCCGAGTCGTTTTATTACAATTTGATTTTTCTTATTATTTGTTATATTCGAACCCTTTGTTATTGTAATAAATTTGCAAAATCATTCACCATTATCATTTATTAATTAAAAGAAGTTAAATGACACTATTAAATATATTTAATTCATATTTGGTTCACCATTCAAATAGTTAATTCTTAATTCAAATATTTAATCGATCACTATTATTGAATTCCAAGTATTAAATTCCAAAATCCAAATATTTAAATATCTAAAATTAATTAAATATTTAAAATCAAATGACCAGAATTTTGGGTTGTTACATTCTCCCCCCTTAACTGAATTTAATCTCCGAAATTCCTAAGAAAGAAAATGTTTCCGAACCCTTAAGTTTAAAATTATTAATTAAAATGAGTTATTAAACATATTTTCAAAACACATTAGCTGGAATAGATTCCAAAGTTTCTGAGTCTCTTAAATTCATTCACATATACCAACTAGTTCTCTTCCATTCATTTCGTGTTATAACTCGAATATCAAATTTTTGTTGTCAAAATTTTCCAAAATTCTTAAAAAATTTCTATTTCTTAATTTACAAGAAATTTCGCCAGCCTCTCCTTTGCGTGGCTCGATCGGAACAACTACAAACTGCCACTGTGGGCCTCAATACAATCTAAGAAAACAAAATCCAAGTGGCCTCCCATATCTGGGGCATAAAATCATCAACCAATTGAAATTTTCTAAATTTTCTTACGTACCTTTTTGTGTTTGATTTATATTTTGGCAAGTAATTTATTATCTTCTATGTAAATGCAGGTGCACAAGACTCAAATGACACTCTTGCATCCTATACTTACAAATCTAAAAGAAAATCAAGCTGACAAAAACAATATGGTGTAATCCTATATGTTAAAACTAGCATGATATAAATATACATGCAACCAATAACTATGTCTCAATCATATGCAACAAAATATGGAGAATATCCTATAATAGATGATATGTAGTCAATAATTCTCCAATTATAAATTTAAATCTAATTACCCGGTTTTTCAATCAAAAATTTATTGTTAAATTTCTCAGACGAAAAAAATCAAAGCTCAAAATCAAAATGACAAGGATGGGATCCTTCCAAATAAATGATGGTGAAACTCTAGAATCAAAACAACATGGAGCGTCCAGTGGTATTCCGGTTCCTCCAAAATCATCACCTAGAGTGAATAAATATCTTTTCCTTTCCCAAATCTTCAAAATCACCTTTTTCAAAATCATCGAGATTTAGGTCCTAATAACAACGATTCAAAATCCTTTGTCTATATATTTAAACTTTATAGACAATGGTATATGAAATCACACAGCCAATCAATTCAATTCAATCAAATCCAATCAACCAAATTCCGTGAAAGAATTAATTAACACCAACAGTCAATCAAATTCCACAAGGGGAAACTTATCACTTAACATTGTTTTAAAATGTCAAATGACTAACAAACAAATTTTAACTTAGGTTCAAAACTTTCTTATATGTCCAAAAATAAAGATAACTATCTAAGCGTACCGTTTTGCTCATTAGCCTTTGGTTATTGCTCAGAAGATTATCCAACTAATTCAGACAAAATGGAAAGTCATACTCTATATTTTATTAATCTCTTAATTATATTAATTTCTAATTTACTTATATTTTCACTTAGTATTTTATTCAATACTAAAATTATTTATGAATTATTTCATAAATTCTCACCCAAGTTCTTCAAAAATATTTTATAAAGTTATTTCTTTATAAAACATCAAATCATAACTTATTCCATTTATTTACTCATATAATATTCTTTTATATCCTGAGAGTACATATAAATTTTATTTTTAACTTTTTCCAAGATCTAGATGGAAATCAAATCAAATTTCAGTTTTCTTAAAACTGAGTCAACCTTTTAACCTTTTTAACTTTGAGTGTTAAAACGAATAATATTTATGGGTTGACCCAATCAACAAACAGTTTACACTACTTATCATTTTTTTAAATAACTATATGGTTTTAATAAAATAATATTTATCAAAACCTTTTAATTTAAGCCAATTTACTTATGTTAAAATATCCCCTATCTTATCTATGGGGAAAAAAATCTTATTTATCCAGACAATCTATTAGCATTACTTTTTATTTTGAAACCACTTCCCCTTTAGGGTACTTAAAAATTAGATACCCGGCTTTGATTTTAAAACTTACCTTTTGAAGCATATTCATATATTTTTATATATAATAACATCAAACAATTTATTTAGTAAAACTCACATTTATTTGGATTTGAATTCATTTCGATCGCACAATGATAATGAGAATAACCTATTAAGTATTCTACAAGTTCGCCTAAGCAAACATTTGATCGTCACTTAGAAGATTATTCAAATTACCACAAAACTAATCGAAACAGTTTCTTCCTAATTATCCCAAAGAAAATGCATCCCTTTAAAATTAGACTTCCCAAAATAATTTCATTTTCAATTACTTTCAAAAAACGGCTATTTCATTTCTCAAAAATTCCTTTGAAATTGTTTTTTTTTTCAAAAATTCTGGGATTTAGATTCTCAAATTCTTTTTAAACACATTTCTAAATTTATATAAAATTTCCTTTATATAAAAGTCATTTCATATTATAATAATCCTTCTTTATTATAATAAAATTATATCGAATATTCATTCTCTAAATATCTTATCCCACTATTTAGATTATATTAACAACTTTTTATAAAGTTTGATTATTAACCCACCATTATTAAAAGGTGAATTTTCAAGTTAACATTTTCTCCAAACACTTTATAGTCAAATTGTGAAAATTAATTCATAAAGGGTTCATTTAAATCAAAGCTATAAATGCTCCTAATTATACCGAGCATAATTTAGTAATCAACAAACAACAGTTAATGCTTCTTATTTAAGTTAAGCATAACCGAACAAACAATAGTGATAATAAATACATATTATCACATTTAAACCAACACACTATATAACTATATAGAGTTTAAAAATCATTCCTTTATATATATGAAATATAATCCTATGCAAAATATTCAATTTGCCAAATTTTCAAAATTTCAATACCGTGTCCGTTGGCCTTGGTCAAGTGTTTAGAAATCCCTATCGATACTGTGGCGTCCCACGACTCGACCAGAATTCATAAAAATTCAATAGACCAATTAACATAATACGTTTTCATAACATTAACAAATACACTCTCGTATATATAATACTCTCAAACTCATTCTAGGGTGTCACTTACCCTATCTCTAATGAGCCAAACCATACCAAAGCCAAGGTTTCTCACTTAACCTTGCGCTCTGATACCACTTGTAACGACCCGCCCTTTTGACCATCAAAAGTCGACACCGAACACTACCACCGTGTTCCAGTGTCGCGCATCCAATCGACAAAAGGGCAGATTGTTAGGGTAAATAAAAAAGAAAACAACAGAGAACGGAGAAAATCAAAATCTCTCAACGGAATTGAAAACGTATAATATAATAAGGATAGTATAAACTATCACTCCAAACATACAGAGTATATTAGAGTTAAAAACAAGCCTTATCAGCTAGGCAGTTATAAAATCCTGACCATACAAATGCTGATAGGTATACCATATAATACAGCGGAAAAAAAATACTACGATAGGTGAAACTTCAAGGAAAATCTGGGAAAATACTCGGTCTGACCCAAGCATTATAAATAAATAACACCCGGATCAGTCTGGAAATACCAGCGTGAGATAATTCGAATAATGGGAAACATATATAAAAATTCTGTGAGACCACGCCGCTAACGCGGAATGGGTTTTTATCTCACAAGAATAACATCCATATAAGCAAGAGCAGAAATAAATATCAGGAAACAAATCCAAATATGATTGAGCATAAATAATATTAAATCAGACTTGAAAGAATGGAAATAAACTGAGTAAAATCCAAACTGGACAGAATGGATAGAACAAGGAAAAACAGTCCAACTTGATAGAATGGACTGAATAAGGTAACAGTCCAAACTCGATAGAATGTGCTAAATAAAGTAACAGTCCAAACTCGATAGAATGGGCTAAATAAAGTAACAGTCCAAACTTGATAGAATGGACTAAATAAACACTTAAATGCTGTGATGAGGAGTTGGCTCTACTCGTGGCAATTTTAAAGCTAAAACAAATTCAGGGATACGAATCAAATAAGGAAAGGAAATTTTCCAACAAATGACTAGGAGGGTGCTCCCCCCTCACCGAAAGTATACCTCTAGAAATATACTTGAGAACTCCGATGGCTCTCGGAAACCTCCAAGCTGGACCCCACCAACTATTACCGAGTATCCGAGTATTTCACTCTGAATGCGCAAACATCGAATCCAATCTAGAGTAGATGTGAAAATACCCTAATGGAAGCAACCCCACATAGCTTGGCCCCCACTCACTCTTTGGGTTTAGTCATTTCCGATAAAGGATAACAAATCTCAAATGTGCAACACATCGTCTTAGAGTGATGAAATAAAGTGGCTGAAGTAACTGATAGCTAAGTTACCAACTATCGAGGACATAAAACAATCGTATATGGAAATTAAGTCTTGTATACTTATCACCACTCATTGAATTCAAACTTGTACTATTTCTGGGTTAACAATAATACTGGACAAGTCAAGGTAGTGTTACCTCAAAGTCATGTCCAACGATCACTCTTAACTTTTGAAATAGCGACAAGTTTACTTCTTCGATGTTTAGTGCTAATTATACAAATAAATCGTTTCCATATAAGTGATTTGCTTTTAGAAAATAATTCATTTCTGTAAACAAATCAAACTTTTACTTTTAAAAACGAACTTAACTTTTTGCTTATTTTCCATATTGGTAAAACACTTTTAGAATTAGTTCCTGATTGTTAAAACGTTAAGAGAATAATTTTTCCAAGTGCGCAACCCCGAAGGCCTAAACCAACATCAGACCGAACACCCAGAAGATTATCCAACTTATCATCCCAATAATCGAGTTTCAATTCCTTTTTATACTTAAAAAACAAGACTAATTATCCCGAAAGATAATTAATTACATTTAAAATCCCTTTAAATAAATAATAAAATACATAATTATTTCCAAACACTTTTATAACATTGGTAATTAACCTTATAATCTTTATTAAATCAGTCTATTAACTTTAAATCGGTTTATTAAAGCAATTTTTATTATATTAGTTAACTTACTTTAATCACCTTTATTAAATCAATTAATTAAAAAGATTTATTAAATTCAAATAGTCATTAATTAAATGAATAATTATCTCAAACATCATTAATTAAAATGATAAGTAATTCTAAATTCCATTGATTAAAACAAATAATCAAGTTCAAAATAATCATAAATTAATCGAATTAATTAAATCCAAACTTCATTAGTCAAACCGATAAATTAAAACATCATTTGTTAAAATGATTTATTTAATTATAAAACATCATTAATTAAAATGATTTAACTAAATTCCAAAAATCATTAGTTAAAACAATTAATCAAATTTAAAAATAACCATTAATTAGAATGATTAATAAAATTAAAAAATCATTATTTAAAATGATTTATTACTTTTAAATATCATTAATTAAAATGATTATTAATGTCATTATCATTAATTGAAATAATTAATTAAGTTCAATAAATTAATTAAACTCCATTATCATTAATTAAATTGTTAATTAATTAATTAAACTCAAATAATCATTAGTTAAAACGATTAATCAAGTATAAAACATCATCATCGAAAATGATTATTTCAATCTAAATATAAACCAATTTTAATCATCATTTGTTAAATTGGTTAATTAATCTCAAATTAATTAATTTTAAAGATTAATTAATTTTAATTATCATTAATCAAAATGATTAATAAATTTTCAATATTATTTTTAACAGAAACACAAGCTCAAGTTCATAAGATAAGGTTTTGGGTTGAAATGTAATAAATGACGATATAGCGAAAATCACTATAACGACATTTAAACTATTAAATGGAATATCAAAACTTAATTTCAAATAACCATCAATAACAACATATGGATGTAAATAAATAATATATGGGTGAGAAACCCCCTTTAGATCTCTCTACATATTTTTTCTGCAAAACAATGGTTATGGATAACATATAGATAATCATATTGGTTTATAACGATCAAATTAATATGTCATCCATTTTTCAAACGGAAATTCAACTAAAAAAGCAATCAAACAATTTTAATTAACATCCAAACAACCATTAAATATTTATAACATCACTAATAAGATATAATAAAATTTAATGTAAGTTAAACTCACCAAAGGTTTTCAAAACTTGAAATACTTTAGCGCTCGGAAAGCTTGGAAAACCACAAATTCTTCTCGAAAATGGATCATTTTGCACTCGACTTTTGGAACCTTTCCTCTCGGATTTTGGAAAAGTGGTCAAAAGAAAAGTTTTAGATTATTCTTTCCTCTATCATTTATAGAAAATAATTACTCAAAAAAGTTAAATTTTGAGGAAGTTATAGCCAAAACAGTGAGGAGTATTTTCGCACATCAAAATCTAGGTTCAAAAACACTCTTGTAAAAAATGAATTTTTGGAGCATCTAAGCTCGAAATAAGAAAAAGTGGTAAACTAAAAAGTTGTAGCCACTGTAAATATACATGGTTTGAAAAAAAGTAAATCTAGTTTTGGAGTTTTTGTAAGAAGTTATGGCCGAAAACATTTCGGGTAAAATGAAAGAAATTTAAATAGAAAAGAAGGAACCTTTAAACAAGTTTTTAAAACATTTAAAAGTTAATTTTTTAAATCTTAAAACATGAAAAGTTATTTTGGAAGCCATTAAAAGGTTTCATAAAGCTTTAAGGAAAATAAGAGAAGAGAAAATGAAAATAGAATGAGTAAGAAAGGTGAAAAATTAGTTTTATATGAAATAGAAATAGCAAATTACCTTTTTATCCTCATGTACTCTACCCTCCACACATGCATGCCGTGTCACACCCTCTCCTCTACCTCACCCATTTCAGCCCACACCTAGCCACCCTCCCATCAAGTAAAAGTCAACATGCATAAGTACTCTAATGTACTTATGTCTCCTAGATGTGACTTTCTCTTTTTATTTTTTTATTATAGTTGCTGAAGTGTCACATCATCATTTTCTTAACTTAATTAATTACCCTTAACCATAATTAAATTACTAATCTATGTTTATAACATTGCACATATTTGAATATATATATATACAAATGTGTACACAAAATTTCAAATAACTTTTATATGAAGAAACGTAGAAAATTCGAAAAACGGTTTCCGAACACATTTTCTGTTTTTCATCGAACTATATATTAATGTAAACAAATTTTAAAAACTATTTCACCATTATAATTTATTATAAAAAAAGTTTTATTTTCATTATAAAACCATTTATTTTAATATTTAAAATTAATTAAATATTCGCAAATCAAAGAAGTGAAATTCCGGGTCGTTTTATTACAATTTGATTTTTCTTATTATTTATTATATTCGAACCATTTGTTATTGTAATAAATTTGCAAAATGATTCACCATTTTCATTTATTAATTAAAAGAAGTTAAATGACACTATTAAATCTATTTAATTCATATTTGGTTCACCATTCAAATATTTAATTCTTAATTCAAATATGTAATCGATCACTATTTTTGAATTCCAATTATTAAATTCCTAAATCCAAATATTTAAATATCTAAACTTAATTAAATATTTAAAATCAAATGACTAGAATTTTGGGTTGTTACATGCATGGGTAACGAAGTGATAACATGCCAAAAGACCATGTCAATCTGTAATTCAGCCCATTTAGTATATTTTAATTGATAAACTGTTTAATTAATTATATTGTTTATGCAAACTTATTAAAGTGGATTATTATAGTATTATATATGTTCTTAAACTTATTAGAGTGATTTATTATATTTCCTAATAAAGCTCCCACTAGATTTTACATCTCTTAAACCCCTAAAAGGAATGTGGGAATTTCACAAATTCCTTTAGTGAGTGTAACGATCCATTTATCATGTTACTACAACCTTAAGGATGCTCAACAAGTTGTACTCCCTATAAATGATAAATACACGTTATTGATTATATCTCGTATGTAATTTCTAATAGTACATTCATTGCTCCTAATCATCTTTATAACCCTATGGGTGCTCAACAAATCATAAAGTACATTACATACTCATGAACCATCATTTTATGATTACCTAAGGTAAATTCTATAACCCTTGTGGGTGCTAAATAAAGTTTCAAAATGCTCTTTCCAATCTATGGATAATATAAACATCACCATAAATATTTTGTGGGTTGATGGTTCTTAACAACCATGAGTACGTACAATACTCCATTTATATTGTAGATGATAAAGAGCAACATTACTTCAGATTTATAATCTCAAAATAATGATAATGAGTATCATCGTCTCTAAGGAATAATAAGTATTTGCAATACTCAATGACATCATTTGTCATTATATGTGTGTGTGTATATAGACACACACATATGTATTAATTCCTTGTAACCATTATGGGTTTTATTTCGATTTTAATCTTTAAAATCATGTTATTTTATTCTATTTCATATATATGATATAAAAGATTCTCTAATTTAATTATAACATATATAATTTAATATTAAATCTATACTTATGTAAATATTATCAATAATTAATAACTAATTAATATTGCAACTTTATTATAACCTTTTATGAACTATAACATTTATAATTCATATTTAATTTAAAATTATTTTGAATTTATTTATAATTTTTATAATTAAAATTCAACACAATTACAAATTATTTATTTATTACTTGTATTAATTCAAATATAATTTATTTTTTCAAATTTTCTATTTATAAACATTATAAATTCAAATTTAAATAATTTTAATTTGTAAATTTATAGCGTTTATGAATATAAATTTAAAATTTATCTATAATCCTTGTAAATTTTGATTTTAATTTATAACAGTTTTAAATTAATTAATTTATAACTTTATGAATAAAAATAAAATACTTATTTATAATCTCCATAAATTCAAATTTAAATTTAAAATAATTTTTAAATTCAAATTTATATATTATTCATAATAACACAATGCAAGCTCTGATATCATTGCCGGATCAGATGAATTAGGTTGTGGGGCTAAAGAGCAAATTTCAAAAATAATTCTTTTTAGTTCATTATCCACTAGATCTTTACAGTGTTATCATAAATAATGTCAATAATATTAAATCATGTTTAATGTATTATGGATGGATCAGATTTAAAGTTTAAGTTATTATTATATTACAATACTATTAATGTGATTTACAATGTTTCTATTTGTTCAAAACTTTTAAGAAGATAATTCATTGGCAAATTAAATAACAATTATTTAAAGGTAAATTTAATAATGAATTAATTTTATATATAATGATATATATTATTCAATATTTAAACAATAACAATAACTAACCAGATAATTTTACTATAAATTCAAATAGCAATTTTAAATGCAATGTTAACTATTGGTGTTATTAACTTGAATAATAATAACACGCCTTAATTAAAATATCAGATATTCGAATCGAATGAATATTGTCTTAATATATTAATTTTAGTTAACATTATTAATTTATAAATATCATAATAAAAATTAGTGTATATATATGTATGTACTTACGTATGTATATATGTATATATTTAGAGAGCATCTATTTGGGCATAAAATAAAACATAAAACTTGACACGGTAAGTACTGGCTATTGGATCCTTTTATCTTTACATGGACGGTGGAAATTAAGGAGAGATCTAATGGTTAAGATGTGCATGTCCCATTTTGTGTCCCAACAAGTGTGTGTATCAACATTAAGGTAACAATGCCATTTAAGAGTGTATGGTATTCAGTTAAATGTTATTAGTGGGTCCCATATTTTAATACGAACCCAACGTCGCAAGTTGTACGTAAAACGGAGTTCGTATGTGAGTTATTCAACTTTGAAGTTTTAGGGAATAAAATGTAATTAGTAAAACAAAGGACTAATACAAATACATTCTTCTCCCAATCTGAATTAAACCCTAGCCACCTACGTCGACTTTTTTGTTGATTAACGTCATTGCCTACCACCATTGACCATGCCACCATCTACAATGGAGTGATATCCCCGCCGAGCCGAATTCGACCTATGCCACCATCTTTAAGCTCAGTGCAGTAAATCTAAACCCTAATTTAACATTAATGTTCGATGTCGTGTATCCAATGACCATTGTAGTTGCTTTGAGTTACGGTCGAGACCTTAGATTGTTGTCTTCTTCAATGCCAACTGAACTTGCAGTTTTCAACGGTTCCGATCATAGCACGATGTTGATGAAGTGCACAAGCATGAACCACCGTGCATATATAAAATTTTTAGAAAACTAAATTAATTTAATTTAAAAATTAGTTTATATATGGATTTTAGTGAAAATAATTTGAAAGAAATATATTCTCGATGACCTTGCTAGTCGAACACACCTTGAACTTTCATCTTCGCCTTAGATAGATCAAGTTTCTAACTCAATGGTGGAGTTACAATTTCCACCATTAAGATAAGATATAGCTTACTCTTTTGGAGAAAGAGAAAATTAATTTTTGTATATCGAGAATGGAGGCATCTAGGTATGTTTATAGCAACACTAATGGTTGTGTAAAATATCCAACTCGGTTCAATCATTTAGGGTATAACCAAATATAAGGTGAAATATGTTCTCAGTTAATTAGTTATATCCCTTTAATTAATTCATACCACGTATATTTTACCTCACCTTATTTAAAAAAAATCTTGAATTTCAACTACCAAAATTTTATATATTTCTATATATAGATATATATAATTTAAATTATTATATTGGTCCAAAAGTAATAAAATTAATATTTAACAATTAAATATTTTACTAATTAATTTTTAGGCCATCTAGCAATAATTAATTAATTAAACCATTATATTAATATATTCTATAATGATAATTTATAAATTTTATAAGTTATTTCTAGTCGAAAATTGAGAGCTATGGACATCAAGATGTGAATTCAACCACTAGTATATTTAAACAATTTAAATATTAAAGCATGCATGGACTTTGCTGAAGTAGAGTAGTTTGACACAAGTTCAGTTGCTTACAGATTATCTATGTTAAATCCAGTTCCTTATCTATTAAAACGACACATTTAAGCAACATATATAGTGCATATTTTTTGGATTGCTCCATCAATTCCTATTTATCAGCAATGGCTTCCCTCCTCAATCCCTCTCCGTCTCCTCCTTGCCCCCTCTCCCCTTCTCCAACAACCACTCCACCTAACCCTTCGTCGTCCGCCAACCCTCCCCCGATCTCATTCGTACCTAAGAAATACGCCTCCCTCTTTAGCGCTAAACCCACCTCCTCTCAGCCGACCACTGGTATTTATGTCAACAGCTCTGAAAAATCCAAACCAGCTAGCTCGAAATATCCTCACCCCAATATCACCAAAACTATTCCAAAAAAATCATATGCACAACTGGCTGCTCTCCCACCACTTATTCCCGACCTTCCGAGGCAGAAACGTCGGCGTTCCTTGCCGTCTTTTGCTAATGTACGTTCCACGATTGACTTTTTGATATCCAAAGGTCGATGTCTAAAATGCACAGGGAATGGGCACCTGGCAAGAAACTGCAGAGACACAAAGATTTGTTATTATTGCAATCTTTTCGGCCACTCACAATCAACTTTCCCCGAGAAAAACAAAGCCAAATCATCCGCTTCGTTTCTCGTGCGTGCCTCTGCCCCTTCAGCAAAAAAAAACATCACTTCACTCCTATCGGGACCCAACACCACATCATTACACTGCCAAGCCGAAAAGCATCCTCACACCAATTAACATTCCGAAGTCCCCTCGTTCCCCACCCCATTCTCATATCAAAAATCCTTCTCATTCTCTTCACTCTGCTCCCCCTCCACAACACTTCTCAATGGACAACTCCTCACTTTACCTCACAGCAACAGTAATCAATGGAATCTGGACGCTAGAATCATTGCACCAAACCCTCTCAACCGCTCTTCATCACCATGATTTGCCAATCTGGATCATAAACAACAACAGCTTTGCCTTCTGCTGCCCCACTCATGAATCACTTGTCCTCGCCCTCCAACTCCGAACCATTACCAAACCAGGTGGGTCCGTCCTCATCCAACCCTGGTCAGATCCCGAGCCTTCCTCTGTCAGCCTAGAACCGGTCACTTGGGCACGAATTCAAGGCTTCCCGGAGCTCCTCCGTGACCGCCTAGACGCGGTGCGTTCCGCCCTGAACCCCTGGGGCCGCTTCATTGAATTTGATTGCTGCAACTGGACAATGCTAGACCATCGTTACCTGTACGTCAAAATACAATTTTTTGCAGGCGTCTCAACTCCCTCAACCTTTGTCGCTAACCTGAATAACCATGACTACCTTCTCTCCGTAGAAAGATGGGAACACGCGCACCAAACCAAAATCCCGAGTCGCTCCCAATAGGTATTGATTTGGAGGAGGCGTTCAGATGTTTCGATGAACATATCCCCATAGAGTAACTGAATTCGGAAGATAAACATGACGCCATGAACATAGATCCAGATATTTTTGCACCCTTAGCTCCTCTCGACCCTACCCCTCTGGTTGACCTCACCCCTCCGACCGAACCCAATGCCCCCATCCCGGCTGAACCCGATGCCCCTATCCCGGCCGAACCCGATGCCCCTAACCCACAAGAGAATTCCTTTGAAGTCATGGGTCCCCTTGGTTGGGACAGCTGGCCGATTGTAGATCGGAATTGGAATCCCTATGCGGACCTAGACCTTTCCAATCCATGGTTCCTCCAATTTCCCATTCACAAACACTCACCAGCTCTTCAAAACTCCGTTAGTCAGCTAGCCCTAATCCCCTCACCTCATCATCCGCCTCCAGCCATCTCTCATCCTTCACGCAAACAACCCTTGGATAACCAACTAGCCCTCCTTCCCTCGGATGTTCGAGCAGCAACATCGCCTCCTCGGATCGGTCAAGAGTCTCCATTGATCACTCCTACAGCAGTCATACGTAGCGCCAGACTACATAAAGCAGCGTCTCACTCGGGTAGCTTTTTCAAACCTGTAGTTTTTTCCTCTGCTAACAAAATTCTTAATAAAAAAATTGCGCGTTGCATGGGGGTGAACTTGCGAGAAGAACACCTCACAGCCATGCAAACACTAGAACAGGAGCGTTTGTCCCCTTCCCAATGAAGATTATCACCTGGAATGTCAGGGGTTTAGGGGACCCCAGCAAAAGAATTGCCCTAAATCTCACTCTGTCCCCACAAAAAAATGATATTCTCCTCATCCAAGAATCAAAACTCATGGACCCCTCTCCTACCCAAATAAGGCAGCTAGGTGGGCCATATCTTACTGGGTGGGCCCACTCGAATGCTGTAGGATCCAGTGGTGGTTTAATCACCCTCTGGAATGAATCCATATGGTCTCATTGTCAAACCATCCTTCATCCTTCTGTCCTTCATGTTTCACTTTGCCACATCCAAACCAACACCATTTACTTCTTCTCCAATATTTACGGCCCACAAAATTCGACCGATAGAAATACCCTGTGGAATAACTGCCTCGCCTTTGCCACCCACCTCAATGGCCCCTGGTTATTAGGGGGAGACTTCAACACCACCAGAAATACCCATGAAAGAAACTCCAGAAACATCTCTCAAGACTCAGATTCATTTAACTCCTTTATCAGTTCTGGTTCCCTAATTGACCCACCCATCAACAACAGACTATATACCTGGTCTAATCGTAGATCCGACCCGTCACTTGCTAAACTTGACAGATTCCTCTTCAATGTCAATTGGGACGATCTGCATCCCCTTTCCATCGTTTCCGGCCTAGCCTCGACTATTTCAGACCACTGCCCTCTAATCTTGGATTCGGGCTCATCCTCCAACCTAAATCATCCCTTCCGCTTTGAACGCCTATGGACTCTGGAACCCTCATTCGACAATTTCATTCAGCTGGCATGGTCCCAACCGGTTGTGTCCAACTCCGCAACCGCCAGGGTAGTCTCCAAACTCCGTTCACTCAGAAAGATCATCAAACCTTGGTCCAAAAACATCTGGGGCTCCCTTCGTTCGCGCATTTCTACCACCCAAGATGCTATCTTAGAACTCAATATCCTCGAAGAATCTCGACCCCTAACTCCAACCGAATACTCTCAACTGAAGACATTAGAATCTGAGCTTGACAGACTTATCAAATAAGAGGAAATTAGTTGGAAACAAAGATCCAAAGCCAAATGGTTAGAGGAGGGAGACAGGAATACCTCTTTTTTCCATCGAATGGCCAATGGCAGACGCAGATCTATCAACATCATGGAGTTAGTCCACAACAATTCCAGCTTCATCGAATTGCCTGACCATCTCCACCTCTTCACTGACTACTACCGAAATATCCTCGGCAAGTCATCCCCGGCGCTACCCCCTATTGACTGGAACCTCCTATACCCATCCTGTCCCCCAATTCCTGTTGAACACCCATTTTCCGAAGATGAAGTTTGGGCCGCGCTTAGAGACTTGTCGGATGATAAGGCCCCAGGCCCAGATGGTTTCGGCCCACACTTTTTTAAACGTTATTGAGAAACCATCAAATTTGACTTGCTAGATATGTGCGAAGAATTCCAAGCTAATCCTTCCTCAGTCGCCCGCCTTAACCACGCCAACATCATCCTCATCCCCAAATCCCCCGGCGCTAACACTATGCCCGCTTTCAGACCAATCAGTTTGCTCAACACCACATTCAAAATCATCACAAAGGTTCTCGCTAATAGACTTCAGTCAGTCATCGATCCTCTGGTGGGGGCGGAACAGTCTGCCTTCATACTAGGCAGAAACATTTTGGACTGTGTCGCCGCCACTCAAGAAGTTGTCTCTTACTGTCATAGAACATCAACCCCTGGTACCCTTCTAAAATTAGATTTTTCCAAAGCTTTTGACACGGTACACTGGGACTTCATCCTGGACCTTATGAAACACAGGGGCTTTCCGCCAAAGTGGTGCGGTTGGATCGAAGGGATACTCAATACAAGCATTTCATCCATCTCAATCAATGGTTCTTCGGGTGGTCACATTAAATCAAACAGGGGATTGAGGCAAGGGGACTCGCTCTCTCCCCTAATCTTTGTCCTGGTAGCGGATGTGTTCAACCAGATGATCAAACTTGCCTCTTCCAATGATTTATTTAGAGGTATCAAGCTTCAAAACTCAGATTTGTCTGTGTCTAACCTTCAATTTGCAGATGATACGATCCTATTCGCTTCCACCGATACCAACCACATCCATTGCCTCAAGGTTGCGCTGTATGTCTTTGAAGCAATTTCCGGCCTATCCATCAATTTTAACAAAAGCTCCGTCATCATGCTTGGCAACTCCGCTCATCTTGGCCCTTAAATTTCATCCCTCCTCAATTGTAGCATAGCCCAATTCCCCATTTCATACCTAGGCATCCCCATCCGCCCCACCAATCTCCACTGTGCTGACTGGCTCCCCCTCATTTCCAAAATTGAATCCCGACTCTCAACTTGGAAGGCACACTCGCTTTCTTCTGCAGGTCGCCTTGTCCTAGTAAAATCAGTCCTATCAGCCATCCCCTCATACTGGATGTACTTCCTCACACTTCCATCCTGGGTTATCAAGAAAATTGACTCAATCAGGCGCTCGTTTCTTTGGAACGGTGGCAACGCAAAAAGGCTGGTCAATTGGAAGACGGTATGTCTGCACCGCAATCATGGAGGGTTAGGGATTACAGACCTTTGCACATTTAACCAAGCGTTGCTGTCCAAATGGCTTTGGAGATTACTCACACCTGGAAACTACATCTGGAAATCGTGGATTCTATGTCAACATTATCATTCAAACCCCCATTTGGCGCTCCATACCACCACCCGGTTCAGGCCATCCCCCTTCTGGTCCGGGGTCCTTCTAACTCTTCCTAGAGTCAAAACACTTTTCCAGGTGAAAATCGAAAGAGGAAACAGATGCCTCTTCTGGCATGACACTTGGTATGGCCAACTGCCCCTTTCTAAGCTCCTACCCAACCTCTTCTCGCACGCCATCCTCCCTTACGCAACAGTTGAAGACTACCTCACACTTGGTCCTGAGCACCTTTGCCCACCCTCCATCTTCGATGCAGACTTGGTTCCTGAACTCCTCTCCGCCACAAATATCCTCCTATCGATTCATCCTTCCAACAGTCAAGACCTCTTCCTCTGGGCCCTTGCACC
This sequence comes from Allium fistulosum, assembly GCA_030737815.1. Lineage (NCBI taxonomy): Eukaryota > Viridiplantae > Streptophyta > Magnoliopsida > Asparagales > Amaryllidaceae > Allium > Allium fistulosum. The sequence goes on from CM060906.1 coordinate 860,969,805, forward strand.
TTCCAAGGGCTTCTCAGTCGCCTCCTGCTATCAACACCTAATTCACCCCGGACGTCTTTTCTCCTTCCCCAGGATTTGGCATTGCAATCTTCCACCTCTCATAGCTTTTTTCCAATGGTGCCTAATTTCTGGAAAAATTAATACCAAGGACAGACTCAACATCCCCATTGACCCACGCTGCGTCTTCTGTTTAACACACGATGAATCAGTAACCCACCTTTTCTTCGAATGCGACTTCTCCTACTCAATTTGGGCTGCAACCAGTGCATATCTTTTGGGGTTTATCCCCAGCGCGACCTCCTTCTTCGAGTATTGGCAGTATAATCAGCAGAATGCGCTGATGGACACTTTCATATCAATCTTTAGTTGGTGCATTTGGAAAGAGAGGAATGCACACGTGTTTGGGCAACCTGCACGACATTTTGGTGGAACCTGTAGAAGTATCACTCACTTTTTTCCTCTCTAACAGGTCAAACCTCCTCCGCGTCGTTCCGTCTGAGTCTCCCGCCTTGCAGCGTCCAACCAGCTGAGTCTCAAGGTAGTACTAATGCATCTCCGGAAAGGTAGTTTTAGTCCACTATGGGCCTTTTCTTAGCACCTGTAATAGTTAGTATGTAATGGACTATGATACTCTAGCACTTTAATTGTATTTTGTTGCTTCATACCTATTTTTTTGGCCATCGATCGGGCTTGTCGATCGACCTCTTACATATTATATAATATACTACTTAACCGGCTGTGTAGTTTCACGCTACACACCCGTCTCTCTCAAAAAAAATATAGTGCATATTTTCTCTTCGTAATCACTATATCACTTAGATATCTAAAGCTTGGTTAATGGTCAAAACTCTATTAATATTCGTAGTTAACTGCGAAGTCCAACATTAAAGTCCATGGTTCAATGTGATAGCAATTATCGATTAACTGATTTTCTTTGGTCAATGACTTTGACTTTACATTGACTTCCAATTACAATGATACAAACCTTCTATTCGAAAGGGACAAATCCTCTCTTAAATGGTGCTTTACTTCAAGTGACTCAACTTGTACCCAACTACGGCCTTAACACGATTAACATTGTCGTGTGATCGACCATAATCAAAGTACAGTTTACACATTTAAGATTCATAGTATTCTCAAGTCAAAAGACTCTTGCTGAGTCAATATGTAATTTTTCCAAATAATTACATGTATATTACCCTTAGTTGCCCCCAACCGTCATGAGTAATTTGCCATCCATGATATGGAGAGTGTTATACATTAATCTCAATTGATATACCGGTATTCTATCCTTGATACATCTTTAATAGGAATATTTAGGATAAGTATTTATTATATTTGATTCAATACCCATAGTTATGAACACGTTCGTAACTACAACCTATTAAATATTTTTCCTAAGGATTTTCTACTTGTATATATATTTAATGTATTTATAACATTATTTATATGTCGATATAACAATATATACAATATAAAATAAAACCATAAGCTTACTTTATTTCAAACAAAATTCACTATAAGAGTTAAGTTATATAATCAAATCATATAACTGCCCATAGAGCACACCCTTATCCTTGCCAGTAGACATGTCTCAAGGGTTCATTAATACTTCCATAAGAATAAATCACATGATGCACTCCTTAAATTGACTTCATTGCTAAAGCTTTTGATTCAGTTGACTGAGACTTTCTTTTAGACACTCTTAAAGACATGGATTTTATAGATACGTGGATCTCCTAGATTAACCTTATATTGAAGTCTGATTTATTCTCCATTATAGTCAACAACATTAAAGGTAAAAAAATTTAATCCAAATGTGGTCTTCGTTTGGGTGATCCTCTCTCACCTTTTCTTTTTTATTTGGCTACCGATGTTTTCAACAAAATCATAAAACTTGCAAAAAATAATTATATTTTGCCTAAAATAAGGGGTTGAATTACCCCTGATGGAGTACCCACTCTTTAGTATGCCGATGCTACTATTTTATTCAATTCTTTTCTACCACATCACATTACATCGTTAAAATTAAATTTATATAACTTTTAACTTCTATTGCATCTTAGTATTAATTTTCATAAAAGCCCAGTGGTAATAATAAATGATAGCTCAAATGTCGAAGGTGATACAACATATACTCTAAACTGTGGCACTATGTAATACCCTATAAATGGCCTAGGCATTCCAACTGGAAAAACCAATCCAAAAATAGATGGCTGTTACATTATTATTGTTAAAGTAAGTAAAATATGTTAGATCAAGTGCATTGGAAGTAGGGTAAAAGGGTTAATTTCAAAAAATTATCTTTTATTAATTTGCACAAAATTGTATTTTGTTTTTATATGAATAATAAATTTCTCACTAAATCATATTTAATATTTATTAATGAAAGAATTTGGTGCTTTTGTTTTAATTTTAATTAAATTTGCATGAAATATTTTAATATTAATTTAATTTTACGTTAATTAGTCAAGGACCACTAGCTCAATTTGTAAGATCTCTAGATTATGGTCCTAGAGGTCTTGCGTTCGGTACCTTAAGATGCAAAAATGAGTACTCTACTTAAATTAAGTATCACTCTTGTTATCAATATTTTTTTACTTTAATTATCGATTTAATTTTATGTTTTAATATTTTTAATATGTTTGTATTCACAATACAAACATTATCACTATAGTAAGACTGATAATCTAATCTAAGAGAAATATGGGAACATATGTGATATATGTATAATTTACCATTGTGACCTACGGTTAATAAGTATATAAGTTAAGGTCATATGTTAATGATGATGTTAAGGGTTATATATACGTGTGTATAGGTATTCAATATATATACCTACATTAGTATTATTTTTCTTATATTAATTTATTATTTGATTTTTTCCAATAAATATGTGTAATATTACTTAATACACACATGCATGCATACACATATGTATACATAATATAATTTTTGGCTATTTAAAGTTAATTATTATATTAAATAAAATATATACATGGTTATATAAATTATATATAAATATGTCTTCATATATGTATAAATGTATATATGTATATTCATATATAAAGTAAACTATTTATATATTCACGTATATTTATATATAAAACAGAAGTTATACTATATAATTAAAGCAATAGCGGTTGAAATTAGGGTTCCCCCTACCTAACCAATTTGATGTCTTCCCTTTCCAAAATCCCTGTTGTAAACATTATCTAATCCTTATTCTAATAGACTCCATTTTAAGATGGCAGAATCGAAGGTGAAAGAAGGGATAGGTGGCTCCAGAGGTATTGAGGGAGTGGTTAGGGTGAAGAAGAGGAAGAATGGTGGCAAACTATTACGAATAGGAAGAGAAGTAATGTATTTCACAAGGAAGCAACTAGATTTGGAGCAATAAGACCCGAATTTACAATGTCCAGATCTGATGTTCCAACTGCTAGATCTAGCCCTAGGAAATTAGGCGTTAAAGACATGTGCTAAAGGTGGGGGAGAACCAAAGGTAGAAATTCCCTATTCCTTTTGACGCTAACAATGTGTCCTATACTAAAGCTATTAAAGGGGTAGATGGTAGCAGTTCGGGTGATGTCAAGCTTCAATTCATAGAGTCTATGAAAATCAATGGTGTTAATAGAGATATCTTATCAAACTAGGCCATTAAGGAAGCGAAAGAGGGATCAAAACATGTGCATTGTTATATATTGTTGTCCCTAGGCCTTATTTCGAAAATTGTGAAGCATAGACGAAAAGGATGTGGAGGTCTATGTGTCAATTCTCTCTCTTCATTCAAAAGTGAATGGTTTGTTAAGACTATTCGTGTTATCGAGAAAGTTATAGTGATTATATGTTTGGTTAGTATTCTATGGTTGGGATTTCTTCTAGCACAATCTATCCGATGGTTGAGATTTGAGGTTGAAAGTTAAATACGGAGGGGAAGTGCTTCTTCTTTGCCTTTACGGTTTTCGTTTGTAGTTCTACCATCATCGTTCTCTCAAGCTTTTAGAAAAGGGATATTTTTTTAGTTTTTCTAGCCTTAAACTCGACTTAAAAAAAGCAAGTTCTGCTCTTCCTTCTCTTAAGCATATTTTTCTTTTACATTATTTATAGGAAATGCGGATTACGAATCTTAAGGCTGTATTAACACTAGAAGGGAGGGGGGTGAATAGTGTTTAATGGATTTTATGGAATTTTTGAAATCTTTTCAAATTAAACACATACAGATGTAATTTCACAAACACGGAGACAATCACAGAATCAGACACAGATGCAAATAGTAAATAAAAGCAGTAAAGAAAAGAACACATCGGAATTTTATACTGGTTCGGAGTTACCCTACATCCAGTCCCACACAATTACTTGTGCGGATTTTTTTTCAAATATAATGTCGATATTACAATCCCGATTTTAAGGCCATGAGATACAATCTCCTGTCTCCGAGTTCAGGGCAAACTCTCTTGATTTAACAAGGCTACAAGATCACCTAATTTATTTACGTACTACAATCACACCCAATTAATTTACAGGCCACAATCACACCGTTTCCAATCACACTTTGATAGAGAGAGACTCAATACACTTCTTTGATTATAAATGATCCTATAACTCTGAATAGCACTGAGATCTTTGAGAGAGAGTGGCAGAGAATCAAACTAGAGATGATCGAGTTTGATTCACTTAGAATTTTGGCAGAGTTTTGTTAAAGCATTTGAAATATTAGAGAATATTTGAGTGGAGAAGAAGGAGTGAAGATGAAGAAAAACCAACCTAAAATTCGTTGAAAACAACTGGTATTTATAGGAGAACAACGGTCATGTCCATTTGCGAAAGGTTATGATGAATAGACACTTCTTTTGAAAATTCGAAATTTAAATTCTACGGCTACCATGTCGACATAGGGGGATGAGGGATGTCGACATGCCTATGTTATTTTGAAAATAGATTTTGCTTTAAAATGATTTCTATTCCAAAACTTGTCAAAACAATTTCTAAACTTTGTAAACCATTTTGAATATAGTTTAAACTTATAAAAGAGGTTTAGAAAGTAATCTTAAAATATATAATCTATAATATAAAAGTAATATTAAAAACTAAGTATAGATTTCTTTAAAATATATTAAAGCTAAAATATTAAAATCAAGAGATAGTTTAAAAAAAAGATGAGTTTGAAATTAATATGATTAAAAATAGTTTTTGAATTAAGGCTAAAATATTTAAATTGATAGAGATGACTTTAAAAAGATAGTTTTGAAAAAATAAATCATTTTAAAAATTTCATGGATTCCATTCCACTACAGAAGGTCGTGGGTTCATCCCACTAAAGAGGTTGTGGGTTCCATCCCACTATTAAAGCGAGAAGGTGGATTCCATTCCACAATTAAAATCCGAATAAAGATTTTAATGCTATTATGAAGTTTTAACATAAATCTAGACTCTATTACTTATCTTGATATCTTGAACTCTTGAACTCTTGATACTCATGAGTCTTCAGTCTTGATTTCTTCAATCTTAAATTCGTTAGTCTTGAATCTCAGTACTGTACAATCTTCATTCTTAGTTCCTTCATATATATATATATATATATATATATATATCCTGCATATGCATATATATCTAGACAAGAATATTAGTATTTATATTTTATAACAAGTCCTAAGGTTGTTGTCATCAAAACCATCATCTTAGGAACTAACAATCTCCCCCTTTTGATGATGACAACCTATGTTTATAAATTATACTCCACTAAACTCTGACTCCACCTTATTCCAACAAGTCCCTCTTAATCTAAGCCTAACTAGCCTATTTTATAATTCTCCCCCTTTGTCATCAGCAAAAACTAATCCTAAACTACAAAACTCCCCCTAAAACTTATACTATAGCACTGTATAGGATAATAACACAGTATAGTAGAATATAAATGAGACAGATATTATATATGAATAAAATATAGCAAGGTAAATGTGAGAGATATGAAAATTTCAAACATAATCAATCAATATATACATCATTTTCTTATCAAACTACACCATGTTCAATAATATATTATACACCATATTCAAATCAATCCAAACCATACCAAATCAAATCAAATCAAACCAAACAATTCAAACCAAATCAAAGTAAGTCAAACCACATATGTCAAATCAAACATTTCTTGGAACTTGAACCCATCCTTCTTCACCAAAGATAGGATCTACCTTTATAGCATTCCATTCTTCATTATCTTTGTTCAAAGTTCATTCTGGATTCGCTTCAAGATCTTCTTTGTTGAGGGCTGAGATCATCCATCGAATGGCATCGAAATGCCTTTCTTGTTCTTTTATCATCTGCATTTGGCTTAGATCTAAGTGACGTTGATTGCGAAGGATAAAAGTAAGTATGTTCTTGAAGGAATTGAGAGTTTCTTCAAGATTCTCACTTAGATTATGAATAGGAGAGGCCATTTTTTGATAAAATATGAAGAAATTTAATAGAAAATAAAGAGAATTGAAAGTATGCATTTTTCTGGAAGAAAAGGTATTTAAAGGGTTAGAAAGTCGTTTGAAATGAAAAGATACAAGGTAGTTATGTCAATTTCAAAATAAAAACCATTTTCTGGCCGTTACATGTCGACATGGGGGGTAGGGGGATGTCGACATGCCCCTGTTAATTTTGAAAATTTGCTTTGTTTCTTTATATTATCTACAAGTCTATATATATAAACTTATATGATATAATAATAAGCATTCTAGAGATATTTTAGGGCTAATAAGCAGAAATAAAAGATTTTCATTGATAAATTTAGTTAACATTACATAAACGATACATAACATTAACTAAAGAGAGATACAAACTAATACAACATGAAATGAAACTAGTATTAGTTAAAGGATGATGAAGATGACGATAATCCAAGCTTGCGACTCACTTTCCCAAAGAACTTGTTCATTTTGGTGGAAATCTTGTCCAACTTTTTAGTAATGGATCTTTTGAGAATCCGTTGGTTTTCCACGATAATCTTTTGATTCTTGAGAAGCATTTTGTTGGATGGATTATTAGCAGTGATAGGGTATTTGATGCTTTCCAATGAAGTCTCTTCCTCCTCCTCTCCTTCTTTTTCAATTTTCATCTCCTCCCCTTCTTCCTCCTCCTCCTCCTCTTCTTCCATCTCTTCTTGAGCCAATCTCTCATCCTTTTTAAGTGTTTCATATGGTTGAAACACAAACGGAATTTTCATGAGAGAGATGTTAGCATGGTTAAACACTTTTCTAGAAATGAACTCCTCCTTCTTATAATTAACACCAAAGTAGTTAAAAATCCGAGTGAGATAAATCCCATGATATAAAGTGTTTTCACCTAAAGTAAAATTTTTGGAACAAAGTTCATCCAAAATCACTTGCACCCAATTATTGTCAAGTGCCTATAAATAGCAAAAAGAGCCTTACAAACTTTTAAAGTAGGGTGATTGAAATTTCCCGATCTTGGAGTTATGGTATGTTGCAGAAGAAGGTTTACAATTCTAGCTTTAGGATAGAAATTTTGGTTTATAAACTCAAAGTTATCATCTCCTTCAAAAATGTGATGAAATGTCTCACGATCATGTTCATTAATTTGAAAATCCGAAAGATCCATTCCCGTATACTTACAACCAAGAATGTTACCCAAAATCTCACTATTTAAAACAATACGCGTTCTTTTAACGCTTCTCCACAATTCCCCTTTATTTCCTTCGTAAAAACCACGATTCAAATTTGCATAAAACATTTTAACAAAATTCGAATAACAAACAAAATCATTTTGAGAATCATCAATTAAGCTAAGAATTTGATTCTCTTTAAAAAGAACATTGATTTCATAGGAAGAAAAATCATTAAAGATAGCAAATTTTCCCGTATGGACCTTTCCAAAGTTTACATAGCTTATGTAAGTCTTGATAGCTTTCGGATCATTGTAGAGGAACTCTTTGGTGGCCTTGGACAGTCTAATGGTGGATGGAGTGCTTAAGGAAGCCATTTTTGAAGAAAGTAGAGAGCTTGAGAGTTTGAAAGAGAGTTTGAATTTTGAAATGAAAGTGAAAAGATAGGATAAGTGTGACGACCGCCCATGACCCCTGCACTGAACATAGAAATAGTGCGCTGAAAGGTGTGCCAGGCAGCCATGGACGATTGCCAAGGTAAAGTTAAAATAGCAGAATCTATCGTATTACTCACAGTGCATGGATAAAATACAATAGAGAATATATATAGTGAAGCTTCACAAAATAGAATCTCATCAATTAAGCTTCATAATATTTGAATACAAACATCTGAATAGTCAATACATCAAGCCTCACTACATATCACTCAGAGAATTATACAAGCAACGGAACATCCAGTACATATAGTAGAATATAATATGCAAGCCTCCAGCTCGTCTTCGTCATCAGCATCGTCGGTAACTAAGAACAGCGCCTGTCACCTGCTACCTAGTCTGCCCATCCCAAAATGGATGAACAGCCCAAGGTAATAAGAGTTGAACATAAAACCTTGAGTCAGACAACAGTCTTAGTGAGCGGTAAATTAACTAACAACATACCAAAAGAGCATAAAGGTAAAAGGAATAGGAATCCAACCCTCCCACTCCACCTCTTTCTACAGTGATAGCCCCCAGACACACTAAGCAGAAATAAACATAACAAAGCAGACATTTAAAGTAAAGCAATTATCACTCGAGTCAAGGTCGATGTTTTCCAAGCACAAACCCCCAAGGCCTAAACCAAGATCAGATAAGCACCCAGAAAATATCGCTCTTGAGACCGAATGACGATACAACCAAACATCCATGACTCTGGCTATCACTGTTCTCATTGCTTCGATACCACCGTTAATTGAATGACCGGCACATTCTTTCAGCCGTCCGTCAAGGGCCAATGGTAACCCCGGTTCTAGACAGAACTCCGCACGTCGTCGCAGCCCGTGCCTAGGACTATCGAATCTGCCCAGAGTACTCGACCACCAACTGTAGTCTTTTGGGACTATCAAATCTGCCCAGCGTACTCTTGCTTTGAGCCTGCTAGAACCTTCAACAACGATGAAATCTCAGCCTTCTAGTCATCCTCCTCGACGACTATTCTCATACTAGCTCAAGCGCCTCTCGAGCCAACCATTATCCTCAAACTCGAACCCTTTCACCGAGTCATCAACATGCTTGGAATGATCCCGTCTGGATTAAACCAAGGCTATCTCACATCATGCCTCGCTTCATCTTGTCATAGCAAAGCCTCATCTCAACATCATCAACAAATTCTATCCGTATGAGCTTCATCAACCGCCACATTGCCACGAGCAGCTTTTCCAATTCAAGAGCCTTTCCCTTAGCTTCTGAATCATCTTCGACCATCTTGTCTAAATCAAATCATCAATCAACTAACTTATAACAATCAATCAAGTCAATCATTAATCCAAGTAATCAAGCATTCAAACATGATCTAATAAACAATTATACTAAAAATGGGAATTCTGTAAATAAAGAGTCCAAATCTAACAAGCATGAAACATGATCAATATCTCTACAACTTGATGAATGAACTTGCATAGATTAACATGTAGTAAAATGGATGTCAAATCATCATGAACAATGGATCTATACTTAAGTTTACGAAAATGCATGGAAATCACTATTTTAACACCAAATCAAGCCATCAATCCGATATACTCCTTTGGATCCGTGTGAGAGATAACCACCACTCACCGAATCACCTAAACACCTCAAAAGCAACACACTTCAGATCTGGACAGCGAAGGATCTAACTTGATCCGTCAAAATTCCGCTTCAAAAGATGAAATCTCTCTTTGATGGATGAAGATCTTCAATCTAAGCTCTTGGATCTTCGATTTGATCTTTGATTTGGATGGAAGGAATCACAAGATTAGAGTGGAGAAAAGAAGTGAAGAAGTGCAGCACTCGAGCTCTCAAAATGGCAGGACTTCGTCGCTTCAAAATCCGAATCCCAAAAAGTGAAGAAAAACCCCGTATTTATAGGCTGGAAATTCCTTAAGTCGTTCGCCCCTTAAGTCGTCCACGACTTAAGAAAATCCCACGACCTACGACTTACGACTCAGCAATCCTACGACTTAACAAACCTCTCCGACCTACGACTTAGCAGGGATACAACTTAACACTTTTAGGTCGTCTAACGACCTAACTATACGCATCATACAAACATAGGTCGTCTATGACCTAACTAACACGCATAGCGACTCAACGACTTAACTTAACTCGACGACTTAACGTCCTTGCGACTTAACGACCTAACCTTAGCTCGCTCCTAGGTTGCTCACGACCTAACACTCAGCGACCTAACCCCTTAAGCCTTCACGCGACCTATCCTAACACACACGCGGCTTACCACACGACCCAACGACTTAACACCTTAGGTCGTCTAACGACCTAACTACACACAGGGTTAAAATCGACCTATCCTTAACTCGTCCACGACCTAACTTCCTTAGGTCGTTAACTCGCCCAGTCTCCAAAGTCGCTACTCCTATGCCGCTAACCCTTAAGTCACCAACTCTCTTAAGTCACCAACTTCTTAAGTCGCTCCATTCCTTAGGTCGTCTACCCTTCTTAAGTCGGTCAATTCCTTAAGTCGCTCCACGACCTAACCTCCTCCACGACCTAAGCTCCAACACGACCAAACTCCTTAGGTCTCTTCTATCTCTTAAGTCGCTCCACGACCTAAGCTACCACACGACTTAAGCTACAACACGGCTTATCTCCGAACGACCTAAGTTCTACACGAATCAAGCTCTAGTCGACCTAAACTCTGGACGACTTAACTTATGGACGATCTAATTCTGAACGAATCAACAACACTAACGTCCTAATAACACCGGTTACAATCATTCGATCCGAAAAAAATACGGGTCGTTACAATAAGGTTAAGAAGATAAATAGATATCGAAGAGCCATGTTCTCTGGCAAGAGACACCTTTTCAGAGCTTTGGAGTTGGTTAAAAGGTGGAGGGAAATTCAAAGTTTTGAATTCAAATTTGAATTTCAAATTTCTGGAGGGATGTCGACATGGGGGGTAGGGTTATGTTGACATGGATCCCTTAAATCATGTGACTTATTTTTCTTATTTTATTTAATAGATATATATATATATATCCTATAATCTAATTTATATTTTATCTGAAATAATATTAAATATAATAACACTTTAATATTAATATTTTAATATTAAAATATTATTAAAATAACATTATTTTGAAAATCTAAAACAAACAACAAGCAGTTTCAAAACATGCAAACAATCAAACAAGCAATTTAAATCAATATAATTTAAATGCGTACCTATTTTTAGATCCATATTTCCGAGATCATCAGAATCATGAATAGTTGTAAAGCACATGTTTGAATTTTCCATCTCCTGATCTTCATTACTAGAGGATGAGTCTGAATCGTCCAGTGTAGCAGTATATGTTCTCCTTCTTTTCTTTGACGAATCATTACCTGGAGAAAATTTCTGTTTATACGGATGCAGACAATCTCTTTTTAAGTGGCCTGGCTCATCAAAATTGTAGCATCTGCCATTGTTTTGAGTTTCATTATTGTTTCCAGAATTCTTGTGATCATTTCTCTTGTAATTGTTCATCTTTCTGTATTTCAGAAACTTTCTAAATTCCTTGTCATCAAGGCTATTTCTTCATCGTCGTCACTATTTGAGTCTGAACCATCTGTTATTGCATTGAATGCTATTGACTTCTTTTCTGAGGCTTTGCTTTCTCTTATCCCTTGTATTTGTACTTCAAACGACATCAAATTCCCAATGAATTCTTCAATTTTCATAGTACTATTATCATTAGCCTCTTCAATTGCTAGAGTCTTCTGATCCCATTTCGGAGTGAGTGAACTCGGAATTTTTCTAACATGATCTTCTTTGGAAAAGTTCTTTCCTAATGCAATTAGTGAGTGCAAAATGTCCTGAAATCTATAGTACATGTCTGAAATGGACTCATTTGGATTCATCTTGAATAATTGAAACTGATTGGTCAAGATAGATATTTTGGTCTGTTTAACTTTGCTTGTTCCTTTATGAGTAACTTGCAAAGTTTTCCAAATCTCATTTGCGGACTTATAGACAGACACTCTATTAAACTCATTCCTATTAGGTGAACAGAATAGAATATTCATGGCTTTGGAATTATTTTGTGCAACGGTCTTTTTCTCAGCAGTCCAGTGTGCAAAATTAGTTGTGGGTTCAATGTACTAAGTTTGTGTGATATTCCAAGTGTTTAATCCAATTGATTGTAAATAGATTTTCATCCTACATGCCCAATATGCATAGTTACTGCATTAAAAAGTGGTGGTCTGGCAGTAGACTGACCCTCTACAAATGAATTAGTGATAGTGTTGGCATTACCAGTGTTGGCAGCCATTTGAAAACTTTTCAAAAATCAGATTATGAAAACTTTGAAAAACAATGCTTCGATACCAAATGTAGGAAATGTGGATTACAGATCTTAAGGCTGGATTAACACTAGAGGGGGGGTGAATAGTGTTTAATAGATTTTATGGAATTTTTGAAATCTTTTCAAATTAAACACATACAGATGCAATTTCACAAACACAGAATCAGACACGGATGCAAATAGTAAATAAAAGCAGTAAAGGAAAGAACACACGTATACTGGTTCGGAGTTACCCTACATCCAGTCCCATACAATTTCTTATGCATATTTCTTTTCAAATATAATGTCGATATTACAACCTTGATTTCAAGGCCACGAGATACACTCTCCTGTCTTTGAGTCCAGGGCAAACTCTCTTGATTTAACCAGGCTACAAGATCACCTAATTGATTTACGGGCTACAATCCCACCGAATTGATTTGCGGGCCACAGTCACACCGTTTCCAATCACACTTTGATAGGGAGAGACTCAATACACTTCTTTGACTACAAATGATCCTATAACTCTGAATAGCACTGAGACCTTTGAGAGAGAGTGGCAGAGAATCAAACTAGAGATGATCGAGTTTGATTCACTTAGAATTTTGGCAGAGCCTTATTAAAGCATTTGAAATATAAGAGAATATTTGAGTGAAGAAGAAGGAGTGAAGAAATGAAGAAAAACACCTAAAATTCATTGAAAACAACTGGTACTTATAGGAGAACAACGGTCATGTCCATTCGCGAAAGGTTATAACGAATTGACACTTCATTTGAAAATTCGAAATTTAAATTCTACGGCTACCATGTCGACATGGGGGGATGAGGGATGTCGACATGCCTATGTTATTTTTGAAAATAGATTTTTCTTTAAAATGATTTCTATTCTAAAACATGTCAAAACAATTTCTAAAATTTCTAAACCATTTTGAATATAGTTTAAACTTATAAATGAGTTTTAGAAAGTAATCTCAAAATATATAATCTATAATATAAAAGTAATATTAAAAACTAAGTATAGATTTCTTTAAAATATATTAAAGCTAAAATATTAAAATCAAGAGATAGTTTTAAAAAACAAGGGATGATTTTGAAATTAATATGATTAAAAATAGTTTTTGAATTAAGGCTAAAATATTTAAATTGATAGAGATGACATTAAAATGATAGTTTTGAAAAAATAAATCATTTTGAAATTTTCATGGATTCCATTCCATTAGAGAAGGTCGTGGGTTCCATCCCACTAAAGAGGTCGTGGGTTTCATCCCACTATTAAAGCGAGAAGGTGGATTCCATTCCACAATTAAAATCTGAATAAAGATTTTAGTTCTATTATGAAGTTTTAACATAAATCTAGACTCTATTACTTATCTTGATATCTTGAACTCTTGAACTCTTGATACTCATGAGCCTTCCGTCTTTATTTATTCAACCTTGAATTCGCCAGTCTTGAATCTCTATATTGTACAGTCTTCATTCTCAGTACCTGCATATATATATACATATATATATATATATATATATATCCTGCATATACATATATATCTAGATAAGAATATTAGTATTTATATTTTATAACAAGTCCTAAGGTTGTTGTCATCAAAACCATTATCTCAGGAACTAACATTATTTGCGTTTGATTATGCCTTTACTTATGCACTAGTCTTTACCATTCCTCTTTTCTATTTTTACTCGACCTTTTCCCCTGTCTTTTACTAACGATGTGCATAAGTGTAGACTACTGTCCATCAATAGTCGAAAGATTCTAGTTTTGATCGATCATTCACTTGAGTTCGTGTCTTTAATAGTAAACTTTGAAAATTATTAAATCATTGATCTGGCCTCTCTACACGGGGAAGAAGACAGTACATTGGGCCTTTGGCTAGAGCCTATTTAACTACGTTGTAAAAAATAAATAGTTTAAGTAGGTTAGTGGGAAGCATTTTTGGGTAAGTGAGAGTGCATAGGATGGTCAACTATGTGCTTATGGGAACCTCTAAAGTGCAAGTGATAGTCATGGTTAACTAGACTTATGTGAGGGAAGTGTCTGCCCTCGAGTTTAATGTGTTCTCTTAATTTCTTGTGGGAGGATTCATAACTAGGCAGTATTTTTTTATAGATTATTAGGGGTAAAGGAAAGAAGACAGTTGCTGAAGGTGACTCCATATTTAGTCACCCTTTCAAGGGCATTGCTTTCATGTTGCGAAAGGACAAGGACAATGCCATGGATGCCCTCGCAAGGCATGACGTTGTGAAAATCACCCCCACCGAATCTAGGGGATAAGGCGAATAGACCCCTTTACTTAGGTGCTTCTCTACATGAGGTGTGGCTTATCTTGGTGATTCACCAATACATAGTCTGCTTTTTGAACACACATCTTATGGCATCCGCCCAACTTGCTTCCAATGGCTGCAGTTTGCTGGCCAGCTTGTACGTGATTTAACATGACCTTGACCTCCGAGAGCCTACTCCCTTATTCATCTTGGCTATGTACAAGATGCCCCAACTTACTGGCTATGATAATGGTTGGTACTACTACCCATAGAGCAGAATCACCTCGATCCCGATCTTTTTCACTCGGGCATGGTTTCAAGTTACCAAGTTAGGTTCTTCTTTATGATATTCACTATCAATCCTTACTTGCTTGTCTATGTGTTTCGAACCACCGGTAAGTATCTTTGCACTTACATTAGTTTTTCATAAGTTATTTTCCTTCCACTTGGCTTAACATATTTTCACCTTTTTCTGCAGTCCTTCAAGGGGACTTGAACGAGGATCAATCCCGATTTGCATCTTAAATTGAGACCATCTGTGACATTCCTGATAACCATAGGAATATGTTAATTGTTCTGATTGATGTCAATCTATGTAGAGTGGGTATTCCGAACAATAGATAGAGAATGCTGAAGGAAGTGTGAGGGTGGATATGTTTAAGACAATAATGGAGACAACACGGTGCCAATTCAGATAGTAGCTAGCGATTGTAAAATCCATTTTGAGAGGGGAACAAGCACATCCACCACTGACTAGAGTGTGGATCAATAGGCAGGCTCAGCCGTGGCCAACCAAGGTGACAAGGGCGATGGTGAACACACGATCCTTGCCTTTATGAAACCATTAAGGCCAAGATCCAAGGGACTGCCATTAGTCAAGATGGGTTGTCGATGGGAGTCCAGAAGTTCGAGTGTAACTCTTCTTTATCTTTTAACTATAGTAGCATACCAGGGACCCTAAAGGAAGTGAGAACATGGGTATAGACAATGGATCCAGATAGTTGGATTCCTTCAACAACATCCTTCCCTACAACTAGGACCATTTCCCAAGACATCACTATGCCCCTTAGTGTGCATCTATTTGTAGGGAAGTCAGGTGGTAAGAGCAACACTAGTTCTGACTATCCTCCCTTAGTTTGGAGAATGCGGCAAACATAACCTGCTGAGGGTAGATCCTTTGGTTTAGGCATTTCAATTTTTTTCATAACTGTCTTGCTCATACCTTTTTTTAGATGCAAAGCTTTCTTTTTCTTTACATGGTTTATTCGATATATTCTAACGCTTTCATCTTTTGTTTGTAATGGTTCAAATTAGCTTCTCCCATTCTTCATAAGGGGGAGTAAAATGCTAGGTTCACTAGCTTGATCACCTAACATCAAGTTTTTGTCACCCCTCCTCTAACATAATTAGGGCTGATGCCACTTCTCCAGCCATCTTCGACCATGTTCAGTCAAATCGTAGCCACCGAACCATCTTCCTATAGGTGGAGGGTAGTACACGCACAAAGGTATGTAACCTAGAACGACCCATGACAAACAAAGGCCATCTCTTTCCCTTGGTCTTAA
The DNA here is from genome assembly GCA_030737815.1 of Allium fistulosum. Lineage (NCBI taxonomy): Eukaryota > Viridiplantae > Streptophyta > Magnoliopsida > Asparagales > Amaryllidaceae > Allium > Allium fistulosum. Next base: position 860,986,054 of record CM060906.1, read on the forward strand.
AGAAGCATCGCGAGCTGGTGGACGACTAGAGAAAGCCCTTAGATGTCACCTACATCAGCTTTACTTTGGAGCTAGACTAGCTGGCGATGGTTCAGTAGCTTGATTGGTGCAACGATGGAGATCGTGGACTCGTTGCACTAAGAAAAGCCAGGTGGCCATGCCATGACATTTAATCGATTCTTGATATAGACATTCACATGGGTTTCTTTGTAAGTTCACTAGATGTTTTTGTTTTCATCTATTTTTTGCTAACTATCTCCACTGTCGTCATTTGCTGATCTACCCCCCTTTTAAAGGTTAGTGCCCATGCCCTTCGATTCTAGTAAGAGCTAGTCGCATTAAAAAGTCTTATAATAAAGGATATATAGGCTAGGGATGTAGATAATAGGGTGAGGGAGCAGGAAGAGGGAGAGGCAATAGGAAAACGAGGCCAAGGAGTTGGCTAAGAAAGCTCGGGCACACAAGGCCACCCTCCATCTAAACTAGAGCAGGAGGCGCAGCCACTCAAACCCAATTGGTGGAGAGCAAGAATAAGGTGGTCGACCTCAAAGCCTCCCTTCTCCAACATGAGCACTATATGAATACCGAAGAGAGCAAGGCAGTGGTTAGGGAGGAGGTAGAGAGGGGAACGATAAATAGAACAATAGGAGGACTACGACGTAGAAAAAGTTTGTCACTTCCAACTTACACCTTCTATTGGTCTATACCTTTGTCTCCATGGCTTTATTTAAGGAAGTTCTCCAGAGATTTCCAAAGTGATGATTAATGAAGGGAAGACTCCTCCAGCCTCCTAAGTCCCATGCAAATAGCTTACTTATCAATGCTCGAGCCCCAAGGTCCTGGACCCCAAGGTCCAAAGGAAATGATCATGATGTTTATTTTCATATAATAAGTAAGCATAGGATACTTTGTTTTTCAATGGAAGTAGCCTTTATTTTTTACCAAGCTACTTTATGAAATGAAAAAATCTGTTATATAACTTTGGGCCAGCTATATATTTATGCTTGTGTATTTATGTTCTATGGTTTTATGTTTGTAAGTACTCTGAAGTGTTGCATCTTTTTGTGTGTGGGCATCTTGCATGGTGCCTAGAAACATAAAATTACAAACACTTTGTTAGTGAGATTTTTTGTCCCACCACATTTGAATGAACGTGAAGTAACTTTAGTAAAAATTACTTTGAGGATTAAGAATCAGCAAATTTAACTAATATTAGTTTTGCCTTTAGGTAGTAATTGTGCCACTAGGAGCTTGCACAATTATGTAGTTGCACTTTAATTGTTTGATAAAATGTTAAGTTGTACTAGCACTTAATCCAAATAAAGATAGGACAAAATCTAACACTCAAATCTAGGTGAAGACAAATAAAATGCAGAAAAGTAAAAGACATATAGAATTTATGTAGTTCATATATTAAGGAATCTAACGTCCATCTGAAAATGTCACTTTCTTCTATTTATTTCTTGGTACAGACTTTAATGGCAGAGAGTACAATGCTTTTGCTTCTTAACCTTAAAAATAACAAATTCGAAAAAGATCCCCCTTTCTTGCTACAATATTTTTTTCTATTTATAGTACAAAGATGTATGTGGATTACCACTTTCCTTCGTCTGTTGTTCTGATCTCTACCCTTGGATCGTGCCACATGTCATCTATATATGTTGTTTATTTAATGCACATGGATTGCTAGCGTGCTTTTGGTGGGTGTTATCCCCACCTTTTGGCAAAGCTGAGATACCTAAAACTGACTGAAAATCAATAATAACTAGCCATGAATATCAACTATGCATTGTACGATAACCATGGATATCGATGAATTTTGTCCGAGTCCGAATCGGGTTACAACTAACAATACATGACAAGCAAAGCCATAAAAGCCAGCGTTCCAAATTTCAGGTTAATTGGAGTTCGTATGGACGAGGTATGATCGATTCGAATTAAAGAAGGTATGTCGTTCGTATCCATCAAAAGGTCAAGAAGATGTTCTATTCGAACCCATCGGATTTGTATTTGTTCGAATCCATCAGGTCCCATATGCTTCGAATCGATCGAGTTCGAATCGATCAGTAGCGTGACACCGGTCTGTTCGAATCGATCAGCTTTGAATCTACCAAATAGACGTCGCCTCACTCTGTTCGAGTCCATCGAATTCGTATCCATCAGGCATTGGCTTGTTCGAATCTTGGAACGAACAAAGCGCAAGCAACCCAGTCAACACGCCATAGAGATCGGATTGATCCCTAAAATTAGCGCCACGTCACTGCACGCGCGTGCTTCCGATCGATGCGACAGGGATGGATGCAAAATCATGGTTTCGAACTCGGCAACATATGAAAATTGCAATTTCGTATCGATCATATCTCAAAAACCCTTGATCGAATTGCTATGAAATTTTCACAGAGGCTTGAACACAAGGTAAAGAATGTTCCTGCCAAGTTTCAGCTCGATTGGATCGTTTCTTGATGGATTCGAAATCATTTCGAACCGATCATAGATCGAGTCAAAACTTGGTGGAACTGGTCGCGTGGGTCCACTCACGTGCCAGAAGAAGTCTCCCGAAGTTTGAGCGCGGTCTCAGCCTCCTACGCCTATAAATAGCCCCCTGAAGCCTGCAGAAAGGGGGATCTTTTTGGCTGTCCAACGTCCAGACTCTGCCGGATTCAATTCTACTTCTTTCCATTGTTGTCATACTCGAATTCATTCATTGTATCTGCTGTAATCATCTGTAATCAGCAAAGAACATCAATAAAAGATAAAAATCCTTGAAGTGGACGTAGGCCGGAGTTAGCCGAACCACTATAAATCTCGTGTTCTTGTGATTTATTTCTGGGTTGTTGTTTATTGCTAGATTAGATCTGAGATTTGTGTCTGATTATTACTGATTTGTATTCATATACTGGTGCTTTCACAACACTTGGGGTTTGTGACCATTTTTGGCGCAAACACTTTGGTGCTTTCACTGAGAAGAACTAGCACCCGTTACACTAGATTCATAGTTCAGATTTAAAAGCTTGAAGGGATCAGATCTGGGAGAGAATGACTCGACAAACGAGACAACAAGCTAAGAGAAGCCAACAAGGAGGAAGTCAAGAGGCATCCTCTGGTGCTGGAGAAGAACCAGCTTCGATCTACATCACCAGAGACGAAATGGAGACCATGACCAATCTGATGCATGAAAGAATAATAAAGAGCCAACAAGAGATGCTGCATAATTTCTTTGAACAGATGAGAGCTGCAGGGATGCAGAGCCTAGGACCAGCTACAGCGGCTATGAATGTGGAACAAGGAGCTAGGATTGCGGAACCCAATGAAGGTCAGAATGCAGATCCAGAAGACAATCAACAAGGACTTGAGGGCAGACCCTCAGGATCCGATGCTGGAAGGCCTACAGATGGAGCTCAACAAGCTGGAGCCAACGCTGATGCTAACGGGACACACGAAGAGTATGTACCAGAATACCCATCAAGACCAAGAGGACAACCCCAGGATGGAGATGAAAAGATGGCTGGATTAGTGCGACGACTCATGAGAGGAGGATTGTCTAGCGGAGGGTTGGAAGAAGTTAGTCGGAGTCCGTTCACTCCGAACATCAGGAATGCAAGGAACCCTCCAAAGTTCAAACTACCAACGCTGGATCCGTATGACGGGAAGTCGGATCCGACCATGCATGTTACCATATACACTAGACACATGGAAGTACTGGGAGCATCCGAGGAAGTGATGGCACGATGTTTCCCTTTATTTTTGTCAGACTTGGCTGCACTTTGGTTCAGGCAATTAAAGACTGGATCGATCAGGACATGGGGCGAGCTTGTAGACTGCTTCATGGAATAATTTAGGGTCCATGTGACAAGACCCAAGAGTGTGATGACTTTATCTTCGATAAAGAAAAGGACCGGAGAGTCCATAAAAGGTTTCCTGCTGCGATTCAATGCAACGGTGGCTTCGGTAGATCGCCCGGATCCATCGATGATTTTGATGGCGGCGGTGGCAGGGGTTGGAGAAGGCACCAAATTCAAAGATTCATTGACAAGAGATCCACCACAAGATCTTGGAGAGTTTTACCATGAAGTTGAGAAATTCATTCGATTAGAAGAATCACGAGCTGAGAGACAGGAAGTAAATGCTGCACAAGGCGAAGGAACCGCCATGGAACAGTCCAGGGCAGACAAAGGAAAGAGAAAGCAGGATGATGCACATGATGGTCCTGATAAACGGAAGAAATTCCGAGAGCCTAGATTCAGGCAATACACAGATTTGACGGCAAGCCTAGAAAGGATTTACACTGAAACTCGGGGGAAACTCCCCTATCGAAAACCACCCAGGAGAGATCCCACGGAGCGGGAACGCAGGACTGGAAAATACTGCCTATTCCATGAGTTGGATGGGCACACTACCGATGAATGCCGCCACCTAAGGGATGAGGTGGAAGAACATGCCAGGAGTGGTAGATTGCCACAATATGTCAGAGAACGGGCAGCGGCGGTAAGGCCCGAACAACTACCGCCTCCACCTAACAGAAACGATCCTGGATCGGGATCACGACTCGTCATCAATTGATTAAGATGGCAAGGGCCAAGTTCAGGATTTGGACTTCGGTCAAATAATTTCATTAGATTTGTTTTTAGAATAAAAGACTACTCCACTTACTCATGTATGGGAACCAGAGAGATCCCTAGGCATGCTTTGAGAGGGAGATAGACCGATCTGCCCGGAGAGGCAATGTTTAGTTTTTTCCTGATGTTTGAGATTGAACATCTAGGACCTGAATTAAATAAACAAACTTGAATTTCTTGAAATAAACCTTTGACCGGAGAGTTAAAGGATGAGTATTAGATATCAATATAAAAATGATCGCTTTATGACCCTACCAGGAGAGACGGGGTCCGGAGTGCAAGAAGTGGGTTGCTTTGCTGGAGAGCGACAGGATCAACTCACTTAACGTCGTTTCCCATTCACCGGAGAGTGATTGGATCGGGATTCGATAAGAGCCCGGAGAGGCTATGATCGGCCTACGATTTAGGCCATGACATCGCTTAATGTTCAGATACACTGAACCAGAGTGCAGGAAGTGAGTCGCTTCGCCGGAGAGCGACAGGATTGACTCACTTAACGTTGTTTCCCCTTCACCGGAGAGTGACAGGATGGGATCCAGCAGGAGCTTGGAAAGGCTACGATCGGTCCAAAACGACCAAGACATCGCTTTATGCCCTAACTGGGGTCAGAGTGCAAGGGGTAGAAAGCAACACCGGAGTGCAATAGGATCTTTCTATTCAATCGCTAAGTCTGGAATGGGCTTGGCAAGGGTCCAGAGCGGCCATCGATGGTCCGGAGAGACTGTAGAATTTCATTTTTAACTTCCACTGGAAGAAATTGATAACAATTTGGCCTCGAACAGTCATGAACTCGATTAAAAATACCATAAGACTTGAATGAAACATAGGCTCACTGCACTCAATTTGAGACTGATCAAAACACACCTTTTACCAAAAGGCATGTTTTGGGGGGCAAAGTGTTATCCCACCTTTTGGCAAAGCTGAGATACCCAAAACTGACTGAAAATCAATAATAACTAGCCATGAATATCAACTATGCATTGCAGGATAACCATGGATATCGATGAATTTTGTCCGAGTCCGAATCGGGTTACAACTGACAAGACATGACAAGCAAAGCCATAAAAGCCAGCGTTCCAAATTTCAAGTTAATTGGAGTTCTATGGATGAGGTATGATCAATTCGAATTAAAGAAGGTATGTCGTTCGTATCCATCAAAAGGTCAAGAAGATGTTCTGTTCGAACCCATCGGATTTGTATTTGTTCGAATCCATCAGGTCCCATATGCTTCGAATCGATCGAGTTCGAATCGATCAGTAGCGTGACACCGGTCTGTTCGAACCGATCAGCTTTGAATCTACCAAATAGACTTCGCCTCACTCTGTTCGAGTCCATCGAATTCGTATCCATCAGGCATTGGTTTGTTCGAATCTTGGAACGAACAAAGCGCAAGCAACCCAGTCAACATGCCATAGAGATCGGATCGATCCCTAAAATTAGCGCCACGTCACTGCACGCGCGTGCTTCCGATCGATGCGACAGGGATGGATGCGAAATCATGGTTTCGAACTCGGCAACACATGAAAATTGCAATTTCGTATCGATCATATCTCACAAACCTTTGATCCAAATGCTATGAAATTTTCATAGAGGCTTGAACACAAGGTAAAGAATGTTCCTGTCAAGTTTCAGCTCGATTGGATCGTTTCTTGATGGATTCGAAATCATTTCGAACCGATCATAGATCGAGTCGAAACTTGGTGGAACTGGTCGCGTGGGTCCACTCACGTGCCAGAAGAAGTCTCCCGAAGTTTGAGCGTGATCTCAGCCTCCTACGCCTATAAATAGCCCCCTGAAGCCTATAGAAAGGGGGATCTTTTTGGCTGCCCAACGTCCAGACTCTGCCGGATTCAATTCTACTTCTTTCCATTGCTGTCATACTCGAATTCATTCATTGTATCTGTTTTAATCATCTGTAATCAGCAAAGAACGTCAATAAAAGATAAAAATCCTTGAAGTGGACGTAGGCTGAAGTTAGCCGAACCACTATAAATCTCGTGTTCTTGTGATTTATTTCTGGATTGTTGTTTATTGCTAGCTTAGATCTGAGATTTGTGCTGATTATTACTAATTTCTATTCATATACTGGTGCTTTCACAACACTTGGGGTTTGTGACCATTTTTGGCGCAAACAGTGGGATATCGTGATTTGAGTAGTTGAATTTTTGGTTTTGGTGGGAGATGTGAAATTGAAGCAGGAATGTTTGAATTTGAGGTGGGAGGTTCCAGATTTGAATGACCTTTGAATTCCCTTTCTTTGAAGGGTGAGTGACCTTGGCATTACTTCCTTTTACGGGTGTGAGTACGACAAACTTCCTTTTTTCTTCAGGGTGAGTTGCACCTCTTTTATTTCTTTTGCCTTAAAAGATGGTTTCACCTTTGATCTGCCCTAAGCATTCGTGGTATTTACAGGGTTGGTTAGGGTGTTTGGGCCACTATTTGTGAAGGCAATTGCTTTATGTGATTCTTTACCGAGCTGCTCTGAGCGATGGACTGAGTAGGTTATTGATAAGGGAGACTTATATTTTTATCGTTTACTCGTGAGCATGGATCTGCATTGGTGCACTGTTTGAGTGGCTCTCTTATGTGCAGCCCTTGGACTGTTTTTGACTCCATGTAGTACAGCTTAGGTAGCCCTTAGTGAGTGCAGTGCAGATCTGTTCTTGAAGATACTAGCAATGTATAAGCTCTGGGAATGATATTATGGCTCATTCAGCCCTTTGAGTGCAACACTGCCCTTCTTATTGTGCCTATGTTTCGATGAAGGCGTGCTTCTGATGACAATGCATTGTGTTATCTCTAGTGTCAAAATAGGAGGGGGGGTGCAGTGCATGCCTATTTTTCCATCAATGCAAGATTGTTAGCACAGTATGTATATATTGACTCGTGGGTGTAATATGTCATTGATCGCGTGCGTCTTTTTCAAGTGAGGTGTGTATGCTCTAATGCCATTTATACAACCTCTTATGCAGCATCAACGTTTTATTGATATTTGGGATTTTGGTTATACTACAGTTTTGTGTATTATAGTTGTAGACTGTTTAATGCACCCTATAACCGGTTTTAGTTTTAGGCCGAGCATCGTAATGTAATGCAAAGATTAAGGGGATCGGTGCAATTTGAATCTTCGTTGTTGTCTTATAATTTATAAGCATAGTATTTTCTTGACTTCGCTTCACTCTTTGCCTTTTTCCTTCATAGTCCTTCTTTTAGTATAAGAGTAACCCGTTTTTGATGTTGGTGCTTACATCATATTGCCTTCAATAGGATTGGGGAAATACAGGTGTAACACTTGCCATCTAACTCTACGACGATCATAGATTGGCGTAGACCTTCATTGGCCTTTGCATCCCGCCATTTCCATCTATCCCTTTCTTGTCTTTTACTAGAGGGATAAAGTTTTGATAGCCGTTTCACATCCTGCGTACATGCCATTATCCAGTTGGCTAATTCCCTAAAACATTGTCACATCGCCCTCTTTATTTTCTTGGTAAATCCATCTCGATATTTGCATTTATTATCAAATTTGTAATGATCCGTAATTTTCCGATAATTAAATTATTGAATTCAATAAGATTTTGTAATTTAATATTGGAAGAAATAAAAATTTATGATTTATTAATAAAAAAACTAGAATGTAATGTTAATAATGTTAATTTAAGGCAATTGATAACTATTTTAATGCAATCTCAATTAATTGGAATGATTGGAAAGTTATAATTGGTTATAAAGTGTAAATGGTGAATAAATCAAATGTTGTATTAAACGGTGAAATTGTATGTAATTAATTGGAATTGATTAAAATAGAATAATTAATCTGTATATGGATTTATTAGTTTTGTTTGTTAACAATAAACATAGAATTATGCTTGAAATTGTAAGTTGTAACAATGATTTAATTATCATTGCATTATTTAATCTGTTGAAACTTAATTGTAAATCAATTGCAATAAATGTAAGTAAATATTGTGTTAATATGAATTAAGATGAAAATTGTAGAATATTGATGTAATAAATGGAAATCAATGTTTACTATGTCCATAAAGTAATGATTGATTGAATAAAAAGATTGAAATCAAAATGAATCAATTTATTTGGTTTTAAATTATAATTAATGAATTTATTTCAATTGGAATTGGAACACTGTAATTAGCGCAATATTAATAGTTGAATTTGACATGGAAATTTGTTTTAATTTTTTTTAAATTACTTAGTAATCAAAAATGATAAAAATTGCTAGTTATTAAATTTGAAATTAAAAAGCGATTTAATCAATTTAATAATAATTTATTTAATTAACGTGAAAATAGCAATTTTGGCCCTGTCTCGGATTTCGATGAAACCAGTTTCATCAGATCCGTAACAGTGAATTTTTGTAGGATTTCAAGTTTCGTAGCGATCAGACTTGCGTTTGATTGTGCGGGCTCGAAACGCGTAGAAATCAATTTAATGAAATCAATTTAAATAAGCTGATTTTAAAAGCTTACTTCTATATACAATGGAATTAGGACTTGAAACTTGTTCCATTGAGTTTAAAAATATCGAAAACCTATACTTTGATATATTAGATGATCCATTTTCATTTCGGGAACGATACGGGCTTTTTGGGTCGTTGTTATCGTTTCGATCCAACCTTGCCTATATAAAAGCTATTATAAACCCTAGTTGTTTCTCATTTTATTATTTTTGTACGTACATCTTCTTCCTCCTTCTCAAACATCAGAACATCAAACCTAATTCCCAAAATTCCAAAAACTAATTTCAAAAAAAAAAAAATCGGTTGCTCCAGGTTTACTTCGAGTCAGGAAGAGGTTCGCTTCGGGTTCTAGAGGCAAAAACCCTGCAGTGACTTCGGGTTAGAGAGAGTTCCATGACAAACAAGGTGGACCTGGTCGCGCTTCGAGTTCCAAAGGCGAAAACCCTGCAGTGACTTTGGGTCAGGAGCAAAATGACTTAGGTCTCGGGTCATTTTGGCAAAAACTCAGAGCGAGCACCGGGTAATTGAAGCGGCGGACCGAAGTAAGACCCGAAGTTGAAATTTTCCAATCTTCCAACGTTAATAACTTTTGCATATAAGCTCAGATTCATGCACAGTTTTCTCCGTTGCAATCGTATCAAAATTCCAGACATTTTGGAACTTGTTTGGCTACATTCTGAAACTGTTGAATTTTGGGCCTTATTTTGGATTTCAAATCGATTTGAAATCAAAGGTGAGTGTTTTGACCCACTCAGAACTACTAGATTATCTTATTTTGGTTAAATTGAATTTATGATGCAATTAGAAATTGATTGGTTGATGTTTGGTATATTTAAATTGTCATTCCAGTTAAATCTGACTTTTATGGAATATTATCGCCATTAATTTAATATTAAATTTTTAATTACATGTTAATACCTGTTATTGATAGTCAGTCAATTATTGTTATTTATTGGTTGATTGAATGGTGATTGTGATGGATATTTGATTTTTGATATTGGATGACTGGATGTTATATTTATATTGTTATAACACTGCAAGTTCCCTTAGTTTATTGTTAGAAAATCCCTATGGGTTGAAATGATACATACCCGAACGATCTATAGATTAGGGAAAAATCGTAATGGGTTGAAATGATAAACCTGAGTGATTTTATGGATTTTATTTTAATTCGGGATTGCGGGTTGAAATGATATATACCCGTAAATTTAAATTATTGCGGGTTGAAATGATATACATCCGTATCACTTGACCATAGGGTTGAAAATTATATACGGACACCGGATTGGTTAAATTAAATGATTTAAAGCCTTAAATTTTGAATTCAGTTAAATGATATTTTGAAATAAAATTTGAATTATATAAACTGAATTATTTTGAAAATCTAAGCTTTAAATGTTGAAATTGGAGTTGGTAATGAATTGTTTGAAGAATAAAAATAGAAATTTCAAAGTTGGAATTTGAAATATAAATGAAATTTATCGAAATTGAATCATTGAAAATGTTTGAATGTTTTAAACTTTGAAATCTATGAAATTGAAGTGCTTTAAATTTTTAGTTCAACATGAGTTTGAAATCGATATAAATTGAAATGATTTTATGAGAATTTGAATTGAAAGGCAAAATTTTAGTTTGTTGATCTGAAAGTTGGACATGGTCCAGATGTGTTGAATGAAAGGAATAGTTTAATTTGATATTAATTTCAAATCTATTATTTCAATATAAACTGTTTAAAAATACATTATTTTAAAAATCCTGATTATTAAGATTTTCAAACTATTAAACTAATTTAATCTATTAAACTATTTTAAACTATTTTAATCAATTTAAACTATTTTAACTTATTTTAATCTATTTTAACATATTTAATCCAATTTAACCTATTTTAAACTAATTAACCCGTTTTTATTTATTTTAAATCTATTTAATCTATTTAATCTATTTTAAATCTATTTAAACTATCTTAAATCTATTTAAACTATTTTAATCTATTTTTAAACTATTTTAGAGTATTTTAACTATTTAAAAATTTATTTTAAACCATTTTAACTATTTTAAACTATTTATGACTATTTAAACTATATTTCTAAATTTCTAACGGTGCAAGATTGAATTGTTTATATTTAAATTCTTGATTTAAAAGCAAATATGGTTGAATGATGTTATAACCTAAGTTGGGATTTGAAATAATAATTACTAGTGAAATGACATATTTGAGTAAATATGATGATTTTGAAATGAGGATTTAACCTATTTTGTGAATATGATTTCAGAAGTGAATATGATTTCGAAAGTGATATGGTTTGAATTGAATATGATATTTTGATATCAATTATGAATTGGTTTGGAGATGTAAAAGAACCATTCCGTGTGAAATAAGCGTTTGGTTGCTAAAGAGACCGGGATCTGATATTGTCATACTCTCTGCCAATACCAAAAACCACTTTAACAACTGTGTACGTGGTGGAGATTCCAGAATGAAGCAGGATGGTTTGGCGAATGATTCTATATGAGGTATTTACGTAGCCCTGACTCCCGTGAGTTAGCTTGATGTGGCTAAAACAGGAGCCATGCCAGGCCAAGTGAGGTCGCACCTCCGATCGAACACATTTCTTCAATACCATATTATGACTTTGTGATTGATTTGGTGGCCACCCCTCGATTTTGATTATGGGAGTGTGTTGCGAGGTGGGTGGTAGTAGCTGTTATGCGTTACCACTAGTCCGGATCCACAAAACTTTAGTATCCTACCCTAGGCAGTGCCACGCGTGCCTTGTCACATGCCTTATCGCGCCTTCTACAAGTTTGTTTTATACCGTACCTATGGAGTGTCCTCTGGGTAAACCACCGGTTTGGTGGAGCTTACAGTACTGTATAGACTACGGGAAAATATAAAATGTGTTAAGGGGGATATGGGTAACGCCTTAATGCTATTTTTATACTTTACTTTACTGTAGACACTATTATAATAGCGTATTGTACTATGTACGTAGATAGTTTAACGGATCCTTAGAAGATGGAAATTCGAACATCTCTTAAGTTATTGCACTCACATTGACAATGGATAGGAGATGTCAAACCCCGTAAACATCTCTGACGTCGTTACAATCATATTTATTTACTGTTGATCTAACTTAAATAAGATCTTTTAGTTCTGACTCGAGTGTTTTGTCTTTTCAATTCGCTCGGGTCAGTCTGTGCTTTTTAGTGTATTGAAGACTGCTTTGGAGGACGAAGACGGAGATCTGTATACTATTATTATTTATTTTATTTATTTCGCTGCATCATGTTGTTCCGCTGCATTATTTATTTATTACTGCTGTATGTACTCTGATCTATATTGTAAAAGTGTAATCAAATGTTATTTGTAAAACAGCTTCATGAACTGTTTATTTGATTATTATACTTTGTCATTCCGTTGCGAGATTCTGTGTTTGTTTTCTTTCTTTCTCTGTTTTTCTTATTTACCCCATAACAATCCTCCTTTTTGAATGGTTTGAGTCTGACGTGTGTGGTTTATCGTCAATTTAAACCATCCAATAGGATGGGTCGTTACAATCTTTGCTATTAATTAGTTGATGTTTCACAAGCTTCCTTTTTCTTCTAATTGTGTAGCTAGCATTCAAATTAAGGTGTGTACATATGGTTTTGTTGAATTTGTCATTGGACGATGTAGTTAACGATACATGCTCCCATTTTAATTTTAACATGCTGCATTTCGATTTACTTTGAGTTGATTCTTTAGTTGTTATAATTTGGTTGGTTCCCATGGGCTTTCGTCCGAGTTTAATGAGGCTCTTCAATCTAGCATTCTTTCTGCCCTCATCGTTCATGGCCCTCAGGGTACAAATGTGCCTACGTTTAAGGTTGCGACCACAACTTCCACGGCATCCGTAGGGGAAGAGAATACATGTCTTTCTCTCGCTAATGAGCAGCTTGTGAGGGACTTAAAGAAGCAAAAGATGTGTTGAGTTGTCAATTTTCAACTCAATTGTTAATTTATTTGAAGGGGTTGTGGTTGATGAGTCAAACCTGAGTGACCTACAACAAACTTTGGAAGATGGAGAAGTGCTTTATGTTGTTTTACTTTTTTTTGCAAAGTGTGTGTAAATGTGTAGAACATACAACTGTGTGTAGACCTTTAACGAGTACGGAAAGATCTAAGCAAATTTGAATAAACCTTAGATTTTGATGTTTGCCTAGCAAGCTTTAAGCAGTTTCTAGAATCGTACCTGATCTGTAAGTTATAGTACATTCCATGTGTTGTTTTTCCTTGTCATTTTCTAAATCAACTTCTTATGCAAGTCATGAATGTTGAACCAAGCTTTTGACATGCGTATTCTACTGCATGCTGGGCATGACCTGCCCCTTGTTCAGAGTCAGGTTCACAATCGTGCACATGGCACGGTCTACCTTGATATTTAGGGGAGACTAATATTTGACTATAAAGTCAGATCGCGTGTTTACAACCTTCTTAATTCATGCACATGATTTTTATGACTGGTTCAAGCTATCTAGTATCCTTATATCCAGTGTGGCTATGTAAATAGAATTAACATAGAGCGATTTTTATACTGGTTCGGGCCGTCTAATATCCATACGACCAGTTTAGTTGAGAAAGCCTGGCTGCGTTTTGTGCAGCTTCTTTTTGATAGCTGGTTCTGGCCATCCAATATCCTTGTGCCTGTGCAGTTAATGCCCCACTGTTACCCCGCTATAACCATGGTATATCTCATAGCGGATTTCTACCATTGCGATTTTTTCATATAACCCCAAATATAGCCTTTCTGCTTTAAGTCCTGCTATTTCCACTATATCCCGCTATTCCCGCTATATTCCACTATTTCCGCTATATCTTCTTTAAAAGAAATGAATTAAAAAATGACATTTATACATTATAAAAATTATGAAATTAATTTATTTAATTGAATTTTTAATATATCTTCAGAAATGAAAATACTCTAATATTCTACTAAATTCAATTATGTTATATAACAATTTTACGTTTATTTATAGTATATTCGCACATGTTTTTATTTAAAATTATTTATGTATTAATTATAATTCAATTGAATGTTAATTTTCATTCAATTACCATTTATATATTTGTAAAAACATTATGTACGAGTTTTATATGCCATTTTAGAGTCATCCGCTATATCCCGCCATATCCTCGTTGTATCCCCGCTATGACATTTTGCACCTCCGCCCCATTGAACCTGCCGAGTGCTTTAACTACATAGCCTTGTGCCCAGCATAGCCTTATTACCAAAATTAACATGGAGGTTTTTCTTATACTAGTTCGGGCCGTCTAATATCCCTACGTCCAGTTAGTTGTATAGTTACTTTTCATAACAATTATAATGTTTATTACATCAATAATGTAATCATACAAAGTAAAGCCTAAGGTGCTTTGAATTCCATGTTCTTGAAACTATGTTGCCATCAGGCTCTGATAATTGGTATGCTCCATATGCCATAACTTCTGCTATGACTAATGGGCCTTCCCAATTTGGGCGTAGTGATCCGTCGGTTGGGTCTTTTGTGCTGGCCATTGCCCTTCACTGTATTAGATCCCACTTGCAGAAGTTTCTTTCCTTGAGCCAAACATTGTAGTTTTTTGCCATCCTTTGCCGGCATGCACCTGATACTACTACTGCCTCATCTCTTTTTTTCGGAATGAGATCTAGGGCAACTTTCTTAGGCCTTTAGTTCTTCTCTGCTATGTATAATATTCTTCTATATGATGGAACTTCTACTTCAATAGGGAGCATGGCTTCGTATCCGTAGTTAGCAAAAAAGGAGTATGGCTCATTGTGGATCTAGTCGAGGTTTAGTAGGCTAATACTAGAGATAGTTCTTTCGTCCACTTTCCCTTAGCTTTCTATAGCCTTTTTTAAGTAACTTCATAATGGTTTTTTTAGCTTTAACCCGTGCATTCGCTTATGGGTGTGCGATGGAGGAAATGCTCTTAATTTTGCTATTCTTCCTCCTTACTTTGAAACCGGGTGCCATTGTCAGAAATTATCTTGTGGTGGATTCCGAATTTGGTAATTATGTTTCTTACCACAAAAGCGACTATCTTTTTTTCAGTGATCGCGGCTAAGGGTTCCTACCCACTTAGTGAAGTATTGTATTGCCTCTCTCTTTGACATAGGAAGTGGACCTATCAAATCTATGCCATGTATGTCAAACAGCCATGGACTGGTAAGTGGGATGATTTTATGGGATGGTTGTCTGGGGATATTCGCGAATCGTTGACATCTATCACATCTTCTTACGAATTCCCATGCATCCTAAAGCGTTGTAGGCCTGTAATAACCATGCCTCAATACTTTCTTTGCTAACTTGGGCCCACCTGAATGATCTCCACATTGGCCCTCATGCTCTTCCCTCATGACTCATACCCCCTCTTTTTTGGAAACGCACCAAAGATAAGGGTTTGAGTACCCTCTCTTATATAATGTGCCATCGAAGAAGGAGTAGTACAGAGCCTTGTATTTATTTTTTGGGCTTCGTTTTTGCTTTGGTGTAGAGTCCCGTGTAGCAATAATTATTTGATGGGAGTCATCCAGCTGTTCTCCTCAGTTTGCTGAAGTGCAGGTTCAACTGGGGGCTATTCTCGATTTTCTGCTATTTCCTGACCTTTAGCCCATTGAATTACTGCCTGTTGGGCTTAGGTTAACATCAGTATCTGATTAGATTATGTTATACTCGGCTCTACTTGATGCTTTATTTGTACTACCTTCATTTCATTTTCCGCTTTGGTGCTTGCAAGTTTGGCCAACGAGTTGGTAGACGAGTTGTTTCACATGGGATTAGTTCTATGCTAAACTTTCGAATTACTCTAGTAATTCTTAGAAAGTTCCACGTATTTGGACAAGGTTGGTTCCTTTGCTTGGTAATTTCCTTGCACTTAGTTTACACCTAATTGAGAATCTGTATGAATTTTAATGTGGGTTACCTTCATTACCTAGGCCATCTTTCGGGGCAAGAAGAGCTTCATATTCTGCAACGTTGTTAGTTTTCTTGAAACCAAGCTGCACCGCTCCATACAAATTTTGCTTATCTAGAGTGGTTAGTACATGCACAAATCCAACCCCCTGTTCATTTGATGCTTCATCTATGAATAGTTGCCATAACTGAGGGGTTGAGGCTTCATCCTCTATTTGAGGCCGGTTGAAAATGCACATTCCACGATGAAGTCTGCAGCGCTTGATCTTTAATTGCCTTTCGAGGACAATAAATGATGTCGTATTGGTTGAGCTCCATTTCCTATTTCAGTAAGCAGCTTGACATTTCTGGCTTTTATAGTATCTGCCTTAAGGGTTTATCTGTGGGGATTATGATGGGATGCGCATTGAAATAGGGTCGCAGCTTCCTTGTTGTAAGGAGCATGTTGTAAGCTAGCTTTTCAATGACTGAGTAATTTAGCTCTGCTGCTGATAGCTACTTGCTGGTGAAGTAGATGGATCTCTAGGTCCTTTTGTCCTCTCGTAATATAGCAGAACTAACAACTTTATCTGTTACATCCAAATAAACATACATGTCATCACCTCTTACAGGTTTAGATAGCATGGGAGTGTTGACCGGATGATCCTTTAGGTTTTGGAATGCGGCTTCGCATCACTCTGTCCATTCGAAATTTCAACCTTTCTTTACTTGGTCGAAGAATGAAATGCACTTGTCCATTGCTTTTGATATGAATATGCTCAGTGCTGCTACTTGGCCATTTAAGCTCATCAGATCCTTCGATTTTTTCCCTATTTGTCTTATGACTTCCATCTTCTCAGGGTTCGCTTTTATGTCATGTGCACTTACCATATTAGCGAAGGTGCATTTTAGAGGATTATGCTTCATATTTTACTACCTCGGGACTTCAAATGATTGATCTTGGTCTTAAACATGACTTGACACAACCTTTGACTTGACTAGCATATCATCTACTTATACTTCAACATTTTTTCGATCTGCTTTGAGAACATCATATTGACCAGCCTTTGGTTGGTTGTTCTGCATTTTTGAGTCCAACGGTATGAACTTGTAGTAGTACAACCCTTTGTCTACTATGAAACTAGAATGCTCTTTGTTTGGTTTAGACATAGCTATCTGATTGTATCTTGAGTATGTGTCCATGAATGAGAACAGTTCATGTCTGCTAGTTGTGTCTACTAATTGATCAATTCTGGGTAAAGGGAAGCTATCCTTTGGGCAGGCCTTGTTGAGGTTAGTATAATCAATGCAGGTTCTCCATTTTCCATTGGCTTTCTTTCAGTGCAGTTAAAGCGCTCGGCAGATTCAATGCGGTGGAGGTGCAAAAAGTCATAGCGGGGATACAACGAGGATATAGCAGGATATAGCGGATGACTCTAAAATAGCATATAAAACTCGTACTTAATGTTTTAATAAATATATAAATAGTAGTTAAATGAAAAATTAACATTAAATTGAATTATAATTAATACATAAATAATTTTAAATAAAAATATGTGCGAATATACTGTAAATAAACGTAAAACTGTTATATAACATAATTGAATTTAGTAGAATACTAGAGTATATTCATTTCTGAAAATATATTAAAAATTCAATTAAATAAATTGATTTCATAATTTTTATAATGTATAAATTTCATTTTTAATTCATTGGTTTTAAAAAAGATATAGCAAAAATAGCAAAATATAGCGGGAATAATGGAATATAGCGGAAATAGCGGGGCTTAAAGCGGAAAGGCTATATTTGGGGCTATATTGAAAAATCGTAGCGGTAGAAATCCGCTACGAGATATAGCAGGGTTATAGCGAGGTAATAGTGGGGCATTAACTGCACAGGTTTCTTTATGAGCACTGGGTTAGTGATCCGTTTGGTGTAATATACCTCCCTAGTGAATCCATTTTCCTTTAGTTTTTGACTTCTTCATGAAGGGCATTGTATCTTTCTTGATCTAAGGTTCTGCACTTTTGCCCGACCAGATGGGCATTTAGAATGATGTTAAGTGCATGGAAGATGATAGCAGGGTCTATTCCTACCATATCTGAATGAGTCCAAGCAAATACATCTGCTAATCTCTTCAAGAAGTCTATTAGTTCAACTTATGCTTCTGCGCTAAGGTTCTTTCCTATCTTGAGTATGTTTGTAGAGTCCTCTGGATCTATTTGTACGTCTTCAAGATCATCTATTGGCTATAGCTCTTTCTTTGATATCCCAAACCTTGGGTTTATTTTGCTTTATGTTTCCTCTTCCGGGTTGTGAGCTCACTGAGGATGCTAATTTCTGGGATTCTTCAAAGAAGTACTATGCGTAAATTGAATTATATTCATCAGTGTCGATCATGTGCGTATATATTCTTATCTCTTTCCTTACATATTTTGGTGTCGTAGAATGGTTTGCCTCAGTATCAGCATTTGTGCTTTGTACTAATGTAGTTCTTTGAATTGGTTTGGTTCCTTGTTTATTACTATTATCACAAATATCAAAAAAGACAATAGAATAGTTTCAAAAAAATTTATTGCTAGAGTTGAGAGTTACATTGTACTATTTCCTAGCTAAAAATTATTTGCCTCTTACTAATCCTACCCCAATTGGAGTGTTAAATTTCATAAGCAAGTTTTTTTTGAGAGATGACAGCCCCCAAATCTACCAGTGTGGATCTTCCTAGAAAGGCATTGTATAGTGATGGTTGATCAATGATCAGGAAGCTGGCATTGAATATCCTATGTATTAGAGCAATTCTAGCTGTGACAAGCAGGCATGCGGATCCTATTCGGATGGTTACTAAGTTGTTGAACCCGTATTTTGGTTCGGGGCTGGGCTTCAGGATTTCTGAGGGAAGCTTCATCTTGTCATATGCTGATTTGAAGATGACATTGACCGAACTTCCTAAATAACAAAGACTTTCTTCATGGTACAGTTTTGATCTACACCGTAACAATAAGCAGGTCCTAATGTAGGAATACCACTCCTACTGCATCTACTGCTATAAAAACTATCTCCTGAGCTGGCTTTTGTTTGACATGGAAAATCGTCCTTTGCTGTACCATGGCCTCTTGCACATATCTCTCTTGTGCTTTTTTGCTTTCCCCAGCAAGGTCTGGTCCTCCATGAATTGAGGCTATGGGGTTGGAGGGTTTCTTGCTTGTTTTTTGCTTAGGTTGGGAGTGAGGTTTTCGCTTCTATTTTCATTGTCGGCCTTCTGAAAGCTACCCAAATATTCTTTCTTGATCGGTCTTTCTATTTCATTCTTCAAATGCCTGTAGTCATCGGTGTGATAACCGTTGGTTCTGTGGAAGCGGCAGTATGCTCTAACCCGATTCTTCTCTGCTTTCTTCCCTTTATTTGGTACGTTGTATGCGAGCTTGGCCTTGGTCATCTCGTATATCTCCTAAGAAGTGTGAGTGTGGGGATTTTTGGTGGTGAGGTTTAATTCCTTTTGTCTCTTTGCAGGCAAGTGGTATCCTTCTACCCCCTTTTCTTATCATAGCTATGGGCAGAAGTTCTATGAGGTTGCACTATAGATCTGGCTTCCTCCATCCTGATATAGCCAACTACTCTTTCATAGAAAGCCTTCATGCTGTGGCATAACTTTTTACTATTTTTATCCCACAAAGCAGTTCCTCTCCTAATTCCGGCGTGTATAACCGTTAGCAATGCTTCTTCACTAGTCACTCCAATCCGGAGTGCCTTAGCTTTAAAGGGTTTAATGAAATTGCGCAAGCTTTCATTTTCACCCTAATTTACACATGACATGGTATTGACATCAGGGGAAGCTTCTCTCCCCGAATTGAATTTCCTTAGAAAATCGGTAGATAGTTATCTCCAAGATTGGACCTTTGCTGGTCCATACCTCTTGAACCGTCGGGAGGCTGCGTTGGCTAAGTAAACAGGGAACAACTTACATCGGGCCATCCTTCCTACCTTCAGGATGTCCATGTAATACACAAAGGTACAGATGTGGTCGTCAAGGTTGGTAGTTCCATCGAACTTATCAATTGAAGGGTTTTTCAAGTTGTCAAAAGAAATGATTACGTGATTACATGTGCCCACCAAGTTTACGTGATTTAGTTTCCTTTTGATATACAACTGCAGGTAACACACTCATTAACATATACTTTAATAACCTATACTATCATGCATTCTACCAACTGCAGGTAAGGCAAGTAACTCACTCCCCAGATTTTCATGTATGTTAGTTCAGGTAAAGCAAGTAACTGCAGGACTTAGCTATTCACCTATTTACTACTAAGATTCTCACTCAGTCTCGTATTAAGAAATTCCTCCATCTCCTTTTCTAGTCAAACCAAAAGGCATGCTAATTTTCTATCATACTTAAATGCACAGTCCATATTGATTTAATGTAATATTAGTACCAAAAGCTGTCTAACGTACATGAACATGAAACTATAAAAAAATACTAAATGTATTTGTCAACATTATGATCATTCTCAGTACCATATAGAAATAAAAATGAAGCAGATGCAAAACTGTGTAAGTCGCAAGCATTAAAATACAGTGGTCTTATAAAATAACAATAAAAATGTATTATAAAATAATATGGATTCTATTACAATTATAGGAGGCAGTAAAGAGCCAATAAATTCAAATGTTTTTCTAATTTTATTTATCATTTCTTTATTTTTATATTTTCCTGCAGTTCCAATGGTCAACATTCAATAGCCAAAGCTACATGCTTACTACATTTATGTTACACTTAGATTAGTTAACTTTGCAATGTAGTTTTGTTTTGGCTTCTTGATTGGTGAAGTAGTGTAGTGCTTTAAATGTTGTAATCGATTCTTAGTCAGTAGATGCTACAACTAGTTTTCTGGTAAATACCATAATTATTATTTTGTAAATGGATATCATTTTTTGCTAGTCATGAAAAATAGTGTATATGCACCATGTACATTCCCCATTGATGACTGCATATTCATTGAATTTATATAGTGAGAGTACAAACTTAAGTAGATCATGACTTACATATTCATTGAATTATTGATGTATTCTATTGATGTGTTTACAAATGGAACTGGCAAACTCATTTATGGGACAATAAATAAAGGAGATTACAAAACTGAAAAATAATACTTACTAGAACTTGATTCCCCAATGACATATGCGGCCGGCCAAAGCTATGGTCAATGGCATCTTCTATGTACGTAGACTCCAATGTAGGTCTCCATAGCAATGCGTCATTAACTCTCACAAGGTCTACCCAAACTTTTACCGCACCTTTTCTCAATGGAACACAATGAACAATCGTTGTTGGATTAGTTGAAGTGATAGTTCCTCCAGCCACTACTCGTCCCATTTCACCCACATCAATCAACTTGCATCTATTCTTTGCAAGCATATTTGCACTCTGTTGGGTAAGCAAAAATGCATAAATTATCATATTTTTTCATAACTATAAAGCTACTTTACAATTTTACTGTTTGGTGCAGTTACGTATATATAGATCGACTTTCGATGCAACAGTCAAATGCCTAATAAAAGAACCAAATACTAAAGTCGATATCACCATAACAGCCATTACTGCCTGGTTGCAGCGTTGCAACACTAGCTGAATACAGATACAAAACTGAAGTGATAATGAATATAAAAAGCTTACAAATTTTTAAAAATAGTAAATTCACTTATGTTCAATATCAAATGCCTGATAACTTATTTAGTCCTTAAAAAACTTAGTTAATTTTTATCAAACTTAGTTAACTTGTTTAATTTTTATAAACTTAGTTAATCTATTATTACTACTACTATTGTTGTTGTTGTTGTTGTTGTTGTAAACTTAGCTAAGTTTTATCAAACTTACTTTATTATTTTTATAAACTTGCTAATGTTTAAAAAACTTAGTTAACATAGTTAAAAATTTATAATACTTAGTTAATTTTTTTTAAACTTAGTTAAATTTTATGAATCTTAGTTAACTTTTTCAATTTTTATAAACATAATTAATTTATTTTTAATATTATTACTATTATAATATAAACTTAGTTAACTACGTTAAAATTTTATAACACTTAATTAATTTTTATAAGCTTAGTTAATTTTTATAAAGCTTAGATAATTTTTAAACTTTTATTAACTTCGTTAAATTATTATTATTATTAGCTTAGTTAATTTTTATAAGCTTAGTTAATTATTATTATAAACCTGCTATTTATTTAAACTTAGTTAGATTTTTATAATATTTAGTTAATTTTAATAGGCTTTTTTATTTAGAATAATTTTATAAACTTATTTATTTTTTTATAAAATTTAGTTAGTTTTTTATAAAAATTAGTTAACTTGTTTAATTTTTATAAACTTGGTTAATCTACTATTATTATTATAAACTTATTAAATTTTGATCAAAGTTTATTATTATTATTGCAAAATTTGTTAATTTTAAAAAAACTTAGTTAACTTAGTTATATTTTTATAATACCTTGTCAATTTTTATAAACTTGTTTATTTTTTATCAAACTTAGTTAATTTTTATAAATCTTAGTTAACTTGTTTAATATTTATAAACTTAGTTAGTTTTTTTAATTATTACTGTTATTATTATAAATTAGTTAACTTTATCAAACTTAGTTAATTGTTATTATTATTTTATTATTATAAACCTGTAAACTGTTAAAAAGAACTAAGTTAACTTAATTAATATTTCTACTCAAATAAAATTTCTACTCAAGAAATTTTTACATTCATGATTTACAATTTAAGTCTGATATTGAAAGCCTTGCTTTTATTTACACTTGGAGGTTTGATCTCAACGAAGAAAGCCTAGCAAATGCATCAAGATTTTACTCCAGGTATAAGGTCTCGATCGGAACCTTGGGATTCTGACCAACTCGGGTTAGTTTCGGCAGTAGGCGAGACAAAACTAGTCTACAAACTCATCTCGTTGAAGATAATACTCAAAGTCGAAAGGAACAGAGAGAAAGTAAAAGAAAATAAAGAACGAAAACCTACCTCATACTTATTTCTTCCAGATTCAACATTCTATCATGTCTTCTTCCTCGAATCAAAGCCAGCCGAGCAGCATACTGATTTTTTTTCTACCCAAGTTTGGTTCGGGGCTGTAATCAACTAAATAAGGAAAGAGATTTGAAGATTGGGCTGCTTTGAATATACTTAGAGTTTTGGGCTGTTGGAAATTACTTATTTTGATAAATGGGCTCATTTGGATTGAGTAAAACTTATTTTATTTAACTCAAAAAATGCTAATTTTTTAATACGTGGATCTGATTTGGACTACTTGGAAATAGCTGACTGGTTCAAAAGTGTTAATTCATACTAATTAGGGTTTTAGATATAATGTTGTTTTATGTTATATTTTATTTTGATAAAAACTACATTTTGCATTATGTCTAAATTGTTTATCATTGTCTATATTTCAAAAGATTCCAAAATGTAAAATAGAGATCGAAACCGAAACAAAAATCGAAAGTTTCGAAATTTCCTAAATTGGCCGAAACTAATAAAATTTCAAATGATCAAAACCGAAACTGAGTTCTCAAACCATGGTCTTACCACTATTATAACATAAAACTATTGGTATAATAAACATTCACACTTACTAACGACCCATCTGAATGGCTGTCTCATGGAGGAAGTAGTTTTAGTTCTTTGTGCCCCTTTCACTGCTCCCTTTAGATGTGTTAGATTGCTTATTTCGTTCATCCATTCAATTTTGCCAACCATGTCCTCGTCCTTCAATATGACTGCACTATGAGCTATAACAGCAACATGACAGCTATTTGTTGAGAAATAAGTAAAAAGAATGCAAGTAAAGAAGAATTACAATCAAGACGTAACTGACACTAATGAAAAAGCTTTATTTTTCTGAGACTAACGAAAAGAACTTTCCTCAAATTATCTGTAAAAACATTCTGAAAGAAAATTCATCAAAAATGTTACTTTCATCAGTCACTATTGAAGAGATTAAACATATTGTTTTTAATGCTGGTGACAATAAAAGCCCTGGCCCTGGTAGGTTTAATGGAAAGTTCTATAAAAACCACAGAGAGAACATTAAGGGGCAGGTCTTTGAGGTTGTTAAAGAATTTATGGAAAAAGGTAAATTTCTCAAAAGTATAAATCATACATCTATTACTTTAATTCTTAAGAACAAAAACCCCACTTGTATTGGTGACTATAGACCCATTTCTTGCTGCAACTTTATATACAAAATTATTGCTAATGTGCTAAGTAATAGAATCAAAGTATTTTCGCCTTTTCTCTTTTTTGAAAATCAAAGTGCTTTTGTGCCAGGCAAACTTATATATGAGAATTCTCTGTTAGCACATGAGATGGTCAGAAAATTTAATACAAAACAAGGTGACAATGTTTGTATTAAGATTAATTTGCAAAAAGCTTATGACAAAGTAAACAGATATTTCATTTATCATTTTATGAAATGTATGGGTTTTCCTATAAAGTTTTGTTATATGATTCTAGAATGTATTAATACCCCTACTTTTTCTATACCTATTCAAGGCAAAGCAGAAGGTTTTATTAAAAGCAATAGGGGTATTAGGCAAGGTGATCCTTTATCACCTTATCTTTTTACTATGGTCCTGAGGTATTTTTCTATATTAATGGAAATTAAAGCTATTAAAGGTAATATTAATCCTATTAACAAAATCCAACCTTGTATAAACCATCTTATATATGCTGATGATCTTATGGTGTTTGTTAAAGCTAATAAGGTGAATGTAGACACGATTATGAGAATTTTTGATAATTTGAATTCTTATGCTGGGCTGCAGCTTAATATTAGTAAAAGTAAAGCATATTTTAGTAAATATAGTAAATATAAAAAAGATGTTTTAGATGTTTTAAAAATTGCAGAAGGGAATCTTCCTATTAAATATCTGGATTTTCCATTATCTGTAAATCAAATTAAAGATTATGATTGTTCTATGCTTATTGAAAAAATTCAAGAAAGAATGGAAACTTGGTCTTGCAAATTACTTTCTATTCCAGGAAGACTTGAAATTATTAAAATTGTTGTGTATGCAATCATTTTATACTGGCTGCAAATATATCATATTCCTGCTGCAACCATTAGAAAATAGAAAGTAGATGTGCTGATTTTTTATGGAGAGGCAAATATCATAAGATTAGTTGGGATAAAGTTTATAGGCCAAAAAATGAAGGGGGGTTTGGCATTAGAAACATGAATGATCTCAGTTTAACTTGTCATTTAAAATTATTTTGGAGATTTATCAATGCAGACTCACTGTGGGCTAGATAGATGAGAGCTAAATATCTTTAAAAGGATAATTTTAGGACTATCCTGCCAAACATTAATCATTCTAATGCTTGGAAACAAATTCTAAAATGCAGAAATATTGGCAAAACCTTATTGGAAAGAAAATTTAAGCTAGGTGAAGAAACTAGCTTATGGTTTGTCCCATGGTTTAATAATGATTATTTCATACATAAGGTTGGGTGGAATAGTTTAGTTATTTGTGGGGGTACCGATGCAAAAGTTTCTGAAATTATTAAAAACAATCAATGGCAACCACAATTACATCCAATTACTAACCCACGTAAGCATGAAATTTGCAAAATTCATCTTGTTCCTAATGCAGATAATGACTACTAGGAATGGAAACCAGGCAGCAAAGGGAAGTTTTCTTTTAAAACTACGTAGGATGTTATTAGAAATAAATTCACCAAGGTTGAATGGTATCATTGCATATGGAATAGAGTGAATAGTCCCAAGATGTTTTCTTGTATATATTTTGCTATAAATAACAGACTGCCAACTTGGGATAAGATAAATAAATGGGGCAATAACTCTAATTCATTCTGTTCCCTATGCAATCTAGTTAATGAAAGTACTAATCACTTGTTTTCCGAATGCAGTTATTTCTATTTTATCTGGAGCCAAATTAAAGCTACACTGGATATTCAAGACAATAAGCAGATGGATCTCATGCATGCAATTCAAATTATCAACATCAATTTTTTTTCGAAATCTAAGAAAAGAGACTATGCTCACATCCTTATAACCACTGCAGTATTTAATATTTGGAAAGAAAGGAACCTGCGTACTCATAATAAAGAAAAAAATAACAAAGAGCAAATATGGTTACTCATAGAAACTGATAGCAGAATACTACTCCAAAAATCAAAGAAAAATTCAAAAGATCAAACCAAATTCGCTTCCTTAGCTGATGACTGGAGTACTGAAGCTGGAAGCAAGCACTTAGAGATATACTTAACTCGCTCGAGGAGCTTCCAGATTAACAAGCATGTCAGTGAAATTAGAGCTACGCCTCGAGACTCTAGCTTCCATAACCAGCAAGTATTTGATGTCAGTACAGCATCTCGAGACTTTAGAGTGGGTGGAAGTGGCGATTCTGAAAGGGTATTATCAGATCTGGATCGCAATTACGCCAGATCTGATAACCCCTTTCTCCTCCACTATAATTTGAGGAATTGAAACAGCAATCGTAGCTTTGGGGGGGATGAGAAGTGGATTCAACAAGTGTTTATCGTACTGGGAACGTGGAGAAACAAGCGGATTGAAGAATGGAAGCAGAGATTCATAGAAATTTCGAATCGTCACTCCGCCATTTTTAAGTTTTTGTTGTACTAGAGAAGAAGCTGTTAGTATGTAGGCAACCCTAGGAAGGGTTTCGTATTATGATTGTAATTCGGGTAGTATGTAAATTATACCCATATCTGGTATGTACATGGGCTAGGCCCGTTTACCCATCTTCAAAGAAAAAAAAATACCTCCAAAATAATGAGACCACAAAATTGTCTCTTCTCTTCTTTCCTTGTATATCCAACCTGCATAAAAGAGGTTAGGAACCAAAATACGTTTAAAATGTTTATGAAACTAAAAGTTCAAAGATCAAATAATGTCACTAACTTTTAAGGTTTTCTCATTCAACACAAACCACTGCCTGCTCCATCCATTTTTTGCACTTTTTCCATCGAATATCCTGCAGAAAAAAGTCTATTTTCTCAGGAAATAAGCTTATTATGTAGTTAGTGTATAAACTTTCTGCACCGAAGACTAGAAGCTTCACGACAGAATTCTGCATCAGCTTCATTTGCTATTTGATAAGCTAACATATCACGCTTAATGTTCTTTGTGTGTTTCTTATAACGTTGTATAGAGTTTTCTGGTTGAAAACTGGCGAAGCATGTAGTGTCAGCTACTCATTATATCATTGTCATATTGAGATTTAAAACATATATAGTTCAGAATAGTGATTTACATGAAGTACACTATGAATTCACCAAGTTAGTTATACCATTTTACATTATCTCATAAAATTTACTTTTAAAGGTTATTAACGTGAGCAAGAAACCAAAAGTGGTGAGTACAATTTCAACTAAAAGCAAATTATAAGGATGATTTCCAACAAGTATAAAACTCTCTTTGAAAACTTACCATCCTAACTAGATGGAGCAGGATCTTTCTCCCACTTTTGTACTTGGCTTCAGCCGTTTCTTGAGTGTCAGGCATGTATGCTTTAATTTTAGTCATATCTAGGCCATTATAATCCAGAACATTTCCAATTTTCTTTTTCCTCTATTCCATCCATTTTTATTTCGAAATGCCCCTTGACACACCAAGATCTTCTAGTTTCTTTTTCTTTGCCACCATTGCTGCTTGATTCACTTTCCTTGCCTTATTCTACATTTAAAACATATAAAATCTAGCCAAATAGACATAGAGAAATAGGGGTTGTGATGTTAGGGATTATTTTTTTGACTACTGAGCCTAACTTGGAAAACTTGTATCAAAATTATTATTTGACATCACTTGAATTTTCTTCTGTCTTTTGGTTGTCCTGAGCATCGGGCTATCCTTAGCATCGTCCCGGGCCTTTTGGTTGCCATTTAGACGTGGATAGCCTTCCTTTGCATCATCCCGAGCCTTTTGGTTGTCATCACTTGACTTTTCGTCAGGATGAATTTCTGCTTGTTTTGAGACATCATACGAGGAGGGAGTGTCATCTGCTTGTTTATTTCCTAATGAAAATGCACTTCAAAATTAGCCACTCAACCACTTTAAATTAGGCAATATTTTAAAATGTGTTACCAAATACAATTTAATAATGTGGAAATTATGTTGAAGGCCTTCTATTTTGAGGGTAATAAGTTTTAAGGATAACACTTCTAAATAATTAGTTTTAAGGACAATTTACAGGATAATGATAAATTCATTTATTTTTTTAAGTTATACAGGAAATTGATAAATCTTTTTATCATTATTTCTGTATAACTGAAAATGATAATTTTTTTTATCTTTTTTCTGTAGAATGTCCTTAAAACTAATTTTTTAGAAATAGTGTCCTTAAAACTTATTACCTGCACAAATAAGCCCTTGAAGTGAAAATATAAATAGTATAAACAGCTGATCTAGCATGTAATATATTTTCTAGTAAATGATCGAGACATTCACATAAACTACCTCTTCCACCATCCAAAAAGGTGAATAGTAAAATAGAATAATACTAAAAGAAAAATAAAGCACATATGGCTATAAAACTGCCTTCGGCTTCAATTACCAACTAACTAATTAAAGCCATGTTCATTTACATGCAAAAAGTACTCTCTTTAATTTACTAGCAAACTATTGTGTGCAGTATGATGTATATGTCTTATAATGAACATTTATGCACATAGATCAACCTATAACCATGAAATTGCCAATGTAATGAAAGAAAATCTCCCGGTTAGCTAACATATGTTAAAGGTGTAAGCCAACCATTCTATCAAGTGAAGAGATGGTAAAAAATTTAATACAAACAAGTGACATGAGTAAATTTTAATACATGCGTTAAAAAGTAAACATAACGTGGTGTGGCAAACTAACCTATATTTGAGGCAAACACCTTAAATACTTCCTTACTAGTCAATACAAACCCAAACCTTTTTAATGAGGGCTACATCCATTATCAAACCCAAAATTTCATGCAAATAGGAAGTAATGCAGAGTTATTTAAGATATGAGAATTCTGAATCTGCTACAAGTCTGAAATTTTGGTTCATCTCTTTAGTCGCATTTTAGAGTGCATCGGACAACAGTAAAAATAGTTTGTAAGCGATTAATGTAAATTAAAGTAGTCTGATGATTTTTTTTGATCAAGTATCAAATTAGTTGATAAGTCACAAGTGAGAAAAACTTGTTGATGACTTATTTCATATTTTACAAATAAATTCTATCATACTGTCTCCTGTACATTCCAAATATTTTTATATTGTACTATTTGTTTAACATACTTAAAAGTTACTAATCAAAACCATTTCTAAATGACTATAAAAAAGGTTGTCCCCAAACGGACTCACATATTAAAATGAAAATGATTTTTCCAAAGTATTCAATGTTAAAGTGATAGGAAATATGTTTCCTTCCACACAAAAAAGGAAACCTTAGCTTTAACTGTGAAGTTTAAGTTGCAGCAGATATACTAACCTGTTTCTAAGCTGAAAACTAAAAATTGGACATGTTATTGTATAAATCATCAGTTATTAGACACTAACAAATGTATCCACATAGTCATTATGTTTGGGTCATCATATACTGTGTACTGGAAGAAAAATTATAATGAAAAATTATACTAAAGGTGGTTTTTTGCATGATAACAAGAACGAAACCAATCTCTCAAGTATCTTATCCCTTTATTTATTTTATTTGAGTTTTCTCTGGCACAAATTTGCCTTCTTTGAAACAATATTTATTCCAAATGGGTTATCTCAAATACATTTATTTTACAACTATAACTTTAAAGTTGTTCCTTGTGCATGACTCAACTCAATTAAAGCATGTATTTACATAAGTTCATTTTTTTATCTCACATTGGATCGTTAGTAGTCGCAAACAACAAAAGAAGAAAAACAAACACATATGGGTGTGTATGGATTCATGGGTTGTCTTTTACAAATTTTACAAGATTTTTGCTTTTAGAAAAATACAAATAAACAACCAACCCAGACATCCATGTGTTGCTACATAGAACGTAAGCTTTACATTAGTAAGTTCACCAAGAGGAGGCTGAACTCCATTTTCGACTGCAAACTCACTTTAACCAAGCCTAGACTTGACAAAATTCATATCACACACTATTTGCTAGAATTCATGCAGGATAAACTACCGTTGTAAACAAATGTTATTAGAGGATAATATAAAATTGAATTGGGAAAAAAGAGAAAGAAGAACAAGGCCAAACCTTACTGCCATGTGCATAGAAAACGTAAAGTGAAGAAACTTAAAGGCCCGAGGCACTATGAATTAAATTTCATGATAACTAATGCTAAACTGAAAGTAATATGAATGATCCATGATAACTTCTTGCATAAAGTTTTTGTGCATTAATCTTTATATTATCATGGTGGTTATATGTATCTATGTGGCCTTTTATGAGCTGCATCATTATGTGTTAGTCTAGTCATATCAACACATAGAAGTGAGAATGCAGTTAGAACAGCTTCAAAATTTAAAAGCTGATACCAAAAGACAACATGAAAACAATGATTGTACATGGAGAACTAAGAAGCAAATAGAGCATAATAGGAAACTATTATGCAAAATTCAGCTATTGTTTCACTGGTAAAGCAGTTGCCCTCAAAGCCGGTTCAAGCTCACCAACGCTGGATTCTGCAAATTCAGTGATTTTCATGAATGGTTGTACTTGTCATGAGCTTCAAGGAAACTATAGTATTGAAGGTATCAACCTTCAATACTATAGTTAATCTATACACATAGAAGTTCTTACGGTTGGGTAAATACATAGGTATCCCTTGATGTTAATTATGGCAGTATGTTAGAATATAAAAAAAAAATTGAATATATAGGTACTGCTTTTAAATGATTGAGTTACATTTATTTTTATTTGCGAAGAGAAATTGAACTAGCATCATCTTATCCGTAATATTTTATTATTTTTATATTAATCCATAAAATACTGTCAAAATGGATATGTATTTGTTGGGGAAAATCCATTCAGATGATCAGTCTAAGGGAATAAAAAAACCCAACGCAGCGGAAAAACAACGAATTGAATCGTGATTGTAGTGAGACGGAACAAACAGAAGATGAACACCAGAACAAACAGTCACAGATCTATGCAATGCAGAAAAATAAATAACACCAGTATTTATAGTGGTTCCACTACCGCGAGGCAGTGTACGTCCACTTGGGGAGAGAAGATTTTATTAATCACAGAAAGATTAGAGTTACAAGATTGATTCACTTTTGGACGCTATACATAAGAAGAATTAACTATACAGACAAAATTCTGCAGAGTTTCGGCTCTCTAGGATGGCTCTGAAATTAGCTGAAATTAGCTCTCAATTTCGGCTGCCATTGTTGTCCAGAACCTTCCCTATTTATAGAGTGAAGAAATAAGGAGGGTTAGCTGCTATATAGCAGTCCTGGGGTTTGATTCGGCATCATTTGGTTCGGCAAAACGCCGAGCAAAAAATTTGAACCGGTATCTTCCTTATTGGTTCGGCAAATACTGAACGAAATATTTCGTTCGACATTACCAAATTACCCAACGAAATATTTCGTTCGGTCTTCTTCATCGCTCCAACGCCGTGCTTTCGTTCGGTCTTCTTCACCGCTCCAAATTGAAGTACTTCCTCCGAACGAACTCACCACCGAACGAGAAATCTCGTTCGGTCTTCCTCCATCGCTCGGCAATTTAGAGCGACAGCTGCTCCAAACTACTTCACCGAATGAACGAAGCCATAGCTTCCAAAATCATCACCGAACACTTCTTCTTCCTCTACCGCAACATGATTTTGGTTTCTGCTCTAGGATTTCGCCTGCGTCTCTTCCTCCACAACTCCTTCTTCTTCATCTTCATCGATGATTAGCTAGGGTTTCACTCGATTTGTAAATCTCAGGTATCAATTTCTAAATCTCCACCTTGATACCAGATTTCCAAACAGACCTTCCAACTCCATCTACACCACTATGCTCCAAGCAATGGATACTTATTCAATGAGCTTCGGCAATGCCATCACCCATTACACTCTGCCAACGAACTCCGGGAAGGTCACCGTCCGTCAACAAAGTTTTCGAAGTATCCAGTCTGTGTAGAACCCATCAATCTCCACCATGAAAACAAATGTCTCCATAAACCAGCTCAACTCTCCCTCCGTGCCACCCCGTGGCGCCTAGCACTTCATTAAGCGAATCAAGTCCGAGCAATGCTCGAACATAGCAATAGGCAACGACTTGGTAACATGTCTGCTGCATTCTCCTTTGTGTGAACTTTCTGAAGACGAACAAGCATCTCTTCACTCATCAAGACAAGAAATGATTCTCTCACCTCAATATGCTTCGTCCTCGAGCCGAACGCCAGATTTTCAACTAAGTGAATTGCACTCTGACTATCACAGTACACATCCACGCCTTCATATATGAAGCCCAAATCACACAACAGTCGCCTCAAATAAAGCGCCTCCTTAGTTGCTTCAACCGCAGCTATGAGTTCTGCCTCTATAGTAGACAAAGTCACAATCGTCTGCAACCTCGCTCTCCAACTGATCATTGTCCCACCAATGGTGAACACATATCCAGAGGTTGACTTTTGTCGATCTCTATCACCGGCATAGTCGGAATCACAAAATCCAACCAAGGTGAAATCTCTTCCTCTGCCGCCAAAGACGAGTCCATGGTTTCAAGTTCCTCTAAGGTATCTGAAGATACACTTCACTGCTTCCCAATGCGTCTTTTCTGGATTCGCCATGAATCTACTCACCAATCCAACCTCCTGTGCAATGTCAGGCCTAGTGTAGACCATGGCATACATCAAGCTGTCAACTGCACTTGCATATGGGACCTTCATCATATAAGACTTATCCTTTTCCGAGATCGGAGAGCCTTTACTAAAAAGCTGTATGTGCAAAGGCATGGGTGTGCTGATTGCCTTTGCCCCTTCCATGCTAAACGGAGCAAGCACCCTTTGAATGTACTCCTTTTGAGTGGGGCTTAAAAGTCCTAGCTTTTTATCCCTTTGGATTTCCATATCCAAATTATTTTTTCTTCTCCAAAGTCCTTCATTTCGAATTCCGCTTTTAGCTTTTGATTTGAACTATCGATTTCAGCCTTATCCTTGGAAGCGATCAACATATCATCCAAGTACAAGAGTAGGTGCACCCATCTACCATTCTTTAAATGCTTGAAGTACACACAAGCGTCTTTGATGCTACGATCAAAACCAAGTGAAAGCATAAAAGATTTAAACCTCTTGTACCATTGTCTAGGCGACTGGTTAAGTCCATACAAAGACTTTTTCAATTTGCAAACCCAATTTTCTTTCCCATCTACAACAAATCCTTCTGGCTACTTCATGTAGAAGGTCTCATCCAAGTCTCCATGCAAAAAAGCGGTTTTCACGTCCAGTTGCTCCAGCTCCAAGTCATGAGCTGCGACGATAGCGAGCAAAATGCGGATGGACGTATGCCCCACTACTTGAGAGAATATCTCATCATACTCAAATCCCTTTCTTTGTAAAAACCCTTTAGCAACTAGCTTAGCCTTGTATCTCCCATCATCCTTCACCTTGAATAGCCATTTGCAACCTATGGTTCGGCTTCCTTGAGGAGGTGGTTCCAAATCCCAAGTCTTGTTCTTCTTCAATGACTCTAACTCCTCTTCCATAGCGCACATTCACTTTGAACTATCACATGACTTCAAAGCTTCATCAAGGTCAAGTGGCTCCTCATGAACCACATGTAGGGCATAGTCAAACTGATCACCAAGGCTAAGGTTCGCAAACTGCCAATCACCATACCTTTCGGGCGGCCTAATAGTCCTACGACTGACCCGGGTAGGTACTGCTTTGCCTAAACTCCTTTCAGCTCCACCTTGAACTGAACTTCCTCTAGATTCATGCACATCACCAGCACTACTAGAAGGTACCTGTAGACTATCCTGTGATGTTTCATTGACTGCATTTTCCTCGACAGCATCAACAACAACTCTACTATTTAGCTGGAACACGGGAACTTCTTCCATCTCCTTAGGCCTATCAGAATCTTATGATGTGGTAGGTAGCTTCTCCTTCGAATTAAACATAGCAGACTCATCAAAAGAAACATGTCTGGAATGAACAATCTTCCGATCAACAGGGTTCCAAATTCGATACCCTTTGATACCATCGGTGTATCCCATTAGTATGCCCTTGTATGCTCTAGCCTCCAACTTATCATCACATGTATGGTAAATGTACACAGGACAACCTAAAATTCAGAAGTAACCAAGATACACTGCTTTACCTTTCCACTTCTCCTCTGGAATCTTCCCATCTATGGTTGAGCACAAAATTCGATTTATGATATGCGCCACAGTTGATAATGCCTCAGCCTAAAAGCCTCTAGACAAGCCTGCCGTCAATCTTAAGCAACGAGCCTTCTCCAGTAGAGTCCCGTTCATCCTTTCTGCAACCCCATTAGATTGAGTATCTCCAGATGTAGTGAAATGTCTCTGAATGTCATGCTGTCTACAAAAGTCGAGGAACTCCCTAGAGACTAATTCACCGCCATTATCAGATCTCAGCACCTTCAACCTAGAACTAGATTGGTTCTCAACAAGCGCTTTCCAGTCTTTGAACTTCTCAAAACTCTTTGATTTGGCCTTCATCACATACACCCATACTTTCCAAGAAAATTCATCAATTGAAGAGATAAAATACTTTGCTCCTCCAAGAGAAGGAGTAGCAACTGGTCCCCAAACATCTGTATGCACGTACTCAAGTACTCGCCTCGATCTATGGAATCCAACTCCAAAAGATACTTTAGTTTGCTTGCCTAACACACACTCCTAGCAAAAGTCCATCTTGTTGAAGCTTTGTCCTTTGATCATCTTTCATCTCCGAAGCAACTCTAAGCTCTTCTCTGAAATATGACCCAACCTGAGATGCCAAAGCTTTGTGGCATCTGATGCACGAGAATTATCTACTCCAACACATGGCTCTCCAAGAACTGTGGTTCTTTTCAACAAATACAGATTTCGGAACACATCTCCTTTCATAAGAACTAGTACACCTCTCGAAACCTTCAGACTATCCTTCCTGATAGTTACCTTACATCCCAAAGATGCCAATTGTCTTAAAGAAATTAAGGACTTCCGAAGACCTGGAACATACCGGACACCTGTCAAAGTGCGTATCACTCCGTCAAACATCCTGATCCTCACTGCACCTTCGCCCATTGCTCTACAGTTAGCATCATTACCGATAAGAATAGAGCTTCCCTCTCGTCCAATGAAAGAACTGAAGTAATCCTTATTAGGCATCATATGGAAAGATGCCCCCGAGTCCAGCACCCAATGGTCTGAGACATCTGACATTACTGCAGACAACACATCGTAAGATACAGACTTCTCCACCGCAAATGATGAAGATCCATCTTCTTCCTTCTTCTTCAAATCTGGACAATCCCTTTTCCAATAACCAGGTTTCTTGTAGATAAAGCACTTTCCGTCCTTAGACTTTTCTCTACTTCCATTACTGGGCTTCCTGGACTTGGAACGCCCTCTAGAGTGCCAATTCTTCTTATCTTCTCTACCTCTTTCAACAAACAGGCCATGACTACTACTTCCACCTCTACTTCCTTCACTTATCTCCTTCATCTGATCTCTTAAGCCCTCAGATAGAAGGTCTGACTTCACATCTTTCACTATAAATGTGTCTCTAGCGAAGATAAGGCTGTTAGCGAAACCTGTGTATCGCTCCGGAAGAGAACACAAAAGAATCATTGCCATTTTGCTCCTCATCCTTCTTCAAGTCAACAATCTTCATCTTCATCATGAGATCATCAAAGAAATTAAGATGTTCCTTCCGCATGGTGAAAAATGTCTTCAGCAATATCAGATGGTTAGTCAGAGATTTCTTAAAGTAGAGATTCTCTAGCTTGGTCCAAATGCCCCTAGCAGTGGTCTCACTACTAATCTCTGAGATGACATTCTCTCTCATAGTTATCTGTAAAGTAGTAAACGCCCATTTCTCCATCTCCTTCCTTTCCGCGACTGAGATGCCAGCCATCAACTCCTTATGGGCAAACACTACTGGATGGACTTCATTTCTCATTAGAATAGCCTTCATCCTCCATTGCCACTTCTTAAAGTTTTTATCCCCATTCCATTTCTCAATTTCCAATTATGATCCTGACGCGATATACATCCATTTAGTATAGGGTCTTGTAACAACTGGAGTCGCTTCATCTCCTGCTATAGCATCTAACACTCCTCAATCAACCTTGCAGCTCTCGTACCAGACTATTGGGGAAAATCCCTTCAAATGATCAGTCTAAGGGAATAAAAAAAACCCAACGCAGTGGAAAAAGAACGAACGGGATCGTGATTGTAGTGAGACGGAACAAACAGAAGATGAACACCAGAACAGACAGTCACAGATCTATGCAATGCAGAAAAATAAATAACACCGGTATTTATAGTGGTTTCACTACCGCGAGGCAGTGTACATCCACTTGGGGAGAGGAGATTTTATTAATCACTGAAAGATTAGAGTTACAAGATTGATTCACTTTTGGAAGCTACACATAAGAAGAAATAACTATATAGAAAAAATTCTACAGAGTTTCAGCTCTCTAGGATTGTTAGCGCCAAAATTGGTCACTAACACCCAAATCCAGATGAAAGCACAAAATACCAGTCACAGATCACAGATAGAGTGTATGTAGAGAGTATAAATGTGAAGAACAGTAAAAATTGAAATGAAAGTAGTAAAGAACAGCAGATTTATAGTGGTTCGGCTAACTCCGGCCTACGTCCACTCTAGAAGTTTCCTTTTTTATTGATGTTAGAATCAATTCAAGTTACAAAATGGTAGAGTAACCTTAGCCTTAGGAAATAGAAAACAAGAGAGCCCACAAAGGAAGAAGAGAGATCCCTTTTCTGAAGCCCCACATGATGTATTTATAAGCAAATCCCAAGTTACTGGGCTTCCTGAATAGTCTGGGCCCATCAAGGCCATAGCCGAACCATACTTTTCATCCCAACCGATCCATGCCGACCGGCCTATGCCGAACCACTCCTCACTCTAGTATGCCGAACCAGATACGAGCTTCCATCCTTCACTGAGCGGCACACCTCAAGCAACCTTGCCGATCCACCTGATAGTCCACCGAGCTAACTGAAGTCACATGCCTCGGGACTAGAAATTGCCGAGCAACCCACGATGCCGAGCCACCCACGATGCCGAGCAACCCATGATGCCGAGTGACCAACGATGCCGAGCGAGCCACGATGTCGAGCGACCCACGATGCCGAGCGACCCACGATGCCGAGCGACGCATGATGTCGAGCGACCAACGATGCCGAACTATGCATATTGAACCCTGATTAACCGTCTATCTATCTAGCTGGCTCCAACCAATCGTATTTCAGTCTTGACAAATGAGCAGTCGATTTGGTTAAATCCGCCTGTCCACGGCCTTGCAAAGAGGCGGGTTAACATTTGCCCCCCAAAACATACCTTGCTATTGGAAGGTGTGTTTTGAATAGCTCAAATCCGATATTCGAAGTCCATACGTTATCCATAGCCATACCTTCCAATTCATAATCCAATCCATTTCATCCAAGTGTCGTTACCATATACTTACCCAAATCCATGACTGCTTCGAGTCGATATCCGATTCCTATCCAATAACCAATAGCCAAATCCATGACCTTTCTGGGTCGATATCCAAATTCGGGACCGCTCCGAGTCCTTTGCCAAATCCAGTACCTCACCGGGTCCACCTATCCTAAGTCAAAATTCGAATCCCATACCTCTCCGGGTTTTGTCTCTGAATCCGTAGACCTCGCCGGGTCGCGTCATCCCGTTCCAACCTCGACTCTCCGACCAATGGTTTGTATGTTCTCCGGCCTTGGCCTCCGGCCAAGGACTTGTGTATTCACCGGCCTCGGCTCTCCGGCCAAGGACTTTTATATTCACCGGTCCCGACTCTTCGGTCGAGGACTTCATATATTCTCCGGTCGATGACTTTATATATTCTCCGGCCTCGACTCTCCGGTCGAGAACTTTATATATTCTCCGGCCTCAACTCTCCGGTCGAGGACTTTTATATATTCTCCGGCCTCGACTCTCCGGTCGAGGACCTTATATATTCTCCGCCCGCAACTCTCTGGCTGAGGACTTTTATATATCCTCCGGCCTCGACTCTCCGGTCGAGGACCTTATATATTCTCCGGCCTCGACTCTCCGGCTGAGGACTTTTATATATTCTCCGGCCTCGACTCTCCGGTCGAGGACTTCATATTCTCCGACCTCGACTCTTCGGTCAAGGACTTTTTTTTCTGTTCGAGTCCATTCCATTTCTCTCCAGCAAAGGGACTCGTACTTCATGATTACAGCCCTGTCTCTCTGGTCGGGACGGTAATTGCTTGGCCTGTATTATTAGTCCAATCCCTAATCATTACAGAATGCAGTTATCAAAGCGAAAGTTTGTACAACAAAGGGAACTAAATGTCCAAAGTACCAAAGAAGAAACCAGAGTTTGTAGAAAAACAGAAAGAAAATAGGATTTCATAGATCCAAGCAATACGGTTTTTCGTCATCTCAGAGCACGCCTAGGGACCGTCCTCGATCCCATACATGTGTAAGTGACCTAGCCATATTACTTTGAATTCTATTACTTATTCGGAACCATAAATCCATTCAGTTGATAACAAGCCGGCGGTGACTAGATCCAGAGCCACCTTCGTTCGAGGTAGGCGGTGGCCGCTCCCGCTCCACTGCTACACCTCGATTCCTTATGTACTGTTGTAGATGACCATTCCTTACATGCTCCTCAATAATATCTTTCAAGTGCCTACAATCGTTTGTGTTGTGCCCATTCAACTCATAGAATAGGAAATGCTTTCCCGACGTCCGCTCGTATTCCAGCGGTGACTAGATCCAACTCAGGGAAACACCGTGCCATGACCTCCTCCGATGCCCCCCAGCACTTCCATATGCCTTATGTACCTCGTCAAGTGAACAGTGGGATCTGTTCTCCCGTCATACACCTCCAGTGTTAGTAGCTTGAAATCAAGCGGGTTTCTAGCTTGCCTAATCGTAGGAGCAAAGGGACTTCTGTTCACATCTTCCAAGTCTCTATTCACCAATCCACCTCTCATAGCTCATCTGACTATCTCCGCTAATCTGTCATTGTCGCCAAGCTGTAATCCTTGTTTGCTGCCTCCGACCTGCCCCCCGAGTTTATGAGGGAATCCTGGCACATACTCCTCATCACGTACTCCTGCGTTCCTGTTGATGTCGGGCTACGCAGCGTCATCTGATATCCCTCCATGGATTGGTCCAGCATTTCCTGATGGTGTGCCCCCGAGTCTAGGTCCATCCATATTGATAGCTGTTTGCTGATTGAGGGCTGCTCCCTGCTGAACCACTCCATCTGCTTGCTGGTTGAGTCCTTCTAATCCAACTCCAAGAACTTGAGCACCTGCAGTTCCTGATTGTCCAAATTGCCTAAGAAGAGTCTGCATCATCTCCTCTTGTCTTTTTAGCATTGCTTCCATCTCATCTCTAGTGATGTAGATGGATGCTTGACCTGCTCCAGAGGAGGCCTCTTGACTTCCCTCTTGATTGCTTCTTTCTGTCACTTGTTTCCTTCTTGGTGCCTAGTCATTGCTTCCTAGAATCCAAGTTCCTAACTCCAAAATTCCCGAGTGCTTGCCTTCTCAGTGAAAGCACCAAAATGTTAGCACCAAAATTGGTCACTAACACCCAAATCCAGATGAAAAGACCAAATACCAGTCACAGATCACAAATAGAGTGTATGTAGAGAGTATAAGTGTGAAGAACAGTAAAAATTGAAATAAAAGTAGTAAAGAACAACAGATTTATAGTGGTTCGGCTAACTCCGGCCTACGTCCACTCCAGAAGTTTCCTTTTTTATTGATGTTAGAATCAATTCAAGTTACAAAATGGTAGAGTAACCATAGCCTTAGGAAATAGAAAACAAGAGAGCCCACAAAGGAAGAAGAGAGATCCCTTTTCTAAAGCCCCACATGCTATATTTATAGGCAAATCCCAAGTTACTAGGCTTCCTGAATAGTCTGGGCCCATCAAGGCCATAGCCAAACCATACTTTTCATCCCAACTGATCCATGCCGACCGACCTATGCCGAACCACTCCTCACTCTAGTATGCCAAACCAGATACCAGCTTCCATCCTTCATTGAGTGGCACACCCCAAGCAACCTTGCCGATCCACCTGATAGTCCACTGAGGTAACTAAAGTCACATGCCTTGGGACTAGAAGTTTCCGAGCGACCCACGATGCCGAGCGACCCACGATGCCGAGCGACCCACGATGCCAAGCGACCAACGATGCCGAGCGACCCACGATGCCGAGCGACCAACGATGCCGAGCGACCCACGATGCCGAGCGACCCATGATGCCGAGCGACCAACGATGCCAAACTATGCATATTGAACCCTGATTGACCGTCTATCTATCTAGCAGGCTCCAACCAATCATATTTCAGTCTTGACAAATGAGCAGTCGATTTGGTTAAATCCGCCTGTCCACGGCCTTGCAAAGAGGCGGGTTAACAAGGATGGCTCTAAAATTGGCTGAAATTAGCTCTCAATTTCGGCTGCCACTGTTGTCCGAAAGCTCCCCTATTTATAGAGTGAAGAAATGAGGAGGGTTAGCTGCTATATAGCATTCTTGGGGTTTGGTTCGGCATCATTTGGTTCGGCACAC
Organism: Allium fistulosum; assembly: GCA_030737815.1. Taxonomy (NCBI): domain Eukaryota; kingdom Viridiplantae; phylum Streptophyta; class Magnoliopsida; order Asparagales; family Amaryllidaceae; genus Allium; species Allium fistulosum. Next base: position 861,026,848 of record CM060906.1, read on the forward strand.
ATTTGGTTCGGCAAAACGCTGAGCGAAAAATTCTGACCGGTATCATCCTTATTGGTTCGGCAAATACCAAACAAAATATATCGTTCGGCATTACCAAATTACTGAACGAAATATTTCTTTCGGTCTTCTTCACCGCTCCAACGCCATGCTTTCCTTCGGTCTTCTTCACCGCTCCAAATTAAAGTACTTCCTCCGAATGAACTCACCATCGAATGAGAAATCTCGTTCGGTCTTCCTCAATCGCTCGACAATTTAGAGTGGCAGCTGCTCCAAACTACTTCACCGAACGAACAAAGCCCTAGCTTTCAAAATCATCACCGAACACTTCTTTTTCCTCTATCGCAACATGATTTTAGTTTCTGCTCTAGGGTTTCGCTTGCGTCTCTTCCTCCGCAACTCCTTCTTCATCTTCATCGATGATTAGCTAGGGTTTCACTCGATTTGGAAATCTCGGGTATCAATTTCTAACAGTATTTACTAAAACAAATTTCTAATCACAAGAGTTAAAATTGATAATCAAATAATCTTGTTGATATTAAAATTTTAACTTTAGTATTTGGTATTTCAAATGAATCGCCTTTCTGGTATTTTCTTGTTGTTTGTTGATTCAACAAAATACACCCCAGAAGTACTAAACTGTTTATACATATTTATATACAAGAAATCAAAATATCAAACAATGTATAAGAAACAAGGCATGCATGATAAGAAGTAAATTTTATTTGACTGCTACATTATTGTAACAAAATAAATGCATAAATAAATATATAGGGTAAATCACTTTATATACCCCACCTTCACTAATTTTCACAATATAAAATTTCTTGTTCAACCTCCACCTAACTTTCACCCATCCAATGCAAGATACCTCACACTAGTCATGCATGGTTATTCATTTTACTATGGTTTGGAGTATTGACTACTATGGAAGTTCTTCACTATTCATCCTATTTAAGGATGTTTACGTTTGAAAGGTAATTGTAAAAAATGAATCAGAGAAAGATAACTTACATAACTACTGATCTGTCCAACAAAGCTATAGAAATTGATGTGTTGGTAATAAGTTCCCGCAAATATCAAGTTGTCCCTTACATGGCTGCATAAAAACAATTTTTATTATCATCTATGTCACATTACTTATGGTTTAGCTTAGTTTGAATATATAGTTCTCATCATGACAAGAGGAACCTAAAATTAGTAGTTATCTACACAAAATGATGAACGTTTTGTTGTTTTATCTTCTAATCTGAGCCAAACAGAAAACAATCATATATAGTCTCATATTATGTGTTATAACTAATGCTAAATTATGTTTACATATAATATTACCACTTATATTTATAAATAAAGAACTTATGAAACTTATGATGAATAATCTTTAATTACAGATCCTAAGTAGCCTTGAGATTTTAATGTCTTATCAACAAATATAAAGGAAGAAAATTATGAAATCGCAATTATTTTAGAGATTTTCTTTTCGAAAATGCTTTGGTATATACTCAAAATTATTCATCTGATGTCTCATCCTAAGTAGCCTTGTAAAAATATCATCTTCCTAAAGAATCTATGGAACTCGAAAGCCGGTACATTAGAAAATGACACTTCTAGAAGAATAGAGCTCACTGGTTTCAGATGAGAGTGACATGGCTATAATTGGGTGTAATTGCCCTAAAATAGGGCTTCTACTAGGTTGGTGAATTACGGCTTCACCAAATGGTAGAGGTGGAGGAATAGTGGTGGAGGAGGAAGTGAAATGAAAATTATGATGGTCGAATGGGCATGACAAAATGAAACAAAAAGGTAAACATGATTGGTGAGAGCATCTCCAACAGATTCAGGGCGTAATATTCAGGCCCTGAATAGGTCGGATCCAACAGCCGGGCGCTAATTTAATCAGCGCCCTAATCTGGGTGCTGATTAAATCAGCGCCCAGGCTATGGGCGCTGATTTAATCAGCGCTCGGGGCTGGGCACCTACAAGTAGGCGCCCAGCCTCTTTTCCCTCACAATTTCCTCCTTTTTTCACCTTTTTATTAAAAAACCATCGAAATGCCGCCACATGTAACCAAAATTGCAAGACGTGCCGTTCGACAGTAGATAGAGGAGCTTGCAGGTCCAACACACATTGCTCCAGTACTAGAGACGATGATTTTTCAGCTACGGATTCTGCACGAGCTGCCAGAGGAATACACTGATCATATCTTCACAGCATTGGATGTGGTCGAGGTACAATTTTAAATAATAAATAACTATGAATACTTGATGGATACAGTTGTTAAAGTATATTAACCATGAAATAATGTTTATTAGATAGATATGTGATATTATAAAGTGTATTACTTAGTTGTTTGAATTTAAATTGTATAATAATCCCGAACAACCCTTTAATTTTTTAGTCATGGTACGTCAGCTATCGGGTTAGTTGGGCAAAGTGTATAACATAGTAGTATGGCACACTACCTTAGGGTTTTGTAGATAAGCTCCAGGCCGGTCCTTTTGCATATTTCTTATAGATTAGACCACCACATTCATTTGATCGTCCACTCATACCAGCCCTAGTTGAGAGGTAGTGACCTACGACACACACTTTTCATTTTCCAGATTTTGAGCTCGGCATTACCCCCACCATTATATGTTGACTGGGATTGAGATCGGAGGCCCAGACAGGATACCATTTCCTTTTGATCATACATTTGAGAGCCCCAAGGTTTTCACTAATTATCTACCCCAGTTTGAGGAGGGTCATGTTACCTCTGGCGCGGTCCCCCTTACATTTCTACAAGATATATTGCAGCTCATATGGGCACTGATGCTGTGAGTGATGCCATACTTAGAGCATTTCTGTTGTACTTATTTGGTTCGACTTTCTTTTCGAACCAAAAGTGTACCCTTAGATTAGGTTACCTTGCAGCAGTAGCCAATTTAGATCAGCTTCACACTATCGATTGGGGTTGCGCTATACTTGGATATTTGTACACCTATGGGGGTCAGACATAGCATGGAGCTTACAATGGTAAAGAAAGAAAACCAACTATTATTTTGGAAGTCGTTGCTTCATATGATTTATGGATATGGCATGCTTTCTTTGGAATGCCTGGACTTAACAATGATTTAAATGTTATTGAGAGATCACACTTATTTGATGATCTGGCACTTGGTCGAGTAACTCCAGTGTCATTTACTCTTGGGCAAAACACTTACGAGCATGGATATTATATTGGCAATATGATTTATCCAAAATGGAGCACCATTGTGAAAACATGTCCAAACCTAATAACAGTAAAGCAAGCAAAGTTTGATGCGATGCAAGAGGGACAAAGAAAAGATGTAGAAAGAGCTTTTGCGTTTCTTCAATCAGATTTGCAATGATTAGTAATCCATGTCGACTGTGGTCTCGGGAAAAAATGTCCAAAATCATGTTTGCATGTATTATTATGCATAATATGATCATTGAAGATGAAAGGGATATGGATGAAGAACAACATCACTACGAATATGATGGTGCGGGGCGAATGCCAGAAGTATTCCGAGATGATGTTCTTATAACCGAAGAAGCATTCAACATTAACAAGGAACGTCAACTTTCATACCGAGACGCACAACTTCACAACCGGCTACAAAAAGATCTTATGAATCATATTTGGAATTACTTTGGTGATTGTTAGTTCAATTTTATATTTGATTTGTCATGTGTATATGCGTTTGTGTTGTAGTCATATTTTAGTTATCTTATTAATATGTATTGCATTTCCTTCAAAATATTATTCAGTTTGGTTATCGACTTTATCTAAATGGAAACAAGAATAGTACAACATTAATTAATGACAAAATACAGCAGATTTAAATAAACGATACAATACACCGAAACTAGTACAAATTATACAATTCTAATATTGAAATAGACTATTTCGAGGGAACTTAGAAATAAGTATTTGTCTCTTGCGCTCCAATACTGCTTTTGAATGTCATCCATCCCCGTAAAATCTTTATCCATAATCATCTGTTCTTGATTTTCCCGTTCAATATCCAGCTTTTGTTGCTCAGTTTCTACAAACTTACGCATCACATCGATCTTCTCCGGCACTTGCTTGCTTCTATCTTGATGCCTTCTTTCGTCAATTTCAAGAGTGGCATTCACTTTAGCGTTCACCATGACATCAAGCTTATTCTTTCTCTTTGCTAATTTGACTCCCATTGGTTTATAACCTTCATCTGGTCTTTGGTTGGACACATCCGACTCGTTTTCTCCCTCGAATTCAGTTTCCCTAGAAGATGAATCTCTCGGACTAGACGAGTATGATGATTTCGATGCTTTGTTCTTTCCCTTCCCCTTTGTTTGAATGTCTCGGAGGCTCTTCGCATTATCGGAGTTCCACTTTGATGTGCTCGTCAGCAACTCATAACAGTTTGGAAATTGGTAATAGTGTAATTTTTTAGCATCGTTTTCTCTTGGAAAAAGCTTTATGAATTCCTCATTCGTCGTTATTTTCTAAAAACCAAAAAAGAAATAAATTAATAATCAGATTAAATATAAAAAACTAATAAAAACAAGAAACATACCAAATGCTCTTTACCTCCCATTCCACTAGGATTCACTTTCTTTATTTTATAAATCTGTGATTCATAAAACCGAGTTTGATGATTGATTTTCCCGAATCGACCTTGAATCACCGACAAAGATCAAGTATTTTCAGGATGCTTGAGGTTGAAGGTATTCATTATTTTCTTCCAAAACTTATCGCCGCTTTGATCGTTGCCTCTAATCAAGTCGTAGTCCTCATCGCTTCTCCATGGGTTGGATGAATGCTATGTCATAGAAGTACTCGGTTGTTGCTGGCTGTCGTCGAAGAAATAGTTTTGAGACTGAGAAGGATGCTGTGACGCCCCACCTCTATACCCACGCTAACCAAGAACACTACGGTGTAGTGCTGTCAATTAGCACGGAGAATAAGGCTGTTGAGGAGCGACCATCCATGTAACTTCTTTGTGCGAGCACCGATATGTCAGATAGAATAGAATGCATATCTTTTAAGGAGGAAATCCGACATACCGATACAAACACAAAGCTATCACACGGTGGCTATATATAATCTTCGGAAACAAATATAGAAATAAACATAACACAAATCAGTCTCAGACAATTCATATCACAAAGGCGGAAATAGATATGAATATATAACACACATGAAAGTGTTCATCAGAGTAGTGGTCAAGTAAGATCCACGATAATACAAAAGAATAGCAACATGTGCTATACAAAAGAATAAGTACACAATATAGAGTCTATATCTCAAATGCGTACAACCAAAAACTACTAATCTAAGTAGTGCCAAAAGTCAGAGTAGCAAATCCCGGGAGGAAGTCAAGCAGAAGCACCTGTAACATCTCGGTCTGACCCGAGTATTATTTAAGAAAATAATAAACGGATCAGTCTAACTATAAATATCAGATGACATGATATAAAATAATAGATATGGCATAAACATAGAATACCCATACTGACATACTACTATAAGGATGAAAATGATGATCAACAGGAGATCAACCGATGAGAAATGATCAATATCACAAGAATCTTCTCAAAGATCCAAAGAGGGCATCATACCCTAAACTTGTACTCATAACAAGTCAATGACATAAAAATTCCAGAAATCAAAACAAGAAATCCAGAAATCATAAAAAGAGAAAGAGGCCTATCACATGATGGTCCGAAGACCATGGGGAGCTACCCCATATGTGTGAGTCGGAATCACACTGATTGAGGCCTAGGCTAACCAAAAAGCAGAAAGGTATGTGTGAATGGAATCACACAAGTGGTGTCTAGCCTAACCTCGCAAACATAAAGATATGTGTGAGTCGGAATCACACTGATTGAGACCTAGGCTAACCAAAAAGCAGAAAGGTATGTGTGAATGGAATCACACAAGTGGTGTCTAGCCTAACCTCGCAAACAAAAAGATATGTGTGAGTCGGAATCACACTACTGCGGCCTAGACTAACCTTGCGGACAATGAGATGTGTGTGAGTCGGAATCACACTGTTGCGGTCTAGTCTTACCTTGCAAACAAAGAGACATCGCACAATTGCTAGTCTAAATCATAAAATGATCATCATGATCAGCGAGAAGTGTCAATCACACCAAGCTAGTAAATATATGAGTTTAGCTTCATGTCCCATAACCACTTGCTTAACTTAAATATTTACGAACAAGCTGCAAATCTTCACTAGGAAATTGTCACGAAAAGGGTTCAGTCGAACAAGTCCAAGAGCTAACCGACGAAGTGAACGCAAGCGTTTCATACCACTCGTTTTACTAAGTCGTTTAAGTCGATTTCTCATTCGAGTGAAGTAAAGGCTTATATATATTAGTAGATTGGAAATCGGTTTGGGAAAACGAACTTTTGATATTAAAAATAGTGTTGAAATCAATTTGATGAAAGAGTTTTGATATTTACTACTAGTATTGAAACCTTTATATTTTTAAAGTGACAAGTCATAAAACGTATCACAAAAATTCACATTCGGAGACGTGAATAAAATCCAAGGAAATCAGCTCAAAATGCATCAAAATGGAAGTTCTGATGAATGCTTTTCATATAAGATTGCCTACGCAGAGTAATACGGGGTTCGACCTGCCCGGTCAGGTCGCGGGGGTCCAGGGGGCAGCGCCCATGGCGGGGTGCGGGGCAGCGCCCCGTCTAAACGGTACGACCTAGAGAGGACAAAATGAGGTCTAACGACCTAAGGGGGATAGGGTCGAGCGACCCAACGAGGTACCATCCCGAAAGAGGAGTCATCAAAGTCTTAGAGATGATAACAACAAATAGGAGACCACACGAATCGATTAAAGTTGGAAGTTCAAACAAATAAGCAATATAGGAAAAACTGGCAAATAGGAGCAGGTCGGTCAACCGGACTCCCTGAGTCGGCTGACCGGACCAGAGACAGAAGTGCACGGGTAGCAGGTCGGTCGACCGGACCATGAGGTCGGTCGGCCGAAGCCTGTAATCTGCACTTCCAAACAGAGGCAGGGAGATGCTAGAGTAGCAGGTCGGTCGACCGGACTCTGAGGTCGGTCGACCGGAGCCTGTTTCCAGCACTCCCATGCCAATCAAATGAATGCCAAACACTTTCGAAATGCAATCGGTCGAGCATCAGCGCTAAGGGTTTACGCCTATCGACTACCCGGCCTTATAAGCTCTTCAATGCATCATAAAAATCATGATCAAAGATCAAAGTTAGGATTTTCAAAGAATTGAACTCAAAACACTAAAGATTGGAATATTCACCAAATCAATCCAAACCAAAAGCAATTGCACAAGAATAAAGGTTAGGAATTCATACCTAACAATCGAAGATAAATATAGTTTAAGATGTGAGATAAAAATCTCACCTTTGACACAAGAACAATGAAGAAGGAGCTTTGAAGCAATGGCAAGAGCAATCACTCTTCAATTCCAACTTAACAAGCTTGAATCTAAGCTAAAAGAGAAACATTTCCCGAATTTAGGTTTAGGAAATTTCTGAGATTGAGAGGAGAACGGGTTGGAGGAGATGAAGGAGATGCTTACCAATGCTTCTTCTTGAATTTTGGAGGTAGAAGCTTGAATTTGCAATTGAAGCTAGGGCTTAGGAATTTCCATTTCCAATCTCTTCCCCCATTATTCTCTTGAGCTTGAGGGTGTTAAGAAATGAGGAATGAATGAAGAGAAGTGGAGTGGAGAGGGGTAATGATATAACCAGATTTGGGCAAGTGGGCTGAATCCAAACCCAAACCCAAAGTCCAATAGAAAATAGCAAAATTCGACTTTCTCCAAACATATCGAAGCTTATACTTAAAAAGGTCGCAAACGGCATTTTGAACTCAATGGAAGTGGTCTCGAGTCCTAATTCGACTGTTTGCAAAAAGTAGCTTTTTGGACAAAAATCCGACTAACGATGAAATATTTAAATAAAAAATCGACAAATATGCGGGTTGTTACAGATGCGTAAAATCTCCAAAAGGTGAAGCCATTTCAAGATAATACGGTTAGAGAAGAAAGGAGTGAATATGTTTGTTTAGATATGAAGAGTGAATAGAGTGTATTTATGGAGTTGAGGAGGAAGAAAGTAGCCGTTGGAGGGAGAGAGCCGTTGGGGCAAAGAGCCATTAGGCTCTGGGTGCTGATTTAATCAGCGTCCGGGGCCAATTCAGAATCCTAGATTGGCCCCTGAATATTACCCTTAATATTAAGAGTAATATTCACCATTGGAGGCACATTTTCAACACTTGCTTAATATTAAGGCTGAATTAACCTTTGTTGAAGATGCTCTGATAGGAGGAAGGAGGGGAATAAAGGGGAAAAGAGGTAAGACAAAAATAGGCAGAGTAATGGAAGGTTTAATAAATTTAAATGTCGCTTAAGTAAAAAAAATTGTCGCATTCTCCATCTGTGGCAGCGTTTATGTCCTTTTATTTATGTAAATTGGGCCAATAGCAGTAAGAATGAAAAACAACAAAACAATGCAACCAATTGCATCTTTTCTTATAGTCTTTTTCTACCCCTTACTCCAGTGCCAGATCCATGCATCACTTTAGCAAATTCAAGCAAGCTTTTACAAAATTACATTCAGGTAATGATTTGCAAACTTAATCTACATGATAATCCAAAAATTTCATCGACTTCAAACATTTCAATGTATGAACCCAAACTACTCAACTTAGGGTTCGACGCTTCATAGAATTCAGGGACTTTTTACTAAATTTTAGTAGAACTTTGTTTGATTGCTGGACAATCCATTTTTGGTGTTATATTATTATTGATTTGGAATGATTTGTTGGTTTTGAGCTTGAAACTCGATAGATTCAATTAGGGTGAGGAACGATCGAAGCATATTAATCACTAGGTCGGGCAATACAATAGACATTTGTGTAATTTAGTGCAATGATATTCATAAGCAGCCAAGTCAAGTATAGAACATGCTTTGGGGGTATAACAAAACTTAGAATTTCTGCTATTTGCATTACATTGTTTGGTACAGTTGCAACCACCATCAAACCAAATATTTCGAGGAATTTTCATAAACTTTTTCAGATACGAATGACTATTTTTATTAACCTACATGCTGAGTGGACCATAGAGAGTGTATGATTTAAGGTGCTCAATCATTATCTTATCACGGTGATAATTTTTAACACGCCACTGTGAGTTCAGTTAATTAACTATCTGGATGTTTTAGAAACTAATTACTTATCATAACTAATTGGTGTTAGTGTAATTAGTTCAGTTAATAAACCACTATGAGTTCGGTATATTGTTTACTTGTATTATCATGCATTTCCAGTCAAAGGGTTGTATTCATCAATTTGGTTCTTGTTGGTTTGGTGAACGTATTAAATTACGCATTGCTTTGACTGGTTTCATACAAAGTAATACAAGAAATGTCTGACATTTTTTACTGCATTTTATACCATATTACCATGTTGCACTTGTCATTATGCACATCGTCAATTTTTAGCATCTTGGAGTATTATTAGATCTGTTAAAGCTGCTGGTTCTCATCTTTCTAGTGCACCGGCCTCATCATCTACCGTTATGGCTAACTCTTCATCTATGGTTGTGGCCAGACCCTAACTCAACATGGACCCTTGTTGTAGGTTAGAGGCCATCTCAATTGTTAGTAGACCTGACCAATTCTATGTCCATTACTATGCCCCTAGGCAGGTGTATATTGTAGCTCAAACCCATGGGTTACCCCAGGAGGATGTGCTTTTTCCATCACCCGTTCAGTGGGCTCATACTCCTTGAGGATACACAACCTAGCCAGTGCTCCCTTTCCTCACAAACTTGGATGTCCAGGGTTCTGGTTTATCACAAAATAGCTGTTAGTACCACATGCATTAATTTTGATGACAACAACCACATAAATGTCGTTGCTAATGATTTTCAGATTGTATAGAGTAGTGCAGGAAATATATGTATACTACTCTAGTATATTGTATGGAGGTACAAGTACATATAAATTATGCATCGATATAGATCTTTACAATGACTCAAAAATAAATCAAAGGTTAGAAAGACAAGAAAATGACTAGAAGAACAAATAAGAATCAAGGACTAGGCGAGGAATACACCAAAGGCTCAAGAAATAAAGCCTAGAAGAGCATAATACATTAAAATTGGATAGAATTTTATTTGTCGAGTCTTAGAAATAATTTTCAAAGACCACGAATCATATCTTTTAAATCTCTCTTTTACAAAGATAAAAAAATGATAAAGTGTTTTTCAAAATTAATTAGGATATGTCGACATACCCTAGTTGTATATGTCAACATACTAGCCATTGAGGCGACTTTAAAATTTAAATGAATGAACACTTCATTTCACCCTTTCACCAAAAGTCACTTCTCTTCCTCTTATATATAAAGGCTCTAGAAAATGAATTTTCACAACAATTATTTCATTATTCTCTCCCTCTTTCATTACCATTATTTTGCTACCAATATATTAATACTTTTACGATTACTTTGCAAATCCGCACTCCCGCACTTCTATTCTTCATGGATTTGCAAACCACACAAGATCAAAGAGTTTATACTTAAAATTTTGATCATCTATCTCTGATCTCATCCTATCTCTCTTAGAATTCAAAGAAAAACCACTATCAGAGGTCTACAATATCTTTATATTGAAGACTGCAAAATATTATATTCGAAAGATACGATTTCTTATTGTATTACTCTACTACTTGAATTGTAAAAGTGTATCCTACCACTTAGGATTGTATAGGTATTCTTGACCATCCGTAGATAATCAAGTGGTCAAGTGCATTCGACCATCCTATGGAAAGTTAGGATAAGTTTACTTGCCACCTATTTCATTGTATAGATGTACTTGCCACCCTGGAAAGCAAGTTTGTGATAGTGAAAATTATGTACAGGGTACAGACTGGATGTAGGATCGAGAATCCGAACTAGTATAAAATTTCTTTATCTCTCTTTTAATTTACTTTCTTTTATTTCTACATTTATTTGTATTTATTTGCTTATATTTGTGATTTTAAATTGATTACAATGAAAACTACAAGTGTTAATAAGTTAAAATACACTATTCACTCCCTCTAGTATAATAATAGTCTTAAGGTCCATTCTGCATGAGTATATTAAGGTAACCCACATCACCTGCATTTGGTATGAGAGCACATGATTTTCAAAAATTAGTTATCTGATATTTGAAAAGTTTAAATGCTAGTAACATTAGTAAAACCCTCTTTAACACTTTTGTACAAGGACAATCCATTGCTAGACCAACACTATTTAATGGTAGTAATTATATTAGTTATATAGAATGAAAATTTATTTACAATTTAATTGTTTAGATATTTAAAACATCACATAAATTGAGTACATAGAACCCCAAATGAATCATGCATGGTGGACTAATGAACAAAAGGCATAAGCACTCAATAATTCAAAAGCTATAAAAATCTTATTTTGCACCCTAGATTAAAATAAGTACAATATAGCGTATATGAAATTTGGTGGACGTTACAAGTCACACACGGGGGCACTAGTAAAAGTTAAACAAACCAAGATTTCTATGTTAGCTAATTAGTTCCAATTTTTCAAGATGAAACTAAGTGAATCTATTTCTGACATGTATTTCAAATTTTATGCATATTGCATGCACTGATATCATTAGGGAATTTTTTATTTGAAGAGAACTAAGTTCGTAAGATCTCAAATTCACTTTCTAGTGATTGGGATCAAAAGATTTGGCGGTCAAAGAATCCATTGATATTAGTTCAATGAAAGTAGAAGAACTAATTGGTAATCTCATGTCATGTGAAGTATGAATACAGGGAAGAAAAGAAATCCAAGCAAACGAAAAGAAGTCACTAGCATTTAGTGCTACAATATAGAATCAAGGATCAGATGATGATTGTTATCTGGCTTTTTGACTAAGCAAACTTTCACCCGAATCTAAACATCAGGACGAAGACGAAGCGATTTACAGAATTGGGAACATGCTTAGAAGGACTATAGGAGTAGACCCAAGAAGTTGAGCGGTAATTGGAGTTAATAGGACTACTCGGTACCAAGATGATTCCACTCGATAGCAACCTCTTGTTTTGCCTCTATGGGCCCCCTAGGCAATGGTCCATGGAAATATTGCTTGAGTGATCATCATTAAGCATGTTTCTCAAGGAATAGGCAAACAACTCCAAGGAAATCCTAGAGAAAAGCGGACAAATACAGATGATATCAGAACCTCTCAAAAACAACACAACCTCTATACAAAGGTACTCTGAGTACGAAGGAACTGAGATAGAAGACCAAAGGAGAGAGGAAGAGGAAGCTTCCTCCTTCAAAAAACAGGTCAATACTGACCAATACCGGTCGATACCGAGTTGATTTTATAACCCAGGAGGCTCCATCTTCCCCTCGTACTATCACAGATTTATATATGGACCGGGTATCTCATGGGCCTCCAGTTGTGCTGGACTGTTTCCCTATGAATACAGACCCTATAGCGACTAAAGGACTTTTTGGCTCATAATCTTCTTCATCTTCTATCTCTCCTCCATTAAATTCACTGAGAAAGATACTATTTGCTGTTCTAGGCCTTTAGATCAGTAAAACCCTTGTATTAGTGACTCTTAAATCTACAACCAATAAAATCTACAGTGGGCGTAGGCTAGATATTGCCAAACCACTTTAAAAACCTTGTTATTCTTATTGTTTTTAATATATTTTCTGCTGGATTTCTATATTTCTACAAGACTTTCGGTATTGTGCCATTTTTGGTATCAACGATTTGGTGCTTCTATTGGGAAAGGAGATTCTCAAGTATATAAGATCTAGTTTTCTATTTTGGATTGGAGCATCCAGATGTTAGATCCATAATATTTTCATTAAGGATTTGAGGAATTAGCATACTGGAATTAATGGCACCTAGGAGATCTAGAAGTCATCAGAAGAAGTTGTTGGAGATAAAGGAAATTCTCATCACATGAAGGCTAGCAACCAGCAGGTGTTGCCAGGACCATATACTCCTCAAGAAATAGTTACTAGAGTAGAGTTTGACAAAATGATGCAGGAGCTAAATTGGAAGATGGCTAATAGTTAGAAGGCTCTAATGGAAAAGGTGGATACTAGCATAGCTCTACTGACCCACCAACCATAAAGAACCTAAAGGAGCAGGAGGGAGGTTTCACCTGCCGGTTCTGAAGAAGAGAACTCGATTGTTTTTGGTCAGAATAGGCAAGATGGAAAACAAAAACAAAAGAAAAGGGCTACGAGAATGGTAGAAGGATTTGCTAGAGGAAGTCAGGGAGTTTCCCATAAAATAATTCAACTTGATACTAACCAGAATCAGGTCGGCACTGAAAAGAATTTGGGCACTTTTGTGGACGAGGAGTCGAGATCATGGAGTTGTCTAATTCAGAGGATGATCTGCAATACAACGGTGATGATTATAAGTTTGGTGTTGCTGTTCGTGATGCTCGTGTGCAAACAATCATTGTAGAGCCAGTCAAGTGATAGAAAAGACCCGAAGGATTGGTTCTCCCAATAGATTGGAGGACCTAGACGTCAACGGATAAACTAAGATCGTTTGCAAATCAAACAATCGATGTAGCTCCTGACGGTCGACCTTCAAAGTTCCAGGCAAGCACGGAGTATATAGCATATATGGTTAAGCAGTTGGTAGAAGAGAATAAGTGGAGTAAGAATGAGGAATGGGGCTCCACACAAGCAGAACTTCGCTCACGGAGAACATTCTGAGGGAGGAGGATCCCAGGAGGTTTACGATGTCGACGATGCCATCGTATAACAGGGCCACTGATCCCAAGTAGCATGTGTTTATGTATGATTAGAATATGGATGGTGCTAGGTGACAGATGCGGTTCACTGTATGTGTTTTCCTATTTTCTTGGAAGATGTTGTGTCAATGTTGTTCACTCCACTCGCATCAAGATCCATCTCGAATTTTGATGAGTTGGCAAAGAAATTCTTGGAGCAGCTCTAGCTCCATATTGCTTGGCCTAGAGATGTAATGTTCTTGTCGAGCTTTTCTCCAGGATCTAAGGAGTTGTTGAAGGGGTTCTTGAACAGGTACAATATTGCGATTATGGAGGTGAGTAATCCAAAGGAAGATGTAGTTTTTATGGCTTTGGTCCAGGGTATACATCGGAACATGGACTTTGGTAAGTGATTGAAGATGAAACAGCCATCTATAATGGAGGAATTCTATCAGAAGGCCAATCAATTCTTTCGTTTGGAGGAAGCAAGTTAGGTAGCCGGATAGACTAATAGTTGATAGTTGAAGAAAGTAATACAAAGCAACGTATCGATTAAACAAACCGAAGAAAGCTCTGATAATGTGGTTAATGTTGGAAATTTGAATAATAAAAAGAGGAATCAAAGCTCTGGTGATAAGTGGAATGAAGCAAAGAAGGGCTCGAGGAACATGAGACTTGATGAGTACACGCCTCTAAACGACATATTTGAGAATATATACCTTGCTATGTAGGGGATGGAACGATATAGAAGACCGCCTAGGAAAGAGGCGACTGAGGAGGAAAGGCGCTCAAGATAGTACTGTCATTTTCATGAAACTCATGGATACAACACAAATGATTGGGGGCATTATAGGGCTTTATTAAGGAACTAATAAGGAAGAAGAAGCTTCAGCAATATGTGAAAGAGCTGCAGGATAGCAGTCATAATGCAAGACCCTAAGGGCCGCCTGCCCAAGGGAATCAGCCTGGACCAAGCGGAGAAGGGGCTAGGCAAACTGATGGAAAGTTAGTTATCAATACGATGACTGGAGGACCTTATCCAATAGAGAAAAGCTGGAAGTAAATGAAACGGTATGCGAGCTCATTGAAGCATGTACCATAGGAGGGCTTCTTTGCCACACAGGACGAAGCTCTAGCTAAGCAATAAAGGATGGTGATGAATGATATAGATTTTAGGAATAGAGATAATGATGGAGTCGAAGTGCCAACTTTCAACCCCATGGTATGGCCATTGTTATTGGACCGATAGCAGTACGTCATGTCCTGGTGGATAATGGAAGTTCCATGAACATTTTGTTCAGAAGAACATTTGACTACATGATGATTAATATGAAGGAGGTTGTAGTTTGTAAAACCAAAATTTAAGGGTTTACAGGTGAAGCAAAATAACTGATCAGGACGATTGATTTGCTCATGGCGTTTGGTGATGGAGATTTTGAGGTGGTTCAGATTTAAAATTTTGTCATTATGAATGAGTACTCGGCGTATGATGCCTATTTGGGTCGATTGGCCCTGGATGACTTTAGAATAGCATTAGCTTCGGCTTACTTTAGAATAGCATTGGCTCCTTGGTGCTTGATGATGAAGTTTCCAATGGAAAACTGAGTCGGATTAATAAAGGGAGATAAAGTGTGGATGGGAATGCTATGTCGTGGAGCTACGGGAAGCAAAGGAATGGGAGAAAGGTAAGAATGTAAATGAAGGCTTTCTACACTAAGAATTCAGAAGCATAGCAATTAAAGCCCAAGCCATGGCTTGCGAGCCATAGAAGGTTTGATAAGTCTATGGATCTTATGAAGAAGGCACAGGAAGTGCGAGCGGCACTGACTGGATTGACGATTGATGCTCCAGTCGATAAGGATGATCCTACCTAAACACTCAAGATTGGATCTCAGCTTGATGTTGGACTAAGGACGAAATTGGTTAATTTCCTTCAAGGGAATCTGGATGGATTCACTTTGACACATCTGGATATGTGCGGGATATCGTTGGAGGTAGCATGTCACATGCTAAATGTATATCCAAGGTTTCCATTGGTAAAGCAGAAGAAGCGTAGTATAGCTCCGAAGTGATCCTCTGCATCAAAGGTGGAAGTGGATAAGCTGATGGAAAATGTCTTTATCCGTGATGCTTTGTACCCGAAGTTGGTATCAAACCCGTGTTGGTCAAGAAGTCAAATGGAAAGTATCAGATGTGTATTGACTCTTCAAATTTGAATAAAGCATGCCCAAAAGACAACTTTCCCTTGCCCATGGTTGACCAACTAGTAGACGAGACCATTGGAAATTAGTTGCTCTCATTTATGGACGCTTATTCAGGCTATAATCAGATGACGATGAACATACCGATCAGGTGCATAATAGCTTTATAACAGATTTGGGGTTGTACCGTTATTGAGTAATGTTGTTTGGTTTTAAGAAAGCTGGAGCCACGCATCAAAGATTGGTAAATTCTATGTTTAGAAAGTAAATCGGAGGATGTTGGAAGTATATGTGAATGATATGCTCGTAAAGACATAGCTGTCAAAGAACCATATGGATGACCTTTCTAGAATGTTTGAGGTATTGCGGAAATACGGAATGAAGTTGATTCCATTAAAATGCTCTTTGGAGTTGCATCGGGAAAGTTTCTGGGGTTCATCGTGAATTCAAGGAGGGTTGAGGCTAATCCAGAGCAGATTAATGCCTTAAGGAATGTGAGGGCCTCGAACACGAAGAAGCAGTTGCAGAACTTAAATGGGAAAGTTGTTGCTTTGAGTCAGTTTATCTCTAGGGCAATGGATAAGTGCATACCATTCTTCGATGCCCTCAAAAAGGGTAAGAATTTTGAATGGAATCAGGACTATCAAAACGCCTTAAAGGAGTTGTTAAGGCACATGGAGACACCGGTTAAAGGTGTTATGTCAACCCGAGACTTCGGGTAGGTTGCTAAAGTAGATGACTCCGATCAAGGAATATTTACTCAAGGGGACTCTCCCAAAAGACAGGAAATAATGGAAGAAACTACTTTGAAAAGCGCCACGGTTCATGATGCAAGAAGGAGTGCTGTAAAGGAGAGGATTCTCTAACCCCTTGCTTAGGTGTGTAAACAAGGATGAGGCTAGGAAAATCCTTATAGAAATCCATGAGGATAGCTCCAATGACCACACCTAAGGGCAAACATTAGCAAAAAAGGTACTTTGCTATAAATATTTCTAGCCAACGATAAATTGAGATGCAGTTGTGCGACTGTTGTTAGAGATTTGCAAAGATACCAAGAGCCACATTGACACAACTTACGTAAATGGTTGTCCGTGGCCATTTGCGGTTCTGGGAATTGATATTATTGAAGTGATGCGGATGGCGAAGGGAGGAGCTCAGTATGTAATGGTTGTGGTGGATTACTTCATGAATGGGCCAAAGCGGAACCACTTGCCACAATCACAATGAAAACGGTGATCAACTTCGCAATGAAGAACATCATCTGCAGGTTTGGAGCACCTCCAAAGATCATAGTTGACAATATAACTCGGTTCGAAAGCGTCAAATTCAAGGATTTCTACAACCGGTATTGGATTGAGAAGAGCTTTTCAGTGGTAGCACATCCACAGGTGAATGGACAAGTGGAAACAGTAAATAAATTTTTAAGTCCACCTTGAAAAAATGGTTAATGAAAGCCAAGGGCAACTGGGTCGATGAGCTTCCACTGGCATTATGAGCTTATAGGACGACTCACAAGTCTGCGACTGGAGATATATTGTTCGCTTTGACATGCAGACCAGAGGCTAGATCCCGATTGAATTGTAAGTCCCTTTTCAACATAAAATGCTCTAGAATCCAAAGGTAAACAAGGAACTCATGCTTGAGTCCCTGGATTTGGTTGATGAGAAAAGGGAAGAAGTGGAGTTAAAGCTAGTTGCTCACCAGAAGAGAGTAGCGTGACACTTTAACACTAAGATCTATAACCATACTTTCGAGGTAGAGGATCTTGTTTTGAAACGATTTCTCCCGGGTATGGGGGCCCTTGGTCCAAATTAGGACGGTCCTTATGCGATCGAGCAAAAGCTTAAAGATGGAACATTAATTTAGCAACTGTCGATGGAATCTCAATTCTGTATGCATGGAACTGTGATTCGCTACGGCATTATTTTTTAAAGTTTTGTTTTGTTTATTTTTTGCAAATAAGCCACTAAAGGATCCTAGGGGCAATGTAATAAGGTAGGACTTGTCACGTTTTCATTTATAAACACCATTAGCTTCATGAACCTATGGAACCGTGTTCTTGTAAGCAAGTTTCTTATGCTGCATGATTAGCAGTACGATAAGGTACAAACTCTCTTATTTCAAGATCAGGACCGGGGAGTATAATTTTAAGGGTTGATTGAATAATTTAACTCTATACACTTAGGTGCTCGAAGAAAGCTCCACCTCCTTCGGTCCAGGATTAGGAAAAGGAAGGAAATCACAAGGGACAACCGGATAATTTGACCCTGTTATTCCGAAACCTGAAAACGGTAATAACTCCTTTAGCCCAGGATTAGGGTTGTGGTTACAATTTCAAAAGGTCGATTGGATGATTCCACCATAAGGTACTAATTCCTTTGGTCCAGGGTTAGGACTAAGGAAATTTGTAACACCGCAAAAATTTAATAGAGATGAATAAAATAATTAAAATAAAACAAGGATTAAAAGAAAATTTTCATAGACGTCCGAATTTGGTTATGAAACTTGCACCCTTGCATTCATAGTGATTTTCTGGATGAGTTTCATATATAACACGTTATAATCTGATTTAGTATGGAGAAATTACGGGCGTTAGATTGAATTAAAAATTTTAAAATTTATAGGGCCACTGGTCGACCCATTAGGGTTAAAGTTGACCAATAGCAATCGACCTAGGTAATGAGCGGTCTACATGAACGCATGTAAAATCGCGTGTTATCGATTTTTAGAGACGAGATGAACGAACAAGATTGTTTGCTTGCAACTGAAGGCTGTGATGTGCGAACCAGATGCTATGAAAATATTTACTAAGCTAATCTAATGGTCTAAATAAAAACCCTATCCTTATAAATACAATACCAATGAAACCATAATTCTCAACTAAAAGTTTACAGTAACTAAACTCTGCAAAAAAATTCCTAACCCTATACCCTAAAAATTTCTAAAATTCAAATCAATTCGACCTAAAAGGCTAAAAGCAACTAAATCAAGGCCGATCAAGGCGATTCAAGGCAAAGCTATCAATTTGGGCGGAAGATTCTCAAGTGCAAGTATTAGGAAGAGCTTAGGCTTGAGGTGAGTAGGCATAATTTTGATAAGTTGATTATTGTATTTAGTTTAAACTATTTTAATTGATTGGGATGTTAGATAACCTTAAATTGAAAATGCTAAACCCAAATTGAATATGCCAAAACCCTAGATTTGAACCTAAAACCCTAGAATTTGAACTATAGTAAGTTGTTAATGTAATTACTTGTCTAGACACCTATTCTATCATCAAATTTGCAAACCCTAAGTTTATGAACCGTAAATTGAATTGCAATTTAATAAGTAAACCGCAATCAGAAAATTAGAGTTAATTAAATACTGAAAATGACATGAATCAACTGTATAAAGAATCGACATAAGAAAAATCTTAGAACCCTAATTTTACTTCGCGACCGGTTGACTTGGAAACCCTAGCGGTCGGCCGGTAGCAGTTGAGCGAAGGGTATAAGTAGTCGACAGTTCATAATGAAAGTTGTAGAATTGAACCTCGCCCTAAGGCCCAAAAAAATATAAATATATAAAACGTGAATTGTTGTGGGCCTATTTATAGACAATTGAATGCATGTTAGGACTTGTAAAGAAGCTAGTTCCCTAAGAGCGGATGCTAGGTCGTAGCGTTGTTAGGTAAATATCGTTTACCCAATTTAGGATCTAGTAATCGATTTGAGGCGATGTATTTTTGAAAATGGCACTCATAGGAGGTTCCAACTATGGACGTTCAAACTGGCATGGATGCATGATGGAGTGGGTCCGGCACAACGGGAGGTCCTAGTATGCATGATTTCTAACGCATGTGATACAATTAGAAAGATGGACCAGGAGTGTGCAATAAGAGGCCAACACTACGATCGAGAGGTGGAAGCGAATGCGAACGATGAGACATTCCAACTGGTCGGCATTTTAGGTTCTTCCTTTCCAGGCGTAGTGAGGGGGAATCATTCCTAGTAGCCTAGTGGCTATGACAATAGTGTGAATTTATTACCACTGTAGCCTAATGGCGGTGTTTTCCATTGTTAGTAGCCAAGAGGGCAGTGTCTTATACATTGGGTAGTTCTAAGAGCTGTGGCCAATCGTTGGATATAAAATTTGATCCTTAGTTTGATCCATTGAATTAGCCTACACAATCTACAGTGTAGTGTGAGAAATGCGGATTACGGATCTTAAGGCTAGAATTAACACTAGAGGGGGGTGAATAGTGTTTTAAGGAATTACTAATTCTTTTTGAGTTTATATTAATTTGAACACAAATGTATGCAATATTCAGACACAGATATGATCACAGAATCAAGCATAGATGCAAATATAAAGTAAAAGCAATAAAGGAAAGAACACACCGGATTTTATACTGGTTCGGAGTTACCCCACATCCAGTCCCGCAACACAAGTGCGGATTTCCTTTCAAAATCAATTCTTACAATTACATCCTCGATTTCAAGGCCACGAGGTACACCACTCCAGATTCACAATCCTCTAGGTAGAAATACTTGATTTTACGGGCAACAAGTTCACCCAATTGATTTCCTAGGCTACAATCACACTTTCTTTCACTTGATTGATTTTCCAGGCTACAATCACACCTTTTCTCGCTCAATTGATTACAAAGAAGCCTATAACTCTGAATAGCACTGGGATCTTGTTGAGATAGTGATAGAGAATCAAACCTGAGATGATCTAGTTAGATTCAATGGAAATTTCGGCAGAGTAATAGTAAAAATGTATATAAAGAAATGTGGAAGAAGAAGAGAAGTGAAATCAGAAAATTATGAATATATATTCGTTAAAAATATCCCCTATTTATAGTAGAACAACAGCAATGTCCATTCGTAAAAGGTTATGATGAATAGACACTTCTTTTGAAATTCAAGCTTTTGAAGTTAACTGACACCATGTCGACAAGGGTCCCTAGGGGTTGTCGACATGCCTAAGGAATTTTTGATAATTTGTTTTTCTTTGAAAATAACTTTTATCTTGTATTAACACTATTTTAAACTTTATAAATATACTTTACTATAGTTAAAATACATAAATAAGTATAGAGAATAATATTTTGATATATATAAAATTTTACTATAATTTCATATTTAAATCTAAGTATAAATATTAAAAGTTAAATATATAATAGTTAAAAGATAGTTTAAAATCAAGGATAATGTGATATTGAAAATAAAGATTATTTTGAGGCTAAAATATTTAAAACCAGGATAGATGTTTTTTGGATTTTAAAAAGGAAGATTAAAAAATCATTTTGATAACAAGATATAATTTTGGTAAAAACATTTGAATAAAAAGTTAGTGGATACAAAACGATGTTCCACTAGATTTTTCGTAGGTTCCATCCTACTTAGGGTTCCATCCCTTTAACAGACTCGAAGTGGATTCCATTCCACGAATAAAATGGATTTTAAGATGTCGGTGCTTTTCTAGGAGTTTTAACATATTTCTAGACTCGATACTTGTCTTGTACTATTGAAATCTTGAACTCTTGATATCTTGATACTCATGAGTCTTGAATCTTGATGTCTTCAATCTTGAGTCTCTATACTGTACAGTCTTCATTCTCAGTACCTGCATGTTTATATCCTGCATATACATATATATCTAAACTATAATGTTAGTATTTATATTTTATAACAAGTCCTAAGGTTGTTGTCATCAAAACCATTCTTTTCAAGGACTAACAATCTCCTCCTTTTTTATGACAACCTTTGTTTATAAAATATTACTTCTATCCTAATAACTCTCTAATAACTCCCCCTTAATCTATGCCTAACTATCCTATTTTATACTTCTCCCCCTTTGTCATCAACAAAAACTAACTTCTGACCATATAACTCCCCCTTATTCTTGTACTAAAGTACCTGCATAAAATATTTGGTGAAGTATATAATAGATAGATTAAGAATTATTTATACTTATTAGACATGATAACTAATCAAAGATCATATAATATATATACATATTATGTTTTTCACATCAATCCACACCAAATCAAATCAAAACAATCCAAGCAATCAATTTTTTAAAACAACGCAAACAAGTAAAATCAAACATTACAAGGAACTTCCACCCATCCTTCTTCTCCAAATATTGGATCTGCTTTAATGGCATCCCAATTTTCATTGTCATTGGTGAGAGAGACTGAAGGATTTGCTTCATTATCATCTTTGTGCAGGGAGGAAATCATCCATCGAATCGCATCGAAATGCTTTTCTTGTTCCTTGATCATCTGCATTTGACTCAACTCTAAGTGCCACTGATTTTGGAGAATAAAAGAAAGAATATTCTTGAAATAATTAAGGGTTTCTTCAAGATTTTCAGTCAAATTATGAATTGGATTGGCCATTTTTGAATTTGTGAGAAGAAGTATAGATAGAGTAGATAAGAAATGATTTTGAGTGATGAATTCTGGAAGAAATATGTATTTATAGATGTAGGAATTCGTTTGAAATGAATAGACATAAGGTAGTTATTCAAATTTAAAATTTAAAATGAGAAGTCATTTCTGACCAGTGTATGTCGACATGGGGTATATGGGGTTGTCGACAGGGGTCAATTCAATTTTATGACTTATTTTGATTTTGTGAATAATTGTGTATATGTATATATATTTCTATAATATACTAACATTTATTCTGACGATAAGATAAGCTAGATAATAGAACTATAAGTCAATTTCATTTCATAGTAGATCGATAAAATGATTAAACATTAAGAAATACTAGAACATTCAAATTGGAAACAAACTAAAACAAATACAACAATAGGTAGAACTAGTTAGAGGATGATGAGGATGAAGATAATCCAAGTTTCTTGCTGATTTTGGAGAAAAACTTGTTCATCTTGGATGACATTTTATCCAATTTCTTACTAACGGATCTTTTAAGAATCCGTTGATTCTCAACAATAGTCTTTTGATTTTTGAGTAAGGTTTTGTTGGTTGGATTAGAGGGATAATCAATACTTTCCAAGGATGTTTCACCTTCTTCTTCTTCTTCTATTTCCATTTCATCCCCTTCTTCTTCTTCTTCTTCTTCCTTCTCCTCATGAGCCAAACGCTCTTCCTTTTCAGCAAGAGTCTCATATGGTTGAAAAACATATGGAATTTTTATAAGAGAAATGTTTGAGAGATTAAAAACTTTTCTTAAAACAAATTCTTCTCCTTTGAAATCTACTCCAAAATAATTAAAAATCCGAGTGAGATAGATTCCATGATACAAAGTATTTTCGCCCATTTCAAGATTTTTGTGACGAAGTTCATCCAAAATAACTTGCGTCCAATTAATATCATAATTT
The DNA here is from genome assembly GCA_030737815.1 of Allium fistulosum. NCBI lineage: Eukaryota > Viridiplantae > Streptophyta > Magnoliopsida > Asparagales > Amaryllidaceae > Allium > Allium fistulosum. The sequence goes on from CM060906.1 coordinate 861,050,171, forward strand.
CCAAAAATAGCAAAAAGTGCTTTGCAAACTTTTGAAGTTGGATTGTTAAAACTTCCCGATCTTGGGGTCAAAGTATGTTGTAAAAGAATATTAACAATTCTTGCTTTTGGTCGAAAATTTCGATTTTTGAATTCAAAGTTTTCATCTCCTTCAAAAATGTGATGAAATGTCTCACGGTCATTTTCATCGATTTTAAAATTAGAAAGATCCATTCCCATGCTTTTGCAATTGAGAATGGTACCCAAAATATCACAATTTAAAATGATTCTAGTGCCTTTGACACTACTCCAAATTTCATCATCATTTCCATTATAAAATCCATGGTTGAGATTTGCATAGAAATTTTAACAAGATTTGGATAACAAACAAAATCATTTTGTGAAGCATCAACAAGGCTAAGAATTTGGTTGTTTGCAAAAAGTGAATCGATTTCATAAGAAGAGAAATCTTGAAATATAGCAAACTTTCCAGGATGGACTTTTCCATAGTTAGCATAGTTGATATATTATTTTATAGCCTCCGGATCATTGAAGAGTTGCTCTTTCATGTTTCTGGAAAGTCTCATTGTGGAGGGGTTGCTTGAAGAAGCCATTAGAGTAGAGAGTAGAGAGCTTGATATTTTGAAATAAGAGTTTGAATTTGAAATGAAAGTGAAAAGTTGTGATAAGAGATAGTAAATAAATAGATTCTCAAAGGACAGGTTCTCTGGTCAAAAGGTAGCTTTTCAGAGTTTTGAAAGAAGTGAAAAGATGGAGGGATATTCAAACATTTGAATTCAAATTTGAATTTCAAACTTTTGTACCCTTGTCGACAACATGGAGGGGACCATGTCGACATGTGTCCTTGAATTTTCATGCTTTATTTCTTTTAAGAATTCTAATATATATATTATTTTTAATATCTATATTTATATATTTGGAATATTACTAGAATTATAGTATATTACATAATATTATGATAAAAATAATAATAATAAAGTAATAATAAAATAACAGTAAAAATATAATAATATAATAAAATAATAATAAAAATTTAAAATTCAAATGACACACCAATTCAAAATCAATCAATCAATCATTCAATCCTAAGCATGCAATTTCAACCAATGTATTGTAAACGTGTACCTTTTTCTGAATTCATCGGAGTCGTGAACTGCCGTGAAACACATATTTGAATTATCTATATTTTGATCATCATAACTCAACGATGAGTCTGAGTCTAGAGTGGCGGAAAATGCACGTTTTCGTTTCTTTGCGGAATCATTGTTTATAGGAAGATTTTGCTTATCTGGATGCGGAAAGTCTCTTTTGATATGGCCTGGTTCATCATAGTTGAAACATTTGATATAGTTTGGCACTACATTCTGATTACCAGAGTTCTTATAGTTGTTTCTCTTGAGATTATTCATCTTTCTGTATTTCAGGAATTTCCAAAAGTTCTTGGTCATAAAGACTATCTCTTCATCATTATCGTTGTTTGAGTCTGATCCATCGGTCAATGCATTGAATGCAATTGATTTCTTTTCAGATGCTTTGCTTTCTCTTCTCCCAATCATTTGAACTTCAAACGACATTAGAATTCCAATTAATTCTTCAATCTTTAAGGTAATGATGTCATTTGCCTCTTCGATCGCAAGTGTCTTTTGATCCCATTCTGGAGTAAGAGAATTTAAGATTTTTCTGACTTGATCTTCTTTCAAAAATACCTTTCCCAAGGATATTAGAGAATGCACAATATCCTGAAATCTACTATCTGGAATATACTCATTAGGATTCATTTTAAATAATTGAAACTGATTTGTGAGCATGGAAATTTTGGTCTGTTTAACTTTGCTTGTTCCTTCGTGAGTAACTTTCAAAGTTTTCCAGATTTCATATGCAGACTTACAAACTGACGTTCTATTAAATTCATTCATATCAAGTGAACAAAACAGAATATTCATAGCTTTAGAGTTATTTTGTGTGATTGTCTTTTGCTCAGCAGTCCACTGTGCAAAATCAGTTGTGGGTTCAAAATATTCAGTCTGTGTGATATTCCAAGTGTCTAGTCCTACTGATTGTAAATATATTTTCATCCTACATGCCCAATATGCATAGTTACTGCCATTAAAAAGTGGTGGTCTGGCAGTAGACTGACCTTCTACAAATGAACTAGTGTTGGTAGTAACAGCAGTACCAGTGTTGGTAGCCATTTTGAAATTTTTCAAAATTCAGATTATGAAACTTTGAAATCCTTGCTCTGATACCAAATGTGAGAAATGCGGATTACGGACCTTAAGGCTAGAATTAACACTAGAGGGGGGTGAATAGTGTTTTAAGGAATTACTAATTCTTTTTGAGTTTATATTAATTTGAACACAAATGTATGCAATATTCAAACACAGATATGATCTCAGAATCAAACACAGATGCAAATATAAAGTAAAAGAAATAAATGAAAGAACACGATTTTATATTGGTTCGGAGTTACCCTACATCCAGTCCCGCAACACAAGTACGAATTTCCTTTCAAAATCAATTCTTATAATTACACCCTCGATTTCAAGGCCACGAGGTACACCACTCCAGATTCACAATCCTCTGGGTAGAGATACTTGATTTTACGGGCAACAAGTTCACCCAATTGATTTCCTAGGCTACAATCACACCTTCTTTCACTTGATTGATTTTCCAGGCTATAATCACACCTTTTCTCGCTCGATTGATTACAAAGAAGCCTATAACTCTGAATAGCACTGGGATCTTGTTGAGATAGTGATAGATAATCAAACCAGAGATGATCTAGTTAGATTCAATGGAAATTTCGGCTAAGTAATAGTAAAAATGTATATAAAGAAATGTGGAAGAAGAAGAGAAATGAAATCAGAAAATTATGAATATATATTCGTTAAAAACATCCCCTATTTATAGTAGAACAACAACCGTGTCCATTCGTAAAAGGTTATGACGAATAGACACTTCTTTTGAAATTCAAATTTTTGAAGTTAACTAACACCATGTCGACAAGGGTCCCTAGGGGTTGTCGACATGCCTAAGGAATTTTTGATAATTTTTTTTTCTTTGAAAATAACTTTTATCTTGTATTAACACTATTTTAAACTTTATAAATATACTTTACTATAGTTAAAATACATAAATAAGTATAGAGAATAATATTTTGATATATATAAAATTTTACTATAATTTCATATTTAAATCTAAGTATAAATATTAAAAGTTAAATATATAATAGTTAAAAGATAGTTTAAAATCAAGGATAATTTGATATTGAAAATAAAGATTATTTTAAGGCTAAAATATTTAAAACCAGGATAGATATTTTTTGGATTTTAAAAAGGAAGATTAAAAAATCATTTTGAAAACAAGATATAATTTTGGTAAAAACATTTGAATAAAAAGTTAGCGGATACAAAACGATGTTCCACTAGATTTTTTGTAGGTTCCATCCTACTTAGGGTTCCATCCCTTTAACAGGCTCGAAGTGGATTCCATTCCATGAATAAAATGGGTTTTAAGATGTTAGTGCTTTTCTAGGAGTTTTAACATAATTCTAGACTCGATACTTGTCTTGTACTATTGAAATCTTGAACTCTTGATATCTTGATACTCATGAGTCTTGAATCTTGATGTCTTCAATCTTGAGTCTCTATACTGTACAGTCTTCATTTTCAGTACCTGCATGTTTATATCCTGCATATACATATATATCTAAACTATAATGTTAGTATTTATATTTTATAACAAGTCCTAAAGTTGTTGTCATCAAAACCATTCTTTTCAAGGACTAACATGTAGGAATGTACTAGACAAGAACCTTTAGGTAACATATCTTAGGAATTCACGGACACTGGTATCACATGATATATCATTTAGAGTGGTATTGAAGTAACTTCATATACTCACCACATATTAAACTTGTACTCATTCACCAACGTTTCGTCCGATCCATTCTCATTCCTTCTTTTTCCCCATCGTAGATGGACAGCGCAGGAGTTGATCAGCCCATTCTTGATACTTGGGGAGTCGAGCTTATCTTTGAAGAATGCTTTTTACCATATTTGCTCTCCATATATTTATCTATCTTGTCAGTCTAGTTTATCTCTTTTGTCAAACTTGGAGTGATATTTTCTATGCACTCTATATTGGATCATGTACTGATCTTCTAAGACTGTGATTTGTATATTTTTTGAGATGGATATTTTTCTATGTTATATGTTTTATTCCATCCGCTGTGAGTTCTGAAAGTGTATTATATATTATAGATTATATCTGTTTGTATTAGTCTCCATGTTGTGGAATGTTATAGACCTCGACAATCCGTATTTCTTGACATGGCGTGAGTTTGAAAGTCACACTAGGCTTTGAATCGGCATATCGGGAGGTATGGGATGTCATTGTTGGTATCAGAGCATAGGTTCAAGGTTCCTTAAGGATTAGGACTATATTGAGAGAACGTAATTGAAAAGTTTTTGAAAAAAATGGATTTGCCAAGAGGTTTTCCAAAAACATTTTCCAAAGTTTTTTCAAAATGAACTTTTAAAGTATATATGTATAAAAGTAAATATTTTTAAAGGCCTTTTCCAAAAGATTTTATACAAACTGTATTCTCTCTTTTTCGTGCCTATGCTATCTTTAATACGTGCTTATGTTGTCTCTCTTGTTCGTGCTTATAGTATCTAGGAAAAGTTTCTAATAGAATCCTTAAAATTCATAGACAGAAGATGAGTAATCTCGTAGGTTTAGGCTTAGGCGATGCAGCCAAGATTCTAGGTCCGAACATTTCGATTTTGTTCTGTCGATATCTCTAGGCGAGGGGATATGCCGAGCTTAATCCCACTAAAGGACCTAGGGGGGACAAGTGCTGCTCCTACCCGCCCACCTACCGCTATAGGCTTTGCTAAGCTATGCAAAGATTTATCAAATCTTGAAGGAAAGCCATACACGAGGATAGAGTCTTATGTGGATTCAAGGCTATGGATCTGCATTTGTGAGAGGATCTTTGGTTTGATGGGTTTGACTAATGAGGAAAGGATGCAGTTGGCTACCTAGTAGCTACAGGGTGAGGCATTGAGCTAGTGGGAGATAGTTGAGGCTGAGACTGATGGAGAGATCGCTTGGGAGGAGTTCCATAGGCGATTTGAGGTGAAGTTTCTTTCTAAGGCAGAGGAAGGTGTGCAGTATGAGAAGTTTATTCACTTAAAACAAGGACATCTGTCTGTTAAGGAGTATGTCAACTAATTCAATGAGCTAGCTATATTTGATAGGGGACTGATTGACATGCCACACAAGAAGGTTCTCAAATTTGCTAAAGGGCAGAGCATACCTCATTAGGACTTAGCTCTAGGTCATATTCTTATGGGTGCTACATATGAGAGTCTAGTTGAGATAGCTTTTCTAAATACTGTCTCCAAGGGTATAGCTAAAGAAGAGGAACCCATGAAGGCTAGAGGGAAAGCATAATAGAACCAGCAAATGGGTGGAGGTGGACCCAAGGGAAAGATAAAGAAGAAGGATATGCACTATAGAAAGTATGGTAGGAAGGGACATTTTCTGAAGGAGTCCAGGGCAGATCTTTCAATGGTTAAGTGCTACAACTGCGATGGATTTGGACATCTGAAGCGAGCTTGCATAGTACCACCAAAAGCTTCTACTCAGGTGGTTCTGGCTTATGCACTAGAGGCAGTCTCTATCTTGAGTGCACAACCAGTGGCAGACAAGGGTAAGAAAGTGGTGATCGAAGGTGTGTTGACTTTTTCTGGTTTATCCATTTGCACTTTATTTGATACTGGGGGTTCACATTCTTTCATTTCTAGTAGACTTGTTGATGACTTACACTTACACACTAGTATAGTCACAGACCATGTAGTTGTGTCCAAGGTTTTAAATCTCGCTCATCTCGACCGAGATCTCGTTTTCAAGCCTGGGCGATTCGAAACAGGCTATTTCGTTTGAATCTCATCTGACCTAAATCTCGGACGATATTTCAATATCTCGTCCGGTATCTCGGACGAAATTTAACATCGAGATATCGGCCGAGTTGTTGAAAAAGAATTTTGAAAAAAATCAACTCTTTTTCCGTATTGGGCTAGCTCATCCTTTACCTTAATTTAAGCCTTCTTAATTGTACTTTTTTTAACCCTTATTTCTTATATAAATCTCATTTAATCTTCATCTCTTATTTTACGGCAGTAACGAGTGTAAGAAGATGATAAAATCTACATCGATTATGGTAAGTATTTCACTTTATGATTTTCATTTAGGTTTCTGATCCAAATTAATTTACACCCGATTCCATTTTTCTTTTTTTGACACTTTCTTGAGTTTTTTTCCTAATCCTATTTTTTTGTGGCTATAAATTTTGGGCTTCACTTATTTAACTTTATGTTCCAAATGGATTCCCATTTTGATTTCATTTAGTCTTTGCTGCTATAATTTTTTTCCTCAAGGCTTATTTTTAAGCAATAAAGGAGTTCTCTTTCATCTATTAATTTCATTTGATGATTACATGTTCATTCATACATCATTTTTTTACTTTTCATATAATATTACTAAATGTTTGAAAATTGTTTGTACTATGTATGCTATTTTCAATGTTTGTTTGAAATATCTATGCTATTAGTTGCTTAATGAGATTTTGTTTGCTAATAATTAAATACTATAATCAAACATAGAATATCTTAATTCTACTTGTAGACTTTTGTATTTAAAGTTATAAAATTAAGATTTCCCTTGCAGCACTATAAATCATCAAAGGTAGAAATGAGACATTATATTGTGTAGGAAAGTTAAGTGAATAATCAAACAAAGTAAAGGTGCATATGTTATAGTTTGTTTCTTGTCTACTTTATCTCATATGATATTATATTGAACATTATTCATGACATCTAGTTATTTGTTTATTTTACATGATACAAGTGATATTTTCCATACTAAATTACTGATGATAAGCGTGTGATATATTCAAGGTAAGTGCATAGTGTTTTCCTTAAGGTAGTGACTAGTATTATAAATTTAGGTGTCTGAAAGCTAATTTTCGACATGACATATACTCCGAGATAACTCCGAAATGAATTTTAGAAACTGAGATGTAAATCCGAGATGGACGACCGAGATGCACTCATCTCGTTCGAGATCTCACCCGATACGAGATAAGCTCTCTAAATTCTTCGAGATGAGACATGACCGAAATCCGAGATTTAAAACCTTGGTTGTGTCAAACCCTATAGGAGGATCGTCCTATTTGTCTATGTATGTTGAGGTTTGAAGTTGTTCATTTTAGGGGTCGAGTTTGATTGTGATGCCTTTGTATTGGAATTCTCTGGGTTTGCGTTGATATTAGGCATGGATTGGATGATTATGTGTGGGGCAATTTTAGACTGTGATAGGAAGGTCCTTAGATTGAGCATGAGTAGTGGATGTAGCATAGAGGTTTATTGCGATCCCTAAGGATCTATTATGTTGAGCTACTTATATTCATTGGACCTATCACATGACGAGCTTAGTGCAGTGCATGTAATCAAAGATTTCCCCATATTTTTTTCTAAGGTTACCGGTCTCCCGCCCCAGAGAGAGATCGAGTTTAAGATCTATCTTGTTGAGAATTCTAGATATGTAGTCTTACTATTAAGGCATGTGGCTCTAAAGGAAAGACGTGAGTTAAACAAGCAAGTTAATGAGTTGTTGGAGAAGGTTTTATCAAGAGGAGAATTTCTAAGTAGAGATTACTAGTCGTCTTTGCCGCTAAGGCGAATGGTTCTTTGAGACTCTACATCGGTTATAGGGAGCTAAATAAACTAACAAAAAAGAATCATTATCCATTGCTCTGTAGAGACAATCTCTTCGATCAGTTGGTTGGAGCTAGAGTATTCTCACAGCTTGACTTGGCTATCGGATTCCATTGGTTGCATGTAGCCAAGGACATTATTCAGAAGATAGCATTTCATACACCCAACGGACTTTATGAGTGGGTAGTCATGCCCTTTGGACTGGCCAATGCACTCGCCTACTTTGCTGATCTGATGAGCCAAGTATTTAGGGGTTGCTTAACAAATTCGTCATGGTATTTGTGAATGATATTCTTGCATACTCGAGGAGTGAGAAGGAGTATGTGTTGCATTTAGGAGAAGTGCTTAATACACTCTGTGCACATAAGCTTAAGGCAAAGTTTTTCGAAGTGCCACTTTTTGAGGGAGGAGGTATGCTTTTTGGGACACATCATCTTAGAAAGTGGCTTAGCAGTTGATCTCAATAAGGTGGCAGCGGTTCAAGAATGGCATGTTCCAAAGAATGCTACAGAGGTGAGAAGATTCCTTAGTTTGCTGGGTTACTGCCGCAAGTTCATTATGAACTTCGTGAAGATTTCTACCCTACCAACTCGTCTTATCAAGAAGAATCTAGTTTTCTCATAGTTAGCAAAGTGTGAAGATGCTTTTATCAAGTTGAAGGAGGCATTAACTAATGCACCAGTTTTGGTGTTACCAAATGGGACAAAGCCATTTATAGTTTATACCGATGCTTGTGGTACAGGGTTAGTTGTGGTATTAATGCAGGAAGGAAGGATGGTGAATTATGCGAGTAGGCAGCTGAAGACCTAGGAGAGGAACTACCCTACACATGATCTTGAGCTGGCAGCCATTGTCTTTGCACACAAGTCGTGCAGACATTGTCTTTTAGGGGAGCGGTTTGAGCTATTTACGGATCACAAGTCCTTGAAATATTTGTTCTCTTAAAAGGACTTGAATTTGAGGCAGTAGAGGTGGATGGATTTTTTGGCATTATATCACTTTGATATCTCTTATACCCTGGGCAAAGGCAATGTGGTGGCGGATGCTTTGAGTAGACAACGTTCAATGTTGAGTTCCTTGTTTTTGGAGTAGAGACATGTGGAGTATATCTCTACCTTTGATTTTTGACCGTCATCAAACATTACCCCAGGATTACTAGCAGCTTTAGATGTTCAGCCTACATTGATGGAGCGTATTGGATCTAGACAGAAGGAGGATAAGGAACAAGTAGATATTATTGAGAGGATTGGTAGAGGAGAATCATCGAGTCATTTGAGGCATTATGTGATAACCCTGATTTTGTGAAGTAATTTCATGATTTAATTTAGTTTGTATTTGTTTGAAATTGCATTGAAAAGATAGAGATAGGAAACTGATTTGCAGATGCATAGTTTAAAAACATGTACATGTGCACAGGACAGTGCACAAACATGCACACAGTTTTCTGTGTGATAAAATAGGCAACAATTAATAAATATGATAGGATAAATAAATTACAAATATATAGGTAGGCAGAAATGATCAAGTCTTGAAAAAAAAAGACTTAGGCCAGAATAGGCATACATGTATTATACATGTGCACTAAACAAATGCTTGCTGAAATAAAAATTAACATTGCATGAAAATGGTATGAGCTTTTGAACAAACACTTTATTCATTTTTAGCAATTCCTTTTTGCTTTAGAAAACAGAAATCATGCAAATAACATGACCGGGGTAATGAGGTATATTTTCTGGAAAAAAATGCCAGGACTACTTACCCATTTTCTCTAAAAAGTAGAATGAGAGGTAGATCATAGTTGGTGGGGTAAAATTGGCATTGAGTAATTTCCTTAAACCCTAGTAGCAGCCAGAGTTTATATAAGAAGACCTGGTGTAGCAAGGTTTTTTTAATTATTATTGCTCTGCCTCATAAAAGAAATATATATATATATATATATATATATATATATATATATATATATAACAGAAGTTAGAAAAGAAATGTGGAACACCAGTCATTAGAGTAGGAAGAAGGCAGAAGATCAAAGGAAAAAAAAGAAAAGCTTAGGAAAAAAGAAAAGGGGATTAAGGTGAGTATCTCATTGGAAATATGGGCAATAAGTCCTGATTATTGAGGCAGCCCAACTAAAATTCATATTTCATTTGTTTACAAGCTAGATTCATTTTTATGATTTAGTAACTTTGACTTGTTTTATGATCTGTTTTATTGGAAACCTCTTTATATTGATTCACTCAGTATGAAAGAGCCATGAATCTAATGTTTAAATAGGGTTTTCTGTGTTATAATATAACTTTGAGGTGAAGCAGTTAATATGGGTTATCTTTATACATTTATTAGTTTAAAACCCAGGATGCTTACTATTGATATATGGTCTAAAAATAGAAAGGATATGGGGCTGCAACATGGTGTGTTTGCTTAAGTCTCATCTTAACAGAAAAGAACTTATATAAAAAGGAAAAATATAGAGGTGCAATGTATACATGTGCCGAGCCTCTACATTTATGAACTATCCAATAAATCTTATGCTTGTGATTTAGTCAGATTTGAAGATCTACATGGATCTGACTGAATCAAAGGTAGAGAGGAAAAAAAACAGAAAATTATCTATGACCATATGTTTGTATTGGGATCCATTGAAGCCCATAGAAAAATAAGAAATCACCTCTATTGTTATGATGAAGTGCTTGTTCATGAAAATATGTCTTGTTAATCTTTGGATGTATGCCTGTGACTGAATGTATTATCCACTGCTTGAAACATGTGATGCAGAGAGGAAATTAACACTAAAGGGTAGTGACACTTAGTAATTTAACTAAGGATTTTGGATCTTAGGGCTACAAGATATAGCTTGGCCTGGTGAACATTGCAAGCTCACACATGATATGTTTATACCCAGGGGCCTGAGTGTGCTGGGTTAACAGAGAAATGTCCCAGGCAGTGTGTGTTTAAAAAGAGAAAGTAGCTAAAGACCATAACATATTTGATATTGAACATTAGAAATAGGTTCATATGAAGGCTTGGGAAAAATCCCTGAAGGCCAGAAAAATCTATGGATGAGGAATGATGATTTAATTGATGATTGTGTTGACTGTTTTAGAATCTTCTATGGATGAATTCTATGTTTGTTTTCTCTGCAATAAATCATTGAATTATGTATCATTTTGTTGTGCATGCCCAGGTTGCACAGAAATGGGTATAAGAGTAATATTGCATTCCTTTATCTATCTTAAATTTATTGGAATATGAAAAAAAACTATATGAAAATTATGTTTCCAATTAGATTACTCATACCAGACCAAGTCTGACCCATGTGTGTTGATGCACTATTGGGTGTCTCATATTTAATGAGGCAGCCCATAGTGATTATGCAGGTAAATAGGCATTTCATTGATCAAGCTTTGGATGGGTTGGCTGCTTAAGGAATTGGATGCAATAGTTACAAATTTACTGAAGTTAAATAGATGTTTATGCCAAATTTATGTTAAGCCATGTTGTTTAAGTTGCTTAGAAAAACCAATGTATTGTTATTTACTGTTTTGTAAGCATTGGACTTAAATAGGTGTTTCATCTGAAACTTATGGATTTTATTTTGAAAATGTTTTACTAAGTAATGAAGTTTTTAGGCTCTTTGATTAATTAATTTATGATGATAGGAAACCTGAGATTGTGAGGATTTATAAACTAAAAGAACAATTAGATACTTGACATGAGAAATTCATGTTTAAGTTAAAGAAAAATCTGGCAGAAAGATTTTGAGTTGCCTTGATAGGATAGAACAAAATAACATGTATTTTGAGAGGAAACAGTTCAAAGTGAATATGGCTAACATAACCATTTCCTTGAGCCTGGGTTAAGCCAGCACTAAAGGTTTTCTAAACTAAACTTTCAGTTATGATGTTACAACCCAAGTACAAGGTAGACTCGGACCTTTTTACTAACAAGAAAAGAAAGAAATTAGGCACATGTAAGAGCACAGGAACATGCACACACACATGCACGGGCAAAAGCCCAGTTCATACAGTAATACAATTATGGGAAATGTATACATAGTGTTAAATCTATGAGTCATGAAATCAATAGTTATGAAGAAATAGACATGACTGGAAAATTTGAAAAATACTTTTGTTGTGTGGAGAATCACTTGAAAATCCCCAAATAGATTCTCTGCTTCCAAACCTCTATAGTGTGACATAAAAAACAGAAAGTATTATATATATATTTTTTCATATATGAAGGTTTAAGATAATTTGAACACAACAATATTTTTATATTGGTTTTAAGATCCTGGTTAGAAGGTGAACCAGAGAATGGTATTCTCTTGACTAGGTGACCACTGGGATTAATTGTAAAAAAAAATTATGAATTTTAGGTAAAAGAAAGTGGGTCATCTCATTTGGTATCAGAGCTATGTTGTTAAATAACATAGCAAAATGTTGTATGAACTTGTTTGCATTGGATGTATGGTGTGTTGACTGCTTTGGATGCCTTGTTTTAATTGATACTTATACTAATAATAATTAGGGGTTTTTAGGCTCAAGGAAAAAGTTGAAAAAAAATTAGTTTTAGGGACAGGAAGTTTTCTTTTTAGGCTGAAGGACACTTTCTTGTGTAAATCACAGAATGATAGTTGTAACTATCATTTTCTATTTACACTAAAATGTGTCCTTCAGACTAAAAAGAAAACTAGTTGTCTCTGAGACTAAATTTTTTTGCAACTTCTTCCTTGTGCCTATTTTCCTGTAATAATTACTAGGATTGGATAGAGATAAATTAAATGAGTTAATATATAGAAAATAAACAAAAATGGACTAACCCAAGTATCATATCCATAGAATCATGGTAAGACCCAAACAACAAGAGGTTGGATCAAGTGAACCACCAATGGTGAATATGCAAGATTTCATGAGCGCTATAAGGGAAGGGGTAGGCAATAGGCAGGAAAATCCACATGAGGAGCTTTCCAAACTACTCAAGACCTTTACTAATCTTGGAGGCAAAATTTTTGATGGAACAGAAGGGATCATGGGAGTTCAAAATTGGCTCAGAATTTTGGACAGGATTTTTACAGATATGCAAGTTGAAGACCAAAAGAAAAGGCAAATAGCATCCAGACAATTGAGAGGAGCAGCTTTGGACTGGTGGGAGGTTATCATAGCTGGAAGACCTGAAGGAGAAGTGACATGGGATCAATTTAAGGCAATGCTAGAAGGTAGATTTGTCCCAGCATCAGCCAAGGAATCTTTGCTAGAAGAATTTATTAAATTAAGGCAAGGGGCTATGAGTGTTACTGAGTATACATAGAAGTTTGAATCACTAGCCAAGTATGGTGCAGTACTTATCACAACTCAAGAAGCTAAAAATGGCAGATACATTCAAGGACTGAATGCCAGCCTTAGTAGAGCTATGCTGCCATATAAGGACAAGACATTTGATCAAGTTTTGGATCTGACTCTGAGCTTTGAAAAGCATGTTAAAGCCAGAGAAATTTTTAGAGCATTCAAGAATAATCAAAATAAGAAAGGGAAGGGTAAGTTTCATCCTTATGATAAAAAGAAAACAGATGTAGCTTCCACCAAGAAACCAGAAGAAGCCAAGACTGCTGAAGTTAAGAAGAAGATCACTTGTTACAACTGTGGCCAAGAGGGGCATATGAAGAATAGGTGCACCAATCCCAGACCAACATCCTTCAAGTGTCACCAGTGTGGAAAGGAGGGTCACATAAGGAGGAACTGTCCAGATTTTAAGCAAGGAAAAGTAGGAACCTTGGAAGGGAAAGGTAAAGCAACTGAGGGACCAAATGTTGAGAACCATGGCCAAGTTGAAGGTACTTTGCTCATTCACTCAATACCTTTTGTAGTAGTGTATGATACTGGGGCTACACACTCCTTGATTTCCCATGATATTGTACAACAACTAAAATTGAATTGCATGATTGTTGATAAGCCATTTCTTATTAGAAGTCCTTTAGGTAGTTCCTGTGTTTTGGGTATGATGTGTATGCAACTGGGATTAAATATAGGGGGATGTGTGTTTAGTGCAGACCTATATGTATTGCAATACCCGGGCATAGGAGTTATTTTAGGAGTTGATTGGTTGAGGAAATATAAGGCTATTATAAATATGGAAACATCTACCATATCACTGAAAATTTCTGATGGAAAAAGGGTAGTTGTTCTGTGTGAGGCAAACAAGAGCAGAAATATAGCTACTCTTGTTACTTTGTCTAGTGAGAAGCCCATGCCCACATTAGAAGAAATCTCTATAGTAAATAAATATACTGATGTGTTTGGTGAGGTTAGGGGAGTTCCAAACCATAGGCCAGTAGAGTTTTCAATTAAACTAATTCCAGAGGCTAGCCCAGTAGTTAAGAGGCCAACTAGAATGGGGCCTAAGGAATTGATAGAGCTGAAAAAGCAACTGGTCGAACTAGAAGAAAAAGGCTTCATTAGACCCAGTAGCTCATCATGGGGAGCACCAGTGGTTTTTGTTAAGAAACAAGATGGATCTCTCAGATTATGTATTGATTATATGGAGTTAAATAAAATCACAGTTAAAAACAAATACCCCTTACCAAGAATTGATGATCTCTTTGATCAATTGAGTGGTGCAAAAATATACTCTAGACTTGATTTAGCTTCAGGATTCCATCAAATGAAAGTAGAAGAGGAAAGCATTAAATACACAGCTTTCAACACTAGATATGGACTTTATGAATTTTTAGTAATGCCATTTGGTTTGACAAATGCTCCCTCTTACTTTGTTGATTTGATGAATAGAATTTTTAGAAAATACCTGGATAAATTTGTATTGATATTTATTGATGATATACTAATTTATTCTAAGTCAGTTGAGGAGCATGAGAATCATTTTCATATAGTACTTCATAAACCGAGGCAAGAAAATTTGAAGGCAAAATTTTCAAAATGCACTTTTTGGCAAAATGAAGTAAATTTTTTAGGACATGTGGTATCAAAAGAAGGTATATTTGTAGATCCCAATAAAGTAATTGCAGTTCAAGCTTGGAAAAGGCCTACTAATGTCACAGAGGTTAGGTCATTTATGGGAATGGCTGGGTACTACAGAAGGTTTATAAAAGATTTTTCAAAGATTTCAATCCCATTAACCAGATTGACTAGGATGAATCAGGTATTTGCTTGGACTGAGGAATGTGAGAAAGCTTTTGGGAGGTTAAAAGAAGCACTGATACAAGCTCCAATACTGAAAGTACTTGAAGGGAATGAAAATTTAGTGATATATACTGATGCAAGTGGACAAGGGCTTGGGGCAGTATTGATGCAACAACACCAAGTGATAGCTTATGCCTCTAGACAGTTGAAACCCAGTGAGGTAAGGTATGCTACACATGACCTTGAATTGGCTGCTATAGTGTATGCTCTTAAATTATGGAGACACTATTTGTTGGGGGCAAGGTTTGAAGTTTACACTGACCATAAGTCACTTAAATATTTGTTTTCACAAAAAGAATTAAACATGAGGCAGCAAAGGTGGATTGAACTCCTAGCTTCATATGATTTTGAAATATTGTACCCCTGGCAAAGCTAATAAAGTAGCAGATGCTTTAACTAGACGACATGCTAATGTAGCTAGGTTAATGATAGAAGAGTTTAACACTTTATCACTATTGATTGACTCAGAGGTAGAAAGTGAAAGTGTAGAAAATATGAGTATATGCAATGAGAATGTAGAAATTGGAAAGTTAAGTTTTGTTACTTTGGGGTCAGAATTAAAGAATAAAGTTGTAAAATTACAAGATCAAGATCCATTTTTATTTGAGAAGAAAACTCAGATATTAAATGGAGAAGCAGTGGAAGGCTTTCTGTTGAATAAACAAGGCCATTTGGAGAAAAGAAAACGAATATGTGTCCCTGCTATTGATGAGTTGAAGCAAGAAATCTTAGATGCTTATCACAAAAACAAATATACCATACACCCAGGAAGCATATGAATGTATCACAACCTTAAAAGAGATTATTGGTGGAGTGGTATGAAGAGTGCAGTGGCATCTTTTGTGTCTAAGTGCATGGTTTGTCAACAGATAAAGGCTGAATATCAAAAACCCTCCGGCATGCTTCAACCTTTACCAATACCACAGTGGGAATGGGAAGACATATCAATGGATTTCATTGATGGTTTGCCTAGAACTAGGAGGGAAAATGATAGTATTTGGGTTGTAGTTGATAGGCTAACCAAATCAGCCCATTTTATACCTGTGAAGTCAGAAAGAAATGCATGCACATTAGCTCAGTTATTTATTAAGGAAATAATCAGACTACATGGAATACCAAAGACTATAGTAAGTGATAGAGACACCATCTTCACTTCAAAATTTTGGCAAAGTTTTCACAAGGCAATGGGGACTGATTTATGCTTGAGCACAGCATATCACCCTCAATCGGATGGCCAAACAGAAATTGTAAATAAATTGCTTGAAGACATGTTAAGAGCATGTGTATTGGATTAGGGAGGTAGCTGGGAGGATTATATATATCTAGCTGAATTTGCATACAATAACACCCATCACAGTAGCATAGGCATGGCTCCCTTTGAAGCTCTTTATGGAAGGCCATGTTTATCACCCTCAAGTTGGCATGAATCTGGAGAAAAGGTGGTCTTAGGACCAGAAAATTTAAAAGAAACTTCTGAAAAGATAGCTTTGATTAGAAAAAGAATTGCTTCTGTCCAAGATAGGCAAAAGAAATATGAAGATCAAAAGAGAAAGGAAGTACATTATGATGTTGGGGATTTTGTATTTATTAGATATCACCCATGAAAAAGGTTCTAAGGTTTGGGAAACAAGGAAAGTTGATTCCTAGATATATAGGGCCATATAAAGTTTTAGAAAGAATAGGAACTGTGGCCTACAGGTTAGAATTGCCAGAGGAAATGAGAGCAATGCATGATGTTTTTCATGTATCACAGTTAAGAAGATGGGTTCATGACAAGGAAACAATTCTAAAATCTCATAAGGATGTACCGATTGATTCTAGATTGGTGTATGAAAAGGAGCCAGTGGGCATAGTTGCCAGAGAAATCAAGAAATTAAGGAGCTAAGAAATAAAATTAGTGAAAGTGCAATGGAGTCTTGACCCAAATGATTGCACATGGGAGGTGGAAGATAAAATCAGAATTGATTATCCACAACTGTTTGATTGAATGAAAGGTAAATTTATATATATATACTGATAAATGTTTTGATTGAATTGCATTGTGATTTTTTTTTGGTTGTTTTGATACACCTAGAGTTTAATTAAATGATTGATTTGAGAATGATTTGAGATCAGAAATTGATTTTCTGAAGTAATGATACTTAAGTTAAGTATGAAAGAATTGTGGGACACAATTCCTAAAAGGAGGGGTATATGTGATAACCCTGATTTTGTGAAGTAATTTCATGATTTAATTTAGTTTGTATTTGTTTGAAATTGCATTGAAAAGATAGAGATAGGAAACTGATTTGCAGATGCATAGTTTAAAAACATGTACATGTGCACAGGACAGTGCACAAACATGAACACAGTTTTCTGTGTGATAAAATAGGCAACAATTAATAAATATGATAGGATAAATAAATTACAAATATATAGGTAGGCAGAAATGATCAAGTCTTGAAAAAAAAAGACTTAGGCCAGTATTATACATGTGCACCAAACAAATGCTTGCTGAAATAAAAATTAACATTGCATGAAAATGGTATGAGCTTTTGAACAAACACTTTATTCATTTTTAGCAATTCCTTTTTGCTTTAGAAAACTGAAATCATGCAAATAACATGACCGGGGTAATGAGGTATATTTTCTGGAAAAAAATGCCAGGACTACTTACCCATTTTCTCTAAAAAGTAGAATGAGAGGTAGATCATAGTTGGTGGGGTAAAATTGGCATTGGGTAATTTCCTTAAACCCTAGTAGCAGCCAGAGTTTATATAAGAAGACCTGGTGTAGCAAGGTTTTTTTTAATTATTATTGCTCTGCCTCATAAAAGAAAAATATATATATATAACAGAAGTTAGAAAAGAAATGTGGAACACCAGTCATTAGAGTAGGAAGAAGGCAGAAGATCAAAGGAAGAAAAAGAAAAGCTTAGGAAAAAAGAAAAGGGGATTAAGGTGAGTAATCTCACTGGAAATATGGGCAATAAGTCCTGATTATTGAGGCAGCCCAACTAAAATTCATATTTCATTTGTTTGCAAGCTAGATTCATTTTTATGATTTAGTAACTTTGACTTGTTTTATGATCTGTTTTAATGGAAACCTCTTTATATTGATTCACTCAGTATGAAAGAGCCATGAATCTAATGTTTAAATAGGTTTTTCTGTGTTATAATATAACTTTGAGGTGAAGCAGTTAATATAGGTTTTCTTTATACATTTATTAGTTTAAAACCCAGGATGCTTAATATGGATATATGGTCTAAAAATGAGAAAGGATATGGGGCTGCAACATGGTGTGTTTGCTTAAGTCTCATCTTAACAGAAAAGAACTTATACAAAAAGGAAAAATATAGAGGTGCAATGTATACATGTGCTGAGCCTCTACATTTATGAACTATCCAATAAATCTTATGCTTGTGATTTAGTCAGATTTGAAGATCTACATGGATCTGACTAAATTAGAGGTAGAGAGGAAAAAAAACAAACAAACAGAAAATTATCTATGACCATATGTTTGTATTAGGATCCATTGAAGCCCATAGAAAAATAAGAAATCACCTCTATTGTTATGATGAAGTGCTTGTTCATGAAAATATGTCTTGTTAATCTTTGGATGTATGCTTGTGACTGAATGTATTATCCACTGCTTGAAACATGTGATGCAAAGAGGAAATTAACACTAAAGGGTAGTGACACTTAGTAATTTAACTAAGGATTTTGGATCATAGGGCTACAAGATATAGCTTGGCCTGGTGAACATTGCAAGCTCACACATGATATGTTTATACCCAAGGGCCTGAGTGTGCTGGGTTAACAGAGAAATGTTCCAGGCAGTGTGTGTTTAAAAAGAGAAAGTAGCTAAAGACCATAACATATTTGATATTGAACATTAGAAATAGGTTCATATGAAGGCTTGGGAAAAATCCCTGAAGGCCAGAAAAATCTATGGATGAGGAATGATGATTTAATTGATGATTGTGTTGACTGTTTTAGGATCTTCTATGGATGAATTCTATGTTTGTTTTCTCTGCAATAAATCATTGAATTATGTATCATTTTGTTGTGCATGCCCAGGTTGCACAGAAATGGGTATAAGAGTAATATTGCATTCCTTTATCTATCTTAAATTTATTGGAATATGAAAAAAAACTATATGAAAATTATGTTTCCAATTAGATTACTCATACCAGACCAAGTCTGACCCATGTGTGTTGATGCACTATTGGGTGTCTCATATTTAATGAGGCAGCCCATAGTGATTATGCAGGTAAATAGGCATTTCATTGATCAAGCTTTGGATGGGTTGGCTGCTTAAGGAATTGGATGCAATAGTTACAAATTTACTGAAGTTAAATAGATGTTTATGCCAAATTTATGTTAAGCCATGTTGTTTAAGTTGCTTAGAAAAAACAATGTATTGTTATTTACTGTTTTGTAAGCATTGGACTTAAATAGGTGTTTCATCTGAAACTTATGGATTTTATTTTGAAAATGTTTTACTAAGTAATGAAGTTTTTAGGCTCTTTGATTAATTAATTTATGATGATAGGAAACCTGAGATTGTGAGGATTTATAAACTAAAAGAACAACTAGATACTTGACATGAGAAATTCATGTTTAAGTTAAAGAAAAATCTGGCAGAAAGATTTTGAGTTGCCTTGATAGGATAGAACAAAATAACATGTATTTTGAGAGGAAACAGTTCAAAGTGAATATGGCTAACATAACCATTTCCTTGAGCCTGGGTTAAGCCAGCACTAAAGGTTTTCTAAACTAAACTTTCAGTTATGATGTTACAACCCAAGTACAAGGTAGACTCGGACCTTTTTACTAACAAGAAAAGAAAGAAATTAGGCACATGTAAGAGCACAGGAACATGCACACACACACACATGCATGGGCAAAAGCCCAGTTCATACAGTAATACAATTATGGGAAATGCATACATAGTGTTTAATCTATGAGTCATGAAATCAATAGTTATGAAGAAATAGACATGACTGGAAAATTTGAAAAATACTTTTGCTATGTGGAGAATCACTTGAAAATCCCCAAATAGATTCTATGCTTCCAAACCTCTATACTCTGACATAAAAAACAGAAAGTATTATATATATATATATATATATATATTCATATATGAAGGTTTAAGATAATTTGAACACAACAATATTTTTATATTGGTTTTAAGAGCCTGGTTAGAAGGTGAACCAGAGAATGGTATTCTCTTGACTAGGTGACCACTGGGATTAATTGTAAAAAAAATTCTGAATTTTAGGTAAAAGAAAGTGGGTCATCTCACGTTATGCCATTGACTCGAGAGGATGGTTATGGAGGGATGATAGGCTTTGTGTTCCACACAATATGGATTTGATTGATGCGATGTTAGCTGAGTCACCATTCTAAGGCGACCATTCATCCCGGTGGTGACAAGATGTATCACGACATGGAGCGAGTCTTTTATTAGCCTAGTATGAAAAAGCAAGTAAAAGAGTAGGTAGCTAGATGTATGACTTGCCAAAGGGTGAAGGTAGAGTAGAAGAAGCCAGGAGGATTGTTGCAGCCATTAGATATTCCTCAGTGAGAGTGGGAGAGAATTTCCATGGACTTTGTAAATGGTATACCTAGAAGTATGAAATCAAATAAAAGCATTTGGGTCATAGTCGATTGATTAACCAAATGCGCTCATTTCATACCAGTGAGGGGTGCTAGGATGGCGGCATCATCGGTGGCTCTGTATGTAAGAGAGGTCGTTAGGTTACATGGAGTTCCAATTAGCATAGTTAGCAACCGAGATCTGCTTTTTATTAGTGAGTTCTGGAGCAGTCTACATGTGGCTTTGGGAACTAAGTTTAGCTTGAGAACTACATTTCATCCTTAGACGAACGGATAGACGGAGAGAGTGAATCGGGTTTTGAAGGACTTGCTATGGATGTGCATTTTGGATATTGGAGGTTCTTGGGAGATCACATGCCATTGGTGGAGTTTACCTACAACTATAGTTATCAAGCTAGCATTGGAATGGCACCTTCCAAGACATTATATGGTAGACCCTATAGATCACCGTCGTGTTGGTGGGATACAATGGATAGGATTATTCTTGGGCCAGATATGGCAAGGGAGACATCGATGAAGGTGGACATGATCCGTAGTAGAATGAAGACCGCTCAGGATAGACAAAAATCTTATGCTGACAGGAGAAGCACAGAATTAGAGTTCGCAGTGGGAAACATGGTGCTTGTGAAGGTTTCATCCCTTAGGCATGTGATAAGATTGGTAGTTTGGGGAAGCTAGCACCAAGATTTGTAGGACCCTTCCCACTAGTTGCTAGGGTAGGGAAGTTGGCGTATAGGGTAGAGCTTCTAGAGAAACCAGTGGGGGTACATGATGTTTTCTATTTGTCACACTTGCGAAAGTGCTTAAATGATACAACTACCGTAGTCAAGCCGAGTCAGTTGGAGGAGGTTGAGGTAGAGTCAGGGTCAGTTGTTCGTCGTTCACCCACTTATATTCTAGAACATGGTACAAAGCGACTCCGCAACAAAGAGATCAAACTTGTTAAAGTTTAATAGTGAGACGATCTAGCAAAGAGTACATAGGAGCCCGAGGAGAAGATCCGTGCTACCCACCTACAACACTTCTTTGACACGTCCTAATTTATAAGTTCTTATAAATATAGGTCACCTATGTGTAGGACTTAGGTGGTATACCCTTTAGGTAGAGACCATTGGTTGGTAGGAATGGTTGTAAACATGTCGGTAGGACATGTTATGGATGACGGATGCCAATAGATGTATATGGATGCATTGTTCGCATTGTACTCTTTTACACGTTAGGATAGTATATCCTCTAGGTACTGCAATGCACACTTATATATAGTTGCATGTTATTTCTTAATTATTGTTGTGCTAGTGGATGTTAGGCATATTGATGTTGCATATGAGTTGTATGATTGCGCATACATATAGAATTGCAAGTAAATATTTACTTAGGATATTGCATACATTTGAATGCATGACATGAGAATTTGCATAACAAGAGATCGACTGAATCAATAGACCGCCTACTTTTGCATTAGTATATGTTCACATGCATTCCGCATTGCACATATATGTACACGATGCATTAGAAATTTCCAACGATAATGATTACACATGGATGATGGATGAGTAGATGATTGTACATATTAGTTGTTGTGTATATAAGTTACATTTTTACGTCCTTTGAGATTTTAGGGATGAAATACGTTTAAGTGGGGAGAATGTAACACCCTTTTAAATTTGATAGGATTTAATAAAAAAATTAAATTAAATTAAAATAAGGACTTAAAAGAAAATTTTCAAAGACGTCTGAATTTGTCTACGAAACTTGCAACATTGCGCTTGTAGCAATTTTATGGATGATTTTCATACAAAACACTTCGTAATCCGAGTTACTATGGAGAAATTACGGACGTTAGATTGAATTAGAAATTTAAAAATTTATAAGGCCACTGGTCCACCCATTAGGGTTCAAGCTCGACCGATAGCGGTCGACCTAGGTCGATGAACGGTCGACCCGAATGCATGTAAAATCGAGTGTTGTCGATTTTCAGAGATGAGATGAATGAACAAGATTGTTTGCTTGCAACTGAAGGCAGTGATGTGCGAACCAGATGCTATGAAAATATTTCCTAAGCTAATGTAATGGCACAAACTAAAACCTTATCCCTATAAATACCATACGAATGAAATCCTAATTCTCAACTAAAAGTTTATATTAACTAAACTCCGCCAAAATTTTATCTAACCCTAAATCCTAAAAATTTCTAAAAATCAATTCAACCTAGAAGACTAGAAGAAACTATATCTAGGTGGATCAAGGCGAGTCAAGGCAGACCTACCGATTTGGAGGGACGATTCTCAAGCGTAAGGATTAGGAAGAGCTTAGGCTTGAGGTGAGTGCGCACAATTTATATAAGTTGATTATTGTATTTAGTTTAAACTATTTTAATTGATTAGGATGTTAGAAAACCTTAAATTGAAAATGCTAAACCCAAATTGAATATGCTAAACCCTAGATTTGAATATGAAACCTTAGAATTTGAATTACAGTAAGTTGCTAATGTAATTACTTGTCTAAACACTTATTCTATCATCAAATTTGCAAACCCTAAATTTATGAACCCTAAATTGAATTGCAATTTGATATAACCAGTCACTTAGCGAATTAGAGTTAATTAAATATTGTCAAATGACATGAATCAACTGTATAAAGAATCGACATAAGAAAAATCACAGAACCCTAATTTTATTTGGCGACAAGTCGACCTGGAAACCCTAGTTGTTAATTGCAACACAAGCGGTTATATTATATAAGCAGGTAGTTGTACATGAGCAGGTACGGAATATAAAAGCATGGAACAGTAAATGGAGAAAAGATTACAAAACGAAAAGGATCTTTCATTACTTCAGCTTTTATATACAAAGAATGTGGGGGTCGCTCCCGCACAAAAATGACCTTTGTACAACAAAATGGAAAGCAAAAGATATAACCAAAAGACCCCTCTCGCCCGCAAGTCTCAGCAATCTCTAACTTGTTCTTCTCTCTTGCTACCATTGCCACTTGAACTATAAGGTGGCCTCTTATGCTTCCGTCCGCCTTTGGATTTACCTACTTCAGCAGTGCCACCTTTGGATTGGATACTCTTCCCTTCAGTTATAGTAAGAGGATCGTCGGATTTCCCGACAGGAGCAATAGTGGATTTGATCTTGAGGGGCTTTAGCTTGATTGATGGAAGTTTAGCGGAGGGGCTTGTTAGTACAGAGCTGACATATTTTTTAGTTTTAGGCTCGGTCTTGATCTTGACTTTGGAAAGGTCAATTTTCAATCTCTTCGCCATGACAATCTGATCGGTTGGATCTATAGCCATAGTGATAACAACTTCTTTCTCCAGGGACAAGAACACCTCCTTCAGGTTTTCCAATGCAGCCATCTTCTTAGAATCAGGCCCTGGGCCATAACTTCAAGGAGGAGTAGAAGTGATAAGTTCTTTGGAGATGAAAGTCGATGCAGTGAAGATTATTGTAGAACACAGGCCTTGAGTGGCCAGCTGTTGGAGGAGGAAGATGCAGATATCCTACAAGTTGACAAACAAAAATGTAAAGGTTTAAGATGGTTCTAGGAGAGAGCTAGATTTTCTCAAAACCCAGAAAAACAAAGGATATACCTTCACCCAGAGCTGATTCAAAAGTAGAAGATTTAGGAATTTCATGTTCTTTAGGTAACTGCTAGATTGGTTGATCGAAGGAGGGAGGAATATAGAGTTCAATGGAAGTAGTCGCTGCAGATGATGGGTTGGTTTGGGTGGCTATAGAGCTAGCCCCCTTGGTTATAAGAATATATGTCAAAGCTCTTAGGATTTTGGAGTTGGTGTTTCTACTCGGCCCCGATGCACTCGGGCTAACGAAGGCTTCGACTTCAGCAACAGCAGTGGCAGAATCTTCCTTAGCGAGGAGAGCCTTTCCCTCCTTAAGTTTTGCTATATTATCTTCATCGAGTTACTTGGTATCAACTATTCTTCAATGAGTCCTTTAGCGGCTGCTTCCGAGTAGTGCAGCACTTCCTCCCAAGCGTCGGCAAGGGTGACAACATATGTACTAATGTAATGCCCCTGAATTTTAGCTAACATTATTCGGGATATTTAATAGGATAAATTAAATAGAATAATGTGAATAATTAGGGAGATGAGATTAATAAATCTAATGGTTGTGTCTTAATGAATGAACTAAAATAAGACTTAACTAAATTTAAAAGGAGGAATTTCTTAAGGGGTAAACTTGGAAATGGAGTTGCATTTCTTTGTATATATCTCTTCCTCCACCTAAATAAACTTCCACTTTCTCATTCTTAACTCCTACATATTTCAGCCGGCCATTAAAAACCTCCAGGAAGAGTTGAAATTGAAGAATAAGCTAAGGAATTAAAGTTAGGAAATTATCTCATTCTCCAATCAACTAATCAAGGTGAATAATCATGTTTATCATCTCATTTTTCTATGTTTGGATCAGTTATGGGTTATACCTGATTCATGTTTGTGATTTTAGTTAGGATATAACCATTTAAACCTTTGTTTGGATAAGACATAGGTGTTTTTAAATGTTAATGGGTTAATTAACATGTTTTATTTCGGTTTTGGTTAAATTCTGAATTATATTGATCTTCATATGCTTTGAAATTTTAATTTGTTAAAATATAAGACTGAAATGATTTTTAGTGATTTTTGGTGATTTTTGGGGATTTTTCCTTTGTGGTTAACTAAGGTAATTAAATTATTTATGCCCACGGGCTAAACTGAAAAATTGCTTCCGCATTGGTCAAAGCCGGAGGGAAATTGCTTTCAAAAAATTGATTTGGGGAAGAAGTATAGTGTTTTGAGAAAAAGATTGACTAATTTATACTTTTTACTATTTTGAAGTACAGGAGAAGGCTCCTCAGCCAATCAAAATTAAATGAGCAAGATAAAACATCACTTCAGTAGGCCCAGTTCTGCCTTCGACTCCAACAAGCCCGCTTTTACCGTTTTGACAAAGTCGAAAGGTACCTTTCTCCTAAGACGGAAGGTAAACAATTACCCTCCGCCTAAGTCGAAAGGTAGGCACAGTGTCGAAGGGGAGAGGGGTGAAGGGATGGGGAGGCTGCTTCCTTTGCTTTCGAATAGAAACATAATTGCTTTCGAATAAGTTGAAGGGGGATCCGTCGACTCTATCATTTTACAAAAGACTAAAAATTTTATGTATTCAAGAAGGGCTTACAAAGGGGATCTTCGAAAGCTTAAACCTTCAAGAATATTATTTTAAAATGTTTTCTAAAAAGGTGTTTTAATACCTTTCGAAAAAGTCAAAGGGTTAACCTTCCGACATGGTCGGAAGTATACTTTGGAAGGGTTGGTTCCAACACCAACACTTCATTGTTTTTGAATGATTTCGAAAGGTTTGATTTCGAAAGGGTTTGGTTTCGAAAGTTTTGATTTCGAAAGGTTTGATTTCGAAAGGTTTGATTTCGAAAGGTTTTGATTTCGAAAGGATTGATTTCGAAAGGTTTGATTTCGAATTGTTTTCATTTCGAAAGGTTTGATTTCGAAAGGTTTGATTTCGAAAGGTTTGATTTCGAAAGGTTTTGATTTCGGAAGATTTAATTTCGAAAGGCCTGATTTCGAAAGGTTTGATTTTGAAAGGTTTTGATTTCGGAAGATTTGATTTCGAAAGGTTTGATTCTGAAAGGTTTTGATTTCGAAAGGTCTTGAAGGGGTTACCTTCAATGATTGCGAAAGGTATGATTTTGTGATGCTTTCAAAAGAAAGGTTTCTGAAGGGGCTAACTTTGGATGTTTATTTTCTTTCGAATGGGACTTCATTCGAAGGGTTTTAAAGGGCTGTTTTTAGGCATTTTTCTTGAGTAAAGTTTTGCTAATTTGAAGGGGCTACTTCAAAGGGTTATAGCATAAAATACTTATCTTTGTTTGAATATATAAGAGGGATCCTTATTTAAATTGAATGTTATAAAACCTTGGGAACACCGGGGTGGGTTTAATGTTTTCGTTACATAGTTTGGGGATACAAACAGAAATATGCTTTCGAAAATATACATTGGAGCTATCAATGTGTTTTTATTTAATTTAACCTAATTGGGGCTACCAATAGGAATGGGTTAAATAGGTGGTATACCTGGGGAAAATAATTAATCATGGGGATCATGAATTTTTATAAATAATCATGGGGATCATGATATTTTAATTGGCCAAGTGATGGGTTCTTAGTTAACCTAGGAAAACCATGGAATGTGCGGTGGATAGCCCACATCAAATTTCTAAAGTAAAGAATGTTTTGCCAGAGGTGGTTAGCCTTGGGATTTGGCACCCAAGGGTTCATAAAACAATGTACGATGTATAATCTCCATTTATTTTAAAGGGATTTGAGATGGATAGTCCTATTAAAGTTTTGATGGATAGTCATTTTAAAGATTTTAGACGGGAACTCTAATAAATTGATTTTAGATGGGAAATCTAATATATTGCTTTTAGATGGGATATCTAATAAACGGGTGGATGAGATATCCAATGCATATGATTTATGGCTTTATTTCATATTATATTAAGACTAATCATTTTGGATGCAGAGGCATAGTAAATGATTTGCATGTTTTATTTTGGATACTAGTGAGGGGAAAACCCGTTCCGCTAAGCGGCGTAGTCTCACTAGATATCTATTTATGATAAGAGATGATAGGGGATTATTCATACCAGACTTATTGTCTGATTCGAAGTTTGTGTTTCTCCACAAACTCTCGGGTACTCAAAATTAATTTGAGTAGTCTGAGAGTGGGAGACTTTCTGGTTTTTGGACGAATAAGCTTCCGGAGACATGCAGGAGAAAGTATTAACTATATAGGAGCTAATTTGTTTATTCCGCTATGATGTACTAAGAACTGTAAAGTTCATATTTATTAGTTCTCTGATCAACATAAGGGGACATCTCATATGTCGCTCTTATCGTATTTTGTACATGAATATGTGATCTGAACGTGGTTAACGTCTAGGATTATGTAATTAAATCTTAAATTGAAATTCATAAGAAATGAAAAATTCTGTTTTGTTGAAGTTTAAAATTTTTCATATTCTTGTGTTTCTGTGTTGCCAATAGTTTCAAGATTCTGATTTCGGTCACTCAGAAATAACACCTACGGATGACTGCAGCATCCGTAGCAGTTAGTTTTGAGCCTCCGGAAGCGGGATGTTACAAGTTGGTATCAGAGCATGGTTTATGTACTTAAAAGAAATTTAAACCTTAAAAGATTTATAAAGCATAATTTAATGAATCTAAAAATATGGTTGGGCTTAGGTAAGCGCTATAGTAACGTATATGTACTTTCCTATAAATACCTAAGTATGTATTCCCCACTCTCTTAGACCGTTCTTCTGTATCTTACCAAGATTGGATTTCAGGTAGTAGGGAAGTAAGATATGGAGGCAAGAAACGGAAGAGTGAATCAAGGTGGAAGACGCACCACAACAAGTGGAAATGTTCGACCCAATACCAGGAGCAACCAGGGTCGACAAGCAAATGTAAACCCAAATGCAAATGCTAATGTTGGTGCCGAGATTCCGCCGGTTGATATGTGGATAATGTATTAGTTCTTCGTGAATATGATGCAAGCTGAAGCAGCTGCAGGAGTTGCTGTAGGGAATGATGGAGGAGCTAATCCGGTAGCCCCAGTTGGCAATAATTATGCCAAGCTGAGCAGGGATTACGCTGGTCTTGGAGGGAAGCCTTTTCTGGGAACCAAGGATGCAGTAGGAGTGGAGAACTGGCTATTGCATTGTGAGTGGATATTTGCATATCTCGGCTTGACAGATATGTAGAAGAGAAGACCTGCTTCAAGGAAATTGCAGGGAGCATCATTATTTTGGTGAAACGGAGTTACCATAGGTGAGCCAGAGGAAGACCTGACTTGGGCTGAATTTCGAAGGAGGTTCGAAGAAAGATTTCTATCATAGGTTGCCAAGTCAGCATTCCTCAGGAAATTTGCAGATTTAGTCCAGGGGGATAGATCGGTGATTGAGTATGCTACGGAGCTTGATGAGCTATCCCGTTACAGATATGCTACTGTGGATACTGTCATTCAGAGGAATGATAAGTTTATCAGGGGGTTGAATCCTGAGATCGCCAGAGCAACCATGCCAAACCTTTGGGATCCATGTCATATTGTTGTTGAGATGGCTATTTGGAATGAAGAGATGCTTTCTACTTTTGGAAAAGGGAAACTGGTTGAGGTTTAGAATTTTCAGGGTAAGAAGCGGAAGTTCTTCAAGAAGAAAGATGCCCAGTCGGGGGTAACGGCTTAGAAGAGCAAGCTTGATATTGTTTGTTACAAGTGTGACAAGAAGGGGCACTATGCTAATGAGTGTCGATCGGGTGATGGAAGAGCAGTTGTAGTGAAGCCGAATGTGAAGTGCTACAACTGTGGCCAAATGGGGCATTACAAGGACAAGTGTCCCGAGGCTGCTAAGGTTGGAAAGGGAAAGGTCTTTGTGTTGGAACCATCATCCTCAAAACCAACGGCTGCTGAGAATGGAAAAGCTATGATGGAAGGTATGCTTATGATTCATAGTACTCCGGTTAGGATACTATTTGATATCGGTGCATCGCACTTATTTATATCTCAGTATTTGGTAGATTGCTTATGTTTGGAACCTTTATACCTTATTACTCCTTTAAGGGTTGCGAATCCTATAGGAGGGTATGCAACTCTGGGAACGAGATATGACAAGTTAGAACTTGATTTGTTAGGTCATATGTTTGCATGCAGTCTATATGTTTTGGATTTCGTGGATTTCGGGATCATATTGGGTATGGATTGGTTAGATAAATATGATGCTAGGATATTTTTCCAGGAGGGGGAAATATCATTGAAACACCCTAATAGCCATAACCGAGTTATTTACTCAGTAAGGAGTTCGAACGAAAATGCTTATGTGTTAGCACCAAAATTGGTCACTAACACCCTAGAATAGATTTGTGTAGAGAGACTAATAAAGATAGTAAATTAAAACAGAGGAATATCACAGTAGAATGCAAAAACAGCATAAACAAGAACATCAGAATTATAGTGGTTCGGCGTAACTGCCTACGTCCACTTTGAATGTAATCTTTATTGATTTTCCAAATACTTGAATATAGATACAATCTGTAAAAAAAACAGCTTGAATACAAGTTTTAGTAGAAAGAAAGTGAGTGCAGAAAATGGTAGAGTCTCTCCGAAGTTCTCCCCAAGGAAAGGTCCCTCAAACTGGACCCCTGCCTCTCTATTTATAGACGAAGATAGGCCGGTTCCCCTGTCCAGGCCCATGACTAAGATGGTTCGTCCCATAGCTGAGTAGTTAGGTGGACCGAACCAAGCACCCCGATCCACCATGACCGACCCCCTTTTGCTAATTTGGGATCCTCTGAACGTCGACTCAAAGTAGCTCCTATGTATGCTCGAAGTAATCTAGACCACGACCTGAAGTAATTCATGCTCATGCTCGTGTTGATCCATTCTTAAAACCAAGTCAAGCGAACCGATCCCCATGTGACTGAACCACATTTGATCGAACCACTAGGGCCGATCCCATCACAATCATTGATCATAACCGACCCACCTATGCCAATTCTCCTTGGCCGAACCACCTTGACCGACCCACCAAGGCCGTTCCACCTAGGCCGACCCAATATGGCCGACCTACCTCTACCTATCTTCCTCGACCGAATAACACATGTCGATTCACCAATGCTGAATCACCATGGCCGAACCACATCTGACTGAACCACCATGGCCGATCCCAATATGATCTTTTTTCTTGGCCATCCTACCTCAACCGATCCACCATCTAATACCGAACCATTATGACCATACTCCAACACCGACCCACACCCAACCTTGATACCTCAAAACATGCCGACCCAGTGCCAGATATGCCGAACCACATTCATAGGCCGACCCAATCAAGTTATACCGATTCTTATACTTCCAATCCTTTCTTAGGTTGAGTCCCATCTAGGTCCAACCATAGCCTCTACAACTATCGCCATGTAGCCGGGCCAAGTAGCTGGGTAACATTTGCCCTCCAAAGTGCATTTTGTGAACCAACATGACGCGCTTTGAATCAGCGAGTAAACCCTGCTTTCAGAGGCTAGCTCATTCAGAATGATAACTGACTGTCGCTTTTTCATTGGCCTTCGAAGAAGCTTTGCATCATCTGATCATATTGGTTCAGTCTCAAAGAGATTCTTGAAATCTTGTTTTAACTATTCAAAAGCTGAATGTATACAACCTTTCGAAGGCTGAATCATAGTGGATTTTCCAAACCCGTGCTTCTTCACCTATCCGGTTGTATCCGTCTGTTTATCACACTACCATCCTCAATTACCATCATACGTGTATATATTCATATATATACATTTTAGTTTATTAACATTTATATTTATTTATCACATATATATATTTTTACATTTCTCTTTTTTTTTCTTTTTTTTATAACAAGGGGTGGGTCGGCATACGAAGGCCGATCCACATGGTTGGTTCACTTAGGCAACGTTCGACATGTCTACCTGCCGACCCACCGAAGCATGGTGACCGGGTCTATAGAGGAACGCTCGTTCCTCTCCCCTTCACCATATATAAAAACTCACACTCCATCTTCTTCTTCCCACTTTCACTTCACAACTTATCTTCTCCGGCTCTGCTCAAAACCAAAAAAATCCCCTCTCCACCGAACTACCATCACTCCCCTTTCCATTATCTTCCCAAACACCCTCCACCATCCTCTCGACTTCGAGCCTTGGAAAACACGCGCCTCAACCCCAAATTATTTCATAGGTAAGGATCCTAATTTTAGCATAAATTATTTGGTCATGTCTCTCCAAACTCGTCCTGGATCCTAACCGCATGCGTATTCGACCTTTCCTGATGAGGATGAGAGGTGAGAGATAGTGGTAGTGACAGTATGGGTAAGGAGAGTGGAGAGATTGGCACAGATTGGCACCGATTCGAGAGGAGCTGTCATATATGGTCTTCGGAAGGGAGGTCGGTGATGTGTAGAAGAAGAGAGTTTGTTATTTTGTGAGAGAGAGAGGAGTTCGGTACTTTGAATGGAAGTGGGTCGGTAGAATCCTAGCATTAGAGTGAGTCGGTAGAACTTTGGCAATAGAGTGGGCCGGTAGGATTTTGGCAATAGAATGAGTCGATACTCTGAGTGGGAGTCGGTCGGTAGGACAACTAGGGAGGTCTGGTTTGGTTCTTTGAGAGAGAGTCGGTTATCTTTGTTTAGAGGGGTGATCGGCATACGTGGTTTAGTGTTTGGGTCGGTATTAAGTGTCTGGGTCGGCATTGGCAATCAGGACCATCTCAATTTGAACACCACATACATTAGTACTACACATCCCCATGCCCGAGCATAAAACAATGAATTATGACAAGGACCAAAGCATATAAGCTTATGGACTTAATTCAGATTAACAACTCCACAGCTTAAGTAATTCTAAATGCGTATTTAACCCAACAAATGCAAGTAGCCTTCACAAACTGCGATGCCGATGCTCGATTCCAAGACTTTCACCACTGTCTATATGATAAACCGCAGGAGACAGTCAGCGATGACGGTCCTCAGGACGATAACTCAAAACTTCTCTAAGTCATACTTGTCTTTAAAATCACAAGATCTCTGCACTTATGCTTGAATTGCCGCACTAGTTCACACACAACACGGGGGGAAATATTATTGTTATATCTAATATCGACTATCTTTCGAGTATAGCTTAAACAGGTACTTAATCGCTCCAAGCGTTTTCCCGAAATGTCTAAGAAATCAAACTCTGCTACTATATCTAACAAGCCTGGACCAAGTTCACAGCAAGAGATAGCGGAGACGTCGAGCCCACCGTTTGCTCCCATTTCAAACATTCCGGTCCTTCCCGCTGAGATCATAGGTCCGGCTCCCGATGCCGCAAACGAAGATATTGTTCTGGATAACCCCATCGATTCACAAGCCTCAAGAACCGGTGAAGCTGCTCTCCATCGACTATGCTCCATCCACGTAATCCCCTTCTAAGATGTTTTGGTTCTGTCATGACAAGATCGGCCCCATCTGCCCCCAATTGGATATACCACATGCAACAAATTCATGTGTTAGGCCGGATGCATGCCATCTTTCAATCTGTTCATCCGTGAAGTGTTGCAGTTGTTTGCGCAAAATTTGGTCACAAACCCCAAGTATTGTGAAAGCACCAGTGTATGAATACAAATTAGCAATACTCAAACACAAATATCGGATCTAAGCAAGCAACAAACAGCAATCCAGAAATAATGAACAATGACACACAATTTATAGTGGTTCGGCTATCTCCGGCCTACGTCCACTTCAAGGTTTTTATGATTTTATAGCTCGATGCTTGAAGATTACAATTTCTTATCGCGTAGTACAACAGATTTTATGATTATAATCTGAATCTAAGGCAGCAATGGTGATCTGGAGTAAATCTGGCAGAGTCTGGGCGCCCTTTAGCTCTCAAAATTGTCCGACCTCTTTTCTGAATGACCAGGGGATCTATTTATAGGTGTAGGAGGCTGATATTTCGCCTAAATTTCGGGAGACTACTTCTGGCACGTGTGGGGGCCCATGCGCCCGCGTCCAGGAAATCTGGGCCTGCTTCGGGATCGATTCGAACTCCATTCGAATCGATCAAAAAATCATCTGATCGAGCTGAAATTTAGTCTGGACATTCTTCAACATGTATGCAAGCTTCTGTGAAAATTTCGTAGCACTTGGATCAATGGTTTGTGAGATATGATCGATACGAGATCCGGGTTCCGTGTGCACTGCCCTGTTCGAATCCACACTTCACATCCATTGCTTCGTATCGATCAGAAGCACGCGCGCGTGCGGCAACGTGGCGCGAGTTTCCTGGATCAATCCTACCTATGCGGCGATTTGATCGAGTCGTTCCGTGACTTTCGCCTCGTTTACATCTATACGTTCGCGTTATTTTTGCATCGATTTAGCACCGATAACATTCATATCGTTTGTTCATGATCTCGTTCGTATCGATCGATTGTTGTTGGGGATCGATACGAACCGTGTGGTTTTTAGAGGGATACGAACGATATCGATGCGTTGACATGGATTCGAACACATAGAGTGCAAACGAGGTTTATCTGGGACGATTCGAACTTAATGGATACGAGCTTCATGACCACGGACCGATTCGTGTCCGATCGATTCGAAGACTATCGATTCGAAGTTGCTAAGTCCTGATGGATTCGAACTCGGCGATGACTCTTTCTGATGGAGACGAATTTGATCGATTCGAATGGGACGTCTCTGATGGATACAAACAGCACATATAATCTAACTTGTATCGATCATATCTCAGTCATACCAACTCCAATTAACCTGAAATTTGAACCGCTGGCTTCTACAGCTTTGCTTATCACGTCTTGTCAATTGTGGCCCGATCCGGACTTGGACAAAATTCATCGATATCCATGGTGAACCTGCGATGCACAATCGATATTCATGACTAGTAATCATTGATTTTCAGTTAATTTTTAGATATCTCGGCTTTGCCAAAAGGTGGGATAACACTTTGCCCCCCAAAACATGCCTTTTGGTAAAAGGTGTGTTTTGATCAGTCTCAAATTGAATGCAGTGAGTTCATGTTTTATTTAGAACTTATAGCATTTTCAATCAAGTCCATGGTTGTTCGAAGTCGAATCGTTATCAATTTCTTCCAGTGGAAGTTAAGAATGAAATTCTACGATCTCTCCGTACTATTGATGGTCACTCCGGACCCTTGCCAAGCCCATTCCAGACTTAGCGATCGAATAGAAAGATCCTATTGCACTCCGGCGTTGCTTTCTATTCCTTGCACTCTGGCCCCAGTTAGGGCGTAAAGCGATGTCTTGGTCGTTCTGGACCGATCGTAGCCTCTTCGGGCTCCTGCTGGATCCCATCCTATCACTCTCTGGTGAAGGGGAAACAGCTTTAAGTGAGTCAATCCTGTCGCTCTCCGGCGAAGCGACTCACTTCTTGCACTCCGGTTCAGTGTATCTGAACATTAAGCGATGTCATGGCCTAAATCGTGGGCCGATCATAGCCTCTCCGAGCTCTTATCGTATCCCGATCCAATCATTCTCTGGTGAATGGGAAACGACGTTAAGTGAGTCGATCCTGTCGCTCTCCGGCGAAGCAACCCACTTCTTGCACTCCGGACCCCGTCTCTCCAGGTAGGGTCATAAAGCGATCATTTTTATATTGGTATTTAATACTCATCCTTTAACTCTCCGGTCAAAGGTTTATTTCAAGAAATTCAAGTTTATTTATTAAATTCAGGTCCTAGATGTTCAATCTTAAACATCAGGAAAAAACTAAACATTGCCTCTCTGGGCAGATTGGTCTATCTCCATCTCTTAGCATGCCTAGGGATCTCTCTGGTTCTCGTACATGAGTAAGTGGAGTAGCCGTTTATTCTGAAAACAAATCTAATGAAATTATTTGACCGAAGTCCAAATCCTGAACTTGGTCCTTGCCATCTTAATCAGTTGATGACGAGTCGTGATCCCGATCCAGGATCGTTTCTGTTAGGTGGAGGCGGTAGTTGTTCAGGCCTTACCACCGCTGCCCGTTCTCTGACATATTGTGGCAATCTACCATTCCTGGCATGTTCTTCCACCTCATCTTTTAGGTGGCGGCATTCGTCGGTTGTGTGCCCATCCAGCTCATGGAATAGGCAATATTTTCCGGTTCTACGCTCCCGCTCTGTGGGATCTCTCCTGGGTGGTTTTCGATAGGGGAGTTGCCCCCGAGTTTCAGTGTAAATTCGTTCCAGGCTTACCGCCAAATCTGTGTATTGCCTGAATCTGGGCTCTCGGAATTTCTTCCGTTTATCAGGACCATCATGTGCGTCATCCTGCTTTCTCTTTCCTTTGTCTGCCCTGGGTTGTTCCCTGGCGGTTCCTTCGCCTTGTACAACGTTTATTTCCTGCCTCTCGGCTCGTAATTCTTCTAATCAAATGAATCTTTCAGCTTCATGGTAAAATTCTCCAAGATCTTGCGGTGGGTCTCTTGCCAAAGAATCTTTGAATTCGGTGCCTTCCCCAACTCCTGCCACTGCTGCCATCAAAATCATCGATGGATCCGGGCGATCTACAGAAGCCACCGTTGCATTGAATCGTAGCAGAAAATCTTTTATGGACTCTCTGGTCCTTTGTTTTATCAATGCCAAAGTCATCACACTCTTGGGTCGCGTCACGTGGACCCTAAACTGTCTCATGAAGCAATCTACAAGCTCGCCCCATGTTCTGATCGATCCGGTTTCTAATTGCCTGAACCAAAGTGCAGCCAAATCTGACAAGTATAGAGGGAAGCATCGAGCCATCACTTCCTCGGATGCCCCCAACAATTCCATGTGCCTGATGTATCGAGTAATATGCATCGTTGGGTCTGACTTTCCGTCATAAGGATCCAACATAGGCAGTTTGAACTTGGGAGGGTTCCTTGCATTCCTGATATTCGGGGTGAACGGACTCCGACTAACTTCCTCTAGTCCTCCATTGGACAATCCTCCTCTCATCAGTCGCCGAACTAATCCAGCCATCTTTTCATCTCCATCCTGGGGTTGCCCTCTTGGCCTACAAGGGTATTCTGGTACGTACTCTTCGTGTGGTTCATTAGCAGCAACATTGGCTCTAGCCTGTTGAACTCCTTCCAAAAGTCCCCTTGCATTGGATCCTGCGGGCCTGCCCCCAAGCCCTTGTTGATTGCCTTCTGGATCTGCATTCTGACCTTGAACCTGTCCTTCATTGGTTTCCGCAATCCTGACTCCTTGTCCCGCACTTGCGGCTACTATAGTTGGTCCAGCGTTTTGCACATTTGTTGCCCTCATCTGCTCGAAGAAATTCTGCAGCATCTCTTGCTGAGTCTTCATCATCCTCTCTTGCAATGAATTTGCTATAGCTTCCATTTCATCTCTGGTGATGTAAATCGAAGCTTGTTCTTCTCCAGCACCAGAGGATGCCTCTTGACTTCCTCCTTGCTGACTTCGCTCAGCTCTCTGTCTTGTTTGTCGAGTCATTGTCAAGTCAATCTGAATCCTTCAAACTTTCAAATCTAAACTTTGAATCTGGTGTAGCGGGTGCTAGTTGTTCTTAGTGAAAGCACCAAAGTGTTTGCGCCAAATTTGGTCACAAACCCCAAGTATTGTGAAAGCACCAGTGTATGAATACAAATCAGCAATATTCAAACACAAATATTGGATCTAAGCAAGCAACAAACAGCAATCCAGAAATAATGAACAGTGACACACAATTTATAGTGGTTCGGCTATCTCCGGCCTACGTCCACTTCAAGGTTTTTATGATTTTATTGCTCGATGCTTGAAGATTACAATTTCTTATCGCGTAGTACAACAGATTTTATGATTATAATCTGAATCTAAGGCAGCAATGGTGATCTGGAGTAAATCTGGCAGAGTCTGGGCGCCCTTTAGCTCTCAAAATTGTCCGACCTCTTTTCTGAATGACTAGGGGCTCTATTTATAGGTGTAGGAGGCTGATATTTCACCTAAATTTCGGGAGACGACTTCTGGCACGTGTGGGGGCCCATGCGCCCGCGTCCAGGAAATCTGGGCCCGCTTCGGGATCGATTCGAACTCCATTCGAATCGATCAAAAAATCATCCGATCGAGCTGAAATTTGGTGTGGACATTCTTCAACATGTATGCAAGCTTCTGTGAAAATTTCGTAGCACTTGGATCAATGGTTTGTGAGATATGATCGATACGAGATCCGGGTTCCGTGTGCACTGCCCTGTTCGAATCCACACTTCGAATCCATTGCTTTGTATCGATCAGAAGCACGCGCACGCGCGGCAACGTGGCGCGAGTTTCCTGGATCAATCCTACCTATGCGGCGATTTGATCGAGTCATTCCGTGACTTTTGCCTCGTTTACATCGATACGTTCGCGTTATTTTTGCATCGATTT
Organism: Allium fistulosum; assembly: GCA_030737815.1. NCBI lineage: Eukaryota > Viridiplantae > Streptophyta > Magnoliopsida > Asparagales > Amaryllidaceae > Allium > Allium fistulosum. Next base: position 861,087,684 of record CM060906.1, read on the forward strand.
AGCACCGATAACAATCGTATCGTTTGTTCATGATCTCGTTCATATCGATCGATTGTTGTTGGGGATCGATACGAACCGTGTGGTTTTTAGAGGGATACGAACGATATCGATGCGTTGACATGGATTCGAACACATAGAGTGCGAACGAGGTTTATCTGGGATGATTCGAACTCAATGGATACGAGCTTCATGACCACGGACTGATTCGTGTCCGATCGATTCGAAGACTATCGATTCGAAGTTGCTAAGTCCTGATGGAATCGAACTCGGCGATGACTCTTTCTGATGGAGACGAATTTGATCGATTCGAATGGGACGTCTCTGATGGATACGAACAGCACATATCATCTAACTTGTATCGATCATATCTCAGTCATACCAACTCCAATTAACCTGAAATTTGAACCGCTGGCTTCTACAGCTTTGCTTATCATGTCTTGTCAATTATGGCTCGATCCGGACTCGGACAAAATTCATCGATATCCATGGTGAACCTGCGATGCACAATCGATATTCATGACTAGTAATCATTGATTTTCAGTTAATTTTTGGATATCTCGGCTTTGCCAAAAGGTGGGATAACAGCAGTATATAGGGATCACTTCTACACAACTGCATCCCAATAGCTATGCGTTCATTCACGGTACTTACATCCTTTTTATGAGTGTCCTGTTTAGACCTCAAACTCCTGAGGACATTCACTACATTTACCGTTTCAAGAGACGTGCTGATAGCCCATCTTATGTATTTTTGATCTGTACCCTAAATGCCAAGTTCTGATGGGTGCATGGAACAAGCTCTCCAATTCAAATAGGAGTGGTTCTACGTACGCTGTCCTCCCGGCTTCGCGAGGAGATGGCTGGAAGGAAGTAAGTTTCATTCTTGTCTCACCCTTCATTCTAGGACTTAAGTCGCATCTTTCTTGAAGTTTGAACGTTTTAATCCTTCCAGGTATCTGCCACGACCCGAAGGCACTAGATACTCTGAGGTAGTCGCGGCTATTCGAGCTACTCCAGTAGAAGAGCGGGACATTAAATTGATTGTTACAGATGAGTTGCTCTCACTGTTCCGATTATTAGAAGAGGGTCGCAGGATTAGCCTTTCGAGTAACATCACAACCGCAAGAACAAATACTAAAATAAGTCGGGAACAAGTCGGTCCTTCAGTGCCCCTTGCCGAAGGGGCTCATGATACTACTGAAGAAGGCGAGATTAAAGAAAAGGAGGCTCCAGTGTCGGTTGATGAGAATATAAGCCCCGGACAAGCATCGGCAGCCGATGTTCCCGGCACCAACCAACCACCGCCTTCCGCGAAAAAGAAAAAGAACTTAGCGTATAAGCTGAAAAAGAGTAAAGTCGGCGGAACATCAAAGGTCATGATAACCCCTATCGAGAAAGGATCGTCTTCTCAAAAAATGGAAAGCTCGTTGAAGGGACTATCCGACTTAACCATTCCTGACGATTTATTGAATTATGACTTCAATAATCCTGGCGCTATGGGATTTAACTCGCCTACGAGAAGCGATGAAGGCACAAACTTCATAATCAGGGAGAGAAAACTCCAATGAGTAAAGCAAAAAACACTGGTCCGTTGGGGGATGCACTAGGACACACATGAACACTTACACTCCTCCACGCACTTGAATTCAGTTCGTCGTGTGACTTCTACTAATTCGTTCTCGTTTAATCTTACGTACAGGTGAAATGGGGGTGCATAAATGGCATTGACCGTCTCCGAGGATCGTCCATCTTCCATTACTCTAGTCGAGAATCAGGATCGGGTAAACGAAGAGATCGGGACGAAGGCGGAGATAGAGACTATCGTTCTAGAGAGTCGTCCTCATCCTCCAGAAGGAGAACCTACGGCCACTCTTCATATCCAAATGAACCTTCCAATCTTCCCACGTGTAGTGGAGACAAGTCTACCCAGAAAGGCTCCCAGTCCAAAGTTCCTCGTGATCAACACTTTGGTTCTTCGAGCACCAAGCAACCTTGTGAGCCTCATAAGAAATCGGTGACTCCGGCAAGGCAGACTCCCCCAACTCCCACTCACGATCCATCCACGGTAGAAAAATTAGCTGAGCTTAAAGTTACGTTCCTGAAGATCTGTTTTGACGGACTGAAATTCCTTCCTGCAATTCATCCATTCTTGAGAACGTTAAACAGAGTGCTATTGCCTGTAACAATGATGTGTATTTCCTACATGACGCATTCGTACACTTAGTGGAAAAAGTCTCGGAAGTTTCCATCGAGAACCAACACAAGATTGACTGCCTTAAGCTTGAAGCCATTCACGACAAAAATATTATAAAGGGCTAGGATGAGGAACTACTCTCATACAAATCTCAACTCGAGACCGCCCAAAAGAATGCCAAGGAGACAGCCGAAGCGGTCAAACGCTTAGAGGCCAGCCATAAAAAAGAGTTAAACGAGGCAGTTCAACGTAGCGGCGCTCTAGCTCTGGAAAAAGACTCTCTGCAAAAAGAGAAAGATATCCTCGCCCACCGAGTCAAAGAATTGGAGGAGCTTCTTTCCAAAGAAAAGGAAGAAAAAATCGCAGCGTAGGAAGAATCACAAAAATACTACGATGAAATCGTCGAGATGAGGAATTTAAAAAAAAAACTCGATGAAGAACTACTTAAGATTGAAGCGCTAAAAGATGCAGCTTGTGAAGAAGACGAAAAGGCGACACTTTCAAAGGTAGACTCCTGAATCGAGGAAGCGGCTGAGGCCAGCAGAGAAGAGATTAAGTGTTCATTTGACCCGCTCATCGCTGAGTACAATGCAAGAGTTCTCATGCACCGTGACCTATCTTTCTTGGGCGATGGTTATCTTGATTCTCTAGCTGAAGCATAGGATACTTTGATAAAAATTAAGAAAGTGGAGTTGGGCATTGAAGAGGTTGATGAAGAGGCCCTTGTGAGGGAAGTGCTCCGAGGAAATGTGCCTTCAGACTTGTCTACGGCAAAAGCCCTCTTTGGAAGAGACTCCCCGACATCGAAGGGTAAGGAAGATATTGCTGGCCCGTCCGGCACAGATTCTCAAGTTCCTCCTCCTGTTCAATCGGCCGAGACTTCGTCACTTGGGCCTCCCGAGCAGCATGTCGGTTATGACCCGAAGAAGCCCGGACTTGGCATTCACATTTTATCCCCAATCCCTGAGGGTGATACTCCGAGGACCAATGAAAGTCAATTGGAAGCTGGTACGTAACTTCACCTCCTAGAGTTCAGGAAGTCATCGCTTTTGGCAGTAACGGATGTGTTCTATCATTTTCTTTTCATGAATTCACATAGGTCACTCTAGTCCCGAGCCGACTCTAAGGAGCGATGCCGCCACGGAGTGGGAAGAAAAAGAGGCTGAGGCACCCCACACCGAAGATACCCCTGGTCCTGATTCCCAAATGATTAGTGCCCTAGATGAGGATAAACTAAAGACCATTCACCTATAGGAGGACACGACGATGTCGAAATCACAGGCGCTTCCGAGCACACTTCCAAGCTTAGCATGAAGGACCTACCCGAGGAGGAGGAGAAAGAGAGAATCAAAGTTAAGACAGAACCTAAGGTGGTGGAGCTCGATGATCCCCTAAATAGGCCGTTGAAGGTCATTCTCCCTGGTGGGACCACACCCTTGGAAGTTCCTCATTCTTCCTCGTGTACCATGCTGCTGGGAAGCAAAGGGTCCAGGAAAAGATGCTCAGATGAGGAGACTTCGAAGAAGCCGAAAAGGGAAAGAAAACCGAAGAAGTAGCCGTCGTCTCGCAACATTTTGCTTATCTTAAATAATTTAGAACCATGTAGCTGCTTTCCTTTCCTTTTTTTCTTTTCTTTTAACAGTAGTCGATGTTGATAGACTTGGTCTTCGAACTTTCGGGGAAGTTGTAAGGAAATTTTTTGAGAAGTAAATAAAATTTTGTTTCTTTGTATTCATAGATTCTCATCACATAATTTAATCTGAAATTGGAATTCACAGTCTTGTAGGTTATTTAAACTCTAGTCTGCTTTCAAAAGACTTAGAGATTTTTGAAATCATTTATACTCTAGTCCACGTTCTGTGGACCCAGAGTACTCTAGTCCGCACTCTGAGGACTTAGATATTTTTGAATCGTTTATACTCTAGTCCACGCTCTGGGGACTCAGATTACTCTAATCCGCACTCTGGGGACTTAGAGAATTTTGAAGTCGTTTATACTCTAGTCCGCGCTCTAGGGACTCAGAGTACTCTAGTCCGCACTCTGGGGACTTAGAGATTTTTTAAGTTGTTTATACTCTAGTCCGCACTTTGGGAACTCAGAGTACTCTAGTCTGCACTCTGGGGACTTAGAGATTTTTAAATCGTTTATACTCTAGTCCACGCTCTGGGGACTCAAAGTACTCTAGTCCACACTCTGGGGACTCATAGTACTCTAGTCCGCACTTTGGGGACTTGGAGATTTTTGAATCATTTATACTCTAGTCCATGCTCTGGGGACTCAGAGTACTCTAGTCCGCACTCTAGGGACTTAGAGATCTTTTGAGTTTTTTATATTCTAGTCCGCGCTCTGGGGACTCAGAATACTCTAGTCCGCACTCTGGGGACTTAGAGATTTTTAAGTCGTTTATACTCTAGTCTGTGTTATGGGGACTCAGAGTACTCTAGTCCACACTCTGGAGACTTAGAGATTTTTTAAGCACATAGCTGGTCGACTTTTAGTTTTGTGTGCGCATTCGTACGCCATGCAGATTAATGCAAATTAACCTTGTCATAAAATTATAAAACATGGAACACCAACAGTTCACAAAAAAATAGCTTCAAGATTTTATTGATCGTAGAAAATAGGGACAAACTGAACTTGTCTTATTACATGCCGAAAACAAAGAACAAAAAAAACATGTACCATAAACAATTACTACTAAAACGCAAAAGAAATAAAGTAAGTATAATAGTGGTGCAAATGCTCGCTATTCTAAGCTCGAGGGAGTGTCACGCCATCAACAGTCGCTAGCTTGAAGGTTCCTTCTCCAAGCCTCTGTTCGATGACATAAGGATCTTCCCATGTGGGATTCATATGTGATGGGACCGGAAAAACTCGTTTCAAAATAAGGTTGCCAACATCAAAAGCTCTTTGTCGAACCTTTTCATTATAATATCGGGCGACTCGGTGCCGGTGTGCGGCCACCCTTAAATCAGCTTCTTCACGCTTCTCGTCGACAAAATCCAATGACTCCAATAAAAGGTCTTGGCTTGTTCTAGGATCATAATAAGTCACCCGGTGGGAAGGAACTTCAAGTTCCACGGGTATAACTGCTTCAGTGCCGTATGCCAAGGCGAAAGGAGTATGGCCAGTAGCGGACTTGTGGGTGGTTCTGTATGCCCAGAGTGTAGTTGGAAGCTCATCCACCCACTTGCCTCTGGCCTTCTCCAAATGTTTTTTCAAGATGGACTTGATTATCTTATTTACGGCTTCAACTAGCCCATTCACTTTAGGGTAAGCGACTGTTGCAAATCTTTTCTCAATGCAATACTTTCGACAAAACTTTTTGAATTCTATGCTCTCAAATTGAGTTCCATTGTTAGTAATGATAGTCCATGGGAGACCAAAGCGGCATATAATGTTTCACATAACAAAGTTAATGACCTTTTTGGTGGCGATCGTAGCTAATGGCTCCGCTTCTGCACATTTGGTGAAGTAATCGACCGCGACAATTGTGTATTTCGCACTACCTTTGGAAATTGGCAAGGAGCCAATAATATCGATCCCCCATATCGCAAACGGCCATGGACTAACCATTTGCATGAGTTCCATTGGTTGTGCTCTATGGATTTTTGCATACTTCTGACATTTATCGCATCTCCTTACATAGTCCACGGCGTTCCGGTTTACGGTCAGCCAATAGTATCCATAGTGGAGTATCTTTTTGGCTAGTGTCTGCCCCCCAAGTATGGTCGCTACATTCTCCTTCATAGACTTCTCTTAAAACCCTCTTTATCTCATTATGGGCAATGCACCTAAGCAAGGGAATGGAGAATCCCTTCTGATACATCATTCCATCCTGAATTATATACCGTGAGGCCTTGCGAATGACTTGTCGTCTCTTGTTCTTTCTCTCGGGCAAGGTTCCATGTAGCAAGTATTCTTTGAACGGGGTCATCCACGATTCCCTTTTAGTTTTCGTCTCTACCACAAAATCTACCTCCATCTCATTTATACTCGGGTCATGTAAAGTTTCAACGGGAACCAAGCCCATCTGTTGTGCATCGCCAATGCTTGCAAATTTTTCCAAGGAATTGGCTTCCCTGTTTTGTTCGTGTGGAATGTGCGAAATATCGTAGTATTCGAGGTCCACCAACAATTCTTGAACCCGAGCGAGGTATGGGGAAAGACTTTGTCCCTTTGCCTGATAGTCTCCCCGTACTTGAAACACCACCAACTGTGAGTCATAAAAGATTTCAACCGATTTCACTCCAAGTTCTTTGGCAAACTTCAGTCCAGCGATCAACACTTCATACTCGGCTTCGTTGTTCGTAGCGGGGAAATTAAGTTTCAAAGCATAACAAATCGATCGGTTCTCGGGAGTTACAAGAATAACACCAGCCCCGGAACAATGGTTGTTTGCTGCCCCATCGGTATATAGCTTCCATCGAACAGCAAGGATCACATCACTTCCACTTGGCTCGTCTGATATAGTGAACTCTGCAATGAAATCTGCTAGCGCTTATCCCTGGATAGCCCTTCGTGGCAGGTAGGTGATGTCGAACTGACTTAGCTCAATGTTCCATTTGAGTAACCTTCCAGAAGTCTCTGGTCGTTGGAGCACCTACCGCAAAGGTTGATCGGTGTAGATACTGACCAGATATGCCTGGAAATACGGACGGAGTTTGCGTGATGAGATCACCAAACAGTAAGACAGCTTCTTAATCTTAGGATAATTTCTCTCTGCCCCCGTTAAATGCTTACTAACATAGTACACTGGCTTTTGGATTTGGTCCTCCTCATGAACCAAAGCTGCACTAATGGCATGCTGGGATACGGCCAAGTAAACATACAACTCCTCATGGTCTACAGGCTTTGATAGAATAGGGGGCTTCTCCAAGTGACTCATCAGAGCTCGGAACGCGTCTTCACAATCCGGTGTCCATTCAAAATTTCTTTTCCCTTTCCTTATCAAATCAAAGAAGGGAATACACTTGTCGGTTGCTCTGAATATGAATCGACTCAATGCTGCGACCTTCCTATTCAGGCTCTGCACTAGCTTTATAGTTCTAGGTGCCCGTACATCCCGAATAGCTTGAATTTTTTCCGAGTTTACTTTATTACCTCGTGCGATGACAATGAAACCCAAAAACTTCCCCGATGCAACGCCAAAGGAGCATTTCAATTGATTGATTTTCATTCCATAAAATCTGAGTATACCAAACATCTCTGCCAAGTCTCGAATGTGGTCATTTGATTGCCATGACTTCACGGGCATATCATCCACATAGACTTCTATCGTTCTACCGATCTGATCTTTAAACATCTGATTCACCAGTCGTTGATAAGTTGCCCCTGCATTCTTCAACCCGAAAGGCATCACTACATAACAGTAAAATCCAACGTCTGTGATAAAACCGGTATGCACCTGATCCGGGATGTGCATCGGGATTTGATTGTATCCCGAATACACATCCATAAATGGCAACAACTCGTGTCCTGCTGTCGAGTCGACCAGCTGATCAATTTTAGGCAATGGAAAACTATCCTTAGGGCGCGCCTTGTTTAGGTCCAAGTAATCAACATAGGTCCTCTACTTCCAGTTTGCCTTCCTCACCAGTACGGGATTAGATATCCATTCAGGATAGAGGGCGTCGTGGATGAACCCATTGGCTTTGAGTTTATCCACCTCCTCTTTGAGAGCAGCGGACCTCTCCGGGTCCATGCCTCTCCTCTTTTATTTCACTAGCACATACTTTGGGTCAATGTTCAACATATGACTTGCGATGGCAGGAGAAATCCCATACATATTAGAATGGGTCCAAGCGAAAACATCGAGATTCGCTCGGAGGAAATCAGTAAGATCCCTCATTATCGAGGGGTCGAGCTGTGATCCGATCTTCAACACCCGTGACGGGTCATCATGGCTGACTGGAATGTCAATCTTCAGTTCAGTCGGCACCACCTTGGCCTCCTTGGGTTCTTCATCATCATCTCTAAGATCTATGTCTCTATAGATCTGACTGTGTTGCCCAAGCCAAGGCTCAGGCGCTACTTGTCAATTTTTAGCAACATGGATGCAAACAGGCTTGTCCACACCCTTTCCCCTCTCTCTTCGCTGGGCCTCTATCAGCTCAGCCACATAACAAGCACGACCGGTTGCTTGATCGCCATACACTACACCAACTCCATTGTCCGTCGGAAATTTCAAGGTTAAACGCCACGAGGCCAAAGCCGCCCTATACTCCGCCAGGGCCGGTCGGCCGAGAAAAACATTATACAATGAATCAACATCCAACACAATGAACGGTAGGATCCATGCCCTCATGCGTTCACCTTCTCCTAGTTCAACTGGAAATTCGAAAAAATCTATTGCATCAGTAGCTGCACCGTTAAAGCCGTGAATGCGAGCTTTAGATGGTTTCAGATCCTTCGCCTCCATCTTCATGCCTTCTTGAAGATAATATTAACAGAACTCCCATAATCAATTAGTATTCTTCTCACAAGCGTCGGTCCGATCGTAGCTGAGATAATCATCGGGTCAATGGTAGGTGCCTCCACCTGATCGGCATCCCTACTTCTGAATACTATATCATCCGTCATCATTCGCCGCTGTTTCGTCGGAGTCCCGTCTTTTGTGTTCGAGCAGCACTCGAAGTCTGCATGCTTCAAGGAACTAGCATAGCACTCCATTTATTGCCAACTCTTGTCTGTAGGATAAGGCCCACCGATTATCGTGTTTATGACCAGCCTTCCTCCGATCCAAGCGGGCTCGTGTGAAGCTTGCCCATGATTAGGGTTGGATGCCCCCTGTCCGCTTTCCTGCGGATTCTTAACAAACTACTGCAACTTCTTCTGGCGAATCAGCTTTTCTATAGCATCATGGAGGTGTCTGCACTCTTCAGTATTGTGCCCATAGGTCTCGTGAAATCGACAATACTTCCCGGTCTGCTTCTGTTCCTCAGTCGATTCCTTTGGGCGTGGCTTTCGGTATTAAAAGGTATTACAAGTTTATAGATAAATATTCTCCAAAGATGTGTTCATGGGGTATATTCATTATAGGTTGGGATTCTTGGTTTCCACTTTTCTGCTTCCCTCTTTCATCTGGAATTTCCTCCTCCAGTTCCCTTTGACTACTCCTGCTTATTTTGAACATTGACTTGAACCTTACCAGAGTTCTCGCCAGATTTCTTTACCGCAATGTTGCTTTGCACCGCTTCCTTACTGGGTCCTGGCGCAATGCTCTATCTTGATCACCTGGCCTCTTCCTTTCTCATGAATTGGTTTGCCTTTGAATAAAAGCGTTCTAGGGTAGTCGGTGGTTTGTCTACCAGCCAGTCACCAAACTCAGACTCCGGATTCACTCCTCGCATGGCGGCCATAAGGATGGCGTGGTCATTCGGATTACTAACTTCGGTGGAAGCCATGTGGAATCTCTGTAAATAGTCCTTCAACAACTCACCAGGAGCCTGAATCACACTGGATGGCGACATCGCGTCTTTTGGGCGAGTAGCATGGATCCTAAACTGCTCCACGAACTTCGTCGCTAACTCATCAAACCTGGAGATCGATCGTGGGGGAAGTCTGGTGAGCCACATGGTAGCGATTCCAGATAGGGTTATTGGAAAGCATCTGCATTTGGTCGCATCGTTTGCCCTAGCCGAGTCCATCATCTACTCGTATCTCATTATGTGCTATCGAGGGTCGGTTTTCCCTTCATAAGCTAGAATAGTTGGCATGTTGAACTTCCGGGGTACTCAGCTTGTAGAATTTTATCTGTAAACGGAGTATGACTCTTTAATACACACCAATCGTCATTAGTCAAGCCCTGATTCTCCCTCATAAGCTGCCTGACCATGGCTGATAAATTCGGAGTTTGAATGGGGGTTGCTAAGTCGGTATCCGTTCTATGCGATTGCTCCTGCTGGTGCCTCCTCGGTCGGCGATCACGTAAATGTGCATCCTGAGGACCCGCTTCATTATGATCCTGGCGAGGTGGTTGACCAGCTCCCAAGCATGCTATAGATCCTAAGTTTATCACTCCAAGTTGGGTGCGACTCCCCAGGTGCAGTTGAGGAGCCACGGTTCCAACTAAGGAATCTGGATCATTTCTGTTGGTTTGTCCTTGGCGACTCGTCACCGATTGCTCTGTTGCACCAGTTTATGCCGTTTCAATCCTACGGTGTCTACGTCTGGGGTGTTCATTTGATGAAGCGGAGCAGTCGGATGATAAGTATAATGCAGAGCTTCCTCCAGCATTCTGACGCTGTTGTTGAGCAATCTGGGTCATCAGGTTGGCGTTTGCTTGAATCTGCTCGTTAAGCTGTCTCCTGCTTTCCACGAGCTCCCTCATCAGCTCATTGAACTCTGCCCTGGTGACAGCTTCTGCTTGGTTTGGGATGATGGCAGGTTCTGCACCAGCATTAGCTTGCTGATTGTTGGGTCCTACTTGCTGGACGCTAGCGGTCTCATTAGCATCGGTGTTGTGGGAGGCGGATCTGGTACGTGGTCTTGTCATCTTAGAGATATCCGTAGGAACTCTGAGTAGAATCTATGAACTCTTAAGAATAAACTTGGATCTCGTACGGGGGATTTCCTCAATCCAGTAGCAACAAAGCAGATCCTAACAGCCTGAGAATGAACTTTCTTAGTTAAAGCACCAAAATTTTAGCACCAAAATTGGTCACTAAAAACCTAGAATAGATTTGTGTAGAGAGACTAATGAAAATAGTGAATTAAAACAGAGGAATATCACAGTAGAATGCAAAACCAACAACAGAAACAAGAACACCAGAATTATAGTGGTTCGGCATAACTGCCTACGTCCACTTTGAATGTAATCTTTATTGCTTTTCCAAATACTTGAATACAGATAGAATCCGTAAACAAACAACTTGAATACAAGTTTTAGTAGAAAGGAAGTGAGTGCAAAAAATGGCAGAGTCTCTCTAGAGTTCTCCCCAAGGAAAGGTCCCTCAAACTGGACCCCTGCCTCTCTATTTATAGACAAAGAAAGGCCAGTTCCTTTGTCCAGACCCATGACTAAGATAGTTCGGCCCATAACTGAGTAGTTAGGTAGACCGAACCAAGCACCCCGATCCACCATAACCGACCTCCTTTTGCTAATTTGGGATCCTCTGAATGTCGACTCGGAGTAGCTCCCGTGTATGCTCGAAGTAATCTAGACCACGACCTGAAGTAATTCATGCTCATGCTCGTATTGATCAATTCTTGAAACCAAGTCAAGCGAACCGATCCCATGCGACCGAACCACCAAGGCCTAACCACATCTGACCGAACCACTAGGGTCGATCCCATCACAGTCACTAATCATAACCGACCCACCTATGCCAATTCTCCTTGGCCGAACCACCTTGACCGACCCACCAAGGCTGATCCACCTACGCCTACCCAATATGGCCGACCCACCTCTACCTATCTTCCTCGACCGAACAACACATGATGATTCACCAAGGCCGAACCACCATGGCTGATCCCAATATGATCTTTTGTCTTGGCCATCCTACCTCAACCGATCCACCATCTAATACCGAACCACTATGACCATACTCCAACACCGACCCACACCCAACCCTGATACCTCACAACATGCCGACCCAGTGCCAGATATGCCGAACCACATTCACAGGCCGACCCAATCAAGTTATACCGATTCTTATACTTCCAATCCTTTCTTGGCTTGAGTCCCATCTAGGTCCAACCATAGCCTCTGCAACTATCGCCTTGTAGCCGGGCCAAGTAGCCGGGTAACATTATGCATTATTGGGTGCTATGGGAACTGAAGCAGAGTTGAAGCAGGTTTATGTAGCAAGAGAGTTTGCGGATGTGTTTGAACCAGTATCGGGATTGCCGCCAAAAAGAGCTATCGAGTTTCGGATAGATCTCGTACCGGGAGCTGAACCCATAAGTAGACCACCTAGCAGGATGTCACCAACCGAGATGAAGGAATTGAAGGTATATCTAGTCGAATCGGAAGGAAAGAATTTCATCCGGCCAAGCAGTTCTCCTTGTTGAACGGCTATGGTATTCGTGAAGAAGCCAGATGGGTGATTAAGGATGTGTATCGACTATCGTATGCTGAACGAGAGAACGATCAAGAATAGGTATCCTTTGCCAAGAATCGAGGATTTATTCGATCAGTTGAGTGGAGCCAGAGTGTTTTCCTAGCTGGATTTGGCGATAGGTTTCCATCGGCTAAGAGTGGGAGAGGACAGTATTCCTTTGATGGCATTTAGGACCAAATATGGCTCTTACGAATGGTTGGTTATGCCATTCAGGCTTACTAATGCGCCAGTTTACTTTGTGGATTTGATGAACTGGGTTTTCCAAGAGCACTTGGATAGGTTCGTGTTGGTTTTTATTGATGGCATTTTGGTATATTCTAAGAATGAGAAGGATCATGTAGATCATCTTAGAATAGTATTGGAGATGCTAAGGCAACATCAGCTGAAAGCAAAGTTCTCAAAGTGTCATTTCTGGAAGAAGGAAGTGAAGTTCCTTGGTCATGTAGTTTCCGAGGAAGGTTTAGTAGTTGATTTGGATAAGAACGAAGCTGTTAACAATTGTAAGAGACTAGAGGCGGTAAGTGATATTAGAAGTTTTCTTGGTCTTGCGGGATACTACCGAAGGTTCATTAGGGATTTCTCACGGATAGCGGCATCCTTGACTATGCTAACCAGGAAGGACGTGAAGTGTATTCGGTCTGACAAATGTGAGGAGGCATTCCTTAAGTTGAAACATTTGTTAATCAATGCGTCTGTGTTAGTAGTTCCTGATGGGAATCAGGGGTTGGTAGTTTACACTGATGCATGTGTTGGGTAAGGTGCTGTGCTAATGCAGAATGGAAAGGTTATTGCCTATGCTTCTAGACAGCTTAGATCGCATGAAGTGAGATACCCTACTCATGATTTGGAGTTGGCAACGGTAATCTTCACATTGAAGGTGTGGAGACCTTATCTTTTGGGAGAAAGGTTTGAGCTTTTTACGGAGCATAAGTCTCTATGGTATTTATTCTCTTAGAAGGAGCTTAACATAAGACATCAAAGATGGCTGAAGTTTGTTGCAGCTTATGTTTTTAGCATCGAGTATACATAGGGAAAATGAAATAAGGTGGTAGATGCACTTAGCAGGAAACATCAGAATGTGGTGTTAGCTATGTTGGCAGAATGGAAAGACTTGGAAGCACTGGCTGCTTGCAGTGTGCAGTTGAGGTCAACTGCTGGATCTAGTCGGAATATCGCCATGATGTCTTGTTTGGAAGTTCGACCAGTTCTGATCGAACAGATTACTTCTTGGCAGAAAGAGGATCCAGTGTTAGCCGAGAGAATTAGAAGGTTAGAAGCTAGAACCGAGATTGATGATTTGAAGGATTTTATTCTTGACCGTAGGGGTTGGTTGAGAAAGAAAGAACGGTTATGTGTTCCGGATGTTGGAGACCTTAAGAAGGAAGTTCTTAGGGAATGTCATCGATCGAAGTTTACGATTCATTCTGAGGGAACCAAGATGTATCAGGATATAAAGAGAAGTTTCTTCCGGGAAGGAATAAAGAGGGATGTTGGCTTATGGGTAAAACAGTGTTTGAACTGTCAGCAAGTAAAAGTCGAACATCAGAAGCCAAGTGGGTTACTTCAGCCTTTGGATGTTCCAGTTTGGAAGTGGGACTCGATATCCATGGATTTTATTGACGGGCTGCCAAGGTCAAACCGGGGTAATGAAAGTATATAGGTCATAGTGGATAGATTGACCAAAAGTGCCCATTTCATTCTGGTAAGGTCAACCAGGACGACACCTGTTTTGGCTAAGTTGTTCATGAAGAACATCGTTAGTCTGCATGGAATTCCTAGTAGTATCGTCAGTGATAGAGATTCTTTGTTTACTAGCGAGTTCTGGAAGAGCATGTAGAGTGTGCTAGCCTAAGCTCAATATGAATAGCGCATATCATCCTCAGATGGATGAGCATACAGAGAGAGTCAACAAGATACTGGAAGATCTATTGAGAGCTTGTGTGCTGGATTTTAGTGGTTCTTGGAAAGATTACTTGCACTTAGTGGAGTTTTCCTATAATAATAGTTATCAGACTACTATAGGAATGGCGCCTTTTGAAGCTTTGTATGGAATGCCATGCAAATCACCAGCATGTTGGTTAGAGACAGGTTGGTCCTTGGTCCAGATTTGGTGAGAGAGGTGACGGATAAGATCGAGTTGATACGGGAAAGAATGAATGAAACTCAGTCTAGGCAGAAGAGTTACGCAGACAAAAGGCGTAAGGACCTAGAGTTCTCAGTTGGAGATAGAGTTTTCATCAAAGTATTACCGATGAAAGGTGTGGTTCGGTTCGGGAAGACCAGGAAGCTAGCACTGAGGTATGTTGGACCATTTTTTATATTAGAGAGGATTGGGAGACTCGCATACTGAGTAGATTTGCCGAGCAGTTTGGCCGTGGTCCACAATGTGTTTCATGTTTCTCATCTTAGGAAGTATGTTCATGATCCAGAAACTACTATCGCTCCAACGACACTGGAGGACTTAGTGGTGGAACAGGATATGAATTTTGTGAGTCACCAGTTCATGTTGTGGCAAAAGATGAGAAGAGGCTAAGAAACAAGACAGTCAGGTTGGTGAAAGTTCAATGGAGCGACAACGTGAAGGACTGTACTTGGATGACAAAAGACATGATTAGGGCTAATTTTCCTGGGCCGTTTTAGATGGTATGTTCTATATAGGGTTTATATAGAATTTGGCTGGTAGGTTATACCAGCTTGGCTTGCATGGGCTATATGCTTGTTGTTGTGTCCTTACTGAAATTTTGGGGACGAAATTCTTTAAGGGGGGAGTCTGTAATACCCCTGAATTTTAGTTAACATTATTCGGGATATTTAATTGGATAAATTAAATAGAATAATGTGAATAATTAGGGAGATGAGATTAATAAATCCAATGGTTGTGTCTTAATGAATGAACTAAAATAAGACAACTAAATTTAGAAGGAGGAATTTCCTAAGGGGTAAACTTGGAAATGGGGCTACATTTCTTTGTATATATCTCTTCCTCCACCTGAATAAAATTCCACTTTCTCATTCTTAACTCCCAAATATTTCGGCCGGCCATTAAAAAGCTCCAGGAAGAGTTTAAATTGAAGAATAAGCTAAGGAATTAAAGCTAGAAAATTATCTCATTCTCTAATCAACTAATCAAGGTGAATAATCATGTTTATCATCTCATTTTTCTATGTTTGGGTCGGTTATGGGTTATACCCGATTCATGTTTGTGATTTTGGTTAGGATATAACCATTTAAACCTTTGTTTGGATAAGACATAGGTGTTTTTAAACGTTAATGGATTAATTAACATGTTTTATTTTGGTTTTGGTTAAATTCCGAATTATATTGATCTTCATATGCTTTGAAATTTTAATACGTTAAAATATAAGACTTAAAGGATTTTTGGTGATTTTTGGGGATTTTTCCTTAGTGGATAACTAAGTTAATTAAATTATTTATACCCAAGGGCTAAACTGAAAAATTGCTTCCGCCTTGGTCAAAGCTGGAGGGAAATTGCTTCAAAAAATTGATTTGGGGAGAAGTATAGTGTTTGAGAGAAAAAGGTTGACTATTTTATACTTTTTACTATTGGGAAGTATAAGAGAAGACTCCTCAGCCAATCAAAATTAGACAAGCAAGATAAAACATCACTTCAGTAGGCCCAGTTATGCCTTCGACTCCAACAAGCCCGCTTTTACCCTTTTGACGAAGTCGAAAGGTATCTTTCACCTAAGATGGAAGGTAAACAATTACCCTCCACTTAAGACGAAAGGTAGGCACGGTGTCGAAGGGAAGAGGGGCAAAGGGATGGGGAGGCTGCTTCCTTTGCTTTCGAATAAGTTGAATGGGGATCCTTTGACTCTATCATTTTACAAAAGGCTAAAAAATTTATGTACTCAAGAAGGGCTTTCGAAGGGGATCTTCGAAAGCTTAAACCTTCAAGAGTATTGATTTAAAATGTTTTCAAAAAAGGTGTTTTAATACCTTTCGGCAAAGTCGAAGGGTTAAACTTCCGACATGGTCGGAAGTATCCTTTCGAAGGGTTGGTTCCAACATCAACACTTCATTGTTTTTGAATGATTTCGAAAGGTTTGATTTCGAAAGGTTTGATTTCGAAAGGTTTGATTTCGAAAGGGTTTGATTTTGAAAGTTTTGATTTATAAAGGTTTGATTTCAAAAGGTTTGATTTTGAAAGGTTTTGATTTGGAAAGGTTTGATTTCGACAAGTTTGATTTCGAATGGTTTTGATTTCGAAAGGTTTGATTTCGAAAGGTTGGATTTTGAAAGGTTTTGATTTCGAAAGGCTAGATTTTGAAAGGTTTGATTTCGAAAGGTTTTGGTTTCGGAAGATTTGATTTTGAAATGTTTGATTTCGAAAGGTTTTGATTTCGAAAGGTTTTGAAGGGGTTACCTTCAATGATTGCGAAAGGTATGATTTTGTGATGCTTTCAAAAGAAAGTTTTCCGAAGGGGCTAACTTTGGATGTTTATTTGCTTTCATGAGACTTCATTCGAAGGGTTTTAAAGGGCTGTTTTTAGCCATTTTTCATGAGTAAAGTTTTTCTAATTCGAAGTGGCTACTTCAAAGGGTTATAGCATAAAATAATTATCTTTGTTTGTATATATAAGGGGGATCCTTATTTAAATTGAATGTTATAAAACCTTGGGGACACTGGGGTGGGTCTAATGTTTTTGTTACATAGTTTGGGGTTACAAACAGAAATATGCTTTCGAAAATATACATTGGGGCTATCAATGTGTTTTTATTTAATTTAACATAATTGGGGCTACCAATGGGAATAGGTTAAACAGGTGGTATACCTGGAGAAAATAACTAATCATAGGGATCATGAATTTTTATAAATAATCATGGGGATCATGATATTTTAATTGGCCAAGTGATGGATTCTTGGTTAACTTAGAAAAACCATGGAATGTGCGGTGCATAGCCCACATCAAATTTCTGAAGTAAAGAATGTTTTGCCAGAGGTGGTTAGCCTCGGGATTTGGCACCTAAGGGTTCATAGTCATCCTAGGAAAACTATGGAGTGTGCGGTAGATAGCCCACACCATCTTTTATAAAACAATGAACGATGGATAATCTGCATTTATTTTAAAGGGATTTGAGACGGATAGTCCTATTAAAGTTTTGATGGATAGTCATTTTAAAGATTTTAGAGGGAAACTCTAATAAATTGATTTTAGATGGGAAATCTAATATATTGCTTTTAGATGGGATATCTAATAAATGTGTGGATGGGATGTCCAATGCATATGATTTATGGCTTTCTTTCATATTATGCTAAGACTAATCATTTTGGGTGCAGGGGCATAGTAAATGATTTGCATGTTTTACTTTGGATACTAGTGAGTGGAAAACCCGTTCCACTAAGCGGCGTGGTCTCACTAGATATTTATTTATGATAAGAGATGATAGGGGATTATTCATACCAGACTTATTGTCTGACTCGAAGTTTTTGTTTCTCCACAAACTCTTGGGTACTCAAAATTAATTTGAGTTGTCTGAGAGTGGTAGACTTTCAGGTTTTTGGACGAATAAGCTTCCGGAGACGTGCATGAGACAGTATTAGCTATATAGGAGCTATTTTGTGTATTCCGCTGTGATGTACTGAGAACTGTAAAGTTCATATTTATTAGTTCTCTGATAATCATAAGGGGACATCTTCATATGTCGCTCTTACCGTATTTTGTACATGAATATGTGATCTGAACGTGGTTAACGTCTGGGATTATATAATTAAATCTTAAATTAAAATTCATAAGAAATGAGAAATTCTGTTTTGTTGAAGTTTAAAATTTTCATATTCTTGTGTTTCTGTGTTGCCAATAGTTTCAAGATTCTGATTTCGGTCACTCGGAAATAACACCAATGGATGACTGCAATATCCCTAGCAGTTAGTTTTGAGCCTCCGGAAGCGGGATGTTACAACTAACCAGCCACTTTAGGTTCTTGTACGATGTAACACTGCAAATAAGTGTTGAAAAGTGGTATTGAGTTCTTCTCGCTGCTTACCATTCTACTCTTTAAGCGCTTTCAGATCATGCGCGGCGATGGAATGTTCGACTTTCATGTTTAGCTTTACTGTCTTTGTCAACAGCAGGCTCTCCTTAAGCTTTTCATTTTTTGCCAGGAGTCTCTGGATCTCGGTTGAATTTTCGTTGATGGTTTTATCCCTGGCCCGGGTAATTTAATCCTTAGCGGTAAGGGCCAACCAAATCGCAATGCACATCCCTGATTAGGAGCACACTAGTTTCATCATCGACCTAGGGCTCTACTGTTACAAGGTCATGCCATTTGGACTCAAAAATGCGGGAGCAACATACCAACGTCTGGTAAACAAGATGTTCACCGAGCAGATTGGGAATACCATGGAGGTATACATCGATGACATGCTAGTGAAATTGAAAAGGGCTGAAGACCACATCTTGCACTTAGAGGAAATGTTTCAAATTCTGCAGAGATACGGGATGAGTTGAACCCACTGAAATTCTTTGTCGACAAGTTGTGTCTTTAGGAAGGCATTGCCTTCATAGGAAGTCTTTAGCAGATCTTTACGCACAATTTCCATGTTGGTGTGTGCTCTTCTCCATCAAATCCTTGACCTTCCTCTCTGTCTCTAAAGTTGTGTCCCTCTCTGCCTGTAACTTCTCTAAGTCTTATTTGTCCCCTCGGTAAGGCTATGTAAATCTTTTTCTCGGACTCAAATGATTGAATGTTCATATGGTTGATCCAATTGATGGGATGGCATAACAGAGCTTCTTCCACTCATAGCCTTGGTCAATGAGCATCTAAATTCACTGGACTTCCTGATCAGCTTCTTCCTTTGGAATATTTTTTATGTCACTATCAAATATAACACCAGTCAAGAAGAGGTCAGGAAAAGCAGCCTGCATGCGGGATGATGGAGCAAGAATAGGAGATAGAGGAGCATAGATTCCTTTAGAGTGAGAAGGCACGGTTGTGGTTAAGGAGCGAGAAATGGAAGTTTGTTGACATATAGGAATTTAAGATTTAGAGTAGGATGGAGGAATGCCAGAAGAAGAGTTGCGATGATCGTGTGGGTCCTTATGCCTCTTTCTTAAATCACTAGGCTGCTTTTCTTCGGGTTGCCTTTTCTTTCTCTCTCTTTCTTCACGGTGATAATCTTATGCTCTTCGCTCTTTTTTCTTATGTTCGGTTCTCTCCTCTTCGGATTCATAATCGTGGCACTAGCCAGATCAAGGTGGGTATGAATAAGTATTCTATCTCCTTGACTCACCAACACCGTATTGAATATTGTTGTATGTTTCCCTTGCTATGGTACCTGAAACAAGAAGAAAGATTGTATAATTTTTGAGATTTTAGGATTGAAGTGAATGTAAGGGATGTGTATTCGTGATCCTAGTACAGTGTAGAGTGATGATGACCCCTTAAGTATTTTACAGACCGTGTTCGAAGGCAAATAAAGATGGAGACTCTCCACCTTCAGCTAGGATATCCCCGAGCGAGAAGCTAAAGCCTAGAGAGTCGTCTTCAAGGAGATCGCCAATAGAAATATCAAAGTCACTCAAGGAGACGAAGACGTCTCCCAAAGACTTGACTAGTGGGGTTGCCTCGGTTAATGGAAATAAACTTGTTTTTGTGGTTTTTATATGGAGATTGATGATACACGCTTCGGATGAGGTAGGAAGCTCAGTGCCTTCGGGAGACGTCTCACCAAACGATTCGTCTCCCTATGGACTAATATCGTAGTCACTGTCCCTCCCTCAGTACTCTCTTCTTCTTCCTCTTCTCTCTCCTATTCTTTTCCCTCTCTTCTTCCCTCATTTTTGGTTTCTTTTAGTAACGTTTGCATCCTAGATCCATCATCCTTTTCTCTTGGAAATTTACCGGCACAGGCTCTTCCGCTGCCCAATCAATTGGCTCATCAACATTCGCCATACCCAATGAAACTTCAACTTCCCCTTGAGGATTATCGCCAAAGCCGCCAGCATGGGTTGAAGATCAGGT
Organism: Allium fistulosum; assembly: GCA_030737815.1. Taxonomy (NCBI): domain Eukaryota; kingdom Viridiplantae; phylum Streptophyta; class Magnoliopsida; order Asparagales; family Amaryllidaceae; genus Allium; species Allium fistulosum. Next base: position 861,107,927 of record CM060906.1, read on the forward strand.
TGGCATTCTCGTACTGCTTAGTGGAGTTGTCGCATGAATAGCGAAGGGACTAAGAGGTAATAAACCGCATCTATGGAGGTTCTCATTTGTCAGAAGGTACGCGGTGGTGCGGTGTAGGAAGCTAGTTCTCTTAAAAACCTCCAAGGTATCGGCATGTGCCCCACCGATATCTTGAGCAGGGATATCTGGGATGGAATCGGATTAAAAGTTAAACATTTAGACGGTTGAAACTCAAGTGCAAAGGGAAGATAGGATAAGAGTCTTACTACCAAAAAGCCAGTGCCCATTAAAGCCATATGGGCACCAGACGAAGAAGTACTTGTTCTTGAAATACGAGCGTTTTATTGTGAAGCTTCTCGATGACTTTACATCGGCACTAGGCTTCGATTATCATAAAAGATGACGAGTCTTGCCAATGATTGAAGCTCAGAATGTGGGTTAACTCTCTAAAGTTTAGAGGTCGCTAGAACTGATTCATAAATAGAATGTACAGAGAGCTCAGGAATGTGTATCCATTAGGATGAACTTGGGACGGAGCTAGTCCGAGCTCTTGGAGAATCATGCGTAGGATGAATTAAAGGGCGGTATGACGCCACCTAAGCACATGTATCGGTTGCACGCCGTATAACCCACCAAGGGTTATGTGCCTGCTGGATTTGTGTGGGAGAGGCATGTTGTCTTCAAGAATCCTATGTTGCCTAGATATGTTATGGAGCATCTTCATAGTTAGAATCATTGGCACTTGTTCAGCGGATCATCTAGAGTTCTTAAGCCAACATATTCGTTCAAAGAAGGAGGTGGATCTTGCATTGGTTCTACGGGCATGATCATTCTTTGAAGATCACTGATGATTGAGCACTTAGGTCCATAAGGCGGAGTTGTTGAAGTTAGCTAGGGCAGTGGTATGCCCATATCCAAGAGGAGTAGATAGCCCGACGCCAGCCTTGAAGCAAGGAAATTGATGAGTCATTTTGGATAGGAAAACTTGGCATCCAACACAGTTAGGTATATTTAGTTTTGGAATCTATTTTAAATTTAGACCCTTTTGACTAGCTTTCAGAATCCAATGGATGTCGACGTGTACTGACCAACCAGATTCTGAATGTTCATCGGGGCAGGTGAAAGTATTAATCTATGTAGTGTGAGTCTCATGTCCTATGCACAACAAACGGACCATCTTGTGCATCGGATCTTACCCGTTATCGTCAGATAACCGATAACGAATCCATTATTCAAACTAAAAAAAAGCTTTTCTTTTACAGGAACATGGGATGTTTAGTGAGTGAAGTATTATGCAATGGAGTCGTTCAAATGTTGGAACATATTCAATATGACCATTCCTTGTCAAGAAAACCATTCTATTGGCATTTGAGCGATGATATTCGATTGGATAAGTGATGGTCAGAGCGAACCAAAAAACTTTACAGTGTAAGAATTCGAGTTATGGAAATTAACTGCTTCTCGTAAGCATGTCTTAGGTCAAGCCTGAGCACACTCTAGGACGAACCCAAGAGCAACTTTAGGAGAACTTAGTGATTCCTCCGACCAAGCACTTGTCAAAAACATTCAAGTCTCTATCACCATCATCATCAACTATGGTGAACCCTGAGTTACGGTCGGTGGTATGCTCCATCAATAGAAGGCGATGACCTATCTTGAAAATGAAAGTTTAGACCTTGACTTAAAGAAGCGATATGGGTCGACTTCTTTGGAGAGGATGATGGTGGTTCAAATGAAGATTTGGCAATGGTGGTCGCTTGGAGGAGATGGCGATAGTGCTAGATGGTCGGCGGCAAGCAGTTCGGTGGAAAAAGGAAGAAGTCGGGTTTAAGTCATCACCAAAAGGAAAAACGCAAAGTACTCGGTAAAGTGAAAAAGTAAGAAAAATTCTCTAAGTTCCCCGTATAAATAGTGCTTGGTGGTTGAAAAAGCACTCGATACCGAGAAGATCTACCCGGTACCAACATGAAATTTTGGGGCAAAAATTAGAAAAAGAGTAAGATAAAGGTAAAGCATACATGGCTAAGGTATGGAATAATCTCTAGAGTACAGATTTCGTCCTCGGCATGGAGAATGGAAGTTCTACTATTCAAAGCCATTGAACGGATGTCCATGGAATAGAGACAACGATTTGAAGAAACTCTTTGGTAACCAATGGATATACGTGAATGGTAGTGAATGCTTGTCTCGTTCCAGAGAACACTTTATTTTCCATAAAGCATACTCAAAGGGCAAGTGTTATTCTTTTTTTTGGCCAAGCATACTTTCACTCGAATCTAAACATCGGGATGAAGACGAAGCAATTCGTGGAATTGGGAACATGCTTAGAAGGAGTATAGGAGTGAACCCAAGAAGTTAAATGGCAACTGGAGTTAATGGGACTACTCGGTACCGAGATGATTCCTATTTGCAATCAAATTGGCCACAAACATCGAAGAACAAGTTTGTGTAGAGAAGTAAATGAATAAAACTAAATTAAAACAGAGGAATATAGCAAAATAGTAAGCAAATCAAAACAGAAATCAAGAACAATAGGATTTATAGTGGTTCGACGTCGATTGCTTACGTCCACTTTGAATATTCTCTTTAATGATTCACCATAATCTTGATTATAGTAGTAAACAGTAAGAAATAATGGAGTATTAAAGAAAGTTGATTACAATAAAAGAGTTATGTAACCGGCAGTGTAAAGATCCTCAGAATGACCCCCTAGGCCAGTATTTATAGGTGCAGGCGACCACCAATCTCTCTGAAACTTCGGCTACAGGACCTCCTTACCCATATGGGCCCACCATAGGGGGCATTAGGCCCAAATCCCAATGGAGAGGGATCAGTACGATCCCTCCATTGATTGATTTTGGGGCAGCGATCCCTATGGTGGCTTCTCATGCCTAGATATGATGGCTCTCCAAATATCATGTTGACTGGATATGTGGAGCTCGTGTTTTCGCTTAATCTTTGGTTCAGATTCATTCTTGAGTTGTCCCTACCGATCCCTTCATATTAGATCATGCCTATCCCTTTTACATGCCATTCATTCGTATTCTCTTAACCCCATTATATAATGCCGATCCATGCTTATTCGCGTATATCCCTTAGACTTCATTATACAATGTTGATCCCTCCTATTCCTCAAGGTTATGCCAATCTATCTAATGACCTATCATGTCGCCCTCTCATTCCATTACTCAATGTCGATCCATCCTGCCTATATAACTATGTCGATCCCTCTTGCCTTACATAATTATTCCGATCCCTCTATTACTTCATCAATGTTCACTCTTCATCCAACTGACTATGTCGATCCCTATTGTACTGCCTTGCTATGCCGATCCCTTGCCTATCCAAGCTATTTTCCATATTTTTAGCATCTTGCATCATCTATCTATCAACTACGTTCAATTCGGGCTTCGTATAACAGTCCGAACTCCACTTCTGGGTCTTATAACCATGGTTCCGTTGTCATCCTTCTTGGCAACAGCCGAATCTGCCTTGCGCAGTCAGTCCAATATAGCCGGTTCAGGATACCGGGCAACTCTTGCCCTCTAAAGTACGCCTTGTGAGTAACATGACGTGCTTTGAATCAAAACAAGTTTGAATTGCCGAAAATAAGTCTATCTAGCTTCTCAACTGATGGCTATTCCTTTGTCGAATCATTTTCCAAGGTATTAAATCTTCCATTGATTGCTAGGACACTCGCTCGACTTTCAGTAATATAAGTCTATTGTCGTTTTCCGTCAGCATATACAAATTCGGTCTTACGGGACTTACAAGCCTTTTATTATCTGATCCAGCCTTGAACTTGAAAGTTTCAGGTGGGATTGTAATTCCTGTTGATTTCAAAAAGCTGGACTCTTAAACCGTTCCCGTGCATATTCATATACATGTTTCTGTTGTTGGCTCCTGGACGTGTTCGAAAGTCCAGAGGTCATTGCCAATTTTTATAATATTCTATATGTTCGAGTTTGCAGTCTAACCTTCATGATAACGATCGTCATTCACTTTTCACTCGTCCATATTTTCTTCCATCATTTCTTCTTTTTCACTTTCCATTTTTTCCTTTTTCCTTTTCTTCTCCCTTTTTTTGTGCAGGGATCGGCATTCGACATGTCGATCCCTTGCTAGGGCCACGCGAATAGGGATCGGCAGGTCCCAATGCCGATCCCTCTTCAACTTTGACTTGTTCACCCCTTGTGACCGGTTCCTCCTACACATCCTCATATATATACAAGCCTTCTTTCTTTTCTTCCTTCACTTTTTTACTTCACCTGTCTTTGCATAAAACTTTCTCTACCGAACTCAGGCTATCCAAAACCTCTTTGACGAACGAGAACTCCTCATTCTTAGATCTTTAATCCAAACACGACCCTAACCAATCCCCCAAACTCGCTCTTCCTCCGCCCTCGATTCCACAGTCTCGAGCGTTCGTCTCTGATTTGATTCGACATTCCACGTTTTGTTCAGGTATGGACTTGTAATGTTCTCTTGAATTACTCGATTGGATTTTCAAACTCGAGTTGCCAGTGCTTTTGTAAGGTAGCGAACGATTTTAGGATGGTTGGTGATTGCTGGGTCAAAGGTTATATGGGTTAAATTGCATGTAGGAAGAAGAGATGAGGGTAAAAAAACATAGGATTCGATGGTGGTGAAGGTTTGGCTTCGATGGAGGGTTCGGTATTGATTCTGGAGTCGAAAGGGGAGAAGGATGAAAAGAATGAGTTTCGGCGATGTGTTTCCATGGAGGAAAGGCTAGATGTTGAGTGTCATATGGATCAGTATAGGATAGGGATCGGCAGGTTTAGTTGTGGAGAGGAGTCAGTGAGGATAGGGATCGGCAGGTTTAGTTGTGGAGAGGAGTCAGTGAGGATAGGGATCGGCAGGTTTAGTTGTGGAGAGGAGTCAGTGAGGATAGGGATCGGTAGGAAATGGCTTAGATGAGGGATCGGTAGGAAATGGCTTGGAAAAGGGATCGGCAATAAAGTCAAGGGATTGGTATTCACACCAAATACCAATCTAATCTAACTCATTCGAACACTTAACGTTAGTTTGCCTTGCTGAACTCGAATATAAGATGACAATGGAAAATATTACATGCATACTTGAACTGTCGAACTTAAGATTAAATGACCAAACTTCCAGAATTCTCAATATGGACCAAGTAATAAACTTGCTAATGAACTTGGGTAACTGACTTCATAATTCAACATGCCGATAGCCGATCCCAAAGATTTCGTTGCCGATCAACTCTCTTGTCGATTAGGAAGGCCAGCGATGATGGTCTCTCCGGACAAAATTCCAAGTCTCGTCGTTTTATTTTCTGCTTTTCTGATTTCAAACTTGTTTATTTCTGTTCCACACTGCACTGCACGACACTAGTTCACGCTTAACACGTGGGGAACAGGTTATTATTTGTAACCTCGATAATCTACTGAGTATAGCTAATATAGATACCAGACACACAAATTGTTCAATATCATGTCTTCCGATTCTACGACGAGACATATCGGTTATGAAGTGAAGTCAAGTTCTGCAACTATATCTGGAAGGCCTTCTCTAAGCCATTATGTAGAACAACCAGAAGCTTCTAATTAACAAATCGATCTCTTCTTCGATATTCCAGTCTTTCCAATAGAAATCATCAGCCCTACTCCTAATGTTGTTGAGGGCAGCATTCTCCTTGATAATCCAGTGGATTCATAAGCTTCTTGAATCGGCGAAGTTGCTCTGCGTCGGTTATGCTCAATCCACGAAATTCTATTTGAGGATGTCTTAGTTCTTACAAGACAAGATAGACCTCACTTGCCCCCAGCCGAATATACAGTGTGCAACAACTTTATATGCTGGACTGGATGCGTTCCACCTTTTAATTCCTTTGTCCGGGATATGTTGATATATCTCGGGATCGCCCGTACACAACTGCATCCCAACAGTTATGGTTTCATACATGGGACTTTCCTGCTATTCATGAATGTTCTATTCCATCCGCCCACTCCTGAAGACATTAGATTTATTTATAATTTCAAAAGATGATCAGGAAGCCCTTCTTACATCTTCCTTGAACCTTAACCAAATTGTCAAGTCTTGATAGGCGCTAGGAACAAACTTTCATTAGTTAAACACGAATGGTTCTACGTGCGATGCCCTATCGGATTTGCAAGGAGATGGTTAGAAGGATGTAAGTGTTACTTCCACTCTTCCCTCAAGTTCACTGACTCAAGTTACGACTTTTCCCTTGAATTTATTAACATCCGGAGTTCTTTCTGGTGTTCAGCCACGTCCCGAAGGCGCTAATTTCTCTAAAGTCGTTGCTGCCATCCACACTACCCTTGTCGATGACCGGGACATCTAACTCCTCGTAACCGATGAGCTGCTATCTTCATTCAGGCTGTTGGAAGACTATCGCAGGATCGGACTTCCTGGAAGCATGACAGTACCGAGGAATATTCTAGAACAAAGGAGGGAGATAGTTAACCCCATCGTGCCCCCTACTGAGGGGGGCTTGGGAAGATACTGAAGAAGGGGAAATCAAAGATTCTCAAGTTGATAAATCAGGAGATGACAATGCAGGCCTTGGAAAAGCTCCGATGGTTGAACCGTCGCAAGCTAGGCAATCACAAACACCTCCAAAGAGAAAAAAGAAGTTGGCGTACAAGCTACATATAAGAAAGACTGCATCAGACCCAGAGTTCGTTATTACTCCTCTCGAAGGGGAATCATCTTCTCAACATTTGGAAAGCTCGTTAAAAGGATTCTCCAATCTTCAAATTCCAGACGATATTATGTCCTATGACTTTCCAAATATTAATATCGAAGGACTTAATTCTCCTACAAGAAGCGGTAAAGGCATCCAACCTTCTAATAAAGGGGAGAACACTCCGATGAGCAAACCCACTGTTACCGGTCTATTAGGGGGAACACTAGGACACTCACAATCACTTGCACTCCACTATACACTTGTTATTGATCTCTTGTACGACTACTTCTAATACGCTCTTGTTTGGTCTTTACAAGTACAATGTCTCAATCGCGAGCCTTCGATCATCTTCGAAGCTCTTCTTCCTATCATTGCCCAAGCCGGGACTCTGAGCCCACTCGACGTAGAGAAAAGGATGAAGGACGAGACAAAGATTATCATTCGAGGGGGTCTTCTTCCTCTTCTAAGCGAAAGTCTCAATCTCACGCGTCTCGTCAGGGCGAACATTGTAATCTTCTGGTTCAAAGTGGAGAAAAATCTTCTTACCGCAGCCCTTATGTCACTGCATCTCATAAGCAACACTCTGGCTCTTCAAGTTTAGGATAGTCTCATGAGCGCCAATCTGGCAAGCATCCACTTGCCACTTCTGATCCACCCCTACCGGCTACTGCTCCCGACTCTTCTATAGCAGTAAAGTTGGTTGAACTTAAAGCCACTTTCCTGAAGATTTGCTTCGACAGTCTCAAATTCCTTCCTTCTATCCATGTTATCCCTGGGCATGCCAAGGAAAGCTCTTTAGCGTGTGTGAATGACGTATTCGTCCAACACGAATCATTCATTCATTTGGCAGAGAAAGTTTCTGAAGTTTCCATAAAGCGTCAACACGAAATAGATCGTCTCAAGTTGGAGGGTATTCACGATAAAAATATAATCAAGCAACAGGATGCTGAGTTGCTTGAATTCAAAACCTAGCTTGCTGAGGCCGAAAAGAACGCCAAGGAGACGACAGAGGCGGTAAGCCGTCTAGAAACTTCCCACAAAAAAGAACTCGACGCGGCACTTCAACGCAGCAGAACACTTGCCTTAGAAAGGGACTCTTTGCAAAAGAAGAAAAATGCTTTAGCTCGCCGCGTTGAGGAGCTCGAAGAATTGTTGAAGAAGGAGAGGGAGGAGAAGATTGAGGCCCAGGAGGAGTCGTAGAAATACTTCTAAGAAGTCATTGTGGCAAGGAGCTTAAAAACAAAACTCAATGAATAGTTTGCCAAAATTGAACCTCTGAAAGAAGAAGCTCAAGAAGAGGGCAGAAAAGAGATGCTTGAACAAGCCAACTCCCAGGTGGAAGCCGCCATGGAGTCCGGTAGGAACGAAATCAAGGACTTGTTCGATCCGCTGATTATTGAATATAATGCGAAGGTCCTGCTCCATCGTGACTTAAGATTTCATGGCGAGGGTTATCTCGAATCGCTTGCCGAAGCTTGGGAACATATTATTAAGATAAAGAAAAAAAAGCTGGGCTAAGCCGAATTCAATGAGGAAGAACTAGTAAGAGAAGTGCTTCGACGAAACGAGCCTTCGGATCTGTCTGCCGCCAAACTTCAATTTTTGAAGGCTTCTGCACCTACTAAAGATGGAGAGGATATTGTCGATTCTTCCAGAATTGATCCTAAGGGTTCCTCTCCAACCCAAGTAGCCGGACCGTCAATTTCTCATGACACGGAAAAAAATCTCGGCTATGGTCCGGATAAGCCTAGCTTTGGGCCATAAATGCTATCTCCCATCCTTGAAGGAGGCACCCCATGGACTATAGAGAGTCAACAAGATACTGGTATCGCACTTTACTTCTTAGTGCATAAGGATTTTTTTTTCGTATGTAATGGTTTTAGGCTCATTCCACTACTTTAACCATTTTTGCAGGTCTTCCGGGCCCTGTCCAGACTCCTAAAAGCGGTGTGGCTGCAGAACAAGAGGAGAAAATGACCGAGGATCCAACGGGAGCCGATATTCCGAGGCTTGATGCTCAAGTCATTGAAGCACTCGATGATGATAAAACCGAGAATCTGCTCCATGCTAACGACCCCGATGATGTCATGATCATTGGTGCCTCCGAACATACCTCCAAACTCAGCATGAAAGAATGGATTGGAAAGGAGGAGTTGTTAAAGAAAAAAGCCAAGTCCGAGCCCGTCGAGGTGGATATCGATGATCCTTATCCTGTACCATTGCAAGTTATTCCACCCGGTGGGTCTGTCCCTGGTGAACTCCCCTCGACTTCGGAAAGCTATCCCGCCAAAGGTGGCAAGGTGTCTCAGAAAAGAAGCATAAGTAGCTCTACCCCTGAAAAATCCAAAAGAAAATCGAAGAAGTAGTCATTGTTTCATGTCATTGTATATAGTTTGCGTAATTATTCATTTCATTAGTCGTAGTCGTATGGGTATGAATCCCGGTTTTTTGAAATAACTTGTACTGGAATTTCGGCACTTGTGAATAAAAGTTTTTGTTTTTGATTAAGCATCGTGTGAGTTGTTATTTAAATAGTTGAACGATTACTTTCCATTTAATGTACTTGTAATTCATTGATTACAAATTCTGTTAACAATTCACTAGCTTCATCTCAAGGCCTCCTTGCGGTTGTAGCCCCGAGTCGTTGTAAACACTGGATATGAGTCGTAGGATTGAGCTATCACAATCATTCTTTGGATGATCGCACTACTGCCCTCGGTCTCGGGTTGATAAATGTACTACATGGACGGTCTACTCTCGTCCTAATCGTGTTTATACTCCCACTTAAGCTCCAAAGACTTAGAGTTGATCAATGAATGGTCGGTTCACATTCATCTTGTTTCTCCTATTCGTACTCCAGTGATCAAAGTTTTTCGAAGGATGTCCAGATCACATCGTTTGTGTTTGGTGTGGATCGATATTGATCGTCGACCCAGCAGCTCGATATTTTGGCATGGATCGATATTGACTGTCGACCCAGCGGCACGATATTCTGGTATGGATCGATATTGACAGTCGACCCAGCAGCACGATATTTTGGTGTGGATCGATATTGACCGTTGACCCAGCGACATGATATTCTAGTGTGGATCGATATTGTCCGTCGACCCAGTGACACGATATTTTGGTATGGATCGATATTGACAGTCGACCCAGTGGCACGATATTTTTGAGTGGATCGATATTTACCATCGACCCAACGACAAGATATTCTGGTGTGGATCGATATTGACCGTCGACCCAGCGGCACGATATTATGGTGTGGATCGATATTGACCGTCGACCCAACGACACGATATTTTTGGTCGCCCATAACTTCGGACGTCGTTCTGATTAGTATTGTATTAAGGCCTCCTTGCGGACGTTGCCTTAACTCGTAAAGAACACTAAGCCGGAGTTATAGTGAGCTGTCGTATTCACTTTTAGTAGTTTGCACTCCTGCCTCTAGTCTTGGGCTAGTGGAGTTAATTCATGGATGGTCGAATTCCAATTGTAGTTAGTTTATACTCCTCCTGTCGGTTTCAGGCCAGAGTTTATAGAATAGAGAATGGTCGAACTCCACTCATATATTCATTCATGTTCGTATCCACACTCTGGGGATATGATTTAGTTAGTGGATGGTCGGATCATACCCAATTTGTGTTTATACTCTAGTCCGCGCTCTGGGGACTTAGAGTTATTTTGCGGGCGGTCGGTTCACACTCGATTTATGTTCGTGCTCCTTTTAGTCGCCCCGATTTTGTTTCAGTCCCACAGTCCGGGCAGGAATTTTTCAATCTTCAGATTGTCGACCATATTTGTTCCTTATCGTGTGTCCCATTTTTTGGATCATTTACAGGAATTTTAGTCGAGCAAATTAATGGAGCTCATCTTGTTTGATCCTATTGGGTGCATGTTCACACATATCGATATCAATCAGTTTCATTATGTACTTAGCATACAGTGCAATAACAATCATATATACAAAGGAATCTTGAAACTTTATTCATTAAATGGAAAGGAACAAACTAATCTGTCTTATTACATATTCATAAAGTCAAATGCTAAAGCAAACACTGAAAGTAAATAAAATTGAAATGTAAAGGAAATAATCTAAGTGAAATAGCATCGTAAATGCTCACTATTCCATGCTCTCGGGAAGTGTAATTCCATCGATGGTCGCTAGCTTGAAAGTTCCTTCTCCAAACCCCTGTTCAATGACATACGGTCCTTCCCAAGTCGGGTTCATATGTTATGGGGTAGGAAAATTCCATTTCAGGATGAGATCGCCAACTTCGAAGGTTCTTGATCGCACTTTAGTGTTGTAATTCCGGGCGACTCGATGTCGGTGTGCAGCTGCTCTCAAATCGGCTTCCTCGCGCTTCTCATCTATAAAGTCCAAAGATTCCAAGAGAAGATCTTTGTTCGTTTTGGGATCATAGTAAGTCACTCGATAAGAAGGGACTTCGAGTTCTACTAGAATAATGGCTTCGGAACCGTAAGCAAGGGCGAATGGAGTATGGCCAGTTGCGGACTTGTGAGTGGTTCTATAAGCCCAAAGTGTCGTAGGAAATTCATCCACCCACTTGCCTCTAGCCTTCTTCAAACACTTTTTTAGAATAGACTCGATAATTTTATTTACGGATTCAACCTGTCCATTTGCCTGAGGATGAGCGACCGCTGCAAACCTCTTTTCAATACGATATCTTCGACAAAAGTCTTTAAGTTCAGCACTATCAAATTGAGTCCCATTATCCATTACAATAGTTCGCGGAAGACCGAAGTGACATATGATGTTTCGAACAACAAAGTTGATTACTTTCTTGGTTGTGATCGTAGCTAACGGTTCCGCCTCAGCCCATTTGGTGAAGTAATCAACCGCAACAGTAGCGTACTTCGCACCATCTTTATTGATTGGTAAAGAGCCGATGATGTCAATACCCCACATAGCGAATGGCCATGGACTGATCATTTGTGTGATTTCTATTGGCGGTGCTCTTGGGACTTTTGCATATATCTGGCATTTGTCACATCATCTCACATAGTCAATAGTGTCCCGGTTAACAGTTGGCCAATATATCCATAACAGAGTATTTTCTTTGCCAGAGTTTGCCCCCCAATGTGATCGCCCCATTCTCCCTCATGAACTTCTTTCAGAACACGCTTTATCTCGTCGTGAGTGATGCACCAGAGTAGGCGGACTGAGAAACCTTTCCTATACATAGTTCCCTCTTGCATAATATACTGCGAAGCTTTGCGAAGAACTTGTCGCCTTTCATTTCTTCTTTCAGGCAAGATTCCACGTAGTAAATAATCTTTAAATGGAGTCATCCACGACTCCCTTTTAGATTCCGCCTCAAGTGTTTGATCGATTTCCATCATGTTTATACTTAGGGTATCTAATATCTCGACTGGAAGCCCATTTGTTGCGCATCGCCGGTACTAGCGAACTTGGCCAACGAGTCAGCCTCTCCGTTTTCGTCGCGTGGGATATGTGAAATGTCATAATATTCAAATTCTACCAACAACTCTTGAACTTGGGTAAGATATGGGGCAAGTCGTTGTCCTTTAGCCTGATAGTCTCCTCTAACTTGATACACCACCTACTGCGAATCGCAAAGGATTTCAAGAGACTTGACTCTAAGTTCTCTAGCAAGTTTAAGTCCAGCAATCAATGCCTTATACTTAGCCTCGTTGTTTGTTGCAGGAAAATCAAGCTTCAAAGCATAACATATTGACCGGTTTTCAAGGGTTGCAAGCACAATCCCAGCTCCAGAACAATGATCATTAGATGTTCCATCGGCATACAATTTCCATCTTACAGTTGGGATTTCGATACCTTTTGGAAGATCATCTTGCACGGTAAATTCTGCTATAAAGTCCGCCAATGCTTGACCCTGGATAGCTCTTCGGGGAAGATATGTAATGTCAAACTGGCTGAGCTCGCCACATAAATCAAAACGTAGTAGCAAATGTTTTAAGCACACCCCAAAAAATAGTAGCAAAGTTCAACAAAAAAACAAGTACATATTTGGTTGTTTGCATTAAAAAGAAGACAACAACTTTTGCATCCTTCTTCTTTCACACACCTGCAAATAAGATAAATGTTTACATTAGGAACGAATATGAATAAAACACTGACGAAATTTGATTTTTAGATAGCAAACAATAATTTCAGCATAGCTCGCATTAATTAATCAACGAGAACCATGTTAACCTCACTCCAGCTAAGAAATGAGGTCCACTATCTTCATTTTTCATACGGAAAAGTTAAATATTTCAAAACAGCATGTTATAAACATCCACACATCTACTAAATTTTGTTTGTTTTCAAGGACAAACAACTAATAGATCAAAAAATATAAAATTTTACAAAAATCAAATAGTGTTTCATATTAAATATCCTAAGTGAAAAGCACTTGTAAACTTCAAATAAATATAACGATACACACTAACAAAGTTGAAGGTTGCATGCCATATACAGCAGGTTGGATGTGGATCAAAAATTTCAATCCAACATATTGGATCAGGTTATAGTTGATCCCATATACAGTAGGTATAATGTCATTAGGAGAGCAATAAGGACTTGCACAATGCCATATACAGCAACAGATTTACATATATTTCATTTATCTCATATATAATATATTTCTTTATCACTTTTGTCTATCATCTATGTGATGATCCTATATTATTTATTCATCATAACAAACATTTTGTATCGTGAATTCAGACGTGTTGACAGCTCTTGTTTCATAAATTAAACAAATTTATCAATACCATAAACTAGGAATTCATAAGTTAAACTAAGAACAAACCTCAAAGTCGCTTCCACTATATCCTTCAGTCAAGATTGAAATCTTGTTACAGTTGATATCTTCTTCAACCTTCTCCTTTGACAACAGTGTCCTCGATATCTGCTCTCTACTATCCAACGTAGGCAATCCCACATGACATGGGAACTGGTCAAATCTGCATAGAATGTAAAGGAAAATTGTTGTTTTTGAAATATGAACAGGAAATGGGAACGGGTCAAATTTCATTATCGCGGGCATTAAGGAAAATCACCATGACATGGGGTGAAAGTTTAAACCCGCACTTGGTCTACGGGGCGGGTCTGGGGCAGGGTTTAAAAAATCAGGGGAAAGTTTGGGACATACAAAACCCACCCCAACCAGCCACATTGTCATCCCTATTGGTTAATATTTTGTTATTATTTATTATTATTATTACTATTATTATTATAAACTTAGTCCATTTATGTAAAAATTACAGTTAATTTACTATTTTTATTATTTATGATTGTTGTTGTTGTTGTTAATATTATTATTATAAATTTCGTTAATTTTCATAAATATTGGTTAATTAATCATTATTAATATCAACTTAGTTAATTTTTATAATACTATATCAACTAAGTTAATTTTATAATCACAATGATTCTAGATAAAAGGCTAAAATTGATATTAGCGATGATGAAAAATAAGTTTTGTGTGATTTCCAAAGCATATATCGGTAAAGACCATTAAACAATAAATAGAACCTAGCCGATTCTTTAGTTTCAGCTACAAAGTACTACGAAATACAGGTAGGGCTTTTGTTTCTATATCATAGAAAACAAAGAGTATGTTGAAATTATGAATGTTCTGAAATTTTATGAAGTTAACAACTGAGATTCATGATATCCAAAAATCAATGAAAGAGGCCTTCAATGTGTTTAATTATAAACAATCCAAAATCCAAATTTTTGCATGTTGTGGTATATAATTAAATTTCAACCAAACAAACATGTTATATCACAGTTTGAGCTTATGAACTATATTTAACACATGCTTGTTATTTCTTACAACTAGTTAGTGTTAAAACCATCTGGTAAAAAAGGGTTAAACCTTAATGTAAAATGATAGTCCCAAGATGTTTTTTGCTAGCCAATCCTTATGTGGTGCAGACCAAATATAGAAGAATATTCCTAGAATAGCAGCGACAACCTCAGACTTCGTGAATTCTACTAACACAGCTGTGTAAAAGTAATTCGATAACTTAAGCATGATAGCAAAACAACTTACTGTATATTGAAATATCAATATGTTCGGGTGACTCCTTGATATTAACCTCAACCACTCTTGAACCTACATGTAGTATTCCAAGCACAAACAGTTAGGACCAAGGTTAAAACAAATTTCAGATGAACTTCAACCTTAGTCTGATATAAAATGAGTGAAGTAAGGCTGAAAAGCTAATTACAATCATGTATAAAAGTTCAGTACCATTCAGTTCGGCGGGGTAATTTGCGAATCGTCGCAGCGTCACAAGATCTGAAATTAACCTCAGCCTTTGTTATCACATACTTATATACTTGGAATTTGAAATTTTAAAATATTTATCCAAAAACAGTATACTGCAAAATTAATTTATCATTCAATCAATACATGATGTTAAGCATATAAAAATAGACCCATCTTCTTTAGTATTACAAGATATTATTTATATATTCTTCTCATTTTCTTCTTTGATTAAATAGTTAATGGAAAGTGCTATTTCTTAATTATTTAATAGCATTGGAAATCAATTTTTGTTAATCTCTCTATGTTCTCCTTTACTTCAGTTAATGTCATTAGATTAGTACCGTTTCTATTCAAATTTCTATAATCTGAGGATACAACCAAAATACATATGCGGTAAATGTGAACTAACTACAAAATAATATACAAGTAGCCAATAAGTACTGTTAAGGTGATAAAATAGCAGCCTCGCCCTATGTACCAAATCTGCCTACTGTAGCGGTGAATAATCTCAGCATTCACCGATGATAATCAACACAGCTCTTTCATGATGCCTCTCTGGCTCTGCATATCATTGATATTGGTATGGTTCATAAAACACTACTTTTTGTTTTTTAGATCAACAGCACATACAAAGTGCCAAAGCTGAAGCACACAAACTGAAATAACTCAAACCTGAAGCACCTGGATGGTTCAGGTAAGCATAGGTCTTTGACTTTGTTGGACAACACCATGCATAGCGCCTTTACTGCGCTTGTAGGCTACCCCATTATGCCTCTCATTGTGGATGTTTTAGCACAATACACCGCCTTGCACAACACCTATAAAGATAATAAGCTCATACATATCCAGCATTATTGTTAAATGTTTTATGTTCGGTACATTGTTATCTATTTCAAAAAACTTCAAAAAATTCATAGAACTATGCAGAATCTGAATGATTTTTGTTTGATTTTTCTCTACCGTAGTTGTCGACTTCCTATTGATAACTCATTTCATTAGGTAGACTATTGTAATCCATATATAGTTACAATTTCAACCTTTATGTATACATAGTACATAATTAACTATTTAATAGATATTAATCATAAGAACATATAGTTGATACAGAATTAGCTATAGTACAGAATTAGCTATTTAATAGATGTTAATCATAAGAACATATAGTTGATACAAGAATGTGTCCAACATATAAGATACATTTAAATTTTTGCACTGAACCCTTTTCCAAGTTTTCAGATTATCACATATTATATGTTGTCAAGTATTTTTCACCATTTAAACCATGCATGAATAAATCGTTGTATTTTATAAGAAAAATTTAAGGTTTCAAAAGTAGAGAAATGTAAAAGTTATCAGTGCATTGTTATGTTTTTTATTATGGTTTACCAAAATATGGTAAAAAAAATTCTGCAGTTTACAGTTACCTAAGGAATCAACTTCCGTTGCAGCAGGAGGGTGGAGAACTGCATGAAATCATACAAAAACCAAAATTAGTTCAGGGTTCTCAGGATTTGTTATGAGTATTAATATTATTATTGTTATTATTTTAAACATTATTTTTTTTATAAAACTAGGTTAATTTATTGTTATTATGATTGTTGTTGTTGTTAATATTGTTATAATAAATATTAATTTGTATAAAAATTAGATGAATTATTATTATCAACTTATTTAATTTTTGTAAGCTTATTAAATTTTTATATAACTTAACAAACGAAGTTAATTTTTATAATTTTAGTTAATTTATTGTTGTTGTTATTGTCATACAAATTTAGTTAACTTTTATAAAGTTTAGTTAACTTGGTTAATATTTTATAAGTTGTTGTTATTATTATTATTATTATTCAAAATTTAGTTAATTGTTATCAAACTTAATAAAATTTTAAAACTTAATTATGTTATTATTTTTATTATCAACTTAGTTAATTTTTATATGCTTATTTGGTTTTTATTAAATTTAGTTAACGAAGTTGCTAGAGCATCTCTATCTAGCTTTAGAAGTGGATTTCCAATCTGCAGACATAAAAATGTTAAAATACATAAGACGTTGTAATAACTTTATATGTTAAGATAACAACTGTCATGTCTACGTATGAATAGGGGTTGTAGGCGGATTACTCATATAAAATTGTCAATTAATGGAATATTGTGTTACTATAAGTACTGATAAGACAAGAAAACTATACACGAACTAGTCTTACAGCAACGCCTTTTATATTGAACTTGAAACCAGTTGACTGGCTATTGTAGTCTAGGAGAACATCAGCTAATTGCGGTATGTAGTGCCTTGTAGCAGGTAACTTATAATGTTAAGGAACAATATAAAAAGATAAATAAAAACTGTGTCACGATGATACAGACAATTAGATGCAGGAAATTTACAGTCAGTAAAAACATAAATATGCAGGTTTATTAATATAGAAATTAATAGCGAGTATTTCATACCAGCATAGCTCTCTCCTAACAAAAACAAGTGCCGAGTTTTATATTCAAGGAATTTCTCAAACCATCCAAGCAAGAACAAGCGCATGTCATAGGCTTATAAATATACAATTCAAAACACAATTAGCATAGAAATACTAAAAACGAAAATACAAGTAGTTTTGAAATGCAAAATAGATAAGAAATGGTACCTGTTTTTAAATCCCACGTAGTATAATCAGAAGTTGTGTTAGAGTAGGAACATCCAACTCCAGCAGGGGATTCAACAAAGAGTAAATTTGACACTATTGGGAAGGAAAAGAAACTTTGTCATTGAAAAATATAATAACTATTTAAATATGTATGCAGTAAAGTAAATATATACCCTTGTTCCATGATTTTTTGTTAATTCGAAGACCACGGCCATCGCCTCTAGGATAGAATGGACCGAACTCAGTGAAGGCTCCTCCTCCTACCGGTGAGGCCTAACACATAAATGAATAATGATTAAATCAAAATCCAAACAAGTAGATATACCAAGAAGGTGCAAGGAAAGAAAATCAGGCCATCGATTGTACTTCCGAGTATGGTGTTTCAATAATGCATCTGCATTGAATTTGCATGAGTCCAGATTGTTAAATATATCACATAATTTAATAAATCATCTCGATTTGATTTCTTGCTAAGATTGAGTGATATATAAGTATTAATTAACAATTAAAACCTTGTAGAAATCGCCTTTTCAGTATAGCCAAAAATCAACATCGGCTTTCATTCCTCTGATTTGATACATATTCCTTGATGCATATAAATATATCATCATGGCAATAGAAAATTTTCAAATAACATATATATTGCTAAACTAGCAATACCAAGTGTATAAAATTCAATAAATAAACAATATGAAAATTATATATTTTGCAAGAAAACAAACATCAAATTGATATACACATGGACTTTGTGAATTATATAGGAAGAACATCAATCTAACAACAAAGACAAGCTAGAGCAATATTCCAAAAGGGAAGAGAATACAATATAGTGTCATTATAATAGCTATCTTCAGACTAAAACAACTTATCAATTTTCTATTAACTATGTATTATAGATTGAAATGAGTATTGATGATATATTTGATTAAGAAGTAAGGTAAATTGAAATGCGTTCACGTTAGTCTCAGTTTCAATTTGCTATTGATTTCATAACTTGATCAAAATCAATAATCTACTAACTATGTCCATGAATGCCTGATGTGCAACCCAAAATCCTATGTAAAACAATGCCTGATGTCTTAGTTTCAAATGATCCAGAATAGTATTGGATGCAAGATGACCTTGTGCCATTCAGACAGCTAAGCCTATAATTTTACATAGGTACTTAATTCAAAATTGTGTAATTCAAACAGAGTCATGAACCTAATAATTGAATTTTCGTGAACATCACAAACTAAAACATGAAAACTAAAACATGAATTTTGTTACTGATGAAACAATATCGTTACTGATGGAACATGAATACTGGTTAAGTAACACAACTTTGCATGCGTTTGTATTGTTTTTAGGCTTTCATAAAACATGTCTATCAGTAAAACACTAGAAACAAAAACACTAACATAATAATGCCATTGAGCACATGCCATACTAGCTAGTAACCCAAAGTCGCTGTGCCTACCAACTCCTGCTAGAAAATGGATCTATGTTTATTTACGCACTAGCTTTGAAACATGCCATTAAGCAGATGCCGTACTTATAGCTTGGATGGGCACAACCTATGATGTACTTATATACATTATGATTAAAGACTCATAAATAAAGTTCGAACATGTATTATGCTTGAAAACTGTTCAAACTTGACAAGCTAAAAATCATAGGACAAATGGCTATAATAAAATTAAGAATCAGCAATAGTGATTTTAACCTTAATACTAGGTTCGATATCAATAAAAGTGATATCATATACCATAAAAAAGTATACCAAGATTAAAAATAAAACATAGAAAGTAAAATATATAGGACAAAAACAATATCTTTAAGAGCTCTTGCAATATTAAACAAAATTATGAATTTCTTAAACCTTGAATTCAAACTCAACAAACTGGTTCAACTAACAATCATTTAATTAACAAACTGGTTCAATTATTGAAATATGAATTATGAATTCCTTAAATCTTAAATTCAAACTCAACAAATTGGTTCAATTATGAATTCAAACTCAACAAACTGGTTCAACTAACAATCGTAGGAACAAAGAAGAATCAATTAGTTCGGAGATTGATGAAGAGCAAAATCGATTATAAGTTAACATATTTGATAATATACCTTCGAGTTTGTTCCTGAGCGAAATTGAAGTCTGAAAGTGGAGATTAGGGTTGTTGACGTCGTTGACTTCTCAACTGCTAAGCGAAGGAGACGAAATGGAGATGGAAATAGAATAGAACGTGGATTAGGGCTTTCTTCGTTTTAGGAGGGAGACGAAAAGTGTTAAGCGAGGGAAACGAAATGGTTAAGTGTTTTTGGAGACAGTCGAAAATTTTGGGACCAGCGTTACATAGCTACAGTACAAATTAAACAAGTATAAAACAAATCAAAAGGCTAAATAATAACACTTAGAATAATGCGCTATTAAATTGCGTTATCAATAACATATTTTCTTGTAGTGAGCGTGTGCTGATACAGCCAAATAAATGTATAACTCCTTATGATCTACCGACTTTGACAAGACAGGGGGTCTCTCCAAATGATTCACCAGAGCTTGAAATGCGTCTTTACAATCCTGCATCCATTCGAAATCTCTTTTACCTTCCTTATCAAATCAAATAAAGGAATGCATTTGTCAGTTGCTTTGGAGATAAATCGACTTAAGGCAGCAACCTTCCCATTCAGGCTTTGCACTTGCTTAATAGTCCTTGGCGCTTGGATATCTCGAATTGCCTGGATCATCTCAGGATTGGCTTCTATTCCACGAGCATTGACAATAAAGCCCAAGAATTTTCCTAACGCAACACCGAACGAACACTTCAAAGGATTGATTTTCATTGTATAATATCGGAGGATGTCGAACATCTCTGCCAAGTCTCGAATGTGGTCGTTTGATCGTCGTGACTTCACGAGCATATCATCCATATAGACTTCCATTGTCTTCCCAATTTGATCTTTAAACATTCTGTTAACTAAGCGTTGATAGGATGCTCCGGCATTCTTCAATCCAAACGGCGTCACCGTGTAACAATACAGTCCAACATCTGTAACAAAACTAATGTGTTCCTGATCGGGGACATGCATCGGGATTTGGTTATACCCCGAGTACGCATCCATAAAAGATAACAACTCATGTCCTGCAGTCGAATCAACTAGCTGATCTATCCTTTGAAGGGGAAAACTGTCCTTAGGACATGCCTTGTTCAAATCTGAATAGTCGATGCACGTTCTCCATTTCTCATTTGCCTTCTTTACCAGTACGGGATTGAATGTCCATTCGGGATAGAGGACATCGCGGATAAACCCATTGACTTTTAATTTATCCACCTCCTCTTTAAGAGCAACGGATCTCTCCGAATCCATGCCTCATCTCTTTTGCTTCACTGGAACATATTTCAGGTCAATGTTTAATGCATGGCTCATAATAGCAGGCGAGATCTCACACATGTCAGAATGAGTCCAAGCGAACACATCTATATTCGCTCGGAGAAAACCAGCAAGTTCTTTCGTCGTTGAGGGGCTTAGCTTGACCCAATCTTCAAGACCCGTGATGGGTCGTCGTGGCTGACCGTGATATCAATCGTCAGCTCAGCCGGCACAACCTTGGTTTCCTTGGGCTCCTCTTCGTCATCCCTCGGATCTATATCTCTATAGAACCGACTATGGTGCCCAAGCCAAGGCTCAGGTGCCAATTGTCAATCTTCAGTAACTTGGATGCGGACAAATTTGTCCACACCCTTGCCTTTCTCCTTACGTTGAGCTTCCCTCAACTCAACCACATAACAGGCACGTCCAGTCGATTGATGACCATAAACCACTCCTACACCATTATTAGTTGGAAACTTTAAAGTTAAACACCACGGGGCAAGAGCTGCCCGAAATTTAGCCAGAGCCAGTCGGCCCAGAGAAACATTGTACGGTGGGTCAACATCCAAAACAATGAATGGTAGGATCCGCACTCTCCTACGTTCACCTTCCCACAATTCAACAGGCAACTCCACATAACCAACAACCTCAGTCGCAACACCATTGAAACCATGTATGCGAGCTTTAGATGGTTTTAAATCTTTAGCCCCCATTCTCGTTTGGTCGTATGCCTTCTTGAAAATTATGTTCACCGTACTTCCACAATCAATTAAATCCTTCTCACCAAAGCGAGGCCAATCATGGCAGAAATGACCATCGGGTCAATTGTAAGGGCCTCTACTTTATCTGCATCCCTCCTTCTGAATATAATATCATCAATCATCATGCGTAGTTGCTTTGTCGGAGCTCCGTCCTCCGTATTTAAACAATATTCAAAGTCCACATGCCTTATCGCGCTGGCATAATGCTCCATTTCTTGCCAACTATTATCCGCAGGGTGCGGTCCTCCGACTATTATGTTAATCACTAGTCTTCCATTGGTCCGCGCAGGCTCCTCAACCCTACGTGGAACTTGTCCTCGATTGGGGTCAGATGTCCCATGTCCGCCATTCTACGGAGCTTTCAAAAACCGCTACAAATTCTTTTCTCGAATAAAATTTTCGATAGTGTCCTAGAGATGACTGCACTCATTTGTATTGTGCCCATAACACTCATGGAACCGACAGTATTTTCCAATCTGTTTCTGTCTCTTTGTCCACTCTTTTGGAAGCGGCTTTCTATATTGTATGGTATAGCAGGTGGGTAGATAAATATTCTCCAGGGATGCGTTTAGTGGTATGTAGTTGTCATACATAGGAATACTAGGTCTTGGTCTCCCAGATTCCCTCTTCCGGTCTTGATTTTTATCCCCATTTCCCTTTTGTTGATTTGGCTTGTTCTGAACATTAACCTGAACTTTTCCGGAACTATCATTAGTCTGCTTTATTGCAATGTTGCTTTGTACTGCTTCTCATTTCGATCCTACAACATTGTTTTTCCTGGAGGATCTGGCTTCCTCCTTCCTCAAAGACTGAGCTGCCTTTGAATAGAAGCGTCCAATGTGGCCGGCGGTTTTCCATCTAGCCGATCACCAAACTCAGATTCCGGATCAATCCCTCTCATCACGGCCATAAGTATAGCATGATCATTTGGGTTACTAACTTCCGTAGCGGTGGTATGAAATCTTTCCAAATAGTCCTTCGATGATTCCTCCGGAGCCTGAATTACGCTGGAAAGTGACATAATGTCTTTAGGACGAGTAGCATGCATTCGGAACTGCTCCACAAACTTAGTTTCCAGTTCATCGAACCTTGAAATTAATCGCGGGGATAGTCTTGTGAACCACATTTTTGTTATTCCAGAGAGCATTATAGGAAAGCATCCACATTTGGTCGCGCCATTGGTTCTCGCTGAATCCAACAACCATTCGTACCTCATAATGTGCTGCCTGGGGTCGGTTTTTCCCTCATAGGAAGGCATTGAAGGCATGTTGAACCTTCTCGGATATTCCGCATGCGAAACATTGTCAGTAAATGGGGTATGGCTCCTCGAATTCCCTAGTCATCATTTGTCAAACCCTGGTTCTCTCTCACCAACTATCTGACCATCGCCGATAGGTCTGGCGTTTGGATGGGTGGTGCCAAGCAATGGTCGCACTCCACCTCGCATGAATGGTCCGGTCGACGTCTACGTGCTGTTTCACGCCTTCTTGGTCCATCATCCTCTTGATGTGCACCTTGGGCATTCATCTCATCGTCATTCCGGTGGGGTACTTAGTCAGCATTTGGTCGAACTCCGGCATCCAAGCTTCCAAAAACAGCTCCTGCTCGTTTTCCCAAGTGTAGCGGGAGAATCCCTCCTCTAGAGGAGAGATCGGTACCGATCCCTAGGGAGGGATCAGCACCGATCCATCTTGGCAGACCATATTGGTCTACCAAGCGACGCTCCGATGTTTCTGCTTGTTCTCCTTCGACCCTACGACACCTACGCCTATGGTATTCATCTGATGAGGTTGAACTCTCCGACACCGAGTAAGAAGTGGGGAGCTCTTCTGGCGTTCTCACGCTGTTGTTGAGCAATCTGGTTCATTAGGCTAACATTAGTCTGAATTTGTTCATTCAGTTGTCTACGGCTTTCAATCAACTCCCTCATCAAGTCATTAAATTCAGCTCTGGTTATAGAATTAGCAGGTTCTGGACTTCAGCAGGCTCCACATTCAGATTTGCAGGTTGGTTGCTTGGGGCTCCTTGTTGAATGATGGCAATTTCATTCCCATCCACATTTTGAGAAGTTGATATGGTATGTCTCACCATTATCGATTTCCTTGCTTAGATTTTGGTAGATCTGAATAGTATATGTAGGTTTATGAAGATGACTATGGATCTCCTTTGGGGGATTTATTCAAGTGAATATTAGGCTCAGGTCCCTAATAAGTTTCAAAATACACAAAAACCCCAGTAAAAAGAAGTATGTAAATTAGGTCCCTAGAATTAAGTTATCGAATAATGACATATGCTTATGCAATTATTCAGTGAATAATTGCAGACATTTATGCAATTATATCAAAAAATTGTAGACATTTCCATAATTATTCACTGAAAAATTGCGGAAATTTCCTCAATTTTTTCAAAAAATTGCGGAAAATTCCGCAATTATTCACCAAAAAATTAAAACAGAAGAATATAGCAAAATAGTAAGCAAATCAAAATAGAAATCAAGAACAACAGGATTTATAGTGGTTCGGTGTCGATTGCCTACGTCCACTTTGAATATTCTCTTTATTGATTCACTATAATCTTGATTACAGTAGCGAACAGCAAGAAATAATGGAGTATTGAAGAAAGTTGATTACAATAAAAGAGCTATGTAACCAGCAGCGTAATGATCCTCAGAATGACCCCCTAGGCCAGTATTTATAGGTGAAGGCGACCACCAATCTCTTTGAAACCTCGACTATAGGACCTCCTTACCCATATAGGCCCACCATAGGGGGCGCTAGGCCCAAATCCCAATGGAGAGGGATCGGTACCGATCCCTCCATTGATTGATTTTGGGGCAGCGATCCCTCTGGTGGCTTCTTCATGCTTAGATATGATGGCTCTCCAAATATCATGTTGATTGGATATGTGGAGCTCGTGTTTTCGCTTAATCTTTGGTTCAGATTCATTCTAGAGTTGTCCCTGCCGATCCTTTCATATTAGATCATGCTGATCCCTTTTACATGCCATTCATTCGTATTCTCTTAACCCCATCATATAATGTTGATCCATGCTTATTCGCGTGTATCCCTTGGACTTCATTATACAGTGTTGATCCCTCCTATTCCTCAATGTTATGCCCATCCATCTGATGACCTATCATGCCGATTCCTCTTATGACTTAACATGTCGAGCCCTCTCATTCCATTACTCAATGTCGATCCATCCTGCCTATATAACTATGCTGATCCCTCTTGCCTTACATAATTATGTCGATCCCTCTATTACTTCATCCATGTTCACTCTTCATCCAACTAACTATGCCGATCCCTATCATACTGCCATGTTATGTCGACCCCTAGCCTATCCAAGCTATTTTTCATATTTTTAGCATCCTACATCGTCTATCTATCAACTCCGTTCAATCTAGGCTTCGTATAACCATCTGAACTCTACTTCTAGGTCCTATAACCAAGGTTCCATGGGCATCCTTCTTGACAACAGCTGAATCTGCCTTGAGCAGTCAGTCCAATATAGCCAGGTCAGGATATCGGGTAACAATTCCCCTTGGCACTGACCTCTTTTTCTTGTCCCAGAGGGCCCCTTAGGTAGTGGACCATGGACATATGGCTTGAGTGATTGTCTTGAAGCATGTTTCTCAAGGAATAGGCAAACAAATCCAAGGAAGTTCTGGAGAAAAGCAAACAAGTATATATGATATCAGAATCTCCTGGAAACAACACAACCTCTAAAGAAAAGAACTTACAGTACAATGAAACAGAGATAGAAGACCAAAGAAGAGAGGAAGAAGAAGCTCCCCCTCTAAAAATTAGTTCGGTACCAACCACTTTTGGTCAATACCGAGTTGATATTATGAACCGAGGGCTCCGCCTTCCCCTCCTACATTTTTGGATCTGGATTTGGATTGAGTATCTTTTGGGCCTCCGGTTCTACTGGACAGTTTCCCTACAAATACTGACCTTATAACAACTAGAAAATGACTTTTAGCTCATTATGTTCTTCATCTTCTATCTCTCCTCCATTAAAGTCACTAAGGAAGCTACTATTTGATATTTTAGGTCTTTAGATCAGTAAAACCCTTGTATTAGTGAATCTCAATTCTACAATTATTAAAATTTATAGCGCACGTAGGCCAGAGATTGCTGAACCACTTTAAAAACCTTGTTCTTGTTGTTTTTCATATTTTTTCTACTGGATTTCTACATTTCTACAGGACTTTAGATGTTATGCCATTTTTGGTATCAACAATGACAATGAGTAAACTACACTTATAACCATAAATTTCAGGCAATACTTAGTGTACAAGAAAAAGGAAAAAAAATTCAAAGAATGGACAATAACAGAAGCATCTTAGGAAACGGAAGCATGATCAAGTGCTTTGAATGCAACAAAATCGAACATTTGAAGGTGGTTGCCCAATTTTGAAGAAGTCAAAGAACTCTCCTAACACAAATTTAATCCAGAAAGGAGGCAAGCATACAAAGCATTGGGATTATTTTGACACAACATTAAGAAGAACTAACTTAGAAATAAAAAATGTTGATCTATATTTCATTACAGAGAATGACCAAAGCACCTTTGATCGATAACACTAAAACTTACTTTATTTTGATATATTTCCTTTCTTCTAAACTTTTATTTCTCTATAAATAAGTACAAAGATGTAGATATATATGAGTATATATAATTTTTACAAATATATATACATGAATTATTTAAAAATAAAATTTTACAAAAATGAATAAGATATATCTATGTGTGTGTAAAATACATTTAAAAATTGAAATACTTTACACAAACACACACACATTTATGTAAAATAAAGATATAGATGTTCAAAATAAATAAATATATGAAATTAAATGTATAAAATGAATACGATGTATAAAATATTTCTTACTACTATATTAAGTTTAAATAATTAATATTAAAAATATCAAATAAAAATAATAATATATTAATAGTATAGAAAGATAATAATAAAAGAAAGTAAGACTAAACACACAATATAAATAGTAGGATAATAGTAAAATTATAATAAATTTAAAGAAATAAATTTTCAAAATTTTGGGATATATGTTGATATATGGTGAATGGACACGTCAACAAATATAGGCTAGAATTGAAGTATCAATTCAAAATTCAAACTTTTGAACTTCCCTCCATTTCATCAAATTCAAACCGACACTTTTTTGACTACCACACTGCATTCATTGTCTATTTAATCATACTATCTCACTCATTCATTCATCGTAATTTTCATTTCAAAAATCAAAATGAAAGAATCTTTATTACTCTCTGTCTCTTCAAAACAATGTCTTCACCTCAAGCATCATCTTCCAAAAGTCCTAAGATCCCATCCAAAATGAAAAATTGGCTCCGCAATGATAAAGAGTCAATACAATATTATGTAGAGTATGGAAATATGCTAAAATATTTTCCGGTAGATTTGTGAATTTTAATGATTTTCATTTGTTAAGATTTTGAGTTTACTAGAGGAGAGATTATGAATATGAAGAGAAATGATTTATTGAAATTCTTGTATGTATTACAAGATGCTTACAGTAATTTTGAATAATACTGATTTGCTTTTAAACTGAATACATTTTACAAAATGAATACAAGCTTATTTATACAGAAAGGAATAAAATAGGCCCAGCCCAAGTGTTGGTGATCCGAGACAATAAGAGGCAATGAATGTTCACCGTTCGATGTCTCATAATCAAACGGTGATGGGATGCTCTTGATTAGGTTAAAGCTGAAGACTCGGTTGTGCTTTTGTGCTTTACCTTCTGATAGCCATTGATACATTTCGTAATACCCCCTCTCAAACCCTATCCCTAATATTTAGGGTTAGGGTTAGAATTTACTTTGCCGATTTTACTGATCTGAGATGAGTCTGGAGGCTTCTCCTTAGCTCGGACTTTAGAGATCTCTTTACTTGTGATACGATGCAGCTGTATTATGCTAGATTTGTCAAGATGTTGAGAGTTGGAGAGAAGTTGCTGTCTTTCTGGTTTATTGCGAGTTTCTTCAACTTTAGCTTGCTTGGATTCAAGGTCTTTCTCATCTTTAACCTTCAGATCTGAGCGAAATCTAGTGAAGTTAGTTGCTGATAGAGCTTTAGTTAAAACATCAGCTCTTTGGTAAGTTCCAGGTATGTGATTGACTTGTAATTCTCCTCTTTGCACAAGTTCACGAACAAAATAAAGATCTATCTCTATATGCTTCGTTCTGGCATGTTGAACTGGATCTTCAGAAATGTAAACTGCACTTCTATTATCACACCATAGAGTAGGTTTAGTGGTAGCATTGTATTGTAGTTCAGATAGAAGAGATTGAATCCATTTAATTTCAGCTGAAGCATTGGCAATGCTTCGGTACTCAGCTTCGGTGCTTGACCTTGATATAGTATGTTGTTTTTTTGATGACCATGAGACTAAGTTATCCCCAATGTATATGCAGAAACCTGATGTAGACCTTCTGTCATCTGGGTCAGATGCCCAATCTGCATCTGCAAAGCCAGTAATGTTGAGATTTGAGCTAGCCTTGAAATTTAAGCCATAGTTGATAGTTCCCTTGAGATATCTTAAAATTCTTTTAACAGCTTTCCAATGCTCACTCAGAGGATTCTGCATAAATTGTGAAACTTTGTTAACACTAAATGAAATATCAGGTCGTGTTATAGTTGCATATTGTAATGCACCTATAACACTTCTATATTGTTTAGAATTAACTATGGCTTCTCCCCTGTATTTTGATAAGTGTTGGTTGCAGATCATTGGGGTTGGTTGAGGATTAGCACCATCCATTTTTGTTTTCACTAGTAGCTCAGAGATGTACTTCCTTTGACATAGGAAAACTTCAGTGTCTGATTTTCTTATCAGCTCAATACCTAAGAAATATGTTAAGTTACCCAAGTTTTTGATAGAAAATTCCTGGTTCAAATAATTAGTTAAATGTTCTATGTCTGCAGTGTTATTTCCAGTGATAATTAAATCATTAACATACACAAGTATATATATTGTTGATGATTCATTTATCTTAGTAAACATTGAATTATCTGATTTGGTAGGTTTATAGCCCAATGTAATTAAGGCTGTTTTTAACCTATCAAACCAGACTCTTGGAGCTTGTTTGAGCCCTTATATAGCCTTTTTCAACTTGCAGACATAGTTTGGGTTTTTGCAATACCCTTGTGGTTGTTGCATGAATATTTCCTCTTTTAAAATGCCATTAAGAAAGGCATTATTGACATCTAAATGCTTAATGCTCCAATTTTTCTTTAGAGCAATGGAAAAAATAATCCTAATGGTAGTTGGCTTTACAACAGGAGAGAAGGTTTGATTGAAATCAAAGCCATACTCCTGTGTAAAGCCTTTGGCAACAAGCCTAGCTTTGTATTTGTTTATGCTACCATCAGGGTTTTTCTTTAGTCTAAATGTCCACTTGCAGCCAACTATATTTTTGTTGGTTGGTGCTTGGGTTAAGTCCCAAGTTTCATTTTTGATGAGAGCTTTGTATTCCTCATCCATAGCTTCTTTCCAATGCTTGTTTTTGATGGCTTCATCATAAGTTGCAGGCTCACTTTCACTGAATTGAACAGTAAAAACTTTTGGTTTGAAAATTCCCCTTTTTGATCTTGTGATCATGGGATGCCCAGACTGAACTGGCTCTATATCTGGAGGTGAAGCATCCTGCTCATTTGAATTTGATGTACTTGATACTGTATTTGTTGAGTCATTAGTTTTATTGCTTCTATCATACTGAATTTGGCTTGATGATTGATCAGGTGAGGTGCTGGCATGGCTGGGAGGTTCAGATTCCTCATTTCTTCCTAAGATGGGAGATGATGTGTCTTGAGCATCAGCAACCCCCTCATTATCCATATATTGCCAGGTGTCAAGAACAGTTGATAATTCAAGTATGGATGTCCTTGGATTGTACACCTTGCTTGTAGTACTAATGTTTTGAGATTTGAATGGAAAGATATTTTCATTAAAAACAACATCCCTGCTTATATATATCCTACCTGTTTCATCAAGACACTTATACCCTTTCTGATTAGTACCATAACCAAGAAATGTACATGCCCTAGACCTGAAGTTTAACTTATTTTTATTGTAAGGTCTAAGGCATGGATAACATAGGCACCCAAACACCTTCAAGGCGTGATAATATGGCTTAACACCATATAATTTTTCAAGTGGTGTTATTTTATTGAGAACTTTAGTTGGCTGTCTATTAATCAAATACACAGCTGTACTAAAGGCTTCTGGCCAGAATTTTAGAGGAAGATTAGAATTGGCAAGAAGTGTTAAGCCAGTTTCAACAATGTGCCTATGCTTTCTTTCAACAATACCATTTTGCTGTGATGTATGTGGACATGATAATCTATGCACTATGCCCTTTTTATTGAAGAATAATTTCAGAGTTTTAAATTCACTTCCACCATCAGACTGAACAGTTTTAACAGATTTGTTAGTTTGTTTTTCAATCATGATGATGAAATTGATAAGTGCATTGTGAGTGTCAGATTTTGTTTTCAAAAAATAGATCCATGTATATCTAGTACATGCATCAACAATTGATAAGTAGTATTTGAAACCAAAATCTGAAAAGATTGGTGATGGTCCCCATAAATCAATGGTAATTAATTCTAATGGTTCACTATAAACAGTTGATGAGTTAGAAAAGGGTAATCTATGACTCTTACCTTGTTGACAATAATCACAAACATATGGTATAGAAACTTGATTAAAATCTATACTATTTTCATTCAGAATTTGTTTAACAATTTTGACACTAGGGTGTCCAAGCTTACAATGCCAAAGATCAAACAAATTTGAATTATTGTCCACATTTTGGACTTCAGTCATATTGCAACATTTGTCTTGCTGTAAAGCCTTGCTACAACTAACATTGTTTAACTTGTATAGCCCCTTTGTCACATCACCCTGTAAAATGATATTTCTAGTTAGTATGTCTTTAACAAGACAATACTTTGGGTAAAATTCAAAAAAGACATTATTGTCTTTAGCAAATTGGGATACACTTATTAAATTCTTCTTGATTCTAGGGGCTCTTAATATATTATGCAAGTATAGTTGTTTGTTGCTATCTAGGCAGGCATTTCCAGTATGAGTAATTTGAATACACTTACCATCACCCATAGAGATAGACTGATTACCTTTAAACTCCTTATTGCCAAGATTTAGATTTTCAAGACTGCTTGTAATGTGATTTGTTGCCC
This sequence comes from Allium fistulosum, assembly GCA_030737815.1. Lineage (NCBI taxonomy): Eukaryota > Viridiplantae > Streptophyta > Magnoliopsida > Asparagales > Amaryllidaceae > Allium > Allium fistulosum. The sequence goes on from CM060906.1 coordinate 861,138,880, forward strand.
CAGTATCTGGATACCAATCATTATCTTGACTGTTGAATTTGTCATTCTCAGCAGTGCTTTTGTTTTCAGTTTGCACCTGTGCCATATTAGCTGTTGGTCCAGTCTTTTGATTCTGTGCTTGCCCATAATTTGAATTGAACCTGAAATAACATTTTAAAGCAGTATGACCAATTTTCTCACATATTTGGCATTTAGGTCTATTGTTGTTGTTACTCCATCTGCCTCTTCCTCTTCCTCTTGCAGAGCTACCACCTCTCTGAACTGATTGTTCTCTGTTTTGATTTTTCCCTTTATAACCAGTGGCAAGGTTGGCTGAATAATCAGGTTCTTGAACCTTTTTATTGCTAATTCTGGCTTCATGGGCTAATAGAATTGAATGAACTTCATCAATTGGTGGTGTTGCTTTCTGTGAGGATATGACTGCAATGATAGACTCATATTCTTCAGATAGACCATTTAGTAAAATTAAAACTTGCTCAGTTTCTTGAACAGGATTTCCTGTTGCAGCAAGCCTGTCACTTATGTTCTTGACTTTAGCAAGATACTCTCTCATAGACATGTTATCCATTCTAATATTATGCAATTGTCTCTTGAAGTATAGCACTTTTGCTGATGACTGGTTGTTGAAATTCTTTTCGATGGTTGTCCAGATATCATTAGCAGATTTGCACCCTATTACTTGTGGTAATAAATTTTCACTAATAGATGAGAGAAGCCAAGAGCTAATGAGTCTATCTTGTCTATTATGCTTAACATATTCTTGATTGATGACAGTATTCTTATCTTTATCAGTGACATACTTTGGTGGAGTGGGCAGTGTACCTTCAATAAAGCCTTCTAAGCCATAGCCTTCTATGGCTGTTTCCACTTGAAGTTTCCAAAGAAGATAGTTGTCTTCTTCAAGATGAATGTTGCCAAGCTGGGTTTGTGGGCTGATGACAGATTTCATAAGGCCTTGCACAGATGTTGAAACATTAACATTGGTGTCATCATTGACTGATGTAGCAGATGTAGAATCTTCTGCCATTGCTGATCAATTCATGGAGATAGAGGGAAAGGATAAATGAAAGAGCAGTAAGGAGATCAAGAAAATGAACAGAAAGTCAAGATGAATCAAAAACAGGTATGATTTGGCCTGAAATTTATGATGATGCTTTGGTTGTTTTCGAACAGATACTGAATTGCTGAATTGATTTCAGGCTGATATTTATCTGAGTTTTGAATCTTTCTTGGTTTCTTGATTTGATTTTTTTGATTTCTTGATTACTGCTTTAATGGATTTGATCATGCACGGTGTTGATGCAGCCACTTTTCAATAGAAATCTGGCGAGGCACAGTACTGTGATGATTGAATCCGATCTCCAGATGAAGAGATGAAATCTGATGGAGAAAATACTCAAATGATGAAATCTCTCTGATGAGTATACTTAACTTTGATTGAGATGTGCTGTTAAGCAAGAATGCTCTGATACCATGTTAAGATTTTGAGTTTACTAGAGGAGAAATTATGAATATGAAGAGAAATGATTTATTGAAATTCTTGTATGTATTACAAGATGCTTACAGTAATTTTGAATAATACTGATTTGCTTTTAAACTGAATACATTTTACAAAATGAATACAAGCTTATTTATACAGAAAGGAATAAAATAGGCCCAGCCCAAGTGTTGGTGATCCGAGACAATAAGAGGCAATGAATGTTCACCGTTCGATGTCTCATAATCAAACGGTGATGAGATGCTCTTGATTAGGTTAAAGCTGAAGACTCGGTTGTGCTTTTGTGCTTTACCTTCTGATAGCCATTGATACATTTCGTAATATCATTCTTCTGATTTGCATACTTTCGCTTTTGATAATGGTATTTTGGCACAACGGGTCTTTCTCAAAGTAATTTTCCTTGCTATCCAAAATTGGTTAAATTGTCTTATGCAAATTTAAATTGGAAATTTTATGAAGAAAAAGATAGTGAAGTTTGGAGTAGTGTTAAAGAGGAAAGGGAAGCACTCTAACTTTTAACCAATGAGCTACCAGGGTATATTATTCACTACCGGATGATATATTGGATGAGTTAGGGCTTCGCTGACTAAATGACCTCCACATAAAGGAAAAGCTAAGGACTCGACATGAGGAGGATCTAGTAGGGCTCCTGTTCCTTAGGATATGCAGCCCAATACATATGTGAACCCTCCTTTTTATAAATAAAAGTATTATTCTCCAAGAGATGGGAGGGTGACAACATAGTTTTTTTTTTTTTTTTTGAGATCATGGGGAACCTTAAGATCATGGTATTCATTGATACTCACTTAAGTAAACCCCACGCCGTGTGTCTACCCCGCTTTTATTTAGTCGTCGCACACGGATGCTTAACGTTGAAACTCCCACTGATGGTTTGGCGCTGGGATTCGAACCTGCCCGGACACAGTCCTAGCAACTTTCCTAGCAAAGCTACCTCGTTTGTGGAAAATGACTCTATGTCTACCAACTTAGGGGATCCCTTGAAGGAAGAAGAATCAGAGGTTGACTCAACTACTTAGTTTGATGTGAATAGAGCTTTTCAACACATGTTCGGCTCCGACGTTAATGTTATGCCCTCTAGGCTGCACAACCCAATTTACGACTATCTGCATAGAATAGATATGGACCCTTCTACGATTCTAGATGAGCCAGACATGCAATTGGAGTCTGGTGAGGATGCCATAATGGGATCTAATTGTCCGTCCACTAGTTTACGCACATACTACATGCTCTACATGCTTGCACTATAGGCATTTTTGTAGTTCTGGGTGGTTCTAGCACTTGTTTTACCTTTTGTTGTAGATTTGATAACTTCATGCAAGTGTCTTAATATGGTTTGTAAACTGCTAGCCCCTAAGGAAGGGGAGAAGAACGACTTAAAGGAAACAATTTTCTCTGGTTCGAGCCCGAATGTTCGTCTTTTGCCTATTGTACTTAGGATCCGGAAGGTTGTTAAGTACTGACCCGCTAGGGAGCCTTCTTCATAATCGATGAGCCCCAAAAGCATTCTGAAAGCCATAAGTTTTTATGCTCACCCTTTAGGTGTTGGAGGTCACCCAGCCATCATTCCAAGACTCCAAGAATCTCTCCATACTCATACTTAAACTCTAAAATTGCAGGGCGCTAGGAGAGGATGCATCAATGGGATCCCAACACTTCCACTGCACAATAATCTACTTTGGTGACCTCTAGTACCAGCACCAAAACTCATGAAGCCCACATCACTATCGATCCAAAGGATCCTCGATTCAAAGAATTATAGTAAGCCTATATTCCTAAATATTTGATGGCTTGGTTGTTAGCTGATGCTCATGCTCTCCAATTCCTTGATTGTTTGATTGTATTGCTTACTCTATCAGATTTTCAAGCTAAAGTGGTTCATGCATAAAAGGAGATTAGGAGCAGAAGGATGACTTGAACTATAAGTTATTCATGCTTTATAAGGACATTCATGAGCATGATGAGAAGATTTAGAACCATGATAAGCTGATCTAGCACTAGAAAGGGCTAACGGATGAGTTGGATGAGCTAGAAAACGCATGCCATGAAGATAAAGTAAGTGAATGCAAAACATAAGACTCACATAGACAAGGCCAAGGCAAGGTTCAAGGAGCAAGCAAGCAAAATGGGAAAAGTGTTTAACGAGATGACCCAAAAGTACAAGGAGAGGGTGAGATGCTATAATGACAAGTTGAACTCCTTGATTGAGGAGACAGATAGTTTGTATAACATCGGCGATGCTCGGAGAGAAGAGAGGACATCTCTCGAAGCCCAACTTTCTGCACTTAGCAATGGAATAACAAATTTGACTATTCAACTTGAAGAGGCCAAGGAACTTGCTGACTTTGGGAGAAAGGAGTCAAAAGAGTTTAGGAAGTAGTTAGATTCAATTAATGCTCTCTTGGAGGAACTCTATTTTAGATTATTTACAAAAGGAAATCTATGGTTGTTAAGAGACTATAAGGAAGTCATAGCTTCTATTCATAAGTGTATCATATGGGAAGCTAAGGAGGCTTATGACGTACAGGGGAAGACATTCAGGCTAAAAAATATTAAGGCTTGCATCTCTACTAAAGAGATGACAGTGGCACTAGAGGGGTACATTATTCAAGCTAACCTCACAGAGGAGGAAAAACAAGAGAAAGCCAAAGTGATAACAAAATCTCTCCCTCTACCACACCGCTTGGTCAAGCTTCATCTCAACACATAGTATATGTGCAGATGTATGACGTCCCTCCCATTCAGCTCACCGTAGTGACTTCCGGTGGGAAAGGTAGTTCTCCCATTATTGCTGCTATTACCCAGAGACTTCGAATGAAGGTAAGATCATGATCTTTAATGCATGCACCACCACTGTTTGAGTGCCCTCGTTTTTACATAAATGCAATTCTAATTCACTTATTCATTTTCCATAGGCGAGGTTACTTTGGTAGATTCTGAAGGGATGGTTGTTGCTCTGCCTAACTTAGCTATCTGGTTCCTGGTGCTACAGAACTGGAGCTAACTTTGGGGCCATCCAATAATATGGCGATGCTCCATGATGATCCTAATGATGAGGTTACTAGGTACATGGATGTAACGGAGGAGGATACCGCTTTCACCATAAGAGCTCGACTAGAGGATCTTTATTAGCGATCAATAACACATGTGAAAATAGAAGTAGCAGAAGATATTAGGCTCACGAAGAAAGAATACGAGAAGATGACTCCTTTGGCCCAACATAATGCCATAGAAAAGGAAGGAGTTCAAAGACGATGAGGCCCAAATTGTTGGAGAAAAGGATCCCAAACTCTTGAAGTGTTAGGGTAGATTGATTGTGTTTCGATCATTGTGACTCCTGATGTTGATCAATTATAAGGGCATAAGCCTGTAACTTTTTAGTCTTGATTTTTGTTAAGGAATAAGCCCATAGTTTTTAGTTATGAAAGTGTGACTAGTGGGATCAGTGGCGTAGCCAGGATTCCAAGTTGGCGGGGTCACGATTAAATAACACTGAAATCTTCCTAGATGATACCTCTAATTATTTTAGTCATTTATTTAAATAAAAATAAAAATGAAAATAATGCTCATAGCTTACATATTTTCCAACTAATTATGATTTCATGGTACGGTCAAAAGTAAAAAAACAAACAAACTTGTCCAGTGATGTGACATAGGACATAAAGGCACATCACACAGATAAAAGAGAATGAGCATATGATAAGAAAGCACATGCATGTGGCAGCAAAACATAAAATATACTTTATTCAATGCTAACAAGTCTTCTTTTTTCACTTGTTCTCATCAAAATTTGGAGTTCAAACCGAAAAAAACATATTTAATTTTTTTGAACAATAATTCTTAGAATTTCTGAGAGGGTCACTTGCCCTCCTCAACCACAAAGTGGCTCCGCCCCTGAGTGGGATGTTTGGTAGTGGCGACTCTATGTCTATTGATATGAAATGGATGCATTTTGATATTTTCATGTAAATAAGTTTCATGTTTACTTCTGTTTGTGTTTTCCTTACATCATATTCTTCACATGTATAAATACCAGCACATGTATATTTCATGTTATCGTGAAAATGTATTTTTCGTACCTAGATAAGATTAGCGGCTGTTATATTTTGTCTAAACATATTTGGTAAGCTATTTGACATATAAGCCAATGTTTTAGCTCATTGCATTCTTGTTAAGCAAATATCACCAACAAGTTCGGCCACATAAATGGCTTTCCTTAGCTCACTATTCCTTTTCTTCTATATGGATTGACCTCATGGAAGTTCATCTTCACAATCCATGCTTCTATAGGTTTGTTCATAGGAATAAATTTAATTGCTCAAAAGACACATCTCCTAATATATTTAAGGAGATTCAATCTACAAAACCTACAAACACATCCCCTTTAATATATCTAAGGCGATGTGGTTTATCATATTTGGTAGCGCATCCCCTTTTATGTGGGAAAAAGGGATTCGACTTCTTATTGTTAGAATACATCTCTTTTTTATGTGTTAAAAAGGAGGTTCGGTTCCAACATAAATATTCCCTTTAATAAATCCAGAGGAATTTGTTCTATGAGGTTGTGTGAAAATTTCCTCCTTTATGAGTCTCCAGGGAGGATTCATTCCACAAACGAAGTGTGCTTGTACTTTTGTCTTAGATTTGAGTAAGTTTATTTGCACTATTGATGTAGGAATACTTACTATATCTAGGCAAAGTGACCTTATAGGTCGGCTATCGATACTGAGCTACATATTCTAGTGATCATTTTTAAGTTGAAGGTAAATCAGTTCAATGGTTCCAACCAAAGCTTATTTGGGACCAATATGTTGTTTGCTCATGGTGTATTAAAATCAATTGCCCCCAGCTTCATATTTATCATGCCTGTACAATTCTGAATTATCAGGAAATTTAATTGGTATGGGCAAGGCACAGCTATTTTAATGAGCATGCGCTGACCACCTATTGTTGCTTTACATAAATAATACCTTGTATTCAGTAAATCTATAATGGTCTTAATACCCCTACGTAATAGTTAAATATAGTTATCATAATCAGTACTCAAAGTTAGAACATAGTATAATTCGGTTTAGAAAAAGGCACATTTATTAATCATTACAACGAAGCTTTCTTTGTCACATGACTCAACTTATACATGGAAATATTTGAATAAAGAGACGATACTTAAGAAAAGTAATAGCAAAAATTATATGCGTTCCATGCCATGCTGAATATTGCTCTGTCCACTGTGCTGAGGATATAAGCTTCATTCCTCACATCCTTATTGATGATATATGGACCTTCCTAAATCGGGTCAAGTGCCACCGATCGAGGGAAAATCCATTTCAACGCCAAATCTTCTTCATTGAGGGGATTGACATTTACCGTTGCGTTATATTGCTTTGCTAGCTTTTGTATGTGTAGTGGCTTTCATGGCGGTTTTATCCTTTTTTTTCTCAATCAAGTACAATGGAATGTTTGGTTACTCCCTAATTTCCTTCGAATTATAGTGAACATGCATGTGAGATAGGACTGCAACCTCGACAGGAAGAAGAGCCTAAGAGGCATAATCTAAGGCAAAAGAAATATGCCTCGTAGCAATTTTATGAGTGGTACGGTAATCCTAGAGTGCAAGCGATAACGCATTAATCCAAACTTCTTTAGCTTTTGCTTCTTTATGAGTGCCTTGCGGACTTTATTCACCTCCTCGACTTATCTATTGGCCTATGGATGCTCCACTACTAAGAATATTTTCCTTATTCTATGTTGTTGGTAAAAGTTTATGAGCCCTCGCTATCAAAGTACAACCCATTATCGGAGATGATCTATAGTGGAACACCATACTTGCAAATAATATTTCGTACCATAAAATTTATTACTTCTAGGGAGGATATTTTGGCGAGGCTCTTCTTCTACCAATCGAATAAAGTAATATATTTCCACTATTGCATACTTAGCTCCACCCCTAGCCCCAGGCAACTCTCTAATCAAATTTTTCCTTCATACAGCTAACGGTGAAGGGCTCATCATATGAGTCAATTCAGTTGGTTATAGTCTTGGGATTTTTGTGAATCTCTGACGCTTATCAAATTCTTCACATATTATGGTGTGTCATTATTTAAAGCCGACCAGAAGTATTTGTATCGCAAGATTTTCTTTGTCAGGGTTTGCCCTTCGGTATGGTCTCCACAGCTACCTTGATGTACATTATCCAGAATTTCCTTAGTGTCCCTTCCAGATATGCAACTTAGCAAAGGGTTCGGGAATCCTCTCCTATACAAAATACCAGCATATAAAATAAATTGTGGCTCTTTTCGCAATATCTTATTTGCTTCATGCTAATTTAGAGGAAGAACCCTACTGGTCAAGTACTTAATAATAGGAGTCATCTAGGTCCCTTCTCCATCAATTGTTGCTATGACATCCACTTTTTCAAAGCTTTAGGTTGGTAGTGTCATCACAAGACCCACCAGAGAAGTTTTCCATTCTCCGAGCTAGTTAGCATTGACAGGTTGTCAACATTCTTATTTTCCTCTCGTGGGATATGTTACACCACATAATACTCCAACTCATTAAGCAACTTTTTTCTTTCTTTAAGTATGATGCCAATCATTTTCCTTTAACCTGAAACTCCCAAGTACTAGTTCACCATCAATTGTGAATCATTATGAGTGCAAAATGATCGAATTCTCAATTCTTTCACAATCTCTAGTCCAACTATGGGTGCTTCATGCTCAACTTCATTGTTTTTTTGTTCCAATTCTCTGTCTTAGCGCATAACACTTCTTCCACTCTTAAGGTATGATTAAAATTACTCAAGCACCTAAATCGTGCTCATTAGACGCTACATCAACAAACATTTTCCATTTAAGTGCTTCTTCCTTACTTCCAATTCATCATCTCTAATAGTGTATTCTCCCTTAATCATCGTTTGAGGATGGTACGTAACTTTAAATTGACTCAACTCAATATTCCATTTTGATAACCTCCTCGAAGAATTTGGGCCATGAAGGACTGCCTGAGTGGATAGCTAGTCAACACTCTAACTGGGTGAGACTGAAAATAATACCTCAATTTCCTATATGTAATTGGTAAACACAAGACAATTTTGAGTGCTTAAACTTGGATCATGTAAAGCGTTTACAGACATAGTACAATGGCTTCTACACCCTAGCATATTCTCATACTAAGGTTGCACTCAAGGCATGGACATACACTGTTATATACAAGTATAAATCTTCTCCCTCCCAGGGAGTGGATAAGGATGATGATTTTAAAAATGTTCCATGAGTGGTAAAACGACAGCTAAGCACTCATTGGTTCACTGAAATATCCCTTTCTCCTTTATAAGAGCATCAAAGGATGGAACACACTTATATCGTTATATCTTTATATCTTTCAATGAATGGATCTATTTTGGATTCTCCTCTATACCTCTAGCATGCATAATGAACCCAAGTAATTTTCCAGAGGAGACCACTAACAAATATTACAAAGGATTCAACTTCATTCCATATTTTCATAGTAACTAGAACATCTAACCAGATAATCAATGTGATCTTTCACCTTTCTAGATTTACCAGCATATCGTCTATGTATACTTCTATAGGTCGCCCAATTTGGCCAATGAATATTTTTTTAACCAACCGTTGATACGTGGCTCTAGCATTCTTTAAGCTAAAGGCATAACCTTATAACATTACAATCTCATAGCAGTGATGAAATTGATATGATCTTGGTCGAGGATATACACTGCTATTTGGTTATAACCAGAATATGCATCCATAAAACAAAGTAGCGCATTCCTCGTTGCTCCATCCACCAGTTGGTTAATTCTTAGAAGCAGAAAACAATCATTGGGAAAAGCATCACTCAAATTTGAGAAGTCAATTCATATCCTCCATTTTCCATTTGGATTCTTGATTAGAATTGGATCAGTTATCAATTTTAGGTATTGAGACTCGCTTATAAAACCATTTTCCAACAAAGTCTTTACTTCTTTATTTAGAACCGCTAACTGGTTAGGACCCATACTTCTCTTAATTTGTCTGATATGGGGTACACTTGGATCGATGTTTAGTGAAACACCCCACCTCTATACCTATACTATTCAAGAGCATTATAGAGTAATACTGTTAGATAACATGAAGAGTGGGGCTATATTGGTACAAAGCAATAAACATGTGTGCCTCCAGGATAGAACAATACATAATATTTAGTAAATAACAGCGAACATAGAGTCAGAATCATTGCAATAACTTATAATATATGAGACATTACTATCATAAGGGTACAACTCATCTCAAATGTCAAATATCTCGACATAATATGATAAATAATTAATACAAAACTCAGTGTCAAACATATATAGTAAATCAATGTCATATAGGTATCATAGAACAATCCTAGTTGAAGACTCTTCTAAGCCCAGTAAAACTATCGCTGGTCATGTTGTCTCTATACCTAAAATGTCTCGGACTAACCCAAGTATTGCATAAATAACACACGGGTTAGACTATGTCTAATCAAGAATCCATAATAAGGGTAACACAGTATAAACATGGAATAATAATATAATAATTCTAACATAGATAATAAAATCATCAAATGACATGTCAAAGAATGCATATAAATATAGCAATGTGTATAACGTCATAAATGATCAACAAGACATTATATTAATTATATAACTCGAATCCATATGAAACAGTCATCACTAATATAAAAGATGTCATCACCCGAAACACATCAAATCAGAAATCACATAATCAACACAACTGGGTGAATCATATATATCCAGAAATCATCATCAAATCCAGAAATATGGATAAATGAGATATCGCCAAGTATAATCAGACTAGCACGAAGCATTGCCCTAATATCTCTCAATCTCGACAAATGAAACAACATCATCAATACACAGAGAATATGATAGGCTGTTTATCAATATACCAAGAATCCATTATAAAGTGGACATATATCATAAGTATAATCTCATCTTCTCATATATAGAATATCTACAGGTATCGTGACTGGAATTGGTTGTACGACAGACCTGAAGTCCCAAGTAGAGCCATATACATATAATAACATATGGGTCCTCTAACCCATACCCATACCACAATGAGGTGTATCAATCGTATATGCCAATCTGCCACTACGTCAAAACCAGAAGGGAGAATGATAGCACAAAGCAAGTTCCAGGGACACAAAGTCTCTATAGTCTTAGTTACCTTACAGTTATCATGACATGTATCCACCGCTGTGCTCGTCAACGCGAGGACTAATCAGTCATGACACCCCAATTAAATAAGCTTAAATTTAACAAGTTTAAATCTTTTGGATCTGTGTTTTGTTTAATTTTTTGTGTGCACGTAACTTTATATACATACAAGCTTCAGTAGTTATAGTTAAACTATTTATATATTTACATGTAAAATATACTAAATCAAATATACTTAAACTTTAATATATCTACATTCACTAGATATTATTTATGTATATATGAATGTAAATATAAGGTTAATAAATTAATATAGTAAAATTAATTGTATTCTTTAAATGGTTTTCAATTATCATTTTATAATGGTGTGGAATTTCAATATGTATAAAATTCAAGTTCTGAAAATGTATTAATCTGGTTATGAATAATTTAAAAATTAAATTGGATGTTTTATAATTATTTAAAATAGTATTTAATCATTGTAAATTAGAAAATAATTATTACATGTAATATTTAGCTTTATAAATTATTTTATAAATTTAAAAGAAAGAAATGAGTTTTCTAATGTAATTTGTGAATATTAAATTATTTAATTTTTACAAAAGCTGGTGAAATTATTTATTTATTGTAAAGAAAATTTTAAATTGTGTCCAGATAATCATCGAATTAATTCTATAATATCTATTCATTATTCATTTTTAGACAGTGATTTTGTTATACAAAAATTATACATTGTGTATGATTCAATATTAAGTATTGATTTGTTTGCTTTATATTTATGAATTTGAATAATCTATTTTTATATTAGTTTCCTGATTATTCTTTTCTTGTATATTAGATTGGATCTTATGAATGATTCACCATTGATGTTGATTTGATTGGTGTTTTATTATGATACGGTGATGACGTCCTTCTATGTGATTTTGTAATGCTTTCTATTTTGTGGGACGAGGAATCTGAATAAACGGAGTTATAATACCGTTTGGGATGGGGCATTTGATAATATTTCTCTAGTTATTCTTCAGACTCATTATATATAATATTAAAAGGATTGAGTATGATTTATAAGTAGTGAATAAAGGTTTGAGTATCATGCAGCGGTATGGGACGCTTTTGTGATATTTATTTGGTTATTCATTGTAAGTAGATGACACTCACGTGACGGGAATAAAGTGGATAGTGTGAGGTGATACACGTGGTGATATATGGCTTCGTGCTTATATTTAGTGAGTATGGCTTTGTGCCTAACGATGACCATGACTTCATTTCTATATGTATTGATTCTCTATGTCACTATTACGATGTACTCCTATTATGTTTGTTGGAGAGGACCGGATGGCTTAAATCCACCACAACGGCCTGATCGTGGGGTCGCACCTTAGATATGGACACCATATTATTGAGCTTTGTGCTACCCTTATGCGTGCGTTTGTCCCTTGTGTCACCTAGGCCAGCAGTATTTACCTATAGGGGCAATTGGAGTGTCATGATTAATTAGTCCTCGCGTTGATGAGCACACCAGTGGATACGTGTCACGATGACTGTGAGGTAACTAAGACTATAGAGACTTTATGTCTCTAGAGCTTGCTTTGTGCTATAAGTTCCCTTCTGGTTCTGACGGAGCAGTAGATTGGCATATACAATTGATACACCTTACTGTAGTATGGATTGGGATATAGGACCCATATGTTATTATTATATATATGGCTCTACTTGGGACTTTGGGTCTGTCATATAGCCATTTCCCATCATGATACTTTCAGATATTTTATATATGAGGAGATGAGACTATACATGTGATATATGTCCAGTGTATAATGGATTCACAATATATTGATAAGCAGCCCATCCTATTCTGTAACGACCTGGTATTTGGTGCCATTCGCATCCACTCATGTCGGACTTGAATTGCTCAAAATATATATCAGATTGTTAATTTATATTTGGCAAAACTCAGCATATACAGTAAATAAATCAATCACAGAATCACAGACACAGAGTAATATACAATAAACAACGGAAACAAAAGAATAGTAGTTCATGAAGCTACTATATATATATATATGTAACAGAGTTAAAACAAGATACAACAGAAGTCTCGAATACATAGAAGTCTCAATACAATAGTGAAACACAAGATCGGAATATATCACAGGAGTCAACTGAATAACTGCAAGCTGAATAGATAGATGGATCTTCAAGCGAAGCTCCAACTCCAAAGGCGAGTCTCTAATGCTGTGGCACTCAGTCTGACCCGAGCGTAAAGCAAACACAAAACACTCGAGTCAGGATTAACATTCTTATATCAATAAATATACTCAAGTGAAATATCAACCTAAATACAAGAACTTAAAGGATGTTTGGGATAACCATCCTCTAAGGATCCGTGGAACTATCTACTATGTAGTAATATACGCTATTATATCATGTCTATAGTAAAGTAAAAGTATCAAAATAACGTTAAGGCGTTACCCATATCCCCCTTAACACATTTTATATATTCCCATAGTCTATACAATGTCGTACGCTCCTCCGTAAACTGGAGGTTTACCTAGAGGACATCACATAGGTACGGTACAAAACAAACTTGTAGAAGGTGCTCTAGGGCATGTGAACACGGCACACGAGGAAATGCTAGGGTAGATATACCATTTGCGGATCCGAGCTGGTGGTAACGCATATCAGCTACTATCGCCCACCTCGGAACACACTCCCAAATCAAAAATCAGAGGGTGGCCACCAAATCAATCACAAAGTCAGAATATAATATCGAAGAAGTGTGTTCGATAGGAGGAATGACCTCACTTGGCCCGGCGTGGCTCCTGATTTTAGTCACATCTAAGTTGACTCACGGGAGTCAGGGTCACGTCATACCTCATATAGAAATCATTCGCCAAACCATCCTACTTCATTCCTGGAATCTCCACCATGTACACAGTTGTTAAAGTGGTTTTCGGTATTGGCGGAGAGTATGACAATATCCGATCCCTGTCTCTTTAACAACCAAACGTTATTATAACACTGTGGTCACTTCATTTCAAACAGTTCATGGTCCATATCAAAATATCATATTCATTTTAAAACCATATCAAATTCGATATCATTATTCACTTTAAATAATATTCATTTCCAGAATCGTAACACTTTCAGAAATTATAACCATTTTGAAATCATAACACTTTTGAAATCATATCACTTTAGAAATCATAACACTTTAGAAATCATAACACTTTGGAAATTATAACACTTTGAAACCATAACACTTTGAAATCATAACACTTTCCACTCAATAGTTTAGATATAGGAAATAGTATATGTAATAAAATAGATTATAAAATAAAAATAGTTTATATAATAAAATAGTTATAAATTAAAAATAGTTTATATTAAAATAATTAGTATATTAAAATAGTTTATAATAAAATATATTCATAAAGTAAAATATTTTTATATATTAAAATACTTTATATAAAATAAAAATAGTTTCCTCAAATTTCACAAATCGATTCAGATCAACTCGAATTCCAAAATACAATTTAAATTAAATCTCAATTCACCAATTTCAATTCAGTTCAAAACAAATTTATATCAATTTCAAATATATATATATATAAACTACAATTTAAACAATTTCAATTTCAATAGATTTCAAAGCTTAATTTCATTTATATTTCAAATTCAACTTTACCATTATTTTTTATTGAAAATTTCACTTAGTCAATCCAATATTATTTAAATAAACCTTAAATTACAATTTATGTAAACTAAATATTCCTTCAATTTATTTGCTTGAAATATTCATTTAATCACTTTAAATCAAAATCAAGTTATAAATCATATCTTTAAAATCTCAAATTTAATAAGTTTCAAATCGGTTTTATTTAAGAAAAATTCAAATAAATTTCAAATTATTTCTATTTCTCTTTCCAACTTAATTTATTAAAATTATTATAAAATCTATATTAAAGATATAATATCTTAAAATCAATATTTATTAAAACCACATATATTTCTTTTCAAATCTTGAAAATCATTTTCAAAAATATATATATATATATATAGACCAACGGTGCATGTATATAATTTTCTATCCTATGGTCAAGTGATACAAATATTTATCATTTCAGTCCGCAATTTAAATATCTACGGGTATATATCTTTTCAACCCGCAATCCCAAATTCAATTCAATGAAAATCGCTTGGGTTTATCATTTCAACCCATAACGATTTTCTCCTATTCTACAAAATCGTTTGGATATGTATCATTTCAACCCATAGGGAATTCTATACTAACAGGGAACTTGCAGAGTGAGAACAGTGATGATAAAATATAACATATCAATAACAGGCATATATCATCAATATAAATAACAGATAATGGTGTCAGATGTCATAGGTGAACAGATACAGATAATATCATATATATAGCAATGTAAATAACTAACAACAGCATATTTCAATTGTTGTTTCAATTGAAATCAAATTTAATAAATATAAGAACGTTAATCGTGAGTGATTGCTCATCTTTCGAGGTTAGAGAGATAGAAAATAAAGTTGAGTTATGAAATCCAGGCACGAAATCTCAAAACAAGGCAAGATTGAACTCGAACCGACAAACGAAGCTGATAAATAGGAATTGACGAAATCAAGTCAAACTGGATTAATGATGATAAATGGTATAGGTGAACTTATATATAACTATATACATATAAAATTATATGCTAAATTCAAACATATATTAAATTAAATATATATAAGTTTTTTTCAAAATCATTGGTTTAAATTAAAACACCTATATTAAAATCAAACATATACAAAACACAATATCTATTGAAAATCAATATAACTTACTTTCAGTACATATGAACTAACATATAGGTATAGGATAGTACAGACATAACTATATATATAAATACTGTAACTCATAAAGTCTATATGTATATTTGTTTTTCAATATTCCTTAAAATCAACATATATACATAGTATATTAAAATCAATACTTATACATAAATAATTAAAATTCACATTTATCATTTAACATATATAAAGATCAACATATATTCAAAATGAAATTTGAAATAAATACTTATATACATATTTTAAACATATAAGCTTCATATGCAACAACATGCGCATATATTTATATAATATATATAATAAAGCACATACAATACTCCATTCCAAATCTAGTATGTAGTAACATATATATACGTACAGGATAGAATATCCATATCACCTTGAAAATATAAGCATCAGGAAAAATAACCTTCAAATAATAAAACCAAAAGAAACAAAAATAGCTTAAGCAGAAATTTTGCAACATACCTTATATAACATAACATACCTTAAGTATATATTTGTATATTAAACCCATATATATATATATATGTTGAATCAATATCAGAAACTTCATATAATATATACACAACATATTATATACCAACCTATATAACTATATATATATATATAAAAACAGATCTTGTATCATTACAGACAAACTAGCAACCCAGACAACATATGAAATACATATATATACAATATATATAGGGGCATTTCACTAGAAGGACAAACTTTGCAGACCAATTAGTTTCTAGGACATACATCCATTGAAATTAATTTCAAGGCCAAAGTCAACAGAATAATTACTTTTAAGGACAAAGTCAGCAGTCCAATTTCTTTCAAGGACATAATTTCATAGGTTTTTAGGCCTTAGAAGCTAATTATTTTGCATTTTGTCCTTAAAAGTAATTATTTCAGTTGTGCGTCCTAGAAACTAATTTCACTAGCTAAAGAGGCCCTTGTGGCTAATTTCCACATATATATATAGACTTTTATATACAGCTATTATAACTTCCATCATGAACCATTTTATAATATATATATATATATATATATAACTCAAAATATGATTATATAACTAGAAATCTTAAAACTGTAAACATCTAATTAAATCAGATAAGACAAATCTTATATACATACATATATAGATAAATAATGTGAATAGAACAATGCAAACTAAAATATACGAAACCCAACTCATTTATACATATAGGCTAGATCTATATATATATAAGAACTAATAGTTGAATTAAATAAAACATACATTGCAATGATCGGTGGCCAGGGAAACAAGGTGTGAGTTGGAGGCAGGCCCGGCCCAGAGGGTAGCCCACCAAGCCCGTGGGCTGGGGCAACTCCCTAGGGTAGGGGCAACATAAAAGGACTTATGCTTATAAATTAAATATCAAACTTTAATAGAAATTAATATGCATAGCTGTAGTTTGGTTGTTTGAGCATGCTGTTACCATAATGATGGCCTGGGTTCGAGGCCTGTGCTTGGTAAAAATTCTTCTTTTCATATGCAATAGTATACATATCATTTTATTTTTTTTCATGCTTCAAATTTTTATCCCAAATATGCATGGGCTTGGGCAGCCCAGTGTTTGGGCCGGCTCTGGTTGGAGGCCGGGCTGCTGACAGTCGACAAGAGGAGGTCGGAGGCAGAACAGGTGGTTGAGGGTGCTAGCAAGGAGGTCAGCTACTGTGGAGAGAGTTCGGCGGAGGAAGGCCGAACGCTAGGCTGAGTAGGGATCCAGGCAAGGCGTTCACGTGGAGAAAACGGGGATGTGGAGTGTTGATGAGGTTGAGTAGAGGAGAGGTGGAAGCTCGGTTGGTTGGAGGCACTACCTACGCGAGGCGAGGAGGAGGGGAGCAAGGTGGAGTCACATGCAAGTTGAGGCGGAGAGGGGATCGGCGATGGTTGGAGGCGCATGAGTGAGGGTGGCTTCGGCAACTAGAAGGAGAGCACAAGCAAAGTGATGGAAAATTGAAAAGGAAATGAACAGGCTTGCATAAAAAAACGATAATATACATTGCTTCCCTTTTTTTCTTTTCAAATGAAGATGACAACCGAATTCAAAGAAAATAAAAATAAATATTAGGAATAGTAAAGGCCAGTAGTACTTGAATTCAGTAATTATGAAAGGCTATTGACCATTGGTTAAAAGACGGTAGAATAATTAAAACTGGTACCGATACGAAATCGTTTTTCGCAGATTCAGCTGCGTACCGTACTTCAAAACACAGAATTGAATATACCGCAGAGATCAGTACGACAAGACGATCAAAACGGTATACAGATATCGGTGGTACAATCAGTCTATCAAAAGTCGATAATCGGTACCAAAAATGCTGCTAAAATGCCGGAAATAAGATAAACGGAGCAATAGCAGTCCAAATTTGGAGAAATGAAATATGACGTCTCACACAGAAGATGATTTACAAATTTATTGTATAAAAATATTCAGGTTTGGAAAACATTTTAGTATCATCAAAAATTAACTGATTTGAATTTAAATAAAATTACACAAGAAAATAAACTTCCATATTATCTGATGAAAATTTACCATTTGCTATGTTAAAATAGACGTATTCCAAATATCAAATTTTCATTTCCAAATTTAATTATAAATTTTAAGCAAAATTTCAGTTAATTACGTTATAAAAACTATTAAAATTTCCGGGTTGTTACATATTCTATATGTATTGATGATGTTGTTTTATTTATCGGGATTGAGAGATTTTGGGCAATGCTTCGTGCTGGCCTGATTATACCTGGTGATATCTCATTTATCAATATTTCCTGATTTGATGATGATTTCTGTATATTTATGATTCACCCAATTGTGTTGATTATGTGATTTTTGATTTGATGTGTTTCTCTATGGGTGATGACATCTTTTATATCAGTGCGGACTGTTTCATATAGATTCGAATTATTTAAGTAATATGATGCCTTGTTAATTATTTATGGCATTATACACATTACTATATTTATATGAATCCTTTGACATATCGTCTGAGGATTTGATTATCTATGTTAGAATTATTATTTATTATTCCATGTTTATACCGTGTTAGGCTTATTATCGATTGTTAATTAGACATAGTCCGACCCGTGTGTTATTTATGCAATACTCGGGTTAGTCCAAGACATTTCAAGTACATGGACGAAATTATGACCAATAATTGTTTTACTGGGCTCAGAGGAGTCTCCAACTAGGATTGTTCTATGATACTTATATGACATTAACTCACTGTATATGTTTAACACCGAGTTGTGTATTAATTATTTATCATATTATACTGAGATATCTAACATTTGAGATGAGTTGTACCTTTATGATAGCATTGTATTATATATTATACGTTATTGCTGCGACTCTAACTCTGTGTTCTCTGTCGGTGGACTTTATATAATAGTCTGGAGTGTTTCACAATGTATTACTTTCCTATATTCCTTCTTGTTAAATCTGTATCCATCAAATGTAAAAGACATAAAAAACAAATAAATAAATCCTACTGTATATAGAGAAACTTCATATATTACTCAAAGTAAATATATATGCAGGAAAATCCTGTTCGACATATACTACAGTACCCATCAAATATAAAAGACACAAAAAATTAGAAAATAAATAAATAAAGTCCTGTTCTAAACAAAGAACTTCATAATTTACCCAATAAAGTCTTGATTCAATTGATGACTTTTCTGACAACAATTGAATAGCACCACCTCGTTATTGCACTTGCTGGTAAATAGTCCCACCATTTACTACTATATTTTTGTATGCAATCAACGTATCTTATATTAATCTACTAGAAAAGCATTTTCTATCAATCATTTTTTGACTCTTCAGCCCTCATCATATCTAAAATTCAGAAAGAATCTGCATTTCTTTTTCAAAGACATTAGTTTTTTTAATACACGCAAGTAACAGATTACGAATAACTAATAAAATGTTATTAAGATATATTCATTAAAAAATCAAAGTATATATGCCAAACAAGGTTGATTTAAAAAAAAACAGTAATGTTTGGTCAAATAACATCAACTGAAAGACCAATGACAAAAGAAGTATGTGCATTAGTGATGGCAATTACTTGATTGGTCAATTTAGCCAGACAACTGATGGCGGTAGGAGTCATTTGATAAAGTGACGCTATGATGAATAAAAATTCTAACTTACAATCATGTTTTTTACTCTCTTATGTGCAGTATTTGTAAATAAAATTCATGTGTTTTAAACAAAATGTGCTGACATCTAAAGGTGAATTCTTTAAGATGACGACTTGGTACTTGATGATGAAAATTTTGTTACAGATTTAACAAGCTACAACTTTTTTCTTAGCCAGTAATACATTGTGAAGTATTTATTCTCTTGTGTACCTCGTTCATCTATTAACAATTCTATCATGTTTCCATCGTGTAGACAATGGGAGGATAATTAACTATTTAACTTCAATCATGGAACCTATCGGTTCAGCATCCATTAACCGAACAACTTGGAGAAATTAAGACTTAACTATATCATCCATAACTTGGTATTATCAGCCTTTGTACTAGTGATTTTTGAAATGTAATTTACAAGCCATTCTTTATGTGTGAACTGATAGAATTATATTTGACAAGTACAACCGTAATAAACAAGAAGCTAAGTGGGATGACAAGTATTTAATTAGATGCTCTTTGATTTTTCTATTTGTTTTTCCTTTTCAAAACAGGAAGGTGCTTTAGATGAAGTCATTCACCAACTTCCTAGATATAAATTTAGAAAAACTGGTGATATTGAGAACAAGGTGATGAGATATCAAGATCAGTTGGTGGAATAATGAGCCAGTGTGGAACCGAACCTCTATAGGAGCACGTACTATCAACAGAGGATGCGGTATGTTTTTCCTACATTTTCAGCCCTAATTGCAATATCATTTTAGATACTATTTGATCATAGTTTGTTAAATTTAACAAATACTGTCTAGACTTCACTCAGACTGCAGTATAACCTGGGAAATTGAAAGCGAGCATTTTTCTACTTACATATTTTTCTGCTGTGCACGGAAGCACCTCTCTGGTTTTCCTACTAGTGTGCGCTATTTTCCATGTCTTTGCTCATGTAGGCTTGCATTCCGAATTCTCCGCTTCCTACATTCAATGTTTCACATGAATTGTAATATATAAGTGCAGTGTAACCTGTTGGCTGACTTAAACTGAATTCATTTAATTGTAATAAAATGTAACATATTCTTCAGAGCTGAGCAATTACAAAAGATAGAGCATGCATTGAGGTTCATGGGTATACAGTGGAAACCAAATTAATAAATAAAGATTTATATTCATTATCGTGAGTATAATTTATCATCCTTGGCTACAGAACCCATATCATTTTTGGCTACACAACACATATCATTTTGAAGCATAGAGGATTACATAAATAACTTAACTATGTTCTCCTAGTCAAAATTGTTGTTTTCTTTTCCTATTGTATGCTTGATTGACATTTACAATAAACAAAATAACTCCTCTGTGATATCAAGAGCAAGTGGGAAAGATGTTTCCTTTAAAAAGAAGTGACAGAGCAGGTTAAAAGATGATAGAGCACAATATCCAACTATTTGCTTCTACTTTTTGTCATTTAGCTTTAGTCGTAATTCTTTCAACTGCTCCATATTGATAGTATTACAGTTGCCATTAAAAAAACTAAAAAGAAAAAAAAAAGAAAAATTCTTGCACTACGTGTCCAAAAAAAGTCTTAGGTTTACATGGAAGCTTGTAGGAATCAGACCTAGCTAGATGCATAGCAATCTAACTTACTGCTTAAAAAACTTGAATTAGCATAATTAATAACTAAATTCTTTAGCGCTTCTAAATGGAAGAAGGAAGACGATAATGATGATAATAGAAATTCAATGGATTGATTATGGTATTACCGCTGAAAACCGAAGTATTTGAAAGACCACCACAAATTTTTTTTGTTTCATGAATAAAACATGTTAAAAAAAACTATTTTTAGCATAAACAATAATTTTAGGATACCTTGAAACAAAAAAAAATGAAATTTCTTCCTTAGGTAATTTGAAACTAACCGTAATTTTGCATTAGCGGAAGAAAAGACAAAAGGAAAATAAAACTATGTCAGGTTATCATGAGCGAACACAACAAATAAAAAATTAAAAGTATACATATCTTAATTCAACTCGTTAAATTTTTACTTTACTACAAAAAGTTAGTTGAGATGACTACAACTCAAAAAAAATGATTGAGTTGTTTTTGTCTACTCTATATGATTTTTTGTACGTCTACAACTGAATAAATTATTTGAAAATTTATTAGACTAAAATTTGCTATTAATTCATGGTAGTTTTGTGTTTAAATATTGTGCTCGAAACTAAGAAATTTTTTTACTAGACATAAGGAGTGCTAAGAAACAAGCATACAAATTAACAGTCTTTGAAAATTAACATCCTTAAAAAGAAGTCTGAGCTTAGCATTTCGCTGGTACGTATATGAAGCGCTAAATATTGAGCATACTTTGGTGTATTTTTTTTACTTGCAGCAGCCTGCCACCGCTGCTGGTCGCAGCAGCCTGTTGCTGCTGCTAATACTTGCCACATCATTTTTTTTCCCAAATCATGTAACATATTATCAAAAGAAAATGTGGTTAATGGGGAGAGTATTTTTGTAAGATTCATACACACAACACTCAATAATAAGCAAGAAAGAAAGAATCTGTCTATATCGTGGAATAAATATTAAACCTTATCGTCTAGTTTCTCACTATTGACAAGTGATATAATCTCCATTCTACTTCTAGGTGTCTTAGGTGTACGAGGAGTGCGTGGTGTTCCAAGCACTTGTTGTGATATTCTATTCCTCACAGTCCCATAAAATGTGCACCCGGTAAGCGTTACTGCACATCCTAATATGAACAATAATAACCGTGAAAAAATTAAATGAAAAAAGTGACAAAATGGCCTGTTTGGTGTAGTGTATCACCTAATATGAACATTAAATGATTCAATTCTTCGACGTTCCCTCGCTTGATCTGATCAATAGTAGAAAACAAGGTTTTTTACTGTAAAAAACACAAATGGCTACTGTATAAATACATTTTTAAGAAGAAGAAATATACGTACATTCAGATATATTTGAGGTAAGCGACTGCTCATGTAAATTGCAGCCATAATCCAGCCTAGTACCATTCCATAAGGATTAGGTCCAGTCTCCTACAGTTAGCAAAATGGTAATACATGCTTTTCAAGTTAGTAGGTTATTCATATGATATTTACTTGCATTAAACATATCATGATAATTTACCTGTAACATATTTTGTGCATGTACAACCATGTTTATGTTCACCAAGGCTTTAGCTTGATTTGGCAAGCCAGTAAAAGCAACAACAAAGGTCCCATAACCAAGCTGTATACAATTAAGCATATGCAACCTTTTACAATTTCTGAATACCAAAAATACATATACATGAACAAGGGCATATCAGAAGAAGCTTCTAACTTACTGAGCATGAAATTGTCTTTGAAGGTTCAATATTAGTAGTTGTCTTGCTGAATTTATTAGTTTTAATTACAGTGTCATCATCGTCAGATGAAGTGTCATGAAGAACTGCACCAATGTTAGACGGACCGCTTCTTGATAGCCTAAGGTATGACACACTATTATATGGAGAGCAACCGCTGTTTGCCATAGACCTTGCTGACCTGTTGTATATTTTGATCACATTTAACTTGTTATATGATAATGCCTATCAAATAAGATTATGTAGGTTGGTAAGATATAAACAACTCACATGTAGAACACGTTTGTTCTTAGAGATGTTGGGTTGATGGTGAATATTGGCTTAGTAGGGTCTTCCCTCTTTGGATTTAATGGTTCTGCCCCATCAGCATGGCTGTCATTTTCCTATATATAGTGCTGAACATCCTGGTGCCCTTCATCAAGCTGAAGCTCCTTGGAAATTATCTCCTTTCCGTAGTACTATAAAATCTATCAAATATAACAGCCTGAATGGATTGAAACTATATGGTATACCATGAAAGTATAATCTATCATATTATATATCATGTTCCAAAAATAGACAAGAAAGTTACTACCTTATATACAAGTCCAGCACTGCTCAGCTTTGTTTTGAAACCATGCCCAAACACTTCAATGAAGCCTTTTTGATGATGATCATAGTGATCATTCTTGGGTTCATATATACCACCAACATCAAGAACGGCATCTAGAGATTCCAATATCTAGATTTATGATAGGTTATTTAAGTTAAACCAACCATTTATTGGTCTTATGCAACATCCTGAAGTCAGAGTGGCAATCAGCAGCAAACTAAATGAGTGCAGCAGCCAAGCAAATATTAAAGAACAGCAGGGTTTAATAATGTAGAAATTTGGTCCAGGTCCTAGTTTTCTTTAAAAAGAACATTTTCCCCAACTTTATGGTAAAACACTAGTAAGCTATGAAACAGAGGTTGAAATATTGAAAAAAAAAGACATGTATTATGCACTTGTGTCAATACCTAAATGTAGCTAGATGTAATCTATGAAACATAGGTTGACATATGTCCATAAATAATGTTAATTAGCACCTAAAACAAGTCATGCAACTATAATTATTGTTATTTGTAGCAACTTCATGGTTTATGACAACATGCTCATGCAAATATAAATTGTAAAATCTTGAATTCATAGTTAGCATATCTAGATTACACTAACAATTTAAAAAGGGACAGATTGGATATACAATGCATGCCACTAGTAGAGAACCTAAAGACTGTTTTTGTGCTAAACCCAGTAACGAAATAAGATAACCTAAACAGTCAGTACATATAAGTTTGCAATTAGTGCAAATAATTCTACAGAAATAAAAGCAATTTAAATCCCGACTTGGCTTATAAGTACTTAAATACTAGTTTTGCTAATGAACAAATGATAAGGGCAGAAAGTGATGAGATAACTAGCACCAGTACAAATAATAAGAAAGGCAACAAAAAGGATATAAGTTTCAGCCTAAATTCAAAGAAAGTGCCATTATATACAATCATCTATGCGGCTGTACACTAGGTGGAGCTAAAGTTGAAAAGAAAGACAAGATAACAATGACGATTCATGAAAATAACCTTTAGGTAGAGAGAACAAGCGACAATCAAAATATTTTAAGAGAGTTTCAATACATAATTAAACAACATTATATTCCTTCAAAATGTGTTGTTTAACCGAGCATATCTTCTAAGCAAACCAACCATCAAAATTAAAGCAACCAAAAATTCATTCAATACATAAATATCATAAATTAATAATTAAACAACAATATATTCCTTTTCACACACTGCTCATTTGCCCATGAAAAAAATAGCTGAAGTTTTCCAAAAGTCATCTTCATCGTAAAGTAAAACAAAAATTATTACCTGACTTTGAAAAAGGGCGAAGGCGGTGAAAGAGATGTGCAGATTTGGCGAAAAAATGGACGGAGGCTTTGAAATAGAACGGCGGTATGCAGGCGACACGATGGATTGAAGGAAGGCTCGACGGCTTAAACCTAATTTGATTTAGGGAAGAATGAGCTGAGAAGCCAGAAGCGTGACAAACAACTAAAATTACAATTGAAACGTAAATGACTACTCTATCCACTGTCTTTGAGTTATTTACGAAAAGCCCAAATTTTGTCACGGAAATAACCGTGATAATACAATGTAACAATAATAACCGTTACAAATTTCCAACAATAATAACCGTGACAAAATGAAATGAAAAAAGTGTGATAAAATGGCCTGTTTGGTGTAGTGACTGTGATGCCCTACCTTTATACCCTCATCAATAAAGGACATTACAAGGTAATATCGTCTGCTAGTATGGAAAATAAGGATGGTTAGGAGCGACCATCCATATTATTGCTTTGGACGAGTATCAATACGTCGAATTAAGTGAACATTTACTATTTTATTTTCCAAGAGAGGATTCAATGTAACTGATCCAGGTGTAAAACAATAATATAGTGGCTTAATACAATTCAGAACAATATTAAATATTACAGATCACGGAATCATAGAATAATATACATATCTCATGAAACTGAAAGAGAAATATACATATAATACATAGAGTAGACAACAAAATAGTGGTTATAGGAGAACCACGATATACATATGAGATACATAGACAACCCAAAAAAATATATACAACAAGATGGGTCTCTATCTCAAATACATGATAGACTACGTACTACTAGACTACGATAGCATGTGAAATGTCATCAAGCTAGTCCAATCCTAAAGTCATCATGCAGAAGTAGCTAAAACACCTCGGCCTGAGCTGAGTATTATATGAAAATAATGAACGGGTCGGTCTAGTTTTAATTCAAGTAAATGTGAAATAAGGGTGATATAGGTATACGAGTCCCAATAAGAACACAAGTTCACATAGAGTTAAACATAGAAGAATATCAACATTCTTAAATCTTATTCACCAAATCCCAAAACTAATATTAGCTCATAACAGCAAATCCCATGATATATTTGGCAAAACACAAATCTCATAAAAATCCAGAAATCAAAATAGAAATCCAGAAACACAAAGGGGGGAGGCGCCTATATTACCCAAGATTGGCAAATAAACTCACCAAACACATGTGTTTTCCCACGATGAAGAACCATAAATTCCCACGATGGATATAAAATCCATAATCCCATGATGGTCCATAAAGACCATAAATCCCACAATGGTCCATAATGGTCCATCATCCCACGATCCGTCGGTACTCGGTATACGGTTAAACATAGAAGACAAGTCGTTAAACTTGTCTTAGAAAGTGTTATCTACTTTCAAATAGTAAGTAAACCAATAACATCCCTATGTCCCACACTGTACTTGTTTACTCGGATATTTACTATAAGTTAGTAAACTCCACTCAAGTGTATATAGGGTTTCAATCGAATAAGTCTGGAAATTAATCGACGAAGTAAACGCAAGTATTCCATACCACTTGTTTTACTAAATCGTTTAATTGAATTCCTCATCCAAATGAATTAATAATATATATATATATATATATATATTAGTTTGGGAAATTCTTTTCTAAAATATTTATATACATATATTAGATATTTATTCAAAATCAATTTATTACAAAATCCATACCATCACAATAAGAATTAAATAACTAAAAATCAAAAGCAACTGGATTCCTAAAAAAACTCAAAACAACAAGGCTTCGGGATTAGGTTTAGTCGACTGAACCAAGTGGTTCAGTCGACTGCTTGGAGCTATATGCTCCAGGTTAGCCGGTTCAATCAACCGAACCATAGTTCAGTCAACTACCTAGAGCTATATGCTCCAGGTTTGCTAGTTTAGTCAACTGAACAGAGACTTCGGTCGACTGAACGTGAATTCCTGGAGCTGTAAGGCTCCAAGTCACGTTTCCAGCTGCAATTGACAAACATTCCGACGAGATTTCTCAATTTCGACGATACAATATGACTAAAAACATTTACATACACTACAACAAAAAAGACTTTTCACAGCGTTTGAAAAACGCTGTTAAAAGTTTTCACAGCGTTTTTAAAAACGCTGTATAACGACATGCGGTCGTTGACCCTAAATTTTTAACTGCAAAATATAAACGCTGTCAAAAACCCACTTTCTACAGCGTTTTTTAAACGCTGTTAATAATTTTTCTACTGCAAGGTATAGACGCTGTTAATAGTTTTCTACTGCAAGGTATAAACGCTGTCGTAGGGATATGCATTTTTTTTCCTAATGAATTGACAGCAATGTATAAACGCTGTCGTAGGGATATGCATTTTTTTTCCAATGAATTGACAGCAATGTATAAACGCTGTCGTAGGGATATGCATTTTTTTTCCAAAGAATTGACAGCAATGTTGTGCCATTGCAATATTCACACATATCATTAATATAAACTACATTTAATTATATTTTAATCAGTTAATGTACATAACATAAACAAATCAAACTAAAAATTGTAAAATAAAAGCATAACTATTAATCACTTCCATAAAATAAGTTAAACACAATATCCATGAACAAAGTTTACATAAACCCGTAAAGAGAGATAAAATTTATAAACCAACTGCATACAAAATTAGACAAATGCACAATATCTAGAAAGCAAGTTTGCATCTAATATTATCGACAAAACGTGCATAAAAGTAGTTCAAATACAGGCTGAAAATGAAAAGTGGCAGTACGAAGATAGTTAGACATTGGTTTACTGAATTGTTGCCAACAGGGCAGTCTGAACTCGGCAAGATTCCTCCTTCCATCTTTTTTTCTTGACTTTTTGTTGTTGAGCTATCACCGACCATGGCTTTGTCAACATCCTGTGAGTAGTAATTACAGTAAGCTTTAGACGTATAACTGTTAGTTAAATATAAAGAGTACAATTTCTAGTTGAAAAAAAATGTGTTTTTCAATAAACATGTAACTGGAAGTTCTATGCAATATTTGCACAGTGATATATTTAATGCATATTTTTCAAGTTGCAGTAATTTTATCAGTCACATACTTTTACTTGATAACTTGAAGTTCAAGGGTAGTTACCTGAAAACTGCCAAACTATACAAATATTTCAAACTGCTGAAGTTGAGTCCACACTAACATTCGCAGTAGGCCATGCTACCGTCGAACCAATAGCATTTGATAAGCATTCCATGAATGACGTAGGTCTCCATAAAGACGCATTCGGGTCTTTGACAATATCCACCCAAACTCTTATTGCATTTGGTCCTAGTGGAATAGAATGAACCAAATCATTTGGATTAGTTGAAGATATGGTGCCTTCAGCTACAATTTTTCCTGTGCCCTCCACAGCAAATAACTTGCACTTGTTATTCATCGTGTAATTTGCACTCTATGATATTAAAAAAAGTATTGATACATTATCAACAAATCGTATATATAAATATTAGCAATATAATATATTACCGTACGAGATGTTGGAACGTTGTTCATAGGAGTGGATGGTATTGTGTTTTCAAAAACCAATTTTGATGATGGCCATGCTATTGTCTTACCGACGGCTTCTCCGATACATGTCACACCTGCTATGGGCCTCCACAAAAAGGCATCTTCTTTTATCGGATTGTCCACCCAAACTATTGCGGCTTCTGGTCCAAGAGGAACACCATTAATAATCTGATTTGAATCACTCGAGTGCACACGTCCTTCGGCAACCAATACTTCAGTTCCACCCCAATCGAACAACTTGCATTTGTTTTCTGTGCTATTGGTTTTGCTCTATCAAAGAAAAAAATTATAGTCATCTAATAAAAGTCTTGTTTCTATAGTCTTACTGCATTCAACATTTTATCATGTGTCAACCAATTCAATACAAAGCAAATCAACATTGTTAAATTTTCAATAATCATTTGTCAAACTTTAAACTTGATTTCACCCACCAAATGTTATTAAAAATAATAATACTAACACAGCTAGAAATGTGTAATAAATTAGTATTCGACTCTATGGAACTGATGCTTCCGGTAGTTGGATTTTCACATATTTTAGTTTTAATATGTAAAAGAATGTACTAATCTAATGGGAACATGGACTAGTTTGGATAATATCAATGTTAATTCCACGGTTCTCTTATAAATATATTTTTACCGTTGCATTATACAGATTTTTAATGTGCAGATGCTAAAAAAATCTTATTATTTACCACATCGTTTCCTAGATGACGATAACAAAGCTCTGAATAGTGGCAAAAACATGACTAGGAATCTGCCACCTCCAGTTCAAAAGGGTGGATGCAGAGACACATATCAATGCTATATTTGTAGAGAGTTTTTCATACCTCGTTTTCTTTTTCGGAGTTTTCTTTTATGCGGATAACAACTCTATCAGCTGGCCATGCTATCTTCTCATTCTTGGCGTCTTCTATGTATACCATACCAGGTGAAGGCCTACACAAAAAAACATCGAATTTTTTAGGATGGACTACCAAAATTTTCTTGGCATTCGGACCTAAAGGTACTCCATTGAGAAGATCGTTTGGATCACTTGACACGATTTTTCCTTCGGCAATTACCTCATCATCATTCCCGTGCCAATTCAGCAAACTACAACCGTCACCTATTTCATTATGCTTACTCTGCAATTAATAAAAAATAAAATACATAACTTTTGATTTAGATATCAAATTATGTATGATGTTTTAACCTTACTATCATATATTTTTACCGTTTGAGATACGTTCTCTCCTCCACAATTTTCTTTATCCTGCAAATCAATAATATTACAAAAATATTAGAGAATTTGAACCTGCAGTGAAATTGTAGTGAACCTGTAGTGAACTTGTATATTTATTCCACTTATGATGAAAACAAGTACAAATTTCAAAGAGAATACATTTTCAGAATGAATTTTGATATAACAATTGACAAACTTATGTATGGAAACGATACATCATTTGTAGAGTAACCAGATAAGGATATTTTTATTTTGCAGATGGATGAGGAGTCGGCAATTTAATCGTAAGTAAAAGGTATTTTTGTTTTGCAGATTTGTCAAATTGTAGCGGATGGTTTAAAATCTCATAAGGATAAAAATATATTATGCTTTAATTTAAAAGTGTTGAAAAGACAATATTGGTTTAGTGTTGAAAAGACAATATTAGTTTAGTGTTGAAAATACATTACTTTATAAGTGTTGAAAAGACAATATTGGTTTAGTACATATTATGCTTTAATTTAAAAGTGAATGCTTTAAAATCTCATAAGGATAAAAATATATTGCAAAATCGCATTTGTACTCTCATAAGGATAAAAATTCAAAGTTAGGCCAGCAACCAAAGACAGTTAATACATATAATAAATTTAAAATCTGAAGCTACACAACTCAGTAATTTTTATAAACAAATTTTCACAATTAATTTTTAGAAAACTAAAAATAAAAGTTTAATTTAAAACATGTTTTGAGGAAAATAAGAGGTGGAATTAAATTTTAACTTCTTATTTAGCATGTAGCTTTTAATAAGAGAATGATTACACAAATTAAGTCGAAAATCATACAATGCAAGGATCACATACATGCTAACTAAGCTTTCATATTTACACAAAGTGATTATCGACATACCTGATGTTTCATTACGGTGTGAATCAACTGCTCTAGCTCTGAAATCCTATGCTAACATTGAGCTACTTGTTTATCTTTGATTTGTGACAAAACTGCAGTGGTCATGGTTACACCCCTTCCCATTCCTCGTAGTCGTCTCGGTCTATCTTTTCCCAACACCAATGAGAGGGCATCTTCTTTGATCTTACAAGTTAAGCTAGACGGTGATTCCTTTTCAGCATTCTTTATTTTCTCCTACAAAGTGAACACAAATTATATTTTGTAGAAGAGTTCAAAATTATATATTTTCCAAAAATTACGCTTAAACAAAAACAACATAGCACTTACGATAGTATCTGCAACATGCGGGTTCACTGGTTCACCATTTTTTCGAGTGTGAGATTTAATCCAAACATCAGATCTACAAATGGAAGAAGGACTGCTACTTTTCTCTTTCTGCATTAAAGGAAACATAACATTAACAAAACTATTAACCATAGGTAATAAATCAAATATATTTCTCACCAAATCTTCAGTTAGTCGAGCCATTCCTCGACGACTACACGTGTGTGGTATTTGTTTGTCCTTCATGGATTTAAATTTATCACTTCGTAGCTAGATTACAAGATTTATCACATTGATTAGTTAATTTGCATTTTACGTACGCTTAAATTTCATATATATATATATATACACACAAGAAATAATAAAAATTACAATATAATTACCTTAAACTCTTTGCTCATTTTTGACTCGATAAACTTCTTCCATTCCTTCATACTTCCAACGTTTTCTGGTTTTAGTTGAAGTTGTTCCTCCTTGGTTTTTGTTTGTAATATCTGTTTTACGAATTTGCTTTTCGAACCTCTCCAAATGCATCCCATTTGCTGAAAAACGGGAGCCTTTTGCCATTCCTCATCCAATTTAAATCTAGCCTGTAACATTTATCAAAATGATAATCATTCAAATTCTTCTTGAATATGGAATCCACATAAATGTCAGTTCCTGAATATGCTGGCATATCATTTAAGTGTATTAATTTCATGCCATTGAATAGATTAGATATCGAAGAGGTACTCGAGTCATAAAGTTATAGTTTTAATTGAGTTATAGAGTGGCTAAAAGCAGTGAGTCGACCTCATCAGATTAGTGGAGTTCCTTGTATTGAACCTGAGTTTTCAGGTAACTTCTTTACATGGAAGGGTGGAGAAATTTTTTCCATACATAGCAAAATCGATAGAGTTTTCATTAATAAATTTTGGAATAGCAAATTTACTGAGTTTGGAATTCATTTTGGTCCTCATTCATTGAGTGGCCACACTCCTATTCTCATCAAATTCAATTCTAATGATGCAGCCAATGCTAGAATTCCAGTCAGGTACAACTGCTCTAAATAATGACCACCTCTCTAATTTAATGCGGAAAATTTCTTTGGAAAACACTCAAAGAAGGAAACTCAAGGAGACAAGACATTAAAATACTTCCACAACACAAGTCAATTCCTAGATCTAATAATAAAAGGAAATACATTCTTGATGCTAATAGCAATCAGCATCGGAAAAATCAGCTAATGAAGGCATAAAATATTTTTCAGACTTATTTAATGCTCATACTCATACACATCAGTTCTCAAGCATTACGTGCAAAAAGATTCTATCAGCAAGTGCTAGAGACTCTCTGACCAAACCATTCCTACTTAAGGAAATCAAAGAAGCCCGATTTATGTGCAAATAAACATACAGACAACATATTCTAATCAGATAAATGTAAAAACAGAAAGGGGTGATGATGATGGAAAAATATATTCTAATAGGTCATATGAAGTTACATGCAAACGCTTATGCATCATAATAAATATGAAACGTTATATTATTACCTGAACGGATTTCCATAGAACTACTTTCAAATCGTCACCAAGTAGCCTCCAGTCATCTAGCGTAAATGAAACATGCTCACGGACAAGTGGCCCTAAATAAGAAGATAACTTCACTGATCCTTCTCCTACAGGTACGCCCGATGAATTAAACTCAACTTCAATTCGGCTTGCAACATTCGAAGGAAGTCTTTTCACTTTAGTTGGGCCTCTAGTCCTTTTTTTGGAAACCTGTTTTGCATCATCTGCAATTGCTCTATCCACTTCCACTGCAGTTTCAGGATTTTCATCAATTTGCAGAGCTGTGCATGCGATTGGCTGGCTTGCATTTCCAACATGATTGTTTTCCGAAGGTGGCTCAACATGCTCTTCCATTACATTAGACCTGTCAGATGCATCTTCAAATTCTGCGAGTCTTTTTTGATAGCGAGTAAGTTTCTTGTTCGTTGTTTTCTTTGTACTTCTAACCATTTTCTGCAGGCAGACACAGGAATTCATGATATTCAAATAAACTGGTTTGCTAATCAATTTGTAAACTGCTGCTAAGATACAGGAATTCATGACACAAGAATTCAAGAGTAAATTGGTTTGCTGATCAATTTGTAAACTGCTGCTAAGATACAGCAACAGTTGATACGCGATATACATGACATTCAAATGCAAATAATAATATAGGTATGATGAACATAAAACATTTAGATAACAGTGCAGTGCTAAAATGGCAGTCCTATATTAGATTTTTATTGATTTTTGTATACTGAAAATTGTTGGAGCTGATACGGTTTAAAAATCTGAATTCAGTGCTGATAATAGTGAATAGATAACAGTGTAGTGCTGATAACAGTGCAGTACTGAAGATTTTTGTATATTAGATAACAGTGAAGTGCTGATAACAGTGCAATACTTAGTTATCTGAATTCACGTGTGGGTTTAAAAATCTGAACATATAAAATCTGAACATCTAAAATCAAAGGCAAAATCTGAACAGTTAAAATCTGAACATATAAAATCTGATACCTTGTGGGTTTAAAAAAAATATGCTAACAAATAAAAATACATGATACGGTGTAATACATGATACCTTGTGCACCTGCTGTTTCTATACATCCTTCTCCATTATTAAATGCCTGAACAAGTTTCCCCCATGACCACACACACGAAACATATGCCTACTACTTTCAGTCACATAGCAATGACTACCCAAAAAAAACGTGATATTAGAACTACTCAATTATGCCTTCGCAATCCTCCCTAACATAACTAGCATCCTCGACCAAGTCATCCTCGATTTCTTCACAATCTCCTCCAATATAGCTTACTTCTTCAATAAAATCGTCCATCTCTAATTCATGGTAACCTCTTGGCGGTGCTTTCATCACAACATACCAATTAGAAGAATCATTTTTCCTTGAATAGAAAACTTTTTTCGCTTGAGATGCAAGGATATAAGGGTCTCTTGAAAATGAAACCCGACTTTGATGTAAATTAACAAGCGTAAATCCATCTTCAACTTTCATCCCATTTCCTATGTTTGCCCAATGACACTTAAACAAAGGAATATAAAAAACATTATAATCCAATAAAATTATATCAGTCAATATTCCGTAGTAAGTGATCACATCAACCACTTGAGAAATGTCTTTTGCACTTGCTCTACACATAGTAGTCGCATCATAGGTCACTCCGCTATTCTGAGTTTCTCTATCAACGTCTTTTGTATGAAATCGTTGACCGTTTATAATATATCCTTTACATGATAGCGCAGCATTTTTAGGACCATATGCAATCCATTTTAACATTTCATCATGGTCATTTGAGTCAATAGGTATCTAAAAATATATTTAAAATGGATTTTAAAAATAGTACCCTTGATTCACATATAAAAATTGAGAAATTTTTAACAAACCTTCTTTTTAATCCAATCAGCGAAATTATCTCCATGGTGTTTCCAAAGTAATGTGGCGTTTTTTTCTAAGCGTTTGTTTGAATTTTGCAACTCCTCCAAGTGCAAACTAGTATAATAAAAACAATGTTAAGTTTATAATTGCAATTACAAACACAACAAATCAATGGAAACATAACATAATATATACTCACTCCAAAAATGGTTCTACCACGGCCATATTCATTAGCACCGCTAAATGAGCAATTTCTTTCTCCTTCAAAGACAACGTAACTGGATTGGACATTGAAATTGGACGCCCTTCAAGTATTGTGTTATCTTCGTAATCTTCATTTCGATCTTTTTTTTCCACATTTATCGATTTACTCAAAAATTCTTTGAAAAATTTCATGCATTCTTCTGCAAGATAGGATTCTGCAATGCATCCCTCTGGTCGTGCATAATTCCTCACGTAATCTTTAAGCGTTTTCATATATCTTTCGAAAGGATACATCCAACGAAAATGAACTGGTCCACACAACCGTGCTTCCCTTCCAAGATGAATTGTCAAGTGTATCATAATATCGAAGAATGAAGGTGGAAAATATCTTTCAAGATCACACAATATTTTAACAATCTCGTCATCGAGTTGCTGTAACTTCTCTCTATCAAGAACACGTTGACATATTTTATTGAAAAATAAACATAGACGAATAATTGCTTTTCTAGGTTTTGTTGGCAACAAACCTCGTAGTGCGACCGATAATACTTGTTGCATCAAAACATGATAATCATGCGACTTCAAACCGCTAACTTTACAATCCATCAATGATACAGATTTTTTGAAATTTGAGCAATAACCATCAGGTCCTTTGAAATCGTACAGCCTTTTGCAAAATATTTTTTTTCCAATCTTGACAATGTATATGGAGCCGGTGGAAGATACGTTTTGGTCCCACGAGGTTGTGCATATAGACCATGACGAATTCCCCAATCCTCTAAATCATGTCTACAATTAATCCCATCCTTTGATTTGTTGTCATGCAACATTGTACCCAATGTGCTTTCACAAACATTTTTCTCAACGTGCATTACGTCTAAATTATGACGTACTGGAAGTTCCTATAAAAAATATTAGTAAAATGATAAAGTGTTCTATAATTTATTTTAACAAATTTTTTTATTAAATTTTTTTAATCCATTGGACATGGATTAAAAAAATAACAAAAAAATTTGTTCGCGTGGCCAGCCCGCATCGATAATAAAAACTGAAATCTAAATAAATGCTAACCTCCCAATATGGCAAGTCAAAAAAGATTGATTTTTTTTCCACCTTGATAGCTCTTTTTTAATAGGATCATTATCTCCATTATCATCATCTTCACTACTGTCGTCAATCTTCCTTTTTTTACCTTTCCCCTTCGCACTCTTCTTTTCGCTTTCAGCGCCTTTTCCGAAATTATTCAGAAAGTCTTTCAAAATAAGAGAAATGTTTTTGCCGGTTATAACTCTAGGCATCTTCCCATCCTCCATAGTGTTATCAAACCAAGCCTTTCTTTTTCTCAATGGATTTGAATGGGGTAGAAATCTTCTATGGCCCATATAAACATTTTTCCGACTATATTTCAACCATCGACGGTGGGTATTGATACCACATAATGGACAAGCTTTTTACCCTTTACACAGCATCCAGCAAGATTACCATAAGCTGGAAAATCATTTATCGTCCATAGTAAAATAGCCTTCATGTTAAAAACTGTCTTACTTAATGCATCATATGTCTCAACTCCAGTACTCCACAAGTAATGCAAGTCTTCTACTAATGGCTCTAGATATACATCAATATCATTTCCTGGTTGCTTTGGACCTGGAATTAGAAGTGTTAACATGATATTCTCTTTCTTCATGCACAACAAAGGCGACAAATTATATGTAACAAGCATTACTGGCCAGCAACTATACTTGGAGCTTAACATAGAAAATGGATTGAACCCATCTGTAGCTAGACCAAGTCTAAGATTACGTGGATCGGCTGAAAATGTTTTCCAATTTTCATCAACCATGCTCCATGTCACGGAATCTACGGGGTGCCGCATCTTTCCATCATTACTTTTATTTTTAAAATGCCATCTTAACTCTTCTGCCATTTTTTCGGATCTAAACATTCTTCTAAATCTTGGAATTATTGGAAAATATCGCAACACCTTAATTGGGATACCCTGCATAATCTCTTTTGTATCTTGATTTATCTTCCATCGTGATGAACCACATTTCGGACAATTATTTAAATTTTTGTACTCTATACGGAAAAGACAACAATCATTCTCACAAGCATGAATTTTTTCAAAACCCATATCAAATAGTTTGAGGAATTTCTTTACTTCATATAAAGTCTTGGGAAGTACGTTATTCTTTGGTAAAAACAAATGTTGGACGGTAAGAAGTTTATCAAAACCAGTATCAGATAATCCAATTTCACATTTAAGATTATACAAAATAGTAAGGGCAGATAACTTTGTATGATCTATGAAACCAGGATACAGTGGGGTTTCTGCATCTTCCAAATTTTTAAGTAAATCATCATGGCGTCTTTGTGCATCGTCCTTATCTTTGTCGTCATAAAAAAGTATGATTGAAATAATCTTCATCTTCATAGTGAATCGCTTTGAGTAAGTCGTACATCTCACCCATTTTAATTTTTTTTTCATCATTCACTTTCTCGCCATGATTATACCATATATCATCTTTATACTTAGGATCCATTCCCTTTATAATCAGGTGCTCAACAACGGTTTCACCATAATGACGACTAAGGTTTCGACAATCTAAACAAGGACAGAATATTTTTTCCACATCAACTAAATTTTTCTTCGCAACACACACAAAATTCCGAGCTCCTTGGCCATACTCTCTACTAGTCCTATGATTAAAATTTGAAAACAACAAAAATATTAGCTTTATTATCAAAATATCAATTCTAAATTTAAGTCTAAATTAGCTGCTACATGATTACCTATGTAGACGCAACCAATCTCTCTCCATCAGCATATACAATATATGTATGCAACAAAGAATCTAAAATTTAAATAGAAATTAATTATTGATTATGAACAATATATATATATATATATATATATATATATGATAATAACGACCAAACAGTTCTTAGTAGAAATGGACAAATAATTTTTTTATGTATAAAAGACAACAAAACAAATGCTCAAAACAAACAAATCCAAAGAGAAAAATATATTGTCAAAATGCAAGAACACAACATAGTAAAATATCACAGACTTTCTGCTTCCAGTTGTAATAACCAAACATTCATTTTTATAGCCCAGGAGTTGATAGTACAAGCAAACTTTTAATTGATTAACTCTTTTGGCAGCAAATATCATGCTTTGTTTGTGTTTCAAAACTGAATCCGGGCCTTTAGTTGGGAGAGTATTTCAATTTAAACATTGATGATTGTTGCTTGTTATTGCATCAGAACTAAAAGTGATACAGATGCTAAAGTTGTACAAATAGAAACTGAAAGAATTTTAAAAAATAAAAGAAAAAACAATCATATCTAATTAAGCTACATCCCATATTTGGCAAACATGTTATTTAAACTGATGTTATTTAAACAGATGCTAAAGTTTCACTAAGATGCACATGATGCTAGCTATTCAATGATTGCAAAAAAAAGAAACAAAAAGAAAAAAGAGGAAGGAAAAGGTACATGCCTTGTTTCTTCAGCTTTTGAATTCTAATTGAATGAAGCTCCTGCAGTTTCTCCGTAACCAACACAAGTTCAAGCTGTGATTATAGTAGGAAGTAAATAAATATTAAGAGTTCTCAATTATTTAACGTAAGTGTTTATGTGTATATGCGAAGAACTTAGTTAAAATGGTTATGTTTTTTGCAAAATTATAAAACTTGGTTAATTTCTATAAACTTGTATAATTTTTATAGAACTTAGTTAAAATGGTTATGTCTTTTGCAAAATTTAGTTAATTTTTATAAAACTTCATCAACTTAGTTAATTTTTTATAAAACTTTATTGACTTAGTTAATTTTTATAAAACTTAGTTAATTTTTATAAAACTTGGTTAATTTAGTTAACTTTTATAAAACTTGGTTACTATATGGTAACAATATATGAATCTCCTACAACTATATTTTTATTTATCAAAGTGATATTTTGTTGGTTGTTTATTAATAGCATGATTTAAGGCATTACAGTTTTTTATCCAGCAAAAGATATGAATTTAGAGTAGCCTTTTGATGAAATATGGAAGGGAATAAAACATAATTGTGAAATTATTTGATGGTAAACTAATAGACAATAATGATAATACTTGAGAGTTTTTAGCATCTGTTTCATACCTTGTTGTTTAAGCACACTAGACTGAAAATGACAGAACTCTACAAATATCAACTGTTCAAAGCCTGCACGCATAAAATAAATTTGTTATTAGCTACTTCATGGCCACATTAGACTGAAAATGATAGAACTCTACAAATTAGTCATTTTGTTATTAGCACCAAACTGTTTTCAAAAAATTTGCCATTACAACGGCGCCATTTTGTAGCACCAGAGTAATGTCTATGCATTACCCCTCTCCTGATACTTGGCTTGCGCCATTAACAACAATTTTATCCACTTATACAACAATGTCAGAATCATATACAACATTAGCACCAAACTGTTTCCAAAAAATTTGCCATTACAATTCTCGCACACAATCGCACACATCAACAAGTATTAAAATTATGTAATTACCAGTACAATATAATAGTAGCGTGTAATTGTATATAATTTATTCCAAGATAGTATATGTTTCTCGAATAAAAATCGAAACTCAGTGACCCAATTTCACATGGTTGATTTTGACAATTACATAACTATTATAAATAGCAGGGCAAACAAAATTGGAATGGAAAGAACATGCTAAAACTTGAGTGAACAGTTAAAGAAAAATATTCTTCACTATAAAAGAATATCCATACACAATTACTATACCTAAGCATTTATTAGACTCTATATGTGTGTGTGTTTGTATATGTATATATATATAGAATTAGCGGTTGTAACTTTTGCTAGTTTTATGTAAAATATACTTAAAACTAGCTTAAAGCAATTGCGTATATATTTATATACGTATATATATATATAAATTTGATATTGGTTATATTCTTTGTGTAATTTATAGTATGTCACATTATATTATCTCTCATATGATTATATAGACATATACCATTTCTTAATTTTTTTTGTTGCAAAATAGACAGAAGACCCATTTCTTGATTTTATTTTTGTTTTGTTTATTTTTACATGATAAGACTAGAAATTAAACAAGAATAGCACACTAGTTATAGAAAAATATTTATTCATTGAAGATGTTTACTGCCACATGCTTCATATGATGTAAATTTAGTGGATCATGATAAAGGTATACAGGTAAAATAATGTTTAATTAAATACTAAAAGAAAGATATTATCACTATTGAATGGGAAAAAACATTTATAAGTCACTACTAAGTGTCTTTAATTGATAAAAATACGTTATGTAATATGAATAGTAGTTCACATCTAATTAGTGGGGGGGAATGACTCCTAAACTGTCAAATTATCAATAGTTTGTTTAAAACAAGCAGTAACCAAAAGGAAAATTAGCCTTACTAAAAGCCTAGTAAAAATGTATGGTTGACATATTTCAAATCTTATAAGCAAATACTAACAACATGGTTCAAACTATAAGCATAATGCTAATACAAGTAAACATAACACAAAAAAGACTGAGGTTTTAGAATATGAGGTGGTTTGACTAAGAAACTTATAGTCATTTTTTGTGTTGTACCTATCATATAAAGATACATACACGATATGATCTGCATTCTTGGTTTGTTTAACAACAAGGTCCTTTAATCCAATAAAGACAATTCATTTTTTGATATAAATTAACATGGATCCATCATAAACCAAGATTCATTGTCCTAATCATGTCACCTAAGTTTGCAAACTTACTACTTATCA
Organism: Allium fistulosum; assembly: GCA_030737815.1. Lineage (NCBI taxonomy): Eukaryota > Viridiplantae > Streptophyta > Magnoliopsida > Asparagales > Amaryllidaceae > Allium > Allium fistulosum. The sequence continues at coordinate 861,179,301 of CM060906.1, forward strand.
AACTTTGTTTTGGTATTGTTATCTAAAAAGAGATAGAGCATAACCCAGTACACACAGAACTCTCAACCATTCAATGAAAGGTTAACCTGAGAATTAGTCTTCACTTCAACTAGTACTGATATACATTAAAAAAAGTTAAGTCACTGTTATGTAACTCAGAAAGATCATCAGTTACTGTAACAAAAAATTCACTACCACCTTATATTTACACACAATCCACATTAACCAACAAACTCCCCAAGTCGAGAAACAACAAACAGACCTAGAAACATCCACAATCAACACAGAAATCCGATATTTATAAACACAAAAATCCAACTAATAGTTGTTCCTAGAGAATTGTAAACTCACGACAATGAACATTTGAGATGGACCACGTGAAAAGAAGCTCTTTTCATAACATACGCATAAAAAACCCATGATAGTACACAAAATTAAGTACTTGAAGTATGAAAATTGGGATCGACGACTGAAATAAACCTAATATTCGACTAATCCATTAAATCAAAACAAGATGAATTAGGGCGATTCATTAACTAGGGAGTACCTGAGATATTAATGGTGAATCAGAGAAGTGACATTCAAGGAGATAAAAGAACAAAAAGAATCTAAGTGAAATCAAAATGAGGGAAAATGAAAAAAAAAGTAGTAGGAGGGGTTTTCGAAGAAAGAGGGAAACTGAAATTTTTAGGTGAGTATGATGAGAGTGGCGGCAGTATTTTGATGGTGGAAATTAAAACCCTACGTTATTCTCAGCGTTTGCTCACGGACATTTTTACTTGTTAAACAACTTTTACTGCACTTGAGTTAAGAACGCTGAGAATAGATGCAATAAAAAGCTATATTTCTTGTAGTGATACTTGCATGTAGTACCCATATATTCATATGCAAACATTCTATAGCAATTTGGGCAAAGATATCATTGATGAAAACAGTGGACAACGATATTAGAGAATCGAACCACCGATTAAACATAGAACTGAGATCAAAATCAACTACTTTTCCTAACCATTTAATCACTTACGTACATGCAGTGAATTATAACTAGAAATTATTCACCTTATTATTAAGAAAAGAAGTTGTTTACTACCTGTAGACCTTTGCTCAACTCCTCACAGCTGCCGCTCCTAATATTCTCAGAAATAGACCTAAATATAAAGTTCAATTGCTAAGATAAAACTGAAATAAAGGAGCAACAAGATGTATCAATGGTTAGCATACATTACCTGAGTTTAATAACCTTAGAAACTAGTGATTTCACTTTCTATTTGGTTGATATAGGGAAGAACTAGGGTTTCTTTGAGAAAGCGGATGATAAAAGTTTACTATAAATTAGTAACAAAAGTGAGAAAAATAAAATGAGAGAAGGAACAAATGTACAGGCTATTTTTCCTCAAGTACTGATTGTATTTCTCACTTCTATTTAGCTAAAATAAACAATTAGATTTGGTCTTAGAATTAAATATAGCCCGTAAAAGAATTTAATGCTTTATTTCTAATTACAAGAGAAAAATGCTTCATGAAACCACCGTTATTAAAATATGAGTTGGTTCTACAAATCAATTCATTTTCATAAACTCAACAGTAATCCATTCCTCTCATTTTTAAATTCAACAATGAAATAATTTTACAACTTAATTTATAAAACCATTCTTTTTTACTTTTTAAAATAATTGGAAAACTAATTATCCATCAAGTTGTAATTCCTCCATTTAAACAAGATTCAAAAATACCTTAATTTTAATAAATTCACATTAAATCCATTACAATGATTTTATTAGTGATAAAGTAAATCATTAAGTTACACTTAAATGAAATGGTTCTCAAATCCTTATTCAACTAATAAAATTTCACAATTTCTTTTATTATAAAATAAAAGAATTAACCACATAGAAATTATTCTCATTATTACTAAAATTCCCAATTACCCATTTCTATTTGAAAATCATTTACATGAGCTCTGTATATATATTTTTCCCAAACTCCAATTTAATTAACAATAAAAATCCCCAATTCTCTTAATTATTTAATTATCACTTAATCAAATTATTCTTTTAATTTAATTTCAGATAATATAAACCTGGGTTGTTACAACCAGTTGTCCTCTTCTTCGTCCCTTGGGTCTAATTCATTAAAAAGGACTGCTTGTATACCTAATTGGGGCCCCTTTTGTAATTGATATGCACTCGAGTATTTATTATAGAGAGCTCACTCTACATTCTTTCCTTTCTTGACATTCCCGTTTTCATGAAGCTCAACCACGTAGCACTCCTTTGCAGCATCCTAATTCCTTTTAATTATTCTAACTCCATTACCTATCAAGAATTTTATTTTCAAGCACCATGGGCCGACATTGCTGTAAAATCCGAAAGATTGGGTTACCTTAGGAAAGCATTAAACGTTGAGAAACTTTCCACCAAAGCGAATGTTTTTTTCGTATGGCTGATCTAGGATGGTTTCCTAGCTCAGTAAATAGATGTAGTCACCCTAAGGGCATCTTTCCTTCTCCTCTAAATCCGTGCAATGACTTGTTCGAAGAAGCAACATCCTTCATAGACAATCTCATTCTATCAAAAGCACTCTTGAACAAGATGTTAACAAAAATTCTATTATCCACCAAAACATGATGCACCTCTGTTGGGCCGAGCATTGCTGAGATTACCATTGGGTCTGTATGGGGATATTACTTTCCATGCAAGTCCCTATTATTGAACATAATAAGCGTATCATCCCTACAAGGAGCTTTAGAATCTCATTATTCATCCACAACATATACAAATTCTTCACTCTTATTCAGCGATTTAGTATATCTTTCCATTTAAGCCCAACTTTTATCAGCTACATGTGGTCCTCCAGTAATCATGCTAACCACAATCTTTCCATCGTTTCCACAAGTAACACTGGTACCTTCATCTCCATCACCATGCGGCGATCGCCTCGATGGCTAATGTATGGGGATTAGAGCACCATTCAGATCCTTTAGGTACCTTTGAAACTTCTTCTTCCTAAGGTACACCTTAATGATGTCACACAAGTGATGACATTCATTCGTGTCATGCCCATGTGTCTCATGAAAGCTGTAGTACTTCTTAGAGTTTAGATCAGCTTTTATTTCTTTAGAGGCTAGGGCCTTTTGTATTTTAACTCCGGCTGCATGGCCAAAGAGATAGTTTAGACGTTATTGTTCAAATCCAAATAAGCTTTGAATTTGGGCCCTGGACTCCATCTCTTTCATTCCACCTTCTTTCCACAAGGCCTATTCTATGTTTTCCTTTTTCTTATCACCAAAGTTGCTTCCGCCTCCCTTTGCCATGGCATTAACACCGGATGATTCTCCAACTCGAGTTGACCGATCAGTCTAGATTTTGGAAATAACATCTTCCAATCTCATGTATTTTGCTTCTTCATAATAGAACATATTCCAATCTCATGTATTTTGCCACTTCATAATAAAACCCACGATGGATAGTTTGCTTCTCCTTAGTCAACTTCCACGCAAACTTCGTATCCACATGTACTCCACTACATAATGCCATTAAGACTAATCTCTCGTTCGCATTTTGGACATTGGTTGATGTGACATTAAATCGAGCCAAATGCTAATGTAGATAACAATCACTTCTTTTCTTAACATTGGATAATGAATATACATCCTTCGACTGCTCCACATGCATACGAAGCTGACAAATGAACTTCTCCCTCAACATCATTCTTGAATTGATTGTTCTTGACGGAAAAACATAGAACAAAACTATTTATAAGTCCATAAGGAATAAAGGAAAGCCTTTGTGTAAAACTTCTTTTGTAACTCCACCGATAAAGATATCTCGAGTATAACGTTATAAATGTACTATAGACTCTATCGGTCCCTTGCACGTCTCCATAGTTGGGAACTTGAAATCCTTTAGGCTCTTAGTGGTCTCTATCTTTGAATTGAAGGAATGATTACCCTAGCCCAAATAATACGCTCTACTTATTCCCACCAGATGTGCTCTCAAATCATCTAGGCCATCCTATCTTCTACTCGGGGACCGTCGATGGGAGTGGTCTCCTATCCTTTATCTTTAAGGGGATTGACCTCTTAATTCCTACCTTTGACGACTTGACCACCATTCCTGAGCATGATCTTGGCTCTGGGGCCTTTCTCAATGGTCCTTATATATCTCATTAGTAACAAGTTCAACATGAATTGAAGAGTTATGATGACAACGTGAAGTGTTACCCATAACTAGATCAAACCCTATTCAGTGAGATACCAAACTGTTCCTCAGTCCAGCTTCGGGCTGAACACTTACATGCTTAGTCTCCCCAACATCCCTTCATTTGGCTTTACAAATATCGCGGCCAGACTTGCTATCAAAATGCGACCTTCTTCTCCTTCCCGATCCCATAGATTGAGATCTATCTCTTTCAATAGTGATGTGACCAACAGTTTTTTGTTGCCCTAAGCATGTCATAAGTCGGTCCACCATTTCTTGTTGTTGGATAGAAAACCATTCACTTAGATCAGCAACGACTCTGTCTAAGTCACCACTGGTAATTACATCAGTTTGCACTGGAGTGCTTGCCAAATGATCTCCATGATAAGATATAGGTAGATTGTATGCATTAGCATTTCCTGCATTCGCGTTGGTGGCACCAGCCATGGACTTCAATTTCAAAGGCATCCTGAGTTCAACTCTCGATAAAAGAACCGAAAATGTTTGCTAAAAAAATAGGCAAACACCGCCAAAGTTTTTTGTAGAACTGTAGATATTGAATGTATTCTATAGTTGTTTCATGTATGTAGTTTATAAGTTTTTAGAGAACAAAATCAAACATGGAAGAAAGTCTAGGTGGATCGGATAGCATGGTCTTAAGCAATATTCAACTCCATTGTAACACTGAATTGGGTATCTAAGGTTATCAACTAAACGGAATTAACATAAGTAAAGTAAACAGTGCAACATTAAGCACGGTAATAAAAAGTAGATCTCATAAGAATTTTTATACTGGTTCTGACTCTCGTCCTACGTCCAGTTCCGAAGCCTCTTTTTGATTTTTCAATAACTTTCCTTACTTTACTCGGAGGAATATATTTCTTACAATGACTTCTTGAACATTCGAATAGGACTTTAACTTTAAATGTTAGTAAAACTTGTAGGCTGGTTTGTATCTAAGAATGTTGATGGTCTTCAATGAAGTCAAGTAGTCCTATAACCCACCGTATGATCTTGGATTGAATACAAAAGAAGTGTAGGAATTAAATTCAAAATATTGGAAGTGAAAGCATAAGAAGAGTTTTTGAAAGTAGAGATCAAAGTTAAGTTTCAGAAAGTCAAAATACAGGAAATTATAAAGGTGATTTTCTCCTTTGAAATCAAATGTATTTGTAGAAATAGAGAGGTGTATTCAGGAGATGCAATGATTGAGAAAAAGGCCACGGGATGCATCTTTTTAATAAATATTTTGATCGTTTAAAATCTAGAAGAGTTGCAAAAGACTGGACGAAGAGCGTGATGGATTGGAGAAGGAATATGTAGAACTTGTTAATTGGTGCATCAATTAATAGATAATCGGTAAACCGATTAACAAACAATCAGTCGATCGATTATCAAGGGATAACCAGTGCTCTCCATTACTCTAATTTTGTAAAACTAGTCAAATTAATCTTTTAAAAATTTGGGAAAAATCTTCAAAAATAGTAGCAAGTATTTCAGATGATGTGACAAGTTTTGAAAATATTTGGAGATCATATATGGGTTAAATATAGAATTCTAGGCTCGCTAACGACTCAATAAAATAAACATAGTTCTTTTGTTCTCTTGCGTCTGTCTTCGAGTGATTTCTCTAGTTTTCTCCATAATCATGTTGTTTACTCTTCGTTTATAAATTGTTGTTCCCGATGCTTCGCATATTCACGTGTTTATGTATATATGTGTGTGTGCGCTCGCGCGCACATGCGTGTGTTTCGTTGTCATCATCGAAACACAAGGTTCTAACATTCTTCCTTTTTATTATGATGACAACTACATATAAACAATATGAACATTGATTGAATAATACTCCATCTATATACAGTACTACCCTATCAGTATGCTATAAATAATTCTTCACCTTTATCATCAACAAAAAGAGACAATCACTTATGCATATGATATAGTAGACAAATCACTAACATACATAATGAAACAAGACCACTGAGAACACAATGAAATAACAATTGCAAATCACAACATCGTAAAATGTCAATGCAATACATAGAACCAACACGAAATGCAAATGTTTGAACAATTCAAGAAAAAATAAAATGTCAAACATTAAACTCATGAATCCTAAAGATGTTAAATGTAAGCTTACCAAATGTCCATCATGTGATGGACGGCGATAATAGTCAGAAGGAGGTGTAGGGTATGACTCAGAGGTGATACATGCTGCTCCTCTCGGCCTCTAAGGACCATGGAAGGTTCTAGGGCATGCAGATGAGTGGTGGAAGCTGGATCCAATATAATAGGAGCTTGCATACAAATGAATCATCTGAAAGGATAGGTGGAGCTAGGTTACAACACACTGCACTAGCTCCAACACCGCTCTCTAAGTTCCGTGTAGTACCGCATCAGCAATGTAGTGTCCTCATCATAACACCCATATCACTCCCTTGCCTTGATTTTTCTTCTTAATCGCACTTGTCTCCATTCCTTTTCTTCTCCGCTCTTCCTTGATCAGCTCAATTTCAGATATCTAACTTCGCATATCATCTCTCAAGCTTTACTGATTGTTCACTAAATGCTCTTGTTGATCTAATAACTTATGCCGTGAAAGCATGATCGGCTCAACCTTCTCATCATATGTGCTCCTATGTCGATAATGATGTGTGTATGTCTCATCATCTTTCGCTAATTGTATGGGAATGTCATGCTATTGTTTAGGGATAAAAGCTTGTGAAGCGTTTTAATATAATTTGCTGTGTTTTCATATTTTAAAGCTTTAAATACTGTAAAATATTTTCGCTAAAATGCTGCCTGAAAACAATTACCCGCTTAATTTTTCGCTTCCCTCCCTGAGAATATCTTGCTCTAATATCCTTCTAAACCTAATTTCCATGTTCAATTATCGCCCCCTTCAAATTACGCTGCCTCCCCCATCAAATTCCGCTTCCGCCTCATTAACCGCTGTAGTCCGCGCTGTTGCCCCTTCCTCCGATTTCGACTCCATTAAACCGGTGCCAACCATCAGATCATTGCTACAAACTCCAACTTCCAACCTTCTGCTCTTTGACTCCGATTTCGTATTGGCCCTCCGACTTCGAATCAGCCATCAAACCGCTGCTTGCATGTAAGTGATTATTTTCCGATGATTAATTTAATCCTTGCTTGTCTTCTCGTAGTAGTTGAATCTCAGCTGCTTACCTGTTAGTGTTTAAAAGTGATAAAGGAAATGTCTTTGTCATAGGGAAATCAAACACGTTTATATTGGAAAGTCTTGTGTAGATAAATAATGGATGAACTGATTTGTTGCATAAATGTGTGAGTCGAGGCTTCCGTTAGCATCTGATGTTAAAAGACATAAAAATTATCAAGATAGATTATAACAGCCAATCGACTATAACACATGTTAGCGTATGCAATATAACTGAAAATTATAAGTCTGTTGCACATCCGTTAGTAATGATTGATACAATAAAAACAGTTTCATATGATGTAGTGGATTGCAGACCCTATTATTTAGAACATTGTTTTTGTGTGAATTAATTTATGAGACCTTAATTATGCAGAGACAACTTTGATCTCAGGCCATTTCAGGTTCAACATCAATCTGCAATGGGAGTAACAAAATCCACCCACTTCAGTGCACATTTGTTTTGAATGTCTTAACAGGTTGTAGCAGAAAGTCAAATTGAGACAAATAGTCCAGTATTGTTGAACTATGGTTATTTGAATAATGATATGTTCCTTCTGGATTATGGTTTTGTGATCCCTGAAAATCCATTTGATAATGTTGAATTAAAGTATGATGAGATGCTTTTAGAAGCTGCTACCGTGGCTATGTAGGTGTTTCCTCTCCTTGCTTCTCATCCCCTGATAGTTGGCAGCAAGATATTCTTTCAAAACTTAATTTAATTGGAGATGGCGTCGTTCCAAAGGTATCTCTTTGTTAAGAAAGTGTACAAAAATTACCTAATTTTGTGCTGATCACTAAATCCTCGTTGGTTTACTCATGTTGGCCAGATGTAGATATTAGATGATATGTAAATATGAGTACCTGTCTTTGTATTATATTGAACCGCATGCGGTTAGCATTATACAGGCTGCATCATATTGGGCCTAGCCCACAATGTAATAAGCTGCTGTATTTCCGTATATAAGCATGAACCAATAATCAGTTTTGTATGTAATAATCATTTGAGATAATAAAGCACTTTCTCTCTTCAATATCTGTATAATCTTTAATATGGTATCAGAGCGACAAAAAGTCTAACGACTGCCAGTTAGTGCTGCTCTTTCCTCTCAGATCTTAGATTTGCAGTAATCAAGTTATCATCACAGAGGAAGTTTTTCTTTTACTCTTTTTTCTCATATTTTTCCTTACTTTCATCTGTTCAATACATTGAATACATCATCGAGCCATACCAAGAAAACCATCAGGTTTCTTTTTTCTTTCATCTGTTTTTCTTGATTGCTTTCAGCATTCTTTTGAGTTTTTCTATCAAACTGACATAATACTTTTCTTTAACCATCATAATAAGCCATGTTTAGAGAATAGATTCTCTGGCTGCTTACAATTTTTTGAAACTCATCATTGAAATTATCAAGAAATGAGTCAATTCATCATTCCAATTTCTTGATAATTCTCTGAATTTCCTTCTCTTTATCAAATCATTGTATATCTGTTCATCTGCTGTGTTTCTTGCAAACAGCTCTCATAAATTATATCATTTCCTCATTTTTCAAGGTAACAGTGGCATACCTGAGTATCTTGAGCATCTTGGACATCTCTTATAATTCAAGATTCACTTACAGTTTTATATTTTTGAATTTTTTTCCAATCTTGGTATCATCATGGCTGAAGGTGATACTGGGAACAGTAGTTCTTCATTACTTCCCACTTCTACCTCTACACAGCAACAATTCAGTGAAAACTTGCCAAAAATCTTAATTGCTCCACAAAATCAAACAATATCCAGTCAATTAGATGAAACCAATTTCCTTCTTTGGAAGTTTCAAGTTATCACTACTGTGAGAGGATATGGGTTGGAAGATTATCTTCTTGGTACAAAAGTCATGCCAGATCAATTCTCTACAGGCAATGAAGGAAAAAGCATTACAAACAGAGAATTTATCATATATAACAGACAAGATAACTTGTTAAATTCTTGCTCTTGTCTTCTATCAGTTCAAGTTTATTGCCTCACCTAATAGGATGTAAAAATTCACATGAGATCTGGTCTACTGTTGAACAAATATTCAGTGCTCAATCAGCTGCTAGAATTATGTTCTACAGAAAGCAATTACAATGTAAAGAAGGAAACAATGCCAACGAGAGAATACTTAACCAAAGTCAAGTCATTATGTGATCAATTAGCTGCTGCTAGTCACACTATTTCTGATACAGAACAAGTTTTATTCACCTTAAGTGGTCTTGATGACGAATACGAATCAGTCGTAGCAGTTATCTCTTCAAGAGATACCACTCCATCTCTTCAATATGTTCATTCCATCCTCCTTGCTCATGAAGGAAGGATTGAAAAAAAGAAGCCAGTGACTTCTGAATTTTCTGTCAACTATATAGCAAATGATAACAGAGGAAAGAATCAAGACGGAAGAAATACTTTCAATAATTTTCAAAGGGGTGGTCAGAACAACAGAGGAAGAGGAAGGAGTGACAGATGGAATAACAGTGGTAATAGACTTAGATGTCAAATATGTGAAAGATATGGACATCCTGCCAATAAATGTTACTTCAGACTTGACTTGAACTACATACCTGGGCAACAAAGCAGCTTAGCCAATCAAAGAAATTTTAATCCAAGTGCTAACCTGACCAGTATGCAACAAGAACATAAGAATCAGTCAGAAAATGCAAAAATCAACTATGATGGCATCAATGACTGTGCCAAGATTGATGATATTCATGATGAAGTTTGGTACCTAGATTCTGAAGCAACAAATCATGTTACAAATAATCTCAGCAACTTGAATCTTGAAAACAAAGAGTACAGAGGTAAACAGTGTATTCACATGGGTAATGGTGTATCAACTAAAATAACTCATACTGGTATTGCACTTATACAAGGTAAAAGGCAACTCTATCTTAATAATTTACTGAGAGTTCCTCAAATAAAGAAAAACTTGATAAGTGTAGCACAATTTGCCAAAGATAATGATGTTTTTTTGAATTCTACCCTGATTACTATGTTGTTAAAGACATATTAACCAAGAAAATTCTTTTGCAGGGTAATGTTTTCAAAGGACTTTACAAATTTGTATTTGTTGATTCCAAGAACATTGATAATGTTCAAAACTGTTGTAATTTCTCTGAATCTACTCAGAGTAAGCTGAGTAAGGATATTTTTGACTTGTGGCACTGTAAACTGGGACCCCAGTGTTGAAATTGTAAAGAAAATACCGAAAAGTAATAAAATCACTTTTGATAATGTGTCTATACCTTATATATGTACCTATTGTTAGATGGGTAAGAGCCACATGTTAACTTTTCAAAACTCTCAAACTATTTATTCAAAACCCCTTGAGCTTGTGGCCACTGACCTATGGAGACCTGGCCTTATTGATACTGACTATGGGTACAAATACTATATTTTCTTTATATATGCTCATTCTAGATTTGTTTGGATATATTTTTTAAAGTCAAAATTTGAGACTTGTTATGCAGTTATGCAGTTTATAACTCATGCAGAAAAGTTGACAAACTTTCAAGTCAAAGCTATACAAACAGATGGAGGGGCACAATTCAAACCACTCAAGGAATATTTTCAGAAAAAAGGAATTAATCACAAATTACTTGCCCCTACACATCTGAACAAAATGAGTTAATTGAGAGAAAACACAAACATATCGTTAAGACATGACTTACACTGTTAGCTCAAGCCTCATTACCTTTAAAATTCTGGCCAGATACCTTTGCCACTGCTGTTCACTTGATCAACATGCTGCCTACCAAAATTCTTCAAGATAAAAGTCCAATTGAAGCATTATTTGATAAGGCACTTGACTATCATAGTTTGAAAGTCTTTGATTGCCTATGCTTTCCCTACTTAAGGCAGTATAATACTCATAAATTAAGCTACAGATCTGCACCTTGCACTTTTCTTGGATATCCAAACAACACAAAATGATATAAGTGCTTAGATAACAAGGGAAGAATATTCATATCTAGACATGTCATATTCAATGAGCATGTCTTTCCTTTCAATGAATCTAGTATCAAGACTTCTCAAAAAATCTATAATACTAGATTCTTTATTCCACCTATACCTTTGAACCAAGAGATACCATTTCCAGAACAAGAGCAGACTTGTTAGGATTACACTGAACCTCAACACACTCTATCTCAATTTGATTCAGGTTATGATTCAATTGATCCTTTTGAAAGTCTTGCTCATTTGTCTGAATGGCACTTAGATTCACAATCTGAATCAATGCAATAGAGATTCCACCAGCACTCAACCTGAAAATGAAAACAATTCAAGTCAGCAAACTGATAATATTGGTCATCATATGATCACTAGATCAAAAAGCGGAATCTTCAAACCAAAAGTGTACATCACTGACTGTGAAACTGAAGAACCAGCTACCTATCAGCAAGCAACTCGAAGTGAAAAGTGGATAAAAGCTATGACTGAGGAATACAATGCACTTATTAGAAACAAAACCTGGAGTTTAGTTCCTTTACCCAAACATAAAAATGTCATTGGTTGAAAGTGGACATACAAACCGAAGAAAAATGCTGAAGGTGTTATATCTAAGTATAAAGTCAGGCTTGTTGCAAAAGGATTCTCACGACAAGAAGGGTTTGATTTTAATGAGACTTTCTCTTCAATTGTTAAGCTAGCATCTATAAGAATTATTCTCATTATTGCCCTTCATAAAGGATGAATCATAAAGAAGTGTTAATAATGCATTTCTAAATGGAATATTAAAAGAAGAAGTTTATATGGAGTAGCCACCTGGATTCAAGAAAAATGAAAATGCAGGACTTGTGTGCAAGTTAAAAAAAGCTATCTATGGTCTCAAATAGTTTGCCATAGTCTGGTTTGAGAAGTTGAAAACTACCTTAATCAGTCTGGGTTACAAACCTACAAAGTCTGATAATTCTTTGTTTACTAAGTTTCATAATGCAACTGTCATGTATATTCTTGCGTATGTAGATGATTTTATTGTGACGGGTGATAACAATGAAGAAATCAGACAACTCATCAATCAATTGAATAATGAATTCTCAATCAAAGATCTGGGTGATTTAAATTTCTTTCTTGGCACTGAAGTTCAAAGATCAAATTCAAAAAAATTCTTAAGTCAAAGAAAATATATTTCTGAAATACTTCATAAAACAAAAATGGATCAGGCTAATAGTCCGCCCATTCCTATGATAAGCAATCTTCATCTTTCTAAAGACAAAGATGCACCAATCCTAAATGCCAAGGAATATAGGAGTACAATAGGTGCTCTACAGTATGTGACCATTACTAGACTAGAATTTGCATATAGTGTAAATAGAGTCAATCAATTTATACAAAATCCTTGTGATGATCATTGGAAGGCTGTAAAGAGAATTTTAAGATATTTAAAAGGAACTATAAATCATGGTTTGATTTTAAGAACTCATTCTAATTTAAATTTATCTGGTTTTGCAGATGCTGATTGGACTACAGATGTTGATGATCGAAGATCAACAAGTGGTTACTGCATCTTCCTAGGTCTAGATCATGTATCTTGGTGTTTAAAGAAACAGTCTACCATATCAAGATCAAGCACTGAAGCAGAGTTTAGAAGTGTGGCAAGTGCCACGGCCGAGATAATGTGGATAGAATCTTTGCTCAATGAACTAAAAATCAATACCAACAGAAAGGCAACAATTTGTTGTGACAACTTAAGTACTGTTTCTCTAACAGCTAATCCTATTCTACATTCAAGAACAAAGCATATGTAACTTGATTTATACTTTGTTAGAAAACAAGTACTTAAAGGAAAACTTGCTGTAAATCACTTACCAGCTACCCACCAAAAGGATGATATTCTTACCAAAGCATTATCAACTAGGAGCTTCCTTCGTCTGAAACTCGAGCTTAAGGTTGATATGTTCAATAGCAAGGATCCCGAAGACAAAGTTGAAAGTTTGTATGCTCTGATACCAAATGAAAGTTTGTATGCTCTGATACCAAATGAAAGTTTGTACGCTTGTGCACACTGATTACGGATCGTGTAATATGGACTAATATATGCGGAATGTTATTTACAATTGCTATATAAGTAAATATTCAATAAACTAACTATATAGCAATTCACAGATATAGAATAGTAAATGCAGTAAACAGTAAAATCACACCAGGGATTTTTATACTGGTTCGGACCTCCCGTCCTACGTCCAGTCCCAGACTCCTATCTGGATTTTCACAACCAACTACCTCGCTTCACCCGGAGGAACAGGTTTATAACACCCGAACAGCCGAACGGGATTTCGTGCCTCTTACAACACCGAGGACTTCAACAAAAATAAATACAATTGTCGTTGACAACTTGTGCTTCTTAACAACACTGATTTGTCACTTGTAGTACACCCTTCCTATAATCTTATCCTCAAAATATGTGAATGATGTTTGTGAAGATTGAAGGAAGTATATTACTTTTTGAATCAAAAGATATGAAATGATTTCAATGATTCAATAAGCAATTGAAATGTTTTAGAGCTCAAGACAGAGATCAATAGAATAGAGATTAGAATAATAGAATTGGTTATTTGGAATAATGATTTCATGATGTTTATATAAGAAATAAACAGTTGTAACCCTTTGTGAAAAGATACAAACAAAGGTCATGATCATTGGTGAAGAGAAAGAGAAGCAACCGTTGAAGAAAAGGAAGTGTCTGTACGAAAGGTTGCTTTCTGTTTGAAAACGGTCGACAGGTCAAAATGGACCAGTAGACAAGAATTTGAATATATATACGTTATGTACACTTGTGCATGTTATCTGTGCATTCTGGGTAAAAACGGTCGACCGCCTTGTTTTAAACCGGTCGACCGGTTTAGCCCAGACTGCACAGTTAATGTGCACTCATACATATATACATTTATATTCAAGGATTGAAGGTATGAGATTATTTGAGGATAGATTTTAACATAAATAACACTACTAACATACCAAATAATCAACCTCTAATGTATGGAGCTCTTTGTGTCTCTTTAAAACAATGAATAACTTCTTTTTGTCGATCACGGCTTATCCCTTTGTCAGAAATCAAAACTCTATAAAAATCTTGACTCAACATTCTCCCCCTTTTTGATTGATGACAACATATATCTGAAGTTCTGAATCTCCCCTGAATATGTGATCTCCCTGAGATTTTGTCTGTATTCTTTATATATATATATATATATATATATATTCCTGCAAATAATTGTTAGCTCTTTCTCCCCCTTTGTCATCGACAAAAAGGAGTAATAGATAATGGAATAATATAGGAATGTATCAACCAGAATATCCATTTTCCTCTTTTCTTAAGTGGGACCTGCAAAAAATATAATTAAGTCCATGGTACCCACTTTTTATGGGGTCCTAAGAGTTAGGTCTTAGGAGTCCAAACCCATACGGGTCCGGTAACCCCTTTATATATATAATTAGTATTAAGATGTACAGTATTCATGAAATTCTGAATATATTTATTCCTAATCAAATTGTTATTTGTTTTAGGAACCCATATTTTGATAGTCTTGACATTTTTCTTCTGAAATTTCACAACTGGTTTTGGTTTGGAATATAATAAACTAAGATTTTTCTTAGCTCCAGTCTTTTGTACTTTCTTTTTCCTTCCATTACCAAGATGTTTCTTGGTTTCTGGTTTCCTATATCCCAAACCTTGTTTATTTGAAACAGATTGTGAACTTTCAATGATTTTTGTCAAATTTTCTCGACCTTTGTTAAAGTTAGAAACATTTTGAGTTATGTCATCTAACTTAGTTTGTAAGCTCGCCTTTTCTAGGTCCAGATTTTTGACTTTTGCCTTAAGCTCATGATTTTCAGTAGCGAGAGCATCATTTTTCTCTTTTTGAGTTTCAATTTCTTGACTCAAAAGAGATAATTGAGAGTCAACATTAGATGATGATTCTTGAAGTTTTTCAAGTTCTTCT
Source organism: Allium fistulosum (assembly GCA_030737815.1). Classification (NCBI taxonomy): domain Eukaryota; kingdom Viridiplantae; phylum Streptophyta; class Magnoliopsida; order Asparagales; family Amaryllidaceae; genus Allium; species Allium fistulosum. Next base: position 861,194,643 of record CM060906.1, read on the forward strand.
TCTAATATTTTCTTCTCGTCTTTTAACATATCTCGTTCAAACTCTGCTCTACTCAAATCTGCTTTGGCTACTTTTAATTGACGTTTTATGTCTTTATATTTGACTATCAACTCAGAATTTATATCAAGTAATTCATCAAATGTAGGAATTTGTACCTCATCTTCTGTTGCCATAAAACAAACATTAGCTTGTTCATTTTCCTGATCACTTTCACTTTCAGATGAGGATGAGTCTGAATCATCCCATGTTACTGAGAAGGCTCGTTTCTTTGACTTGTCCTTCTTATGTTTGAATTTATCATTTTCTGACTTCTTCTTCTGTTCTGGACAATCCTTCTGCATGTGCCCCTTTTTGTGACAGTTGAAACATTCTATAGTTGATGAAGATGGTTTGCTTGATCCAGGTTTCCTTTTGTTGTAGCGACTGGCTTTTCGATATTTTAGGAATTTTTTGAATCCTTTTGCAATGAATGCCAAATCTTCATCTTCAGAATCTGATTCATTTTCATCTTTCTCAGCATGAAATGCTACATTTTTCTTCTCTTCTTTCTGTTCTTTTCTAGCCTGCAAATTTGCTTCATAGGACATTAAATTTCCTATCAATTCATCTGGCTTCATGATGGAAAGGTCATTAGCTTCTTCAATTGCTAATACTTTTCCTTCCCATTCACTAGTCAGAGAATGTAGGACTGTTGAAACAACATCAAAATCTGAATATTTTTGCCCTAATCCGATAAGTGCATGATGAATAGTTTGAAACCTTGAATACATATCATTGATTGTCTCATTCGGTTTCATTTTGAAATTTTGAAACTGACTCTTCAGCATGGCTATTTTGGCTTGTTTAACCTTGTTAGTACCTTCATGAGTGGTTTTCAGCGTTTGCCAAATTTGATATGCAGTAGTGCAGATACTAACACGGTTATATTCATTTTGGTCTAATGCACAAAACAACATATTTATTGCCTTTGCATTTACAGCTGCTGCTGTTTTCTCAGCCGTTGTCCATTCTGAATATTCAGTTGTTGGATTTACTATTTCTTTTTGAGTAGCATTCCAAGCATCATAGCTATTTGATTGCATGAAAAATGACATACGTGTAGCCCAATAGCTATAGTTGAGACCATTAAAGAATGGAGGTCTTTGTGTTGATTGACCTTCCGTGTAAGTGCTAGAGCTAGTGCTTGCGTTATTTGCCATATTACAAGAATATATCAAATAACGGTGTTACGGTTATATGATGACCGTGCTCTGATACCAAATGAAAGTTTGTATGCTCTGATACCAAATGAAAGTTTGTATGCTCTGATACCAAATGAAAGTTTGTACGCTTGTGCACACTGATTACGGATCGTGTAATATGGACTAATATATGCGGAATGTTATTTACAATTGCTATATAAGTAAATATTCAATAAACTAACTATATAGCAATTCACAGATATAGAATAGTAAATGCAGTAAACAGTAAAATCACACCAGGGATTTTTATACTGGTTCGGACCTCCCGTCCTACGTCCAGTCCCAGACTCCTATCTGGATTTTCACAACCAACTACCTCGCTTCACCCGGAGGAACAGGTTTATAACACCCGAACAGCCGAACGGGATTTCGTGCCTCTTACAACACCGAGGACTTCAACAAAAATAAATACAATTGTCGTTGACAACTTGTGCTTCTTAACAACACTGATTTGTCACTTGTAGTACACCCTTCCTATAATCTTATCCTCAAAATATGTGAATGATGTTTGTGAAGATTGAAGGAAGTATATTACTTTTTGAATCAAAAGATATGAAATGATTTCAATGATTCAATAAGCAATTGAAATGTTTTAGAGCTCAAGACAGAGATCAATAGAATAGAGATTAGAATAATAGAATTGGTTATTTGGAATAATGATTTCATGATGTTTATATAAGAAATAAACAGTTGTAACCCTTTGTGAAAAGATACAAACAAAGGTCATGATCATTGGTGAAGAGAAAGAGAAGCAACCGTTGAAGAAAAGGAAGTGTCTGTACGAAAGGTTGCTTTCTGTTTGAAAACGGTCGACAGGTCAAAATGGACCAGTAGACAAGAATTTGAATATATATACGTTATGTACACTTGTGCATGTTATCTGTGCATTCTGGGTAAAAACGGTCGACCGCCTTGTTTTAAACCGGTCGACCGGTTTAGCCCAGACTGCACAGTTAATGTGCACTCATACATATATACATTTATATTCAAGGATTGAAGGTATGAGATTATTTGAGGATAGATTTTAACATAAATAACACTACTAACATACCAAATAATCAACCTCTAATGTATGGAGCTCTTTGTGTCTCTTTAAAACAATGAATAACTTCTTTTTGTCGATCACGGCTTATCCCTTTGTCAGAAATCAAAACTCTATAAAAATCTTGACTCAACAAAAGTAACACGGCTCAACTCAACAAGCATTTCCAACACTACTTGCTGAACTAATTGCCAATTGAAGTGTTAATCGAAGAAGTCAACTTTTCTTTGAATCTCTGTCTCAACTCGAAAGGAAGATTGACCAGATCTCTCCCTCCTAATCAAGGGTGAACTCAACAAGCAGCGTTTCTAACCTTACTTGTTGAGTTAGTTGTTGATTGTAGAGCTTTTTCGAAGAAGCTGGCATCAAATTATCAAATTTCAGATTCACTCAGAGTAAATGCTTACTTTTGAGTCAGCTTGATGAAATTGCTCCCTCTTATCTTCCATTGCTCAAAGAATTACAGTCAAATTGCTGAAGAATCAAAGCTTATTGAAGGAAGCGATTTTATTTTGGGGTCGGCGGAAACTCTAGGTATAAATTGAGGGAGGGAATTAGATGATATGTAAATATGAGTACCTGTCTTTGTATTATATTGAACCGCATGCGGTTAACATTATACAGGCTGCATCATATTGGGCCTAGCCCACAATGTAATAAGCTGCTGTATTTCCATATATAAGCATGAACCAATGATCAGTTTTGTATGCAATAATCATTTGAGATAATAAAGTACTTTCTCTCTTCAATATCTGCATGATCTTTAGTAGTAGATCCACACAATTTTTGTACTGACCATTAACTAGTTCATCTTCTCTCTATAAAATAAGTAATGAAATTTATGCATTTAAATCCATTGTAATGGCATGTCTGTGACTGTGTGATTTAGGATAACAAAAGATTCATGAATAATGCATGTATTATAGATTGTCTACATTTTACACTTCAAACTAAATGGCGAACCTCTTGAAAACCTATTTTGTGCTAATATTTGTTTTGAAATCTGAAATAATACATCTTTTATGTGGCATATCATGGCTTAGTTTGGATATGGTAGCTCGCATTATGAAATTTGTTTGTTTGTTTATTTTGGTTTTGATACTCTATCTTTGTTCTATTATGTCTATAGAACTGACATTCACCTCATCTGTAGCGATATCCTTAGATATTGCAATTGAAATTTCAACAAAATTATCAAAAAGCTGTTTAATATCATAACATAAGAAGTTGTTCGATGCAATAAGATGTCACTAAACCTCATCAATACTTCTACGGGCTGTTGAGCTGTTTTTATATACTTATATTTACTGGTATTGTTGATTTAATTACTTTGATGCTACTTCTTAAAATAGTTTTGTACCACTTAATAAACATATGAAATTTTTACTAAGTTTTGAAACCAAAATTGATACCGAAATATGAATCTTTCTCCAAACTATGTCACACTTCATTTTTTTGAATTTTGTTTGAAGAGGTTGTAGGCATAAAAATACTGAATTTGTAATTTTATTTGAATAAGATTATAGGTATGCCACTCTTTTGGAGGTGGGACTGGGTACGTTGCTTATTTCAAAAATTAGACAAGAGTATCCTGATCGCATGATGCTCACTTTCTCGGTCTTCCCGTCTCCTAAGGTATCTGACACTGTTGAACCTTACAATGCAACTTTATCAGTACATCAATTGGTGGAGAATGTTTATCATGTACATGCATGCATGCTGATCGCTCTCTGGCTACACGCACACGCACACACATTGCAGGGATTGACTGCATCTCATTTTTGCTACATCTCAAATTCCCTCAATATCAGCCATAAGTTTTGATTAAACAATAGAGTGAAGTGGAAAGAGAGAGAGAGTATGAAATTGGGAGATGGTTGTGCATAATCATTTTTAAACCTTATTGCAGGATTGCGTTTATTGATTTCAATGAACAAGAGAGTTTTAACAAAGGCTTTGAAATGAATGGATAAGTGGATGGATACTATGTGGTTGTTGATCAGGCAAAGCCAAAAGGTGATAGTGGAGAAGTGACGCAGCCTACAGGATCACACGATTCACGAATTGATGAATTCGCGGAAAGTGAATTGATGAAATAAAATGAATCGATGAATTGAAGATACCCAAAATGCCCAAATCTGTTGATCTCTCGAGATACCGGATTTTAGCTATCTTCAACACGTTGATCGCGCACGATACCGTGTTAGAAGATCTACGATTCTTCGACGTTGATCTCGCACACGAGATTCCGTGAATCGGCTTCAAGTTCGTTGATTCGAGCGCACTCGAATATCCGAAGATGGAGAAAGGAGATAACACTCAACTTCCAATTTAAATGGAGGCACAAAGCACAAACCAAAATTTTATTCAAAAATCAACCACTTTTACAATGACATCACACCACTATTTATAGGGACAGTTACAACACACACACGACTTTAACAAGTTACAACACATTACAAAATACATGCGACATAAGAAAACAAATTACAAACGATTTAACAAACGACTTAACAAACAGTGCGTTATAAAGAAACGACTTAAAAAAATAACGACCTAAACAAGCACGACCTATCAGCATACAACTAAACAAGACCAAGCAACAACTTAAGTAAAATTGCGACATTAGGAAGCTTCAGCGACCTAAACTTCGCGACTTAAGGATCGGGAGCGACTTATGGAGTTTCGCGACCTAACTGGATTCTCGTTCGCGACTTAAGAGCTTCGCGACCTAACTGTTCAGAAGAACTAGAGATATTCGCGACCTAAGGTAGGAGTTCGCGACTTACGATTAGGTCGGAGTTTGATGGAGTTTCGCGACTTAGGGTTAGGTCGTTCGCGATTTAGGAATTCTGATGGATCTGCTCGCGACCTATGGAGCAACGACCTAAGGCTTCGATGACCTAAAGGAATCCGCGACCTAGAAGCTCGAGCGATCTAAGGTTTCTTCTCCTTCGCGACCTGGGAAAGCTATGTCGTTTGCGACCTTGCTGATTGCTATGTCGTTCGTGACTTTGGTGGAGGCGCGATTCAGGGAAGTGATTTTGGAGGGAACAACGATTTAAGGTAAATCATTTATTTCGCGTATCTCACGCTGCATCATCCTCCCCTGGTTGAAAAGAATTCGTCCCGAATTCACACTTTTTCCTTCTTCGAGACGCTGTCTTCCATTCATTATCTGGTCTGATGCGGCTCTGGTGATAACCACTCTTGAGATTGATCTTGTCTTGACTCTTTGATGATGTGGCTCGACATAAGGAACGCATGGCAATAAGCAGACGTGGCATTAGGCAGGCGACATAAGGAAGTGATCTGAGGGAGATGACCTCATGATGCTTGTGCCAATAGGAAGGTGTGATATAGAACCAAATCGTGATGAAAATGCGAGACGATATAAGAATGTTTAAAATCGCGGAGCGACTTAGGCAGTCACGACTGAAGAAGTGTGATGACTCATGCCCAGATTCCTGTCTTTCCTTATCTCGTTCAGGTGTATCATCATTTAGAATCTTCCGTTGACGTGTTGCATCAATTTCCCCTGATTGAAATGAACTCTCACTCGCTTCTTCTTTGACATGTTTATTTTCATGAAACAGTTTCAAGCAGTTGACGTTGACAACGTCAGCAGTGCGGATATGATCAGGCAACTCCAACTGACAATCATTCTCTTCCTCCTGTCTTTTCCACTCTTCATGTTCTTTCAGATTCACAAGATCATACAATCCCCGCAGTAAAATAGCATCTGGTACTAGTTCAGTTTGATGTTGAATGTCCTATAGTGGGGTTAACTCTTTGGGTAATTCCTCAGGATATTCGACTTCAGACTCGTCGAATTCTGATCCAACTTCCTCAAAAACCTCAAGATCTTTACTCGTTCCTTGCCCGGTCAACACAAACAATTCATTACTATTTTCCACCTTTTCAACAGACTCTTTCAAAAATACAAGCTTAGTTTCTTCAGGCAGTTCCTTGGAAATCTCATCTTCAAATTCTTCAAATACTTCAACCTCTTCAGGTTTCTCAAAATCAGAACTTTCTCCAGATTCAATCAACATTGATAATTCATCACTATCTTTCATTTTATTGACGAACTCTTTCAAAGATAATAGACTATCTGATTCTGCCTTTTCTTCTGTTTCACTTTCACTTTGTTCGGGCTTTTCGGAAACTAAGGACTTTACACTTGGCTGGCTCTCATCCATAAGCTCAGGTGTTAAGCAAGAATCCTCCATCATCAAGTTATTTCCCTCAACTCCGAACACAATTTCTTCTTCCTTACTATCGACATCAATCTTCGGCGGTGAAGAGTAATCAACTTCTACATCCACATACTTTGACGTCGAATAAAATCCCATCAACAAATTACATTCATCATTCTCTAACTCGACCTCTTCATCTTCGTTGTCAAATTTTGGTGGTAATTCTTCGAACGATTCCGTAGGACCGACCTCTTCAAACTCTTCTAACATTGGTTTAACCTCCTCAGGAGTTTTAAGCTCTTCACTTGCCTCATACCTAACCAGCGATTCAGCATTACCTTCCGCTTCTTCAACACTTTCGCTGAAAGATAATGGACTATTCGGTTCCTCTTCCTTTTCCGGCTCGCTTTCAGTAGAATCATCCACATCCTCGTTTTCACATTCTTCTATAACTAAGGCTTTCATCTTGGGCTCTGTACATTCAATACTTCTATGGCCAGACTCCTGATAATGATAGCGCTTAATTCGGTCATCAACATTTGTCTTAGTGATTCCATGTACAACTGGTTCGTTGACTCTCTTAGAAACTTTTATACTGCAATTAACACTTTTGTTCTGATTGATGGGGTTTGTAACCACATCCTTTCCTCGACTTCCTTGACTCAACTTCTGCAACTGTTGGTTCATACGAGTTTGATAATTGTAGGGTAAGAAATTTGCCTTCTTCATCCTTTTCATCTTATCCCACGTGACAACTTTGGATTTCCTCATTCTCTCTCTAGTTGATTTAGTTTGTTGCCACTAATTCATAGCTCTTCCTCTCAGTCTTGTAGCAACTAACTTAACTTGACGATCTTCAGGCACGTTATTGAGTTCAAAAATCTTTTCAACCTTTGATAACCAATCAAAGAATTCCTCTACTTGTAGACCACCTTGGAATCCTGGAATTTCTGTGTCCATCCTTGACTCCCGTTTATGATCATTCTCTTCAACATTCCTATGTCGATTTGGCCCTTGACCTGGATATCGAAAGTGAATACTATTACCATAACCATCTTCTTCAAAATTAGATGAGCTTCGATGTCGATTCTGAACATTGACTCTTCTATGTCCATGCACGTCCTCTCTACTTCTTCTTTCCTCTACTCGAAATCTTTCATAATCACAATATGGCTCATGCTCGTAACCACGATAAGCTCTTCTTTCTTCATTCCTATAATCATGATTGTCTCGAAATCCACGATCTCGATTTATCGACAAAGATGGTTCTCTTTTTTCCCTATCATAATGTGGCGACACTCTCCTTTGATTTCGATTCATGTCAGACATCATTCTCTCCACTCTCTCGAAACCATTATTGAACCTTTCATCGATACGTTGTTCCATCTGTTCAGGATCTTCTATCCCATACAAATCTGCAACATTATGATGACGGTTAACACGTCTCGGAGGCATGATCAAATCTTCAACAAATTCAAACACACACTTTGCTTCGATTAAAAAAATCTCGAATTAAACTTCACCAACTTGTTGGAATCTTCAAAATGAACACTTCAATTAGCGCAACTTTCAATGATGCATAATCTACGCACAAACTCCTAGCTCACGACTTAAACAAATCTCGCACAAACTTGAACAAGCTCGCTTCTAGCTCTAATACGAAAAGATGTAAACTTCTAGCTCCCAACAAGCTCTTCTAGCTCTGTACAACTTTCCCACTTCGATCCAAAACTTCCAGAATCAAAACTTCCAACTTGTTTGAATCTTCACGAACACAAAAGGACAAGCAAACTCACATTCGAATTCCACAAACTTCAAATCACGCAAACTTGAAATCCAACGAACTTGGAAAAGTTCGTCTCCTAGCTCTGATACCAAATGACGCAGCCTACAGGATCACACGATTCACGCATTGATGAATTCACGGAAAGTGAATTGATGAAACAAAATGAATCGATGAATTGAAGATACCCAAAATGCCCAAATCCGTTGATCTCTCGAGATACCGGATTCTAGCTATCTTCAACACGTTGATCGCGCACGATACCGTGTTAGAAGATCTACGATTCTTCGACGTTGATCTCGCGCACGAGATTCCGTGAATCGGCTTCAAGTTCGTTGATTCGAGCGCACTCGAATATCCGAAGATGGAGAAAGGAGATAACACTCAACTTTCAATTTAAATGGAGGCACAAAGCACAAACCAAAATTTTATTCAAAAATCAATCACTTTTACAATGACATCACACCACTATTTATAGGGACAGTTACAACACACATACGACTTTAACAAGTTACAACACATTACAAAATACATGCGACATAAGAAAACAAATTACAAACGACTTAACAAACAGTGCGATATAAAGAAACGACTTAAAAATAACGACCTAAACAAGCACGACCTATCAGCATACAACTCAACAAGACCAAGCAGCGACTTAAGTAAAATTGCGACATTAGGAAGCTTCAGCGACCTAAACTTCGCGACTTAAGGATCGGGAGCGACTTATGGAGTTTCGCGACCTAACTGGATTCTCGTTCGCGACCTAACTGTTCAGAAGAACTGGAGATATTCGCGACCTAAGGTAGGAGTTCGCGACTTACGATTAGGTCGGAGTTTGATGGAGTTTCGCGACTTAGGGTTAGGTCGTTCGCGATTTAGGAATTCTGATGGATCTGCTCGCGACCTATGGAGGAACGACCTAAGGCTTCGGCGACCTAAAGGAATCCGCGACCTAGAAGCTCGAGCGATCTAGGGTTTCTTCTCCTTCGCGACCTGGGAAAGCTATGTCGTTTGCGACCTTGCTGATTGCTATGTCGTTCGCGACTTTGGTGGAGGCACGATTCAGGGAAGTGATTTTGGAGGGAACAACGATTTAAGGTAAATCATTTATTTCGCGTATCTCGCGCTGCATCAAGAAGGCAGTGGTTATAGTGGTGGTCGCGGAGGAGGAATGTTTGGAGGTGAAGATAGCGACGGCCGTGGAGGAAGATTTGGAGGCAGAGGCCGTGGTGGTTGTGGCTGTGGTGGCAGAAGAATATGTTAGGTGTGACTCGCATTTGAACAACAGAATATTCTGTTATGTATGTATTCTTTATTATCATTTTAGTTCTTAGGGAGTTTCTTCTTAATAATGCAGTTTAACTTTTGAGATGAAGTACACACATGCTTGGGATTAAGAATTTTAACGGCTTTGTTAGAAACTGCTAGTTATATGGTTGACTATAAACATATTGGGGGTAAAATGGAAACTATATAATGCTAGCAACTAGCCCATTCAATACATATATAGTCAGCCCATTTCAATGAATAGATGACTAGGATCTTAAATACACGTACGTACATAGATACGTATGTTAAAGTCAATTATTATAGTTTGTGCTTGATGTTAATATCCAGTTGTCCCCCATACCACTATCAGCTGCTAAATGATGTCTTCTGATGCTCTGATAAAATATTTGCTTTTACAGTCATGCATGACATAAGGTTTTAGTTGAGATTGCACAAAGATGACCAGAAAGACTCGTTGCTAAATGAATATGCACATATGTTGTTTGCTAGTATCAATATTACTAGAGTATTTCATAAATAGCATGTATCATTAAACATTGTTATTAACCACAAAAGTAATATGGTGCAAGTTTGGTTATTGATTTCAATCTCTGTAGTCTATCAAAAGTAATATGGTCAGAGTAATACTATTATATAAATATATGTACAATGTGTTTTCTAGTTTCTTTAATTACGTCAGCTCATTCCATTGACCGCTTGCTGATAATAGCGCATGTCTATCTTGCTACTAGAATTCATTGTCTTGTCAAAACCACCTGTTTATTTTGCTTTTGTGATGCAACCAAAAAGGGTTCAAGTCTGTTAGAATTCTATGTTTTCATGAGTACATGCTAATTTGCGTTTTCTTGTGGCAGAAAGAGGATGTACACCATTCAATTATAACCACTCTTCACGATGGAAATACGGTAACTAGAATACGACTTACTGTGTATTTTGATAAATTATAAAATAAAGAGAGGATTCATTGTATTAATGTCAGGTTGGAGTCTAGTTTAATATAATTAAAGTGGCTGTTGATGAATCTGCGCTTTAGATAAAATTCATTAATTTGACAGTAGATGTGTTTAGCATGAATGTGATCCTGTTCTGGTAGAGAAATAAAGTAGGAAACTCTAAGAGTACATGAGCTCCACACTTTAAAATTAGGGTACGCATATTTAGCTAAAGTGCACTAAGAGTGGATTCTGTATACCTCGACTCTGGTTCTCTGTCAGAGTACAGGATGTCATTCCCTTTAGCATAGCTTACCCAAAAAATAACTTGCATGTGGGCTTGTCTGACTCTGCTAATTAAGGCACTGTTGTAGCTGCATTGCTAACAGGGAATAACATATTGCACCATAAAGTTACAGGTTTTAACATAGAAAATCACATGTTTTAACACTAACAGGGAATAACTTGCGCGATGTCCTCAGTTGTTGCAGCTTCATATAATGCATTCAAGTCTGTAATGCACGAGATATCCTGCGTTTCACAGGATACGACAAAAGCAATAGCAACTGTAAGCCACCAAAATATTGATAACAACACAGGCATTTTGTATTTAAATCTTACCTTTCTGGGAGTAGAATATGGCTGCAAATGTGCTAGCAGTACTAAACAGCAAGCATTGGTCTTGCTTTCAGCTTCATGTTTCATCATCAAGGTTCTTTTTGCCTGTCCATGCAGGATTATCTTATATTAATGGTGGCGATTTCTAACTTATCTAAGATGTATTTCTACTGTAGATAAAATGTCAACATGCATTATAGAGTAGAATGTATCTGCAGTGGAGACAAGTGAACTTCAGGTCAACTCTTTTTCCTTCTTTTTAGTTTTTACCATGGGAGTTTAAGAAAACAAAAAAAAAATTCATGTGATAAATCGAGAAATCAGAGATCTCTGAATGTTCTTTACTAGCTTTAAGGTGTTTGGCTTAAATAATAATATTATAATAAAGTTGTATTTTGCCAGAAAATATGTGCAAGTGTAATCGCTTATTACTGATTTCAACTAAAATACAAACTTGTTAAACATCATGGATTTGGATAACAAACGATTTCTGTGTAAAAACCCAATAATTTAAGACCAATTGATTCTTAACCCATGCCTGTAGATTTAAGTTATTGGTTTGTAAGTTTTATCTCATGTCCAATCCATGACCACTACCCATATCCATTGTCGTTTATTTTCGAGGCTGATACGGTCAGAAGCATACATCATGTGCAATTTAACTTAACAATGGAATTGTTGAATTGGGATTCATTGATACTTATTGCGTGTGATATAACTATTTTCATATTCTAGCTTTTTCTATAAAATAAACAACCAATAGCTAAATCGTTGTTGAAAAATAACCAAGTATATAAAAAATAATTAAGTTTTTAAAAAAAAACTAAGTTTATAGAAATTAACTAAGTCAACTAAGTTTTATAAATATGAACTAAACTAACTAATTTTTATAAAAATTTAACTAAATTGGCTATATTTTATAAATTAACTAAATTTATAAAAATTAACAAAGCTAACCAAGTTTAATGAAAATTTAATATGCTTATAGAAATAACTAAGTTTATAAAAATCAATTAAGTTTAAAAAAAAATCAACCACGTTTATAAAATTGACTAAGTTAACTAAGTTTTATAAAACTTAAATATATTAATAAAAATTAAATTAATTCATATAAATAATTATGTGTATAAAAATTATTAAGTATATAAAAATTATTATAAGGATTACTAATTTTATAAAAATTAATTTAGATATAAATTTTTTTATAAAAATAACTATGTTTATAAAATTAGACTTTGTTTTATAAAAGTTAACTAAGTTTATAAAATTTAGATTAATTCATAAAAATAAATTAAGAATATAAAAATGACTAAGTCTATAAAAATTAATTAAGTTATAAAAAAGTTAATTAATTTTATAAAAATAACCAAGCTTATAAAATTAATCTTCATTTTATAAAAGTTAACTTAGTTTTATAAACATTTAACTATGTTAACCAAGTTTGTAAAATTTAATTTTCTTTTATAAAAATTAACTAACTCAATCAAGTTATATAAAAATTAAATACGTTCATCCCCTGCTTAAATTCCAAAAAAAAAGTGCATAAAATAAACTATGTTTATAATTTTTTTATTAAGCTAACTAAGGTTCTAAAAATTTACCAAGTTTTATATAAATATTTAACTAAGTTAACTAAATTAATAAAGTTTCTAAAAGTTAACCAAATTTTATAAAATTTTAATAATTTTAGAAAACTTAATGGTATAAATAATAATAGCAGTAGTAATACTATTACTAAAATAATGATTTGATTTTTTAACTGGGTTTGCCAGCTTCTACTTATGTTATTATTCCAAATTTTTTTTTCTTGCATGGCATGGATTGTTAAAGTGAGCAAGCTCGTGATCGCGACATTTTTCTACTTTGACAAGTTCTTTTTGTAGGATCCTTATGATACTATCATGTATGTTTAAAGTATTTTCTACAAAATATTATATACAACCATTAATTGTTTGGTGTCGTATAACTTCTATTATATTTAATATATAATATATTTTGATTATCATATGTTTTCTATTAGTGTAGTTTGAATTGACCGATGAATAGATTTTCTTTTAGATATTCTAAGAACTCCAACACCAAAAAGATTAGAATGCTACAAAAGATTTTATAACATTCCTAAAGTTGTTAAATATCTTTAAATAGCTTTTCAAAAATTGCTATTATAGGAGTTTATGCAGCATTTTTAGAAGTTGCGAAATGTTTTGCAGCTGAAATCTAATCGTCGGTAGAATTGCCTGGTAAAACCATTGCAAAACTCTAACATAGCACAGGTGAAAATGCCACGATAGGAAAACTTTGGCAACATTTATGAAAAATTCTAACACATAAGTGAAAATGCTGCGATCGAACAACTTTAGGCAGCACTTTTGGAAATGCAATTTTAGGATTTGGACTTATTACAACATGTCTTTATGTAGCGTTCTTCATAACGCTTTAAAAAGCTTTAACAACGTTTTTAAAACGTCGCGAAACGTGTTTTCTGTTCCAATGGTTCTTCTCTTTCAACATGGAGAGGGTAGGGTATAAAAGTCTCGTGAATATGCCTCTCTTGCATATTCATTTATCAATGGGTTGATTGTAGGATCTCTATAACTTACTCATCACTCACCTTGATTTGAAAATGACAATATACATAGGTCAATATGTTGTAATATGGAAAGTGGTTCCTAACTTTTCTAGGCCTTTGTAGAGTATCTAACATGTTATTTAAATTGACACTTGACCAATTTACTTGTGTTCGACCAATAATAACATAGGTGACGGCTTGAACTGCATGGTTGACTTGATTGGGACTACAAGTTTTTAGTGTGATATTATGCTGAATAATCCTAGCAACAAGCTAAGTCTTATCTCTAAGCTTTTTCAAGGCTCATATCCTTATTATTTGGTAAAATATATCATGTAAAATTGTCGGGTCTTCCATTTCTGTCATCTATAACCCATCCATTTCCATTTATAGAAAGAACCTCACCCAAAACTTAATCATTTAAACGAATTTGTCTACATTTTACTTTAGAAACAATGACATAACTAGTACTCCCTTTTTAGTATTTTCATGAAAAAAAGCTAGACATACAGGATAAATACTATTTTTAACATGTCATGTTGAATTGTATTGTTTACTCTAGCATCTTGGAACAGGTTCTCTAGATCATATTGTTCAAGATTTCCGAACATCACAGGTCATCCCGCTAATAGCATGAAGTTCATGAATTATTTGAAATCGTTTATGGAGTCCATATCATTTTTTAGCCAAGCTTTGGCCAGGGTGAAACAAGTGAGATTTGGAATGACTCTTCTGCTGATCTCTTCTTAGGTGCCATTGAATTTATGGTTTTTTTATGAGGTGTGGCTTGAGAAATATTGATTTGAATCAAGTTTGGAAGGTTACGACTGAAAATAATGAAGAGGGGAAAGAATGACGATAGAATAAATAGCTCAGATTTGAAATTTAGGTCGTCAATTGGTACATCGATTATTTACTAATCGATCAACCGATTAACTTATAGTCTATGCATCGATTAATACGTGATCGACTTACGATTTTTATAGTATTTTTTGTGTTTCATTTTTATTTTATAAGCTAGTTTTAAATTATAACTTAAACTTGTTTAATAAAAATCAAAATATTAGTATTTTTCAATAGTTTATATTTTCGTATTTTAATTCTGAGAAAAAATGTAAAAATTCCAAAGAACTACGAAAAAATTATCTCCTTAGATCAGCTGACCGATTTTGTAATCCATTAACTAACCTAAAACGTCTCGCTTTTTAATTTTATATTTATTAATGCACAAAGGAGGCATTTTGTTAGAGATGAAATATTATTTTTTGTAAAAATATTTTTATTATTAAAAAACTTTGTTACCATAATATATTTGATTTGTTTAATTCATTTAACGAGTAAATTTCTAGTTCTCTTCTTAGTTTAAAAAATGTGGGATTGTGTACAAATATCAGCAATCTGATTTTTAGTGTTTACAAAATCTAAAGTGATTGTTTCTTATGCGACTTGATCTCATATGGAATGATGTCGTATATTTATGTGTTTTGTTTTAGCTTCATTTACTGGGTTTTGGGATTGTCGTAGTAAATAGGCGATTTATTTATATATACACCAAAGCCTTGTAGAGTTTGCTGTATATTTATGACTTGAGCACATGCTAGTGTAGCTGAACTATATTCAACTATGCACGTAGATAGAGATACACATTTTAGCTTCTTATAGAACCAAGATAATAGAGGTTGGCCCAAAAAGTGACATGTGCCGCTTTTACTTTTCATACCTCTTTTGCAGCCTTCGAAGTTAGCATCACTATATGATAATAATTCAAATGAATAGCCTCTCAAATAGAAAAGTCCATAATCTTTACTATTGGTCAAGTAAAGCAAAATTCGTTTAACTGCTCGAATATGAGATTCTTTAGGAAATGATTGAAATCTTTTGCAAGGACAAACACTCAACATAATATCTGCAAAAGTGGCGGTTAGATAAAGAACCAATCCAATCATCTATAATATATGGTCTACCTCTTAACCATTCTCATCTCTATCAAGGTGTAGTGTTGTACTCATCAAAGTGGGTTTAGAAGGTGTATTTTCCATATTAAAACGGTTAAGTAAATCCTTACAATATTTTTCTTGGTATATAAAAGTTCCATTATTTAGCCGTTTAATTTGTAATCCTAATAAAATGTTTAATTCTCTCATATGTGACATTTCAAATCCACTTTTAAGTATTTGAAAATTCATCTCATAGTTTTTCATTTGTTAAACCAAAAATAATACCGTACATAAATTTGTACTATTAGTAAATCGTTATTTTCCTTCTTAATAAAAAGTGTAGAATCAACCTTTCAAATTTTGAATTTTGAATTTAAAAGGTAATTTCTAAGCCTACCACACTAAGCTCAAGAAGCTTAATTAAGATCGTAGAGTGCCTTTTTAAGTTTATAAACATGATACTTTTTCATGTTTAAATAAAGTGGGTTGTTCAATGCAAATATTATCTCATAAATCAATTTAAAATGCACTTTTTATGTCCATTTGATAAAGTTTAAAATTATGATGACACACAAAGGTTAATAATATTACGATGGATTCTAGTCTTGCTACAAGGGAGAATGTTTAGTCGGTCTATTTCTTCTTTTTGGTTATATCCTTGAGCAATTAATCGTGTCTTATTATGAATTGTGTCTCCCTTCTCATCTGTTTATTTTTGTAAACCTATATTGTTTCGATTACACATTGATTCGTAGGTCTCAGAACTAATTCCCAAAGTTGAAGTTGGTTAAGTTTTTCTTGCATAGCTAAAATCCAGTAATCATAATTAGCGGCTTCTTTATTATCTTTAGGTCATAAGTCTAAGGTAAAAGAGACATGACCCATTTGATTTAACTGTCTTCTAGTTGTTACTTTAGTATCAATATCTCCTTACACATTTTCTATTGGGTAATTTTTTAATATACGAGGGGCGATTTCAATATTTTATCTTCAGTTTGAACGGTATTTTCAACATTATTATTTTTTGTGTGGAATTTTGATCTGAAATTGTTGGTTAGTTTATTCTAGGATTATCAAAAGTATCGCCATTGTTTGTTTTGAAATTTTCATCTAAAGAAACTCAAAGTGTTCCTTCAGTTGTATTAGTTCGTATATTAAAAATTTGTACACTTTATTTCTTTATGAATAACTAATAAAGATTCGTTTCTTCACCTTTGGATTGAACTGGCCCAATTGATTTTTTGTATTTAAAGCATTTTGACCCAAAAGCACAAAAATATGAAAATTTTGGTTTTCGTCCATAAATAGCTCATAAGGTGTATTCTTTGCTAAAGGTCATATATCTTATAAGGTGTATTCTTTGCTAAAGGTCCTATAGTGACTTGATGTTGGACCCAATAAGCAGTTGAGACTGCTTTAGCCCAAAAGGTTTAGGTAAAGTACTAATATTTAATAAAGTTCTAGCATATTCTTATAATGTTCTATTTTTACATTCCAAAACATCAACTTTTGTGGTGTTGTGGGAAAAGAAAATTTATGAAAAATTCTCTTTTTATTATAAAATTACTCAAAAATCTCATTTTCGATTTCTCCTTCATGATCGCTTCGAATGCTTTTTATTTTCACGTCCTTTAAATTTTGAATTTATTTTGAAAAAGTTTAAATATTTCAAATGTCTCACTTTTGTGCGTTAAAAATAAAGTCCACGTAAATCTTGAGAAATCATCTACTATTACGAGAACATATTTATTATGATTTATGGATCAAACTTGCATTAGATGTAATAATAATAGTGGATGTTAATTAGAAATTTCCTTTATTAATCTGAAAAGCATATTTTTAAATTTCCCTACTTGACACGTGTCACACAAATTTTCTATTTTAAAATTCATTTTTGGCTATCCTTTAACAATTTCATTTTAGACAAATTATTTATACACTTAATGTTTACATGACATAAGATTCTATTGCAATTAGACACATATCACTATTATGATTAACTTTCATATTCAAAATATAACTATTTCTTTTATTTAAGCCTTTAATATTAAATTCGTATTTTTATATAAAAAATATTGCATCTATCCTTTTCAAAAGAAATCAAAAAACCCTTATCGCATAATTGACTTATACACAATAAGTTGTGTTTTAAATTTTCTACGAGTAAAACATTAGTAATTATAAGAGAGTTGGTTATGCCGACTTTGCTATCGTCCCTACATCCAATGATGTACCCTTTCGAGTTATCACTAAAGGTGATGGTACTTTCATCTATATTGGTAATAGTTGTCAATACCTCTATGCTTCTCGTCATGTGCTCAAAATATCCACCATCAAGTATCATCTTTCCCTTTTATTAGAGATATAAAATTTTATTGGTATATATTTCCTCCGTTAGGATCCTAAGGGTTTGGTCGATGGTAGCCATACCCAGAAGGGTTTGGTAGAACCTTTGAAAATAAAATCATTATTTTGATGCATATTATCTATAAAATTATCCATATATTTCTTTCTAATCAAATTATTGTTTATTTTGATGCCCAAATTTTGGTAGTTTTATTAACAACTGGCCTTTCAAAAGTATTTTAGATTTCTTAAATTTGTGTGCAAAGAATTATATCTCTTTGGACTAAATTTTTTACATATTGATTTCATAAATTCTAGACCATTTTTATAAAACCTAGTTTTAAATATTTATTAATTTTGATAAATTTTCCAATCCTTAGTTAAATTTTGAAACATTATTTGATAAAATTTCCAATTTGACTTTTAGCTCTTCTACATTTTTCTAAGAAATCTCGAAAGATGATTTTTAAATCACAAATTTCTTTTGAAAATTTTAAGTTCTCATCATGGTATTTCGTAATTTTGATATTTAATCACATGTTCTGAGATATTAAATTTTCATAAAATTTTGAGATATTTCTAATTCTTCTTCAAGAATTACTTTCTCGTCTTTTAACATTTCAATTGCTAGCCCTACTCTTTGATTTTAGTTTCGTAACCTCTCTTTCAGTATACCTATATTTATCATCTAATTCTGAGGTAATTTCTAACATTTTTTACAGGTGAGCTTAGGATTTACCTCAACGTTCTGTAACATAAACACAACTATGGACGTAACATGATTGCGATGTCATGTGATTGTCTATAATCAAAGTATGGTCTAGTTACATAAGGTCTATAGTACCCTCAAGTCTGAAGACTACTGCCCATTTCTACATGAGATGTTTTATTTTGACTTAGTCGTATTGACCTATAGAAGACTCTCATTGAGTCATTCTATGATTGTTCTAGACAACCACAAGTATGTAATCCCTTGGTGTTCCCAACAGTCATGTGTAGTTCACCGTCCATAGTATAAAGAGCATTATGTTCACTAGTCTCGACTAATGTATTGATATCATTTTCTCGATACATCTTGACTATGAACATTTAAGGATAAGTATTTGAAATATTGATTTAAAACTTAGGGTTCTGAACATACTTATAATTGTATTTGATAAAATATTTTTTCAAGGATTTTCTACTTATATAAGTTTAATGTATTATCATCATTACTTATGTCACTATATACCAAGTAACAACACATATAAAAGATACCAAAAGCATATTTTATTTTGAACAAGATTCTTTTACAAGGGTTAAGTTATATATGCTTCTAGGGCACACCCTTAACTCTATCAATATCCCACTTGCACTTAGGGCCAAATATGGAGCTTCATGCGCATAACTTTGATCAGCCTACCTAAATTAGATCGAGAAAGGGCCTCGGTGAATGGATTTATGATGTTATCTTTAGTGTCTACTCTCTTGATTTCTATATCTCCAGCATTGTTGAATCGCCTTATAATGTGGAAGTTGCAAAGGATGTGTCTCGATTTCTTGTGAGCTTGCGGTTCCTTGGCAATTTGTATTGCTGCATTAGGTCGCAATACAACAACATCAAAACTTTAATGCTTAGGATCACTTCCAACGTTTAGTGAATTTGTGTATCCACATTGCATCTTTTATGTCATCATTTATGGAGATGTACTCATCCTTTATGGTTGATCAACCATAACTTCTGGTTTGGAACTCTTTCAACTAATGGTCCTCTATTGAGGGTAAATACGAATCTCGAAACTAATTTGCTATCATCGGCATTACTTTGAAAACTCAAATTCGAGTTCCCCTTCATAACGAGATTGCAATTTTCATATATAATAGACAAATCCTTACTATTTCTTGAATAATTAAGGATGACCTTAACTGTTGTCCAATGATTTTCACCTAGATTTGACTGATATCAGCTAACTACATCTAGTGCAAAAGCGACATCTCGCCTAGTATGTAGCATAGCGCATATAATGAATCATATTTCCGATACATAAGAAATACTACTCATATGTTGTCTTTCCTTATTGGTAAATGGGAATATTTCTTAGAAAGAACAACCCCATTCCGCTTTAGAACATTTCCATGCTTGGAATTTTCTATACTAAATCTTCCTAGTACGGTATCTATGTACATAGATTGGGCCAATCCAAATAACCATTTGGATCAATCTTTGTACATCTTTATACCTA
Source organism: Allium fistulosum (assembly GCA_030737815.1). Taxonomy (NCBI): domain Eukaryota; kingdom Viridiplantae; phylum Streptophyta; class Magnoliopsida; order Asparagales; family Amaryllidaceae; genus Allium; species Allium fistulosum. Next base: position 861,214,825 of record CM060906.1, read on the forward strand.
TTATAAAGGATACCTCTATTGAGTCCTTTATTGAAAAATAATCGGACAACCAAATTTTTACCAATTGTAGCATTGGTACATCATTACCATTCAGTAGGAAATCATCATTGTATAAAATAAGAACGCTATAACATCATTTTTTTTCTATAAACTCATATTTTCTCTATGCTTTAAATGAAACCAAACTATTCGATTACCTTTTTGAAACATCTATTCCTACTTCTTGATGCTTGCTTAAGACCATAGATTGATCCTAAGAATACACATGCCTTGTTGCCCTTCCCATTGACCATGAAACCCTCTGGCTATGATAGATAAATAGTCTCATCTAAATTATCATTTATAAATGTTGTTTTAACACTCATTTTCCATATTTTGTAGTCATAATAAGTGGTGATTGCAAGTAGAATCTGAATTGATTTAAACATAGTGACCATAACTAGAATTCGAACTAATTTAAGCATAACAATTGAAGGAAACGTTTTGTCATAAACAACACGTTGAATTTGATGGAAAGCTTTCACCACCAACATTGCTTTATAAGTCTCGACCTTTCCATCTACGCCGATCTTTTTCTTAAAGATCAATTTTCTTCTGATGGGTTTCACCCCTACGGGTATATTTTCCAAACTCCAAAATTTGTTTTTGTATATGGTATCGATTTCGGATTTCATCACATCAAGTCATAAGGCAGAGTTTTACTCTTCAAAGCTTGTCGGTATGTGAGGGGATCGATCATCTTCATGAATGATGTAATCCACGTTCTCGCTATCAATGAGAAACCATAGTATCTCTCTAGCACACAAAATTCCCTATTTATCTTCTAGTAGGCTGTGTATCTTCTATGGTTATTGAATTACTATCTAAACATTCAATTTTTGTGGAATATTCTTAGATCTCATCCAAGTTTATATTACTACCACTAATTTCAAGAGAGAAATTCTATTTCTAAAAAGGTGGCATGGCTCGAAACATACACTTTTTGTTCCTCGGTATGATAAAATATGTATCCACGAGAATTTCTAAGATACCTTATAAACTTATGTAAAATTGAACCTGGCTAGTACCTTAGGTATTGGTTTTGATGACAAAAACCATATGAGATCATATAAAATATAGATACTAATGTTTTATCAAGTTATATATAGTATATAGTGAAGGATATTAGACAGGTGTTGATTAAGAAGACTGTACAATATGAAGAGAAGATTCAAGAATCCGATAAAGAGACTGATATAGAGATTCAAGAGTTAGAGACCGAAGATAAAGAGGCTGATATAGAGATTCAGGAGATAGAGATTGAAGACATATGAGTTTGAAGATTCAAGATATGAAGATAAGTTATAGAGTCATAGATTATTTTGTTAAAGCCTCGGTAGCACTTCTTTGATCTCTCTTCATTTTTTCAAAAAGGTTTTTAAAATCTATTCTCCGATTTTAGCGATTTTCAAATATACTGGTTTTCAAGAAAAATGATTTTAAGAATCCCTGTTTTTAAAATGATTTTTCAAACATCTTTTCAAAATAGCTTCGAAATGATTCCTAACCTTTTAATTATTTATTTACAAGATTATTATATTAATTTTTCAAGTATTTTATAATTTAATATATACTTTTAGTTTACTTTTTTACATTTAGATATAGTTTTCGGTTTTCTAAATGTTTATGATATTTAAAAGTATATTTTGACATTCATTAATACTTTGATATACATATTCACTTATACTTTATATATTATTTTATTTTCAAAAAAAAATTATATTTAAATCCTTTATATACTAAAATATTTCAAAATAATTTTATAATGTTTTCTTAAGTTTTATTATGGTTAAAATGTGTATAAACTATAATTAAATGATTTTTAAAGTATCAAAATATTTTACAAAGCTTAATATTTTCAAAACAATTTTTATAAAGTAATTTTTCCTCGTCTTCACGAACGGACATGACTGTTATTTTTCTATAAATAGGGGTTCCTTAACGAATTTTAAACAACCACTTTCTTATATTTTCTGTGCTCTTTCACTCTCTTGATTTCTAAAAGAAATTCCACTCAAGATCTTCTCAAATTCAATCAGAATCAAATTCAAACTCTATTGATTTGATTCTCTATTGAATACTCCCTAATCTCTCTTACTCAATTCATGATCAAAGTGCTATTCAAAAGGCTATAGGATTATTTATATTCAAGATCAAGAAACTAATTTTGTAAACTCTATCAAATCATACTCAAATACTCTGGATGTGCTTGGTGTCCCTAAAATCCAAGTGGGTGTGCTTGTGTCCTGTTTGAATAATGTGGGTGTGCTTGGTGTCCCGTTTGAATCCAAGTGGGTATGTTGGTATCCTGTTTGAATCCAGTAAGTGTACCCAAAGCTCGGTAAATCTGGAGGGAGTGTCTCGTAGCTTTGAAATCGAAATTGTATAAACTTTGATATTTGAAAAGAAATATATATAAGAAATTGTACGGGATTAGATGTAGGGTAATTCCGAACCAGTATAAAATCCTGGTGCAATCTCTCCAACTCTTCACTTTTTACTTTTATTACATTTATAGCTACCTATGTTTGCATCTATGACTGTCAATTTGCATTGTTTAAACTATAATCTTAAAGGAATTCAAAAAGATTTATAAAAGTTAATAAACACTATTCACCCCCTCTAATATTAAATTAGCCTTAAGATCCTTACTTCTGTAAACTAACATTTGATATCAGAGCATTGGTTTTCAAAGTATTCATAGTTTTGAAAAGTTTTAATGGCAAAATTTATTGATTCTATTTTTAACACTTTTGTTGAAAAACAATTTTGCAAAATCAATATGACATTATTTTATAAATTTGCATCCATTCATTATGAAAAGCCACTTAATCTTTAAAAAAAATATAATTTGCAGGAATATATGTGTTACAGGACTTTTGATGAACAGACACCTGATGATCAAGCGTTACAAATCAAAAAGGATAAGTGGATATTGGATAGTGGATGCTTAAGATACATGATTGGAAATCCAGAAATTCTGACGGATATCGTTTACAAAGATGGTGGATCAGTCAATTTTGGAGATAACTCTAAAGGATATGTGGTTGGCATCGGCAATGTCGGTAACTCTAAAACTCCTACTATTTCTAACGTTTTGCTAGTGAAGAATTTAAAACATAACCTGCTAAGTTATAGTTAATTTTGTGTTAAGGGCTTTAAAATTAAATCTAAAAAAGATAAGTGTCATATTGAAGACAATGAGTCAAACATTATCTATGAAGGTATTAGAAAATGAAACATCTATAAATTAAGTATGAAAGTGTCAAATGACAATTTATGTCTTTTGGCTGACTCAAGCGGCCCTTGGATTTGGCACAAAAGATTTGGTCATTTGAATTTCAAACACCTATATAAAATTGCCAAATATGATCTAGTTAGAGGTCTACCTAAAATGAATTTTGATGTTAACTATCTATGTTATGTGTGTTAATTAATAAAACTTAGAAAAAGTTCCTTTAAGTCAAAAGATATGCTTTCTACCTCTCAATCCATTGAACTTGTTCATTTAGTCTTTTCGGTCCTTCGTAAATACAATCTATAAATCATAATAGATACGTCTTTGTAATCGTAGATGATTTTTCTAGGTTTACGTGGATGATTTTCCTAAAATTTAAAAGTGATGCTTTTGTTTAAAATATTTGTTAAAAGAATTCAAAATCAATTGTCTACTAAAATTAAAAAAATTCGAAGTGATCATGGTGGAGAATTTGAAAATGAAAATTTTGAAATTTTTGTAATAAGAAAGGTATTACACATAATTTTTCATTTTCAAGAACATCTCAACAAAATATAGTAAAACATAAAATTAAAATGATTCAAGAGTACACTAGAACTATGTTAAATGATAATAATTTACCTTAAAACTTTTGGACTGAAGTAGTTACTATAGCATGTTGTTGACCCAAAAAATGGACCAACACCCTGGTTTGGATTTGAAAGCACCAACCCTATCCTGACAGAGCAATATCACAGTTCATAGATATAAAAAAAGAATAGTAAAAGAAATAAGATGGAAATTTTTTATAGTGGTTCGGCTGTTAATGAAGCCTACATCCACTTTATAACTTTACTGTAGACTGATTGTTGTTACAAGAGTTGTTTGATCACAAGGCATTGATTGTTTTCTAGCTAGATTGAATCTCCAGATTTGGAATCCACTGGAGAATCACTGTGTATCCCTTTGGAGATAGTTGTGTGGAGGTAGAGGGTGAAGAATAATTCCAGCAAAGCTTCAGCAACTAGTCCGGAGAAGATCCTCTTTATGTTGCAGGTGGCATGCTATTTATAGAGGTTGGAGAGTTTCTGGGTCAGGCTTGTCATCATCCGCTATTAGGTAGGTTACAGGCGACCTGGAGGGGTTTTGGCTCGCAAAACGAGCCAAGACCATGGGCCGCTGGCGATCCATAGACTTGGTTTGTTTTGTTGACCAAATCCTGCCTCTTCTCAATAGTGTTCCATATCTTGTTTATTTGATGTTTTGAGTAGAGGCATAAGTCACCGTTGAGCTATGCACTTGGGATTTTTCTAGAGTCTGGACCCGGAGATGTTCCTACAGCCTTTTATTGTTGCTCTTACGTTTTGATGACAATTCACTAGCTGCTTACGTTCAGCTACTGACTGGATTATAGGAATACTGATCTCTCGGGTCCGTTGATCTCAGTCGCTGTCTTAGTCGTATCGCTTAGCCTTTGTTGATCCCTTGTCTTGGTTGTTCTGGTTAAGTCCTGAACCATCCTGTTCTTGCAAGACTACCCTGTTCTCTATTGATTTCTGCTAGGTTAAAAACCTGGATAACATTTGCCCCCCAGAGTACGTCTTCATTGTAAACAAGGCGTGCTCTGGAAGTTATCATTTTCAATATTCATTTGTTGATTTCCAAGTGATGGCATTAGAGCTCTTCGAATAAGTTAGCCCAACGTCATCGGCCATCTTTCTTTGGTCCTGACTATTATTACTTGTCTCAATGTATCACATTTCCGCTTGTGGCTTTCTTGCATGCCTTGGAGTGACAAACAGTTGTAATCGATCGAGCTTGGGATGAATAGATGAAGCTTTCTTCCTTCCTTTAAATATATATATATATATATGCATATTTTTTTGGTCGCTTGCGATCCATATGGGTCGGGTCGCTAGCGACCTAATTGCTGTTTTAAAAATCATCACATTAGCTTGGGCTGCTGGCGAGCCATGGTGGGTCGCAGGGCGACTCTTGTACTTAGCAATTTTTCCACAAGGTTAGGTCGAGTCGCTAGCGATCCATAATGGGTCGGGTCGCTAGCAACCCTGTTACTTAGCAAAATTTTTGAGCATCGGCCTGCTTACTTATATTCGAACCGACCATATCTTCCTCATTTTGATTCGAGCCGACTCTACACCACTGCACGACCTAGCTTCTAGCGATCCAATTCTTGAGTGATTCTCCTCCAAGCAATCCAATCTTCGAGCGATTCAACCATCTTCCAACGCCTTGATTCATCACCCCAATTGATATCTTCCATCGTGATTTCGGTTCTAGATTCCAAGCCCTAACTCGAAATTCTAGCTCGCACGCCCTAGCTCGCCATGGAACTGTAGCCGACCCTATCTTTTTGCCGACCCGAAGTTGGCTCGCCACTGATCCATTCCATTGCTTTGCTGAGTTTCATTCGCGTTTCTTCTTGTGCCTTTAAATCAATTTGAGGTGGGTTCGCTTGATTGATTCGTCAATTGTTATGTTAGTACAATGATTGATGTCTGGTCTTTGCTTGCAACATTGATTACAAGATGTTTGAGTTGATTGTGGTATAATGGAGGAAGATAGTAAATCGAGTCTCGAGTTGTCTCTTGGAATGACATTCGGGCTTTAGCCCAAGGCTTGACGTGTTTTGCTATCTTCGTTCATTAGATCAGAATTGACTTGTCTCCAGTTTCACAGAAGCTACTCGCATGATGCATTACCAGTCTATCCCGATTCTCCTAGAGAACTTGAGCTTATCCTGCTTGGTTATTCCGCATTCGGTGCTCTTATAATGTGAAGTGTTTCCCGCTTCGCTTGTGACGATGGATCCGTTATCGACCATTGATCGATAACGGTTAAGTGTACAAGAAGTAAACAAAAAATGAAATACGAACTGGCACGGGAAGTTCTTCTCTTTTTCCACCGTGAGCGAACTATCTACACAAGATAGAGCATTTGCAGTGCATCGAGCACTGAGTTTACCCCATATAGATAGCGCACTGCACTTGCACACTTGCCCCCGTTCACACTTGAAGTCCGACTTGTCGATTACAAGTTAACGTTTATTCGGAATTCAAGTGTGATTGAGGGAACTTATGAATTTAGGATAGAGTTACCTGACCATTTTCGGACGCGAGTTCTGTTATATAGAATGAAGCAGCCTTCTATACGTCGTAAGTCAAGACGAAGCCCAGTGCTCTCCAAAGTTGAATCGTCATCTACCTCGCAGACCCAGTACGATCAATCAGTTCCGGTTAGGCCCATCGTGGACCGCACGCCTCCTAACTTTCGAGTCCTGCTTAATCCTCCTGAAAGAGCATCGTCGGTGATTTCCTCCAAGGCTCTTCACAATATATGTACGCAGCATGGAATTCCTGAAGAAGATGTGCGTCTGGCTGCGAATGACGAGTTTGCTCATATGCCTCCCTCGGGGTACACCGCTTGCCATAGATATATGTGTTTGAATGGAGTCGTGCCTCCCTTCAATGATTTTCTACGCGAAACGCTTTTGAACTTGGGAATTGCCCCCATTCCAGCTTCTTCCAAATGGTTATGCTATCCTTACTTGCTTGCATGTCCTTTTTATGCGAACGTTTGATCGTGCCTCAAATTTCAATGAGTTACGGTATTTTTTGACATTCAAGAGGAGAGATGACTGCTCCTCTCTTATCATAATCGAAGCCCAGCAGAACCGGAAGATCGTCTTGTGATTGCAAAGCAATCTATCACAGTTTTAGACACAATACTTCTTTGTTAGATGCCCCGAGGGGTTCAATCGCCGATGGACAATAGGAGGTAAACTTTTCTCTTCTGTTTGTCGGACTTTGAAGTGCTGTAATAGGGTTTCTAACTGATCGCGTGTCCTTTGCAGTTATTCCAAGACCAAACAGAGACGCAGCTCTTAATGTGATTTGCCAAACTTTAAAGGCTATCGATGCCGAGGAGCGGTGCGTTAGAGTCTTGCTGACCAATGAGAACTTGCGCCAGTACGGACTGTTGGCTCCGGGCAGGTCCGTTGCTCAGAGTGAAGCTCCTTCTCCTGGTCGAGCCAGAGTTCGCGCAAGACCCTCTTCTTCTTCACACGATTCTGATGAAGGTCAGGAGATAGTTGGCCCATTCAAAAGACCACATGATGAGGCCCATGAGGAGGAAGAAATCACTGCGGCTGGCCTAAGTGGTTCAGCCAGAATGTCTCCAATCCAGGAGGAAACGGAGGAGGAGCCTGTGCATAGAGAAGGCAAAGCCGCAGTGGACTCTGAGGAAGAGGAGGGGGAGTTTGAAAGTAGCTGTGGTGAAACTACTGCCAGTGGTTACTTTTCGTCGAAATATAAAGGCGATGACTCGGAGTCTTGCGATGAGACTCCGGGGATGAGTCCCGTCCTTCCGAATTTGCCCCTTTCCGACACAAGTGGCAAGGGCAACGCCTCAGAAACTAGTAGACGCCAAGATTCCCCAAGCAAGAATGCCGGTGCGGATCTTGGAGATTTTAGTGATGTATTCGTCACTCTGATGCGCTTATGATAGGGGATTTCAAATTCGACACGACGCTGTCTTGTTCAGGCGATATTGTTCCACCAGTTAGCCTAACTTTGCTTATAACAACCGAAGCCTGCCCAATCCCTCCTTTGACAGCTGTTCGCTCCGGTTTGTGATGACGCCTTAGGCCCATATTCGAGATGCACAACACATCACACTAGGATTACACTTATTTCTAATCTTTCATTCCCTCGTATATTTGCCTAATTTATGTTGTGATTCTGAAATCTTTCATGTACATTTTATTCTAGGTATGACAAGAGGGCGACACTTCTACGATGACTTCGAAGATTATACCGACTCGCAGCAGTACCCGAAGCGCTCCTTTAGCCGCCACCAAGTCCGAGAAATGGAAGACGAGTATAGGCGGAGGAAAGAGCTCGAGGCCGACACTCGCCGCCAAGAGGAGAGAGATAAGGCTCGTTCACACAGAGGCGGATATGAGAAAAGACGGTCTTATGAGGAAAGAGACGAGCCGTCGAAGAAATCAAAGTTTGACTACCACTCTCCTCCTTCCGAGCTCGCTTCGAAGCATACTTCCATGGGTCAAGAGGTTCCTATTTCTTCTGCCCCAATTCCGCCTCCAGTACATGTTCCATCTTCCTCTATTGTTACCGCTACCCCTGGCACATCTCATCCCTACCGGAGGCCGGCCTACACTCTTCCTGTAGGCCCTCCTAAGCTTGAGGCGGCCCTTCCGGGTTGGTTCCTAAGAGGAGTCAAGTTCGACATGGACATTCATCCCGTTCGTAGGGATTCCTACGTGCCGCATCTCCAAGCTATCCAAAGTGACCTTGAGCAGGCTGAGAAATGGGAGAAGTTATGCAAGCAGCTAGTGACACGAATAGGAATAATTATCAAGAGATCCTTTCCTTCGAAACTGAAAAAGTTGATTTTGAAAGGGTGTTGGCTGATCAGGACGCTAGAATTAAAGAGTTAGAGGAGGAGAAGGAAACGACGCTCCGGGAGAGTAAGAGAACCGCCAGCTTATTGAAAGAGCTGAAGGAGGCGCATGAGAAGGTCGAGATCGTCTGGAGAGACGAAATAAAAAAGACTCATGCGGAGGAGGCGAAGTTGAAAGTGGAAGTGATTACTTGCAATTCTGTTATCGAAGCTCAACGGAAGACAATCACTGACTATGATCTTATTGTCAAGGGGCACAATAAAATGATCGTCGATCAAGCCGAGACCATCACAAAATTACAGACTCAGGCGTGCAGTTCAATGCCGACAAGATTGCCGTAAAGACTGAGAAGGCCATGGTGACAGCAAATTACTTGGACCTCCAGCACACTTATGATCTTAAAATGGAGAAGCTAGATGCGACAATTCTGAACTTCTACGTCAATTCTCTGTTGCATCAATGAAGCCTCAGCTACCTTGGCCCGAAGTTTCCACGCACTCTAGCCCTCGTCTGGGAGGAAATCTTGTTTCATTTCGTCAACAGTGGTGATGCTTACTCCGATCAAGAGCTACGAGATGCCTATCTTAACGATGAATCCAAGGCAGTGTTGCTTGAGGGCCAAGTGATCCTCCGAGTCGAACGTGAGAGGGAGGCCGCTGATGCTGTCTTGATGTCTGCTACTGACTTGCTTACTAGGCCTTCTTCCTCCGACGACGGTGAACCATCAAAGCAACTCCACAACCAGCCAACGAGCTCGGGGCTCGATGTTGTTCCTCATGTGGTGGAGTCCTCCAAAGAAGGTGAAGGCGATGAGTTCGAGGTCGCCATTCATGATCCTTCCTCTGGTGCAGGTAACGTCCATGCTTCTCCCAACTTTGGGAACCTTCATCTTACGCCACAGGAGTAAGAGGAGTTTAATGCTTTCCTTTTTGATCTTATAGGTCCATCCACTCTTTCCGTTGATGCGCCAGCTTCTTCGGCGCTTATGCATGCTGCCATCTTCACATCCTCTAAGATTGTATCCGTTCCTGCTCCAGTTCCCACATCCACATCCAGCTCACAACCAGGGCCAGAGGCCGAGAAGATTGCGGCGCTCCACGGCTTGGACGACCCTTCGAAATCTCTGGAAGGTGATACAACTGCGGCTGAGGCTAAGGAGCAGGTGACGCAGACGGAGCAGCCGCAGAAGACTCAGCATGATTTGGTTGCCGTCAAGAAGGAAAAGGTGGAGGCAGTCAAAGCTTCGAAGAGCTTCGGAAGTCATGAAAACGCAAGGGAAAGGGAAGCTCTACTGAAAAACATTCGGAGGAGGAGGGGGAGATTGCCACCGAAGTGCATGTTGACATTACTGGCAGCGACACCTCTCCCGAAAAGAAGCAGAAGCTACAAACCAGAGGTGGGAAGGGAAGTAGTGGCAAGAAGCGCTGGGTGGATGTCGTGAGGATGGACTTGATTTTGGCCAACAGCGTGCAAGAAGATTGAATTGTTTTTCTTTTTGAGTTGTTTTGTTCAAGTGCAGAGTCTGCACTTTGTGTCCTGATTGTAGAGTCTGTATTTTTTTTGTTGGCCGCTGTTGTGTGGGTACGGCCCCCACATTTTGATCCTGTATACAGAAAATCACAAGCAATACAATGATATGCTAGTTATCCATTCATATATGCTCTGCGTACTTGTGCTTGTTTCATTTCATACTTTGCTAGTTCTGTGATTATAGCCAAAGTCCTTCATTTGAAGCGATGGAACTTAGAGATTAACAGCACTTAGAGATTTTTTTGTTTGGAAATTCACAAAACTTTAGAAAATTTTCTAAAACTTAGAAAGTTGTTGTTTGGAATATTTTTTTTGGAAGTTGAAAATTTGAATTTGTGAACTTGAGGTTTGGAGTGACAGAGCCTGTGAACTTGTTGTATTTGTTTGGTTCTGCCTTAGTACAGGTGTATGCTCCCCAGCTCGTAGGGCTGTTCACTTCAAAAAACTTTTAGATAGCCGATAACTTGGAGTCTAAATAATTTTTATTGAAAATTTGACTAAGTTACAACTTGGTTCTAATTTTTAGAGATATTGTGATTTTAGCAAGCGATCTCATTTTCTGTTTGGAATTTTTCGACACTTAGGTGAATATGCAATTTCGCATCGGTCTGTGTTGTCGATTATTGAGTGCCTTCCTTCTAGCGCCAATTTTGTACGGGCTGCACTTACCATTCCCGACTACATGTGTACGGTTTCTCACGCTCCTTGACCTTGCGTATCTTCGGGCAATGCGAGGAGTTAAGATTTTGATACGTGGCTCATGAGATGCGTGGCTTTTGTTTTTCCTCAATGTTGCCTATCTTCGAGCAACACAGGGAGTTGTCATTTTGGTACTCCTCGGGGTTTCCTATCTTCGGGCAGCACGAGGAGTTGTTATTTTGAGGCTCTTCGATGCTGCCTATCTTCGGGCAACATGAGGAGTTTTAGTTTTGGGGTTCCTCGGTGTTGACTAACTTCGGGCAACACAAGGAGTTTTTGTTTTGGTGCTCCTCGATGTTGCCTATCTTCGGGCAACACGGGGAGGTTTTTTAGGGACTCCTCGACGTTGCATGTCTTCGGGCAACACGAGGAGTTTTTGTTTTGGGGCTCCTTGATGTTGCCTACCTTCGGGCAACACGGGGAGTTTTTTTTAGGGCTCCTCGATGTTGCCTATCTTCGGGCACCACGAGGAGTTTTTGTTTTGGGGCTCCTCGATGTTGCCTACCTTTGGGCAACACGAGGAGTTTTTATTTTGGGACGAGGAGCTTTCCTTTTGGATCTCCTCGATGTTGCCTATCTTTGGGCAACACGAGGAGCTTTGATTTTTCTTAGCCCTCTTGATGCTGCCGGAGCAGTCTAATTGTTAGGGGGCAAGAATTGGTTTGAGTCGATTTGCTTCCATCGACTCTGCGGGTAATTATTATGAACACAGTTTGGTTGGTTCAAGAAACAAACTTTATTAATAAAAGCATGGCAGATTCTTTGCCTATTTACAATGCCACCGGCATTTCCGGGATGGCTTATTTGCTGAAGAAATAGAAAATACATAAAATAGTTTTTTAGATGAAATAACGGTGGAGCGATTCGCTATTCCAGGCTCTGGAAACTACGACCCCGTTAATGGTTGTCAGCTTGAAAGTCCCGTCGCTGAGCTTTTGATTAACGAAATACAGTCCTTCCCAGTTTGGTCCGAAGGCTCCCGACCAAAAGTTGTTGGATGCGCCGTCGACGAAGAGCTTCCATTGTGTGTCTGTTGCTGACTGAACTTCGTCCTCGTCATCCCGCATAGTAAATTCGACGATGAAGTCGGCCAACGCTTGCCCATTGATGGCTTTCCTTGGGTGGTATGTGATATCATATTGACTCAACTCTATATTCCACTTGAGTAGTCGTCCGAACATTTCCGACCGGTATAATACTTGCTTCAGGGGCTGGTCAGCAATACTCTAATCGGATGAGCCTGGAAGTACGGTCGTAATTTTTGGGATGCGATCAAGAGGAAATATGCTAGCTTTTCCAGCTTTGGTAATTCTTCTCAGCCCCGATGAATCATTTGCTAATGTAGTACACAGGTCGCTGGATTCTCGCTTCTTCCCGCACGAGAGCCGCGCTCAATGCGTGCGGGGAAACCGCTAAGTAAATGAATAGATCTTCTCCATCCACTGGTTTTGATAAGATCGGGGGAGTTTCCATTTTTCGTAGCAATTCCTCGAAAGCTGCTTGGCAAGCTTTGCTCCATTCAATAAATTTCTTTCCTTTCTTCAGTGCGTCGAAGAACGGTATGCACTTGTCTATAGCTTTAGAGATGAACCGACTCAGTGTTGCGACCTTTCCATTCAAGTTTTGAATTTCTCTCTTATTTTTAAGGGCTTGGACTTCCCGTAACGCTGTTATTTGCTCTGGATTTTCTTCGATGCCCAGGGCACTTACTATGAATTCTAGGAATTTTCCAGATGCTACTTCGACGTTACATTTAAGCGGGTCGAGCTTCATTCCATATTTGCGGAGTATTTCGAACATTTCAGCAAGATTATCTAGATGGTTAGCAATTACTCGGGATTTGACTAACATATCGTCCACGTAAACTTCCATAGTCTTCCCAATCTGGCATTTGATCATGGTATTCACTAGGCTTTGGTACGTTGCCCCTGCATTTTTCAAACCGAATGGCATTACTTGGTAGTAGTACAGTTCCAAATCGGTGATGAAGCTGGTGTTCTCTTGGTCTGGTTCATGCGTCAGGATATGGTTATAGCCCGAGTATGCATCCATAAATGTAGCAGTTCGTGTCCCGCCGTTCCATCCACCAGTTGATCAATCCTAGGGAGCGGGAAGCTGTCCTTCGGACAAGCCTTTTTGAGGTCCGAGAAATCAATACAGGTTTGCCATTTTCCATTAGACTTCTTGACTAGGACTAGCTTCGACACCCATTCAGGGTAGGTTGCATCTCGAATGAAGCCGTTAGCTATCACTTTATCTACTTCTTCTCTCAATTCCTTGGACCGTTCAAGGCCCAAGCTGCGCCTTTTTTGCTTTATCGGTGTGAATTTGGGGTCAATATTGAGAACGTGGCAGGCAAGTTCAAGTGATACCCCAAACATATCGGAGTGTGTCCAAGCAAATACGTCCAAATTGGCGCGAAGGAATTTGGTTAGTTCTGATCGCATCTTGTTTCCAAGGTGCGACCCAATTTTCAGGTCCCTTGTTGGGTCATCCATACAGACTGGGACAGACACCGTCAATTCAGCTGGTGCCGCCCGATCCTCCCCTGAGCTTTTCTTTCTAGGGTCCAAAGCCTTGTCGAATCGGCTATGGTCTCCAAGCTAGGGGCGGTTCTGTAGTTTCTATTTGGAGGGCTCACGGATGTGGAGGGTTTTCCCCATATCCTTTCCTTTTTCCCTTCTTCTCGACTCACACAATTCTGCAATGTAGCATTCTCGGGCGACGCTTTGGTCTCCTTTCACAATTTCGACTTAGTGTTCCATAGGGAACTTCACTGTAAGGCACCATTAGGCCAGTGCTATTCTGAAGTCAACTAATGCGGGCCGTCCTAAGAAGGCGTTGTATGCTGACATTTCATCCACGATCACAAAGATCTGAATAAGGGTGACCCTTCGCTCACCCTCTCCGAGCTCCACGGGTAGGTCAATTGTTCCCACCGGTTGCTTGGGTTCACCAGTAAAACCCTGAATCTTTGTTTGGCACGCTGACACACTTTTCATGCCAATCTTCATTTGATCGAAAGTGCATTTAAAGAGAATGTTAACGGAGTTTCCGCTGTCAACCAACACCCGCCGAACTACAGCAGGCCCAATTCCTACCGTCACCACCATCGGATCAAGAGTCGGAGCTTCGACCCCTTCGATATCCCGATTTCGAAACATAATATTGTCATTCAAGATCCTCTGCATCTTAACTGGAGTCTCGTCTTCCACAGCCAAACATGATTCCTTCATAGCGTGCTTCAGCGAACTTGCATATCGCTCCATTTCCCTCCAACTTCTTTGTGCTGGATGTGGCCCCCCGCATCCACATGGATATTGTTCTGATAATAAGCCCTTGGTCAGTTCGTTTCGACCCTTCTTTGCTAGTTCCAGCTTGATTCCTTCGTTCTCTTGGATGCTGAGGAGTCGCAGACTGATCGAGGTTTTGTGGCTGCTTTACGTACTGCTGGAGTTTGTTGTTCCGGATCAGTTCCTCAATGAGATTCTTTAGGTGGCGGCATTCGTTCGTATTGTAGTCGTGTCTCATGGAAGCGGCAGAACTTCCCTGAGCGCTTCTGCTGCTCGGTTGCCTCCTTACTGGGTGGCTTTTTGCATTCCTCAGTTCCTAGAATTGCGAGAAAAATGTTTTCCGGTTGTGTCGCTCAAGGGAGTGTAGCCTTCGGGCCTAAACCCCTTAAGCTTTTTATTGCTACCATTACCATTCTTCTTATTGGAGTTTTGACATTTTCTCTTTGAATTCCCGTCTTTTCCAGTGGTTCCTTCAACAATTCGAGAAGTGTGCGCGTTTTGATTCATTGCTACATCACTTTGCCCAGCATTTGTCGGTTGCACACTAGTAGACTTCCCTTCCAATTCCCGCGCTTCCTCCAACCTTAGGTACTGACTTGTTTTGCGATTGGAATCATTCCTGGTGGTAGGTTGCTTCATTTTAATCCACTTTCCGAATTCGGTTTCAGGGTGAATGGCACGAACTAATGCCAGAAAAACCATGCCTTCTTTGGTGTTGCTTACTTCCAGCACCGCGGTGTTGAACCTATTCATGAAAGACTTCAGTGACTCATTACACCCTTGGAACAACCCGGATAGGGGCATGACATCTTTTGGCTGCGAGGTAAGGAGTCTGAACTAATCAAGGAACCTAGTCGCTAGTTGGTCAAAAGTAGAGATAGATCTTGGTGGAAGCCTAGTGAACCACATTGACGTAACCCCTTCGAGAAAGATAGGGAAGCATCTGCATCGAACAGCTTCAGAGGCATTCGCCCCGTCCATATACCAACTGCATTTGTACAAGTGAGGCTTCAGGTCCTTCGGTCCATCAAAGGATGGAATAGTTGGCATTGTGAACTTTTTGGATATCTCTCGTTTAGGATTTCATCGGTGAAGGGAGTCCGATTTTACGCAGATCCCCACTCATCATCTCTTTTATCTTTACTCTCCTCCATCAATCGTTTAACCATGTCTGCTATGTATTCCTCTGAGATCCGGTAGTCCTGAGGACGAAGATCAGTCACTGCGCCAAGTGTTTGGCTTTGCAAACAGTCTTGGTGTGTGGGCTGAGGTCTAGCCTCTCCTGGCTTTGGGAGAGCCACTCTTGCAGGGTTCCGTTGGCTTGCGGTTGGTCTCACTGGAGCCGTTTAGGTATTCCATGCATTATCAAATGCATTGGTGTCTTCTTCCAATTTGTCGTCTGGCTCTCCGTCCTCTGAGTCGGAAAGATCCATAGCTATGTCTTCTACGGGGGTCTTTACCCCCTGACTCAAATTCAGAATAGGCTGCCTTATGGCATACGGAGTACTTGCATTTCCGTCCACGTTAAGTCCTATTGTCACTCTTTTTTGTGGTTGTTTTTCGTTTCTTCTATGTAGACCAGAAACGGAGGAATTCTCTTGTTCCATAGCAGCCGCGGGTTCGGGCATAGTCCTTGGAGCGGGATTCGACTGTAGGGTTAGAAGACTATTAAGATAATCCATTAGAGCCTTTTGGCTATTCTCCATTTTTTGGTTGATCTCATCAACCATTTTATTTAACTCATCCCTGATAATAACTTCATGCTGACTGGAGGAGGCAGGTGCCTGATTTCCTAAGTTAGCACCATTCACTTTGGTTTATTGGGGATTAACATCTTCTCCATCTACTACTGCCCCTATAGACCTTCCAGAGGTAGTTCTTCTTTTTCTAGGAGCCATTGATTCCAAACAGTGGATTCTTCAAGCAAAGATAAGGATCTAACTTTTGGACCTATGAGATCCAAAGTAGATAGCTAGATTTGGATCATGAGTTGGAATTCTCAGTAATAGCACCAAAATTTTGACCCAAAAAATGGACCAACACCCTGGTTTGGATTTGAAAGCACCAGCCCTGTCCTGACAGAGCAATATCACAGATCACAGATGTAAAGAAAGAACATTAAAAGAAAGAAGACGGAGAATATTTATAGTGGTTTAGCTATTAATGAAGCCTACGTCCACTTTATAACTTTACTATAGACTGATTGATGTTACAAGAGTTGTCTGATTACAAGGTTTTGATTGTTTTCTAGCTAGATTGAATCTCCAGATTTGGAATCCATTGGAGAATCACAGTGTATCCCTTTGGAGATAGTTGTGTGGAGGTAGAGAGTGAAGAATAATTCCAGCAGAGCTTCAGCAACCAGTCCGGGGAAGATCCTCTTTATGTTGCAGGTGACATGCTATTTATAGAGGTTGGAGAGTTTCTGGGCCAGGCTTGTCATCATCCGCTATTAGGTAGGTTACAGGCGACCTGGAGAGGTTTTGGCTCGCAAAACGAGCCAAGACCATGGGTCGCTAGCGACCTATAGACTTGGTTTGTTTTGCATATCAAATCGTGCCTCTTCTTAATAGTGTTCCATATCTTGTTTGTTTGATGTTTTGAGCAGAGGCATGAATCGTCGTTGAGCTATGCACTTAGGATTTTTCTGGAGTCTGGACCCGGAGATCTTCCTACAGCCTTTTATCGTTGCTCTTACGTTTTGATGGCAATTCACTAGCTACTTACGTTTAGCTATTGACTAGATTATAGGAATTCTGATCCCTCGGCTCCGTTGATCTCAGTCGCTGTCTTAGTTGAATCGCTTAGCCCTTGTTGATCCTTTGTTTTGGTTTTTCTGGTTAAGTCCTGATCCATCCTGTTCTTGCAAGACTGCCCTGTTTTTATTGGTTTCTGCTGGGTTAAAAACCCGGATAATACATGTTATATATTAAATAGAATTTTAATAAGACCTTTGACTAAGAAAACACTATACGGATTATTTTATAATAAAAAACCTAAGGTATCATATTTTAAAGTTTTCGATAGTAAACGCTTTATATTGAATACTAAAGAAATTTAGGTAAATTTGTTGCTAAAGCAGATAATGGTATTTTTATTGGATATTCAAACATAAGTAAAGCTTATAGAGTTTCCAGTGCTAGAACTAACACTATTGAAGAGACATTACATGTTTCATTCGATGAAAATTTTAAAATCGATAATAACAATTGTGATGAAGAAGAAAATGACAATATTGAAGTCACAAATAACGAAAACAATAATGATAATAATAATACTGAAACTATATTCAAATAAGAGAGCCAAAATATTAAAAGATCATCCTATAGAAAATATCCTAGGAAATATAGAATTAGTAGTAATAACAAGAAATCAGTTAAATAAAATGAGTAACGTAGCATTCATCTCAACTAATGAACCTAAGAATCCAAAAGAAGCATTACTAGATGATTCATGGATTCTTGTTATGCAAGAAGAACCGAATCAATTCACTAGAAATGATGTTTGAGAACTTGTTCCTAGACCAGAAAATAAATCTATAATTGGAAGAAAATAAGTATATAGAAATAAATTAAATGAATAATGAGAGGTTGTTAAAAATAAAGCCTGCTTAGTAGCTCAAGGATACAATCAAGAAGAATGCATAGATTTTGATGAAACTTTTGCATTCGTAGCCAGATTCGACGCAATAAGAATCTTACCTGCCTTTGCAATTCATAATAATTTTAAATTATTTCAAATGGATGTTAAAAGTGCTTTTCTGAATGGTTTAATTAAAGAAGATGTTTATGTAGAACAACCCCCTCTATTTGAAGATGAAAATTTTTCAAATCATGTTTATAAATTAAAGAAAGCTCTACATGGTTTAAAACAAGCTCCTAGAGCATGGTATGACAGACTTAAATCATATTTATTACAATCTAATTTTGAAATTGGGAAAGTAGATGGTACACTATTTATTAAAAGAAATAATAATGGTATTCAACTAATACAAATATATGTAGATGATATTATTTTTGGATCAACAAATGAACAGCTAAACAAATAATTTTCTGATATCATGACAAAGGAATTTAAGATGAGTCATATAGGAGAACTAACATTCTTTTTAGGATTACAAATAAGACAACTAAATAATGGAATCTTTATAAGGCAAGGAAAATATGCCAAAGAATTAGTTAATAAATTCAGTATGTCTAATATCAAAGGTAAACCAACTCCTATGGCAACCAATGAAAAATTAAATAAAGAAGATAACTCAAAGGATGTAGATCAAAAACTTTATAGAGGTATGATAGTATCTTTACTCTATATCACCGCCAGTTGACCTGATACAATGCATAATGTTTGTCTTTGTGTAAGATATCAATCTCAACCTATGGAAACTCATCTTAAATCCGTAAAACGAATATTAAGATGTGTAAATAATACACTAGACTATTGATTTTCTACCTAAAAAAAGATTCTTCCGATTTAATTTCATATATTTATGCTAATTATGTTGGCTGCAAATCAGATCGAAAAAGTACAAGTGAAACTTGTCACTTTTTAGAAGACTTTCTAGTTTTCTGGTTTAGCAAAAAGCAAATTCTATATCTATATCCACAACAGAAGTAGAATATATTTTATCAGCATTAGCCTGTTTACAGGTTATTTATATGCAACAAACATTAAAAGATTTTGGTTTAAATTTTACTAAATCACAATATACTACGACAATACTAGTGCAACTAATTTATCTAAAAATCCAATTTGTCATGGAAAAACAAAACATATAGATATACGACATCACTTTCTAAGAGACAACATAAATAAAGGAATAATCTCACTTGAATTTATAAATACTAAAAATCAAATGGCGGATATATTAAAAAAACCATTAACTCAAACATCATTTATTAAGCTAAGAAGAGAGTTAGGAGTATGTTCTTTCTCAGTAATATAAAACTAATAACATACAAATTAAAAATTAAAAAAAGAGAAACAAAACTACAAAATTACACTAGATATGTTGACATATCTGTACACCATATGTCGACATATATAGTTATTTTCAAAAATCAGATTTCCCTCCTTAAGTCAAAATTTAAAATAGCTGTATATAACCACTATATTTCAAAAATAAACCTATTTCACTGTCTTCTTCTTTCTAGAAATCATCAATAAAAATAAATTAATGGATCCTACTAATTCCAAACATCCAAGACATAAATATGCTTCATTTTCCTTCGATTCTCCCACATCAGGCCCTCTCAAACCTCTACAATAGCCAAACTAACTAAGATTTAGAGTGACTCGAAGCATACTCTTAATATGCTTTCTGAAATGGAAGCAGTTCAAATGAGAATGATGAAGGAACATGAGAAACAAGGGCGTATACTCAAGAATTTGCAAAAATATCTATTGGATAACCCCACAAATCCAATAGTAATTGAGGATGATGAATGCGGTCATTCATTATCCCGTGAATATCAATGAAGAGGGAGAGGGAGAAGAGGGAGAAGAGGAGGAGGAAGTAGAGGAAGAAGAGGAAGTCGATGACGATGATGTCAAATGTGTTGGAGAGGCATGCTTTAATAAGTATGGAAATTTCGTTGAATAAAAAGGGAATTTCTGTCTCCATTACCCTTTCTGTCCTATTCGTAAATCCCCAATTATTAGGAAATCACGTTATTTTAGATTGGCTAGTTTAGGATTTATATATCTAGGGTTGTTTGATTTGTTTAAATTATTTGGATTGTTTGAAATGTATGATTGATTGAATTGGTTTGGATTGATATTGGCTTGGATTAGTGTGTAAAGACTTATATTAAGATTAGAATTGATTTGATTTAACTTTAATTTGGTTTGACATTAGTTTGATTTGAATATATGTTTGTATTGACTTGGATTAGTTTGAATATTTGCATGTATTGGATTGAATTGATTAATAAATTTGGTTTTTCTTATTTATCAACATATCGCTCTTATATATCACTTTATATATCATGTTGTACTTCAGTTGGAGAGTTTTGGTTGTATTTTTATTAACGACAAAGGGGGAGAAATATATAAAATCCAGGCATAGATTAAGGGGGAGTTTTGTAACTCAATGGGAGTTAAATAATATTTTATATACATGGTTGTCATCATCAAAAATGGGAAGATCATTAGTACCTTAGGTATTGGTTTTGATGAAAACAACCATATGAGATCATATGAAATATAGTTACTAATGTTTTATCAAGTTATACATAGTATATAGTGCATGATATTAGACAAGTGTTGATTATGAAGACTGTACAGTATCAAGAGTAGACTCAATAAGCTGATAAAGAGCATGATATAGAGAATCGTGAGTTAGAGATTAAAGACTCATGAGTTTGAAGATTCAAGATATGAAGATAAGTTATAGAGTCATATATTATTTTGTTAAAGCCCTGGTAGTGCTTTTTGATTGCTCTTTATTTTTTTTCAAAAAGGTTTTTAATATCTATTCTCCAATTTTAATGATTTTCAAATAGCCTGGTTTTCAAGAAAAATGATTTTTAAGAATCCCTGTTTTCAAAATGATTTTTCAAACATCTTTTCAAAAAAGCTTTCAACTGATTCCTAAACTTTTAATAATTTATTTAGAAGGTTATTATATTAAGTTTTTAAGTAATTATATTTTAATATATACTTTTAATTTATTTAATTATAGTTGGATATAGTTTTTGGTTTTGTAAATGTTTATGATATTTAAAAGTACATTTTGACATTTATTAATACTTCGATATATATAAATATATATTCACTTATACTTTATATATTATTTTATTTTTGAAAAGAAATTTATATTTAAATACTTTATATATTAAAATATTTCAAAATAATTTTATAAAGTTTTCTTAGGTTTTATTATGATGTGTATAAACTATGCTTAAATGCTTTTACAAAGTATCAGAATATTTTACAAAGCTTAATATTTTCAAAATAATTTTTATACAGTTATTTTTCAAAATATAAGAGGATATATCGACATATCCTCCTTATGTATGTCGATAAATAGGCCGAAATTTTCGAAATTCAAATTTTGAATGAATGTGTCTTTTCCTCGTATCTCTTCACGAATGGACATGACTGTTGTTTCTTTATAAATAGGGGTTCGCTTAACGAATTTAAAACACCTACTTTCTTATATTTTCTCTCCTCTTTCATTTACTTGATTTCTAAAAGAAATTATCCTCAAGATCTTCTCATATTCAATCAGAATCAAATTCAATCAGAATCAAATTCAAACTCTATTAATTTGATTCTCTATTGAATACTCACTGATCTCTCTTACTCAAATCATGATCAAAGTGCTATTCAAGAGGCTATATGGTTATTTGTATTTAAGATCAAGAAATTGATTTTGTAGACTCTGTCAAATCATACTCAAATACTCTTGGGTGTGCTTGGTGTCCCTAAAATCCAAGTGGGTGTGCTTGTGTTCCGTTTGAATCAAGTGGGTGTGCTTGATGTCCCGTTTGGATCCAAGTAGGTGTGTTGGTGTCCCATCCAAATCTAATGAGTGTACCTAGAGCTCGGAAAATCTGGAGGGTATGTTTTGTAGCCTTGAAATTGAGATTGTATGAACTTTAATATTTTAAAAGAAATTTATATAAGAAATTGTATGGGACTGGATGTAGGGTAACTTTGAACCAGTATAAAAATCCTTGTGTGATCTCTCCGAACTTTGTACCTTTTTTATTTTTATTCCATTTATATCTATCTATGCTTGCATCTGTGATTTTCAATTTGCATTGTTTAAACTATAATATTAAAATAATTCAAAAAGATTCATAAAAGTTAGTAAATAATATTCACCCCCTCCCCCTTCTAGTGTTAAATTAGCCTTAAGATCCTTACTTCCACAAACTAACAATCCTACCTCAAGTTTACTAAGGTTTACATTCGAAACTTAAGCTGGAAAACCTAACACCTTAATACAATCAAGAGGGGTTTCTTATCAATCCAAAAATCATATGAAATCTTAGACATAAATTAAAATGGCATGAAATTCAACATATAAGTAACGGTTTCAAGTGCATGTCGCCAAAAAGAAAGAGGCAACTTAGTATCACTCGTCATCAATCGAACCATGTCTAATAGATTTCGATTCCTCCTTTCCAAAACATACCTTTTTGTTGAGGGGTATAGGAGGGGGGCCTTGAGGAAGAATCTCATTCTCTTTTCGATACTCTTAAGGCTTTATCTTATGTACTCACCGCCTCAATCGGATCAAAGTATTTATATTTTCTTACAGGTCTAGTTTTAACTTTGTTCTTATATGTAATGAATTTATCATAGACCTCTGATTTTTGTTTCATAAGATACATATCCATATTTAATTAAATCAAAAGTAAAAGTGACGAAGTAAGATATTCTTCCTTAAGTAACTGTAGACATAGGACCACATACATAAGTATGTGCTAGTGTGAAGCGTTCAATAACTCCTTATTTGCTCCCACTGAATGAACTTTTGGCTATTTTACTTTAGGACATGATGTATAGGTATCAAATTATTCTAAATCAAATGATGGCAAAATCCTTGGTATTTTAACTTATTCTCGTTTCTTACTTATATGTCCTGTCTACAATGCCAAAGGCAGCTGCCATTTATTTTAGACGCGTTATTATTTTTAACTACAAATAATTGATTATAATTAAGTATACAAATGTTGTCTTTCTGTAACGACCCATGAAATTTAATTGGTTTCAATAACGTATTTAACTAAATTTTTGGTAAAATTTTAAATAATTGAATTTTGAAATAAAAATTTAATATTTGGATTACGTATAATTAAATATAGCAAATGGTAAATTTTCAATTTATAATATTGAAGTTTATTTTATTGTATAATTTTATTCAAACTCAAATCAGTTAATAATTGTCGGTAATAAAATGTTTTCCAAACTTGAATATTTTTATACAGTAAATTTCTAAATCTTCTTCTGAGTGAGAGGTCATCTTTCGGTTTTCCAAATTTGGATTTCTATTGCTCCGTTTATCTTAATTCTGGAAAAATAGCAGCATTTTCGGTACCGATTATCGACTTTTGATCGGATGATCGTGCCACTGGTATCTGTATATCGTTTTGATCGTCTCGTCGTGCTGATCTCTACGGTATATTTATTTCCGTATTTTGAAGTCCGATACACAACGGAAACGTTGATAACGATCCGTTGTAACGGTACCACTTTTAACTTTTCGCTTTCCTTCGGTTCCAAACTTTGAAGCGTGCTGTACAAACATCATAATTAATTGCTTTAAATTCTAGTTGTATCATAGGGTGACCATTGATGTTGCATTCTTTTGGTTCGTTCAAAACTTTTGACGTTTCATTTGGTCACACGTTACACACAAATTTTTTTTTTACATTCTTCTGACTGTTCTTCTCCTCTACCTATTTGCATACACTTCTTCTCTTAGTTCCTGAAGCCATCCCCTCCTCTCTTTCATTTGCCTACCAACGTTTCTTCCTGTAGCCTAAATCTTCCCACTTTCCATCTCCATTTTCCATAACCAAGCACAGCCTCACATCCACCTCCAACCCACTACCGTGTCCACCACCCCAGACCCGCCTTCTTCCCTCTCCGCCGTGCCCGCCTCACAACAGCAACCGCTCCTCCCTCTCACCTCCGCCTCTTCCTCGCGTGACCAACACCTGCACCATATCCACCTCTAGCCGCGACCACTGCCTCCACCTGAAGCCGAACAGCGTGTCACCCCACACAACCATGACCACTCCCCTTTAGCTGAACCGTCCTTCAACCTTGCCAGCTTGAGCACAGGCTTCGGCAACCACCACGCGAGCTCTCCACCTCCTTCGCGAACCCCAACGAAGCCTGTCATCATCTAAGCCTATCGCCTATGTCGGTGCAACATCTCCATCAACAACTTGTTCGTTTGCAATTTGTAAGTAAAATATATCTATAGCAGCTACTTTTATAATTATCTATATATGGGTTTTAATAATAATTTACGTATATATTGTTCATCTATGATTTGCTGGGTTAGCATACATCTATGTATATTTTTTTACGTTTGTTTATTTTTGTATATATATGTCACAGTTTTATTTGTTTAAGATTTACTTTGTTATTTTATTAGATTCTGTAATAAATTTTGTAGGTATGTTGTACCTATTGTTTATAAATATATACACCGTGGATATGCATTGCATAAAATTTTAATTGCTGCGAGCTTATCATTTTTATATTATATTATATAAGCATATTTGTTTGCAATTTTTATATGTTTTTAGTCTGTTTAATTGTATAAGTATATAGGTATATACATGGTGTATATATGATATTTTGAAAGTATTGTATTTGTTTTAGTAAGTATTGATTTTTCCTTTATGTTATACATATACATGCGTGGGTTTATGGCTGAAGCCATACTGTTTTACACGTGTGTGTATATATATAGATATTTTGCATATTGATATATAGATATTTTGCATATTGATATACAAAGACTTATATACATATATATTTGTTTATAAGGTTACAGACCAGTCATATATATTTTATATATTTATATTGTTGGGTTTATATATTTTATATTTCGAAAGATTTTTTATTTTTTATTTTTTTAATTTTGCTGGTATCTCTCACTGGTTAGGTTTATATATGATTTCCCATGAGTTGTGTTCCCAGATCCTATATTTCTAATTACTATGTATATATGTTATCTGACCATTAAATATATATACCGTATTATATTATATAAGTCAAATATACATGTTTTCAGTAATGATTTGGCATTATACTTTTCTCTTTTAGAGTTAAGTTCATACATATATATATATATATATATATGATTTTTGAAATATATATCAGTTATGTAAGCATATGGATAGGATACATATAATATAATATGTTATGCAGTTGCGCATGGATAAGGTTTACATGAATAAGCATAGGTTATTATACATATTATATAGTCTTGTTCCTTAGTTTTAAGTATTGTCTTTGAAATTATAAAATATTTTGATTTTGAGTCATGCGTGTTTAAAATTCAATATTGTTTTTTTTTGTGTTTTAAGGATTGTGATTTTAGTTATATATATGTATATGTATATATATTATTTTTATATTTGTCCTAATTCAAGTGTTGATTTTATACAATAATGATAATAATAGTGTATATGTTTTCCGGTTACATCAAGCAGTTTCTGATTTATTTCCATCGATTTCTTATGTATCAGCTCTATCCGTCGAATTCGTGCCAATCTTGCCCTGATTTGGAACTCGTGCTTAAATTCGTAGTTTGTTTTGTTGTCAATCTCCCCTAGCCTCGAAAGGTGAGTAATCACTCACGATTTAACGTTCTTATATTTATTAAATTTGATTTCAATTGAAACGACAATTGAAATATGCTGTTGTAGTTATTTAAATTGTTATATATGCTATTATCTATAACTGTTCACCTGTGGGATATGATACCATATCCTGTTGTTTATATTATATTGTTATTTATGATATATGCTGTTACATCATATTATCTGTTATCCTGTTGTTTATATTATATTGGGAAATGATTTCGTTCCTGCTCGTTCCTCTTTGCTCGCAATTAGGGTTTTGGGAAAAATTGAAGCTGCCATCTTCAATTGCTCGATCGAACCACTGCTTCTCCAATTTGGATCGAGTTTGTCTACAGTGGTATGCGAATTATTCCTTTTCCTTTACTGGTTGATATGTTGAACTCGATTCTGATTCGAGTCGAAAGATTATTCCTTTTTCGCTTGTACTCGAATGCATAATTTTGCCGATAATGTTCGTTTATTTGGAAGATATGGCTTGCAATGATATATAATGAAATCATTTCGTCTGGAATTATCATTTTCTCTGATGCACTGTTTGATCAAATAAATATGTTGATGTTACTGTATGCTATAATTTGACTTCACGTTGGGTTTGGTTTAAATGCCCCGGATCTGACTTGTTTTATTTTTTGTTGTTACGAAAAATTATATTGCTTCCGGATGCTGTTTGGATTTGAACAGGAATCAATAATAACAATATCGATTGAATGAAAGTTAAAAAACTTTTAAGTGGAGATACGGTTGTTTTTTAAAAAAAAATTAACTAATTTTGTCAAATAGAAAATGTAAAGTACATATTAAATTATTGGCAAAATTGCAGAAAGTTATACGGCATGAAATGGTATTTGGTTTCGAGTACAGTGCATAATCATATGTCAGTAATCACTGTTTTTTTTCCTTTTTCGAGTACAAAGAAAACGGTGATCGTCATTCGTCACTGTAATAAAAAGATATCGGATACAGCAAAGTTAATAAGTTATTTGAAATACTAAGGATGTTGATACGCATGAGTTTTGCCCACTTAGAGCATTCTCAACGAAGGTCGGTCAGCATTGCCAAGTTGGCAATTATTACCTTTGCACCGAAACATAAGTCGAATGCATATGATCGGGCAGAGAATGACTAACATTTGTATGTCTATTAGCAGCACAATTTGTTTATTTGTGTAAATACGAAACAAAAGTAACTACCAAACTAAAAAAAACTTATAGGATACAATCGCGAGCAAAACAATAGTCGCAGAACCAAAAAATTTAAAAAAAAAATCGGAGACCGCAAAAAATGTAGAGTTAGACAGGCAATGAGGTGTAGCAATTGTTATGTTGAAGGCAGGTTATGGTGATGGAGGTTGATTGATCAGATGGGCAGGGGATGGAGTGCGATGCAATGGGGTATGGTGACAAGCTCGTTGGGTCAGTGCAGGTAGGCAAGTTGGTGGCAGTGATGAGTGATGGTAAGATGAAGGGGCAGACGATGTTAGAAGTGGCAGGGTGGGTTGTATTGATTATAGTGGTGGGTTGTAGAGGAGTTTTAGTGTAACAGTTGATGGGGCAGTGGAGGTGGAGGTAGACAGTTTTGTTTGGGGAGTTGTTGTGGACTGTGGAAGGTGACCGAAAGGAAGAAGTTGCCAAGTATGGATTTGTATATTCAATAAGGATGTATGTGATATGAAGTGTGAGTGGTGAATGTATCTGTGGTATGGAGAGGCTTATGCAGTGGGTTGACATGAAGTTTTGTAGAGCAGTGGTATATGTGCACTGGTGCATGGAAGTTATGTAGGTAGTTTGGTGGTTGTTTGCGCGCTGTTATGTTGCTGATGAATGTAGAACGGTGGGAAGTTAAAAGCAGGGAAGTTTGTATGTTATATGTGCTGTGATGATGGTTGTTGAAGTGAGGAAGTGATGAATTCAAATGCAATGCAGTGGGGTGTTAGGGGATGGTGAATGAAGAAGTGTTAGAGGAATGCAGTGGCAAATAATATGTGTTGTCAGGGCGATGGTTTAATTATGATGCAGTGGCAATCGAGTGCGATGTAAATGGTTTAGCAGGTTGTAGCACTATTATGTGTTGGGGCTGTGGAAGTAAATGTTGATTCTTAAATTTTTATATATAAATGGTAATGATATATATAGATTTAATAATGATATTTAATTTAATTAAGATGGATTTAATACATATATTATGATAAGTATAAAATTTATATTTCAAAATAGATTTTGGTAATAATTTGAATAAGTTAAGGTTGGGAAGATAAATTGAATTTAGTTGAAATTGTATTCATTAAAGAATTTTATTTAATTAAACCAATTTGAAACTTATTGAAATTGAGATTTAAGATATGATTTATAACTTGGGTTTGATTTAAATAATTTAATGAATAATTCTTGTTTAAATAAATTTAAGGAAATATTTAGTAAAAATGAAATTTAAGGCTAGTTAAATGATATTGAATTTATTAAGTGAATATTCCCTGATTAAATAATAATAAAGTTAAATCAAGAACTACATGAAACCGTTAAAATTTAACTTTGAAAATATTGATTATTAAAGCCTTGAAATATATTAAAAATTTAAATGGTCTATTGAGAACTGAATTGAATTGATGAATTGAGCTTTGAATAAATTTGAATTTGGAATTTGAGTTAATTTGAATCGATTTGTGAGACTTGAGGAAATTATAAATAATTTACTTTTAAATTTTTAAACCTATATATACTATTTTGGAAAATAGATATATTTGAAATGAAATGATATTTTGGTTTGAAGTATAAATTAATTTGGAATGACCACGGTGTTATAGTGTATATTTCCACCTTGTAGATAGTTCCGCAGATCCTTAGAGGATGGTTATCCCAAACATCCTTTAAGTTACTTGTATTTCAGTTGATATTTCACTTGAGTTGGATTTATTGATATAAGAATGTTAATCCTGACTCGAGTGTTTTGTGTTTTTCTTTACGCTCGGGTCAGATCGAGTGATACAACATTTGAGACTCACCTTTGGAGTTTGGAGCTTCGTTTGGAGATCCAACTATCACTTCAGCTTTCAGCACTTCCAGTTGATTGGTTCAGAGAAGTCATCTATTGCATTGGAGACTTCACTATATTCGAGAGATCTTGTGTATTGTATTTCTATTCTGATATTTGTACATAGTAGCTTCATGAACTACTATTTATTAATTCCGCTGCATTATATTACTCTGTATCTATGATCTGTGATTATTTATTTACTGTTTATGCTAAGTTTTGCCAAATTTTATTTACAACGCGGTATTTTGAGCAATTCAAGTCCGACATGTGCGGATGCGAATGGTTGAAAATACCGGGTCGTTACACTTTCCAAGTACAGAACCAAACAATTTTACTATCACAATAATATTCATAATATTCTTATCACAAATAAAGCTATATCAATTTTTCGTCAAATGGGAAAAAAAAGTTGTTCCACTACTATATTTGGGTATATAATAACAATTATATGAAATTAAATCATGTCCACTAGGAAGCTTCACATGAATACTACTAAGACGACAACTACAGTAGCTACATTTGCAACTTGGAATTCCATGCTCCATCTTGTTAATACCTTAGATATTGATTTTGATGACAACAACCATATAAATATTACTACTAGCATTTCTCTAAGTTGTGCAACACTTTTAGATATATTATGGAGACATTTTAAAGAGATAAACAAGGACTAAGTGGAAGCATTATATATATATATAAAGATTAAATCAGAGCAAATGAAAGAACAAAACTAATTGAAGATTGAAGAAGAATGGAACACAAATGTTGTAAATGATGAGTAGTTGGTTGAATCTTAATATCATTGTTAAAGACCCCATGACAATCATACTTGAAGATCATCAACCATTAACCTCAATCATCATCAAAAATTTCCATAAATATGAAAAAATTTGAAATCTGAAAAACAACATGTATGTTGATATATCCCTCCTACGATGTTGACATATCCCTCCTATGATGTTGACATATCCACATACATATCGACATATCACTCTTAAGTATGTCGACATATCCACATGTATATCGACATATCCCTCCTATGTATATCGACATATATGCCATTTTTCAATTTTTTTAAATTCAAATAAAGGGATTTTCCCAGCCACCTCTTCACCAAAAGACATGTCTCTTCAACCACTATTTAAAGGCTCTAGAAAATGAATTTTCGCATCAACTTTCTCTTTGTAACGACCCGCAATTTTCGATAATTAAAAATATTAATTTAAATAAGATGTGGGTGTTAATATTGGTAGAAATAAAAATTTGTGATTATTAATAAGAAGAATAACTAGAATGAAATATAAAAATGTTGATTTAAGGTAATTGCTAACTATTTAATGAAATTCCAATTTATTGAAATGATTGTAGAGTTAAAATTGGTTATAAATTGTAAATAAGGAATTAAACCAAATGTTGTATGTAAATGGTAAAGTTTTGCATAATTAATTGAAATTAGTTAAATATAGAATAATTAATCAGTATGTGAATTTATTATTCTTGCTTGCTAACAATAAACATAGAAATGTGTTTGAAATCATAAGTTGTAACAATTGTTTAATTATCATTTCACTATTTAATCTGTCGAAATTTAACTGGAAATCAATTGCAATAAACCTATTTAAATATTGTAGTTACTGTGAATTAAGAGGGTAACTGTAGAATATTGACGTAACAAATGGTAAACCAATGTTAATTATATCCATAGAGTAATAATGGATTGAATAATAAGATGAAAAATCAAATAAATGGATTTATTGGAATTTAAAATAATAATCAATTGAATTTATTTCTATTGAACTTGAACACCGTCATTAGTGCGATATTTAACATTGGTTTTGACATGGAAATTTATCTTTAAAGATTATAAATTACTAGGTAATAAAAAATGATATAATTTGTTAGTTATTAAATTTGAAATTAAAAAGTGATTTAATCAATTTAATAATAATTTATTTAAACAGCGTGAAAATAGCCATTTTGGCCACTGTCTCGGATTTCGACGAAAACAATTTCATCGAATCCGTAATAGTGAATTATTGTAGGATTTCAAGTTTAGTAGCGATCGGACTTGTCGTTTGATCGTGCGGTCTCAAAACGCGTAGAAATCAATTTGAAATAAGCTGATTTTAAGCTAACTTCTTCATACAATGGAATTATGACTTGAAACCTGTTCCATTGGATTTAAAAATATTGAAAATGTCTATTTAGATATATGGGATGACCCATTTTCGTTTCGGAGGTAGAACAGGCTTTTCGGGTTGTTAGTGTCAATTCAAATCTATTCGTTTGTGTTTATTTGCTTATCGGGCCTTGTAGATAAAAATTGTCCTGTTCTAACCCTAGCAGTCTTTCTATTTTCTTATTCCTGTACGTACAGAAATTTCTGTCGCTCCTCCTTTCTCAATGGCTGAAAACCTAAATTCCCAAATACAAATCCAATTTCAAATCAATTTCAAAAATTCAAACTCCTCCAAACCCTATCATATTATATACTAATTCGAAGCTCTCGACGAGCGCAACCCAAATCTGTGATTCGTTTTCCGATTTGGATCATGGTTTGACCGGAAATTAACCATTTATCCACGGCCGTTCATGTGTGGTGGTTGAGATTGGACGGTGGATCTGCGATGAGGGTTCGATCGGAGGGTTCCGGCGTGTAGGGGTTGTCGAGAGAAGTCGATCCATGGTTTCACCTTGGGTCCTAGGTGGTCGGAGTTACCTCGATCGTAGCGTTTAGGGTGGCGGCGGCGCACTTCACCGGAGCCGCCATGGAGCCGCGCGAGTAGGCCGGAGGGGCACCTCGGCTGGAGGTTGAAGGCGGCGCGGTTGGATCGTCGGTCAGTCGAGGCTAGGGGCTGCAATTGTTGGTCAACGATGTGAAATCGTGGCGGCCTGACTTGTGTTCGTGTTTCACTAGGGCTTCATACTCGTGAAAGGTGATGATGTGTCTTTGTTTCATTCGTTGTTTTATATTTTTTTAAATTCAATTTAATTTATATGTTCTAATACCCATAACTTTTGTATACGAACTCGGATTTGGGTGCAGTTATTGGGATCGTATCGAAATTTCGGACGTTATGGAACTAGTTTGGACGAATTCTAAGACTGTTCAAATTTTGACCTTATTTTGGATTTGAAATCGATTTGAAACCAAAGGTGAGTGTTTTGACCCACTCACAACTTCTAGACTATCTTATGTTAGTTAAATTAAATTTATGATGTGATTAAAAATTTATTGATTGATGTTTGGTATGTTTAAATTGTCATTATAGTTAAATTTGACTTTTATTGCATTTAATCATCGTTTAATTTAATATGAAATTTAACTGTCAATTTAATACCTGTTATGATAATCAGTTATCTATTGATGCTTATTGATTGATTCAGATGATGATTGTGATGGATGTCTGATTGTTAATATTTGATGATTGGATGTTATATATTTTTATTGTTATAACAGTGCAAGTTTCCTATGGGTTGAAATGATACATACTCGAACTGTAACGACCCTGAATTTTGAACAAATTAAATTGAGAATATTTAATTAATTTTAAATATTTGAACGATGATTTAATTTGAATCCCGAATATAACTTTGAATTTGGCGATTAAACTTTAAAATTTAATCTATTGAATGTTGAATAAAAAATTTGAATCTTCAATTTTAAGCTGAAGAAAAATATTTCGAAAGCTTTTAAAATTCATATTGATAATACTGAAGATAATAGAAGCTTCAGAATCGAATTTGAAATTGAATTGTTCAGTTTGAAATTTATATCGTTCAGTCGATATTTAAAAGTAGCGTTCCGGGGCACAGTCTCGGAATTCAACGAAACGAGTTCCATTGGATCCGTAATATTGTATTATTACTGGATTTCAAATTTCGTATTTATCGGAACTATCATGTGATCGTACGAGATTAAAACGCTTAGAAAATAAATATCGTTTTAATGTAAAAATCTTGTATCATTTCACCGGTCAAATTCCTTTCAACTCAGCCACCCTACTGCCTACTTTGTCTCCTGCTTTTTCCAAGCACGTACGCATCTTGTCCCCTTTATTTCGTTTACAGCAGAACACTTCATCATTTCGTTGAAAAGAAATTAAATGGCCGAGCTCCTCAATCTCGTTCAAAAGACAAACAAACAAAGTAAATATAATGGCCGTAGCCTCAGAAAGAAAATCGCGACCTCCCTTTTCAAACGAAATCAAATCTAGACCTCGTTCACAATACTCGTTCGATTTACAAACTCGAAACCGCGTAGAGGCGACGTGACCTCGGGGTCAGTCGAGCAAGTCGATGGGGCTTCTCGAAGGCGCACGTGGAGTTGGGGGTTGGAACCAGTGCGAGCGAAGAGGGTTTCGCGAGCGACGACATTGAGGAAGAGGCGAGCGCGTTGCCAGTGGATTCGCGTACGCGAGCTAGGGTTTCGCTCTGATGTGGGATCGATTGGGGGAGGGGTCGACTACGAAGTCGTGAGTGGTTTTGGCCGCGTGGGGAAGTCACGCGTTTCAAGGTGCTGGTGGTTCGAGTGAATGGTGCGCGCGTGTGCGATGGCACCTAGGGCTCGATGTTAGTGGAGATTGGAGGCGAACTTCGGGTGGAAGGGACTACGCTCGAGTCGAGGCAGTGATTTTGGTTTTGGTAGATGGCGTGGACGATGTCAGAGGCGGCAGGTTCAACTGGAGTCGAGGCATATGGATGCGATGGTTTAAGCGAAGATCATCGGCATCATCTTGGGACTGGCCGCGATGCTCGCGAGTTAGAGGGAGGAAGCTCGTTAGTTCTAGTTTATGAGGTATATTCAGATTTTCCAATTTAATTTAAATTTCAAGATGAAACCCTATACTGTCTTTATCATATTTAACTGAAAAATATATAAGGTTTATGAGAGCAGAAATCTCAAACGTTTTGAGTTGGAAAAATATATATGATAATAGGTTTGGTGGATAAATTGTTAAACTTACTTATTTAATTATAAATCTATACCAGTGAATTTTTATAAGTGAAAGGATTTCAAGGAAAATTTATATTTAAAATTGAATAGTTAGCAAGTTATAACTTTGGAATAGAAATTAATTATTCGAGTTAAAGAAATGGATTGGATTAAATGGTTCATTTAATTATTGTCATTATATAAAAATATTTATTAAAAGAAACTTAGTTTTAAATTTCATTTTAGTTAAATAAATTGTTAAAAGAAATTTGTTTGAAATTTAAAGGTATTTGTTTACAATAAAAACAAATCACGGGTTAATTGAATTATCAAATGGAATTTAAATTCTTCAAATTATTCGATTGGTTTGAATATTAATAAATTTATATAAATTGTTATACAAGGTATAAATCAAGGAAAACAAGCCGGAAAAGAAAATGGATGGCAAATAAAAAGCTAAGGTGAGATCTTCTCACTCAAATTGAAAAGTGGAATTTTCAGTTATTATTTGATTGCTATATTGGATGTGATATTAGATATAGTAGGATATATCTATATATATAGCAATATATACATATTGGCATATGTATATATTGGATTGATGATTTCCCGCCTCGTATAGCGGATGAGACCCTATTGCGCCGTTAGTAAGCGGATTTTTATAAAACCCATATACCGCGATAATTCCGTACTGGAGCGGAATTGGTATTGTGCTAACGTCTTTGGATGCAGGGAAACAGGTTGGAGGGATCCAACTGGACCCCTCACATTGATTGAATTCATTTCTATTGTGATATGAATCTGTGAATGATTATAGTGATGCTATTAATCATATTGATATCTGGAAATTGTTTGAAAGCTAAAATTTAGCTGAATGGATGTTTGACATCATTGGATTCCAAAGATAAACGAAATTGAATTTTTTAAATTCAAGTAGAAAATTTCTAAATGAATTAATTTTAGAAATTGAATAAATTTTGAAGAAAGGAATTTTTAAAGTATAAAAAGTTAATTTTTATAATCTTATCGAATTAATTCCAGAATCAAGTGAAAATGTTAAATAAATGGATTTCGTAAAATAGTGATTAAAATTGAAGAATTTAATTTAAATTTGGATTTTTAAATAGATTGAAAGAAACGATTGAAATTTATTTCCTTAAAAAGGAATTTATTAAAAGAAGATAAGCTGGAAATCCAACTAGAAATTTAATTGGTAAATTGAAATAAATTGGGAAATCAATGTAAAATGATTTCAATTTGAAGAATCCATTTTAAAACAGAATATTGAATAATTTGAGAAAAAATGAGGAATTTACTTAGTAGTGATAAATAAATTTTTAAATCAATATCGAAATTGATTTGGGATTGAAGTTTTTATAAATAGAATTGAAATTTATAAAAGTTGTTTATAAATCCGAAATCACTTATTTTGATAAGTAAAATTGTAGAAGTTGACAAAAAAAAAGATTTATAAGTCGAGGTTGTTATTAAAATAGAATAGAATTTTTAACCGTGTTTATAAATTCGAAATCGATTGAATTTGATAAAATAAATATAGAAGATTATTAAAGGAGATATATTCGCGATTTTGGATAGCGAATTATTATTGAAATAAAACGTGTAGAAAATAGTGAAATGTAATTAGTGAAGTATATTCACGATTTTGGACAGTGAATATATGGTTAAGTAAAATGGATATGGTTTTGGGAAAGTGATATTTGAAATGAAGTTAATTGTTTTAAAAGATGTTTTAAAACGTGTGAACTATCGAAATCATAGATTTCAACATTTATTGTTGAAATAGACGTTTTCGAGAAATATAAGGAAATGGTGGACTATAACACTGTTGTTATAGTAAATGATTTCCGAAAGGAAATGTTTTAATGTAGTATTGGGATTTATATATCTATCTAAATCCGAATCCCTATACTAGTGATTTTGAGTCGTCGTAACGATGTTTTACGTAACATTCGTTTTGACTCAAATAGATGTTGTTAAAATAAATGATTTCCTTAAAGAATGAAATATATACTTAATATTGATTTAAGTATATCGAATATTTTTCAAGTGTTGAAAATAAATAGATTTGGGAAACACTTATTTTTAAAATAAGTATGGAATTGCTTTTCCAATATGAAATGAAACGTTTTGAGAATTTATCTTCTTTAAGATAAATTGAAATTGAATATTGGAATCGATTTGGAAATCGAATATCAGTAGATACTCGAAGATATAAATTCACTATGGAATTTATAAAGGAAAGGGAAACTGTTTAGAAAAATAAATATTGATTTATTTTGAAGTGTGGAAATTTTAATATCTAGTAAAGATATTTTTGAAGATGAAATAATTTGGGAAAATTATTTGGAATCTGATGATGTTGCGCATTTTTATTGATAGTTAAATAACCGACTATCAATAATTACCCTGAATAGGTATTTGTTGTGAATTGGATGAATTTGAATGCCACACTTATTTTTGAATAAGCGCTCACTATTCGGGTTAGCCGGGAAAGGACCATGGGGTCGTATAACCCATTCCGAATATGTGATACGTCGTTATGAATTGCATTCGAAGACTGGTGTTGAAGACCGGATATTTTTTGAAAACGGAAGGATTACCGTCGAGTTACTCTACATCGGCTGATCTCCGGTTTAGAGGTTTTATCACCCTTAGTGACGAGAAGTCCGGACGTGATTAGAAATTTATCCGGAAAAATGCAAGGGCTTCGTGAGAAGTGCCTTCGGTTCTGTTCGATCCCGGAACAGACTTGTATGGATTGTGTGTCTGACGTTACAATTTGAGATATTGAGCTGATTTCTTTCAAATACATTTCTGTTGGTGGCGGAGAATTTATTCTCTTAGCTTAACACCCTTCTCTGAGACGTACGAGCTCAGAGGTTATGTAGTTGAAATTTATCAGCGATATATCCCAATTTGGTAACGTGGCATACTGAGTGTTGCTGTGAAATGATCAGTGTTTGATCATTTGTGATATGATCATTTGTTTGATCTTATATCTTTGTGATCATAGGTTGATCATTTGTTTGACCCGAAGCAGGGCTTTGTAGAAAGCGTAGCTTTGTGGACGAGACTTCGTCGAGCCTCACACCCCGGAAATGGTCGAAACAGGAAGGATGCGGCAAGGTTCTAGGGAGTAGCGCCCCTTACTGTATGTCATTCCTTCTGGATAAAGGTGGTATCATGGTATGGAGCCCAGATACTTAACCTCTGTGGTTACTGCATTATTATTATCTATGTGGTTTGTTGCGAATCGGGGATCCTCGGGAAGATCGGTGACGATCGGGGGATGGCATACGCGTGTCAGTAGTTACCTATTTTTGCAGAGGTAACCCGGCCTTGTGTTGGCAGAGATCCGGTTAGGTTCTCGGGTCGTCTATTCCAGGGACGTACCCATCGTGGAAGAGGAAGTTCCTTAGCCTGACCATTTGTTGGAAATCCAAAGAAACAATACGTGACTTGTACGGTTTTAGTTGTATTACCTGCTATGGAATGTGGCGGTAACCTGCTATTGAACATAGTAGCTATAGTAGGCATAAGTGCGGAATGCCTATGCTGGCTAAGATTAATATTATACTTTCGAAATGTTTTCTACACTATGCACTAATAATAATATCCAAAATGATTTGATTTTGCATAGTAAGCATCTTTGACTATCATAAGAAGAAATCTCCTCCAATTCTGCGTTTGCATTGTGTGTGTGGTGGGAGGTCTTATGGTAGTTTCATTTTCCAAAAAGCATTTCGAATTGACATTAAAGTTTTCCTGTTGTTTATTTTAAAGAATAACTGTTTTACGATCTCACACCAGTCACCATGACTGACTCGGAGTTTATTGTTCCCTTCTAAACTCTGGGTGCTCACCAATTTCCACACGGGCAGCCTAGAGTTATATTATCAGGATATTCTGGATATTCTGGAGCTTTGGAGATAAGCTGGATGGCGAGACGTAGTACTTGTATCTGATATATTTATTCCGCTGTGTATTCTGTATGAGGACAAGTTATATAACTGTCCATTGTTGTATATTGACTCTGATGATTGATGTATGTATAAACTGATATAGCTCTTTGTTTTAAAAGACTAGTGTTTATTTATTATATATTGTTCCGCTGCGATGTGTAAGATTCTGATATTGTTTCTGCTTCTGATGTTGTTCTGTTGTTCTTTCTTCCTTCTTCTTCTATCTTCTTCTTCTTCTACCTTTTTCTTCTTTTTAAAACCCTCACTATTGGAGTTTCCGACACTCGATTTCTCGGCAGTCGATAAAGGGAGTATCGATGTCGAATTTTCGAAAGTCGAAATTCCCGTATGTGACAGCGTGGTATCAGAGCATATGGTTAAGCGACAACCCTGCTCTGTTGGGTGATACTCATTAGAGATAGAGTCAGTGGTACTCTAGAATGAGTTTGAGTGTAATAATAGATATGAGCGCGTATTTGTTAGTTAATATAAAATTGTTTTGTATTATGATGATTGGTTTATTGAGTGGTATATGAACCTTCGTCGGCACAGTCTTGCAAACCTGTATCGAAGGGGTTTCTAAACACTTGAATAGAACAATTCGGCACAGTATTGTTTTGAATAGGGTAAATGAAATAATTTTGCCCAAAACTATTTTTGGTATGATAAAGAAATGATTTTTTTATGAATTACTATAGTATATGGATGCATGTTTGTTAAGAAAGTGATAATATGGAAATGTTATCATTATTATTGAAATTGAATAAGAAATTGAAATGGTAAGTCCAAAGTTAAGAAATAAATTCACATACAAATGAAATTAAAGAATATAAATTATAAATGTGATTTATAAATGAAACGGAATTCCAGAGAAGTTTTGGAAATGTTTTGAAAAGAATTTGAAAATTTTGGAGATTTGGAAAGTTTAAATTCCTTTTTGATTTGAAAATGAATTTCAAAGGTTTTGAAAATTGTTTTAGAGAGATGAAAGCTCTAAACTCTTTTAGGTCGCTGGAAAATAATCCTGATGATGGTGGCCACATCATTAGAATTCATTTTCGGGTTTCCAAAAGAGGAATTGCTGCCAAATTGTTTTAAATGAAAGTTGTTTGGAAAATTGAGTTTTGTTTTGAAAATTCAAAAGATAAATTTGAATTGTTTTCAAAATGGTTTTGAAAGGTTGAAAAGACTCTGGAATACTTTATAAGAATATTTATGGAATATGATTGAATTGATAACTTATAAAATATTGAGATCTGTTTGGAATGAAATTAGTAAGTGAATGTATAAATGATTTGATAAATCAAAATGTAAGTAAGTCGAAGACTTATAAAATATTTGAGAACCCGATAGAAATGAGATTCAATTTAAAATGAAAGTTGAGATTTATTTTGAATTTGTAAGTGAATAGAACTAGAATTGAATTTGATTTATGATGTATTAAACTGAAAGTTAGTAAGTAAAGCTAATTGATTATTGACCAAATGAATAAGGTTTGAACGAATTAAATTCGATGATTATAAATGAAGATAAATTGAATTCCAATAGAATTAAAATTGTGAATTGAATTCAAATGAATGTGAACTGTAAAATTGAATGAAAATGGTTATGTAACTCCAATAGTGAATTAGAGATAGTATAAGAAGCAATTTATATTGAAATTTTTGTAATAGAATTTACAAAATAGTTTGGATATATGTAACTAGATATTATGGCTAGTAGGATATACAGGTGTTATAAATTGGATTTGATCTTCAAAAGATAAATTTGAATTGCTCGAAAAAGGTATGTATTTGAATTTCAAATATGAGATTTGCTGATTTCTTCTCTAGCCGCTTGGCTTTTTCTTTTTCTTTTTGAAATCTGAGAGTCCGTAGGGACGTTTTGTAGTCGTACCGTATTAGCCGCGCAAAGGAGACGCTGGCGAAATTTTTCGGAAATTTAGGGCGTTAGAAAAATTTTGAGAAAATTTTGAAGTTAAAATTTGAATTTAAACTCGAATTTGAATTTAGAAGTTAAACAATGTTGTTTGAAACTTAAAATTGAAGTTGGAAATTTAGTTGAGATAATAACGAATCTTTAGTAGAAAGATTTGTTTCGATAATTTGATAAAACGATTGGATTGTGAGAAATAGTAGACGAGTTAAGGACCATTTTTCCTAACTTGTAATTTCGAGGACGAAATTCTTTTAAGGAGGGAAGTCTGTAATGACCCTGAATTTTGAACAAATTAAATTGAGAATATTTAATTAATTTTAAATATTTGAACGATGATTTAATTTGAATCCCGAATATAACTTTGAATTTGGCGATTAAACTTTAAAATTTAATCTATTGAATGTTGAATAAAAAATTTGAATCTTCAATTTTAAGCTGAAGAAAAATATTTCGAAAGCTTTTAAAATTCATATTGATAATACTGAAGAGAATAGAAGCTTCAGAATCGAATTTGAAATTGAATTGTTCAGTTTGAAATTTATATCGTTCAGTCGATATTTAAAAGTAGCGTTCCGGGGCACAGTCTCGGAATTCAACGAAACGAGTTCCATTGGATCCGTAATATTGTATTATTACCGGATTTCAAATTTCGTATTTATCGGAACTATCATGTGATCGTACGAGATTAAAACGCTTAGAAAATAAATATCGTTTTAATGTAAAAATCTTGTATCATTTCACCGGTCAAATTCCTTTCAACTCAGCCACCCTACCGCCTACTTTGTCTCCTGCTTTTTCCAAGCACGTACGCATCTTGTCCCCTTTATTTCGTTTACAGCAGAACACTTCATCATTTCGTTGAAAAGAAATTAAATGGCCGAGCTCCTCAATCTCGTTCAAAAGACAAACAAACAAAGTAAATATAATGGCCGTAGCCTCAGAAAGAAAATCGCGACCTCCCTTTTCAAACGAAATCAAATCTAGACCTCGTTCACAATACTCGTTCGATTTACAAACTCGAAACCGCGTAGAGGCGACGTGACCTCGGGGTCAGTCGAGCAAGTCGATGGGGCTTCTCGAAGGCGCACGTGGAGTTGGGGGTTGGAACCAGTGCGAGCGAAGAGGGTTTCGCGAGCGACGACATTGAGGAAGAGGCGAGCGCGTTGCCAGTGGATTCGCGTACGCGAGCTAGGGTTTCGCTCTGATGTGGGATCGATTGGGGGAGGGGTCGACTACGAAGTCGTGAGTGGTTTTGGCCGCGTGGGGAAGTCACGCGTTTCAAGGTGCTGGTGGTTCGAGTGAATGGTGCGCGTGTGTGCGATGGCACCTAGGGCTCGATGTTAGTGGAGATTGGAGGCGAACTTCGGGTGGAAGGGACTACGCTCGAGTCGAGGCAGTGATTTTGGTTTTGGTAGATGGCGTGGACGATGTCAGAGGCGGCAGGTTCAACTGGAGTCGAGGCATAGGGATGCGATGGTTTAAGCGAAGATCATCGGCATCATCTTGGGACTGGCCGCGATGCTCGCGAGTTAGAGGGAGGAAGCTCGTTAGTTCTAGTTTATGAGGTATATTCAGATTTTCCAATTTAATTTAAATTTCAAGATGAAACCCTATACTGTCTTTATCATATTTAACTGAAAAATATATAAGGTTTATGAGAGCAGAAATCTCAAACGTTTTGAGTTGGAAAAATATATATGATAATAGGTTTGGTGGATAAATTGTTAAACTTACTTATTTAATTATAAATCTATACCAGTGAATTTTTATAAGTGAAAGGATTTCAAGGAAAATTTATATTTAAAATTGAATAGTTAGCAAGTTATAACTTTGGAATAGAAATTAATTATTCGAGTTAAAGAAATGGATTGGATTAAATGGTTCATTTAATTATTGTCATTATATAAAAATATTTATTAAAAGAAACTTAGTTTTAAATTTCATTTTAGTTAAATAAATTGTTAAAAGAAATTTGTTTGAAATTTAAAGGTATTTGTTTACAATAAAAACAAATCACGGGTTAATTGAATTATCAAATGGAATTTAAATTCTTCAAATTATTCGATTGGTTTGAATATTAATAAATTTATATAAATTGTTATACAAGGTATAAATCAAGGAAAACAAGCCGGAAAAGAAAATGGATGGCAAATAAAAAGCTAAGGTGAGATCTTCTCACTCAAATTGAAAAGTGGAATTTTCAGTTATTATTTGATTGCTATATTGGATGTGATATTAGATATAGTAGGATATATCTATATATATAGCAATATATACATATTGGCATATGTATATATTGGATTGATGATTTCCCGCCTCGTATAGCGGATGAGACCCTATTGCGCCGTTAGTAAGCGGATTTTTATAAAACCCATATACCGCGATAATTCCGTACTGGAGCGGAATTGGTATTGTGCTAACGTCTTTGGATGCAGGGAAACAGGTTGGAGGGATCCAACTGGACCCCTCACATTGATTGAATTCATTTCTATTGTGATATGAATCTGTGAATGATTATAGTGATGCTATTAATCATATTGATATCTGGAAATTGTTTGAAAGCTAAAATTTAGCTGAATGGATGTTTGACATCATTGGATTCCAAAGATAAACGAAATTGAATTTTTTAAATTCAAGTAGAAAATTTCTAAATGAATTAATTTTAGAAATTGAATAAATTTTGAAGAAAGGAATTTTTAAAGTATAAAAAGTTAATTTTTATAATCTTATCGAATTAATTCCAGAATCAAGTGAAAATGTTAAATAAATGGATTTCGTAAAATAGTGATTAAAATTGAAGAATTTAATTTAAATTTGGATTTTTAAATAGATTGAAAGAAACGATTGAAATTTATTTCCTTAAAAAGGAATTTATTAAAAGAAGATAAGCTGGAAATCCAACTAGAAATTTAATTGGTAAATTGAAATAAATTGGGAAATCAATGTAAAATGATTTCAATTTGAAGAATCCATTTTAAAACAGAATATTGAATAATTTGAGAAAAAATGAGGAATTTACTTAGTAGTGATAAATAAATTTTTAAATCAATATCGAAATTGATTTGGGATTGAAGTTTTTATAAATAGAATTGAAATTTATAAAAGTTGTTTATAAATCCGAAATCACTTATTTTGATAAGTAAAATTGTAGAAGTTGACAAAAAAAAAGATTTATAAGTCGAGGTTGTTATTAAAATAGAATAGAATTTTTAACCGTGTTTATAAATTCGAAATCGATTGAATTTGATAAATTAAATATAGAAGATTATTAAAGGAGATATATTCGCGATTTTGGATAGCGAATTATTATTGAAATAAAACGTGTAGAAAATAGTGAAATGTAATTAGTGAAGTATATTCACGATTTTGGACAGTGAATATATGGTTAAGTAAAATGGATATGGTTTTGGGAAAGTGATATTTGAAATGAAGTTAATTGTTTTAAAAGATGTTTTAAAACGTGTGAACTATCGAAATCATAGATTTCAACATTTATTGTTGAAATAGACGTTTTCGAGAAATATAAGGAAATGGTGGACTATAACACTGTTGTTATAGTAAATGATTTCCGAAAGGAAATGTTTTAATGTAGTATTGGGATTTATATATCTATCTAAATCCGAATCCCTATACTAGTGATTTTGAGTCGTCGTAACGATGTTTTACGTAACATTCGTTTTGACTCAAATAGATGTTGTTAAAATAAATGATTTCCTTAAAGAATGAAATATATACTTAATATTGATTTAAGTATATCGAATATTTTTCAAGTGTTGAAAATAAATAGATTTGGGAAACACTTATTTTTAAAATAAGTATGGAATTGCTTTTCCAATATGAAATGAAACGTTTTGAGAATTTATCTTCTTTAAGATAAATTGAAATTGAATATTGGAATCGATTTGGAAATCGAATATCAGTAGATACTCGAAGATATAAATTCACTATGGAATTTATAAAGGAAAGGGAAACTGTTTAGAAAAATAAATATTGATTTATTTTGAAGTGTGGAAATTTTAATATCTAGTAAAGATATTTTTGAAGATGAAATAATTTGGGAAAATTATTTGGAATCTGATGATGTTGCGCATTTTTATTGATAGTTAAATAACCGACTATCAATAATTACCCTGAATAGGTATTTGTTGTGAATTGGATGAATTTGAATGCCACACTTATTTTTGAATAAGCGCTCACTATTCGGGTTAGCCGGGAAAGGACCATGGGGTCGTATAACCCATTCCGAATATGTGATACGTCGTTATGAATTGCATTCGAAGACTGGTGTTGAAGACCGGATATTTTTTGAAAACGGAAGGATTACCGTCGAGTTACTCTACATCGGCTGATCTCCGGTTTAGAGGTTTTATCACCCTTAGTGACGGGAAGTCCGGACGTGATTAGAAATTTATCCGGAAAAATGCAAGGGCTTCGTGAGAAGTGCCTTCGGTTCTGTTCGATCCCGGAACAGACTTGTATGGATTGTGTGTCTGACGTTACAATTTGAGATATTGAGCTGATTTCTTTCAAATACATTTCTGTTGGTGGCGGAGAATTTATTCTCTTAGCTTAACACCCTTCTCTGAGACATACGAGCTCAGAGGTTATGTAGTTGAAATTTATCAGCGATATATCCCAATTTGGTAACGTGGCATACTGAGTGTTGCTGTGAAATGATCAGTGTTTGATCATTTGTGATATGATCATTTGTTTGATCTTATATCTTTGTGATCATAGGTTGATCATTTGTTTGACCCGAAGCAGGGCTTTGTAGAAAGCGTAGCTTTGTGGACGAGACTTCGTCGAGCCTCACACCCCGGAAATGGTCGAAACAGGAAGGATGCGGCAAGGTTCTAGGGAGTAGCGCCCCTTACTGTATGTCATTCCTTTTGGATAAAGGTGGTATCATGGTATGGAGCCCAGATACTTAACCTCTGTGCTTACTGCATTATTATTATCTATGTGGTTTGTTGCGAATCGGGGATCCTCGGGAAGATCGGTGACGATCGGGGGATGGCATACGCGTGTCAGTAGTTACCTATTTTTGCAGAGGTAACCCGGCCTTGTGTTGGCAGAGATCCGGTTAGGTTCTCGGGTCGTCTATTCCAGGGACGTACCCATCGTGGAAGAGGAAGTTCCTTAGCCTGACCATTTGTTGGAAATCCAAAGAAACAATACGTGACTTGTACGGTTTTAGTTGTATTACCTGCTATGGAATGTGGCGGTAACCTGCTATTGAACATAGTAGCTATAGTAGGCATAAGTGCGGAATGCCTATGCTGGCTAAGATTAATATTATACTTTCGAAATGTTTTCTACACTATGCACTAATAATAATATCCAAAATGATTTGATTTTGCGT
Organism: Allium fistulosum; assembly: GCA_030737815.1. NCBI lineage: Eukaryota > Viridiplantae > Streptophyta > Magnoliopsida > Asparagales > Amaryllidaceae > Allium > Allium fistulosum. The sequence continues at coordinate 861,259,631 of CM060906.1, forward strand.
AGTAAGCATCTTTGACTATCATAAGAAGAAATCTCCTCCAATTCTGCGTTTGCATTGTGTGTGTGGTGGGAGGTCTTATGGTAGTTTCATTTTCCAAAAAGCATTTCGAATTGACATTAAAGTTTTCCTGTTGTTTATTTTAAAGAATAACTGTTTTACGATCTCACACCAGTCACCATGACTGACTCGGAGTTTATTGTTCCCTTCTAAACTCTGGGTGCTCACCAATTTCCACACGGGCAGCCTAGAGTTATATTATCAGGATATTCTGGATATTCTGGAGCTTTGGAGATAAGCTGGATGGCGAGACGTAGTACTTGTATCTGATATATTTATTCCGCTGTGTATTCTGTATGAGGACAAGTTATATAACTGTCCATTGTTGTATATTGACTCTGATGATTGATGTATGTATAAACTGATATAGCTCTTTGTTTTAAAAGACTAGTGTTTATTTATTATATATTGTTCCGCTGCGATGTGTAAGATTCTGATATTGTTTCTGCTTCTGATGTTGTTCTGTTGTTCTTTCTTCCTTCTTCTTCTATCTTCTTCTTCTTCTACCTTTTTCTTCTTTTTAAAACCCTCACTATTGGAGTTTCCGACACTCGATTTCTCGGCAGTCGATAAAGGGAGTATCGATGTCAGATTTTCGAAAGTCGAAATTCCCGTATGTGACACGAACGATCTATAGATTAGGGAAAAATCGTTATGGGTTGAAATGATAGACTCGAGCGATTTTATGGATTTTTATTTAATTCGGGATTGCGGTTTGAAATGATATATAACCGTAAAATTTTAAATTGCGGATTGAAATAATAAATATCCGTATGACTTGACCCTAGGGTATAAAATTATATACGGACACCGGATTGGTTAAATTAGATGATTTTTAATTCTTTAAATTTTGAATTCAGTTAACTGGCAATTTGAAATAGAAATTGATTTATATAAACTGAATTATTTTCGATAATCCACGCGTTAATGCTGAAATTGGAATTGATTTAATGAGTTGTTCAAAGGATTTAAATTAGAATTTCAAAGTTGAAGTGTCAAATATAAATGTATTTATAGAAATTGAGTTATTGAAAATGTTTGGATATAACTTTGAAATCTAATTTAAATCTATTTAAACTATTTCTACTAAATTAACTATTTTAAATCAATTCAAAACTATTTTAATTTATTTTAATCTGTTATAACCTATTTAATCCAATTTAATCTATTTTACCTATTTTAAACTAATTAAATTTATTTAATCTATTTTAAATCTATTTAATCTATTTTAAATTCATTTAATATAATTTAAATCTATTTAATTTATTTTAAATTTATTTAATCTTTTTTTTAAATCCATTTAATATAATTTAAATCTATTTAATTTATTTTAAATTTTTTTAATTTTTTTAATCTATTTAATATAATTTAAATCTATTTAATCTATTTTAAATTTATTTAATCTATTTTAAATCTATTTAATACAATTTAAATCTATTTTTAAATTCATTTTTTAACTATTAAAACAATTTTTGACTATCTAAACTATTTTCTAAAATTTTAGACTGTGTAAAGTTGAAGTATTTATATTTAAATCCTTGATGATGATACAACCTAAGTTGGAATTAGGAATTTATATACCTTTTTGTGGAATGACATATTTGAGTAAATATGATGATTTTGGAATAAGGATTTAATTAACCTATCTTATCGACATTTTCAACATGGAATATGGGTTTGAACGTGAATATGGTTTTGAAAGTAAATATGATTTCGAAAATGATATGGTTTTGAGAATATGATATTTTGGTATCAATTGTGAATTACTTTTGAAATGTAAAGGAACCATCCGGTGTGAAATAAGCGTTTGGTTGTTAAAGAGACCGGGATCGTATATTGTCACACTCTCTGCTAATACCAAAAACAACTTTAACAACTGTGTACGTGGTGGAGATTCCAGAAATGGATTATGATGGTTTGGCGAACGATTCTGTATGAGGTATTTACGTGACCCCGATTCCCGTGAGTCGGCTTAGATGTGACTAAAACGGGAGCTATGCCGGGCCAAGTGAGGTCATTCCTTCGATCGGACACATTTCTTCGATACCATACTATTACCTTGTGATTGATTTGGTGGCCACCCCTCGATTTTGATTATGGGAGTGTGTTCCGAGGTGGGCGGTAGTAGCTGCTATGCGTTACCACTAGTCCGGCTCTGCAAACGGTATATCTACCCTAGCATTGCCTCGAGTGCCATGTTCACATGCCCTATCGCGCCTTCTATGAGTTTAGTTTGTACCATACCTATGGAGTGCCCTCTGATAGCCCTCCAGTTTACGGAGGAATTACGGTACTGTATATACTATAGGAATATACAAAAATGTGTTAAGGGGGATATCGCCTTAACGCTATTTTAATACTTTACTTTACTGTGGACACTATTATAATAGCGTATTGTACTACATAGTAGATAGTTTAACGGATCCTTAGGAGATGGTAATCCCGAACATCTCTTAAGTTATTGCACTCACGTTAGACACTGGATATGAGATGTCAAACCCCGTAAACATCTCCGACGCTGTTACACTCATATTTATTTACCATTGATTTAACTTACATAAGACCTTTTAGTTCCGACTCGAGTGTTTTTTCTTTTCAATTTGCTCGGGTCGGTCTGAGCTTTTCGGTTTATCGAAGACTGCTTCCTGGAGGATGAAGACGAAGATTTTGTACTATGATCTTTTATTATATCTATTCCATTACATCATGTTGTTTCGTTGCATTTAAGTATTATTTATTCTTGTTGTATGTAACTCTGATCTGTATTATAAAAGTTTAATCAATGTTATTTGTAAACAGCTTCATGAATTGTTTATTTGATTATCATATTTTGTCATTCCGCTGCAAGATTCTGTATTTGTTTCTTCCTTTCTCTGCTTTTTCTTATTTACCCCATAACAATCTGCCCTTTTGAATGGTTTGAGTCTGACGCGTGTGTCTGCTTAAAACGTCCAAAAGGCAGGTCATTACAGTTGGTATAACAGCTTTGGTTTAGCGATAACCTTAGCTTTGTGGGGTCTTACTCTTTAGAAATAGGGTAGTAATACCCTAGAATAAGTCGCTGAGTGTATATATATATATGAGAGAGCGTATTTGTTAGTGTTATAAAAAGGTTTTGTATTGTGTTAATTTGTTATGTTGGATATTTACACATTCTGCTCGGTACATGGGACGCTATGGCACCGATATGGATTTCTAAACACTTAATAGGGCATGCCGACACAATATTGTTTTGAAATATAGGCAAATGAAATAATTTTACCTAGTATTATATTGTGTATATAAAAGAATAATATTTTAAATGTATATAATTGTATGTGATATGTTTAGTTGTTCGTTAGGAATTGAAATTTTATAAATATTGGTTGCAAAATAAAAATTACAAATGAAATAGATATAAACTGAAATTTTGAGAACTAAATTTTCGGGATTTTGAAAATTCCTTTCGAAAGATTTTGGAATGTAATATTTGTACTATTTAGAAGTATTTCAGATAGAAATATTTCAATACGATTTAAAAGAAATGTTTTAAAAGAAATTTTTTAAAGGAAATAAGTTCTATACTCCCTTCTCTGTCGCTGGAAAATAATTTCGGTGATGAGTGTACGCATCATCGATGTTCATTTTCAAGTTTCGAAGTGGGAAGACTGTTGTAGTAGTTATACTGCACATCCGTTTTGATAAACCAATCTTAATTTTAAATTCTGAAGTTTGACATGATATATATATATATATGTATATATGTAAGTTATGTGTATATATATATTATTTTAATTGATTGAAAATGGAACCCGGTTGCTTAGTTCTTAAGTTTCTGTAAATTAGAAGAAATTATTGTAATGAATGGAATCTTGACTATATTATAATAATTGGAAACTTCTAAAAAAATAAATTGAAAATTAGTAAACTATAAGTAAAATGGAAATGAAAATAAGAAATGGTAACTATTGATCATTTTGTTAGCTAAATATATAAGAGAAACTTGGGTAATACTCAATTGCATTCTAAAAGACACACACACACACACACACACACACACACACATATATATATATATATAACTTACCAAATTTTAAAAGTGAAATGTTAAAAAGAATATGTAATAGAATATTGTACAAGTAAACTTTAGTAAATGAAAGTGTTCAATGGACTTACTTTTATAAATAAGAATTCTAATGTTATAAATTGTTATAAACTTAAGTTAATAATTTGAAATGCTACTAATTAAATGTAATAGAAGTGAATAATGTAAGAAAAATGAATTTAAACTTAAGTTAACACTTTAAGCTATTTATAGTCAGATTTAATGGTAAAGGTGAATACTGTAAGTAAATGGTTATAAACTTGAATTAATATTGAAGCCATTTATAATTAAAATGAGTACTATATAAATTGAATGATTATAACTTTAGAGAACATTTGAAATGATTTAGAAATGGAGTTGATATTCAATAATACTTTATATGGAAGAATGAATGTGAAAAAGAAATAATCTATAAATGGTGAATTGAATTGTAAAGAAACTTACCTAATAATGTATAATCCAATAATTGAAATAAAAATAACTTATTTAAGCAATGAATGTAAAGTAATAAAATGAAAGAAAATGGCACTGTATGAATAATGGAGAAATGAACTTTTGTGAGTAATAACGAATGTAAATTAATGAAAATAAACAGTATATGAATGAGAAAAGAAAAGTGAATGATGAAAAAAAAATCAAACTAAATTGTAAATGTGAAGTAAACTGAAATAAAATGTATACAATACTTCAATAATGAATTCATTTATGATCCAAATAATTGAAATGGATATAACTTATATAAGTAAAGAATGTAAATTAATGAAATAAGCCTTACATGAATGAATGAAAATTAAAATTTTGTAAGTAATGAACGTGAATTAAAGAAAATCATTGTATGAAAAAAAATGAAAAATAAATGATGTGAAAAAGATAAATAGAGTAAACTTAAAAATGTGTTGAATTCTTTGTTTGTTTGGCTTATAGATTGGTTGGAAAAGGATACTTTATTTTGTACAGAGATGTATAAATAACCTATAAAGTTTTATCTACGACTGTTGAGTGTATGTTTTACTTCATAGTTTATTTATCATTTTATATGATTAGAGTTTTCTAAACCCGAACAAACCTATTGATGGTTATGGATGTAAAATTGATATTTTTGACTGTATGTGATGATTGTATGATTTGTTTGTAAGACATTGTTGTTATGTTGTATTGATTTGTTTTGTTATTAATTGGAAACAACTTAAAATATTTCTCTTTTATATAATTATTAACTTCTTTGGATTATATAAGTGAAATACAGGTTTATGGAAGCAATTGCTACTGCTTTTGGTTTCATAAATAAGCATTGTTTGCCCAAAAAATAGGTACATTCTCGGATTACGGTTTATAGCGATATTATATTGTTTTTCCCGTGGTGTGGGATATTTTATTTTGAAAAATATAATATATATTGTTATTATTGGTATTATTATTTCTCCTAGACCTCTCCATACAAAGGAGACTCTGCCGAAATTTTCTGTAATTTTTGGACTTAGAAAATTTTGTGAAATTTTTTCCAAATTTTATTAACATTGAATATAAAAGGATTTAATTATTTTAAAGTAATATATTTTATTTAAATTATTTAATTATGTAAATTAATTATTTATATATTTAATATTTTGAATAAGACATATTAATTCCTTAATCCCTTCTTTTTCCTTTTCGAGGATGAAAAGTTTTGAGTGAGGAAGAGTGTAACGACCCGTAATTTTTGATAATTAAAAATAGTTAATTTAATAAAGTTTTGTGATTTAATGCTCGAAGAAATAAGAATTTGTGATTTAATAATAAGAATATAACGGGATTGCAATGTAATAGTATCAATTTAAGGTAATTTATAACTGCTTTAAATGTAATTCCAAATAAGTAAAAGGATTAAAGAGTTATAATTGGTATAGATTGTAAATAAATTATAGTAATGTGTGTATTAATGGATAATTGGATTAAAAGAGTAATTGATAATTTAAATGTTGATTAACCAATGAAATTGTATATAACTAATTATAATTGATAAAAATAGTGTTGCGGTAGTAGTTATGACATTTGTGTGTAGATAACAAACTTGCAATTATTATTAAATTAAGTAAAGGTAACGATTGTCATTTGTTACCTATTTGTTTAAATTGTTGAATACAATTTGGAATCAAGTGCAATTAAATGTAATAAAATGTTACGTTAATGTAAATTAAGATGAAATTGGAGAATATTAATGTAATGAGATATAAACCAATGTTAACTATATTCAATTGATAATGATTTGGTTGAATAAAAAGATTGAAATAAAGTTTGATCAATTTATTGGAATTTAAATTTTATTAATTAGATTTATTGAAATTAAATGTTATGAAATATTATGTTAAAGAAAATTAAGATGATAACTATAAAAAGATTTGTGTAATAAGATAAACAAATGTTAATTACAACCATGAGATGCAAATTGATTGAATAATAGGATGGAAAGGCGAATAAATAGATTTATTGGAATTTAAAGTAATTATCACTGTATTTATTTCAATTGGAATTAAACACTATAACTAGTAGAATAATTGACATTGAATTGATATGTAAATTTGTTTTAAATTATTATAAATGTCTAAGAAATCAAAAATGATGAAAATTTGTTAGTTTATTAATATTGAATTAAAAAGTGATTAATTAATTTAATATTAATTTATTTAATTAACGTGAAAATAGCCATTTTGGCCACTGCCTCAGATTTCGATGAAACCAGTTTCATCGAATCTGTAATAGTGAATTATTGTAAGGTTTCAAGTTTCGTAGCGATCGGACTTGTCGTTTGATCGTACGGACTCGAAACGCGTAGAAATCAATTTAATTCAATTCAATTGAAATCAATTTGAAATAAGCTGATTCTAAGCTAACTTCTTCATACGATGGAATTAGGACTTGAAACTATTCCATTGGATTTAATAATATCGAAAACATCTATTTTGATGTATGGGATGAACCATTTTCGTTTCGGAGGCAGAACGGGCTTTTCGGGTCGTTAGTGTCAATTCAAATCTATTCGTTTGTGTTTATTTGCTTATCGGGCCTTGTAGATAAAAATTGTCCTGTTCTAACCCTAGCAGTCTTTCTGTTTTCTTATTCCTATACGTACAAAAATTTCTGTCGCTCCTCCTTTATCAATGGCTGAAAAACTAAATTCCCAAATACAAATCCAATTTCAAATCAATTTCAAAAATTCAAACTCCTCCAAACCCTATAATATTATATACTGATACGAAGCTCTCGATGAGCGCAACCCAAATCTTTGATTCGTTTTCGATTTGGATCATGGTTTGACTGGAAATTTGCTATTTATCCACGGTCGTTCATGTGTGGCGGTTGAGATTGGATGGTGGATCTGCGATGAGGGTTCGATCGGAGGGTTCCGGCGTGTACGGGTTGTCGAGAGAAGTCGATCCATGGTTTCACCTTGGGTCTTAGGTGGTCAGAGTTGCCTCGATCGTGGCATTTAGGGTAGCGGCGGCGCACTTCACCGGAGCCTCCATGGAGCCGCGCGAGTAGGCCGGAGGGGCGCCTCGGCTGGAGGATGATGGCGACGCAGTTGGATCGTCGGTCAGTCGAGGCTAGGGGCTGCAATTGTTGGTCAACGATGTGAGATCGTGGCGGCCTGACTTGCGTTCGTGTTTCGCTAGGGCTTCGTGCTCGTGAAAGTTGATGATGTGTCTTTATTTCATTCGCTGTTTTATATTTTTTTAAATTCAATTTAATTTATATGTTCTAATACCTATAACTTTTGCATACGAACTCGGATTTGGGTGCAGTTTGTTTCATTAGGATCGTATCAAAATTTCTTACATTGTGGAACTGGTTTGGACGAATTCTAAGACTGTTCAAATTTGGACCTTATTTTGGATTTCAAATCGATTTGAAACCAAAGGTGAGTGTTTTGACCCACTCACAACTTCTAAATTATCTTATGTTAGTTAAATTAAATTTATGATGTGATTAGAAATTTATTGATTGATGTTTGGTATGTTTAAATTGTCATTATGGTTAAATTTGACATTTATTGCATTTAATCATCGTTTAATTTAATATTAAATATAAGTGTCAATTTAATACCTGTTATGATAATTAGTTATCTATTGATGCTTATTGATTGACTCGGATGATGATTGTGATGGATGTCTGATTGTTAATATTTGATGATTGGATGTTATATATTTATATTGTTATAACACTGCAAATTCCCTATGGGTTGAAATGATACATACCCGAACGATCTATAGATTAAGGAAAAATCATTATGGGTTGAAATAATAGACTCGAGCGATTTTATGGATTTTTATTTAATTCGGGATTGCGGTTTGAAATGATATATAACCGTAAAATTTTAAATTGCGGATTGAAATGATATATATATATATATGTATCACTTGATCCTAGGGTAGAAAATTATATACGGATAGGATTGGTTAAATTAAATGATTTTTAATTCTTTAAATTTTGAATTCAGTTAACTGACTATTTAAAATAGAATTTGATTTATATAAACTGAATTATTTTCGATAATCCACGCGTTAATGCTGAAATTGGAATTGATTTATTGAGTTGTTCAAAGGGTTTAAATTGGAATTTCAAAGTTGAAGTGTCAAATATAAATGTATTTATAGAAATTGAGTTATTGAAATTGTTTGGATATAACTTTGAAATCTAATTTAATTCTATTAAACTATTTCTACTAAATTAACTATTTTAAATCAATTTAAAACTACGTTAATCTATTTTAATCTATTATAACCTATTTAATCCAATTTAATCTATTTTACCTATTTTAAATTAATTAAATTTATATAATCTATTTTGATCTACTTAATCTATTTTAAATCTATTTAATCTATTTTAAATCCATTTAATATAATTTAAATCTATATAATTTATTTTAAATTTATTTAATCTTTTTTTAAATCCATTTAATACAATTTAAATCTATTTAATTTATTTTAAATTTTTTTAATTTTTTTAATCTATTTAACATAATTTAAATCTATTTAATCTATTTTAAATTCATTTAATCTCTTTAATACAATTTAAATCTATTTAATCTATTTTTAAATTCATTTTTGAACTATTAAAACTATTTTTTACTATCTAAACTATTTTCTAAAATTTCAGACTGTGTAAAGTTGAAGTATTTATATTTAAATCATTGATGATGATACAACCTAAGTTGGAATTTGGAATTTATATCCTTTTTTGAAATGACATATTTGAGTAAATATGATGATTTTGGAATGGGGATTTAATTAACCTATCTTATCGACATTTTCAATAAGGAATATGGTTTGAACATGAATATGGTTTTGAAACTAAATATGATTTCGAAAATGATATGGTTTTGAGAATATGATATTTTGATATCAATTGTGAATTTACTTTTGAAATGTAAAAGAACTATCCAGTATGAAATAAGCGTTTGGTTGTTAAAGAGACCGGGATCGGATATTGTCATACTCTCTGCCAATACCGAAAACCACTTTAACAACTATGTACGTGGTGGAGATTCCAGAAATGGTGTAGGATGGTTTGGCGAACGATTCTGTTTGAGGTATTTACGTAACCCCGACTCCCGTGGGTCAGCTTAGATGTGACTAAAATGGGAGCTATGCCGGGCCAAGTGAGGTCATTCCTTCGATCAGACATATTTCTTCGATACCATACTATTACCTTATGATTGATTTGGTGGCCACCCCTAGATTTTGATTATGGGAGTGTGTTCCGAGGTGGACGGTAGTAGCTGCTATGCGTTACCACCAGTCCGGCTCTACAAACGGTATATCTACCCTGGCATTGCCTCGAGTGCCGTGTTCACATGCCCTATCACGCCTTCTACGAGTTTGGTTTGTACCATACCTATGGAGTGCCCTCTGGATAGCCCTCCAGTTTACGGAGGAATTACGGTACTGTATAGACTATGGGAATATATAAAAATGTGTTAAGGGGGATATGGGTAATGCCTTAACGCTATTTTAATACTTTACTTTACTGTGGACACTATTATAATATCGTATTGTACTACATAGTAGATAGTTTAACGAATCCTTAGGAGATGGTAATCCCGAACATCTCTTAAGTTATTGCACTCACGTTAGGCATTGGATAGGAGATGTCAAACCCCGTAAACATTTCTGATGCCATTACACTCATATTTATTTACTATTGATTTAACTTACATAAGACCTTTTAGTTCTGACTCGAGTGTTTTGTCTTTTCAATTCACTCGGGTCAGTCTGAGCTTTTCAGTTTATCGAAGAATGCTTCCTGGAGGATGAAGAAGAAGATTTTGTACTATGATCTTTTATTATATCTATTCCATTGCATCATGTTGTTCCGCTGCATTTATTATTTATTCTTGTTCTATGTAACTCTGATCTGTATTATAAAAGTTTAATCAATGTTATTTGTAAACAGCTTCATGAATTGTTTATTTGATTATTATATTTTGTCATTCCGCTGCGAGATTCTGTATTTGTTTCTTCCTTTCTCTACTTTTTCTTATTTACGCCAAAACAATCTGCCTTTTTGAATGGTTTGAGTCTGACGCATGTGTCTACTTAAAACGTCCAAAAAGGCATGTCGTTACAGAGTGCATTTGTGCCATTCGTTTGGTCGATTGATGGTTGGATCAACCTACAAAATTCAACTAGGGTTTATAATCTTAGTGGCGGCTGCTTTTTTTTGTCGACCTGAAGCAACGTGACTGTCTCGCGTGGGGTACGACATCAAGAGCGGAGCTGTGGAGCGTGGTCGCTGCGTGTTAGTAGGCCGTGGGTGATGAGGCGATCGAGATCTTTGGTGGTGGCTGGGTGTTCGAACGGGAGGTCGCGTGCGTATCTGAGATGTTAGGTTTCTGGAAGACGCATGAACGTGGAACGAATGTTGACGTGGTAACGATTTAAATTTTATTTGTTTATTTTATTTTGTTAAATTATATGAATCGTCTAACTTCTAATCGTCATATCTTGTGCATACGAGGTCGGATTTACAGGCGGTTTGTTCCGCTGCGATCGTATCAGAATTCCGAACATTTTGGGATTGGTTTGGATGAATTCTGAGATCGTTATATTTTGGGCTTTTATTTGGATTTCAAATCGATTTGAAATCAAAGGTGAGTGTTTTAACCCACTCACAACTACTAAATTATCTTATGCTAGTTAAATTGAATTTATGATGCAATTAAAAATTGATTGGTTGATGTTTGGTATATTTAAATTGTCATTCCAGTTAAATCCGTCTTTTATTGAATTTATTCGCCATTAAATTAATATTATATTTTAAATTGCCAGTTAATATCTGTCACTGATAATCAACCACTTGTTATTGTTTATTGATTGGTTTGAATGATGATTGTGATGGATGTTTGATTTTTGATATTGGATGACTGGATGTTATATTTCTATTGTTATAACACTGCAAGTTCCCGTAGTTTATTTGTTAGAAAATCCCTATGGGTTGAAATGATACATACCCGAATGATTTGATAGATTTGTGAGAAATCGTTATGAGTTGAAATGATAGACTCAAGCGATTTCATGGATTTAAAGATAAATTTGGGATTGCGGGTTGAAATGATATATACCCGTAAATTTAAATGTATTGCGGATTGAAATGATATACATCCGTATCACTTGACCATAGGGTAGAAAATTATATACGGACACCGGATTGGTTAAATTAAACGATTTTAAACCCTTAAATCTTGAATTTGGTTAAATGATATTTCGAAGGAAATTGGTTTATATAAACTGAATTATTTTTTGAAAATCAAAGTTTTAAATTTTGAAATTGGAAATTGGTTTAAATTGAAATTTAAAGTTGAAACTAAAGTATAACTGAAATTTATAGAAATTGAGTTATTGAAACGATTGAAAATGTAACTTTGAAATCTACTAAATTTGAAATAGTTTGGATTTATTTTTCGAACATGGATTTGAAATCGATATTGATTAAATGGTTTTAAAGAGAATTTGAATTAAAAGACAAAAATTAGTTTGTTGATTTGAAGCTGGACATGGTCCGATGTGTTGAAATGAAAGAAATGGTTTAATTTGATATTAATTTCAAATTTATTATTTTAATATACACTGTTTAAAAATATATTATTTTTAAATCCTGATTATTAAGATTTTGAAACTATTAAACCAATTTAATCTATTTTAAACAATTTAAAATATTTTAAATTATTTTAATCTATTTAAACCTATTTAATACAATTAAATCTATTTTAACCTATTTTAAACTAATTAACCCATTTTAATCTATTTTAAATCTAATTAATCTATTTTAAATCTATTTAATCTATTTTAAATCTATTTAATCTATTTTATATCTATTTAAACTATCTTAAATCCATTTAAACTATTTTAAATCTATTTTTAAACTATTTTAAGGTATTTTAAACTATTTTAACTGTAACGACCCGAGAATTATAATGATTTTTAATAACGTAATTAACTGAATTTTTCATGAAATTTAAATAATAAAATTTAGCTATAAAAATTTGATATTTAAGATACGTCTATTTAAACGTAGCAAATGTCAAATTTTTATCAGAGAATATGAAAATTAGTTCTATTATGTAATTTCCAATTTCAATTTAAAATCAGTTAAATTGATGAAAATAAAATATTCTCAAAACCTGAATATTTTTATATAATAAAAAATGTAAACTATTTTCTGAGTGAGACGCCGTATTTCGTTTCGCCAAATTTGGACTGCTCTATTTCCGTTTATCTTATTTTCGGTGATTTAATAGAATTTTCGGCAACGAAAATTCGAGTTTTGATAGGATGGTCGTATCGTTGATACCTGTGTACCATTATGTTCGTCTCGTTGTGCTGATCTCAACAGTATATTCATTTTTGCATTTCGGAGTCCGGTACGCGGCGAAATCCACGGAACAATTATCCGTATCGGTATCCATTTGAGCCCTTTTGTTTTCCTATGTCCTTTCGTTTGTTCTCGAGACAACTAATAGCTGGCTGCCTTTTTATATTCTCTAAATTCAACTCACATGACTTTTGGCTATCCCATTATTCAATATACTTTCTGGTTCCTTCTATTTTTTTCTAGTTCGTTCATTTTTTCCTTGCTTCTTTCCACTTCAGATTATGTTCTAAAGAAAATATAATAATATATTATAAGTATATATTAAGTTGCATAATTTTTGCTTGAAACCTGCTATTAACGTTAATTGCTCGTCCCCAACATTTTTGCAAAAACCTGCTCGTCTTCTTGAAGCCGCCCGGTCCACCTTTATTTGCCGACCACCACTCTCCACGTTAAACCCTCCTCCGTGCCTATCAACAGCTCGACCACTGCAGCCTGCAATAGCCCACTATCTCCGCCCCTACAGTCTATCCTTCGACCAACTCGCCTCACCAAATCCCATCTCCGTTCAGGCCTGTCAGCCATAACCCCTCCGCCCTCTGACCCAATCTCCACGCACCCGGATCTACCTACGCCTGTCACCCGTTGATCGGCCTTCCCTCCTCCCTCCAACCTTGTGCCGAGCAACCCAGACCCGCCACCTAGCATCACCAAACGTCGTCTCCACCAAATCCAGTCACTAGACCCGAAGTCTCCCTCTGCCGGACCATGTTCCCCTAGCCACGTCCATCCCACTCTCCTTCAGATTCGAACCCGAGCAAACAACTATTACCCGTGTCAGCCTCCCTTCCGCCATACTCTTCCACCCACGCACAGTAGCTTCCCACCATTTGCCTTGCCTCCCTCGCCTTCCAGCCATAGCCGACTGTGCACCATCCACCCTCACTCTCGATCTCTTCCCACCTTCGCACAGCTTGAGGCAGCCACCACGCAGCAGTATTCTAACCCGAGCAACCTTCACTTCTTCTTTTACATAAAGGTATGTATTATATGTTTACAGTATATATTATATTATATAAAAAAAGAGCAAAACGGGTACGTACGTATATATTGTTATATTAGTTGTTGCATATTTATAAAGTTTATATATATCAAGCTGTTGCATTCAACGTTTTATATTTCTCAGATTTCATTCTTGTTCTATTCTTTGTTTTGCTCTAGAAAGAAAAAAATTGATTTTAAAATATTGATTTTTTTTAAAAATAATATAAATATGGATATGTTGATGTTAATATATGTGTTTTATATTGAATTTTTAAAAAATATAATACAGTGATTTTACTTTTAATATGTGTTTTGAATTTAATATTGAAATATAGATATATAGATGTTTTATTTTGATTTTTAAATTACATTATATATTTTGTTTCATCGATTCAAGTTCATCGTGCTTCGATTTGGATTTCGCTTTGGAGTTGCTTTCAAAAGCTTGATTGTTGATTCGTGCTGTTGGAATCGGTTTCGCTTCGATCTCGGATTTGATTTGTTGTAGATCTCAGCTTCGCTCCATTATCATATCATCGCCTTCTAGCCTCGAAAGGTGAGCAATCACTCACGATTAACATTCTTATATTTAATATTTTAATTCACATGAAATGACGATTGAAATATGTTGTTAAATTTGAATTGTTAGTCATTTAATTGTTAAATATGATATACCATTATCTGCAATAGTTTATCTATGACATATGACACCATAACCTGTTGTATATATTATATTTAAATTGTTAATGATGACATATGCCTGCTATTGATATGTATGTCATTTTATAATATTATTGTTCTCACTTTGCAAGTTCCTTGTTAATTTAGAAATTCCCTATGGGTTGAAATGATACATACCCGAACGATCTTATAGATTAGGGGAAAATCGTTATGGGTTGAAATGATAAACCCAAGCGATTTTTATTGATTTTGGAATTTTGGAATTGCGAGTTGAAATGATATATACCCGTAAATATTAAATTTTAAATTTTAAATCGCGGATTGAAATGATAAATATCTGTATCACTTGACCATATGATAGAAAACTATATACGGACACCGATGGTCTATTTTGAAAAATGATTTCCGCAATTATGAAAAGAAATATATGATTTTTTAATAAATGTTGATTTTTAAATATAATATAAAGATTTCCTTTTAATATATGTGAAATTTTTAGATTTTTAAAAATATATGTTTGAAATCTTAAATTTATAAGTTAAGTTTTAAAAAATGTAAATTTTAAGATTTTATTTATAAATTTATTATTATTTTTAATATATATGATAAGATTTAAAATAGGTTTAATAATAATAATATTTAATTTAATATAATTTAATTTAATAAAACTTAATTTAACTTATATATACATATAATATATGTAAATATTTATTTGAATTTATATTATTATTTTTAAAATATATTTTTGTAATAACTTTAAATAAAGGTTGGAAAGATAAATTAAATAAGGATTTATTGGTAATTTAATTGGTTAAAAATTGAATTGAATTAAGAATTGATTTATAATTAAATTTGTTTAGAATTGAATTTAAATAAGGATTGATTTGAACTTATCAATTTTAAGATTTTGAAAGATATGATTTTAAAACTTGATTGATAAAAAGTGATTAAATGAGTATTCTCAACTTTTAATAAAATTGAGATCGAATATTTAATATTAACTTAAATTTGTAATTTGAGATTTTATTAAGTGTTATTAAAATTGATTAAGTGAATATTTTGAAATTTTAATAGGACTAAAGTTGAATTTTGAAATATAAATGAAATTTATTAAATTTAGTTATTGTAAATGTTGAATAATTAAACTTTGAAGCCTATTGAATTTGAAGTGGGTTAAATTTGTAGTTCGAACCTGGATTTGAAATCGATTAAAATGGTTTTAATGAGAATTTGAATTGAGATTGATTTGAATTGAATTTTTGGAATTAAAATTCATTTGAATTGATTTGTGAAATTGGAAGTTACAATTCTAACTTGAAACTATTTTCGATATATATATTTTAATATATAAACTATTTTAGTATATAAACTCTTTTTAATATATAAACTATTTTTAATTTATAACTTATTTTTAACTATCTAAACTATTTTTAATTAATAACTATTTCAATATATCTAGACTATTTTCAATATTTAAACTGTTTAAGTTGGAATTGTTATGATTTAGATTTAATGAATTTAAATGTGAATATTTTGATATGATGGTTTAACCTATTTTGTGGTTAAGGTTTTGGAAATAAATATGATTTTAAAGTGAATAATGATTTCGAAAGTGATATGATTTTGGAAGTGAATATGATTTCAAAAGTGATATGATTTTGGAAGTGAATATGATTTCGAAAGTGATATGATTTTGAAATGGATATGTTATTTTGATATGAAGTATGAACTATTTGAAACTATAAAACAACCACAGTGTGAAATAAGCGTTTGGTTGTTAAAGAGACCGGGATTGGGTATTGTCATACTCTCTGCCAATACCGAAAACCACTTTAACAACTGTGTACATGGTGGAGATTCCAGAACGAAGTGGGATGGTTTGGCGACGATTCTGTATGAGGTATTAACGTAGCCCTGACTCCCGCGAGTCAACTTGATGTGGCTAAAACAGGAGCTACACCTGGGCCAAGTGAGGTCGCACCTCCGATCGGGCACATTTCTTCGATACCATTCTATTACTTTGTGATTTGATTGGGTGCACCTTTGATTTTGGGAGTGTGTCTCGAGGTGGGCGGTAGTAGCTGCTATGCGTTACCACCAGCCTGGTTCTACAAACAGTAGAATCCTACCCTAGGCATTGCCTCTGCCTTGTCACATGCTTTATCGCGCCTTCTACGAGTTTGTTTTGTGTCGTACCTATGGAGTGCTCCTGATAGCCCACAGGCTTGATGGAGTTTGAAGTACTGTATAGACTACGACATTTATATAAAATGTGTTAAGGGGGATATGGGTAATGCGTTAACGCTATTTTAATATTTTACTTTATTGTAGACATTATCTATGTAGCGTATTGTATTATGTATGTAGACAGTTTAACGGATCCTTAAAGGATGATAATCCCAAACATCCTTTGAGTTATTTTGTATTTCAGTTGACATTTCACTTGAGTTGATTTACTAGTATAAGAATGTTAATCCTGACTCGAGTGTTTTGTGTTTTGCTTTATGTTCGGGTCAGACTGAGTGTCACGGTATTTGAGACTCACCTTTGGAGCGTGGAGCTTTGCTTGAAGATCTGTTTGTTATCTATTCAGCTTTCTGTTACTTCCAGTTGTTTATATCCAGACTTGTCAGTTGTTTGTGTATTTGAGACTACTTTGTATTTGAGATTTCCATTGTATTTTGTTTCAAACTCTGATGTTTATGTAGTAGCTTCATGAACTACTACTTATCTATTCCACTGCTTATTGTTGTATTACTCTGTGTCTATGATTCTGTGATTGGTTTTATTTTCTGTATATGCTAAGTTTTGCCAAATATAAATTAACAATCTGCTGTTTTGAGCAATTCAAGTCTGACATGTGTGGATGATTGTCGATTTGAACGGTTCGAAATACCAGGTCGTTATACTTGGTATCAGAGCCCTAGTTTAGGCAAAACTTAGCATATGGAGTGAAATTAATTACAGAATCATCTTTGTTCGAGCTTGAAATTCCTTCGTTAGGATTCTCCTGGATTTGAATTTCTTTCAGATTTTGGAACTCCCTTTTTGTTCTAAAATCCATTTTCATTTTCCTGTTCGTGTTCTTCTTGACTGGAGCATCCCATAGCTTCAACCTCAACTGTCAACTTCAGACTTATGTGTGACTAAGTCCATCGACGGTCCCGCCAACCTTAGTATGATTTGTAAAGGGGGGAAACTCCTTTACAACAGATGTCGATTCACCAGAGATATCTATGTCCTCGGTTTTGATGCTGTTATTTCTTGCAAAGCCCGAACCATTTCTCTAGTAGACGACCCGGGTAATTCTCTTATGATCGAGTGTCGATTGCCTTAGGATTATGCAGGTAGTTTCATCTTTTCGCTTGATTCTCAGCCTAATGATCTGGACTCTACCCCGATAGTCAGGGATTATTCTGATGTCTTTGGTGAGTCACTCCACTATCTCAAGCAGGAAACTGAATTTTGCATCGATCTTATTCTTGGAACTCGACCTGTTGTTCTTTCTCTCGGACAAATGGTTTCTGTGAATGGTTAGTCATGCCCTTTGGATTAACCAATGCTCCTGCTTTCTTCGTCGATATCTTGAATTGCGTTTTCCGCGATGTTCTCAACTAGTTTGCCCTGGATTTCGTTGATGATATTCTCATCTTTTCTAAGACCCGGTTGACCTGGTTAAGGTCACCCGTGATTAATATAAGTCTATCCATCTTTCCCCTTTTGTAATTTAATTATCTTATCTTCCTTTCGAGCCCATCTTCTTAGTTAGAATTCTTTTTGACTAGGGTCCCTCTTAATTTGAATCTCTATCCTTGTTCTGAAATCCATTCTTGAATCATTCTATGAGAGAATGTATTTGTAATTGATATAAAAATGTTTTATATTGTGTTGTTTGAGTTGTTAAGTTTGATTTGGGGTTTCGATCGATTCGTCTGGCCAACGTTATCGATAGGAATTCCAAAACACTAGAACAGAGCAAACTGACACAATATTATTTTCGAAATTGGTAGATGAAATAATTTTGTGTATGATAATATTATATATATAGGTAAATTTTCTGAAATTAAATAGTTAAATGAATTGGTTGTTAGAAATGATAATACTAGATTATCATTTATTGTTTTGTTAACATTCATAAACTGTTAACTATTGTTGTATGTTATAAGGAGATAAGATTTCAAAACATGGTTTATAAATCTTATTTGCAAATAAAATGAATTTGATTTAAGGATTTGAGAATTAAATTTCCGGCACTTTTCAAAAATTTGGTTTTCAACGTTTTGAAAATATATTATTTGAAAGTTTTTTCGAATGGAAATTATTTCCAAAGAATTTTAAAAGATGTAAGTCAGTACTCTTCTCTTTTGTCACTGGAAAATAATTTCGGTGATGGCTGCAGCATCATCGACGTTTATTTTCGAGTTTCAAAGTGGAGAGATCACTTAGTAGCTTTGCTACAGTTTTGTTTTGGAAAATGGATTTGATTTAAATTTCTTGAGTATGATTTGATGTATAATATATATATATATATATACATATATATTACTTCAAATTGGTTTGAAGCGAAATCGGAAATTTAACTCTTAAGTTTTATGTTAAGTAATGGTTTCAATTATTAAAATGAAGCAAAAAAATTTGAATAATTGGAGTGTTTAAAATAAGAATTGGAATTTAAATAATTTTAAATAGTTGAAATGGAATAAAATTAATTTGTATAATATTCAATTCATTCTAAAAATATATATAACTTGCCTGAAATATTCAAAAGTTAAAAATGTATTGTGAATATGTAATTGAAGATTATACAAGGGAAAACTTAGGTAATAAAATGTTCAAACTAAATTTTTCTTAATAGAAATGTTGTTAATAAAAGGGAAATTTGTATAGTGCTCAATTACACTCAGAAACATTAATAAAACTTACTTAGGAAAAAGTTTGAATGTAATTGAGTATTATACAATATAAAATGTAAGTAAAAAGTTTGAATGGAATTTTGTTAAGGAAATTTATAAATGAAAATTATGTTGTTGTAATAAATGTTTATACACCTAATCTATGCTACAAAATACGTTAAGTGGAAATTGTTTTGAATAATAAATAGAAAATGCTATTTAAGCAAATAAATATGAATTTAAGAATAGTGAAATTGATTTTTTTTATAAGTGGAATCAACTTAACTGAAGATAAATGGATAAAATGAATGAGTTAAATAAAAATAAATTTTCTTTTGAAAGAAAATTTTGTAACTGTTAACCCACCTTTTGGCAAGGCCATGGAGAGGCGGATTCAACTTAACCAACTTCGCGCTTATCGAGGCTGAAATATGACGGATTCGGTCTAAACGGATGATGTTCACTTGGATAGATGCTCGATCAAGATAGGTCGTTCGGTCGGAATGAAATGGTTCGAAGTGTTTGGAGTTCGACCTTGTGGCTCGGCCGTTCGGCATGGCATGGTCCGGTCGAGGTATGGAAGTTCAGGAAGGTCGTTTGGTTGCAGCTCGGCATTCCTGCTCGGCATCGCACCCCGCTCGGCATCTCACCCCGCTCGGCATCGTACCTCGCTCGGCATTGGACGTCGCTCGTCATCGTGATGAGGTGAGGATGGCTCGGCATTGTGACTCTGCAAAGTGGATCGACATTGGCTATATGGTGACATGGGTCGGCATCAATACATGGTTCGGTGCTAGTTTTTCTCCGAGTTCTGGACTAGTCTGCTTCGAGTTTCAGATAGGCTCGCTTCGGGTCAATACCCGGGTAACTTCCGTTCGGCATGTCAACTACTCAGGGTCGGTTGGCATGATGAAGTAGGGTTCGGCTATGGCCTTGGTGGGCCCAAACTACTCAGGAGGCCCAATAACCTAGTTTTGCCTATAAATACAGCATGTGGGTCTCCAGATGGGGGGATCTTCCTTCTGCTCTCATACTTTCTATTTTCTAAGGCGGAGGTTACTCTGCCATTTTGTAACTGTAATTGATTCTCACATCAATAAAATGGAAACTTCTGGAGTGGACGTAGGCCAGAGTCAGCCGAACCACTATAAAATCTGCTGTTCTTTACTGCTTTCATTTTAATTTTGACTTCTCCTCACATTATAACTCTCTACATATACTCTATCTGTGAGCTGTGGCTGTGATTTGGTGCTTTCGCTTGGATTTGGGTGTTAGTGACCAATTTTGGCGCTAATAGTAACAAATGTCAATAAATTGAAATCAAATCAACTGAATGAAAATCCATTGAATTAAGATCAACCAAAATGTGAATACAATGAATATTTATTGAATAAAATGGATTAAAACCAAATTTGTTAAATATTAATCAATTTAAAGAAATAAAATTTATATGGTTAAAAAAAATTGTTGTATCTAATACTATGTATTTAAAATCTATCTTATCTTTCTGTTTGCTTCTATTCTCCTATCTCGTTCCTTTTCGGGGACGAAAAGTTTTGAGTGGGGGAGTGTGTAACGACCCGAGAATTTTAACGATTTTTAATAAAGTAATTAACTGAATTTTTCATGAAATTTAAATAATAAAATTTAGCTATGAAAATTTGATATTTGAGATACGTCTATTTAAACGTAGCAAATGTCAAATTTTCATCAGAGAATATGAAAATCAGTTCTATTCTGTAATTTCCAATTTCAATTTAAAATCAATTAAATTGATGAAAATAAAATATTTTCAAAACCTGAATATTTTTATATAATAAAAAATGTAAACTATTTTCTGAGTGAGACGTCATATTTCGTTTCGTCAAATTTGGGCTGCTCTAGCTCCGTTTATCTTATTTTCGGCGTTTTAGCAGCATTTTCGGCAACGAAAATTCGAGTTTTGATAGGATGGTCATATCGTTGATATTTGTGTACAATTCTGTTCATCTCGTCGTGCTAATCTCCGTAGTATATTCATTTGTGCATTTCGGAGTCCAATACTCGGCGAAATCAGTGGAAAGGTTATCCGTATCGGTACCCGTTTGAGCCCTTTTGTTTTCCTGTGTCCTTTCGTTTGTTCTCGAGACAACCAATAGCCAGCTGCTTCTTTATATTCTCTGAATTCAACTCACATGACTTTTGGCTATCCCACTATTCAATATACTTTCTGGTTCCTTCAATTTTTCTTTGGTTCGTTCATTTTTTTTTCTTTGCTTCTTTCCACTTCAGATTATGTTCTAAAGAAAATATAATAATATATTATAAGTATATATTAAGTTGCATACTTTTTGCTTGAAACCTGCTGTTAATGTCAATTTCTCATCCCTATCATTTTTGCCAAAACCTGCTCGTCTTCTTGAAGCCGCCCGGTCCACCTTTATTTGCCGACCACCACTCTCCACGTTAAACTCTCCTCCGTGCCTATCAACATCTCGACCACTGCAGCCTGCAACAACCCACTATCACCGCCCTTACAGCCTGTCCTTCGACCAATCGCCTCACCAGATCCCATCTCCGTTCAAGCCTGTCAGCCACAACACCTCCGCCCTCTAACCCAATCTCCACGCACCCGGATCCCCCTACGCCTGTCACCTATTGATCGGCCTTCCCTCCTCCCTCCAGCCTTGTGCCGAGCAACCCAGACCCGCCACCTAGCATCACCAAACGCCATTTCCACCAAATCCAGTCACTAGACCTAAAGTCTCCCTCTACCCGATCGTGTTCCCCTGGCCACGTCCATCCCAATCTCTTTCAGATTCGAACCTGAGAAAACAACTATTACCCGTGTCAGCCTCCCCTCCGCCATGCTCTTCCACCCACGCACGGTAGCTTCCCACAGCCTGCCCTGCCTCCCTCGCCTTCCAGCCGTAGCCGACTGTGCACCATCCACCCTCTCTCTCGATCTCTTCCCACCTTCGCACAGCTTGAGGCAGCCACCACGCAGCAGTATTCCAACCCAAGCAACCTTCACTTCTTCTAAAAGGTATATATTATATGTTTACTGTATATATTATATTATAAAAAAAGAGCAAAACGGGTACGTACGTATATATTGTTATATTAGTTATTGCATATTTATAAAGTTTATATATATCAAGCTGTTCCATTCATCGTTTTATACTTCTCAAATTTCATTCTTGTTCTATTCCTTGTTCTGTTCTAGAAAGAAAAAAATTGATTTTAAAATTTTGATTTTTTTAAAAAAAAAATATAAATATGGATATGTTGATGTTAATAAATGTGTTTTATATTGATTTTTTTAAAATATAATACAGTGATTTTACTTTTAATATGTGTTTTAAATTTGATATTGATATATAAATGTTTTATTTTGATTTCTAAATTAAATTATATATTTTGTTTCATCGATTCACGTTCAGCATGCTTCGATTTGGATTTCGCTTTGGAGTTGCTTTCAAAAGCTTGATTGTTGATTCATGTTGTTGGAATTGGTTTCGCTTCGATCTCGGATTTGATTTGTTGTAGATCTTAGCATCATTCCAATATTTTATCATCGCCTTCTAGCCTCGAAAGGTGAGCAATCACTCACAATTAACATTCTTATATTTAGTATTTTAATTCACATGAAATGGCGATTGAAATATGTTGTTAAATTTGAATTGTTAGTTATTTAATTGTTAAATATGATATACCATTATCTGCAATTGTTTATCTATGACATATGACACCATAACCTGTTGTATATATTATATTTAAATTGTTACGATGATATATGCCTGCTATTAATATGTATGTCATTTTATAATATTATTATTCTTACTCTGCAAGTTCCCTGTTAATTTAGAAATTCGCTATGGGTTGAAATGATACATACCCGAACGATCTTATAGATTAGGGGAAAATCGTTATGGGTTGAAATGATAAATCCAAGCGATTTTTACTGATTTTGAAATTTTAGGTTGCGGGTTGAAATGATATATACCCGTAAATATTAAATTTTAAATTGCGGATTGAAATGATAAATATCTGTATCACTTGACCATAGGATAGAAAACTATATACGGACACCGTTGGTCTATTTTGAAAAATGATTTCCAAAATTTTGAAAAATGATTTCCAAAATTTTGAAAAGAAATATATGATTTTTTAATAAATATTGATTTTTAAATATAATATAAAGATTTCATTTTATTATATGTGAAATTTTTAGATATTTAAAAATATATCTTTGAAATCTTAAATTTATAAGTTAAGTTTTGAAAAATTTAAATTTTAAGATTTTATTTATAAATTTATTATTATTTTTAATATATATAATAAGATTTAAATTAAGTTTAATAATAATAATAATATTTAATTTAATATAATTTAATTTAATAAAACTTAATTTAACTGATATATACATATAATATGTGTAAATATTTATTTGAATTTATATTATTAGTTTTAAAATAGATTTTTGTAATAACTTTAAATAAAGGTTGGAAAGATAAATTAAATAAGGATTGATTGGTAATTTAATTGGTTAAAAATTAAATTTAAATAAGAATTGATTTATAATTAAATTTGTTTAGAATTGAATTTAACTAAGGATTGATTTGAACTTATTAATTTTAAGATTTTGAAAGATATGATTTTATAACTTGACTGATAAAAGTGATTAAATGGGTATTCTCAACTTTAAATAAAACTGAGATCGAATATTTAATATTAACTTAAATTTGTAATATGAGATTTTATTAAGTGTTATTAAAATTGATTAAGTGAATATTTTGAAATTTTAATAGGACTAAAGTTGAATTTTGAAATATAAATGAAATTTATTAAATTTAGTTATTGTAAATGTTGAATAATTAAACTTTGAAACCTATTGAATTTGAAGTGAGTTAAATTTATAGTTCGAACCTGGATTTGAAATCGATTAAAATGGTTTTAATGAGAATTTGAATTGAGATTAATTTAAATTTAATTTTTGGAACTAAAATTGATTTATGAAATTGGAAGATACAATTCTAACTTGAAACTATTTTCGATATATATTTTTTAATATATAAACTATTTTAGTATATAAACTCTTTTTAATATATAAACTATTTTTAATTTATAACTTATTTATAAATAACTAAACTATTTTTAATTTATAACTATTTCAATATATATAAACTATTTTCAATATTTAAACTGTTTAAGTTGGAATTGTTATGATTTAGATTTAATGGATTTAAATGCGAATATTTTGATATAATGGTTTAACCTATTTTGCGGTTAAGATTTTGGAAATAAATATGATTTTAAAGTGAATAATGATTTCGAAAGTGTATGATTTCGGAAGTGAATATGATTTCGAAAGTGATATGATTTTGAAATGGATATGATATTTTGATATGAAGTATGAACTATTTGAAACTATAAAACGACCACGGTGTGAAATAAGCGTTTGGTTGTTAAAGAGACCGGGATCAGGTATTGTCATATACTCTGCCAATACCGAAAACCACTTTAACAATTGTGTACGTGGTGGAGATTCCAGAACGAAGTAGGATGGTTTGGCGACGATTCTGTATGAGGTATTAACGCAGCCCTGACTCCCGCGAGTCAGCTTGATGTGGCTAAAACAGGAGCTATACCTGGGCCAAGTGAGGTCGCACCTCCAATCGGGCACAATTATTCGATACCATTCTATTACTTTGTGATTTGATTGGGTGCACCTTTGATTTTGGGAGTGTGTCTCGAGGTGGGCGGTAGTAGCTGCTATGCGTTACCACCAGCCCGGTTCTGCAAACGGTAGAATCCTACCCTAGGCATTGCCTCGCGTGCCTTGTCACATGCCTTATCGCGCCTTCTATGAGTTTGTTTTGTGTCGTACCTATAGAGCGCTCCTTTATAGCCCACCGGTTTGGTGGAGTTTACAGTACTGTATAGACTATGGCATTTATATAAAATGTGTTTGGTGGAGTTTACAGTACTGTATCAGTTGACATTTCACTTAAGTTGATTTACTAGTATAAGAATGTTAATCCTGACTCGAGTGTTTTGTGTTTAGCTTTATGCTCGGGTCAGACTGAGTGTCATAGTATTTGAGACTCACCTTTGGAGAGTGGAGCTTTGCTTGAAGATCTGTCTGTTATCTATTCAGCTTTCTGTTATTTCCATTTGTTTGTATCCAGACATGTCAGTTGTTTGTGTATTTGAGACTACTTTGTATTTGAGATTTCCATTGTATTTTGTTTCAAACTCTGATGTTTATGTAGTAGCTTCATGAACTACTATTTGTCTATTCCGCTGCTTATTGTTGTATTACTCTGTGTCTGTGATTCTATGATTGGTTTTATTTACTGTATATGCTAAGTTTTGCCAAATATGAATTAACAATCTGTTGTTTTGAGCAATTCAAGTCTGACATGTGTGGATGATTGTTGATTTGAACGGTTCGAAATACCAGGTCATTATATTAACTATTTTAAACTACTAAAACCATTTAAACTATTTAAAACTATCTAAACTATTTTCTAAAAATAAAACGGTGCAAGGTTGGAATGCTATATTTGAATCCTTGATTTAAAAGTGAATATGGTTAAAAGATGTTATAACCCAAGTTGGGATTTAAATGATATTTTCTGGTTAAATGACATATTTGATTGAATATGATGATTTTCAAATGAGATTTAACCTATTTTGTCGATATGATTTCGAAAGTGGTACGCTTGAATCGAATATGATATTTTGATATCAATTATGAATTGACTTTTGAAATGTAAAGGAACCATCCGGTGTAAAATAAGCGTTTGGTTGTTAAAGAGACTGGGATCGGATATTGTCATACTCTCTGCCAATATCGAAAACCACTTCAACAACTGTGTACGTGGTGGAGATTCCAGAATGAAGTAGGATTGTTTGGCGAACGATTCAGTGTGAGGTATTTACGTAGCCCTGACTCCCTTGAGTCAGCTTGATGTGGCTAAAACAGGAACCATGCTGGGCCAAGTGAGGTCGCTCCTCCTACCGGGCACATTTCTTCGATACCATATTATGACTTTGTGATTGATTTGGTGGCCACCCCTCGATTTTGATTATGAGAGTGTGTTCCTGGGTGGGCGATAGTAGCTGTTATGCGTTACCACCAGTCCGGATCTGCAAAACGGTAGTATCCTACCTTGGGCATTGCCTCGTGTGCCTTGTCACATGCCTTATCGCGCCTACCATGAGTTTGTTTTGTACCGTACCTATACAGTGCTCACTGAGTAAACCTCCATTTTACGGAGGAGCTTACAATATCTGTATAAACTACGGGAATATCTAAAATGTGTTAAGGAGGATATGGGTATCGCCTTAATGCTATTTTGATACTTTACTTTACTGTAGACACTATTATAATGGCGTATTGTACTATGTACGTAGATAGTTTAACGGACCCTTAAGAGATGGAATCCCGAACATCTCTTAAGTTATTGCACTCATGTTCGACACTGGATAGGAGATGTCAAATCCCAAAAACATCTCCGACGCCGCTACACTTATATTTATTTACTGTTGATTTAACTTACATAAGATCTTTTAGTTCTGACTTGAGTCTTTTGTCTTTTCAATTCGCTCGGGTCGGTCTGAGCTTTTCAGTGTATCGAAGACCGCTTCTTTGGAGGACGAAGACGGAGATTTGTATACTATATTATTTATTCCGCTGCATCATGTTGTTCCGCTGCATTATTTATATATTACCACTGGATGTACTCTGATTCTGTATTGTTGAAGTGTAATTAAATGTTATTTGTAAAACAGCTTCATGAACTATTTATTTGACTATTATATGTTGTCATTCCGCTATGAGATCTTGTGTTTGTTTTCTTTCTTTCTCTGCTTTTTCTTATTTACCCTATAACAATCCTCCCTTTTGAATGGTTTGAGTCTGAAGTGTGTGGTTTATCATCGATTTAAACCGTCTAAAAAGGTGGGCTGTTAAAGTTGGTATCAGAGCTTTGGTTTAGCGATAAACTTAGCTTTGTGGGGTCTGACTCGTTAAAAATAGGGTAGTAATACCCTAGAACGAGTCGTTGAGTGTATATATATGAGAGGGCGTATTTGTTAGTGTTATAAAAATGTTTTTATATTGTGTTAATTTGTTCTGTTTAGTATTTATAAATTCTAGTCGGTACATAGGACGTTATGGCATCGATAGATATTTCCAAATAATTAATAGGGCGGATTGACAAAATATGGTTTTGAAATATAGGTAAATGAAATAATTTTACCTAGTATTATATTTTGTATATAGAAGAATAATTTCATAAATGATATAGTTGGATGTGATATGTTGTTTGTTAGGAAGGGAAATTTTATGAATATTGATTGTAAAATTAGCTTTACAGATAAAGTAAATAAGAACTGAGAATTTGAGAACTTAAGTTCCGTGATTTTGAAAATTTCTTTTGAAAGATTTTGGAATATAATATTGATATTATTTGGAAGTGCTTTCAAGTATAAATATTTTCAATGTGATTTGAAAGAAATGTTTTAAAAGGGAATTCTAAAGGAAATAAACCTGTACTACCCTCTTTGTCGCTGGAAAATAATTTCAGTGATGAGTGCACGCATCATCGACGTTCAATTTCGAGTTTCAAAGTAGATTGGCCGCTGTAGTAGTTTTACTACACATGTGTTTTGATAACAAATCTCAATTTTTCAAAATATGATTTGGATTTATGAAAGATATGATTATATACATTATTTTGAATGATTTGAAATGTAATTCGGAGTTAGTTCTTAAAATTTTCTGATAATTAGCATCTTTCAATTATTGGAATGAATGAAATATTGACTATATTGATAATTGAAAACTTCTAAAATGGAAAATAAGATATTTGATGCTAAGTGATTAATGAAATATATAAGAAATTGAAAAATCTTTAACTTGTAGATATGAAAATTTAGAAGATGTAATTATTGAACATTCTGTTAACTAAAATGAATAAGATAAACTTGTGTAACATTCAATTACATTCTATAGG
This sequence comes from Allium fistulosum, assembly GCA_030737815.1. NCBI lineage: Eukaryota > Viridiplantae > Streptophyta > Magnoliopsida > Asparagales > Amaryllidaceae > Allium > Allium fistulosum. The sequence goes on from CM060906.1 coordinate 861,288,241, forward strand.
ACATATATATAACTTGCCAAAAATGTTAAAAGTTGTAATGTTAAATAAGAATATGTAATAGAATATTATACAAGTAAAACTTAAGTAATGAAAGTTTTCAATGGAATTATGTCTATAAATAAGAATTCTGATGTTATCAAATGTTATGAACTTAAGTTAATAATTTGAGATTGCTAGTAATCAAATTTAATAGAAAAGGTGAATACCGTAAGTAAATGATTATAAACTTAAGTGATGTTTGAAGCCAATTATAATTAAAGTAAGTAGTAAAAGTGAATACTATATATGAGAGAAATAAAAGTGAAAAGAAAAAAATTTAAGTATGAGTTGCTTCACAAATGAATATTGATGTTAAAAGGAAATCAAAGTAAATAATAAATGTGAATTCAACTGAAATAAAATGCATGTAATACTTCAATAATGAATTCATTGATGATCTAAATAATTGAATGGAAATAACTTATGTAAGTAAATGGATGTAAAGTAATAAAAATGGCATTGTATAAATAAATGAGAAATGAAATTTTGTAAGTAATGAATGTAAATTAATAAAAAAAATAAGCATTGTATGAATGAATGAAACTGAAGAACAATAAATAATATGAAAGGAGATTAATAAGAATAAGCCTACACGACATTTGAATTTATTGGTTGTTTTGGCTTATGGATGTTTGGGAAGTGATACTTTAAATTGTTTAGGATGTATAGATAATCTATTAAGTTTTATCTAAGACTGTTGAGTGTATGGTATACTTAGTAGTTTATTTATCATTCTATACTATTAAATGTTTCTGAACCTGAACAAACCATTTGTTTTGGTTGCTATGGATGGATGGTTGATTACCTTGATTGCATGTGATGATTTGTATGGTTTTGTTTGTAAGTGACTATTGTTATGTTGTGTTGAAATGGGTTGTTATTAATTGAAACAACTTGATATTTCTCTATTTACATAATTATTAACTTCTTTTGGATTATGTAAGTGAAATACAGGTTATGGAAGCATTTGCTACTGCTTTTGGTTTCATAAATAAAGCATTGTTTGCCTGACAAATAAGTACGTTCTCGGATTACGGTTTTATAGCGATATTATATTATTTTCCCGTGGTTTGGGATATTTTATTTTGAAAAATGATATATATATATATATGGTTATTATTGATACTATTATTTCTCCCTGACCCTTCCGTACAAAGGAGACTCTGCCGAAATTTTCCGTGAATTTTAGACTTAGAATTTTTTTTGTGAAAGTGAAAAATATTTTCGAACTTTTATTGAACTTGAATAAGAAGGATTTAATTGTTTACAAACTGATATATTTATTTAAAATACTTAATTATGTAAATTAATTGTTTATAAAATTGAATACTTTGAATAAGATATATTAATTCCTTAATTTATTCTTTTTCTCTTTTCGTGGACGAAAAGATTTGAGTGAGGGAGAGTGTAATGACCCGTAATTTTCGATAATTAAAAATATTAATTTAAATAAGATGTGGGTGTTAATATTGATAGAAATAAAAATTTGTGATTATTAATAAGAAGAATAACTAGAATGAAATATAAAAATGTTGATTTAAAATAATTGCTAGCTATTTTAATGAAATTCCAATTTATTGAAATGGTTGTAAAGTTAAAATTGGTTATAAAGTGTAAATAAGAAATTAAACCAAATGTTGTATGTAAATGGTAAAGTTTTGCGTAATTAATTGAAATTAGTTAAATATAGAATAATTAATCAGTATGTGAATTTATTATTCTTGCTTGCTAACAATAAACATAGAAATGTGTTTGAAATCATAAGTTGTAACAATTGTTTAATTATCATTTCACTATTTAATTTGTCGAAATTTAACTGGAAATCAATTGCAATAAACCTATTTAAATATTGTAGTTAATGTGAATTAAGAGGGTAATTGTAGAATATTGACGTAATACATGGTAAACCAATGTTAATTATATCCATAGAGTAATAATGGATTGAATAATAAGATGAAAAATCAAATAAATGGATTATTGGAATTTAAAATAATAATCAATTGAATTTATTTCTATTGAACTTGAACACCGTCATTAGTGCGATATTTAACATTGGTTTTGACATGGAAATTTATCTTTAAAGATTATAAATTACTAGGTAATAAAAAATGATAGAATTTGTTAGTTATTAAATTTGAAATTAAAAAGTGATTTAATCAATTTAATAATAATTTATTTAATAGCATGAAAATAGCCATTTTGGCAACTGTCTTGGATTTCGACAAAACCAGTTTCATCTGATCCGTAACCATGAATTATTGTAGGATTTCAAGTTTCGTAGCGATCAGACTTGTCGTTTGATTGTGTGGGCTCAAAATGCGTAGAAATCAATTTATTGAATTCAATTTGGAATAAGCTGATTTTAAAAGCTAACTTCTTCATGCGATGGAATTAGGACTTGAAACCTGTTCCATTGAATTTAAAAATATCGAAAACATCTATTTTAATATATTTGATGACCTACTTTTGTTTCGGAGACGGGACAGGCTTTTCGGGTCATTATTGTCGTTTCGAACCTATTCTATACGTGTTCATTTTTCTTATCGGGCTTTGTTCATATAAATAGCTTTATTTCTCAAACCCTAGCAGTCCTTCAGTTTCCACTGTCTGTACAATTCCTTCTGTCTGTTCCTTTTCTTCAATGGTAGAAACCAATTCAAACTCAAACCCTAAATTCAATTTCCAAATAAATTTCAAAAAAAATCGAACTCCTCAAAGCCCTAACATATTATATATTGTTGGAATGCTCTCGAAGAGCGCAATCTTCTACGGTGATTTGTTTTTCGATTTGGATCATGGTTTGGCTAGAAATTGGTCATTAATTCTCGGCTATTCATTGGGGTTTGATCAACGACGATGGATCGTCGAACCGAGGGCATGGTCGCGTGGAGAGTGGCACGCTTAGAGCATCTGTGCCATTCGTTTGGTCGATTCATTGTTGGATCGGCCTACAAAATTCAACTAGGGTTTGTAATCTCAGTGGTGGATGCATTTATTTGTCGACCTGAAGCAACGCGACTGTCTTGCGTGGGGTACGACATCAAGGGCGGAGCAGTGGAGCGTGGTCACGGCGTGTCAGAAGGCTGTGGGTGATGAGGTAATCGAGATCTTTGGTGGCGGTTGGGTGTTCGAAAGGGAGGTCGCGTGCGTATCTGAGATGTTAGGTTTCTGGAAGATGCGTGAACGTGGAACGAATGCTGACGTGGTAACGATTTAAATTTTATTTGTTTATTCTATTTATTAAATTATATGAATCATCTAACTTCTAATCGTCATATCTTGTGCATACGAGGTCGGATTTAAGCGCAGTTTATTCCGCTGCGATCATATCAGAATTCCAGACATTTTGGAACAGGTTTGGACGAATTCTGAGACCGTTAGGTTTTGGGCCTTTATTTGGATTTCAAATCGATTTGAAATCAAAGGTGAGTGTTTTAACTCACTCACAACTACTAAATTATCTTTTGTTAGTTAAATTGAATTTATGATGCAACTAGAAATTGATTGGTTGATGTTTGGTATATTTAAATTGTCATTCAAGTTAAATCTGACTTTTATTGAATTTATTCGCCATTAAATTAATATTATATTTTGAATTGTCAGTTAATACCTGTCATTGGTAATCAGCCACTTGTTATTGTTTATTGATTGGTTTGAATAATGATTGTGATGGATGTTTGATTGTTGATATTGGATGCCTGGATGTTTTATTTCTATATTGTTATAACACTGCAAGTTCCCGTAGTTTATTTGTTAGAAAATCCCTATGGGTTGAAATGATACATACCCGAACGATCTGATAGATTAGGGAGAAATCGTTATGAGTTGAAATGATAGACTCAAGCGATTTCATGGATTTGAAGTTAAATTTGGGATTGCGGGTTGAAATTATATATACCCGTAAATTTAAATGTATTGCGGATTGAAATGATATACATCTGTATCACTTGACCATAGGGTTGAAAATTATATACGGACACCGGATTTGTTAAATTAAACGATTTTAAACCCTTAAATCTTGAATTTGGTTAAATGATATTTCGAAGGAAATAGATTTATATAAACTGAATTATTTTATGAAAATCCAAGTTTTAAATGTTGAAATTGGAAATTGGTTTAAATTGAAATTTAAAGTTGAATTTGAAGTATAACTGAAATTTATCGAAATTGAGTTATTGAAACATTTGAAAATTTAACATTGAAATAGTTTGTTGATTTGAAGCTGGACATGGTCCGATGTGTTGAAATGAAAGAAATAGTTTAATTTGATATTAATTTCAAATTTATTATTTTAATATAAACTGTTTAAAAATATATTATTTTTAAATCCTGATTATTAAGATTTTCAAACTATTAAACCAATTTAATCTATTTTAAACTATTTTAAACTATTTTAATCAATTTAAACTATTTTAAATTATTTTAATCTATTTAATACAATTAAATCTATTTTAACCTATTTTAAACTAATTAACCCATTTTAATCTATTTTAAATCTATTTTATCTATTTTATATCTATTTAAACTATTTTAAATCTATTTAAACTATCTTAAATCCATTTAAACTATTTTTAGTCTATTTTTAAACTATTTTAAAGTATTTTAAACTATGTTAACTATTTTAAACTACTAAAACCATTTAAACTATTTCAAAACTATCTAAACTGTTTTCTAAAAATAAAACGGTGCAAGGTTGGACTGCTATATTTAAGTCCTTGATTTAAAAGCGAATATGGTTAAATGATGATATAACCCAAGTTGGGATTTAAATGATATTTTCTAGTGAAATGACATACTTGATTGAATATGATGATTTTTAAATGAGATTTAACATATTTTGTCGATATGATTTCGAAAGTGAATATGATTTCGAAAGTGATATGTTTGAATCCAATATGATATTTTGATATTAATTATGAATTGACTTTTGAAATGCAAAGGAACCATCCGGTGTGAAATAAGCGTTTGGTTGTTAAAGAGATCGGAATCAAATATTGTCATACTCACTACCAATACCGAAAACCACTTTAACAACTGTGTATGTGGTGGAGATTCCAGAATGAAGTAGGATGGTTTGGCGAACGATTCTGTATGAGGTATTTACTTAGCCCTGACTTCCGTGAGTTAGCTTGATATGGCTAAAACAGGAGCCATGTCGGGGCAATTGAGATCGCTCCTCCTATCGGGCACATTTCTTCGATACCATATTATGACTTTGTGATTGATTTGGTGGCCACCCCTCGATTTTGATTATGGGAGTGTGTTCCGAGTTGGGCGGTAGTAGTTGATATGCGTTACCACCAGTCCGGATCCGCAAAACAGTAGTTCCTACCCTGGGCATTGCCTCGCATGCCTTGTCACATGCCTTATCGTGGCTACTACGAGTTTGTTTTGTACCGTACCTATGGAGTGCTCTCTGAGTAAACCTCCAGTTTATGGAGGAGCTTACAGTATCTGTATAGACTACGGGAATATATAAAATATGTTAAGGGGGATATGGGTAACGCCTTAACGCTATATTGATACTTTACTTTACTATTGACACTATTATAATAGTGTATTGTACTATGTATGTAGATAGTTTAACGGACCCTTAAGAGATGGAATCCCGAACATCTCTTAAATTATTGCACTCATGTTAGACACTGGATAGGAGATGTCAAACCCCGTAAACATCTCCGACTCCGCTACACTTATATTTATTTACTGTTGATTTAACTTACATAAGATCTTTTAGTTCTGACTTGAGTCTTTTGTCTTTTCAATTCGCTCGGGTCGGTCTGAGCTTTTCAGTGTATCGAAGACTGCTTCTTTGGAGGACGAAGACGGAGATTTGTATACTATATTATTTATTTTATTTATTCCGCTGCATCATGTTTTTCCGCTGCATTATTTATTTATTACCACTAGATGTACTCTGATTTTGTATTATAGAAGTGTAATCAAATGTTATTTGTAAAACAGCTTCATGAACTGTTTATTTGATTATTATATTTTGTCATTCCGCTGTGAGATTCTGTGTTTGTTTTCTTTCTTTCTCTGCTTTTTCTTATAACAATCCTCCCTTTTGAATGGTTTGAGTCTGACGTGTGTGGTTTATCGTCGATTTAAACCGTCCAAAAAGGTAGGTCGTTACACTCTTCTTTCTCTTACTCTTTCATATCCATAATTTTGTGAAAGAAATCCATTTCATACTCTTCCACTTTCTTTGCAAATCCGTCCTCTTTCACTATAATTCTTTAAGTATTTGCAAACCACATGATATCAAAGAGTTTTTACTTGAATTCATATCATTCTCTCCTTAATTTCTTCCTATTCCTCAAAGAATTCAAAGATATATTTCTACTGGAGGTATATAGGATCATTGTACCTAATCTACAAGAATCTATATTAAAGATAAGACTACTTGCCATAATCTACTATTGTTTGTAAAAAGAAGAAGGTATTCTTATAAATTGTGAAAACAAGAGGGTGATCTTGTAGCACATAAATCAAGAAGGTGCACCTTGTAGCCTGTGAAATCAAGATTATAATGTGTTCTTACCACCCATGGAAAGCAAGTGTGATAGTGAAATTCTATATGGTGCAGTACAGGACTGGATGTAGGATTGGTCAATCTGAACCCGTATAAAAATCTCTGGTGTTATTTACTTTACTGCATTTAATTTACCACTTACTTATTATATGATTATTGATTTTTTTTGCAATTTAAGTAGATATAGTTTTAAATTCAGAAGTAAGTTTTAGATAATTGATATATACACTTCACCCCCTTTAGTGTTCAAATAGCCTTACGATCCATTCCATATTGTATTATAGACAACCTGTCATGTACATTTTGTTTCGGAAAACTGTTTTTTTTAAATATCATAACTTAGTTTTTTAGAAGTATAAATGGCTAATGACACTAGTAACATATTCCTTAACACTTTTGTAGAAGGGCAATCTACCACTGGACCCTCGCTTTTTGATGGTAGTAATTATGCATATTGGGTATGTAAGATGAAAATTTATTAGCAGTCTAATGATTTAGATATTTGAAATATTACCTAAACAAAGTACACTGAGCCCCAAACAGAATATGCACAATGGGCACTAGACCAAAAGACTTAAGCATTTAATAACTCAAAGGCATGAATATTTTATTTTGTGCCTTAGATAAAAATGAATTTAATCGAGTGTCTATTTGCAAGTCTGCATAGTAAATTTGAGGAACACTGTAAGTCATGTATGAGGGCACTAGTAAAGTAAAACAAACTAAGATTTTTATGCTAACTAACCAGATTCAACTTTTTAAAATAAATCCAAATGAGTTTATTTCTGATATGTATTCTAGATTTTAGGATATATTACATGCACTAATATCATTAGGAAAGAAAGTTACTAAAGAGAACCAAGTCAGAAAGATCTTGAATTCCCTTTTTAATGAATGGGATCTGAAGACTCTGGCAATTAAAGAAGCCAATGATATTAGTACTGTGAAAATAGAACATTCAATTGGTAATCTAATGTCTTATGAAGTAAAGTTGTAATTTAGAAAAAGAATCAACAAAATGAGAAGCAATCACTAGCACTCAATGCTAAAAAGGATAATCATGAACCAGATGATGAAATCGATTTCATGATTATGAATTTCAAGAAATTCTTGAAATATTGGAAAATGGACAAACTACGTGTTGACAAGAAAACTTGTCAACACCTCAAATTTCAAATTGGAGTATGGGCGATGCTTTCGAAACGTCCTTTCGAAAGAGTAAAGGTTACTAGCACTTTTCAGGCTGAAAAAGATGGTTGAGAACGCTTCCTTTGTACCTTTCGACGCAGTCGTAAGACTAACTTCTCCTCGGGGAAACCTTTCGAATTGGTTGATAAATGACCTTGATGGAACCACCTTTCGATGTAGTTAAGATGGTCTAGGTTGGGGACTTTATGGATTCTGGAAAAAGTAGAACTGGAAGGGTTTCAGCATGATCGAAAGGGTAGACTTCTTCTGTGTTATAGATTTAGGCTAAACGCTTAAGAAATCATGAACTTCTTAAATGATTTGTATAAGGGATATAAAATGCTTAGAAAAGAGTACAAGAATTGTTTAGCAGAGGTAGATAGATTAAAAATGTTTAATGAAATGTTAACCAGAGAAAAACTATGTTTAGAAGAAGAAATTGAAAGACTTACTGCATATAATGATGAAAAGGATTTAACACTTGAAAGTTTTGAAAAACTGAAGAGTGAAAATGAATCCTTAAAATCATAAAATCTTTCAATGAAGTCGGAGACCACTGATCCAAATGACAAAATAGCATCTATGGACAATGTTATTTTTATATATAATAAGGATTTTGATAAAATGGAAACTAATATTGATAAATTTAACAAAGAGAAGGATAACCTAGAAAATTTAATATCTACATCTAAACCCCCTAGCAATAAACATGGACTTGGGTACACCCCTAAGCTCAAATCAAAGAAAAATATTACTCAAAGTACTAAATTTGTTAAGGCTACCAGATTCAAACTAAAACCTAGAAAATTAAAGCTAAAATCCCCAAATAAGTTCATTAATTTATGGGTTCCTACAAGGTTAGAGGATAGTGAGGAAGAAAAATATATCGATAATTTTATTAATAAAGTTTATTTATCTAATAATTATATTTTGAAAGGGCATTCAAACTCTTCTTGGGTTTGGCTTCCTAAAACTTAACCCTATGGACCCCAAAACAAAATAGGGTAACATTTTGCATATTTTATATTTTTTAGGTACTGATCAATTAGTACCGGACATCTAATGTTCAAAGCATATAATCCATAGAGACCGAGTGAAATTATATACAAAGATAATGAGATTGCGAACTTTGGATATAATTCAAAAGGATATATTTTTGGCATCGGCAACGTCGGTAACTCTAAAACTCCTCTCGTTTTAAATATTTTACTTGATAAACTTATCTCATGATTTGTGTTGATTTTGATTCACCTCATAAGCTCCATTTATATACATTTTTATATATATATATATCTCTACAAACTCTATACATATTGTCTAGTTATACTTAAGCGATTCTTTTTCACCCATTTTATTGATGACAAAAGGGGAGAAAATGTATAAATATACTAAGCAAAATGATAAGGGAGTCAAATATAAAAATATTATATTTTATCTCTCAAATATTTATATGGTTGTCATCATCAAAAACAGAGAGATTGTTAATATCTCATATATTGATTTTGATGACAATAGCCATATAAATATTACTACCAACATTTTTCTGTGTTATGCAGTACTTTCAGATATATTATGGAGACATTTTACAGTGACAAACAAGGACTAAGTGGAAGCAAAATGAATTATATATATAAAGATTAAATCAGAGCAAATGAAAGAAAAAAAGTAATTGAAGATTGAAGAAGAATGGAACACAAATATTGTAAGTGATGAGTAGTGTTTGAATCTTAGAAACTTTGTTAAAGTCCTCATGGCAATCATACTTGAAGATCATTAACCACTAACCCCAATCATTATCACAAATATCCACAAATGTGAAAAAAAATTGAAATCTGAAAATCCACATGTATGTTGACATATCCCTCCTAAGTATGTTGACATATCCACGTATGTCGATATATCACTCTTAAGTATGTTGACATATCCACATGTATGTCGACATATCCCTCCTATGTATGTCGAAATATATGACCTTCTTTTATGTTTTTTAAAATTCAAATGAAAGGATTTTTTCCACCACCTCTTCACTAAAAAACTTATCTCTTCAACCACTATTTAAAGGCTCTAAAAAACGAATTATAGCATCAACTTTCTCTTCTTTCTCTTACTCTTTCATGTCCATAACTTTGTGAAAGAAATCCATTGCATACTCTTTCACTTTCCTTGCAAATCCATACTCTTTTACTCTAATTCTTCAAGGATTTGCACACTACATAATATCAAAGAGTTTGTACTTGAATTCATATTATTCTCTCTCTGATTTCATCCTATTCGTCAAAGAATTCAAAGACATATTGCCATTGGAGGTATATAGGATCATTGTACCGAACCTGCAGGAATCTGTATTAAAGATACGACTACTTGCCACACTCTACTGTTTTTGTAAAAAGAAGAAGGTGTTCTTGTAACTTGTGAATTCAAGAGGGTGATCATGTAGCCCATAAATAAAGAGGATGCATCTTGTAGCCCGTGAAACCAAGATTGTAAGGTGTTTTTCAACCCATAGAAAGCAAGTGGTGATAGTGAAATTCTTTACAGGACTGGATGTAGGATTGGTCAATTTGAACCAGTGTAAAAATCACTAGTGTTATTTACTTTACTGAATTTTACTTTACCACTTACTTATTCTATGATTATTGGTTTCTTTTTGCAATTTAAGTAGATGTAGTTTTAAATTCATAAGTGTGTTTGTGAAATTCTATATGGTGCAATATAGGACTGGATGTAGGATTAGTCAATTTGAACCAATGTAAAAATCACTGGTGTTATTTACTTTACTGCATTTTACTTTACCACTTACGTATTCTGTGATTATTGGTTTCTGTTTGCAATTTAAGTAGGTATAGTTTTAAATTCATATGTAAGTTTTAAATAATTGATATATACACTTTACCCTCTAGTGTTCAAATGGCCTTAAGATCATTCTGCATTGTATTATTGTAACGACCCATAAATTTTAGTGGTTTTAATAACGTAATTTAAACTGAATTTTGTGAAATTTTGAATAATTGAATTTGGAAATAAAAATTTGATATTTGAAATACGTCTATATAAACATAGCAAACGCTAAATTTTCATCAGATAATATGAAAGTTTATTTTATTTTGTAATTTTATTTAATTTAAATCAGTTAATACTTGATGGTAATAAAATATTTTCCAAACCTGAATATTTTATATAATAAATTTGTAAACCATCTTCTGAGTGAGACGTCATATTTCGTTTCGCCAAATTTGAATTGATATTGCTCCGTTTATCTTATTTTCAGCGTTTTAGCAGCATTTTCGGTACAAGATATCGACTTTTGATGGGATGGTCGTATCACTGATATCTATGTACCGTTTTGATCGTTTCATTGTGCTGATCTCTGTGGTATATTCATTCATGTGTTTTGGAGTCAGGTACGTGACAAAATCTCGAAAATGGTAGCCGTATCGGTAACCGTATTGAGCCTTTTGGTTTTCTTTGTCCATTCATTTCCACCGTATACATCAACAGGCCATTTGTCATTAAATTCTTGAATTCAAGCTGTGACTATATCTATTTTCTATGTCAATTTTTATTTGTTGGTTCGTTTCATCTCTTAGTCAATTTGCTTCTTTTCCGTTTAATAATAAATAATAATAAAATATAAAGGAAACATATAAGTTATCTTCATTTACCCGTTCCTCCCATCTTTACCTTTTGCCTTATCTTCATCTTCAATCACCTGCCTATGCCCGCATCCACCTTGACTTCTTCGAATTTTTTTATTAATAATACATGTATGCTCGACACATCTCCTCCTCTTCCTTGATCTATTTTACCTCCAAGCAGCCGACCCTTTTCTTCCCCTCGCCTGCAGTCCATCCCACCGCCTTGCTAGCCTCCTCAACCCAGCCTTGGCCGTGAATCTCCATCCCCCAAGCACGCGCACCCCATGCAAACACGTGAATCACTCCACCGAGACCTCCCTCCTCTCTCGTTCCCTTCGTGTCCAGCTCCAATCCGTGCTTCCATAGTCGAGCTCGGCCAGCAAAACCACCTCATTTCCCGAGCCACCACACCCGACCCGCCGAGGCCTTGTGCTCACCTTACCTCCATGGTCCTCGTCGGCAGCCCCCGCCTCACCATCTTCCAACTGAGCACACATCTCCTTCCCTTAGCCTCTCCGCCATAGCAGCTATATATATATATATACACACGCAAGTAATATAAATGCATCGTTGTTGTGAAGTAAGTACCATAAGATCTGCTATTATATATATAAGTTATAAAGGTTTTTTTCTCAGGAGTTTTGATTTTTCAATGACAATATAAAATGTTTTGTGTATTCTCAGAAGCTATGATTTGTAATATATATATATATATATCAGTTAGTACGTATATATTTGCGTACATTATTTTTTTGTGTGTAAATGATACTAATATGAATGTAAGCCTAAATTGGTATTATCTATTATCTGTTTGTATAAATCTTATTATATATGTTAGTTTTTATGATAATTTATGTAATTATAGGTATAATCAGATCATATGTTTACTGTATATAACATTTGCATCTTTTATACGTATATGATATTGATTTTTTTAAAACTTAATAAGTACATAAGTTATATATATTAGTTATACATGTTAGATTTTATAAAGTATATATATGTTTGTTTATAAATGTTTATACAGTTAGTATGTATAAGATTTTATTTTATTATCTATTATCGGTATTGATTTAGAGAAATGATATAGATTTTGATTTAGATACATGTATATATGTTTAAATTTAAATACTGATTTTTCATGTGTATATATATATATTATAAAGATTTTAATATGTGTTTGAATTTTGTATATGATTTTTATACATATATATATATATAGTTATATATATTATTATTTTGATCTTAAATTACATATGGATTATATATATTATTACTTTATTGTTCCTATAGTTAGGATGTAACTTAGTACATGATTATATATTAGTCTATTTATATAAGTATATATTAGTCTAGGTTTTGGATAAGTATATATAGAGATTTTATTGTATAGGTGTTTAAATCTAGTATTTATTTAGATTTTAGATATATACATAAATTATTTTAAATATGAGTTTCAAATTTTATATTGATTTTTAGAGAAAGATATATACGGATAGAATATTTATTTTATTCATCTCATAGCAAGCTAATTCGATTTGCTTCATCGATCCCTGTTATCAGCTTTGCTCGTCAAATTCACGTTCAATCTTGCTTTGCTTTGGAATTCGTGCTTGGATTCATAACTCATTTCTTTGTCGAATCTCTCTAGCCTCAAAAGGTGAGTAATCACTCACGATTAACATTCTTATATTTATTAAATTTGATTTCAATTGAAACGACAATTGAAATATGCTGCAAAATTGAATTGTTAATTTTATAATTGCTATATATGATATGCTATTATCTGTAACTGTTCACTTGTGAGATATGACACCATATCCTGTTGTTTATATTTTATTTTATTTATCACTGATGATATATGCATGTTGTTATTATGTTATATTATTATCATAACTGTTCTCACTCTGCAAATTCCCTGTTCCCTATAGGTTGAAATGATACATACCCGAACGATTTTGGAGAATAGGAGAAAATCGTTATGGGTTAAAATGATAAACCCAAGCGATTTTCATTTATTTTAAATTTTTGGGATTGCGGGTTGAAATGATATATACCCGTGGATATTTAAATTGCGGATTGAAATGATAAATATTCGTATCACTTGACCATAGGATAGAAAATTATATACGGACACCGTTGGTCTATATTTTTAAAATGATTTCCAAAGTTTGAAATGAAATATATGGGTTTTAATAGATATTGATTTTTAAAATATAATGTAAAATTTAGAAATTTTAATTTATAAGTTAATTTTGAAAGAAAGTATAAATTATAAGATTTTACTTATAATTTTATTATTTTAAAAATATATAAAATAATACTTAATATAAATTATACATTTAATAAGAAGATTAATTTAAATTTTTTATTTATTTAGTATATAATATGTTTAAGTATTTACTTAAATTTATATTAATATTTTAAAAAAGATTTCATAACTTTAGTAATAAAGGTTGGGAAGATAAATTAATGTTGACTTGAAATTTAAATTAGTTAATAATTGAATTCAAATAAGAATTTATTTAAACTTATTAGTTTTGAGATTTTGAAAAGATATGATTATAACTTGACTTGTAACTTGATTTGATAAAAGTGATTAAATGAATATTCTCCATTTTAAATAAAATTTGAGATTGAATATTGGATATTGATTTAAATGTATAAATTGGGATTTCAACAAATTGTTATATAAATGGTTAAGTGAATAATTTCCAATTTGAAATAAAATAAAGTTCATGTTGAAATATAAATGAATTTTATATTGTAAATGTTGAATATTTAAACTTGAGTCTTTGAACTTTAAATTGAAATGGTTAAACTGGAATTGATTTAAATTGAATTTTGGAATTTAAGATGATTTAAATCGATTTGCAAAATTGGAGGAAACTAATTTTATTATATAAAATAATTTATTATATATACAAACTTTTTCATTTATAAAGTATTTTATTATATATATAAACTATTTTAATTTATAAAGTTTTTTAATATATGTACTATTTCCAACATATAAACTGTTTTGGTGGAAAGTGTTATGATTTCAAAGTGTGATGATTTCGAAAGTGCTATGATTTTGAAAGTGTTATGATTTTTGAAAGTGTTACGATTTTGGAAATGAATATTATTTAAAGTGAATAATGATATCGAATTGATATGGTTTTGAAATGAATATGATATTTTGATTTTGAAATATGAACTATTTGAAAAGAAATGACCACGGTGTGAAATAAGCGTTTGGTTGTTAAAGAGACCAGGATCAGATATTGTCATACTCTTTGCCAATACCGAAAACCACTTTAACAACTGTGTACATGGTGGAGATTCCAGAATGAAGTAGGATGGTTTGGTGACGGTTCTATATGGTATTTACGTAGCCCTAACTCCCGTGAGTCAGCTTGATGCGGCTAAAACAGGAGCCACACCGGGCCAAGTGAGGTCCTCCGATCGGGCACATTTCTTCGATACCATTCTATTGCTTTTGTGATTTGATTGGGTGCACCCTTTGATTTGGGAGTGTGTCACGAGGTGGACGGTAGTAGCTGCTATGCGTTACCATCAGTCCGGATTCGCAAACGGTATATCTACCCTGGCATTGCCTCGAGTGCCTTTTCGCATGCCCTCTCACGCCTTCTACGAGTTTGGTTTGTACCGTACCTATGGAGTGCTCCTTGAGTATCCCACCGGTTTGGTGGGGCTTACAGTATCTGTATAGACTACAGGAATATATAAAAATGTGTTAAGGGGGATATGGGTAACGCCTTAACGCTATTTTAATACTTTACTTTACTATAGACATATTATAATAGCGTACATTACTACATAGTAGATAGTTCCACGGATTCTTAGAGGATGGAAATCCCAAACATCCTTTAAGTTACTTGTATATCAGTTGACATTTCAGTTGAGTTAAATTTACTAATATAAGAATGTTAATCCTGACTCGAGTGTTTTGTGTTTGCTTTATGCTCAGGTCAGACTGAGTGTCACAGCATTTGAGACTCACCTTCGGAGTGGGAGCTTCAGTTGGAGATCCATCTATATCTGTCTAGCTTTCAGCTATCCAGTTGTTTTGTTCAGACTTATCATCTGTTGGTATTCGAGACAACATTGTATTTGAGATATTCTGTTGTATTTTATTTCAAACTCTTGTTTATATATTAGCTTCATGAACTACTATTTATCTTTTCCGCTGCTTATTGTTATATTACTCTGTGTTTGTGATTATGTGATTGATTTTATTTACTGTATATGCTGAGTTTTGCCAAATAAAAATTAACAATCTGTTGTTTTGAGCAATTCAAGTCCGACATGTGTGTCTGCTTATGCACTTGGCAGGTGCAGCATGATAGGGGGTTCTCGCATTTAGGTTTGGAAGTGAGCGGATGACTCTTACTCCTACATGTCCCGCGGGGTTGGTGCAGTCGAGAGGCTGGCCGTAAAAGCAGAACACAGGTACCATTGTATGCTACGGTGGGCATTACCTCACTGCCGTTGTCCCGTTACAGTTGGTATCAGAGTTCTGGTTTTAGGCAAAACTTATCATATGTAGTAGAATTAATTACGAAATCACCTTCGTTCGAGCTTAAATTTCTCCTCTTTGATTCGAATTTCCTTTGAATTTTTGAACATTCCCCTTCGTTCTGAAAATTCATTCTTGTCTTCTCTTGTTCGCATTCTTTTGATACTGGAGCATCCCATAGCTCCAACCTCAACTGTCAACTTCATCCTTTATGTGACTAATCCCATCGGCGGTCTCGCCAATCTTAGGTATCGATTCACCGATGATTTCTTTATCCTCGGTTTAGATGCTGCTATCTCTTGCTATGCCCTAATGTTCTCTAGTAGACGACCAGGGCAATTCTCTTGTGATCAGATGTTGATTTGCCTCAGAATTCTGCATCGACCTTATTCTTGGAGTCACGGTTGACTCGGTTATGGTCGCCCGCGATTTATATTAGTCTATTCATCTTTTCTCTTTTGCTATTTAATCATCTTATCCCTTTCGAACCTATCTTCTTAGATAGAATTCTTCTTGATTTGGGTCCCTCTAATTTGGATCTCCGTCCTTGCTTTGAAATCCATTCTTGTATCATCGAGTGAAGGAGTGTATTTGTAATTAATATTAAATGTTTTATATTGTGTTGTTTGAGTTGTTAAGTTTGAATTTTGTGTTTCGATCGATTCGTCTGATCAACGCTATCGATGGGAATTCCAAAACATTTGAACAGAGCAAACTGACATAATATTGTTTTCGAATTTGGTAAATGAAATAAATTTTGTATGATTATATCATATATATAAGTATAAATTTTCTGAAATTAAATAGTTAAATGAATTGGTTATTAGAAATGATAATATTTGATTTTCATTTATTGTTTTGTAAACCATTGACTATTGCAACATGATATAAATAATTGAAATTATAAAACATGGTTTATAAATTGATTTGGAATTGAAATGAATTTAAATTAAGAATCTGAGAATTCAATTTCTGGTATTTTTAGGAAATTTGTGTAACGACCCTGAATTTTTGACATTTGAAATATGAATATTTAATTGATTTTAAATATTCGAATGATAGTTTAATTTGAAATTCAAAATATCAGAATGAATTTGGCGATTTAATTATCAAATTTAATTGTTAAAATTTGGGTAAAAATTTGAATCTTCAATTTTAAGCCTGTTAAAAATAATATGAAGTCTTGGAAAATTCATATTGATAATACTGGAGACAATAAAAGTTTCAGAATTGAATTTGAAACTGTTTTGTTCAGTTTTGAATTTTATCGTTTAAATCGATATTTGAAAATAGCATTTCGGGGCACAGTCTCGGAATTCGACGAAACCAGTTCCATTGGGTCCGTAATATTGTATTATTATCGGATTTCAATTTTCGTAATGTTTGGAGTGATCGTTTGGCCGTACGATAAGCAAACGCGCTGAAATTAAATCGAAAATTTAATTTAATAACTGATCCAAAAAGCTATATTTTCCATACGATCGAATTTGGACTCGGAACCTTTTCCATTGTGTTTGGAATAGGCATATAACATTACAAACGCTTAGCGGCATACCTCGATAGGAGAGCACGATTTTAAGTTGCAATCATCGAGACAATTGAATTTAAAATTGATATATTTGTTGACCAATCAAAATAAACAAATATAATAAAATTTGTATCCCATCTATCTCCTTTCAGCCGAAATTCCATCCTTTCATTTCTTTTCTATAGTCACGCGTCCCCTCGTCGTTTTTATAATAGCAGCTAAGATTTCAAACTTCAGCAGAAAGGAAAGTAAAGAAAAAGAAATCAAATTCATTCCTTCTCTTCGAAAAAAAGGGGGCAGAACGATATCATTTCAAATCGAAAAGGGATGGCCGAGCTATGTTTAAATCCCTCTCCTCTCAAATCTCATTTCGTTCAAATCCAGAAACGGAAATGGCCGCTTCTTTTCCTCCGATTTTCGAAATCGAATTGGGACTTAATCGAAGAAGGGAGCATCGTGGCTCGAAGTCACGTGGGCAGGAAGTCGGCAAGCTCGAGATTTAGTCTCGATCGAAGAAAGGAGATGAGGCGATCGAACTCGATCGACTTAGGGTTTGGCGGCGGCGATGTGAAGGGACGGTCTCGCGAAGTGGCGACGCTCGCTCGAAGGGGGGATGTGGGAAGGTCGCGATGGCCTGGAACAGCCGTCTGCTCGATGTCGTAGGGGGTTCAATAGTCGCGAGTTTGAGAAGAGCTTGGTCGCGATATCATACAAGGCTTCGGAGCAGCGAAGTGAGCTGTGTGGATGCGTGAGTGCTCGAATCAATCGAATCAGTGAGGTATTTTCTTTAAAATTTATTTATATATATATGTATAAATATATATATATACGAGAGAGAGAAAAAAGGATAGTTATAGTAAGGTTTAAACCTGTCTAGTTTAATTCTGTGTTGATATATATAATATATCAGCTTGTGGTTTAAATTTAAAGTATATGCAGTTGAAAAAAAAAAAATACAATTTAATTGTTTGTTTTATAATAATTTATTTAGGTAATTAATTTGTTTAATTTACTCATTTAATTATTTTAGTACTAATAATATTTATTATAGGGAAATTGTTTAGAATAAGTTGTTAGCCCAAATTAAATTATTAGTTAATTAAATCATAAAAGGGAAAATAAATTGTTCGATTTGGTTCGAATATTAATCAACTGTATAAAAATTGTTTATACAAGGTTTGAAACCGTGAAGAAATGGTCAAAATGGAAATGGACTGCTAATTAAAAGCAAAGGTGAGATCTTCTCACTCAAAATGAAAATTTGATTTTGAAGTTATTGATTGATTGACTGTTTGGATGTGATAGTATATATCATAGTAGTATATAGCAATATATATATTGGGATATGTATATATTGGAGTTGTTGATTTCCTGCATTATATAGCGGATGAGACCCTATTGTGCCGCATAATAGCGGATGATATTTTATAAATCCCATATACCGCGATATTCCACCTCGAAGTGGAATTGGTATTGTGCTAACATCTGTGGATGCAGGGAAACAGGTTGGAGGGATCCAACAGGATTCCTCAAAACATTTGAATTTGTTTCATATGTTGTGTGATGATTTATTTATAATCTGTGAATGATTATATTTGTGATTGAATGTGTGAAGGCTAAAATTTAGCCGAATGTATTTCTGGTATCGTTGGATACCAGAAATAAATAAAATTGAATTTTGAAATTGAAATTGGAAATTTGAAGTAAATCTCTTTTGAAAGAATTGGTTGAATTTCAAAGAAGGAATTTAAAAGCATAAAGTTGATTTTTGAAATCTTATCGAATTATTTCTAAAATATGGGAAAAGATTTTTATAAAAGGATTTGGAATAGTATTATTCGAAAGTTGGAAAATTTATTTAAAATGGAATTTTAAATGGTTTGGAAGAGATAAAGGAATTTATTTTAAAAAGTGATAAATTTGTTTGAAATCCAATTAATAATTGATTTGGTATTTGAAAATAGATCTTTGGGAAATCGATATGAAAATTTATTTGATGTTGAATGAAAAATTGATTTGTGTTGAATATTTGGAAATCGATTTGCAAACGATTTAGTATTTGGAAATAAACTAAGAAATCAATTTGTAATTGATTTGGTGTTGAAAAGAAATTTAGAAATCAATTTGGAATTTGATTTCGTGTTTGAAAGTGAATATTTGGAAATCAATTTGAAAATCGTATATTAGTGGATATTTGGAAATGTAAATTCATAATGGGATTTGTAAAGGAAAAGTGAAAATAAATAACATTCGGGAATTTTATTTCGAGTGTGAAAATTGATTTGAAATTGGTTTCCAAAGTGATAAAGTGTGGAAAATATATATCTTGTGAAGATATTTTGAAATTTAATAATTTGGGAAAACTTATTTAAATTGGTTGATGGTTGTGAATGTTGTTGATAGTTAAATAACCGACTATCAATATTTGCCTTTGAAATGGCACTTGATTTGTTTTTTTTAAAACAAACGCTCACTATTCGGGTTAGCCGGGAAAAGGACTTTGTGCCATATAACCCATTCCGAATAGTGATACGGCGTGAATGGATAACATTTGAAGACCTGTGTGAAGACCGGGTATTTTTGAAAATGAAAGGACAACCTGTCGAATGTCTCTGCATCGAGTTGCTCCGGTATAGAGATTTATATCACTCTTCTTGTGATGGGAAGTCCGGACGTGATTAGTGAATACCCGGATTGCAAGGGCTTCTTTGGAAGTGCCTTCGGTTCCGTTCGATCCCGGAATGGACTTGTATGGATGTGTGTCTGACGTTACACTTTGAGATGTAAAGCTGGTTTCTATCAAATACATTTCTGTTGGTGGCGGAGAATTTATTCTCTTAGCTTAACACCCTTCTCTGAGACGTATGAGCTCAGAGGTTATGTAGTTGATGGTTACTAGTGATACATTCCCAATTTGGTAATGTGGCATACGAAGTGCTGTTGATCATTTGTTGATCAAAGCGTGGCTTTGTGAAAAAGCGTGGCTTTGTGGACGAGTCTTCGTCGAGCCTCACAACCCGGTAATGGTCGAAACAGGAATGTTGCGGCAAGGTTTTTTGGGGTCGCGCCCCTAGAGTATGTCATTTCCTTCTGAATAAAAGGTGATATCATGGTATGGAGCCCAGATATTTTACCTATGTTGATGCTGCAAATTTATTATACTTTGTCGTTGTTGCTTTGTGGTTGAGGATCCTCGGATAAAGGTCGGTGACGACCGGGGGATGGCATAGCTCGTGTGTTAGCTACGTAGGTACAGCTGTACAGCGTGAGGTAGCGTCGACCTTGTGTTTGTAGAGATCCGGTTAGGTTCTCGGGGCGTCTTTCCAGAGGCGTTTCCATTTCGGTGTAAGGAAGTTCCTATGCCTGACTATTTGTTGGAAATCCAAAGAAACAATACGAACCTTGTACGGTTTTAGTTGTAGAACCTGCCATTTACTTATGGTGGTCACCACTGTTTAGATGGTAGCTATAGTAGGCATACAATAATGGTTGTATGCTGGCTAAGATTAATATTATACTTTCGAAATGTTTTCCACACTAGACATTAATAATAATATCAACTGATTTTTCGTAGTAAGCATCTTTGACTATCATAAGGAGAAATCTCCTCCAATTCTGCGTTTGCATTGTGTGTGTGGCGGGAGGCCTTATGGTAGTTTCATTTTCCAAAAGCATTGCGAATTTGTTTTATTTTCTTTGTGAAAATAACTGTTTTACGATCTCACACCAGTCACCATGACTGACTCGGAGTTTATTGTTCCCTTTCTAAACTCTGGGTGCCCATAATTTTCCACACGGGCAGCCTAGAGTTATGTTATCAGGATATTCTGGAGCTTTGGAGATGAGCTGGATGGCGAGACGTACTACCATACTTGTTTATTTATTCCACTGTGTATTCTGTATGAGGACAAGTTATGTAACTGTCCATTGTTGTATTGAGTTGTATATTGACTCTCATTGATGTATGTATAAACTGATATAGTTCTTTGTTTAAAAGACTAGTGATTATCTATTATATATTGTTCCGCTGCGAATGTGAGATTCTGATATTGTTTATGTTTCAGTTATCTGTTCTTTCTTTTCTTCTGTCTTCTTCTACCTCTTCTTTTTTAACCCTAATGGTTCGGTTTTACGGCATTCGATTGCGCGGCATTTGATACAGTGGACGTATTAATGTCGACTTTCGAGCGTCGAAAGATCACAACCGTTACATGTGGTATCAAAGTCGTTGGTTAAGCGACAACCCTGGTTCTGTTGAGAATTACTCATTAGAGAGAGAGTCAGTAGTACTCTAGAATTATTGTGAGTGTAATAATAGATATGAGCGCGTATTTGTCAGTGAATATAAAATTTGTTTTATATTGTGTTGACTTATCGGTTGATTGTTTATAGATTCTGGTCGGTGCAGTCTGGCCAACTGTAATCGATAGGGATTTCTAAACTCTTAAACAAGATAAACTGACACAGTATTGTTTTAAAATGGGGTAAATGAAATAATTTTACCCAAAACTATTTTTGTATAGAAAAGAAATGATTTTCTATGAATTATTATAGTATATGGATGCTTGGTTGTTATGAAGTGATAATATTGAAATATTATCATTATTATATGGAAATCAAATAATAAATAAAATGGTATAACCAAAGATTTGAAGATAAATCCATTTAACCAATGAAATTTATAAATATGAATTGAAAATATAAGGAAATGAATTCATATACAAATGGGATTTGTAAATAAATTGTAAATGTGATTTATAATTTGGAATAGAATTCCAGAAGAATATTTGAGAAAATAAATTTATTAATCTAATGAAATGGTAAAGTGAATTTATAAATGAGTTCTATAAATTGAAATGAGTTTGGGAACTTAAAAAAAAATTCAAATTAGAATTGAATTTAACTTGGATTAATTTGAATAAAAGTAAATTTGAGAATTTAATCTAGTGGACTAAATAAACTGGAATAAAATTTATTGAGATGGAATAAAAATGGTGAATGAACAAATGAAGCTACATTTGTAAATAAATGAATTGGAATTGAAAAAAAAAATGAAATGAGATTTTATTTGAATCAAGTTGAATAAAAATGGTTTGAATTTGCATATAAATTCAAGTAATAGAAATAAATTGAAATTTCCCTTTTATTGATAAAGTAAATCCAGGATGAATTGAATATGGAAATTGAAATTTAAAATGGATAAGTGAATATACTAATTGAATTAAATTAGTAGATGGAATGGATTTGATAAATGAAAAATCAAATCAAAGATTAAATTGGAAATTGTGAAATGGTTTTGAATGAAATTTGTTTGGTTAATGAAATAAACCGAATGTGAATATGAAATGCAAATTAAATTGTATGTGAATTGGTCGTAAGCAATTTAATTTGTATTAAAACTTTATAAATTGCTAATGGAAATTATTTTGAATGCATTGCTTATGAAATCTATGTAGTTGCTATTGAAATTAAGTGAAATGTTAATAGATTTCATATATATGTCACTTACATGTTTAAATTGAGTAAGTACGGGTTTTTGGGGGCCGTTTGGCAGCTTTTGATTGCGCAAATGCTAAATAAATAAGCCGCTTTGCTTAAAAATGCTAAAAAGGTACTCCTACGCAATACAAAATACGAAATATGAACTGTTTTTCTGCTTTTCCGACCAAGTGGGTCGATGTATATATATTTATATCTATTGTGATTTTGCAAAAGCTCCTCCGTACAAAGGAGACTCTGCCAAAATTTTCCAAAAATTTTGGGAGTTAGAAAAATTTTGAAATTTTTGGAAATTTTTCACTAACGAAAAATGATTTCAAAATTGAATTTGAAATATGGAAAGTAAGATTCAATCTTAGAAGTAGAAGATGAATCAAATTCAAGTAAAAATTCGAAATGAAAATCTGAATGAAAAAAATTGGAAATAAAAGTATTGAGATTTGAAATGAATTCAGATTGAATTGAAGATAAATTGAATTCAAATGGAATTGAAAATGTAAAGTTGAATGGAAATGAATATATGACTTTGGTAGTGAAGTGAAAACAAATATAAGAAGTATGTAATACTTATATTGAACTTAAGAAATAAGAATGTAATTCTTAAGTAAAAAAATTGATATTGGGAATACAATAAGTAAATTTGGACATTGTTGTTAAGTAAAGTATACAGGGATTGTAAAGGCTATAGGAAAATGGAATTGGATTTTGATTTCGAAGGTAAATTTGAATTTCTCAATAAGAGGTATGTATTTGAATTTCAGTATGAAATTTGATTGGGTTTCTGATTTTGCCACTTGGCATTTTGTTTTCTTTTGGAATTTGGGAGTCTATAGGGACATTTTGTAGTTGTACCGAGTTAGCCGCACAAAGGAGACGCTGGCGAAATTTCTCGGAAATTTAGGGAGTTAGAAAATTTTTGAGAAAATTTTGAATTCAAAATTTGAATTTGAATTGATAAGAAAATGATGCAGCCCAGAATGGCGAAGTAATAGGTCGCGAGCGACCTATCCAATTCTTGAGTCGTTCACAACCTAACGAGCCACAAGGTAAAGAGTTCCGACCTAGTGAAGGCCGCTTGCAAGCACAAACTAACGTAGTCTTAGGTCGCGAGCGACCTAACGAGAAGGAGGATGGGATGCAACGGATACTTAGTGCATTGTTCAGTAAGTCGCAGCATTTTAGGTCGCGAACGACCTATATGGAACGACCTAGCGAAGAGTACTTGCGAGCTAACAAGTAACGTGTTTTAGGTCGCTTGCGACCTAGTGGAGACTCACGACCTAGGGAAGGTCGTTCTCGAGTCAACAGAAGCAGTGTTAAGACATGCAAACGAGCTAACGAGTTAAAGGAAAAGGCTCACGAACGACCTAAAGACGAACGACCTAACAAAGTTCTCTTTCCTTTAGGTCGCTCCAATATTTTGAGTGAAGGCTGCCTCGAGCTACGACCTACGATAGGTCGCGTGAACGAGTTACGACCTAAGTTAGGTCGCGGGAAGCTTAGGGTCGCATACAAAGCTTAAGTCGTTGATTGCTATAAGTCGCTGAAGCTTATGCCGCCTGGAATTCTTGAGCCGCTGTTTCTTAAGTCGCATGAAGTGTTAGGTTGTTAACGACCTATGCTAGGTCGCTGATGGAAGCTGATGTATTGTAATATGTAAGTCGTAGGTCGCGTGTGTTGTACTTAGGTCGCGTGATGTAAATATTGTAAGTCGTGTGTTTTGTTGTAACTTGTATTTGTTAAGTCGCTTGGCTTTATTTTTAGGTCGCGTTTTGTTAGGTCATTGCCGACCTAAGTGTTGTCCAGAATTAAGTCGTGTTGAGTTGTAACTTCTATAAATAGCGGAGTGTTGGTCATTTGTAAAGTTTAGTTGATTTGAAATAAAATTTGTTTGTTAGCTTTGTGCTTTCATTAAATTGGTAGTTGAGTGTGATCTCCTATCTCCACTTTCGGTAATCGAGTGCGCTCGATTCAATGACTGCTGAAGCCGATTCACGGTATCTAGTGCGCTAGATCAACGTATGATGAATCGTAGATCTTTAAACACGGTATCATGCGCGATCAACATGTTTGAGATAGCTAGAATCCGGCATCTTCTGATCAACGGATTTGGGCCATTCGGTATCAATTATTCCATCGATTGCTACTTTCACCGCATCATTCATTTTCGTTATCCGCTGCTGCATCATTTGGTATCAAAGCTAGACTTAGCCAATCATAGCTAAGCCGAGTCTTGGAGCCAATTCTTATTCAAGAGTTCAAGCCGTGCATCACTTTGTTATTCAAGGCCGAGAGTTTGAAGTTGAAGGCCGTACATCATTTGGTATCATTTTGAAAGTCCAAGCCGAGAATTGAAGAGTTTGTGAAGAATCTACAATGCCGCCCAGAAGAGCTAATCGCCATCAGAATGTTGAAGCGTTGTATAGAAGAGAAGAAGCCGAGCAAATGGAACAATGCATCAATTAAAAGTTTGATGAAGGCATTGGGAAGTTAGAGAAACTGATGAATGACATGAATCAAAGTCAACAGAGGAGATCGTCAGTCTCGAACCATGGAGGAAACAGAGTTTCGCCATCGGTTACGGAAGCGAGGAGGGTATCGCCACAACCTTATCGATGAAGAAGAGAATCTTCAGTTTCAATGAGAAGAGAACATCATGAGTATAGAGATGAAGAGAGAAGAACTCCACGTGAGTTTGAACATGAACCATACCATGATGATGAAAGACAAAGTCGAAGAGATATGCGTGATCATAGAGATGTGGGTGGTCGAGATCGTTATCGAAGTACATATGTTTTTGATGAAGATGGTGGTAGATGTAGTATGCATTTGCGAGATCGAGACCAAGTACGAAGTGCATATCGGGTTGTAGAGGATGATCGCCGATGGGAGTCGGGGATGAAAACTGAAATTCCAGAATTCAAGGGAGGAATGGTAACGGAGGAATTTTTGGATTGGGTTTCAAATGTTGAGGATATTTTTGACTTCAAAGAAGTTCCCGCGGATCAAAGAGTAAAGTTAGTTACTACGAGATTAAGAGGGAGAGCTATGGCATGGTGGCAGCAAACAAAACTTACATGGGAGAGGATAGGGAAGTCAAAGATTGTTACATGGGATAAGATAAAGAAATTAATGAAAGCTACTTTCTTGCCGCACAATTATCAATTGCTTATGTATCAACGTTTGCAGAACCTAAGACAAGGGGCGAGATCAGTGAATCAGTATGCAGATGATTTTTACCAATTGATTGCGAGGAATGATATTATGGAAACAGAGGAACAGCTAACAGCAAGGTATGTTGGAGGGTTGCGAACGCAAATTCAAGACATGGTGAATATGTTTGATCCAAGATCTGTCGCCGAAGTACATCAGAAAGCACTTGCTTGGGAGAAATAAGGAAGGAGAGGTGGTGGTGTGTTTACGAATTCCAACAATCAGAACAAGGATATTAGTAACAGTGCAGATGTTTCCAAAGTCGTCAGTAAGTCAATTGTGAATGAAGTCAACAAAGCAAAGGTCAATAGTAATTTCAAATGCTTTAATTGCCAAGAGTTTGGCCACAAAAGCAATGAATGTACAAAGCCCAAGAAATGAGCCATGATTGCGGAGATTGAACATGAAGATGCAAAAGTGGAGTGTGTCAATTCGCTACCAGTTGAAGAAGAAGAATTGTTGATAGGAGATGAGGGTTGTAGTTTGTTGTTGAGGAGATCTTGTTTGACACCAAAACAAAAGGATGATTCAAGTTGGTTAAGGAGTAACATTTTTCAATCAACATGCACTATCTTGGGAAGGGTTTGCAAATTTGTCATTGATGCAGGAAGTTGTGACAACATTATTTCTTCAGAAGCTGTAAAGAAGCTGTCATTGAAAACCGAGAAACATCCAACTCCCTACAAATTAGCTTGGTTGAGGAAAGGAGGGGAGGTGAAGATTAATCGAAGAGCTTGTGTTAATTTTTCCATTGGGAAGAAATACAAAGACGAAATTTGGTGTGATGTGGTTGACATGGATGTATGCCATCTGTTGTTGGGAAGACCATGGCAATACGACATGGTTGTGCAACATGATGGACGCACAAACAGTTATAGTTTTATGTTCGGGGATACACGAATCATTTTGGTTCCTAAAAGGCGTCAACATAGTGGAAAAAAATTGGAGGAAATCGAGGAGCTAAAGACTTTGTTGTCTTTAAAGGAATTTGTTGATGTGGAAGATGAAGTCGATTGTTGTCAATCATCAAAGTTTGATAAAGATGAAGTTGATGAGTTTCAACCAACGAAATCTATTGAACATGAGGTTGAAAATTCACAATCAGCAAAGTTGGATGATGGTGAAGAAAGCAAGTCAGGAGATGAAGAGGGTAAATTGTTGATGAAGGAAGTGGATTCGACTAGTCTACAATCTACATAAGAGCTTGTTAAAGAAGTGGAGGGTAGTGTAGAAGTATTCCTGTTGAGTGAAATTGAAACCAACAAAAGTGTTGAAATTATCGAAAAGGTTAAGCCAATAGTGAATGAATGTGAAGATGTAGTTCCTGCAGAAATGTTCAAAGAATTACTGCCACTGAGGAACGTACATCATGTTAATCCAGTGTCAAGTGCTATTGTACCATATATACCTCGTAATCATATGGGGCCGACAGAGCAGGTAGAGTTGGGAAGATTGGCAGATGGGTTGCTATTCAAAGGAAGGCAGTTGTATACTCCTGATCGCAGTTGGCAAATAAAAGTTATCAAAGATGAGCGTGTAGGAAGACACGTGGACAGTGATCATACCACGCAGTTGGTTACAACGTTTTGTATGGGACCGTCAATAAGAAAAGGGGGTAAAATGTTTGTTCAGAAGAGTCAGAATTATCAAATTTCAAAAGAGACCGCGACGAAGTCAGAATTATGTATGTCATTACCTATGCATACTAGATCATAAGTGAGCGTAAATATGGACTCTGTATTGAATTTGATGAAGGCACAAAGGGACAACAATTCTATCTACTTGATGGTTGAACGATTTCTTGTTGGTACGCACAACAAACTAGATACCGGAGGAATGAGTCGTTTGGAAATTATGAAGACAATTTGTGAGAATGATGGTAAGATGAGCTTGTCGGATCATTGTCCTATGGCTAATATTGACAATATCAAACACTTGGTTCCATTTCACGAGGATCAGAGTATCGAAGACGAAGAACTGTTAAATTCGAGGACGAATTTCTTCCAACAGGGGGAGGATAATGCAGCCCAGAATGGCGAAGTAATAGGTCACGAGCGACCTATCTAATTCTTGAGTCATTCACAACCTAACGAGCCAAAAGGTAAAGAGTTCCGACCTAGTGAAGGCCGCTTGCAAGCACAAACTAACGTAGTCTTAGGTCGCGAGTGACCTAACGAGAAGGAGGATGGGATGCAACGGATACTTAGTGCATTGTTCAGTAAGTCGCAGCATTTTAGGTCACGAACGACCTATATGGAACGACCTAGCGAAGAGTACTTGCGAGATAACAAGCAACGTGTCTTAGGTCGCTTGCGACCTAGTGGAGACTCACGACCTAGGGAAGGTCATTCTCGAGTCAACAGAAGCAGTGTTAAGACATGCGAACGAGCTAATGAGTTAAAGGAAAAGGCGCACGAATGACCTAAAGATGAACGACCTAACAAAGTTCTCTTTCCTTTAGGTCGCTCCAATATTTCGAGTGAAGGCTGCCTCGAGCTACGACCTACGATAGGTCGCGTGAACGAGTTACGACCTAAGTTAGGTCGCGGGAAGCTTAGGGTTTCATACAAAGCTTAAGTCGTTGATTGCTATAAGTCGCTGAAGCTTATGCCGCCTGGAATTCTTGAGCCGCTGTTTCTTAAGTCGCATAACGACCTATACTAGGTCGCTGATGGAAGCTGATGTATTGTAATATGTAAGTCATAGGTCGCGTGTGTTGTACTTAGGTCGCGTGATGTAAATATTGTAAGTCGTGTGTTTTGTTGTAACTTGTATTTGTTAAGTCGCTTGGCTTTATTTTTAGGTCGCGTTTTGTTAGGTCGTTGCCGACCTAAGTGTTGTCCAGAATTAAGTCGTGTTGAGTTGTAACTTCTATAAATAGCGGAGTATTGGTCATTTGTAAAGTTTAGTTGATTTGAAATAAAATTTGTTTGTTAGCTTTGTGCTTTCATTAAATTGGTAGTTGAGTGTGATCTCCTATCTCCACTTTCGGTAATCGAGTGCGCTCGATTTAACGACTGCTGAAGCCGATTCACGGTATCTAGTGGGCTAGATCAACGTACGAAAAATCGTAGATCTTTAAACACGGTATCGTGCGCGATCAACGTGTTTGAGATAGCTAGAATCCGGCATCTTCTGATCAACGGATTTGGGCCATTCGGTATCAATTATTCCATCGATTGCTACTTTCACCGCATCATTCATTTTCGTTATCCGCTGCTGCATCAGAAAACCATATTATTTGGAACTTATGGTTGATAGTGGAAAATTAGTTAAAGTAATAATGGATCTTTAATAAAAAAAAGATTTGGTTTGATAAGTTGATAAAATTGTTTGGTTTTGGTAAAATGATAAACGGGTGTTGGATCATTCTTCTTAACTTGTAATTTCGGGACGAAATTCTTTTAAGGGGGGAAGATTGTAACAACCCTGAATTTTTGACATTTGAAATGTGAATATTTAATTGATTTTAAATATTCGAATGATAGTTTAATTTGAAATTCGAAATACCAGAATGAATTTGGCGATTTAATTATCAAATTTAATTGTTAAAATTTGGGTAAAAATTTGAATCTTCAATTTTAAGCCTGTTAAAAATAATATGAAGTCTTGGAAAATTCATATTGATAATACTGGAGACAATAAAAGTTTTAGAATTGAATTTGAAACTGTTTTGTTCAGTTTTGAATTTTATCGTTTAAATCGATATTTGAAAATAGCGTTCCGAAGCACAGTCTCGAAATTCGACGAAACCAGTTCCATTGGGTCCGTAATATTGTATTATTATCGGATTTCAATTTTCGTAATGTTTGGAGTGATCGTTTGGCCGTACGATAAGCAAACGCGCTGAAATTAAATCGAAAATTTAATTTAATAACTGGTCCAAAAAGCTATGTTTTCCATACGATCGAATTTGGACTCGGAACCTTTTCCATTGTGTTCGGAATAGGCATATAACATTACGAACGCCTGGTGGCATACCTCGATAGGAGAGCACGATTTTAAGTTGCAATCATCGAGACAATTGAATTTAAAATTGATATATTTGTTGACCAATCAAAATAAACAAATATAATAAAATTTGTATCCCATCTATCTCCTTTCAGCCGAAATTCCATCCTTTCATTTCTTTTCTATAGTCACGCTTCCCCTCCTCATTTTTATAATAGCAGCTGAGATTTCAAACTTCAGCAGAAAGGAAAGTAAAGAAAAAGAAATCAAATTCATTCCTTCTCTTCGAAAAAAAGGGGGCAGAACTATATCATTTCAAATCGAAAAGGGATGGCCGAGCTATGTTTAAATCCCTCTCCTCTCGAATCTCATTTCGTTCAAATCCAGAAACGGAAATGGCCACTTCTTTTCCTCCGATTTTCGAAATCGATTTGGGCCTTAATCGAAGAAGGGAGCATCGCGGCTCGAAGTCACGTGGGCAGGAAGTCGGCAAGCTCGAGATTTAATCTCGATCGAAGAAAGGAGATGAGGCGATCGAACTCGATCGACTTAGGGTTTGGCGGCGGCGATGTGAAGGGACGGTCTCGCGAAGTGGCGATGCTCGCTCGAAGAGGGGATGTGGGAAGGTTGCGATGGTCTGGAACAGCCGTCTGCTCGATGTCGTAGGGGGTTCGATAGTCGCGAGTTTGAGAAGAGCTTGGTCGCGATATCATACAAGGCTTCGGAGCAGCGAAGTGAGCTGTGTGGATGCGTGAGTGCTCGAATCAATCGAATCAGTGAGGTATTTTCTTTAAAATTTATTTATATATATATGTATAAATATATATATATATACGAGAGAGAGAAAAAAGGATAGTTATAGTAAGGTTTAAACCTGTCTAGTTTAATTCTGTGTTGATATATATAATATATCAGCTTGTGGTTTAAATTTAAAGTATATGCAGTTGAAGAAAATAATAAATACAATTTACTTGTTTGTTTTATAATAATTTATTTAGGTAATTAATTTGTTTAATTTACTCATTTAATTATTTTAGTACTAATAATATTTATTATAGGGAAATTGTTTAGAATAAGTTGTTAGCCCAAATTAAATTATTAGTTAATTAAATCATAAAAGGGAAAATAAATTGTTCG
The DNA here is from genome assembly GCA_030737815.1 of Allium fistulosum. Taxonomy (NCBI): domain Eukaryota; kingdom Viridiplantae; phylum Streptophyta; class Magnoliopsida; order Asparagales; family Amaryllidaceae; genus Allium; species Allium fistulosum. Next base: position 861,319,488 of record CM060906.1, read on the forward strand.
ATTTGGTTCGAATATTAATCAACTGTATAAAAATTGTTTATACAAGGTTTGAAACCGTGAAGAAATGGTCAAAATGGAAATGGACTGCTAATTAAAAGCAAAGGTGAGATCTTCTCACTCAAAATGAAAATTTGATTTTGCAGTTATTGATTGATTGACTGTTTGGATGTGATAGTATATATCATAGTAGTATATAGCAATATATATATATATTGGGATATGTATATATTGGAGTTGTTGATTTCCTGCATTATATAGCGGATGAGACCCTATTGTGCCGCATAATAGCGGATGATATTTTATAAATCCCATATACCGTGATATTCCACCTCGAAGTGGAATTGGTATTGTGCTAACATCTGTGGATGCAGGGAAACAGGTTGGAGGGATCCAACAGGATTCCTCAAAACATTTGAATTTGTTTCATATGTTGTGTGATGATTTATTTATAATCTGTGAATGATTATATTTGTGATTGAATGTGTGAAGGCTAAAATTTAGCCGAATGTATTTCTGGTATCGTTGGATACCAGAAATAAATAAAATTGGATTTTTGAAATTGAAATTGGAAATTTAAAGTAAATCTCTTTTGAAAGAATTGGTTGAATTTCAAAGAAGGAATTTAAAAGCATAAAGTTGATTTTTGAAATCTTATCGAATTATTTCTAAAATATGGGAAAAGATTTTTATAAAAGAATTTGGAATAGTATTATTCGAAAGTTGGAAAATTTATTTAAAATGGAATTTTAAATGGTTTGGAATAGATAAAGGAATTTATTTTAAAAAGTGATAAATTTGTTTGAAATCCAATTAATAATTGATTTGGTATTTGAAAATAGAACTTTGGGAAATCGATATGAAAATTTATTTGATGTTGAATGAAAAATTGATTTGTGTTGAATATTTGGAAATCGATTTGCAAACGATTTAGTATTTGGAAATAAACTAAGAAATCAATTTGTAATTGATTTGGTGTTGAAAAGAAATTTAGAAATCAATTTGGAATTTGATTTGGTGTTTGAAAGTGAATATTTGGAAATCGATTTGAAAATCGTATATCAGTGGGTATTTGGAAATGTAAATTCATAATGGGATTTGTAAAGGAAAAGTGAAAATAAATAACATTCGGGAATTTTATTTCAAGTGTGAAAATTGATTTGAAATTGGTTTTCAAAGTGATAAAGTGTGGAAAATATATATCTTGTGAAGATATTTTGAAATTTAATAATTTGGGAAAAATTATTTAAATTGGTTGATTGTTGTGAATGTTGTTGATAGTTAAATAACCGACTATCAATATTTGCCTCTGAAATGGCACTTGATTTGTTTTTTTAAAACAAACGCTCACTATTCGGGTTAGTTGGGAAAAGGACTTTGTGCCATATAACCCATTCCGAATAGTGATACGTCGTGAATGGATAACATTTGAAGACCGGTGTGAAGACCGGGTATTTTCGAAAATGAAAGGACAACCTGTCGAATGTCTCTGCACCGAGTTGCTCCGGTATAGAGATTTATATCACTCTTCTTGTGATGGGAAGTCCGGACGTGATTAGTGAATACCCAGATTGCAAGGGCTTCTTTGGAAGTGCCTTCGGTTCCGTTCGATCCCGAACGGACTTGTATGGATGTTTGTCTAACGTTACACTTTGAGATGTAAAGCTGGTTTCTATCAAATACATTTCTGTTGGTGGCGGAGAATTTATTCTCTTAGCTTAACACCCTTCTCTAACACGTACGAGCTCAGAGGTTATGTAGTTGATGGTTACTAGTGATACATTCCCAATTTGGTAATGTGGCATACGAAGTGTTGTTGATCATTTGTTGATCAAAGCGTGGCTTTGTGAAAAAGCATGGCTTTGTGAAAAAGTGTGGCTTTGTGAAAAAGCATGGCTTTGTGGACGAGTCTTCGTCGAGCCTCACAACCCGGTAATGGTCGAAAAAGGAATGTTGCGGCAAGGTTTTTTGGGGTCGCGCCCCTAGAGTATGTCATTTCCTTCTGGATAAAAGGTGATATCATGGTATGGAGCCCAGATATTTTACCTATGTTGATGCTGCAAATTTATTATACTTTGTGGTTGTTTCTTTGTGGTTGAGGATCCTCGGATAAAGGTCAGTGACGACCGGGGGATGGCATAGCTCGTGTGTTAGCTACCTAGTTACAGCTGTACAGCTTGAGGTAGCGTCGGCCTTGTGTTTGCAGAGATCCGGTTAGGTTCTTGGGGCATCTTTCCAGAGGCGTTTCTGTTTCGGTGTAAGGAAGTTCCTTTGCCTGACCATTTGTTGGAAATCCAAAGAAACAATACGAACCTTGTACGGTTTTAGTTGTAGAACCTGCCATTTACTTATGGTGGTCACCACTGTTTAGATGGTAGCTATAGTAGGCATACAATAATGGTTGTATGCTGGCTAAGATTAATATTATACTTTCGAAATGTTTTCCACACTAGACATTAATAATAATATCAACTGATTTTTCGTAGTAAGCATCTTTGACTATCATAAGGAGAAATCTCCTCCAATTCTGCGTTTGCATTGTGTGTGTGGCGAGAGGCCTTATGGTAGTTTCATTTTCCAAAAGCATTGCGAATTTGTTTTATTTTCTTTGTGAAAATAACTGTTTTACGATCTCACACCAGTCACCATGACTGACTCGGAGTTTATTGTTCCCTTTCTAAACTCTGGGTGCCCATAATTTTCCACACGAGCAGCCTAGAGTTATGTTATCAGGATATTCTGGAGCTTTGGAGATGAGCTGGATGGCGAGACGTACTACCGTACTTGTTTATGTATTCCGCTGTGTATTATGTATGAGGACAACTTATGTAACTGTCCATTGTCGTATTGAGTTGTATATTGACTCTCATTGATGTATCTATAAACTGATATAGTTCTTTGTTTAAAAGACTAGTGATTATCTATTATATATAGTTCCGCTGCGAATGTGAGATTCTGATATTGTTTCTATTTCTGTTTTTCTGTTCTTTCTTTTCTTCTGTCTTCTTCTACCTCTTCTTTTTTAACCCTAATGGTTCGGTTTTTCGACATTCGATTGCGCGACATTTGATACAATGGACGTATTAATGTCGACTTTCGAGCGTCGAAAGATCGCAACCGTTACATTTGGATTTAAATTTTAGAGTATATTATCTAAAAGTATATTTTGAATAGAAATTGTTTTCAAAGAATTTTAAAAGTTTAAATTAGTACTCTCTTCTTTTGTCGTTGGAAAATAATTTTCGGTGATGACTGCAGCATCATCGACATTCATTTTCGAGTCTCGAAGTGGAGAGACCACGTAGCAGCTTTGCTACACTTTTGGACAATGAATTTTGTTTGAATTTCTTGTGGATAATTTGAATTTCTTGTGTATAAATTGATTTATAAAATATATATGTATATAATTATTTCGAAATAGTTTGAAGTGAAACCGGAAATTTGAATCTTAAGTTTTATATTAAGAAATGGTTTCAATTATTGAGATAAAGTGAATTTTTTTTGAATAATTGGAATATCTGAAATGATAAATGAAATTTAACCAACTTGTGAATTTGAATAAAAACTTATTTGTAGAATACTAAATTGCATTCTAATATATATGACTTGCCTAAAATATTCAAAAAAGTTAAAATGTTAGGGTATAATAAAGGGTGGTACAAGGAGAAAACTAAAGTAATAAATTGTTCAAACTAAAACCTGGCATAATATAAATGTTGTAAATAAAAAGAAAATTTGTATAATGTTTAATTACATTCAGAAACATTAATATAACTTACCTAGAAAAGTTTAAATGTAATTGGAATGTAATTGGATAGTATACACTATGATATAAGTAATAGGTTATCAAAAATGGTGTTTTGTTAAGGGAATTTACATATAATAAATTGGATAAAAAATTGGATAAAAAATAAAAAGGAAAATTTATTTGTTGAATAATATATGGTTATAAAATGTTTGTACACCTAATATATGTTGCAAATTATGTTAAGTGAAATAAATTAAATAAATAAAGGAGAAGACTATTTAAGCAGATAAATATGTACTTAAGAATAGTGAACTTGAATTTAAGTGGAATCAACTTAGTTGAAAATAAATGGATAAAATAAATGAGTTAATTTAAAAATGAATTTGTTTGTAAGAAATGTTGATAAAATGAAAGAAAATCAATTTTAAATTGAATGACTATTTATTAGTTGAATAAAATGGATTAAACCAAATTGTTGAATATTAATTTATTTAAAATTGAAATCTATATGGTTTTGAATAGTTGAAGTTGTGTGTTGAGGTGGAATTAATTTTGGTTGATCAAATAGATTTAATAAATGAGTAAAATAAAAAAAATATTGTGAAAGTTTTCGCAATAAATGTTAATAAATTTGAAAACAAATCAATTGAATGAAAACATATGAAAATGAAATCAATCAAATGTGAACACCATAAATTTGATTGATTAAATAAAATGAATTGGAATCAATTAATTAAATATAAACAATTTTTAAAATAAATGCAGTTTATATGGTTTAAATTAATTGTGTATTGTTGTATTTCAATCTATTTTTCTTTATGGTTGCTTCTATTCTCCTACCTCCTTCCTTTTCGGGGATGAAAAGTTTTGAGTGGGGGAGAGTGTAACGACCCATAAATTTAATGGTTTTAATAACGTAATTTAAACTGAATTTTGTGAAATTTTGAATAATTGAATTTGGAAAAAAAATTTGGTATTTGAAATACGTCTATATAAACATAGCAAACTGTAAATTTTCATCAGATAATATGAAAGTTTATTTTATTGTGTAATTTTATTTAATTTAAATCAGTTAATACTTGATGATAATAAAATATTTTCCAAACCTGAATATTTTATATAATAAATTTGTAAACCATCTTCTGAGTGAGACGTCATATTTCGTTCCGCCAAATTTGAATTGCTATTGCTCCGTTTATCTTATTTTCAGCATTTTAGCAGCATTTTTGGTACCGGATATCGACTTTCGATGGGATGGTCGTATCACTGATATATGTGTACCGTTTTGATTGTTTCGTCATGCTGATCTCTGCGGTATATTTATTCATGTGTTTCGGAGTCCAGTACGCGACAAAATCTCGAAACGGTAACCGTATTGAGCCTTTTGGTTTTCTTTGTCCATTCATTTCCACCGTATACATCAACTAGCCATTTTTCATTAATATTCTTGAATTCAAGCTGTGACTATATCTATTTCCTATGTCAATTTTTATTTGTTAGTTCGTCATCTCTTAGTCAATTTGCTTCTTTTCCGTTCAATAATAAATAATAATAAAATATAAAGGAAACGTATAAGTTATCTAAATATACCTGTTCCTCCCATCTTTACCTTTTGCCTTATTTTCATCTTCAATCACCTGCCTATGCCTGCATCCACCTTCACTTCTTCGAATTTTTTTATAAATAATACATGTATGCTCGACACATCTCCTCCTCTTCCTTGATCTATTTTACCTCCAAGCAGCCGATCCTTTTCTTCCCCTCGCTTGTAGTCCATCCCACCGCCTTGCTAGCCTCCTCAACCCAACCTTGGCCGTGAATCTCCGTCCCGCAAGCACGCGCACCCCATGCAAACACGTGAACCACTCCACCGAGACCTCCCTCCTCTCTCGTTCCCTTCGTGTCCAGCTCCAACCCACGCTTCCATAGCCGAGCTCGGCAAGCAAAACCACCTCATTTCCCGAGCCACCACGCCCGACCTGCCGAGGCCTTGTGCCCACCTTACTTTCGTGCTCCTCGTCGGCAGCCCCCGTCAGAACATCTTCCAACCGAGCACTCATCTCCTTCCCTTAGCCTCTCTGCCATAGCAGCTATATATATATACACACAAGTATATATATAAATGCATCATTGTTGTGAAGTAAGTGCCATAAGATCTGCTTTTATATACATATAAGTTATAAAGGTTTTTTTCTTCAGGAGTTTTGATTTTTCAATGACAATATAAAAAGTTTTGTGTATTCTCAGAAGCTATGATTTCTAATATATATATATATAAATATATATATATATATATCAGTTAGTACGTATATATTTGCATACATTATTTTTTGTGTGTAAATGATACTGATATGAATGTAAGCCTAAATTGGTATTATCTATTATCTGTTTGTATAAATCTTATTATATATGTTAGTTTTTACGATAATTTATGTAATTATAGGTTTAATCAGATCATATGTTTACTGTATATAACATTTGCAGCTTTTATACGTATATGATATTGATTTTTTTAAAATGTTATAAGTACATAAGTTATATATATTAGTTATACATGTTAGATTTTATAAAGTATATATATGTTAGTTTATAAATGTTTATACAGTTAGTATGTATAAGATTTTATTTTATTATCTATTATCGGTATTGATTTAGAGAAATGATATAGATTTTGATTTAGATACATGTATATATGTTTAAATTTAAATACTGATTTTTCATGTGTATATATATATATTATAAAGATTTTAATATGTGTTTGAATTTTGTATATGATTTTTATACATATATATATATATAGTTATATATATTATTATTTTGATCTTAAATTACATATGGATTATATATATTATTACTTTATTGTTCCTATAGTTAGGATGTAACTTAGTACATGATTATATATTAGTCTATTTATATAAGTATATATTAGTCTAGGTTTTGGATAAGTATATATAGAGATTTTATTGTATAGGTGTTTAAATATAGTATTTATTTAGATTTTAGATATATACATAAATTATTTTAAATATGAGTTTCAAATTTTATATTGATTTTTAGAGAAAGATATATACGGATAGAATATTTATTTTATTCAGCTCATAGCAAGCTAATTCGATTTGCTTCATCGATCCCTGTTATCAGCTTTGCTCGTCAAATTCACGTTCAATCTTGCTTTGCTTTGGAATTCGTGCTTGGATTCATAACTCATTTCTTTGTCGAATCTCTCTAGCCTCGAAAGGTGAGAAATCACTCACGATTAACATGCTTATATTTATTAAATTTGATTTCAAATGAAACAACAATTGAAATATGCTGCAAAATTGAACTGTTAAATTTATAATTTCTATATATGATATGCTATTATCTGTAACTGTTCACCTTGAGATATGACACCATATCCTATTGTTTATATTTTATTTAATTTATCACTGATGATATATGCATGTTGTTATTATGCTATATTATTATCATAATTGTTCTCACTCTGCAAATTCCCTGTTCCCTATGGGTTGAAATGATACATACCCGAACGATTTTATAAAATAGGAGAAAATCGTTATGGGTTGAAATGATAAACCCAAGCGATTTTCATTTATTTTAAATTTTTGGGATTGCGGGTTGAAATGATATATACCCATAGATATTTAAATTGCGGATTGAAATGATAAATATCCATTTCACTTGACCATAAGATAGAAAATTATATACGGACACCGTTGGTCTATATTTTTAAAATGATTTCCAAAGTTTGAAATGAAATATATGGGTTTTAATAGATTTTGATTTTTAAAATATAATGTAAAATTTAGAAATTTTAATTTATAAGTTAATTTTGAAAAAAAACATAAATTCTAAAATTTTACTTATAATTTTATTATTTTAAAAATATATAAAATAATATTTAATATACATTATACATTTAATAAGAAGATTAATTTAAAAATTTATTTATTTAGTATATAAATGTTTAAGTATTTACTGAAATTTATATTAATATTTTAAAAATAGATTTCATAACTTTAATAATAAAGGTTGGGAAGATAAATTAATGTTGACTTGAAATTTAAATTGGTTAATAATTGAATTCAAATAAGAATTTATTTAAACTTATTAGTTTTGGGATTTTGAAAAGATATGATTATAACTTGACTTGTAACTTGATTTGATAAAAGTGATTAAATGAATATTCTCCATTTTAAATAAAATTTGAGATTGAATATTGGATATTGATTTAAATGTATAAATTGAGATTTCAACAAATTGTTATATAAATGGTTAAGTGAATAATTCCAATTTGAAATAAAATAAAGTTAATGTTGAAATATAAATGAAGTTTATATTGTAAATGTTGAATATTTAAACTTGAGTCTTTGAACTTTAAATTGAAATGGTTAAACTGGAATTGATTTAAATTGAATTTTGGAATTTAAGATGATTTAAATCAATTTGCGAAATTGGAGGAAACTAATTTTATTATATAAAATAATTTATTATATATACAAACTATTTTCATTTATAAAGTATTTTATTATATATATAAACTATTTTAATTTATAAAGTATTTTAATATATGTACTATTTCCAACATCTAAACTGTTTAGGTGGAAAGTGTTATGATTTCGAAAGTGGTATGATTTCGAAAGTGCTATGATTTCGAAAGTGGTATGATTTTGAAAGTGCTATGATTTCGAAAGTGTTATGATTTCGAAAGTGTTATGATTTTTGAAACTGTTACGATTTTGGAAATGAATATTATTTAAAGTGAATAATGATATCGAATTGATATGGTTTTGAAATGAATATGATATTTTGATTTTGAAATATGAACTATTTGAAAAGAAATGACCACGGTTTGAAATAAGCGTTTGGTTGTTAAAGAGACCGGGATCGGATATTGTCATACTCTCTGCCAATACCGAAAACCACATTAACAACTGTGTACGTGGTGGAGATTCCAGAATGAAGTAGGATGGTTTGGTGACGGTTCTATATGGTATTTACGTAGCCCTGACTCCCGTGAGTCAGCTTGATGCGGCTAAAACAGGAGCCACGCCGGGCCAAGTGAGGTCATACCTCTGGTCGGGCACATTTCTTCGATACCATTCTATTGCTTTTGTGATTTGATTGGGTGCACCCTTTGATTTGGGAGTGTGTCACGAGGTGGGCGGTAGTAGCTACTATGCGTTACCATCAGTCCGGATCGGCAAACGGTATATCTACCCTAGCATTGCCTCGAGTGCCTTGTCGCATGCCCTATCGCGCCTTCTACGAGTTTGGTTTGTGCCGTACCTATGGAGTGCTCCCTGAGTATCCCACCGGTTTGGTGGGGCTTACAGTATCTATATAGACTACGAGAATATATAAAAATGTGTTAATGGGGATATTGGTAACGCCTTAATGCTATTTTAATACTTTACTTTAATATAGACATATTACAATAGCGTATATTACTACATAGTAGATAGTTCCACAGATCCTTAGAGGATGAAAATCCCAAACATCCTTTAAGTTACTTGTATTTCAGTTGACATTTCACTTGAGTTAAATTTACTAATATAAGAATGTCAATCCTGACTCGAGTGTTTTGTATTTGCTTTATGCTCGGGTCAGACTGAGTGTCATAGCATTTGAGACTCACCTTCGGAGTGGGAGCTTCAGTTGGAGATCCATCTATATATGTCCAGCTTTCAGCTATCCAGTTGTTTTGTTCAGACTTATCATCTGTTGGTATTCGAGACCACATTGTATTTGAGATATTCTGTTGTATTTTATTTCAAACTCTGTTGTTTATATAGTAGCTTCATAAACTACTATTTATCTTTTCCGCTGCTTATTGTTATATTACTTTGTGTCTGTGATTCTGTGATTGATTTTATTTACTGCATACGCTGAGTTTTGCCAAATATAAATTAACAATCTATTGTTTTGAGCAATTCAAGTCCGACATGCGTGGATGCGAATGGTTCGAAATACCAGGTCGTTACAATTATAGACAACCCATCGTGTACATTTGGTATAAGAGAATTGGCTTTTAAAAATTCAAAACTTAGTTTTTGAAAAGTATAAATGGCGAATGACACTAGTAACACTGTCTTTAACACTTTTGTATAAAGGCAATCTACCACCAAACCCTTGCTATTTGATGGTAGTAATTATGCATATTTGGCATGTAGGATGAAAATTTATTTGCAGTCTAATGATTTAGATATTTCGAACATTACCCAAACAAAGTACACTAAGCCCCAAACTAAGTATGCATAATGGACATCAGACCAAAAGATTTGAGCACTTAATAACTCAAAGGCCATGAATATTTTATTTTGTGCCTTAGATAAAAATGAATTTAATCAATTCTCTATTTGTAAATCTGCATATGAAATTTGGGGAAAACTGCAAGTCACACACGAGGGCACTAGTAAAGTAAAACAAACTAAGATTCCTTTCTAACAAACCAGTTTCAAATTTTAAAATGAAACCAAATGAATCTATTTATGATATGTATTCTATATTTCAAGATATATTACATGCACTAATATCATTAGGAAAGAAAGTTACTAAAGAGGACCAAGTCAGAAAGAAATTGAATTCACTTTTTAGTGAATACGATCTGAAGACTTTGGCAATCAAAGAAGCCAATGATATTAGTACAGTGAAAATAGAAGATTTAATTGGTAATCTAATGTCTTATGAAGTAAAGTTGCAGGTTCGAAAAAAGAATCAAGAAAATAAAAGGAAATCACTGGCTCTCAATGCTAAAAACGATAATCATGAACCAATGATGATGAGGAAATCAATTTCATGACCATGAATTTCAAGAAATTCATGAAATGTTGGAAAATGAATAAACTTCAGAAAACTAACAACTATAATTCGAGAAATGGAAATGTTGTTGGGTGTTTCGAATGTGATAAGCCCTGTCATTTGAAAAGAGATTGTCTAAACCTGAAGAAATCAAAGTACTCTTCAAACAGTTCCAATAAGAAGAGGAAACGAGCTTTTAATGCAACATGGGATGATTTAAATATATCATAAAGTGATATTGATTCAAAAACAGAAAATGCCAACATATACTTCATGTAAAAGGATGACGAAGCATGGAATTTTAATAAAGAAAGTATGAATGTCTTAAATGATATGTATAAGCAATATAAAATGCTTATAAAAGGGTACAAGAATATTTTAGCAGAGTAGATAGATTAAAAATGTTTAATGAAATGTTAACTGAAGAAAAATAATGTCTAGAAGAAGAATTGAATGATTTAATGCACATAATGATGAAAAGGTTTTAATACTTGAAAGTTTTGGAAAAGTTAAAATGAATCCTTAAAATCGGAAAATATTTCAATGAAGTCAGAGATCACTGATCCAAATGACAAAATAATATCTCTAGATAATGTTATTTTTAACCATAATAAGGATTTTGATACAATGAAGGCTAATATCAATAAATTTAACAAAGGGAAGGATAATATAGAAAATTTATTATCAACATCTGAACCCGCAAGCAATAAACATGGACTTGGATACACACCTAAGCCTGAATCATAAGAAAATAGTCCTCAATGCGCTAAATTTGTTATGGCTACCAGGTTCAAACCAAAACCTAGAAAATTAAAGTTAAAACCTCCAAATAAGTTCATTAATTTATAGGTTCCTAGAAAGTTAGACAGTAATGAGAAAGAAAAATATGTTGATCATTTTATTAATAAAGTTTATTTATTTGATAATTATATTTTGAAAGGGCATTCAAACTGTTCATGGATTTTTCTTCCCAAATCTTAACCCCATGGACCCCAAAATAAAAAGGGTATCGGTGTGCATATTTTATAATTTTTCGGAACAAAACAATTGATACCGGATAGTGGATGTTCAAAGCATACAATCCGTACATACCGAGCGACATTATATACAAAGATGGTGAGATTGTGAACTATGGATATAATTCAAAAGGATATGTTATTGGCATCGACAACGTCGGCAACTCTAAAACTCCTCTTGTTTTAAATATTTTACTTGATAAACTTATTTCATGATTTGTATTGATTTTGATTCTCCTCATGTGTAAATGATCTGCCTTTCTTACACCTAAAGACGACACTTAATACATCATCGTTATTCGTGTGTCGATCATTTAAGTATCCGAAAGACAGGTCATTTTGGGTGAAGTAAGAAGAAGATAGAACATAATCTCACAAAAACGCGACGAGTAACATATAACATATAAATCAAGTGTTTACAAAAGAAAGAACTTTATTATAAACAATCATCAGATTACACTATCCTATTAGCAGCCTGGACAGTTATAACAGCTCGTCCTTACAAATTCTGATAAATTCAACAATTAATACAGTGGAAAAATAAAGAAATATGTAGATACGTCTTGGGCATCCAGCTCGTCTCATGAAATCCAAAGCATCTGAAGCTAATATGGAAAATATGCTCGGTCTGACCCTAGCGTTAAAATAAAATAACATCCGGATCAGTCTGGTAATACCAACGTTAGACAACTCAAGTAATGAGGTGAACATATTATAATTCAACATCCATAGATGAAGAAATGGGAAACAAATTAGAACAACAATCCAAACAAGAATAAATGAGCATAGACAAGGTAAAAATCCAAACTTAAAGAATGAACACAAATAATTAAACATCGAGAAGAATCTTAGTCACATCTCAATGCAATTAAGAAAACAATTCAATGATTTGAATTAACAATAAGGGAAGGAATTTTCCCACAATATATGTAGGACCATGGATGCGAATAATTAAACATCGCGAAGTTCTTTCAACACTTTCTGATGTAATTAAGAAAGAACTTAATTTAGAAACTTGGAATCCAAAGAAAGAATATGTAAATTTTCCAACAAATGACTAGGAGAGTGCGCCCTCCTTATTGAAAATATACCTCTAGAAATATACCTAAGGACTCCGATTGCTCTGGGAAACCTCCAAGCCGGACCCCGCCAACTGTTACCGAGTATTTCACATCTCAATGCGTAACACCGAATCCAATCTAGAGTGGATGTAAAAATACCCTAATGGGAGCAACCCCATATAGCTTGGCCTCCACTCGCTTTTTGGGTTTAGTCATTTCCAACTAAGGATAACAAAGCTCAAATGAGCAACGCATCATCTTAGAATGACGAAATATAAAGAAGAAAGCTGAACCGATTGTTAATAAATCAACTAACGGGGATAATTTAAAAATGATCGTATAAGGAAAATAAATTTCATAATCTTACCACTACTTGTCGATTCCTGTCAAGTGTTATCCTTTGATAGAAATTGAAGTCGGGCAAGTTGAGGTAGTGTTACCTTTAGGCATTGTCCTGACTACAATTTTTACTTTAGAGATAGAAACAAGTCCAAGCCTCGACGTTTAGTGTTAAAAATATTACTAAATCCTTTCCATATAAGCGATATCAGATGACGGGAACTACTTTTCCATAACCGAATCGAACTTTACTTTTAAAACCGAACTTGTGCCGAGGTTCCACATTAAAAGTATTATCTACAAATAACTATATCAAAATGATTAATTAACTTTAAACCAAAATTTATTGCTTCAATAACATTATTTAAAATGATTAATTAACTAGTAAAACCATGGTTAATTATTTCATACAGCTTTATTTAAAATAAATAATTAGCTTTAATCCTAATTCATTGTTTCAAAGCAATACTATTTAAAAAGATTAATTAACTTTAATCAGCCTTGTTTAAATGATTAATTAACTTTAAACATTTAGTATTAAAATAATTAGTTAACCTTTAAAACGTCATTATTAAAATGGTTAATTAATCTTAATCTCATTATTATTTAAATATTTAATTATCTTTAAAACATTATTATTAAAATGATTGATCAGTTTTAAAACACTATTATTAAAATAATAATTGATTTTAAATCATTATTATTAAAATAATCAATTACTATTATAACATTAATATTGAAATAATTAATTTATTTTAAACCATTTTTATTTAAATAATTAATGGTCTTTATAAAACCCATGCACAAGATTTAACAAAATACTTCAAAGGGGATAATGTTTTCGTTCAAACATTACATAAACTAAGTATGGGGATAACTATAAAAGAAAATAACAACTATGTACATATAGAAAACATCACTTATCAAATATTAAATCTACTGGCGTACATTCAATGTTCAAACAATATAATAGTAGAACAGGGATTTATTCTGCTAAACAAATGTCATTTATATTTTATCCAACCAAATGATAGCAGAACGAGGATTTATTCTGCTAAACAGATGTCGTTGGGTTCATATTCAATTGGGGTTACTTATGGGTAATTGACAAAGAAAATGCTTTGGATAAAATATTCTTTAAAAGAGAGTTTGCTTTCAAAACAAAACCGATCTTTTAGAAATAAAGTAGGTATAAACTTTAAAACTTTTAGTTAATAATTATATAACATTTAAACTCTTTATTTAATAAAAATTAAACCTTTAATTAATAATTAAATAATAATTAACTATTAATTATATATTATTTAAAATAGTTAGTCTTTAAATAATTCATTATCTTATTAATTAATCTCAATCAATAATTAAATAATACTTAATTAAAATTTAAATAATAGTTAAACCTTTATTAAAAATAATTAAATCTTAACTTAATTAGTAATTAGTTAAACCCTTTATTTAATAAATTACTTAACTTAATTACTAATTAATTAATTAATAAATATTATTAATTAATAAATTATTTAATCATCAAAACATACTTAATTAAGTAATAAATCAACTAATGGGGATAATTTAAAAATGATCGTATATGGAAAATAAATTTCATAACTAATCGTCGATTCCTGTCAAGTGCTATCCTTTGATTAAAAATGAAGTCGGACAAGTGGATGTAGTGTTACCTCTAGGCATTGTCTTGACTACATTTTTAACTTTAGAGATAGAAACGAGTCCAAGCCTCGACGTTTAGTGTCAAAAATATTGCTAAATCCTTTTCATATATGCGATATCGGATTATGAGAACTACTTTTCCATAACCGAATCGAACTTTACTTTTAAAACAGAACTTGTGTTGGGGTACCACATTAAAAGTATTATCTATAAACAACTTTATCAAAATGATTAATTAACTTTAAACCAAAATATTACTTTAATATCATTATTTAAAATGATCAATTAACTATTAAAACAATGGTTAATTATTCCATACAGCTTTATTTAAAATAAATAATTAGCTCTAATCCTAATACATTGCTTCAAAACAACACTATTTAAAAAGATTAATTAAATTTAATCATCCTTGTTTAAATGATTAATTAACTTTAAACTTTTATTATTAAAATAATTGATTAACCTTTGAAATCTCATTATTAAAATGGTTAATTAATCTTAATCTCATTATTATTTAAATAATTAATTATCTTTAAAACAACATTATTAAAATGATTGATTAGTTTTAAAACATCATTATTAAAATAATTAATTGATTTTAAATCATCATTATTAAAGTAATCAATTACTTTTATAACATTATTATTGAAATAATTAATATATTTTAAACCATTTTTATTTAAATAATTAATGATCTTAGTAAAACCCATGCACAAGATTTAACAAAATACTTCAAAGGGGGTAATGTTTTCATTCACACATTACATAAACTAAGTATGGGGATAATTATAAAAGAAAATAACAAATATGCACATATAGAAAACATCACTAATCAAATATTAAATCTACTAGCGTACAATTCAATGTTCAAACAATGAACTAGTAGATTATTCTGCTAAACATATGTCATTTATATTTTATCTAACCAAATGATAGCAGAATGGGGATTTATTCTGCTAAACAGATGTCATTAGGTTTCATATTCAATTAGGGTTGCTTAAGGGCAATTGGCAAAGAAAATCCCTTGGATAAAATATTCTTTAAAAGAGAGTTTGCTTTCAAAACAAAACCGATCTTTTAGAAATAAGTACGTATAAACTTAAAACTTTTATTTAATAATTAAATAACATTTAAACTCTTTATTTAATAAAAATTAAACCTTTAATTAATATTAAATAATAATTAACTATTAATTTAATATTATTTAAAATAGTTAATCTTTAAATAATTCATTATCTTATTAATTAATCTCAATTAATAATTAAATAATACTTAATTAAAACTTAAATAATAGCTAAACCTTCATTAAAAATAATTAAATCTTAATTAAGTTTTAATTAAATCTTAATTTAATAAGTAATTAATTATACCTTTTATTTAATAAATTACTTAACTTAACTACTAATTAATTAATAAATATTTATTTATTTATCAAAATATATATAATTAAGTAATAATTAACTTATATGTTTACTAATTTAGTTTGAAAATAGTTTTTCAAGAACATTTAAAAGAAACACTTTTAAAACTTGAAAATCGTTAAATTCTCCGAACTGCATCCATAGCGACTATCGCTATGGATGTAATAACTTATAATAACTTTTATAAGTTACCATCCACAACATTAACTTTTTTTACTTTTGCTTACTTCTAAACATAATTTAAAAGAGTTCTAAAAACTTTAACTAAAGTTAGAAACTAAAATAAAACAAAACATAAATCAAAACTACTAAACGATTTGACTTTCAAAATGGATCTCAAGTCCTTTTGAACATCTCAACTTCTGACTTCCAAACCATTTAATCATATATCCAAGATTATGGATACTAAATCATATCATCACCATGCATCACAAAAATCACAACTTTAAGTCCAAACACATCACTTTAATCCATCGATTCAAGTCAAATGCTAAAACACAAGCTACCATATACATATACATCCAAACCATATCATAATCCAAACATTAACATCATATATAAATAACGCATAACCATCATATATGCAAAGGCAACATCTTTCCAAAAGTTAGAAGTTTACTCACCAAAAATTTGCAAAACCATTTTGAAAACTTGAAATAACTTATGCAAAACTTGATCTTTGGACTTAAAAATTGGAAATAGGCTTGGCCATGGTAGAGTATGGCTTAGCCATGACATGTATAGGTGATGTGAGGACTTGTTTTGGAGAGGTGGAGGAACTTCGGATAATGTTGAATTCACAAAACTGGACCTAAAATTTAGTCATCTTCTCTTGCATTTTTGGCTATGTTACTCTTGGAATTTGGAGTAGTTGTCAGAGAAAAAGTTCTTGTAAATTCTCTTCTCCACCATTTAAAAAAAGAATTACTCAATTTGGATTTGTTTTGAGGGTGAAATGGTAAAAATAATAAGAAGTATTTTCGGACTTGAAAATATGGGTCTGAAAACACTCTGCAAAGAAATAATAATTTGACATGGTTAAGCTCAAAATTTGAAGAAGTGCTACAAAGGAAAGTTGTAGCCACTGTAATTTTCTACGATTTCAAAAAAATAATCTCTCCATTAGGATAAAAGATGAGGAAGATATGATAAAATAAAGAGGAAGAAAATTTTGAAGAAGTGAAGGACTATTTATAAACAAGAGAAAAAGTGAATTGCCTAAATGCCCTTGTCCTCTACCCTCCACTACCCTCTTGCCACTTCACCTAGCCACCTAAACTCATTTACTCATGCCCATACCCTTGTTCCATCTTCTCATTTCCATGCAAACATGTTTAAACATGTTTAAGTACTCTTTGTACTTAATGTTTCTAATGAAGTGACTTTTATATTTTTATTTCAAACTTTATATACTTAGGTATGAATATATATATATACATACACTAATACACACATATATACATATACTAACTTATTTACAAATGTGTATACTTATCCTAAAGAGTTCACAACGTTTCCAATAACTTTTAGCTGATGGAAAGTCGAAAATTCAGAAAACGTATTCTGGTCACATTTTCGATTTTTCTTCGAACTAAATATTTTTGTATACTAATTTGGAAAACTATTTCACCATCATTATTTATTATTTAATAATTTTTTTTATTATAAAGCCTACTACTTTAATATTTAAAATTAATTAAATATTCCCAGATTAAAGCGGTGAAATTCTGGGTCGTTACATCACGAGTTCCATTTATATATATATATATATAAACACTATACATATTGTCTAGTCATGCATAAGCAATTTTTTTTCACCCTTTTTGTTGATGATAAAGGGGGAGAAAATATATAAATACACTATGCAAAATGATAGGGGGAGCGCATAGAGTTGTGAAGGATCAAATATAAACATATTATATTTTATCTCTCAAATATTTATATGGTTGTCATCATCAAAAAGAGCGAAATTGTTAATACCTTAGATATTGATTTTATGACAACAATCATATAAATATTTTTACTAACGTTTCTCTGTGTTGTGCAGTACTTTCTGATATATTATAGAGACGTTTTACAAAGACAAACAAGGGTTAAGTGGAAGCAAAATGAATTATATATATGAAGATTACATCAGATCAAATGAAAGAACAAAACTAAAAAGATTGAAGAATAATGGAACACAAATGATGTAAGTTATGAGTAGTTGGTTGAATCTTTGAATATTTGTTAAAGAATCCATGGCAATCATACTTGGAGATTATTAACCATTAACCTTAGTCAACATCACAAATATCCACAAATATGAAAAAATTTGAAATCTTAAAACCCACATGTATGTTGACATATCCCTCCTAAGTGCGTTGACATATCCACATGTATGTCGACATATCACTCTTAAGTATGTTGACATATCCACATGTATGTCGACACATCCCTCCTAAATATGTTGACATATATGTCGTTTTTCAGTTTTTTAAAATTCAAATGAAGGAATTTTTCCCACTATCTCTTCATCAAAAGACATGTCTCTTCAACCACTATATAAAGGCTCTAGAAAATGAATTTTCGCATCAACTTTCTCTTATTTCCCTTACTCTTTCATATCCATAATTTTTTGAAAGAAATCCATTGCATTCTCTTCGACTTTCTTTGCAAATCCATACTCTTTCCCTCTATTTTTTCAAGGATTTGCAAACCACATAATATCATAAGTTTGCAATTGAATTCATATCATTCTCTCTTTGATTTCATCATATTCCTCAAAGAATTCAAAGATATATTGCTACTGGAGGTATATAGGATCATTTTACCGAATCTGCACAAATCTGTATTGAAGATTCGACTACTTGCCATACTCTACTGTTGTTTCTAAAAAGAAGAAGGTGTTCTTATAACCTATGAAATCGAAAGGGTGATCTTGTAGCCCATAAATCAAGAGGGTGCATCTTGTAGCCCATGAAATCAAGATTGTAAAGGTGTTCTTGCCACCCGTGGAAAGCAAGTAGAGATAGTGAAATTCTGTACGGTGCAGTATAGGACTGGATGTAGGATTGGTCAATCCGAACCAGAATAAAAATCCTTGGTGTTATTTATTTTGTTGCATTTTATTTTACCACTTACTTATTCTATGATTATTGCTTTCGGTTTGCAACTTAAGTAGATATGGTTTTAAATTCATAAGTAAGTTTTAAATAATTGAAATATACACTTTACCCCCACTAGTGTTCAATTAGTTTTAAGATCCATTCCGCATTGTATTATAGACAACCCATCATCCACATTTCGTATCAGTGCACTGGTTTTTAAAAATTGGTAACCTGGTTTTTGAAAAGTATAAATGGCTAATGGCACGAGTAACACTTTCTTTAACACTTTTGTAGAAGGGCAATCTACCACTATACCCTTGCTATTTGATGGTAGTAATTATGCATATTAGGAATGTAGGATGAAAATTTATTAGCAGTCTAATGAATTTAGATATTCGGAACATTACCCAAATAAAGTACATTGAGTTCCAAACTAAATATGCACAATGGACACCAGGCCAAAATACTCGAGCACTTAATAAATCAAAAGCCATGAATTATTTTGTGCCTTAGATAAAAATGAATTTAATCGAGTCTCTATTTGTATGCCTGAATAAGAAATTTGGGAAACACTCCAAGTCACGCATGAGGGCACTAGTAAAGTAAAACAAACTAAGATTTCTATACTAACTAATTAGTTTCAACTTTTTAAAATGAAACCAAACGAGTCTATTTCTGATATGTATTCTTATTTTAGGATATATTACATGCACTAATATCATTAGAAAAGAAAGTTACTGAAGAGGTCCAAGTCAGAAAGATCTTGAATTCACTTTTTAGTGAATGGGATTTGAAGACTCTGGCAATCAAGAAGCCAATGGTATTAGTACTATGAACATAAAAGATTTAATTGGTAATCTAATGTCTTATGAACAAAGTTGCAGGTTAGAAAAAAGAATCAATAAAATGAGAAGAAATCATTGGCACTCAATGCTACAAAAGAAAATCATGAACAAGGTGATGATGATGATGAGGAAATCAATTTCATGACCATGAATTTCAAGAAATTTTTGAAATATTAGAAAATGAACAAACTTTGGAAAACTAACAACTATTTCCAAAAATGGAAATATTATTCAGTGTTTTAAATGGGATAAACCCGGTCATTTGAAAAGAGATTGTCTAAACCTGAAGAAATCAAAAGTACCCTTCAGACACTTTCAATAAAAAGAGGAAATGGGCATTCAATGCAACATGGGATGATTCAGATACATTATCAAGTGATAGTGATTGAGAAATGGAAAATGCCATCATGTGCTTCATAGCAAAGGATGACAAGGTATGGAATTTTAATAAAGAATTTATGAATGTCCTAAATGACTGCATAAAGGATATAAAATGCTTAGAAAAGAGTGCAAGGATAGTTTAGCAGAGGTAGATAGATAAAAAATGTTTAATGAAATGTTAAACAAACATAAACAATGTCTAGAAGAAGAAATTGAAAGACTTAATGCACATAATAATAAAAATGACTAACACTTGATAGTTTTGAAAAACTGAAAAGTGAAAATGAATCCTTAAAATTGAAAAATCTTTCAATGAAGTCGGAGATCACTAATCCAAATGACAAAATTACATCTCTGGACAATGTTGTTTTTAACTATAATAAGGATTCTGATAAAATGAAAACTGATATCGATAAATTTAACAAAGGGATGGAAAATCTAGAAAATTTATTATCTACATCTGAACCCACTAGCAAATAACATGGACTCAGATACACCCCTAAGGCCAAGTCAAAGAAAAATAGTACTCAAAGTACTAAATTTGTTAAGGTTACTAGGTTCAAACCAAAACCTAAAAAATTAAAGTTAAAACCCCCAAATAAGTACATTAATTTATAGGTTCCTAGATGGTTAGACAATAATGAGAAAGAAATATATATTGATAATTTTATTAATAGAGTTTATTTATCTAATAATTATACTTTTGAAAGGGCATTCAAACTCTTCATGGGTTTGGCTTCCCAAAACTTAACCCCATGGACTCCCAAAATAAAATAGGATACTGATGCACATATTATATATTTTCTAGGTACCGAATAATTGATATCGGACAGTGGATGTTTAATATAATCCATAGATTCGAGCAACATTATATACAAAGATGGTGAGATCATGAACTTTGGATATAATTCAACAGGATTTGTTATTGGCATTGGCAATGTTGGTAACTCTAAACTCCTCTTGTTTCAAATATTTTACCTGATTAACTTATTTCATGATTTGTATTGATTTTGATTCCCCTCACGAGTTCCATTTATATACTTTTTAAAAATATATCTCTATCTACAAACTCTATACATATTGTCCAGTTATGCTTAAGCGGTTGTTTTTCGCCCTTTTTGTTGATGACAAATGGGGAGAAAATGTATAAATATACTAGGCAAAATGATAGGAGGACTGCATAGAGTTGGGGGTGTCAAATATAAAAATATTATATTTTATCTCTCAAATATTTATATGCTTGTCATCATCAAGAAGAGGGAAATTGTTAATACCTCAGATATTGATTATGATGACAATAACCACATAAATATTATTACTAACATTTCTCCATGTTGTGCAGTACTTTTAGATATATTATGGAGATATTTCACAGAGATAAACTAGGACTAATTGGAAGCAAAGTGAATTATGTATATGAAGATTAAATCAGAGCAAATGAAAGCACAAAACTAATTGAGGATTGAAGAAGAATTGAACACAAATGCTGTAAGTGATGAGTAGTTGGTTGAATCTTATAATCTTTGTTAAAGACCTCATGGCAATCATACTTGAAGATCATTAACCATTAACCCCAATCATCATCATAAATATCCATAAATATGACAAAAATTGAAATCTAAAAATTTACATGTATGTCGACATATCACTCTTAAGTATGTCGACCTATCCACATGTATGTCGACATATCCCTCCTAAGTATGTCGACATATATATCATTTTTCAGTTTTTAAAATTCAAATGAATGGATTTTTCCCACCATCTCTTCACTAAAAGACATGTCTCTTCAATCACTATTTAAAGGCTCTAGAAAACTGATTTTCGCATCAACTTTATCTTCTTTCTCTTATCTTTCATATCCATAATTTTGTGAAAGAAATCCATTGCATACTATTTCACTTTCTTTGCAAATCCATAGTCTTAAACTCAAATTCTTCAAGGGCTTGCAAACCACATAATATCAAATAGTTTGTACTTGAATTTATATCATTCTCTCACTGATCTCACCTTATTCCTCGAAAAATTCAAAGATATATTGCTACTGGAGGTATACAGGATCGTTGTATCGATCTACAAGAATATTTATTGAAGATACGACTACTTGACCATAATCTACTATTGTTTGTAAAAAGAAGAAGGTGTTCTTGTAACCTGTGAAATCAAGAGGGTGATCTTGTATCCCATAAATCAAGATGGTGCATTTTGTAGCCCATGAAATCAAGATTGTAAAGGTGTTCTTACCACCTGTGGAAAGCAAGTGATGATAGTGAAATTATGTACAGTTCAATACTGGACTAGATGTAGGATTGGTTAATCCGAACCGGTATAAAAATCCATAGTATTATTTACGTTACTGCATTTTACTTCTCTGCTTACTTATATTGTGATTATTGGTTTCTGTTTGCAATTTAAGTAGATGTAGTTTTAAATTCATAAGTAAGTTTTAAATAATTGAAATATACACATCACCCCCTCTATTGTTCAAATAGCTTGAAGACCCATTCCACATTGTATTATAGACAACCCGTCATCCACATTTGGTATTAGAGCACTGATTTTCAAAAATTTGTAACTTGGTTTTTGAAAAGTATAAATGCCAAATGACACTAGTAACGCTTTCTTTAATACTTTTGTAGAAGGGCAATCTACCACTAGACTCTTGTTATTTAATGGTAGTAATTATGCAATTGGATTGTAGGATGAATATTTAATAGTAGGCTAATGGTTTAGATATTTGGAACATTACCCAAACAAAGTATACTACGCCCCAAATTGAATATGCACAATGGACACCAGACCAAAAGACTCGAGCCTTAATAACTCAAAGGCCATGAATATTTTATTTTATGCCTTAGATAAAAATGAATTTAATCGAGTCTCTATTTGTAAGTCAGCATATGAAACTTAAGGAACACTACAAGTCATGCATATGGGCAATAGTAAAGTAAAACAAACTAAGATTTTATGCTAACTAAACAGTTTGAACCTTTTAAAATAAAACCAAATGAGTCTATTTCTGATATGTGTTCTAGATTTTAGGATATATTACATCCATTAATATCATTGGGAAAGAAAGTTACTAAAGAGGAATAAGTCTAAAAGATCTTGAATTCAGTTTTTAGTGAATGGGATCTGAAAACTATGGCAATCGAAGAAGCCAATGATATTAGTACAATGAAAATAGAAGATTTAATTGGTAATCTAATGTCTTATGAAGTATAGTTGAAGGCTAGAAAAAAGATACAAGAAAATGAGAAGAAATTACTGGCACTCAATGCTACAAACGACAATCGTGAACCAGATGATGATGATGAGGAAATCGATTTCTTGACCACAAATTTCAAGAAATTCTTGAAATATTGGAAAATGAAAAATTTCGGAAAGCTAACAACTATAATTCCAGAAATAGAAATGTTATTTAGTGTTTCGAATGTGATAAACTCGTTCATTTGAAAAGAGATTTTCCAAACCTAAAGAAATCAAAGTATTCTTTAAATACTTTATATAAGAAGAGGAAATGGGCTTTCAATGCAACATGGGATGATTTAGATACATCATCCAGTGAAAGTGATTCAGAAATAGAAAATGCCAACATGTGCTTCATGGCAAAGGATGCCCATATATGGACTTTTAATAAAGAAATTATGAATGTATTAAATGATATGTGTAATGGATATAAAATTCTTAGAAAAGAGTACAAGAATAGTTTAGCAGAGGTAGACTGATTAAAAATGTTTAATGAAATTATTAGATGGATTTTTCATCTAACTAACACCCTGAAGTTTTCGGAAGCTCATTCCGAGAGGATGCAAGAAAATAAACTAAACGCTGAAACTATGTAGGAAGTAAGTTCCAAAGATAAAGAGATGCAAGGTTTATAGTGGTTCGGGACCTAGATCCCTACATCCACTTTGAAGGTTCCGCCATGAGCTTTTATTCCTTAGTTTGGTGTACAAATATGTCTGTTACAAAGTCCGCAATTAATGATCTTTTGATTAAAGCTTTCTAAATGGAGTAAGGAATATGGAATGATTATATAATATCAGAAAATCTTTCTTAAGCCCCTTTTCAGTAGCACCTGGTCCTCTATTTATAGCAAATTTAAGGTTCTCCCATTGGTGTGGGGTCTTTCACGTAGATAGATGACCTGGCTTGTTATAAGCGGCTTTGATTCAAACACTTATCATTATCTTGTTGAGAGTTCTTTGTTGCGTATTGATGACGTGTCGCTTTAATATATAGTTCCATTGATTCCTTTTATTTATCTTGATTGCTGATCTCGGTCCCGGGCTATCTGAGCCGTTGATTGTTGATACTTGTTGAAATGTCTTCGGTCTCGATAGTTGCTGCTCTCGGTTGAGCTTGCTGTCTTAATTGGATAATGGTATTGATCTTAATCGACATCTTTGCTCTTGCTTTCAGATCTTAGGTTCTTGGATATTAATCCTGGTGCTTAAACTTTCGGTGTAAAAAAAATAATGGGTCTCGGAATTATAAGCCAAGGTGCTTTCCTTTCGAATATTCGTAATTTGTTCTAGGTATAAATTATGATGCAACACATGCGCCCCAAAGTTCATCTCATACAGTTGGTATGGGGTGGACTTTGGAAAGAAGGGTGTCATATCATGCTTAGTACTTGGCTCGTTAGTTCCATTCCCATTATAAGGTTGACCCTAGCTTCGTGTGAAGTAATCTTGAGAATTCTTTGCAATATTACTTTACTGAGACAACTTATGAAGATCTGACCTTGTTTCAAAAATATTTTAATATCCAACTCATCTATATGGTTTTGAAAAACAACTTGAAATCGAACCTCATCTAGAGGATTTCAAAAAATGACTTGAAATCTAACCTCATCTAGAGGATTTCGGGAAAAGACTGGAAATCTAACCTAGTCTAGAGGATTTTGGAAAATAATTTGAAATAAGTGCCTATAGGTAAACATACTCTAATACTATGCTCCAGTCATCTAGACTTGGTCTCCCATGGGTATCAGATTTTAGAAAACTACTACTGGCGGTATAATGCCTATATTTTGCACGCGGCTGATGTGACTCACTATACAGCACCATGCATAGTACTTTTGACCATGGCTCATTCTTTGTGTAACACGATTAGACTATGGCTTACTCTTTGCACAATGTCATGATTGTGACTCACTTGGTGCATTCGACATGATCGACTTCCCATGACTCACTTTTTACATGACACTATCGGCTGTGGCTCACTAGTAGCACGACATGTTTTGGCCATGGCTCACTCTTTACATGACACTATTGGTCGTGGCTCACTATCATTGGGAATCTACCCAATGCATTGTTCTGCATAACCATGATTTACTATTATTGGAAATCTATCCACTGTTCGGACTTTCTAGGGAATCTACCCATCTTTCTAACATTCTTGGGAATCTACCCGATGCATGGCACTACTTGACCATGACTCACTATATTGGGAATCTACCCAATTTTCTAATCTTCTTTGGGAATCTACCCGGTGCATGGTACTACTTGACCCTGGTTCACTATATTGGGAATCTAGCCAATTTTCTGGTCTTCTTTGGGAATCTACCCATCTTTCTTATATTCTTTGCTTTTCCCAGTGATGAAATTAAATAATTGCCGTAAGCCGAAATCATTTTCTTGGTGGAACTCAGTATGAGGCAAAATCATTTACTTAACGAAATTAAGTAGTGGTCGTTGAGGCAAAATTATTTGCTTATGGAAATTAAATAGTTGCCGATGAGGTGAAATCGTTTGCTTAGTGGAACTCAGTAATTGCCGTGAGGCAAAATCATTTGCTTAACGAAATTAAGTAGTTGCCATTGAGATGAAATTATTTGCTTAATTGGCAGCAAAAGCATGGTTTTGAAATTCGCATGATAATACTTAATCAGTGCTATGTCATGACTACAACATTTTGATGTACTTCTAAAAGTTGTGTGACATTGCTTGGTCACAACAATTAGCATGACTAAAACATTTTGATGCAATGTTTGAAAGTTGCATGATGTTGCTTGATCATGGCAATAATCACAACTAAAATGATTTGATGTAATGTCTGAAAGTTGCGTGATATTGCTTGATGGCGACAATAATCACGACTAAAATGTTTTGATGTAATGTCTGAAAGTTGCGTGATATTGCTTGATGACGGCAAGAATCACGACTAAAATGTTTTGATGCAATGTCTGAAGGTTGCATGATATGCTTGATCGCGGCAATAATCACGACTAAATTTTTTTGATGCAATGTTTGAAAGTTGCATGATATTGCTTGATCGCGGTAGCAATCATGGCTAAAATGTTTTGATGCAATGTTTGAAAGTTGCATGATATTGCTTGATCACAGCAATAATCAGGGCTTAAATGTTTTGATGCGATGTCTGAAAGTTGTGTGATATTGCTTGATCACGACAATCACCATGACTAAGGCGTTTTGATGCAACGTTTGAAATGTTTAGGCCTTAAGAAAATTGAAGTCTCGTGTGACATACCTAAGGCATATCTAAGATATTGGTTATTGCCTTAAACTTGCGGACAATACTTTTATTCATGTAATAGCTCCGTACTGTGGTAATGTCTTAGATGCTCGGCATTCCAAGTCCGAGGTATTATGTTGTCTTCTGTTCTTTTCAATCTATATGTTCCTGGGAGAATGATGTCATGAATTATCAAGGGTCCTTCCCAATTTGCACTGAGAGGTCTGTCTGCCAGATCCTTTGTATTGGGCATTATCTTTCGAAGGACGAGGTCTCCCCTCTCAAACTCCTTAGTTTGAACTCTTTGGTTGTAGTATCGGGTCATCTTTCGAATGTATTATGTTGTTCTTAAAATGGCTTCTTCTTGAAGCTCAGGTAACAGATCCAATGACTCCTCTCGGAGTATAATGTTCTACTGTGTGTTATAATAATGCCTTCGGTAGGAGGCAATCTCTAATTCAACTGAGAGCATGGCTTTAAATCTGTAAGCTAAGGAGAAAGGAGTATGTCCCGTTGAAGTCTTGGAGCTCGTCTTATAAGCCCATAGAACGAAAGGTAATTCATCTACCCAATTGTCCTTTGTTTTGTTTTGTCTCTTCTTCAAACAAGCTTTAATGGTCTTGTTGGCTACTTCTATAGCCCCATTAGCTTGTGGGTGGGCCAACGAGGAAAAACTCTTGATGATACCGTGATCTCGGCAATATTCTGCAAATTCTCGACTATCGAATTGAGTACCATTATCAGTAATGATCTTACAAGGGAGATCGAATCTGGATACGATGTTCTTCTTCATAAACTTAATTACCTGATGGGAGGTTATGGTACCTAAGGGTTCGGCTTCAACCCACTTTGTATAGTAGCCAATTGCTACTATGGCATATTTCACCCCTCCTTTTGCAGTAGGAAGGAGTCCAATAAGATCAATGCCCCAGATATCAAATGGTCAAGGACTCGTCATTGGGGTAAGTACACTAGGGGAAGTTCTCGGCACCTTTGCATAAAACTGCATTTGTCACATATGCTTACATAGTCTAACACTTCTTGATTTAGTATTGGCCAATAGAACCCCTGTCTAAATATCTTCTTCGCTAACTTTAGGCCACCGTAATGGTCTCCACAAATTCCGTCGTAAGTTTCTGTTAATAATTAATTTCCTTCCGAGGCCGTCACACACCGAGAGTATGGGGTTGAAAATCCCCTTCAATAGAGTATTCCATCTATAATACAGAATTTTTGAGCATTATATTTGATTCGTCTTGCCTTAGTGGAATTCGAGGGTAGAATGTCTTTGATCAAATATCAGATATATGGCGACATCCAATTTTCTTCAGATATTACTGGCGTTTTGGCTTTATCTCGGGTAGCCTAAGCCTGCGTTATAACTAATACTTTCTCTAGTACTTGCATGCTTGGTTTTTCCAAGATCTAGACTGGGATGAAATTAAACTCTCTTACATCTCACGAGCTTTCATATTTTGCTAAGGCATCGGCTCTTGCATTTCGATCCCTTGGAACACTTTCAATGTGATAGCCCCCAAAAGCTTCAAGTAACCGCTTCACTTGTTTAACATAAAGAGCTAACCTCGGGTCTCGGGCCTGGTAGCGGCCAATAACTTGATTAACAACTATCTGAGAGTTGTTGTATATTCGAATTTCCAAAATCTTAATGGAAATAGCCATTTGTAACGCATAATCAAGGATTCATATTGTTGGTTGTTGAGAAAGTGAGCTTGATTGCACAGTAAATCTAATGGTTATCCAGGGTTACCAAGATAAAGTCGGCACCTGCCATTTGTTCGTTTGAGGCTCCATCTATATAAAGTTGCCAAGAGTGCTGTTTAACCTTGCTGTTTTCCTTTTCAGTTTCGACCCTGGAACCAGTTCATTCGGTGATAAAATCAGCTAGCGCTTGACCTTTGATTACTATTCTAGGTTCATAAGATATATCATACTGCTGAGTTCTATGGCCCATTTAATTAAGCTTCCAGCCATCTTAGGTTTTCTGAACTGAGGTGGTTGATTCGTAAGGACCTTCATAGGATGGGCTTGGAAATACGGCAGAAGCTTCCTAGCTGTAAACGCTAAGCTATAAGCGAGTTTTTCAATCATTAGGTTGGATCTAGTCTTTTGCTTACGTAATATACCAGTTTCTAGTTCCCATCATCATTTCTTATTAAGGCTGAACTTGTAGCCTACTCCAAGGCGGCCAAGTAGAGGAACAAGTTTTCGCTATCTATTGGTTTGGACAATACTGAAGGAGAGCTTAAATGCTTTTGCAGGTCTTCGAAGGCTTTTTGGCATTCATCTATCATTTGAAGGTAACATGCTTCTTTAGGAGGTTGAAGAAAGGAACACACTTGTCAGTTGACCAACTTATGAACTTGTTTAAAGCAACAATCTTTCCATTTAAGCTCATTAACTCTTTCCCATTAGTCGGAGCCTTCATATCCGTTATGGCTTTTAACTGATCTAGGTTTATTTCTATCCCTCTAGCACTTACTATGAAACCTAGGAATTTCCCAGATTGTATTTTTAAGGTACATTTCTAAGGGTTCGGCTTCATCTAATATTTTCAGATGATTTTGAATATCTTAGCCAGATTTGAAACATGACTTTCTGATCGCTTAGATTTGACTAACAAATCATTAACTTATACTTCCTTGTTTCGAACTATCTGTTTGGTGAACATTTGCTTGACTAACATTTGATATGTTGCCCCTGCATTCTTTAGACCGAAGGGCATTACCTTGTAGCAGAACAAGCCCTTGTTGGTGACGAAACTTATATGCTCTTCATCGGGTTTAAACATTGGAATCTGATTATACTTGAAATAAGAACCCATAAGCGAAAGCAACTGATGCCCGCTGTATTATGTCAACTAATCGGTCAATTCTTGGCAGAAGGTAGCAATCCTTTGGGCAAGTTTTGTTTAGATCAGTGAAGTCGATGCAAGATTTCCACTTCCTATTTAGTTTCTTTACTAATATTGGATTATTGATCCACTTTGGATAATATATGTTTTGGATGAAGTTGTTCTTTAATAGCCTCTCGACCTCTTCTTATGGAGTCACATATCGGTTCCTGTCCAATGGTCTCCTTTTCTACCTTACGGGTGTAAACATTGGATCTATATTTAAGCAATGGCAAACGACCAAGGGGTCGATTCCCACCAAATCATCATGAGTCCATGCGAATACATCATGATTGTGTTTGAGAAAGGAAATCGACTCTTTTCAGATAGATGGATGGAAATAAGCCTCTATCTTGACTGTCTTAGATTTGTCGTTTTCATTGAGGCATACCACTTCGAGAGTCTCGGCCGCTGAAGCTGCCTTGGTCGTTTGTCTCAGATCAAGATCAAGCTCAATTTCTTCTTCTTTTGGATCTGTATAGTGTGAATAACCTTTCGCTTTCTCCTGAGAAGCTTACTACTCAGCCTCTATTCTATCTGTTTAAATCTTCCATGATAGCTCGATACATAGATTAATTCCCCAATCACAAGATCTTCTTGTCTTGGGAAAGTTCTTAATGGTTTTGTGAAGACCCAAATTATTGAGATAAGAATAATTTTAATAAAATCAGAGGAAGGAGAATTTTCAAGGAAAAATATAGTTTGAAAATAAATATTGAGAAGGAGTTAAATATATATTGAAGGGGATAGTTGTTTTCAGTAAGATAATAATGAGAAGGAAATAACTAAGTATGAGTAAGTCTTATATTCATATGTATTTATATCTTGAATATAAATAATCAGAAAGTAATAAAAATATAAAGTAATAAGGAAAACACTATGGTAACTAAATATATGAATACATTTTATATATCAAGAGGAAACAAATAGCTTGAAACATTAACAAGGAGTCAATTGATAAAGGATATACATGTATACATTACAGATTAGCCTTAAGAAAATAAATAATGTAAGAAAGTCACATGAAAATAAGGTGTGTGTATGAAACATGCAAATAGCATGCAAACCAGAAAAGAAAAGAAAAGCTAAAGCAACTGAAAATACCCGAAATGGAAATCAAAAAGAAAATGGCATTCCTAGCCATAACATCATATGTAGAATTCTCTCAATTGTGTGGGGATAAGATGGGTTTTTCACTCTACTAAAACCCTAAACAATGTTTTAAAAATTAAAGGGGGAAGCAGCAGTCTCACTGCAGAAAAACAGAAAATATTAAGAAAAGAAAGAAGAGCAAACCAAAGCCATTTTTCAAGTTAAAGTATTCTCGGGGAAAAGAGGAAGGAAGGTGAGTGATTAATCAATCTTATGAGGTTTAAGGCATTAAGACCCAAGTTAAGGGCAGTCATATTATTTTATAAAAAAAAACATATCATGTTTGTACTTGATCTATTTTTCTGAATAAATGAATGCTGAGAATGGTTGGTGTTTTGGATAAATCTTTGGTTGATGCTTTGATTTGTTTTGATTGACTGTTTGATAAGAAAAATACCATGATCACTGATATGGATCCAGTACCTTAAAACATCAGTTTATATATATGTTTAGTAAGATAAATACATTTTTATTGTGAAGTAGGGTATTACTAGGAAATAAACTAGGCAGTGTGAATAAAGGAGGTTCATGCTTATGTCTAGATTGTTTTAAAAATGAGATGAACAATGCAATAAATTATTTATGTGCTGATTTGTTCAGATCTTAAGCTAAAATGATTTATGCGTTTTTCTCAAAAACCTTACCCTATGTTCACAGTAAAATTCAGTATAAGGATTTTATATGATTTCACCAGATTTGTTTAAGTGATCATGATATTCCTGAATATAGGAGATATGCAAGTGTTAAAACATATTTTGAATAAAATAACTAGAAAATGAGATATGGTATTCTTTTCATGAATGTTTAGTATAGTTGGCTAAAATCCCTGAGTGAGTTTAACTCTCTTTGATTATGGAAAAAAAGAAGAAAATAAAATAAAAGCATTTCAGGAGTTAATAAATTTTTCTAAAAGAATATGAGAATGGTCACTAGATTATAAAGCTAATCTAGGAGTAGAGCCTTGATCTATTCATCATAAGGGGGATGATGGGTATGTGCATGACTTGTTTAAGTCCTGTAGGCCTCTGTGCAGGGGTTAACAGAATTGAGTCCCTTGCAATGCACACATAGTGTTCAATGGCAAAGAGTTAAGACCAAATTAAATTGATTAATTGAGATTGAGAGTTGAGCTATGGAATTAAAATGAGTTAATTCCATAGGAGTATGTGTACATGTATACTGAATTGAATGGATGAATGGATGCTTGTGTGCATGAGTGATTGTAGGGGCTTATATATATATATATATATATATACTCAGTTTACATTATAAATCCAAATAAGCATCAAGTATATGAATTCTCTGCACAATAATTAAAAATGACAAGTTATTATATTTTGATTTCACTCATACCAGAATTTATTTCTGACCCTATTTGTTGCCTTTGCAATATTTGGGGTGTCTCATTTTTATGGAGGCAGTTCAAAGTATTGCTGCAGGGAAGGATGCATGAGTAGCTTGCTTGCATGGATAATTGAAGATCTTGATGAATTTAAATACTTAAGAAAAGTAGCAGTATTATTGTAATAAATAAGTTAGGCAAACTCTTTCATGTCTTAAGTATTTCTCAACATTTGATGTTTATTGGGTTTTGAAAAGAACTTGTAAAAACTGAGGTATTATATGTGTTTGAGGATAGTTGATTTAAGCAACAGATGTGCTTGTGAGTTATGGATTTAACTAATAGCTTCTGAAGTGATCTGATGGATTGAGATGGATGAGAACATGCTATATAATCTGATATGTGGAAATGTTCTCCTGGACATATTGGTTTAGCTTCAGTTATAATATTGAAATTATTCATGAATAAATAAGTGTCAAGTTTTGAGTAAATGGGTAGAATAATGTCTTGGTTAACCAGTAGAACTTAATCATGACTTGTAACTGATACAAGCACATGCAAGAGTTTGAAGACATAGCCTGTAATCCTATCTGGACATCTGATTTTCTAGTAAAAACTTGTATTGTTTGGGTAACAAGTTCATATGCATGTTTGGTATTGGAAGGCTACACTGCAACTATACTGAATTAAACCCCAATATCTAGATACTTGATTCAAGTCTGGTTGCATTTGGTTATAATCAAACCTGTTGTAGATTGTAGTGTCATGTGATCTTGTTAGTAATAAGTATGTCCATTATTCCATAGCATACTGACTACTATCATTTGTTATTTGCTTAAAGATTATCATTTGTCTGCACCATATGTTCATCTGGAAGTTTGCATTGATCTGATTTTTGACATTACCTTGACCATGTATATGCTAAGTCTTCATTTAGTATGTGTGTTTGCATTTGCACTTTGCCTAAATGTATTGTTTTCTCTGCTTGGCCTTCAATCTAGTTTAGCACTTGATTATCCATATGATCCTTGCATACTATATAAACCAAAATATGAGTATTCTTACCTGACACAAAATTGTTTGAATATGAAATATGAACCCCGGGCTAAACTAATATGCATGAGTTATTTTAAACACCCTTTATTTAACATAGAACAATAAGTAGCAAACTACAAAATCCCAGAATTCAAATATATGGCTTGTAAATCCAGGAATCAATTAATTTGAGAAGTAAAGCAAGAAAATAAGAGAAGTGGTATTATTTGATCCTAAAAATTAATCAAGCTTGAGTTCTAAGGAAGAAAATTAAGAAAAAAAAATGAACAGAAATGGCTATGTGACACCAAATCTCTGGAATATGAGAAATAAGGTGTGATTAAATTTCTTTGCCATTTTAAATTACTCTGATAGGCAAAGAGTCATTTATATATCTTCATATATATAAATGACCTGATTTGATTTATATACTAGTATTTTTATATTGGTAAAATTCTGGATCTTGGGAAATTTATTAAGAGAAGTGATCCATTGATATATATATATATAATGTGTAAAAAAACTCAACAGAAAATTCACTAAAAATAAATCTAAAGAAGTGGGTCACTTCAGTTGGTATCAGAGCTATGTTATTAAACATAGCAGAAATAAAGATCAAATTCTCTTATAGGAATAAAATCTTATGAGACCAAATACATAACAATATTTTCAGTATAAATAAAACTACTGAAATAATTAAATTACAAATTAAACTAACTAGTTATGTAAATTGTATAGCAAATCATGGTAGGAAGACCACCAAATCATGGAGCAGGACCCTCCAATGCAACACCATTAGTCAATTTGCAAGATTTGGTGAGGGCATTTAGGGAAGGGGCAGTGCACAGGGAAGAGAATCCTCATGAGGAGTTGTCTAAGCTACTGAAAACATTCTCAAACTTAGGGGGCAAAGATTTTGAAGGTACTGAAGGAGTTATGGGAGTGCAAACATGGCTAAGAACTTTGGATAGGATATTTGCAGACATGCAAATAAATGATCAAAGGAAAAGGCAAATTGCTTCCAGAAGACTCAAAGGAGCAGCACTTGATTGGTGGGAGGTTATTATCACAGGAAGGCCAGAAAATGAGATAACATGGGATCAATTTAAGGACATGCTTGAGGCTAGATTTGTCCCAGCAACAACTAAGGCATCATTGCTTGAGGAGTTCATAAGATTGAGGCAAGGATCAATGAGTGTAACTGAATACACACAAAAATTTGAGAGTTTATCTAAGTATGGAACCATGCTCATAGGGAATGAAGAATTAAAGAATTCCAGATTTATTCAAGGACTTAATGCTAATTTAAGTAGAGCAATGCTACCCTACAAAGACAAAACATTTGATCAAGTCATAGATCTCACTCTCTCTTTTGAACAACATGATAATGCCAGAGAAAAATTCAGGAGCATTAGGGCTAACAACAACAATAAGAAAGGGAAAAATAGAGCTCACCCTTATGACAAGAAGAATTCAAATCAGAAGGTTGAAGGAGCAACCAGTGGAGAAGTCAAGAAGAAGATCATTTGCTACAATTGTGGCAAGGAAGGACACATGAGTAATTGGTGTCCAACAGCTAAGAAAACCCCATTCAGTTGCTACAACTGTGGGAAAGAAGGTCATATTAAAAAGAATTGCCCAGAATTCAAAAAAGGAGCAAAGGTAGGAGCACTTGAGGGCAAAGCAAAAGTAACTGCTGTGGGAAATTATGGACAATTGGAAGGTATACTTCTAATTAAAGATCACCCCATCTCAGTTATATATGACACTGGAGCAACACATTCACTAATATCCCAAGACATAGTGAATAAATTGACTCTCACATGCTATTTAGTTGATAATCCCTTGTTTATTCAGAGCCCACTAGGTAGTTCTTGCATGCTAGGGATTAAATGTTTGGGAGTAGAGTTAAACATAAGTGGAAATATGTTTAATTCTGATTTGTTTGTGCTAAAATATCCTGGAATAGGAATTATTCTAGGAGTAGATTGGCTAAGAAAATACAAAGCAGTTTTAAACTTAGAAAATTTTACTATTTCTCTGAAAATAGAAAATGGTAAAAATATTATAGTCATGAGTGAAATTGCTAAAATCAATTACCTTAACCAAATATGTAGCATGACTGAGAAAGAATTAACACTGGAAGACATAAAAATTATAAATGAATACCCAGATGTCTTTGGTGAAGTCATAGGTGTTCTAGAAAATAGGCAAGTAGAATTTCAAAAAAGGCTAATCCTAGGAGCAAGCCCAATCATCAAGAAGCCTACTAGAATGGGTCCTAAAGAATTAGTGGAATTGAAACATCAGTTGGAAGAATTGGAGCAGAAAGGCTTCATAAGGCCTAGTGGTTCAAACTGGGGTTCTCCAGTTGTATTTGTGAAGAAGCATGATGGTACTTTGAGAATGTGCATTGATTATAGAGAATTAAACAAAGTCACCATTAAAAATAAATATCCACTTCCCAGAATTGATGATTTGTTTGATCAATTAAATGGAGCAAGAATTTTCTCAAGGCTAGACTTAGCCTCTGGATTTCACCAAATGAAGGTTGAAGAGGAGAGTATTAAATACACAGCATTCAACACAAGGTATGGGCTATATGAATATTTAGTAATGCCTTTTGGGTTGACAAATGCACCATCTTATTTTGTAGATCTAATGAATAGGACATTTAGAGATTTTCTAGACAAATTTGTGGTTGTCTTTATTGATGACATATTGGTGTATTCAAAATTAGAAGAGGATCATGCAAAACATTTACATCTGGTTTTGTCTAGACTAAGAGCACATGATTTAAAGGCCAAATTCTCTAAATGCACATTTTGGCAGAATGAAGTAAAAATTTTGGGACACATTATATCACAACAAGGAGTTATTGTAGACCCAACTAAGGTGATGGCAGTGCAATCTTGGAGTAGGCCAAAATCAGTGACTGAAGTAAGATCATTTCTAGGGATGGCAGGTTACTATAGAAGGTTCATAAAGGACTTTGCAAGAATAGCTGTCCCACTAACCAAGTTAACCAGAAAAGAGCAACCTTATGTGTGAACAGAGAAGTGTGAGCAAGCTTTTGAATCATTGAAGAAAGCATTGATGGAAGCTCCAGTCTTGCAAGTGCCAGAAGGAAATAAAGGCTTAGTGGTGTACACTGATGCTAGTGGGACTGGTTTAGGGGCAGTACTCATGCAACATGGGAGGGTTATAGCCTATGCATCAAGGCAACTCAAGCCAAATGAAACTAGATATGCCACACATGATTTAGAGTTAGCTGCCATAGTTTATGCATTGAAGCTATGGAGACACTACTTATTGGGTACTAAATTTGAATTGTTTACAGACCACAAATCACTCAAGTATTTGTTTAGCCAAAAAGACTTGAATATGAGACAACATAGGTGGGTGGAATTTTTAGCTGCCTATGATTTAGATATATTGTATACTCCTGGAAAGGCTAATAGAGTGGCAGATGCATTGAGTAGACATCAATCAAGATTAGCAAGCTTACTGATGACTGAGTTTAAGGATTTAACAATCCTTAGTGAAGTGGAGATGAAGGAAGGAATTAGTGCACCAGACAATGTGCATAATGATATGATTGAATATGGAAGATTGAGTCTTATCTCCTTAAGGTCAACACTGGTTGATAAAATAGGAAATATGCAAGATCAAGACTCGAATTTAAAGGAGAAGAAAGACATGATTTCACAAGGAATATTAGTGGAAAACTATGAAGTAGATGATAGAGGCTACCTAAGGAAGAGAGGGAGACTCTGTGTACCCAGTGTAGAAGAACTTAAGTAAGAAGTTATGGATGAACATCATAAGACAAAATACACTATACATCCAGGTGGTACTAAAATGTATCATGATCTTAAAAGAAATTATTGGTGGCCAGGAATGAAAGGGGCAGTAGTCAGATATGTGGCAAAATGTATAACATGCAAACAAGTCAAGGCAGACTATCAAAGACCTTCAGGCCTACTACAACCTTTGGAAGTGCCTACCTGGAAATGGGAAAGCATTTCAATGGATTTTGTGGATGGTTTGCCAAGAACAAGAAGAGGTAATGATAGTATTTGGGTAGTAGTTGATAGACTCACAAAGTCAGCCCACTTTATTCCAGTGAACTCAAACAGAAATGCTCACGAATTAGCACAATTGTTTGTGAAGGAGATAGTAAAATTACATGGAATCCCCAAGACTATCATTAGTGATAGAGATACCTTGTTTACCTCAAGGTTCTGGGAAAGCTTTCAAGAGGAAATGAGGACAAAATTGTGTCTAAGCACAGCATACCACCCCCAAACAGATGGTCAAACAGAGATTGTTAACAAGATTCTAGAGGATTTTCTTAGAGCATGTATACTTGATTTTGGTGGCAACTGGGAAGATCACCTTCATTTAGCTGAGTTTGCTTACAACAATAGCTACCAATCCACTATAAGTATGGCTCCATATGAGGCTTTATATGGAAGGCCTTGTTTGTCTCCTGCATGTTGGATGGAGGCAGGTGAAAGAGTGTTGCTAGGACCAGATCACATCAAAGAAACCTCTGCAAGAATTGAACTGGTGAGGCAGAGAATGAAGGCAGCACAAGAAAGGCAAAAGGCATATGCAGACAGAGGAAGGAGGTCAGTGGAGTATGAAGTGGGAGACTATGTATTTCTCAAAGTTTCACCAATGAGAAAAATATTAAGGTTTGGCAAGGCAGGAAAATTGTCTCCAAGATTTATAGGGCCATATGAGATAATTCAAAGAGTAGGAAATTTGGCTTATAAGCTGAAGTTGCCAGAGGAATTGAGTAATATCCATGATGTATTTCATGTATCTCAATTGAGGAAATGGGTACATGATAAGGAAGCAATTCTGGAATCACCTACACAAGTCAAAATTCAAGAAAATCTGGTTTATAGGAAGGAACCAGTGGGTATTGTGGCTAGAGAAGAAAAGAAATTGAGGAATAAAATAATTAAATTGGTAAAAATTCAGTGGAGTCTGGATGAGAATGATTGTACATGGGAGGCTGAAGATAGGATGAGGGATAAATATCCTAATCTATTTTCTGCTTAAAGGTATGTTTAAAATTATGATGAAACCTTAATATTATTTATGTCTGTTTGATTGATTTTGAATGAATGAGTTTCTGAAATTTCATTCAAATGAAATTATGCTTTGTATACATTTAGATGGAAATGTATGAGAGAATAATTGTGGGACACAATTCCTTTTAGGAGGAGAGTATGTGAAGACCCAAATTATTGAGATAAGAATAATTTTAATAAAATCAGAGGAAGGAGAATTTTCAAGGAAAAATATAGTTTGAAAATAAATATTGAGAAGGAGTTAAATATATATTGAAGGGGATAGTTGTTTTCAGTAAAATAATAATGAGAAGGAAATAACTAAGTATGAGTAAGTCTTATATTCATATGTATTTATATCTTGAATATAAATAATCAGAAAGTAATAAAAATATAAAGTAATAAGGAAAACACTATGGTAACTAAATATATGAATACATTTTATATATCAAGAGGAAACAAATAGCTTGAAACATTAACAAGGAGTCAATTGATAAAGGATATACATGTATACATTACAGATTAGCCTTAAGAAAATAAATAATGTAAGAAAGTCACATGAAAATAAGGTGTGTGTATGAAACATGCAAATAGCATGCAAACCAGAAAAGAAAAGAAAAGCTAAAGCAACTGAAAATACCCGAAATGGAAATCAAAAAGAAAATGGCATTCCTAGCCATAACATCATATGTAGAATTCTCTCAATTGTGTGGGGATAAGATGGGTTTTTCACTCTACTAAAACCCTAAACAATGTTTTAAAAATTAAAGGGGGAAGCAGCAGTCTCACTGTAGAAAAACAGAAAATATTAAGAAAAGAAAGAAAAGCAAACCAAAGCCATTTTTCAAGTTAAAGTATTCTCGGGGAAAAGAGGAAGGAAGGTGAGTGATTAATCAATCTTATGAGGTTTAAGGCATTAAGACCCAAGTTAAGGGCAGCCATATTATTTTATAAAAAAAACATATCATGTTTGTACTTGATCTATTTTTCTGAATAAATGAATGCTGAGAATGGTTGGTGTTTTGGATAAATCTTTGGTTGATGCTTTGATTTGTTTTGATTGACTGTTTGATAAGAAAAATACCATGATCACTGATATGGATCCAGTGCCTTAAAAAATCAGTTTATATATATGTTTAGTAAGATAAATACATTTTTATTGTGAAGTAGGGTATTACTGGGAAATAAACTAGGCAGTGTGAATAAAGGAGGTTCATGCTTATGTCTAGATTGTTTTAAAAATGAGATGAACAATGCAATAAATTATTTATGTGCTGATTTGTTCAGATCTTAAGCTAAAATGATTTATGTGTTTTTCTCAAAAACCTTACCCTATGTTCACAGTAAAATTGAGTATAAGGATTTTATATGATTTCACCAGATTTGTTTAAGTGATCATGATATTCCTGAATATAGGAGATATGCAAGTGTTAAAACATATTTTGAATAAAATAAGTAGAAAATGAGATATGGTATTCTTTTCATGAATGTTTAGTATAGTTGGCTAAAATCCCTGAGTGAGTTTAACTCTCTTTGATTATGGAAAAAAAGAAGAAAAGAAAATAAAAGCATTTCAGGAGTTAATAAATTTTTCTAAAAGAAAATGAGAATGGTCACTAGATTATAAAGCTAATCTAGGAGTAGAGCCATGATCTATTCATCATAAGGGGGATGATGGGTATGTGCATGACTTGTTTAAGTCCTGTAGGCCTCTGTGCAGGGGTTAACAGAATTGAGTCCCTTGCAATGCACACATAGTGTTCAATGGCAAAGAGTTAAGACCAAATTAAATTGATTAATTGAGATTGAGAGTTGAGCTATGGAATTAAAATGAGTTAATTCCATAGGAGTATGTGTACATGTATACTGAATTGAATGGATGAATGGATGCTTGTGTGCATGAGTGATTGTAGGGGCTTATATATATATATATATATATACCCGGTTTACATTATAAATCCAAATAAGCATCAAGTATATGAATTCTCTGCACAATAATTAAAAATGACAAGTTATTATATTTTGATTTCACTCATACCAGAATTTATTTCTGACCCTATTTGTTGCCTTTGCAATATTTGGGGTGTCTCATTTTTATGGAGGCAGTTCAAAGTATTGCTGCAGGGAAGGATGCATGAGTAGCTTGCTTGCATGGATAATTGAAGATCTTGATGAATTTAATACTTAAGAAAAGTAACAGTATTATTGTAATAAATAAGTTAGGCAAACTCTTTCATGTCTTAAGTATTTCTCAACATTTGATGTTTATTGGGTTTTGAAAAGAACTTGTAAAAACTGAGGTATTATATGTGTTTGAGGATAGTTGATTTAAGCAACAGATGTGCTTGTGAGTTATGGATTTAACTAATAGCTTCTGAAGTGATCTGATGGATTGAGATGGATGAGAACATGCTATATAATCTGATATGTGGAAATGTTCTCCTGGACATATTGGTTTAGCTTCAGTTATAATATTGAAATTATTCATGAATAAATAAGTGTCAAGTTTTGAGTAAATGGGTAGAATAATGTCTTGGTTAACCAGTAGAACTTAATCATGACTTGTAACTAATACAAGCACATGCAAGAGTTTGAAGACATAGCCTGTAATCCTATCTGGACATTTGATTTTCTAGTAAAAACTTGTATTGTTTTGGGTAACAAGTTCATATGCATGTTTGGTATTGGAAGGCTACACTGCAACTATACTGAATTAAACCCCAATATCTAGATACTTGATTCAAGTCTGGTTGCATTTGGTTATAATCAAACCTGTTGTAGATTGTAGTGTCATGTGATCTTGTTAGTAATAAGTATGTCCATTATTCCATAGCATACTGACTACTATCATCTGTTATTTGCTTAAAGATTATCATTTGTCTGCACCATATGTTCATCTGGAAGTTTGCATTGATCTGATTTTTGACATTACCTTGACCATGTATATGCTAAGTCTTCATTTAGTATGTGTGTTTGCATTTGCACTTTGCCTAAATGTATTGTTTTCTCTGCTTGGCCTTCAATCCAGTTTAGCACTTGATTATCCATATGATCCTTGCATACTATATAAACCAAAATATGAGTATTCTTACCTGCCACAAAATTGTTTTAATATGAAATATGAACCCCGGGCTAAACTAATATGCATGAGTTATTTTAAACACCCTTTATTTAACATAGAACAATAAGTAGCAAACTACAAAATCCCAGAATTCAAATATATGGCTTGCAAATCCAGGAATCAATTAATTTGAGAAGTAAAGCAAGAAAATAAGAGAAGTGGTATTATTTGATCCTAAAAATTAATCAAGCTTGAGTTCTAAGGAAGAAATTAAGAAAAAAATGAACAGAAATGGCTATGTGACACCAAATCTCTGGAATATGAGAAATAAGGTGTGATTAAATTTCTTTGCCATTTTAAATTACTCTGATAAGCAAAGAGTCATTTATATATCTTCATATATATAAATGACCTGATTTGATTTATATACTAGTATTTTTATATTGGTAAAATTCTGGATCTTGGAAATTTATTAAGAGAAGTGATCCATTGATATATATATATATATAATGTGTAAAAATCTCAACAGAAAATTCACTAAAAATAAATCTAAAGAAGTGGGTCACTTCAGGTTTCCTTCAGCTTTCCCCGGGTTTAGAACTTATGGCATTGGTTGTCTCCTTAATTTCAAGAGGTGTAGATTGGTTAATTTAGACATCGTTTTTATAAGATGAAGTATTTCCTTTATTGATTGTGTTAAGGCTTGAATAATACAATTTCCTGGAGATCCACTGATATATTTTACAAGCCCTTCTCCTATTTTCGTGAGAAATTTTTAAAGTAAGTGCTTAGTAGAAACAAACCCGTCCAAAGTGTCGGAGAGCTGGTCTTCCAAAAAAAGTATTGTATGCTGACGGGGTATCCATGATGACAAAGGTGATCTTGAAAATTCTATACTGAGGATTATTTCTAGTTTTGACCATCAGCTTAAACTCTTCGAGAGGCATTGTTCCTTCATCATTGAATGCATATATGAGGGTTTGATTAGGCTTGAGTACGCTCTTGGGTAATCCCATCTTGTTGAATGCATGCTTAAAGATTATGTTGATAACAGCTCTAGTGTCCACCATTATCTTTGCCACTTCCGAAAGCCCAATCGGGACATAATCACAAGTGGGTCATTATAAGGGTGGTAGATACGCCGCTTATCAGAATCGCCAAATGTGATCACAGACCTCATCTTCTATTTTTCTCCAATCTTTTCGTCTCATATACCGAGACATTTCATGTTTTGGCTTCATTGATATACCTCTTCCAACTACCATTGCTTTCCCCAGCAATATGAGGTCCTCCTAGAATAATGCCCACAAAATTCCGAAGGGCTAGTAGAGATCTCGGAGCTAGTGCTTGAGGTTGAGTGTTTTCGTTTCCTGCTGGGGTAATGGTCCCTT
Source organism: Allium fistulosum (assembly GCA_030737815.1). Lineage (NCBI taxonomy): Eukaryota > Viridiplantae > Streptophyta > Magnoliopsida > Asparagales > Amaryllidaceae > Allium > Allium fistulosum. The sequence goes on from CM060906.1 coordinate 861,362,310, forward strand.
GAGTATTGTCATTCTTCAAAAATTCATCCAACTTTCCTTCCCTGACCAGTTTTTTGATGAAGGACTTAAAAAATCTACATTCTTCATTATTATGGCCATTTTACCAATGGTAATTGGAGTATTTTTCTCCTTGGTTAATTTCTTGCTCTTTTCCTCTCCTCGAAGGGTATGGAATTCGTTCTTGGGTCATTCATAGATTTGAGCGTATAAATGGGTTAAGGGGTAGTCTTTTGATACTTGAAATTCCTTCTTGAATCTCTTGGCTAAGGTAAACTTTTTATTGTCACTAATCCAGTCAGGGTTCTTCCTAATGACTCCCTTTGATTCTTCGATTTGGATTTCTCCTTGTGCTCGGAAAAAGAACTCGTTAAAGGACTTACACTCTTGCCTCAGTGGATCATCCGAAAAAGGGATATTCCTCCACAACCCCAAGGTGATTGCAACTAACTAAGTTTTATCCGTCATGCCCTTGCATCGGGCAGGTACATTATTAAATCTCTTACAATAGTCCTTCAAGGATTCTCCTCTTCCTCGTTTGAAGTCAGCAAGCAAACTCATTCCAATTCTGGTGTCTTTCGCGGCAAAAAATGAGTCAAAATCTCTATGGTTAACTATTCCCAAGCGCTAAAAAAATTTGGTGGGTAGCTCTGGAACCACTTCAAGGTAGGTCCACTGAAAGTTGCAGGCAGGAATCTGCAATTGATTTCATCCAAAGCCTGGATTACTTGCACCTTGATTTTATATAGAGCGAGATGATCTTCGAGGTCAGATGTTCCATCATAAGAAAGCTTTGGGATCATGAATCTCGAAGGCATGAGGGCCCTAATAATCTCTTTGGAGAAAGGTTGGATATTTCTAAGCTTCATCTCATAAGTAAGGCTGGAGCGATCTTCTTGTAACTTTTGTACTTGTTCCGATAATTTCAACAACAAGGTTTCCATTGCTCGATCGCCACTGAGTCTTAGAGTTTCGGCTTCAGTATTTTAAGTTTGTGGCCTATTTTTTGCTTCTTTCGAAATTCACCCTTTAGGGACTTAGAGTCAAGGGCCTCTCGGAAGATCACACTCTTGTCATTTTTATAGTTTCGGCTTTCCTAGCCGCTTCCATGAATCCATCTTCCAAAGCCTCATCAGTCACTGGTAACATTCCTAGGTTTCGGCTAAAAGCTACAGAGTTCTCGTCTTCCTTAAGTATGGCTGAAACTTTTTTCTCCAATTTGGAAAAAGTGCTCTTAACTACATTCTGGTAGTTGTCTAAGTGTTGTGCTTTGTCAGAAACAAATTTTAACATCATTTGTCAAAAATTTCTTTCAGTGAGGACTGGGGCAGCAGTTTCCTCATTAATAGTTGGATTCGTTTGGTCCGTTTGATTTCCTTCATTCATATGCAGTTCTTCGACTCCCTCATCCTGGTAAGGAAGCGAAGTGTCTTCCAAAAGGAAGATTTTGACTTCATGCTGGGTTGAGAGGTTTGAGCTTATTAAGATAGAAAAGGATGGAGGTTAGGGGCCCTCCTTCTAGCGCCAAAAATGTTAGATAGATTTTTCGTCTAACACCCGAAAGTTTCTGGAAGTTCGTTCCGAGAGGATACAAGAAAATAAAGTAAGCGCCGAAACTATGTAGGAAGTAAGTGTCGAAAGATAAAGAGATGCAAGGTTTATAGTGGTTTGGGACCGATATCCCTACGTCCACTTTGAAGGTTCTATCGTGTGCTTTTATTCCTCAATTTGGTGTACAATATGCTTGTTACAAAGTCTGCCATTAATGATCTTTTAGTTAAAGGCTTAAAGCTTTCTAAATGGAGTAACGAATATGGAATGATTACATACTGTCAGAAAATATTTCTTCAGCCCCATTTCAGTAACACGTGTCCTCTATTTATAGTAAATTTAAGGTTCTCTCATTAGTGTAGGGGCTTTCACGTGGATTGATGGCCTGGCTTGCTATAGGCGGCTTTGATTCAAACACTTGTCATCATCTTGTTGAGAGTTCTTTGACATGGATTGATGACGTGTTGCTTTTATATATGGTTCCATTGATTCCTTTTATTTATCTCGACTGCTGATCTCGATCCAAGGCTATCTAAGTCCTTGATTGTTGATACCTATTGAAATGTCTTTGATCTCAGTAGTTTCCGCTCTAGGTTAAGCTTGCTGTCTTAATTGGACAATGGTCTTGATCTTAATCGACATATTTACTCTTGCTTTCGAATCTCGGGTTCTTGGATATTGATCCTAGTGCTTAAGTTCTCGGTGGAAAACAAATAATGGGTCTTGGAATTATAAGCCAAGTAACTTTCCTTTTGAATATTTGTAATTTGTACTAGGTATAAATTATGATGTAATAGAAATGTTAACCGAAGAAATACAATGTCTAGAAGTAGAAATTGAAAGACTTAATGCACATAATGATGAAAAGGATTTAACATTTGAAAGTTTTAAAAAACTGAAAAGTGAAAATGAACCCTTAAAATCGAAAAATCTTTTAATGAAGTCAGAGATCACTGATCTAAATGAAAAAATAACGTCTCCGGACAATGTTATTTTTAACTATAATAAGGATTTTCATAAAATGAAACCTGATATCGATAAATTTAACAAAGGGAAGGATAATCTAGAAAATTTATTATCTACATCTAAACCCACAAGCAATAAATATGGACTTGGATACACCCCTAAGCCCAAATTAAAAAAAATATGACTTAAAGTATTAAATTTATCAAGGCTGCCAAGTTCAAACCAAAACCTAGAAAATTAAAGTTAAAACTCCCAAATAAATTCATTAATTTATGGGTTCCTAGAATGTTAGACAATAATGAGAAAGAAAAATATATTTATAATTTTATTAATAAAGTTTATTTATCTTATAATTATATTTTGAAAGGGCATTCACGCTCTTCATGGGTTTGGCGTCCTAAAACCTAACCCCATGGACCCTAAAATAAAAAAGGGAATCGGTGCATATATTTTATTTTTTTTAGGTACCAAACAATTAATACCGGCCAGTGGATGTTCAAAGCATATAATCCATAAACAACGAGCCACATTATATACAAAGATGGTGAGATTGTGAACTTTGGATATAATTCAAAAGGATATACTATTGGCATCGGTAACATCGGTAACTCCAAAACTCCTCTCGTTTTAAGTATTTTACTTGATAAACTTAATTTATGATTTGTATTGATTTTGATTCTCCTCTTGAGTTCCATTTATATACATTTATATATATATATATATATCTACAAACATTATACATATTGTCTAGTTATACTTAAACGATTCTTTTTCACCCTTTTTGTTGATGACAAAGGGGGAGAAAATGTATAAATACACTATGCAAAATGATGGGGAAGTGCATAGAGTTAGGGGGAGTGAAATATAAAAATATTATATTTTATCTCTCAAATATTTATATGGTTGTCGTCATCAAAAAGGGGGAAATTGTTAATACCTCAGATATTGATTTTTATGGCAATAACCATATAAACATTACTGCTAACATTTCTCCATGTTGTGTAGTGTTTTTAGATATATTATGGAGACATTTTACAGAGATAAACTAGGACTAAGTGGAAGCAAAATGAATTATATATATGAAGACTAAATCCGCGCAAATGAAAGAACAAAACTAGTTGAAGATTGAAGAAGAATGGAATGCAAATGCTGTAAGTGTTGAGTAGTTGGTTGAATCTTGGAATCTTTGTTAAAGTCCCTATGGCAATCATACTTGAAGGTCATTAACCATCAACCTCAATCATCATCACAAATATCCATAAATATTAAAAAAAATTGAAATTTGAAAATCCACATGTATGTTGACATATCACTCTTAAGTATGTTGACATATCCACATGTATGCTGACATATCACTCTATAAGTATGTTGACATATCACTGTTAAGTATGTCGACATAACCCTCCTAAGTATGTCGACATATCCCTCCTAAGTATGTCGACATATATGCCGGTTTTTAGTTTTTTAAAATTTAAATGAAGGGATTTTTTCCCCTAAGTATGTCGACTTATATGCCGGTTTTTAGTTTTTTAAAATTTAAATGAAGGGATTTTTTCCCGCCGCCTCTTCACCAAAAGACATGTCTCTTTAACCACTATTTAAAGGCTCTAGAAAATGAATTTTTGCATCAACTTTCTCTTCTTTCTCTTACTCTTTCATATCCATATTTTTGTGAAAGAAATCCATTGCATACTCTTCCACTTTCTTTGCAAATTCATAGTCTTTCACTCCAATTCTTTAAAGATTTGCAAACCACAAAATATCAAAGAGTTTGTACTTGAATTCATATCATTCTCTCTTTGATTTCATTCTATTCCTTAAAGAATTCAAAGAATATTGCTATTGTAGGTCTATAAGATCATTGTACTGAATCTGCAAGAATCTGTATTAAAGATACTACTACTTGCCATATTTTACTATTGTTTGTAAAAAAAAGAAGGTGTTCTTGTAGCCTATGAAATCAAAAGGGCGATCCTGTAGCCTGTAAATCAAGAGGGTGCATGTTGTAGCCCGTGAAATTAAGATTGTAAAGGTATTCTTGCCAACCATAGAAAACAAGTGGTGATAGTGAAATTCTGTATGGTGCGGTACAAAACTGGATGTTGGATTAGTCAATCCGAATCAGTGTAAAAATCCTTGGTGTTATTTACTTTACTGCATTTTATTTTACTACTTGCTTATTCTGTGATTATTGGTTTTTATTTGCAATTTAAGTAGATATAGTTTTAAATTCATAAGTAAGTTTTAAGAAAGTGAAATACACACTTCACCTCCTCTAGTGTTCAAATAGCCTTAAGATCCATTCTGCATTGTATTATAGACAACTTGTCATCCATACATCTAACTACAGGCCTCTTACTCCTAAGTCCCTATACAAATACGAGTTCCATATATAGCATCTAAAACCCAACATGAAGCACTTACAAGTAAATAATTTTCTATAAGGAAAGTACCTTTAGAAGCGGAATCTTATTCCTTCCCCTTGAACGTCTTCAGGAAATATAGACAATTCTCTTCCACTATCCTTTCTTAGAGAAAGAGTGACATTAACCCTTCTCTTCTTGGCCTTTCCATTACCCTTCCCACACTTTAACTACGTTTTCTCTTATTCAAATTATTCAAGCAAGATGCACCCTTGACCGCGAGCACCATACTCCGTTCTTTCATGAACCTACTCTCGGTTGTCCTTAGCACATTAAGGAGATCCACGACAATAAACTTCAATGAATTCATATTGAAATTCAATATGAAAGGATCAAACTATGGAGTCATCGATCCAGGACTTATGTCAGTCTGTAGCTCAGTATCAAGAATCATTCCCAACTCTATGAATCTCTTTATGTACCCAACCATATTGAGTACATGATCTTGGATAGGAGTATCTTTTTTCATCTTTGTATGGGATAATTTCCATGAGATCTTATACCTTGCAATACGCGCTGGTCATCGTACAACTTTTGTAGGTATTTAAATATGGATCAAATATCTATATTCTTATGTTGCCTTTGGAGCTTGGTGCAAATGGTTGATAGTAAGTAGCATCAAGCAAGTTTATAGTCTATCAATCATGATTCGTAAGACGCAAATTTTTTGGCTGTGGCATTTTCATCTGGTTTGGACTAAGGCTCATTGGAGATCACATGTCGCAGTTTTTCATATATGAGTGCAATTTTCACATTCCTCAACCAGTCCTTATAGTTTGCGCCTATAAGTGTGTTTTTCTCTAGAAATAACTTCATTGGTGTCATTTAATCTATGCAAATTTATTCTAGTAAATTTTATAACATTGCATATGTTCATATACTTATTAGATTGGTTTATTATATTCATCTAATAAGACCACCACTGAATTCTGCATATCTCAAAAATCCTAAAAAAGATACAATAATTTCTTAAATTCCTTCAACATATTTTATGATCCGTTTATCATGTTACTCTAACCTCGAGGTTCCTCAACAAATTGTAGTCCCCATATACGGTAAGTAACTCTTAACTAATTATATCTCGCATATAATTCCTAATCATACTTTTATTTGTTCCTAATCATTTTTATGACTTAGAGGGTGCTCAACAAATCATAATTTTCTCTAGATACTCTAGGTCCATCATTTCGCAATAGCCTAAGGATAATTATGTAACTATTAAGGGTGCTCGACAAAGTTACATAATATTCTTACTAATCTAGGGACAATATAAACATCACTATAAATATTTTATGCTTGAGGGTGCTCAACAACCATAGGTATGTATAATACTCTATTTATTTTATAAATGACAGAGAGAAATTATATTTTAAATTCATAATTCAAAATAATGTTAACTGAGTATGATCGACATTTCTAAGGAGGTGAGCATAGTCTCTAGACATCATATGTCTCTACATTATATATATATATATACACTCTTTTAAGTCTATATTTGTTATAATTCATTTAAGCCTCCATTTTTCTTTTACATATAGTATATATATTTTTTAATTTATTGTAATGTTCTATAATTCATTAAGCTATATATGTGTGTGTTCATATTTTTTGTTAATTAAACAATTTAGTTAATTTAAATATAACATTTATATTTATGTAAAATTTGAAATAATTTTAGATTTGCATTTTATAACTCTTTATAAAAAATTTAATATTTTACTTAACTTTAAAATAATTTTAAATTTAATTTATAATATTTGGATATACTTATTTGAATCAACCTAGAATGCAAAACACGTTTGAGCCTTCCACTCGGGCATACCTTTAAAACGAACAACTTTGATGAGCCAGGTAAAGGCCAGGAGATGGTAGATTTTCTGTTCATAAGATTATTTCTTAATTAGAGTAACATTCTCCTTGGTTAAACACATTTTCCTTAGACACCCATTTAATTGAATATTTCAACCGACTATCATATAAGTTGGTTGATTATTCATGCAAATACGATGCGAGCTCTGATACCATGGATGGATTAGGTGCATTAGCAGTGGGGTAAAAGGGGGAAATTTCAAAGAAAATTCTTTTTATTAATTCGCACTAGATCTTATTTTGCGTTTACATGAACAATCTATTTACATTAAATCGTATTTAGTGATCTTATTTTAGTGATACCATGACTAGATTAATGTTTGTTGGTCAAGGACCATTAGCTCAAGTGGTAAGATCTATATATTGTGTTTTAAAGATCTTGGGTTCGATCTTTTGAGATGCCAAAATAAGTGCTCTCTTAAAATCAAGTATTACTCTTGTTATCTAAAATAAAATAAAAATGTTTATTGTTATAATTTTAATCAGTTTATATTAAAACTTAATGTTTGTATATTACAATTTAGGTTTATTAAATATAATACATGTTATTATTTTAGTTTAATTTAATTTTAATTTTATATGTAATTTACAAAATGTTTCGGTTCATAATGCAAATATTATTTATTCTATAATAAGAGTGATATCTTATTTAAGCAGAGCACTTATTTTGATGTCTTAGGGGTTCGAACTCATGACCTCTAGGATCTCAACCTACAACATCATACCACTTGCCGCTTGAGTTATTAGTCTTTGATAGATTTTAAACATTATAATATGAAAAATAAATGTGTAGACTAACCTAGAGAATATAAATACATAAATATCAAATGTGCTAATAGCCAATAAGATCTATGGTTACAATTAAGGGAATAATGTCAAGAGATAATGATTTTAACATAAGCAATATCACATATACACATGCAATTTTTTTGAAAAAATAACACATACACACAATACACACACACACACATAATATAAATATTTAATTATATATATATATATATATATATATATAATGATATAATTTTTCTATTTTAAAATTTTGAAATTTAACTATTTTGGCTTATTCAACTATTTTTCAAAACATAGAAAAATTGTTTTTTATCGAACAAAACTGAAAAGAAAAATTATAAATAGATTAAATATTTTTTATTAAACCGTAAGTCTATATGAGTGTTGTGTGTGTTTACATATATTTATTTTTTAAATCCGAAAGAAAAAATGCCTTTTAAAAAAATGAGAAACAAAATTATTTTTTTTCTAATTAAAGAATAAAAGCATATATATATATATATATATATATATATATATAACAAGAAAGATATAAATATAAATAGCAAAAAGGAGGAGAAAGCCTTCCTCCAGAGGCTCACACAAAAAGGCAAAGCAAATGGAGAACATATACCTCCCAAGAAAATGACAGCAAACAGAAAAAACGAGCAATAAAAACAACCCACAGACTCAAAGCAGCCAGGATGGCTCAGACAAAAGCCCAAATAAACAGAGACATCCCGTAGACCCTCTCTCCCGCCACAACCAAAAGGTGTAGGCCAGTCCACCCAACACGCCACCAACCACTATCATGCCGAAAGAAAACAGACAGAAGCAGCAAAACCAATCTGAGAATGATCCAAGGAAGCCGCCATTCTGCCAGCACCATCGAGCTCCGGCAAGGCCACCGCCCAATGGTGTAGACAGAAAAAATAATAGGAGACCACCAGAGAGGAAGCAAGAGCCCTCAATCACAAGAGGAAAGGATCGACTGCGGAGAAGGCGGAAGAAAACCCAAACGCGCAGTCCAAAATGACAACAAAAATCACTAGCGAATCCATCCTAAGCGAAAACCGGACCAAGGAGACAACAAAAACACCTGAAACTAAAATAAGCAGCCGAATTAAAATAAAAGGGGGGGGGAGGGAGCGGTGGGAGAAAAACATCACCCGAAAGGAGAGGCCTAGCCTACGCCCAGTCTAGCGGCAGTTGGAGAACAGGAAATCGACAGAAGTCCCACTAGCCGCCCAGAACGGAGGCTCATGGGACCCCTGAAAGCATATATATATATCTATATATATATATATATGTATGTACGTATGTATGTATGTATATATGTGTGTGTGTATGTATGTATATCCCGTAAGCAAACTTTTTCAATATATTATAAAACTAAATTATATATGTACATAATATAAATATAAATTTATTTTAAATATTTATAATTATTAATTTTAATTTTGAACTTTTTTATATCATGGCCAAAAAGCAATTTTGGCAATAAGAATATAAATGAAATATGTTTAAAATAAACATGTACCTTGTAATGTATGTAAAAACACTACTTATATCCAATATAACAATATATAAAAAAGAAAATAAAACCAAAAATATACTTTATTTCAAACAAAATTATTTTACAATAGTTACGTTACATAACAAACTACATAATTACCCTATGGCACACCCTTAACCCTATCAAGAATTTCCCTATTGTAAATTGTTCAACCTCTTTCTCATTCTTCTTTTCTTCTCTTGTCTTCGACGTTTTTCTTCGTGTCGCCAAGACACTTCAGACCAATGTCTCTCCACTCGGATTCATGCCCTTGTTATAAGTTGTTAGACATTCAGACAAGTATTGCTTCATACTCGATGAACGACGTTGAGGTGGTGAACCATTTCGACCAATCATTCGAGTTTAACTACTTGATTCTAAGTTCAACTTCTACATTTATCCAATAATTTCATTCACCAAATGTATTAAATCATTCTCTACCCATTCTATCATCACCAAAACAACAATCCAAACACTATTAAAAATCAACATACAATATACCATATTTAACGATATCATTATTTAAGTTTTTTACATGTTCATTTTATGATTAAACACTTACAAACATCCATTAAATCAAAATTCTCATCTTTATTCATTCTTCAATCCATAACCCAATATGTGATATTTAGCATTAATACATATCAAATGGTGATCTTATAGCGTAGAGAACAAATCTCACTCATCAAGTCTAAGGTAATCAAAGCTCCAAGTCAATCCAATATTGAAGCTCTCTTGATTCCAGAGATCAGGTTTCAATTCTCTCTAAAATGCTAACTTAAATAGCTAGATTTGTAGAGAGTTTTCTAACTTAAATTTAGATTTATTTGAAATTTTTCTCCAGCATTTGAGGAAGTTAATTATGATGATTTGAAATTAAGGAACCTAGTTATCTCTTAGAAAAAGAAGAACAATAATGAAGAACAAAGAAGAGTTCATTTCAGAAACATAATGGGCTAATTTTGACCAAATTACTACTTTGTCCCTAGCTTCTTTGAGTATTTCTATCATATTATCCGATTTCGACAAACTTTATATGTTTTCATGTAAACGACATTACAACCGCAATAGAATATACATATTTCGAGTTCTAACCCATTTATCTTTAAAAATCTATTTTTAGCTCATTTGTTCGATTAAGTCATTAATTAATTCAATTAAAACAATTTATTATCTTTATTACTAAACGTTAAAAATAAGGGCTTTTACATTCCCTATCACATATATTGTTTTAATCTTGTATAGAAGCAAATAGAGTATCCTATGTTTCTCTTTGTAGCATAATTATTCTAGCACATACAATATGTGTTATTAGTAAAAATAAACTAAGCTGTAATATTGTTAACATATACGCAAATAACTATGTGCATAGATAAAAATCCATTAACAAACATATTGAAAATTAAATAGAATTGTAATACAATTAACATTTATCCATACAACTGATCATGTGCACCATTTACAAACATTAACGGAAATGATACCAATGACAACAAGTGAAGTCATAATGGTACCTTTGTAGAAGGATCAAACATGTCTCTTTTTTTTTTTTGGAAGAAATAGGACCATCGTGGTTCAATCATGAATGCTTTGTTAAACACTTAACAAGGAAAAAAAAAAGTACAGAAAGCAATGAGAGAATCATCACATAATCAATGAATCGAATTAGAAATCAAAAGTGTGGTCCACCTTTGTGATATCTATCTTGCATCTAATTCAATTTAATCAAGTTTCTTATCTAAATCCACTTGTAAATAGGGTTTAGTTGATAACTCATTGTCTTAAATGAAATGAATACCTGTGATGCTTGTAAATTTCCAATTGAATAAGAGAATTGCAATTTAGACCTGGTTATTCAGGTTCATTTTTGTGGCCACCATGCTTGACAAATCGTTTGCTTCTGAGAAAGCAAAGGGTGGAATCAGTTCTAAAATTAGGTTGGATATAATCATATTAAAAAAAATAGATATACCATGACATTTGGCAAAAACAAGTGCTGTTTTCATTTGAAATTAAAATAAATAGTGCAATAGATAGATATATTCCATTTCTTTTTATGCTGTACAAAGCAAAGTTACAAATATAAACGCACAATTATAGAATTTTTCGTCTTTTAGAGCAGATAAATTTTCTACTGCAGATTTCCATGCAATGCTCATGCTTTACAAATAGATTTCAACATAGATTTTAAAGCATAAATTTCAGCATAGTGCTCAGTCAACCTTTACATTGTAATGGCACTATACAGAAGGAGAAAAAACAAACATATTATCATTCATTGCCATTAAAGTTGTATGATGTGCTTTATATCCATCTAACTACAACTCATGGTTGCTGAACATTAGGGTATCCTGCTGCTAACAGTGCTCTCAATTCCTTTCTTAAAATTTTCCCTGATGGTGCTTTTGGGATCGAATCCACAAAAAATACCTTGTGAATTCTCTTGTAGAAAATCACCTGAAGAAATAAATAGAAAAAAAAATCAATAAAAATTTTCAATTTCAATATATTTCAAAGTTAATTTCCCAGACATGAAAGTTATTCATACCTGTTTAGAAATATACTTCTTAATCTCATCTTCTGTAATATCAGAACCATTTGATCTAACAACAAATGCCACTGGGAGCTCTCCAGCCAATTCATCTTTCATGCTGCAAAATACATAATCATTTGATGTTAAACACTTGTTGCAGTTAGTAATTATTTATAACTATTTAGGTTTTTTTAGTGCTTAGTTAACAAGCATAAAATTGTGATCAAAGCACATACACATTTAAAAGTTAATCAGAATTCAGTAGTAAGAAAATTGTGCTTACGAGACAACAGCAGCACCAGCAACATCAGGATGTGCAATGAGCATAGCCTCAAGCTCTGCGGGAGCTACTTGAAATCCCTTGTACTTAATCAACTCTTTTAACCGATCAACGATGAAGATCTCATCATCGTTGTCCACATATCCTATGTCTCCTGTATGCAACCATCCTTCTTTGTCTATTGTCCTTTCAGTCGCCTCCAGATCATTCAGATATCCTACATAAATCATACAGAAATATGTCATCATAATATAGAATTTGGTGCAACCACCTTACTATGTTTTGGTCACCCTTTCATGTGGCAGCTTAAATTGATTGAGTGCCGCATATATAATTAAGGTTTCTTACTTAAATGTATCATAAATATTACGTGAATAGAGTATGTCTGGTTGGTTAGACAATTTGATCATTTACTTCATCGTACAATTCAATGGTCATACATATTATATTATGAAAATACCTTTCATGATCTGCTTCCCTCTAATACAAATCTCTCCAGGCTGATTTTTCGAAAGACAGATGCCAGTATCTGGATCAACTATCTTGAGCTCTGCATTCCTAACTACAGTTCCACATGAACCCGATTTCACTTCAAAAGGCTCCTTGGCAAAGGCCAAACACATAGAAAGAACCGGCCCTGCCTCTGTCATTCCATATCCCTATAGTTTATAAACACAATCAAAATTTGCTAAAATGCACCAGTACAGATAAAACACACATATTTTGTTTGTAACTTATTAGAGTACCTGGCCAAGTACGGCATTAGGCATCTTCTCCTTCAACTTATCCTCCAACTCCTTCCCCATGGGTGCCGCCCCTGACATAACCATCCTAATGTTCAACAAATTACACATTCCAACCATGTCATTCTTAGCAATTTCAATGCAAATAGGAGGCACAAATGGCGCTATCGTCACCCTGTATTTTCCAACCAACTCCACCACTTTAGTCAAATCAAACTTCCTCATCAACAAAATCGTCGACCCAGCCCTCAGTCCACACAACAAAACCGAGTTCAGCGAATATATGTGAAAAAGTGGTAACACGCACAAAAGCACGTCGTCGCTTCTAAAATACAAATTCGGATTCTCTCCATCCACCTGTTCACAAAAAATTTAACTCATCAGACAATAAATCTACACCGAGAATTTCAACCGTCACACAAAATGGAGATGAATTTCTCTGTCTTCATCCTCCCCGTTCCATATGCATGACTTCATCCACATCATTAATTCATACACGATCAACATTAGTTTTGATAGTGTGGAGCCCAATCATTAATGGAAACAATGTAATCAATGATTTAGATGTAGATGAGCACATGAGACACATGATAAACGGAGACCGAGGATTATAATTGACCACTTATTAGTCACCTGCTGAGCCACGCTTGTAATCAAGCCTTCATGTGTCAGCATAACTCCTTTCGGTAGCCCTGTAGTTCCCGACGAATAAGGAAGTGCCACCACATCGTCAGGACTGATATCCACCTCCGGCAGCTTCCTTTCATCGGCGGAAGACAATTGTGAAAAGGGGATGCATGTACTGTGTTCATCTGCCAACTCGTCGATGACTACGATCTTGACGTTGTGTTCTAAGTCTTTGATCTTGGGCACGTAGCAGGATTCTGTTATTATGACCCGAACGCCGGATCCCACTGCCTGCTTTTTGATCTCAGCTGGGGTGTAGTAAGGATTCGCTGTCGTGGACATGGCGCCGAGGTAGGAAGCTCCGAGGAAGGAGAAGGCGAACTCCGGAGAGTTGGGTAGGAGGATCATGATGACATGGCCTTTTCTGATGCCTAAGTCGTGCAGCCCGACTGCCACACGTTTTGATGTTAGCTCGACGTCTGTGTAAGTATACACCTTTTCAGTTGTGCCGTCTATGATGCAGGGTTTGTCGGAGAACTCTTGAATGTTCTGGAAGCAGTAGGAGTGGAGAGGTAGATGGTCCGGGATGTAAATATCGGGAAGTTTCGACCTGAATATCGTTTCTTGATCCATTGATATTGAACCCATTTGATTTTTTTTTGTTCTGTGTATAGTTTGATTCTTTATGAAGGGATAAAGTTTTGTGTGACGAACAAACTGTTTTCCCTGAAATGAAATGAAGGGAGAAGGGAAGGTAATATAGTGGAGAAGAAAGGGTAGGTCAAGGGCACGAATGGAATTTTAGGGAGATATAATGGGGTTGGTGAGTAGTTGACGACTGGGACTATTTTGAAGTTGGGCGGGTAATGATGCAAACGTCGACTTTTGCCACCTAATATAATTGAGATTTTTTGTTTTGAAAAAGTTTTTGGATGATACGTTTGGTTGAACCGGTTTAGTTTTCTTCCACCTACCTCCGACCGGACTGCGTATGATGTTTAAATGACGTCACAAAACATATATACATATGCTAATTTAAGGACAAATGAAGTGAAACAAGATAGAAACCAACAGTGCGTATAACAAAAGTTATGCACTCTTTTAGTTTTGATAGCATAAAAACGAATAAAATATGTGGGTAACCTAACAAAACTGCATTGGAGACAAGAAGACCTATTCATTGTGCTGAATGAAGCAGCAGCAGAATATTAACGATCAAAAGACGCAAACACGCCTAAGGTGGAAGACTTATTCTCTGCTGCTCGTGGGATCCTTTTATCTTTTTAATTCTATTTTTCCGCTATACTGAAAGCGATTTAGTTGTTGTTAAAATATGAAAGAGTGAAAATTGGAAGGCAGCAGATGACGACAAGACTAGAATAGAGATCAGAGAGTCACACCAACCGCATTGTGGAATGATACAACCACAAGTCTTACGAGGCAGCTCATCCGAAAAAATATATTGACCGGACACTTGCCTTTTATGTCTGATCTCTAACTATGGTCAAAGTTTAACAAAATAAGCGAACCAACGTCCATTTCTTCGTCGCTCCACTTTGCTCACGTAAACTCACCTATAAAAGATGAATACTAGTTTGGAATTTGGGGTTTGGAGTTCAGTATAATTGTTATGCCTCCTTGCTGAATCTCCATGAAACAAATACCTCTCTTTTTAGCCTCTGCATTTTTCTTTTGCTCTCCATAAACGAAGCAAACACCACTATCATCTGGCTCTGCTGTGTGTGCACGCTATACTGTGTAAGTCATAACTGTGGTCTGTGTGCTACCATTGGGAAACTAATAACCACGAGTTCAAGCATCTTCGAATTTTCCAAAGTATATGCTTTTCATTGACGCATATTTGTTTAGAAGTTTGGACGTTGCTCGGTTTATTTTGATATTTGAAAAGGAAAACGTTGTAATATGCAAATTTTGCTAAAATACGGTTGGTACAAATCCTGTCAATGAGTAGGATTAAATAGGTTGGCTGATCATGATGGAAAGTTGTCAATTTAATTAAGCTAAACACGTATTAAAATGACAAATTTTACCATGATCCAACAAAAATAGTTGCGTTTATGGATCAATTGTTAAAATTGTGACTCAAATATGTATTAATGAATATAAATTATCTCATTTGTTGCATTAAACAAAGGATAAAAAATTCGTGAAAATAAATTAATTTGAAAAACGGGATAAATCAATCAATTCCTTGATCAGTTGATTAATTAAGATATGTTATTAGATGCATACATTAAAGGAAAACTAAAGATTGTAATAGATTTGCGTTTTCCATATGAATTGGTGAATTGACGAAACATTAATTTATTAATATAAATCAGTTTCTTCAACCAAAGTAAATGTCTCTATACAAAAACAATAATTCATTAAAGATTATCGTCATCTCAAGTTCTATTTCTTCTTTATTATTGTATTAAGCCTCCACTAAATTATTGTATTAATCCTCCACTAAAGTATGTATATGTCAATCTCTTGTATTTCTCTCTGAAACTATTAATAAAATCTCTCTCTTTCAAAGTTGATGTACATTATCACATCAATGGTAGAACCATTATAAGTCTTTGTGTCATATTTTTCTGCTTATTCCATTTTAGTATGTTTTGACTGTGAATCACAAAACTAAGTCCGCTTATTTGACTTGTTTGTTTTATCTCACCTATAGCTGATCTTATATATACTTCCATTGAGATTGGAATAAAATGATATTATATGCAAAATTTCCGTAACAACTAGTGCCAGAGCTGTAATATTTGCTATTGGATAAAAGGTGTTTAGTAGAATGACTGGTTCAGAGGAAGATAATACATTGGAGGTTAGTTCGGCTCAAGTAGTTGCACCTTCTGTTAGGGGTTTGTATGTGGTGTTTGATTCTCAATTGGCAATTGAGAAGTGGAATAGAAACATTGATTTTGAAAGTGACAATGGAAGAAGACAGTGCTATGAAGAAATCGTGTTCATTGTGTGGTGTTTAAACTGGTAAGTTGCATGTATAAATTTCAACTGATGAATAGGAGGAGATGAAAGAATGGGTTTTTACTACTCTTCAACTTGCTAAAAGAGAAAATGTTATCTCTGAAATTAGTAAGGAAACTACTGTTGGAGGTATTTGGAAGAAGTTGAAAATTTTGTACATGAAGAATCTCCTACCAACCGTTTGATATTGTCAAGGAACGTTTTCGCCTATAAGATGAATGAGGGTATTTCGGTTACATCACACTAAGCGTGTCTGATGATTTCTGATGAAGAGTCCGTCGATTTAATGATTAATGAGGAGCAAAAGGCCATAGTTCTACTGTGTTCACTTCCGGAGCGATTCAATGGCTTTGCCAGCGGTGTTATTTATGGCATAGATACTATGACATTGGATGATGTGAAGACTAATCTACTCGGTGAAGATTTGCATGATCAAATGATGGAGTTTGGTGTAGATAATAGTAGTGGAGGAAATAGTAGTCAAGAACTGTTAGTTGAGAAAGATAGAAACGAGAAAAAATGGAAAAACTTTAGGGGAAGTTCCAATTGTAGGAAGCAAGGTTGGCGGAGTAAGTTTAGAAATGGTAGTGTCACCATTGTAAGAAACCATGCCATTGGAGGAGAAATTGCCCAGATTTGAAGAAAGAGAAAGTGGTCGGTTCTTCGTCTATTGCAGTGCAGAATGATAGCAGTGCTATTTTCATAACAGTAGTATCAAATGCTTATGACAATTGGGTTCTCGATTCCAAAGTGTGTTTTCATATGACGCCCAATAAGGATTACTTCTCTTTCTATGTCGACAAGGAGGGAAGTGCAATACTTAATGATGCTACATGAAAGTCTTTGGGAATTGGTTCGGTGTAGGTACAGATGTATGACGGTGTAATTCATACATTAATCCATGTTCACTATGTTTTAGATCTTTGAAAGTCTTTGATCTCCATAGGCCAGTTGGCATTATTGGGATGCAAGATTACTGTTGAAAGAGGTAGGTTGAAGATTTTTAGAGAGGGAATTGTAATTGTGAAGGTCATTATGGTTCAAAATTTGTACTTGCTTAAGGGTACCACTATTTTTGTAGAGTCGTGTTTTGGGTTAGATAGTGCTAAAGACTTGGATGCTAGCATATTTTAGCTTTTGAGATTAGATCATACTTCAGAGAAGAAATTGAAGTTACTTCGGTTAAAGGGGAACCTTTAAGAAAATGGATTTATGTTATACTAGATAAGAAAACCAGAGTATCATTTGGTGTTGGTAAGCACTGTTTTAGGAGGGTACTTGACTACGTTCATTCAGATGTTTGGGGACCATTTTCTACCACTTCCATTCAGGGATCTCTATATTTTGTATCCTTCATTGATGGCTACTCGCAAAAGGCTTGGGTGTACGTAATTAAAGCCAAGTTGGAAGTGTTTGATAAATTTAAAAATTGGTTGGCTCTTTTTGAAATCCAATCTGGGAAGAAATAAAATATTTCGATGTCCAACAATGGAGGTGAACAGATCTCGAAGGAGTTCCTTGTAATATATTATATTGAGTAATATATATTATTCTGTTGCGTTGTGAGATTCTGTATTGTTTTAGTTTCTTCTCTTCTTATCTTTCCTTTTCTTTTATCCTTAATGGCTCGTCTTTCGGAGTAAGAAAGAGGTATCGTTACATTTGATATCAGAGCTTAGGTTAAGCGAACACCTAGGCTTTGGTGGGGTAAACTCATTATAGATAGGGTCAGTAGTGCTCTAGAATGAGTCTGAGTGTAATATTTATATGAGTGTGTATTTGTTAGTGAATAAAAATGTTTATATTGTGTTGTTTGACCTGTTGAGTGGCTTAAGAATTCTAGTTTATGCACCTGATCAACGTTATCTAGAGGTAAACACTTGAACAAGTTAAATAAACATAATATTGTTTTAAACTTGGTAAATGAAATAATTTTACCTTGGAATATATTTTCTATATATAAAAGGGGATGATTTTCAAAATCTATGTAGTTACCCATGAGGAGAGTGGGTTAGGAGTTATTAAATTATTAGCATTTAGGGTTTAACTTGTCATGCTCGTAGTTTTGAGCATTAACTATTGTCAAATTTAATAGTAGATTTTCTTTTTCCATCATGGGTTAGGTAGATAGAATTTGTAGGGACATTGAATCGAACACATTATGAATTAAGTTCCACAATTTGATTATAAGGCGTTCAACGATGTGTAGGGTTAAAAATTGACGAGTCTATTAAAAGAAATCTTCATATAGTTTTATAAGATGAATTAAGAGAGATTATTTTACAAATCAGAACTATTAAATGTGTTTTAAAAATGAAAAGAGTTTTGAGAATGTTATATCCTGGTGGCTTTGATAAATTCCAAATGATTTTGGAAAATAGTAGTAATCTTTCTTAAAGATATTTTACGATATTGATATTTTAAAATAAAGTTGAGAGTAAGGTTTTCTTTGGACAGTTCAGGAATAAGTTTTGATCTGCTTTGTGATGATAAGAATAATCTTTTAAGTAACAATCGAATGTTTGCTTAGGCAGATATGATGGTGCACTAAGTAAATTATCCTCTTTGTCATTGTAAAAATCGAAACAAGTTCAAATCCGAATGAATTCAAAGCAAGTGGATGATTTTGTTGAAAAAAAACTATTTGTCTATAAATAGTATTGTTTTGAGAGGAAATTTGGAAAAAGAAGAAATATTTTTATTAACTAGTTTGAGTGTCTCGGAAATGACTAAAAATGGGTAAGGGATGTGTTCGAATGGCAAACACTTCTCTTGGGTATTTCCCTTCTTAGTAAAGGGGTATATGGTACTATTTGGTAGCACCTAGTTCGTTGACATCATTTTGGAGTTACTCGGACTATTTGTATGTTTCCAAAAGGTCTCTGAAATAAAACCCGGGTATTGTTTTCTTGGATCCCTTAAAAGGAAGAGTTTTCAAAATAAAACGATATTTTGAAGGTGGATTAATAAATGAAGTTTTAAATAGGTTAAATTTAATAATTAAGGATTTTAATAAACTTTGTTTATTTAAACTGTGCCTTTTGGTTTTAACATCTAGGATATGAAGAATTATTTGATGTTAATAGGTCGGCTAATAGACATTTTTACCTTAGTAGCGTCTAAGAAAAAGTAGAATCTAGGATGGAGTTTGGATACCAGCATCCCACTCTTTTTAGCTACTTACAAGACCAATTAAGGTAAAGTGGTTGATTTAGTCGACTTAGTTTCAAGTCCCAAATTATTTTTGGCCTACATCTAATAGATAAAATTAAATATAATTAAAAATCAGATGTTGTATATACTCTTAGGATGTAGAAGAGTATTATATAAGTTAATAAATTTAAAAATTGATTCTTATGAAGCATGATGGGAGAGTAGAAAGTGGTTAGATAGTAAGAATCATTAGATTAGTACGTAGGTTGTATAAAGATCATTTCTTCTTTCCACATAGTGTCGATACTAGATTCGAGTATATGACTGGAGGTGTTTTACACCATTCTGAATAAGGATTTATCGCTTGATTTTTAATTGCGAGCATTATTGGGGGTTCTTATGTGGAACCAAAGTTGTCTATCATAGTTTATGGCTATGCAAGGAAAACAGAGGATTCTAATTAAGAGGTCTGATCAAAGTCCACACTAGGAAGTCGGCTGAGCGATACTAGTTCGGAAGTGAAGTTATGTGTTCGAGTGAATGATTAAATCAGATTTTACATAGGAATGATCTATGTACATCATAAGGACTTATGAATAATTTGAGTGTTTCTAGGAATTAGGGTTATGGTACAATTTCGGGGACGAAATTCTTTTAAGGGGGGAAGAGTGCAACGACCTGGAATTTTACCACCTTGATTTGCGAATATATTTAACAAATTTTAAATATTAAAATAATAGGTTTTATAATTAAAATATAACTCTTTTAGATAATAACAAATGATGGTAAAATAAATTTGTAACAACCTAGGATTTTGCCACTTTGAAATGGGCTATTTAAATATATTTTATATAATCAATAAATGGATTTTTATTAGCAAATAAACCTATTTTAATTATTAATAATGATGATAAAATATTTTTCAAAATTTGTTTACCAATGTAGATAGTTCAATAAAAATAGAAAATTTGACCGAAGAACGTTTTTCGAAATTTGGACTTTTCGACACTTGAAAGTGGTCGAGAACGTTGTGCACACTTGGTCAACATGCACACATTTATATATGTTATTATTAGTATTAATTAAGCATACTTATGTATATTAACTTATATATATATACACCCAAGCATGGATGTGACAAATTATGTTATAAAAGACATATATATACATATAAACACACTAATATATACATAAAACATCTCCATATCTTTAGTACACACACATGGAAGCTCTAGCATGATTGGGGTAACGTGTGGAGAGGGATGGTGGGAGGTATGGCAAGCATGCTTTCATGAAGGTTTATTATTATTTTATACTAAAGGTCATTTTTTAAATTACCCCTCATTTTATATAAATACTTCCTATGTCTACACATTCTTCCTTTACACCATCATTCTCATATTCATTTCTATCATCTTCATGTCTACAAGTTCATCTATGGCTTTCAAGAGAAATTCCTAAGCTAAATTTTTTGAATACACTTCTAAAAATTAAGCTAAATAGCCTTAATTCATTTCCAAATATTATCCTCCACCAAAACAAGCTCCTACACCTCAAAACCACCATGGTCGAGCCCAAACTTCCCTATGGCCGAGCCCAAACTACCCTATGTTCGTGCCTATTGTTCACTAGGCCAAGCCCATTGAGCCTTTCAAGGATCCACGTCTTCACTTTGTTGAGCTAGGAGCAAGTGAGCTAGGTCGAGAGCAGTTTAGTTTGATTTAGTGAAAGTTTGGTGAGTAAAGTTCACGTTTTTAAGAATAAAGTTACTAACATTTTAAAGTTGTAAAATTTATGAGTTAAAATATTGCTAAAGTATGTGGTAATGTAATATATTGCATATGCACGCATATATGTTGATTTGGATTTGATTGCTTATGCCGAAGTTTGAGTAGGCGATAAAGATTATACCTTGAATATTGGAAAAGTTGGTTAGTATTTGTGAAGTAATATTCTTGATTATGATTATGCTATAATGTTATGATGTGATATTATGTTGGAATGTTGTATTTGTTGTATGTGGTTTCATGACACAAAGGTAGCGATTCGCTAACCAAAAGCAACGTAGAAATCCTCTTTTTGTCGAAAATTTGATTTTTGTTTCAAAGTGAAAAGTTTTCAGGTTTAAAATTTTATTTTCATGTTTTAAAGAAGACAAGAGTTTAAAGTTGATGTTTTAAAAGTTATAAAATCAAATTTTCAAGTTTTGAAAATTACGGGTCCGTATAGCGATAGTCGCTATACGCGCAGTTTGGAAAATCTAACTATTTTTTTAATCTAAACTTGTTTTAACTTAAAATATTTTTAGAAAATGTTTTCTAACTTTAATTTAGTAATTAGAGAACCATTATTTAATTATTTAACTATTTATTTATTTAATGATTATTTAATTGATTAATTAATTAATAAAGGTAATTAGTACTAAATCATTTGTTAATAATGGTTTTTTAAACTTAAATGTTAATAAGTTAATCATGATTTGTTACTTAATTAAAGTTAATTATAATTTAATTATTAATTAAGGATTAATTAATTATTATTTATTTAAGATAATTATTAATTAATTATTATTTTAAAAAGGGATTTTAATTAATTAATCTTTGATTAAAGTTACTTATGTTTTAATAAGGTTTAATTACCTTTAATTAGAGTTTAATTACTATGTAACATTGATTCTAATTTATAAGGTTTTAATTTATTTTAAAATAGCTTTGAGTTTAAGTAATCGTTTTGTTTTAAACTGTTTTCTTTTCAAATTTGTTTTAAATCAAGGGATTTATGTGTCACTTACTCTTAACTAACCCCATATGACTAGGAAAACTAAATGACATTTATTAGTAGAACAAAATATCATTCTACTATTACAATTAACTTGGACATTTACTTAAGTTGATTGATAGTTATGTGTTGATCCCTTATATACCTGTTTTTATGTGATGCCATGTTAGACCGGATAAGTAAAACCAAATTAAAAGTACCATTGTGGTCATTAAGCCTCTGTTTGATTTTGCAAGGATAAACATTTCATTTTCTTTTTGAAATGGTTTCAAAGTTATTGCATGTTGAACAAGATATTTAAGAATGATTTGACAAATGGTTTTACTAAAGATGTTTTTAACTAATGGGAATGGTTTTCCATGTTTTAAAAAGAAGTTTTTATAAAGAGTTTAAAGGAGTTTGAAAATTTATAATGTGTTTTTGGGTAAATGGATTTGAGTTTTTAAGAAAAAAAGATTTCATAAATAAGGAAGATTTATAAATTGGATTTTCTTATTAAAGGAAGCTAAATTGATTTAAGATTATTTAAGATGTTGTTTAAATAAGAAAGGCTTATAAAGAAGTTTTATAAATGATTTTGGGGTATTTATAAAAGAATTTTTAGAAAATCATTTGGATATTCATAAAGGGAGTTTATAAAAAGGTTTGGATATTTATAAAAGCAATTTATATAAATGATTTTGAATATTTATAAAAGTCTTTATAAATGAATTTGGGAGTTTGGAAAGCATTTTGAAATGGATTTGGATTTCAAGTAAAAGAGATTTCATGAATGAAATAGATTTGATTAAAAAGGATTCATCGAAAGAAGAAAAAAAAGAATTTAAGACCTGGGTTTCTATAAACTAACCTTTTATAAAATGATGGTATGGAACATCTGTTCCACACTTAACATTGAGGAGATAGTGTTAGGATTGTCCATACCTCCAATTTAAACAACATTTGTTTAATCTTTTTTTACATGATTTGGAAGTAAGAAGTTATTCACAAACGTTTTATGTATATACTTATGTCAGAGAGATAAATATATGAATGTTTTAGATAAATGTTTTGAAAGGAGATTTTTTAAATAAATATTTGTTCTGAGGCTTAGTGGTTGCTATGGATAAATAAATCTCAAGTGGAATTGGTTGTTGTTTGTTTATTTGATAGTTAAATAACCGACTATCAAATATAGATCCAAACGTAACTTTGGAAATATCTAGGAGAAACACGTGGGTTATATGGCATAGTCATCTCTGATGATGATGTACTATGTATATAAATCTCGTTTCGTTCTCCTAGGACAAATGATAAGGAAATTTGTCTGCTATTGGTTAGGAGGTGATCTCCACTCTTATCTTTGGCTGCTCATTTCCTAAAGAACTAGGGTTGAGTTTACTGGAAACTTTCGAATGTTGTTTCAAAGAGACCGAGATCAGATATGTTATCTGAAAACCACTTCGATCCTACTGAAGCGTTTTGAAGTGAAGACATCTTGAAAATGATGGAAATGAAGATGGAACTCTTTGAAGTGCAATGGCTGCTTGCTACTAATCTCGAGGGTGATTTCAAAATAGATGTAGTAGAAGTGGTCCCATTGGTTTTTCCATCTCTTGGACCACCTGTATGGATGAATGCTAGCATTGCATTGTTGCCTAGAGAGCAATGTTAGAATTCCAAGTGGGAAGTGCTATATGAAAGGTAAATATAGCCTCAAGCCTCATCAACCGAGAAATGACAAAAATCGGGCATGCAGCAAGGCCGTATGGGTCGCTCCCATCAGGGTATGGTCATCCCAAATCTAGATTGATTACTATCTACTCATGTATGCTTTGGGGACCAAAGTGGGGTGATCTTATTCAGTACTACTAGTCAAGTGGTAGGCCAGTCCTGTGTGGCAGGGGTACAAGATGTTCTTGTCAGACCCCGGTGCATTTTATCTAGAGATGTACCATTGGGAGGTAGTTCCTTACCTTGTCATAGTATGGAATCTATTCTCAAATACGTTCCTATTTAAAATTACGTTTTAAATGTACCTAACTATGTTGAAATGTGAGATGCAAGCGTTTCAGCTATATTCATATTTTACTTTGACCCCTAGACATTATTATATTATCATTGGATTTTATATACAAATGTTTGGTTATCGTAAGGTAAAAACTCGTCCGTTGGGTGCTTAAATTTGAATGGACAACCAAGTAGTTCAGGTTTTCTGCAGATTCATCTTGAAGGAGTTTGAAGTAGGTGGCTCCTTCGATAGCTAGTTATTACCTTGTTTTTTCGCTATATTATATGTATATTGTATCAGTTAGGTAGGGACAGACTGTTATAAATGTCCTAGGGTTGGATTTGTATTAGTATGACTCTGATGTAACATTTTTTGAAATGACTTTGTAACATATTATGTTGAGTAATATATATTGTTCTGTTGCGTTGTGAGTTTCTGTGTTGTTTTAGTTTCTTCACTTCTTATCTTTCCTTTTCTTTTATCCTTAATAGCTCGTCTTTCGAAGTAAGAAAAGCGGATCGTTACACAAAGTCATTTCCAAAATGATACATCAAAGTCATACTAATACAAATTCTACCCTAGGATAGTTATAACAGCCTGTCCCTACCTAACTGATATAAGATACATATAATACATTGGAAACAAGATAATAACTAGCTATCAATGAAGCCTCATACTCCAAGCTCCTCCAAAATGCATCCACAAGAAAACCTGAAGTATTTGGCCGCCCATAAAAATTTGAGCACCCAAGGGTTTTAGGAAAATAAAACTCCGGGTCAGACATGGTTCTGGTGTGAGTAAACTCAAACAACTGAATTATTATATTTAAAACCCTTTTAAAATCAAAAGTATCTCGTAACACTACGCCGCACATAAACACAGATGATTTTTTACCTTACGATAACCAAAACACTTTTTATAGAAAATCCAATGCTATTATAATAATGTTTAAGCATTCAAAGTAAAATATGAAAATAGCTGAAATGTTTGCATCTCACATTTCAACATAGTTGGGCACAATCAAAACTGTATGACGCTTATTGGAGAATGGTTTCCATACTATGACAAGGAACCGAGGTACCACCTGTCATGGTTCATGTCTAGAAAATGTATCGAGGACCTCGTCAGGATCCTCTGCCAACACAAGACCAGCCTATCCCTTACTAGATAGTACCGAATATGTCATTACTCTGGTTGCTTTGCAACCTTTTTTATTGAAATCTCATGCATAACCAATTCATAAATATGTAGATGTATCTAGAAAGGTGATGACACACCCTAATGGGAGCGACCCACTTAGCCATGCTGCATCTCCCCTGTTTTAGTCATTCCTAGTTGATGAGGCTTGATGTAGCGACCCGATATTTTGAACCATTCAAATCGACGATAAATCCACACATGTCTGACTTGAATAACTCAAAATATCAGATTGTTAATTTAAATTTGGCAAAACTCAGCATATGCAGTAAATAAATCAATTACAGAATCACAGACACAGAGTAGTATAATGCAGCGGAATAGATAAAATAATAGTAGTTCATGAAGCTACTATATACATCAGAGTTAGAAAATAAAATACAATAGAATATCTCAAATGCAGTGAAGTCTTCAGTACAACAGATGACTTCTCTGAACAAATCAACTAGAAGAGCTGAAAGCTGAGGCGATAGTTGGATCTCCAAAGGAAGCTCCAAACTCCAAAGGTGAGTCTCAAATGCTGTATCACTCGGTCTGACCCGAGCGTAAAGCAAAACACAAAACATTCGAGTCAGGATTAACATTCTTATATAAATAAATCCAACTCAAGTGAAATATCAACTGAAATACGAGTAACTTAAAGGATGTTTGGGATAACCATCCTCTAAGGATCTTCAGAATTATCTACAAGGTGGAAATATACATTTTAACACCGCGGTCATTTCAATTTAATTTATACTTCCAAACCCAATATCATTTCATTTCAAATATAACTATTTTCCCAAAATAGTGTATATACATTAAATAATTTATAAAGTATAGTATTTATAATTTCCTCAAGTCTCACAAATCGATTTAAATTAACTCAAATTCCAAATTCAAATTTATTCAAAGCTCAATTCATCAATTCAATTCAGTTCTAAAGATACCATTTAAATTTCCAATATATTTCAAAGCTTCAACATTCAACATTTCAAAGTTCAATTTAACAGTTTCATATAGATCTTGATTTAACTTTATTATTATTTAATCAGGGAATATTCACTTAATAAATTCAATATCATTTAACTAGCCTTAAATTTCATTTCTACTAAATATTTCCTTAAATTTATTTAAACAAGAAATATTCATTAAATTATTTAAATCAAACTCAAGTTATAAATCATATCTTAAATCATCAATTTCAATAAGTTTCAAATCGGTTTAATTAAATAAAATTATCTTCCCAAATCCATAGAATTTATTTCAAAATATTTATATATATGGACCAACGGTGTCTGTATATATATCTTCATATGGTTAAGAGATACGGATATTTCAATCCGAAATTTAAATATATACGGGTAGATATCATTTCGACCCGTAATCCCAATTTCAATTCAAATGAAAATCGCTTGGGTTTATCATTTCAACCCATAACGATTTTCTCCTATTCTAAAGTCCGTTCGGGTATGTATCATTTCAACCCATAGTGAAATCTATACTAACAGGGAACTTGCAGAGTGATAACAGATAATATAAAATTTAACAACAGGCATATATCATCAATATAAATAACAGATACTGGTGTCAGATGTCATAGGTGAACATATACAGATAATAGTAATAACATTCATGTAAATACTAGATACTGGTGTCAAATGTCACAGGTGAACATATACAGATAATAGCATATATAACAATAACTACAGCATCGTATTTCAATTGTCGTTTCAATTGAATCAAATTTAAATAATAAAAGAACGTTAATCGTGAGTGATTGCTCACCTTTCGAGGCTAGAGAGATAGATGGGAATGGGACGAGCTACGAATCCAAGCACGAATTGGAAAGCAAAGCAAGATTTTGCACGAATCTCAAAACAAGGCAAGATTTGAACGTGAATTTGACGAACAAGGCTGATATAAATCGATGAAATAAATCAGAATCAATTAGATAGAAACAAGAATTTATATACTAAATTTCAAATCAATATAAATTTAAACACATATTAAATTAAATATATATATATTTCAAAATCGTTGTTTTTAAATAGACCCGTATAAAACAAACATATCTTCATAATAAATTTTGAAATAAATACATATATCTACTTTCCAACCATTAATATTTGTGTAAGTATAATATATAATATAAATGTACCAACTTTCAAAATACTAATATAACAGTATGTTTAAAACTTACATACAACTCACACGATATAACAACTCTATATATAAAAGACTGCAACGGCTTATGTATATATACTATAATGCAAACTACCACTTGTGCATGATATCAAAAATGTATGCAGACGCAATATATGATATATATACAGACCATATCTATGAACAAATGCCTACCTGCCACATCAAATAAAATATATATAGACATGTATTTATATAAAATTTGATAAAGTAAATATCAGATTGTTTAAAACAACCTATACTATATACAAAATCCTTCGAATGCAAAAAATCATTGAACAACAATCTTCAAAAATGTATGCAGACTACAAAATCCTACAACCTTTACATAGTAAAATATAATATTATTAAAACACAACAAACCCATACTGCAACTTCTTTAATAATATTACTTGCATACACTTGAATAAATACTCTGTACCAAACAAATTTCAAAACCCAAAATAAAGTACATATATACATGTATATAAAGTATACTACACATAAGATATATCATACGTATACTTATATATGCACCGTCATGTTTTTTTTCAGACGACCGCAAAGTGAAAATCATATAACTCACTATATACGGAATTTATAAGACACCTATATACTTGAAATCAACTCATGCATACTTTATGAATAAACTAACAAAGCTTCAAATAAAACTATATAAACCAACATATGCAACCTACCAGCAGACTTTGTAAAACTACATATACATACATCTGGTAAACAGAACAAAATATATAAAGCTTGTATATAGTTATATATCCACACACTATAACACTAAATATATACATAGTTATGAATAAACAACTCACGTAAAAGAGACAGAGAGGCTCGGCCGCTTCAGGAGGTGGAGGTCTCGGATCTGGGTGGCCCGGTGATTGGTGGAGGCGGACAGAAGAGAGTAGGGCGGAGGAGAGAGAGCGGCTGATTTGTGTGAGGTAAGGCTGGCCAAAATGATGGGAGAGGCGGAGGAAATGGCGAGGAGGGGAGAAGAAGTTGGAGGCGGGTCTGTTGATGGCTCGGCAAAGGTCAGGGAGACGTGGAGATCGACCAGGGTTGTTCGAATGAATGGTGAGGCGGAGTCGCAGGGTGGGTAAAGCAAAGGCGACTGATGATGTGACAGAGGTGGAGTCACGGCTGGGGCAGTAGCACTGAGTGGTCGGGAAGGCGTGTTGGACGCACGGAAGAGGACGGATGAAGGAAGCAAGGGGCGGTTCGAGTTTGGTGGAGGGTGGTGGCGATGGGCTTGGTGACGGGTTCCAGGCAGATGGGTGGCTCACCGGCTCGGGTCGAGGTGGATCGGCGTTAGGGAGGAGGTGGAGGGATTTCGAATGGGATGCGGCAGCCATTTTGTATGCGTTTCTCCCTTTTTTTTTTATGAGAGGTGAAGCGAAAGGGCTGGGAAGAACAAGAGAAGGGGGAAGGCTAAGGAGATTTCTCAGATCTCAATTTACACAGCTGATATATAACCGAATGGGCATAATTTTATATATATTAATTAATATTCTAAAACCGTTAGAAATAACTCGAGAAAGAACAGTCACAAAAATGATATAGGAACGGTAGCCATAGATTTAGTTGAAAAGTTATTCAAGCAATTAATTGTTGTTTGGGCTACAAGTTTGAAATTTGAAACTGAAAGAAAGTGTACAGAGGAAAAGAAATAAATATATGAGAGTGTGAATAGGAGAGAAAGGGGCAAAAGAAACGTTCCACCTTAATTTTAGATATAAATTCAAAAGCCAAAGGAACGTGCACTATCCATTGATTCCGCAAAAGTTTTAAAGCAATTAATTGTGATGCTTGGACAGCACGGCTAAAGTTTGAAAGGCAATAGAAAACAAAAGGTCACGAATACGGTACCGATACGGTGAACTTTTTACAGATTCCGTTGTCTATCGGACGCCGAAACAAGCAAATGAATATACCATGGAGATCAGCATGACGTAATGATCAAAACGGTATACAAATACTAGTGGTACGATCATCCGATCGAAAGTCGATAATCGGTACCAGAAATGCTGCTATTTTGCCAGAATTAAGATAAACGGAGCAGTAGAAGTCCAAATTTGACGAAACGAAGACTGATGTTTCACTCAGAAGATGATTTAGAAATTTATTGTATAAAAATATTCAAGTTTGAAAAACATTTTATTTTCATCAAAAATTAACTGACTTAAATTGAAATAGAATTTCACCAGAAAATAAACTTTAATATTATCAGATGAAAATTTACCAGTTGCTATGTTTTTAAATACGTATCCCAAATATAACATTTTTATTTAAAAATTTATTGTTTAAAATTTTACAAAAATTCAATAAATTACGTTATCAAAAATTTTAAAAATTTACGGGTCGTTACACTCTCCCCCACTCAAAACTTTTCGTCCCCGAAAAGGAAGGAGGTAGGAGAAAAGAAACAACCAGACAGAAAAGATAGATTTTAAAGTCAAGATTAAACAATTAATTTAAACTATATAAATTTTACTTAAAATTTGAAAACTTCATTTGCAATTCAATTATCTTATATACTTTAAAACCTTTCAAAAATCCATTTGTAAACTTCTTGCTTCCTTTATAAATACCATTTATACTTAAATAACAACTTTATAAATATATGACAACTATTTGAAAACAATTATTTACATTATTACTTATATTTACAAAGAAGCTATTTGAAAACATTAAATCCATAATTCATAATTTATTAAATTTTTTATCCCAAGATACTTTTCAAATATTATTAATAATCAATAATCATTTACTTTAAATATGTTTTATCTAAT
This sequence comes from Allium fistulosum, assembly GCA_030737815.1. NCBI lineage: Eukaryota > Viridiplantae > Streptophyta > Magnoliopsida > Asparagales > Amaryllidaceae > Allium > Allium fistulosum. The sequence continues at coordinate 861,392,701 of CM060906.1, forward strand.
TAATAACCTTTAAAATATTTATAACACTAAAATTCCTATTAAACTATGTAGTCTATAATTAAACAATACTTAAAAGAATATAATCAACAAGGAAAAGAAGGAGAACTTGGAAAAACAGAATATAGGTAAATAATAAAGCTGAGCAGATAAGGTAGATTCAAAAGAATAGCATCGGGCACGAACGATTAATTTAGAACCATAAGGGTTTTGATTCCAATATTGATACAAAATTTTCTTTGTTGGAAATAAAATACCTTTATAGTCGAAACAAATTTTCTTTCGAAAATACTTTTATAACTCGATGTTTCAACAAGTTTATCCTTGTTCCTGTAGACTCTGGTAGTGCGTTGATCAGGCGCAAAACTAGAATTCTCCAGGTACTTAGTAGACCTGTTTCAACACCTAGTGAAAATACTGGAAAAACTTTTTAAAAACAGATATGGAAAGTACAATCCAATCAAAAACGAATCAAATCATGGATCGCAGATACACAATGGTTACGCCTGGGTCCCCCAGGAAACATCCGTACCTTTTAAGCATTCACTGCCTTGCGAATTTCGCCATGCAACAAAACGGTGGACCGCAGGATACATAAAAATGGTTACGCCTGGATCCCCCAGGAAACATCCATACCCCGTAAGCAATCTCTGCCTTGCGGATTACGCCACTAACACGACCATAGATCGCAGATACACAATGGTTACGCCTGGATCCCCCAGGAAACATCCGTACCTTTTAAGCAATCACTGCCTTACGAATTACGCTATGCAGTCGAGTTCGTAAGACCATGGGTAACGCCATGGAATTCGAAGGACACTCGAGTATCATATCCGGAAAACCAAAATCAGAGAGAATAATATCGATAGAATGAATCCAAGATGTGGCCACAAATCGGATATCAAGCAGAAGGCACTTTCCATATCTTTACTTCGAAAATATGTATCATATATTACCTTTTCAAATCACTTTCAAATATCGTACTGATATAATATCCATTATATATAAGATTTCACTTTCAAATTGAGTACCTTTTCAAATCTATAGTTTTCGAATCAATTTCATACTCATACAAATCAATTTTATATAAGTTCGACAACTCCCAAATCAAGTGTTTAGTAACACAAGGTTCTCAAATTTCAATTTGTTTCAATATCAGTTCAATTTCAAAAATCATATACAATTTCACCAAATTACTTCTTCTCAAATTAAATATCTTTAGTTTCAAAGTTTCCAAAATAATAGATTTAGAAAATAAATCCAAATTTCCAAATCAATATAATTTAAGTCAACCAATTTATTTTCAAAATCAAATGTTTTCAAAACCATCTTATACTTACGTAAGGTCTATCTTATATAAGGATCAAAATTTTCAAAATAAATTTCGCTGTATGAAGAGCCATATGGGATTTGAATATCTTTGCTTTTATGGGTTATATATCTTTGTAATTTAAATTGGAAATTTTCTTTTTAGTAAGCAAAGATATTCTAACATGACAGCTTCAATTTCAGCGTCAAAATATATCAATGATATTAGAATATAAGATGTACATACGTCATCATTTCGCAGAATCACATTTGATCGCTCGCTCGATCACACAAGTTCGCTTTCGAACTAGTATTGTCCATTCGACTTCCCTAATGCGGATTTTCGATATGGTTTCTCGACTAGAAGCCATCAGTCTCCTTGCATAGCCATATACTATGATAGAGAATTCTAGAATCAAGCCCAAAATCCATATCAAATATTCGCCATCAAGAATCGAATGAACAATCCTAACGCGAAATGGTGTAATTCACCTCGAACTTGTGTACTCAAACCTAGATCAAAGTAATTATGCGAATAAAACAGCATACATACAACTTATATATTTATTCCAACTTGTTAAATATAGTTTCATAAAGATGTTACTAAGTTAAAACATTTAAACTAAACTTTATTCAAAATATTTTGAAGACCAAATTTTTTTCGAAACATTTCAAAAATCTAAATTCCATATTTAGAAAAAATTCAAAATAGCCTTATTCTTAACAAAACAGTTTCAACTTATTTAAATCATATTACTTCATACTTAAACATTCAAACAAATTTATACACTTTATCAAATAATTCATGCTTTTCAAAAATTTAGCTTTGAAAAGTTAACCTTGATTTGGAAGTGCTCGAACCTTCGAAATAGTTGAAGAAATCATTTTCAAATTCAAGAGTTGGAAATCAACAAATCAGTAAATCAATTTTAATATATGGGATTATATCAAATCCGAAACTCAAGGAATGAACACCGGTTTACTTCAAATCATTTCAAATATATATACATATATATACTTTGAATATCAAATCTTACTTCGGAATTTGGAATCAAAATTGGTTTCGCAAAATCACTCGCATAGCAAAGCTATTTAAGTGGCCTATCCCTCACTCTGAAACTCGAAAATCAATGTCGATGATGCGTGCACTCATCACCGAAATTATTTTCCAGCGACATAAGTGAGTTCTGGACTTCTATTTTCTCAAACTTCTTTTGAATTTCTTCGAAATCATTCGAAACTCATTAAAATCATTTGAAACATTTCTTATTCAGAAAATACTTTTAAATCATATTATTGTTATAATATATTTCAAAATCTTAAAACTAATTTCAAAATACCGGAGTTCAATTCTCGAATTTCACTTTTAAAAATCCTTCAGTTATAAATCATTTTTAGATAAATCAAATTTCTTATATAATTTTTCAAAATTACAGATCCTTTCGAAACCCCAAATTCTAATTTTAAAGGGTTTATAATCTTTATCAAAAACGTTTCACTTTTATATATAGAATATAATCATACTTATCAAAATAATAATTTCGGTTTAGAAAACAATTTCTAAAATATAAACAAACCCGATTTTCAAAGGACGATTCACGAACGGATTTCAAAACAACGATAGGGATTCAAATTTAGAAGGACTCTAATCAAATAGAATTCTAATTCAAAGATAGGCTCAAACGAAGATAAGATAATTAAATTACCAAATAGAAGATGGATAAGCCTATATGAATCGCGGGCGACCTTAACTGGTCAACCGTGACTTCAGGAATATAATCGATGCGAAAATCTAAGGCAAATCGACCTTCGATTGCCCGAGATAGAATCTAAATATAGCAGAAGATAGAAAACATCGTAAACCGAGGATACAGAAATCTCCGGTGAATCAATGCCAATTATAATCATTCAAAGATCGGTGGGATCGCCTATTCTCATAGAGATCATTCAAAGTGGAGTTATGGGATACTCCAGAATCAAAAGAATACTAATAGAGAGAGACAAGAATGAATTTTGGAACCGTAGGGAACGTTCCAAAGTTCAAAGGAAATCGAGTCAAAAGGAAGAGATTAAACTCAAACGAAAGTGATTCTGTAAATAAATTTACAATATATGCTAAGTTTCGCCTAGAGCCAAAGCTCTGATACCAACTGTAGCGACCCGATATTTTGAACCATTCAAATCGACGATAAATCCACACATGTCTGACTTGAATAACTCAAAATATCAGATTGTTAATTTAAATTTGGCAAAACTCAGCATATGCAGTAAATAAATCAATTACAGAATCACAGACACAGAGTAGTATAATGCAGCGGAATAGATAAAATAATAGTAGTTCATGAAGCTACTATATACATCAGAGTTAGAAAATAAAATACAATAGAATATCTCAAATGCAGTGAAGTCTTCAGTACAACAGATGACTTCTCTGAACAAATCAACTAGAAGAGCTGAAAGCTGAGGCGATAGTTGGATCTCCAAAGGAAGCTCCAAACTCCAAAGGTGAGTCTCAAATGCTGTATCACTCGGTCTGACCCGAGCGTAAAGCAAAACACAAAACATTCGAGTCAGGATTAACATTCTTATATAAATAAATCCAACTCAAGTGAAATATCAACTGAAATACGAGTAACTTAAAGGATGTTTGGGATAACCATCCTCTAAGGATCTTCAGAATTATCTACAAGGTGGAAATATACATTTTAACACCGCGGTCATTTCAATTTAATTTATACTTCCAAACCCAATATCATTTCATTTCAAATATAACTATTTTCCCAAAATAGTGTATATACATTAAATAATTTATAAAGTATAGTATTTATAATTTCCTCAAGTCTCACAAATCGATTTAAATTAACTCAAATTCCAAATTCAAATTTATTCAAAGCTCAATTCATCAATTCAATTCAGTTCTAAAGATACCATTTAAATTTCCAATATATTTCAAAGCTTCGACATTCAACATTTCAAAGTTCAATTTAACAGTTTCATATAGATCTTGATTTAACTTTATTATTATTTAATCAGGGAATATTCACTTAATAAATTCAATATCATTTAACTAGCCTTAAATTTCATTTCTACTAAATATTTCCTTAAATTTATTTAAACAAGAAATATTCATTAAATTATTTAAATCAAACTCAAGTTATAAATCATATCTTAAATCATCAATTTCAATAAGTTTCAAATCGGTTTAATTAAATAAAATTATCTTCCCAAATCCATAGAATTTATTTCAAAATATTTATATATATGGACCAACGGTGTCTGTATATATATCTTCATATGGTTAAGAGATACGGATATTTCAATCCGAAATTTAAATATATACGGGTAGATATCATTTCGACCCGTAATCCCAATTTCAATTCAAATGAAAATCGCTTGGGTTTATCATTTCAACCCATAACGATTTTCTCCTATTCTAAAGTCCGTTCGGGTATGTATCATTTCAACCCATAGTGAAATCTATACTAACAGGGAACTTGCAGAGTGATAACAGATAATATAAAATTTAACAACAGGCATATATCATCAATATAAATAACAGATACTGGTGTCAGATGTCATAGGTGAACATATACAGATAATAGTAATAACATTCATGTAAATACTAGATACTGGTGTCAAATGTCACAGGTGAACATATACAGATAATAGCATATATAACAATAACTACAGCATCGTATTTCAATTGTCGTTTCAATTGAATCAAATTTAAATAATAAAAGAACGTTAATCGTGAGTGATTGCTCACCTTTCGAGGCTAGAGAGATAGATGGGAATGGGACGAGCTACGAATCCAAGCACGAATTGGAAAGCAAAGCAAGATTTTGCACGAATCTCAAAACAAGGCAAGATTTGAACGTGAATTTGACGAACAAGGCTGATATAAATCGATGAAATAAATCAGAATCAATTAGATAGAAACAAGAATTTATATACTAAATTTCAAATCAATATAAATTTAAACACATATTAAATTAAATATATATATATTTCAAAATCGTTGTTTTTAAATAGACCCGTATAAAACAAACATATCTTCATAATAAATTTTGAAATAAATACATATATCTACTTTCCAACCATTAATATTTGTGTAAGTATAATATATAATATAAATGTACCAACTTTCAAAATACTAATATAACAGTATGTTTAAAACTTACATACAACTCACACGATATAACAACTCTATATATAAAAGACTGCAACGGCTTATGTATATATACTATAATGCAAACTACCACTTGTGCATGATATCAAAAATGTATGCAGACGCAATATATGATATATATACAGACCATATCTATGAACAAATGCCTACCTGCCACATCAAATAAAATATATATAGACATGTATTTATATAAAATTTGATAAAGTAAATATCAGATTGTTTAAAACAACCTATACTATATACAAAATCCTTCGAATGCAAAAAATCATTGAACAACAATCTTCAAAAATGTATGCAGACTACAAAATCCTACAACCTTTACATAGTAAAATATAATATTATTAAAACACAACAAACCCATACTGCAACTTCTTTAATAATATTACTTGCATACACTTGAATAAATACTCTGTACCAAACAAATTTCAAAACCCAAAATAAAGTACATATATACATGTATATAAAGTATACTACACATAAGATATATCATACGTATACTTATATATGCACCGTCATGTTTTTTTTCAGACGACCGCAAAGTGAAAATCATATAACTCACTATATACGGAATTTATAAGACACCTATATACTTGAAATCAACTCATGCATACTTTATGAATAAACTAACAAAGCTTCAAATAAAACTATATAAACCAACATATGCAACCTACCAGCAGACTTTGTAAAACTACATATACATACATCTGGTAAACAGAACAAAATATATAAAGCTTGTATATAGTTATATATCCACACACTATAACACTAAATATATACATAGTTATGAATAAACAACTCACGTAAAAGAGACAGAGAGGCTCGGCCGCTTCAGGAGGTGGAGGTCTCGGATCTGGGTGGCCCGGTGATTGGTGGAGGCGGACAGAAGAGAGTAGGGCGGAGGAGAGAGAGCGGCTGATTTGTGTGAGGTAAGGCTGGCCAAAATGATGGGAGAGGCGGAGGAAATGGCGAGGAGGGGAGAAGAAGTTGGAGGCGGGTCTGTTGATGGCTCGGCAAAGGTCAGGGAGACGTGGAGATCGACCAGGGTTGTTCGAATGAATGGTGAGGCGGAGTCGCAGGGTGGGTAAAGCAAAGGCGACTGATGATGTGACAGAGGTGGAGTCACGGCTGGGGCAGTAGCACTGAGTGGTCGGGAAGGCGTGTTGGACGCACGGAAGAGGACGGATGAAGGAAGCAAGGGGCGGTTCGAGTTTGGTGGAGGGTGGTGGCGATGGGCTTGGTGACGGGTTCCAGGCAGATGGGTGGCTCACCGGCTCGGGTCGAGGTGGATCGGCGTTAGGGAGGAGGTGGAGGGATTTCGAATGGGATGCGGCAGCCATTTTGTATGCGTTTCTCCCTTTTTTTTTTATGAGAGGTGAAGCGAAAGGGCTGGGAAGAACAAGAGAAGGGGGAAGGCTAAGGAGATTTCTCAGATCTCAATTTACACAGCTGATATATAACCGAATGGGCATAATTTTATATATATTAATTAATATTCTAAAACCGTTAGAAATAACTCGAGAAAGAACAGTCACAAAAATGATATAGGAACGGTAGCCATAGATTTAGTTGAAAAGTTATTCAAGCAATTAATTGTTGTTTGGGCTACAAGTTTGAAATTTGAAACTGAAAGAAAGTGTACAGAGGAAAAGAAATAAATATATGAGAGTGTGAATAGGAGAGAAAGGGGCAAAAGAAACGTTCCACCTTAATTTTAGATATAAATTCAAAAGCCAAAGGAACGTGCACTATCCATTGATTCCGCAAAAGTTTTAAAGCAATTAATTGTGATGCTTGGACAGCACGGCTAAAGTTTGAAAGGCAATAGAAAACAAAAGGTCACGAATACGGTACCGATACGGTGAACTTTTTACAGATTCCGTTGTCTATCGGACGCCGAAACAAGCAAATGAATATACCATGGAGATCAGCATGACGTAATGATCAAAACGGTATACAAATACTAGTGGTACGATCATCCGATCGAAAGTCGATAATCGGTACCAGAAATGCTGCTATTTTGCCAGAATTAAGATAAACGGAGCAGTAGAAGTCCAAATTTGACGAAACGAAGACTGATGTTTCACTCAGAAGATGATTTAGAAATTTATTGTATAAAAATATTCAAGTTTGAAAAACATTTTATTTTCATCAAAAATTAACTGACTTAAATTGAAATAGAATTTCACCAGAAAATAAACTTTAATATTATCAGATGAAAATTTACCAGTTGCTATGTTTTTAAATACGTATCCCAAATATAACATTTTTATTTAAAAATTTATTGTTTAAAATTTTACAAAAATTCAATAAATTACGTTATCAAAAATTTTAAAAATTTACGGGTCGTTACACTTGAGGCTACGCTTATCATTTGAATAACAATCCCACTTGGAATGCTAACACTGCCTTCTAGACAGCAATGCGGTGTCAGCATTAATCCATACGAGTTTTCCAGGATAAGGACAAACCCAAGGCACCATTTCTACTACATCCATTCTAGAATTATCCTCAGGATTAATAATAAGCAGCCCTTGCACTTCAATGGCTCCGTCTTCGGTTCCATACTCTTCAAAATGTCTTCAGTTTGAAATGCTTGAGTTGGATTGAAGTGGTTTACGAATAACATATCCGATCCCGGTCTCTTCAAAAAAACTTTCGATAATTTTCGGTAAACTCAACTCTGGTTCTTTAGGAATTAAGCAGATAAAAGATAAGAGCGGAGTTCACCTCCTAACCATTTATGAAGATTTTTAGCCACAGTTCAACATCATTGGGGATGACAGTGTCATATAACTCACGTGTTTCCTCTAGATATTTCCAAAGTTACGTTAGGGTCTAGATTTTTGATAGTCAGTTCTTTGACTATCAAATAAATAATCATTCAAACATTGATTCAATTCCATATACGATCCACTAAGCCTTTATTAATAAATCTTTAATTAATAAAATCACTTTATAAAACATGATCAAAAGATCTTTACACAACACTATTTCCAAAGCCCTTACTTCCCCTTTTACTTGGAGAATATTTATACTTATCTTAGGGGTATAAGTATATTATCAAAACATTTGGAATATTCCTCCTTTCAAATTCCTTTTTTGAAAACATTACTTACTATAAACCGATCCACTTATCCTTTATAAAAAGTTCCCTTTTAAAAGCTCACTTCACATTTAAATAACTTTAAAAATTTCCAAAGTCAATTTATAAAACAATTTTATAAGTCTACAAGTCAATTTACAAAACCTCTTTACAACCCTCTAAAATCATTTATAAAACATTTCCCCATTTAAAACTCCTTTAATAAATCTTCTTTAAGAAAAATCCTTTACAAAATATCTTTTGCGACTCATCCTTTTAAATCACTTTAAATAAACCATTTTACTTAGTAAAACCCATTTTTATAAACAAGTTATTATTTATAAATACCTTTATAAAATAATAATATAACTTGAAAATCATTTATACGATTTAAACCCAAATTGATTAAAGAATTGAAGTTAATTCAAAACCATATTTTATAAATTCAAAAGGAGCTTAGCAATCCCATTAGTAATTATTTAAGTTGTCATTTAGTTTCAATTCAATTCCAAGTCACTTATCAATTATTTACATAGACCAACATATATGTAAGTCAAATCCATTATCAAATCAGGGAATAGCATATCAATACAACTCAACTAGCATATACATGTCCAAACAATATAATAGTAGGATGGTGATTTGTCCTGCTAAAATAGATGTCCAAAACAATTCAATCAATTTATAGCAGAACGAGAATTTATTCTGCTAAAACACATGTTCACACAAACAATAATTACATTATAGCAGAACATGGATTTATTCTGCTAACACATGTCCGCACAATAAACAATTACATTATAGTGGAACAGAGATTTATTCTGCTAACACGTGTCCACGCAATCAAACCATTTACATAACTTTTTCACAATTGTTTTTCTACTTAATGGTATCGACATTTGAATACCTTGTGTTCAAAACCATCTTTGAAAAAGAAGTACCGTTAAAACAAATTGATTCTAGGAAAGTAAGGATTAAAACTTAAAACTCCATTTTAAAATGATTAATTACAAGCTAAACTCTTACTAAATCATAATTAATCTTTATTAAATTTAAACTTTATTTAATTATAAATTAATAAATAATTAAACCTTTAATGAATAATTTATTTATAAATTAAACCCTTAATTAATCCTTCATTAATTATTAAATAATAATTTAAAACCTTTATTAATAATTAATATTAATAAATAAATAAAATAATATTTAATTAAAACTTATATAATAAATTAAACCTTAAATAAATAATTTATTTTAAATTTAAAACTTAATTAATTTATATTTAAAAATAATTGAAAACTTGACTAATAATTAACCATATACTTAAATTAATTAAAAATAAATCATATACTTAACTCATAATTAATTAAAAATAAATCTTGATTAATTAAAAATTAATTAAAATTAATCTTACTTTTAAAAGATAATTAATTAGTAATTAATCTTCACTTAATTATAATTAATAAACCTTGTTTAATACTTAATTAATTATTAATTATCAAAATTAGTTAATTAATAATTAATTATTAAATTCTTAATTAACTTTCTAAAACACCATTATTAAGTTTATAAAACCATTTCAAAACACTTTTAATTGTAAAAGCTAAACTTTGCAAAAATCGGATTTTTAAGCGAAACTACATTCATAGCGACTCCTATAGATGTCATAACTTGAAAATGTTTTGGCTTCCCTCTTTGAAAACTTAACCCTTTAAAATCTTACTAATAAATAATTTGAAACCAAGTTTCTAACTTCGAAATCGATTTTAGATTGCAAACCAAAACTTGTACTCTTCACAAAGGATTCATCGTCGATAACCAAATATAATTGTTAACTTTTCTTAGCATAAGAACCATATAATTATGTCCATAACAACTTATTCATACCAAAAACTCAACAAACAAGATCATACTTTTACATCATTCACAAAAATGTAGACTTCACATTCAAGCACACACCAACTTAGCCACATGTATTCACATATATAAGCAACATATATATGCATCCAAACCATACAATAATCCAACTAAATAATCAATTTATTTTATCACCCAATAGTAAATAAATGTAAAGGTAAAGACTTTCTCAAAAATTAAGAAGTTTACTCACCAAAATTTTGAAAACTCTTTTGAAAACTTGAAATGCTTTAGAACTTGCAAAGCTTGGAAAACCACAAAATCAACTCGAAAATGTGTCATCTTTTCCTCGAATTTTCGCCATGTTCCTCTCGTAATTTTGAAAAGTGGTCAAAAGAAATGTTATTGGAAATTCTTTTCTCTATCATTTTAAAATAGATTCACTCCATTTGGATTTGTTTTGAGGGAGATATGGTCAAAAGAAGTAGTGTTATTTTCGGGCTTGAAAATATAGGTCTGAATATGAGTCAGAAAAAATGTATTTTTGACCCAAAAATATTCGAAATTTGAAAAAGTGATTCAATACAATTTGCGGTCATTGAAATTCTACATGGTTTTAAAAAATGAAAATCTTGATTTGGAGTAGTCTAGAGGAAGTTATGGTCGGATGAAGTGAGAGTAAAAATGAAGAAACTGTTGTGGATTTTTAAACAAGTTTCTAAGGATTTAAAATGATGGATTCTTGGATTTTAAACTTTAGAAAATTTTTGTGGAGGCCGTTAAAGTTCTCATGAAGACATGAATGTGTTTTAAAAATAAGGAAGTTGAAATGAAAAATGGAAAAGAATATTAAGAGATTTGATTTTATATAAAGCACAAATACCAAATTACCAAAATGCCCTTGTATTTACCCCTCCACATCCACTTGTCACCTCATCACCCATGTCCCTTTCATATTCCCAATGAAATTTCCTTGTCCCCCTTTTAATTTTTCATGACAAAACAAGTTTAAACTGATATAGTTAGGGGTATGCCCTAGGGGAAATTATATAATTTGTTACATATATCTAACTCGTTGACCAATCTTGTTCGAAATAAAAGGTATTTTCTTCCTATTATATACTTGATATAATGTGATTATATTAATTAATTAATGTAATTAAAAGTATATTTAATAGAAAAATCCATAAATGGTATATTTTGTGATAGTAGTTACAAAGTGTTGTAACCGTGAGTAATTTATCACAACGAAACAAATATACCATTTTAAATGTTCCTAGTCAAGATGCATCGAGACTGGATATCGATGTATCCGTTGAGACTGGAGTACGTAACGCTCTCCAAATATTGGGCAATGTATTACTTATGACTGCTGGGGGAACCTAGGGTTACGTACTAATAGTTATTGGATAACTATGGAACGACTCACTCGATAGTTTTCTGTTGGTTAATATAGCTAAGGTCAAACAGAAAATATCGATGTGACTAATTTACACAGTTCTCTCGACTGGAGAATAATGTGGATCTTCAATATGAAAGCTTTGCTTTGATTATAGCCAAATCATGGCATGGCATCCATTGAGTGACTATAGTTGGGTCGAGTGAAAGTATTGGAAGTGAAGCACTATTCAAGAGAGGATCCGCCTTCTCAGTTATATGCGGTTTAGTATCACAGTCAACTCAAGTCAACTCAAAGTCAAAGTCTCTTAGAAGAGCATTTTGGTTAATAATAATTGTTATTATTGAACCAAGGACTTTGTATTTGGAATATAAAGTTGAATGTGGATGAGGTTGGAATTTTGATCATTACCAAATTCCATAAGTCCAAAGTGATATAGTTTTGACGAAGAGAATTGGTGTAAGCAAATGTCACAACAGGGTAACGCTTATTAAACTAAATTTGGATTTTACCGAAAATGAGTAAGCGATGAATTTGGCCATAATGTCACACCACCTACTAAGTGGCATGTGAACGTTAACATTAGAATAGTTCAATGTTAATCGTTGACCAAATTTACACCCAAGAGTTACACAGCCGAAATGATGAATTCCCTTAAGACCGAACGATTTAATTAGTTTATAATTGTTATAAATTAATTAATATTTATGAAATATTAATTATAAAATTTGAACATGATTTGAGAAATAAATAATGTTACATATATTTATAACAGTTATAAATATATCGATTTACAAGCGATTAAATTAGATTTAATTGCATAGTATTTTGGCTTGGACTTAGATGGGCTTAAGGCCCATCAGTGGGGCTGCAAAATTTCTGTTTTGGGAAGGTCTAGGGGTGGCTAAAATATAGGAAATTGGCTTGGAGATAATGGGTTGAGATCAAGTGAGAATGGGTAAAAAGGTTTTTCTCATTTCTCTCTAATACAATCCTATATATATATATGTATGTATGTATGTATGTGTATGTATATATATATATATATATATATATATCTATGTATGTATGAATGTATGTATCTCTAAAAACAATGACTAACCTCTTTTGGCCGTCATTACCTTCTACATTGCTGGTTAAAACATAGCTCTCAATCCACTCCAAAATTCTCAAATATATTTCAAATTAAAATAATACTATTCGATAGTTAGAAGTCGGTGATTCCGGACTTGCAATCTGACGAATCAAGAACAGTAAAAGGAAGGGAATTCATTGCCTCAACATGGATTCAAAGGCATCGTTAAATTGGCAATTTTAATTCATATTAAAATAATTAAATTATATTCTATGATCCTATAATGAGCAATTTCATATCTGCTTAAATATATTGCTACTATATGTTTAGTTAGGTGAGATTTTGTAAGTAGATGTAGTTGTCACAAATCAGTTTGGTTATGTGCATAATTTGTTTGTTATACTATTTAATTTATGTATTGACAAATGTTTTTTACTGTACAAAATCAATTTTTTTCATTAATAATTGTTTTGTATATATTTATTAATAAATTTATATATATATATATTAGTGTATATTTCTCTCTCATAATAGCATATATGCATATATAAGATATATATGTATATATATATATATATGATTTAAAAAATTGTAGTACACTTATTTATATATAATATGAATTTACAAATTTGAAAATTAATTATCATACATATATTCATATTTTTAAATTAACATTTATTGAATTTTGAATTGTTTATTATATATAAAATAATCATTACATAAAAAATTCAAATCTATATTTAAAAAAAATATTATATCATTCCAGAAACGTATAAAAAAATTTAAGATTTTTTCAGTGAAGTTTATTATTTGTAATAATTAATATTATTTCGAAAGAACTATTTATGATTTATTAAAAATAATAATTTGATTGAAAAATTCTTCACATTTTTCTTAACCTTTTATTAATGATTCTAAAATTTCTGAAATTTTAAAATTTGAATTTCTGATAATATATTATTTTATATTAAATAATTATTGCTAAAACATTGTATTTGTTTTTGAAAAATAATATTTCAACTTTGAAAAATCTCTAGATTTTTTCTAAGCTCTATTTTATGATCCTAGATTTTCAAAAATTGTAAAATTTGAATTTTCATTAATAGATTATTTTATGTTAATTATTTATGGATGAAAACATTATTTTATTCATAATATATACAAATTAAAATACTAAAATTATTAAGTTTGCAAAACTAAGTTAATTTTGAATTATTAATAAATGTTCTCTCTCTTTCTATATATATATTTATCTATATATAAATGTTTTATGTTCATATATTATATATAATATATTTATACATACATGTTTTTGTGTGTGTGTGTATCTTTTATAACACATGTACATATTTGGACAACATACATGACATACAAAATAAGCTAATATGTCTGTTGGATGTAAATCCCAACATCTACATATAGGCATATTATACCTTTCACGGATTATTATGTTACACATGCACTCACACATATATGTATATGACACATTTATGTATAAACTAAATCAAATAAAATTAATTTCATATCTTAATATATTTGAATTTAAATAAAATAAATGATTTTATTTAAATGAAATTTAGAAATGTTCTAATTCAGTTAGACTTCAGAGGTCCAATAAAGATCCAATAGGGTAAATTTTTTTAAATTCACCCATAACTTCCGCTGTGAGCTGGTCCAGTTTCAACAATGGTATCAGAGCCCAATAGCCTATGTAGTCTAAATTAGTCATATTAGGGCTAACTAATTAAGCTTGCTCACTTAGTATGATGTCTAGAAATGTAATGTCTAAGATTTGAATTGGGTAATCAAGTACCCTGTCCTACCTAGTTACCGGCCTGACACAAAAAGTGAAGTGAGACCAAAGGTTGCTCCTAATAGAATAGGCCCAACTTAATTTAGGCCTTGGGCTAATTTTCAAAATCGTTTTTGAAAATTAATGTTAAAGATTTTAAATTTAATTGTTAAATTTAAAATAAAACATGTTTATTATAAAAATTATAATAATACATAAGTTTTCAAAATGTTTGAAAGGGTAATTATATTTTCAAAATGTTTGAAAATATTTATATAATAATTTCAAATTTTAAATTTATTAATAAGATTAATAAAATAAATTAATTAAATATGTTAATTAATTAATGCATATATGCATGTATTACATATGTTGATATATGTTATGTTATTTTAAAATGTTTAAGATAACATAAGTATGCATACAAGATAAATTTTGAAATTAATAAATTTTAATAAAAATTGTTTAATTGAATAAATTAATTAAAGGTTAATTAATCAAATAAAATACACATATATATGATATATGTGTGTTACACTATAAAGGTTATAGTATACACTATAAATGTTATAGTAGATATGTCCAATATAAAAGTTATATTGGAATACTAATTTAAAATTAATTAAAGAGTTAATTGATTAAAATTAATTAGATAAGATTTAATTAATGATATATTATACGGAAGACTATCATATAAGTAATATGAAATATAAAAGTTATAATAAAAAAACTTATATGATATGTGTATAAACTAAATGTGGAACATTAAAGAAACTCAAATAGACTTGAGAAATAAATACATATGTAAATGTACATATACCATGATTTCTGATGTGTTTGACACTTGAATCGCTGGGGTATTTCATAAGAAATATATTATTCTATAAGTCGATATCACTCAATATATATATTGAAGATTATGAATCATCAATATAATGTTGTCCTCTACCATATATATATATATATTAATAAATTACTTACATACTCCTAAGTTGTTGAGAAAACTTGTGACGCCCCACCTCTATACTCACACTGTAACGACCCTAGATTTTTATTTAATTTAAGTTAATTAAATAAATTTTTGGATAAAAATAGTAAAATAAATCAATAAAATGGAGCGAGTTTCCCCGGATTCTAATATATTCTATATAAACCATTTCGAATTGTTAAATGTGTAGTTTACTTTAAAAATAATAAATAAAAATGTACATATAGGCATATAAGATTTTTAGTGATAAGTAGACATAGAAATAAAATATACATAAGTTGAACTTTTATAGCTTTGTAAAATTTAAAACCAATACACTATAAATAATCAAATAACATGTTAGGGACAACATTCATTTGCATTTCAACCAGTAACATATGTTTGTATAATACATAAGAATTTGGCCAGCCTTCAAAAATAAAACCTACAAGTCAAAATTAATAGTAACTTGTTAGAAAAGCTTGCATAAGATAAGTATGTAAACAATGGCTCGAATACATGGGCAGGCAGTCTTAAGTACAATAAAATCAACAAAATATAAAAGAGATATAGGCTGGTAAGTAAAAATAGTATGCATATGGCTTGTAAACTAAGGCTCAGGCAAGTGTAAAAATAAGGAAGCATGAGACATAAAGTACAATAGCATTTAATGTTCCATTTATTAGCAGCAAACAAAGTCTATTCGAGTTGTAGAAAAATCCTTCAGCCTCCATTTTGTTAAAAAAAATCTCTGAAATTGTACAAGTGTGTACACTGCTTTGTATAGGATATTATACCCTGAAACTTGTTTAAACATCACTCTGTAAACTTCTTTCCCTTATCACATTTTCATTTCCAATTCGAGCTAAGTAAATAAAAAGACTAAGATAAAACTTCATTTGAAAATCCAAATAAGTCTTCATCTAAAACATCATCAGCAACTACAACTAAAACAAAAGCAAGGGACTTGGCAAAAGGATGTAAATGAAAACGCTTTCCAGTTTTTCAAAGAATTCAAAACAAGTTCAAATGGCAGGCTGTTCAAAAATAAAGATGATGCTCTGTTCTTTTACAAAATCCGGTGAGTAACTTCACATTTTAAACCATAAATGTTAACTAGCAGTTGCAGGTAGATAACTAGAATGAATATGCTTTTAAATGTTTGGTTTGTGATGATACCTCTGTGTGTATATGAAAATACATAAGTATTGCTAAGAATCTATTTTGCCTGTGTTTGTTTAAAACTAAGATTTTGATAAAAAGTTCTTTACCACTTGATTTAATCCCAGTTAGGATTTGAGTTGTAAACAAAAGTGGTTAGTTTGGTTATGATTTAAGTAGTAAAAACTTATTAAAGTAGAAACAAACAGTATTTGCTTCTGGAAATCAAGTAAACAACATCCAACTTCAAATAAGTTTAAAAATAAATTTATTGTTTTAAGAATTCAGGGGTATAAACCTAAACTACATACAAAATTAGGAATTTTAAAGCAAGATTTAGAATTTTTAAGCAAGGGAGTGAAGAGTAGTTTTTACTTCACTGTTTTGAACATATTGGGTTGCCGTGGTCGTTATAGTTGACCGAAGACGCCGTGGTTTGGTCGAGAGGTAGAGGAGCGATGGGGGAACTTGGGAAAAATAGTGGACTGGTCGGCAGGTCAATGTGGTGGCGGCGAGAAGCGTTTAAAATCCGGTGACCTAGTTTTTGAGTGCTGTGATGTTTCGTCTTTTTCGAAACCAAGGATTGATCGAGTGTTTCGAGCTTCTGGAGTTGGATAGAGGTAAGGTGGTCGAGTCTATAGCCGGAGTTTGGTGGCCTCTGGTGATCGGAGATGGAAGCACGGCGAAGTTTCCAGGAATCGATGAAGTTTTGGTTTGTGTTCCAGGTTGCAAAAATCTAGCTCGATTTCGTTTTCGACGTTGGATGGCGTTTCTGGGTGGTCGAATGGCATGTAGTGGTAGAAGGCGACTTGTCGTAGGTGAGCTTGGGGGCTGGATGGTCGGCGATGACTAGTGCATGTGCACGAGATGGCTCGTGTGTCAGTGGATTTCTGTTGTGGTGGTCGTCTCGAAGTAGGCTCGGGTTTTCCGAGTATTAGGCACGAGATCATACTCGAGTTTTATAAGTGAAAGGCCTGTAGTTTTAAGCTCTAAGAATTAACTAAGTTTAATGGAATGAGAGAGGAGAACTCGAAAATTTACTCGAGTTTGAAGAAGGGAAGACTCGAAGTAAATGGAGTGTTGGCTCGAGTTATTTGTTTTGTTACAGTTTAAACCTGTAGCACTTTAAAATTTAGATCTGGGTTTTAGATTGAAAGCAGGGATTTAAATTAAGTTTAAAACCAAGTTTAATTCTGATTCAAATCTAGTTTGAACCCGAGTTTCGAAAAATAATAATAATAATAAAGTTTATAAAATTTAAATTTGTTTAACCACCTAAAAATATTTAAGTGGGTTGAATTTTAAAGATAATGATTTAAATTTGTAAGTAAGAGTTAATCTGGATTCAAATACAGATTTGAATTCTTGTGTTGAAATAAAAGAAGTTTTTAAATTTAAAATTTGTTTTAAACAGTTTGAATGATAAAGTGAATTTTTTTAAATTGATTTAATGAATAAGATAATTAAGGAATGACTTCTTTATTTAATTTATAAATTAATGATCTAGATTAATTTATAATTAGGGATTAATTTGGAAAGTAATTAATCTGGTATAAATTAATTATAATCAGATATTAATTTATCTTACTTATGGATGTTTGGATTCTAGTGAATGTTGAATTGTTTGATATCCCTGATATATGATGCTTTGTGTTACATCCTAATTTATGTTGTAATTGATTATCTGCGATATATATCTGTGATTTCTGTTTCTGTGATATATTACTATGTGAATATGAAACCCTTGACCCGTAAACGACATTTGAATTTCGATGCGACAGGGAGTCGGATTCCAGTTGGTTATCCGAAACCCACATCGAATTGTAATGATGAATCTTTGTAACTGATAAATTTATTTTATCTGTGAAACTGTAAATGAAGATAAGCGTTGTGGATTATACCGCTTATCGATATTGATATATCTGTGATGATTGATGTTGTGCACTATTGTGTGTAAAACCCCTGGACCACACTCTTACACACACAAATATGGATTTCACGTGGAAATCGGTTAAGTCACAGATGATGTAAATTTAATGTTTTTGAAATTGAAATTTAAATTTCAATTGATTTTTGAAATTAGAAATTTGGGTTTAAAGTGAAAAGCTTTTGAAATGGGATTTCAAAGACAAAGGTTATTTTGAATAACTTAATCGAGTTTTGGAAATTTAAATAATTTGATTTAAATTTGAATTCAAGTTTGAAATTGAATTCTATGATTTGAAACTAGGGATTAAAGATGCTGTACATGTTATATATGGGTTAAACCATCTTAAATGTATTGATTTGGGAATTTGAATTTTATTTCAAGGGTTTTAACTCGTGTAAATATAACTGGATTTTCCCGAAACGAAAACTACTTGTTTTCAAATAATAATAGCTTTCATTTTAAGAAATGAACTTCCAATTTGTGTTGAAAGAATTTCAAGTTTGAAATGGAATTGAAATGTTTTGAAAATTATGAAATGAGTCTTTGATTCAAAGACCGGACGAGTTAATCCAATTTGAAAAATGGAATTGAAATGTTTTGAAAGACTATGAATGAATCTTTGAAAACAAGTTTTGAAAGCTATAAGTTAAAGCTTGACTTAAAGATTTAACAAGTTAATTCAATTGAAATGGAAATTGTTTTGAAATCCATAAATGGATCTTTGTGAACGGGGTAAACTTTGTGAATTGAATCTTTTTGTTTAAAAGATTAAAAGTGTGGAAATTGTTTAAACCATTGAAGGTTTTTGAAATGAATGTTTTTGTTTAAAAGATTGGAAATGGTAATTTGTTTTAACCATTCGAATGAAAGGTTTTGAGCTTTAAGCTATGATTTAACTGAGACCCCAGTATCCATATGATTTTTAATTGCGCTCGTTATTCGGTTTAGCCGGGAGAGGACCTTTGTGTCATATAACCCATTCCGAATAGTGATACGACGATATGGACAGCATTTGAAGACCGGTGTTGAAGACCAGGTATTTGCGAGAGCGATAGGATGACCTATCGATTGTCTCTGCACTGAGTAGCTACGGTATAGAGATTCCCTAAGTGATGGGAAGTCCGATCAGGATTGTGAATACCCGGATTGCAAGGGCTTCTTTGGAAGTGCCTTCGGTTCTGTTCGAACCCGGAACAGACTTGTATGGATGTGTGTCTGACGTTACACTTTGAGATGTAAAGCTGGTTTCTATCAAATACATTTCTATTGGTGGCGGAGAATTTATTCTCTTAGCTTAACACCCTTCTCTGAGACGTACGAGCTCAGAGGTTATGTAGTTGATGGTTACTAGTGATACATTCCCAATTTGGTAATGTGGCATACGAAGTGCTGCTGATCATTTGTTGATCGAAGCGTTGCTTTGTGAAAAAGCGTGGCTTTGCGAAAAAGCGTGGCTTTGCGAAAAAGCATAGCTTTGTGGACGAGACTTCGTGGAGCCTCACAACCCGGTAATGGTCGAAACAGGAATGTTGCGACAAAGGTTTGTAGGGGTAGCGCCCCTAGGGTATGTCATTTCCTTCTGGATAAAAGGTGATATCATGGTATGGAGCCCAGATATTTTACCTATGTGGATGCTGCACAGTTATTATACTTTGTGGTTGTTGCTTTATGATCGAGGGCCCTCGGATAAAGGTCAGTAACGACCGGGGGATGACATACTTGTGTGTTAGTTACCTAGTTACAGCTGTACAGCGTGAGGTAGCGTCAGTGTGTTAGTTACCTAGTTACAGCTGTACAGCGTGAGGTAGCGTCGGCCTTTTGTTTGCAGAGATCCGGTTAGGATCCGGGGCGTCTTTCCAGAGGCGTTTCTATTTCGGTAAGGAAGTTCCTTAGCATGATCATTTGTTGGAAATCCAAAGAAGCAATACGAACCCTGTACGGTTTTTAGTTGTATAACCTGCTATGGAATGTGGCGGTAACCTGCTACTGAACGTAGTAGCTATAGTAGGCATACAACAATGGTTGTATGCTGGCTAAGATTTATATTATATTTTTGAAATGGCTTTCTACACTATGCACTAGTAATAATATCAAAAGAGTTTTGATTTTGCGTATTAAGCATGTTTGACTATCATAAGGAGAAATCTCCTCCAATTCTGCGATTGCATTGTGTGTGTGGCGGGAGGCCTTATGGTAGTTTCATTTTCGAAAAGCATTGCGGGTTTCAATGTTTAAAAGCCTTTTGTGTTTGTTTAAAGATAAACTGTTTTTGTTGCTCACACCAGTCCCATGACTGATCCAGAGTTTATTGTTCCCTTCCTAAACTCTGGGTGCCCACTATTTTCCACACGGGCAGTCTAGAGTTGGGTTTTTCAGCTATTCAGGTTGAGTAGATTATCTGGAGCTAGTTCAGTTCTTGGAGTTCATGGACTGACGTTGCTTATCTTGGAGCATTCTATTGGAGACATTCTATCCGCTGTTGGTGTTATCTATTTTCTTTCCGCTGCTATTTCTTGTATCATATCTCTGATGTATATTGATATTCATTGTATCACTCTATTGTATCAGATATTGTATATCAATGTATTATTCTTTTTCTTCCGCTGTGTTGTTATACTTAATGGTGTTATAAGCTCCGGCGAATCGGATTTGAACGGTCGAATCTATGGCATTCGAGTACGATGTAAAGTATGGATGTCGATTTTCGAACGCGAAAATCTGGATCGTTACATTTGGTATCAGAGCTAAGGTTGAACTTTAGCTCAGGAGTATAACACATTAAGTAGCTCATTAGAGATAGGGTGAAATATACCCTATAATGAGTATTCCTCAGATATCCGTTCGAATACCTCAGTAAATTCTCTTGCTATATACTGATAGTGAGTATGCGTGCAAGAAGAGGATGAGATAGGGGACAGGGGAATACGACTATAAATGGTCGATATTCTGTAACAGCGAGGAAACAATCTTTTCTTTATCAATCTCTTTTGTTCAGCATCTCTTTTCAATTCTTTGATGGTTCCTGGTAGATTCAGGAAGAAATTCGATATATTAGTATGGGACGTAAACTCCGGATAGACCAAAATTGTTGTTTGGATGAATTGGTTGCATTGTATGCTATGGTTGATAGGTATAATTTAGTTTCTAAACTAAAATTTTGAAATTGTATCCATATATCTATCTATTCTTTGGGATTCCGATTTATTCTACGAATGGTTAGTTATCACTTCGAACTAACCGATGCCACTGCATATTTCGTAAATCTGGATAGCCCGAGTATTTTGTGAAGTGTTAAACAGATTCGTTTTTGTATCTATTATTGATATTCTGATTTGGTGAGCCAAATGTAGAATAGATGTTCAGTTTGAGTTGATGAAACATTCTTCATCCGTCTTTGTTTTCGTGCCTGTGAATTTCGAGGACGAAATTCTTTTAAGGGGGGAAGTTTGTAACGACCCTAGATTTTTATTTAATTTAAGTTAATAATTAAATAAATTTTTGGATAAAAATAGTAAAATAAATCAATAAAATGGAGCGAGTTTCCCCGGATTCTAATATATTCTATATAAACCATTTCGAATTGTTAAATGTGTAGTTTACTTTAAAAATAATAAATAAAAATGTACATATAGGCATATAAGATTTTTAGTGATAAGTAAACATAGAAATAAAATATACATAAGTTGAACTTTTATAGCTTTGTAAAATTTAAAACCAATACACTATAAATAATCAAATAACATGTTAGGGACAACATTCATTTGCATTTCAACCAGTAACATATGTTTGTATAATACATAAGAATTTGGCCAGCCTTCAAAAATAAAACCTGCAAGTCAAAATTAATAGTAACTTGTTAGAAAAGCTTGCATAAGATAAGTATGTAAACAATGGCTCGAATACATGGGCAGGCAGTCTTAAGTACAATAAAATCAACAAAATATAAAAGAGATATAGGCTGGTAAGTAAAAATAGTATGCATATGGCTTGTAAACTAAGGCTTAGGCAAGTGTAAAAATAAGGAAGTATGAGACATAAAGTACAATAGCATTTAATGTTCCATTTATTAGCAGCAAACAAAGTCTATTCGAGTTGTAGAAAAATCCTTCAGCCTCCATTTTGTTAAAAAAAATCTCTGAAATTGTACAAGTGTGTACACTGCTTTGTATAGGATATTATACCCTGAAACTTGTTTAAACATCACTCTGTAAACTTCTTTCCCTTATCACCTTTTCATTTCCAATTCGAGCTAAGTAAATAAAAGACTAATATAAAACTTCATTTGAAAACCCAAATAAGTCTTCATCTAAAACATCATCAGCAACTACAACTAAAACAAAAGCAAGGGACTTGGCAAAAGGATGTAAATGAAAATGCTTTCCAGTTTTTCAAAGAATTCAAAACAAGTTCAAATGGCAGGCTGTTCAAAAATAAAGATGATGCTCTGTTCTTTTACAAAATCCGGTGAGTAACTTCACATTTTAAACCATAAATGTTAACTAGCAGTTGCAGGTAGATAACTAGAATGAATATGCTTTTAAATGTTTGGTTTGTGATGATACCTCTGTGTGTATATGCAAATACATAAGTATTGCTAAGAATCTGTTTTGCCTGTGTTTGTTTAAAACTAAGATTTTGATAAAAAGGTCTTTACCACTTGATTTAATCCCAGTTAGGATTTGAGTTGTAAACAAAAGTGGTTAGTTTGGTTATGATTTAAGTAGTAAAAACTTATTAAAGTAGAAACAAACAGTATTTGCTTCTGGAAATCAAGTAAACAACATCCAACTTCAAATAAGTTTAAAAATAAATTTATTGTTTTAAGAATTCAGGGGTATAAACCTAAACTACATACAAAATTAGGAATTTTAAAGCAAGATTTAGAATTTTTAAGCAAGGGAGTGAAGAGTAGTTTTTACTTCACTGTTTTGAACATATTGGGTTGTCGTGGTCGTTATAGTTGATCGAAGACGCCGTGGTTTGGTCGAGAGGTAGAGGAGCGATGGGGGAACTTGGGAAAAATAGTGGACTGGTCGGCAGGTCAACGTGGTGGCGGCGAGAAGCGTTTAAAATCTGGTGACCTAGTTTTTGAGTGCTGTGATGTTTCGTCTTGTTCGAAACCATGGATTGATCGAGTGTTTCGAGCTTCTGGAGTTGGATAGAGGTAAGGTGGTCGAGTCTATAGCCGGAGTTTGGTGGCCTCTGGTGATCGGAGATGGAAGCATGGCGAAGTTTCCAGGAATCGATGAAGTTTTGGTTTGTGTTCCAGGTTGCAAAAATCTAGCTCGATTTCGTTTTCGACGTTGGATGGCGTTTCTGGGTGGTCGAATGGCATGTAGGGGTAGAAGGCGACTTGTTGTAGGTGAGCTTGGGGGCTGGATGGTCGGCGGTGACCAGTGCATGTGCACGAGATGGCTCGTGTGTCAGTGGATTTTTATTGTGGTGGTCGTCTCGAAGTAGGCTCGGGTTTTCCGAGTATTAGGCACGAGATCATACTCGAGTTTTATAAGTGAAAGGCCTGTAGTTTTAAGCTCTAAGAATTAACTAAGTTTAATGGAATGAGAGAGGAGAACTCGAAAATTTACTCGAGTTTGAAGAAGGGAAGACTCGAAGTAAATGGAGTGTTGGCTCGAGTTATTTGTTTTGTTACAGTTTAAACCTGTAGCACTTTAAAATTTAGATCTGGGTTTTAGATTGAATGCAGGGATTTAAATTAAGTTTAAAACCAAGTTTAATTCTGATTCAAATCTAGTTTGAACCCGAGTTTCGAAAAATAATAATAATAATAAAGTTTATAAAATTTAAATTTGTTTAACCACCTAAAAATATTTAAGTGGGTTGAATTTTAAAGATAATGATTTAAATTTGTAAGTAAGAGTTAATCTGGATTCAAATACAGATTTGAATTCTTGTGTTGACATAAAAGAAGTTTTTAAATTTAAAATTTGTTTTAAACAGTTTGAATGATAAAGTGAATTTTTTTAAATTGATTTAATGAATAAGATAATTAAGGAATGACTTCTTTATTTAATTTATAAATTAATGATCTAGATTAATTTATAATTAGGGATTAATTTGGAAAGTAATTAATCTGGTATAAATTAATTATAATCAGATATTAATTTATCTTACTTATGGATGTTTGGATTCTAGTGAATGTTGAATTGTTTGATATCCCTGATATATGATGCTTTGTGTTACATCCTAATTTATGTTGTAATTGATTATCTGCGATATATATCTGTGATTTCTGTTTCTGTGATATATTACTATGTGAATATGAAACCCTTGACCCGTAAACGACATTTGAATTTCGATGCGACAGGGAGTCGGATTCCAGTTGGTTATCCGAAACCCACATCGAATTGTAATGATGAATCTTTGTAACTGATAAATTTATTTTATCTGTGAAACTGTAAATGAAGATAAGCGTTGTGGATTATACCGCTTATCGATATTGATATATCTGTGATGATTGATGTTGTGCACTATTGTGTGTAAAACCCCTGGACCACACTCTTACACACACAAATATGGATTTCACGTGGAAATCGGTTAAGTCACAGATGATGTAAATTTAATGTTTTTGAAATTGAAATTTAAATTTCAATTGATTTTTGAAATTAGAAATTTGGGTTTAAAGTGAAAAGCTTTTGAAATGGGATTTCAAAGACAAAGGTTATTTTGAATAACTTAATCGAGTTTTGGAAATTTAAATAATTTGATTTAAATTTGAATTCAAGTTTGAAATTGAATTCTATGATTTGAAACTAGGGATTAAAGATGCTATACAGGTTATATATGGGTTAAACCATCTTAAATGTATTGATTTGGGAATTTGAATTTTATTTCAAGGGTTTTAACTCGTGTAAATATAACTGGATTTTCCCGAAACGAAAACTACTTGTTTTCAAATAATAATAGCTTTCATTTTAAGAAATGAACTTCCAATTTGTGTTGAAAGAATTTCAAGTTTGAAATGGAATTGAAATGTTTTGAAAATTATGAAATGAGTCTTTGATTCAAAGACCGGACGAGTTAATCCAATTTGAAAAATGGAATTGAAATGTTTTGAAAGACTATGAATGAATCTTTGAAAACAAGTTTTGAAAGCTATAAGTTAAATCTTGACTTAAAGATTTAACGAGTTAATTCAATTGAAATGGAAATTGTTTTGAAATCCATAAATGGATCTTTGTGAACGGGTAAACTTTGTGAATTGAATCTTTTTGTTTAAAAGATTAAAAGTGTGGAAATTGTTTAAACCATTGAAGGTTTTTGAAATGAATGTTTTTGTTTAAAAGATTGGAAATGGTAATTTGTTTTAACCATTCGAATGAAAGGTTTTGAGCTTTAAGCTGTGATTTAACTGAGACCCCAGTATCCATATGATTTTTAATTGCGCTCGTTATTCGGTTTAGCCGGGAGAGGACCTTTGTGTCATATAACCCATTCCGAATAGTGATACGACGATATGGATAGCATTTGAAGACCGGTGGTGAAGACCGGGTATTTGCGAGAGCGATAGGATGACCTATCGATTGTCTCTGCATTGAGTAGCTACAGTATAGAGATTCCCTAAGTGATGGGAAGTCCGATCAGGATTGTGAATACCCGGATTGCAAGGGCTTCTTTGGAAGTGCCTTTGGTTCTGTTCGAACCCGGAACAGACTTGTATGGATGTGTGTCTGACGTTACACTTTGAGATGTAAAGCTGGTTTCTATCAAATACATTTCTGTTGGTGGCGGAGAATTTATTCTCTTAGCTTAACACCCTTCTCTGAGACGTACGAGCTCATAGGTTATGTAGTTGATGGTACTAGTGATACATTCCCAATTTGGTAATGTGGCATACGAAGTGCTGCTGATCATTTGTTGATCGAAGCGTTGCTTTGTGAAAAAGCGTGGCTTTGCGGAAAAGCGTGGCTTTGCGAAAAAGCGTAGCTTTGTGGACGAGACTTCGTCGAGCCTCACAACCCGGTAATGGTCGAAACAGGAATGTTGCGACAAAGGTTTGTAGGGGTAGCGCCCCTAGGGTATGTCATTTCCTTCTGGATAAAAGGTGATATCATGGTATGGAGCCTAGATATTTTACCTATGTGGATGCTGCACAGTTATTATACTTTGTGGTTGTTGCTTTATGATCGAGGGCCCTCGAATAAAGGTCGGTAACGACCGGGGGATGACATACTTGTGTGTTAGTTACCTAGTTACAGCTGTACAGCGTGAGGTAGCGTCAGTGTGTTAGTTACCTAGTTACAGCTGTACAGCGTGAGGTAGTGTCGGCCTTTTGTTTGCAGAGATCCGGTTAGGATCCGGGACGTCTTTCCAGAGGCGTTTCTATTTCGGTAAGGAAGTTCCTTAGCCTGATCATTTGTTGGAAATCCAAAGAAGCAATACGAACCCTGTACGGTTTTTAGTTGTATAACCTGCTATGGAATGTGGCGGTAACCTGCTACTGAACGTAGTAGCTATAGTAGGCATACAACAATGGTTGTATGCTGGCTAAGATTTATATTATATTTTTGAAATGGCTTTCTACACTATGCACTAGTAATAATATCAAAAGAGTTTTGATTTTGCGTAGTAAGCATGTTTGACTATCATAAGGAGAAATCTCCTCCAATTCTGCGATTGCATTGTGTGTGTGGCGGGAGGCCTTATGGTAGTTTCATTTTCGAAAAGCATTGCGGGTTTCAATGTTTAAAAGCCTTTTGTGTTTGTTTAAAGATAAACTGTTTTTGTTGCTCACACCAGTCCCATGACTGATCCGGAGTTTATTGTTCCCTTCCTAAACTCTGGGTGCCCACTATTTTCCACACGGGCAGTCTAGAGTTGGGTTTTTCAGCTATTCAGGTTGAGTAGATTATCTGGAGCTAGTTCAGTTCTTGGAGTTCATGGACTGACGTTGCTTATCTTGGAGCATTCTATTGGAGACATTCTATCCGCTGTTGGTGTTATCTATTTTCTTTCCGTTGCTATTTCTTGTATCATATCTCTGATGTATATTGATATTCATTGTATCACTCTATTGTATCAGATATTGTATATCAATGTATTATTCTTTTTCTTCCGCTGTGTTGTTATACTTAATGGTGTTATAAGCTCCGGCGAATCGGATTTGAACGGTCGAATCTATGGCATTCGAGTACGATGTAAAGTATGGATGTCGATTTTCGAACGCGAAAATCCGGATCGTTACACACACTAGCCAAGGACACTACAGAGTAATGCCATCGACTAGCACGAAGAATAAGAGGAGCGACCATCTATGTAATTGATTTGTGCGAGTACCGATATGCCAGGTAGAAGGTCATGCGTTTCATTTCAAGAGGAAATCTGACACATCAAGTACAAACTCAAAGCTATTACACAGTGGCTATGTGGCCTTCGGAAACAAATATAAAATAAGCATAAAACAAAATCAGTCATAAATATTCATATCACTAAGGCAGAAACAGATATGAATATAACACATAGGAGTGAACATCAAAGTAGTGGTCATACAAGACCCACAACATCACAAAAGAATAAGTACAAGTGCTAGACAAAAGAATAAGTATACATTAAGGAGTCTCTATCTCGAATGTATAAAAGAAAAAACTACAAAGCTAAAGTAGTTAGCCAAAAGTCAGAAGCTAGTCCCTGCTAAGAAGTCAAGTGGAAGCACCTGAAACACCTCGGTCTGACTCGAGTATTATTTAAGAAGAAAAATAATAAATGGATCAGTCTTGCTATAAATATCATATAAGATGAGATAATATAAGAGATATGACAAAAATATATGATATCAATAATACCATATTGTGACAAGTATAGATTTGATAACAATGAAAATCATACAATATCTCAAATTTTCTCAAACACCCAAAAAGAATATCATATCCTTTAGCTTATTCACCCAACCTCAAATATTGACAAAACATATCAATGCAAATCGCAAAAATTGGTGAAACATAAATTCCAGAAATCCATAATTGAAAATCCATAAAACATAAAAGGGGGGAGGCCTATCACAAACGGGAGCATGAAAACTCACCAACACGTGTATCACAAATGGGACGCTATCCCATAAAATGAGCCGAAGCTCCTCCTTAAAGGGTATAGTCCCCCTTTGCGGACTATGAGCCGAATCACCTCCTAACAGGGTATAGTCCCCTTTTGCAGACAATGAGTCGAAGCTCCTCCTAACAGGGTATAGTCCCCCTTTGCGGACAAAGAGACATCGCACATCGCTAGTCTAAATTACAAAATGATCGTCATTGATTAATAAGTATAAATTACACTAAGCTAGTAAATAAATGAGTTTAGCTTCATGTCCCATAACCACTAGCTTAACTTAAATATTTACGAACAAATTGCATACTTCCACTTAAAGATTGTTATGAGATTTCAATCGAACAAGTCCAAGAATTAACCGACGAAGTAAACGCAAGCGTTTCATACCACTTGTTTTGCTAAGTCGTTTAATTAGATTTCTCATTCGAATGAGGTAAAGGTTTGTATATACTAATAGATTGGAAAACGGTTTTAGAACGAGTTTTGTATTAAAAATAGTGTTGAAATCGTTTTTGTGAAAGAGTTTGAGTATTTACTACTGGTATAGAAACCTTTGTATTTTAAAGTGACAAATCATAGAAACGATTGTAAAAACAATCTATCACCAAAATCCCTATTCGACGACGTGAATTAAAACCATAAAAATCGATATCAAATCCATCAAATGGATATTCCTAAAAATATAGAAAAGAAGTCATCAAAGTCAATAATAAACGACAACAACTAACCGGAACAACAAAAATCGATAAAAATTGAAAATCCACTCAAAAAAAGGCAAAATAGGCAAAATTCAACAGGACCAGACGTCTGGTTGGTTTGGCCAGACATCTGACCCGGGGTTCTGGAAATTCATAATTTTTTCTCCTCTTTCTTTTTATTTCTTGAAGCCATCCAGATGTCTAGTTGGGTTTAACTAGACATCTGGTTCTGGGCATTGGAATTTGTTTTATCTTTTCGTTTTAAAACTTTTTTCCAGAAGCCCCTACCAGACGTCTGGAATTTTCAACCAGACGTCTGGTTGCCTAGGCCAATGATGGCCAAATCAATTCAGAGGCGATCAGACGAGCGATGGAGGCTAGATATTTATGCCAAGCGACAACCCAGCCCTATAGGCTCTTCGATACACCCCAAATAACATGTTCAAACATCCAAGATAGGATCTTTAAAGATTTTGACTTCAAAATACCAAAATTGGAAAATTCACCAAACCAATTCAAATCAAAAGCAATTGAACATGAAATAGATGTTAGGAATTCATACCTAACAACAATGAAAGCTATAAACATAGATGCGAGTTTAAGAACTCACCTTTAAATTCAAAAACAAGAAATGAGAAGCTCTAAAACAAGTTTAGACCAATTCCTTTTCGCTACATCTCTAGAATCTTCAATCTATTATCGAATGCAAAGTTTTTCCAAAGTTAGGTTATAGGAAAAATCAAGAATTGAAGAGGGATTGAGATGGAGAAGATGAAGAGGATGCTTACCTAAGCTTCTCCTTGATTTATAACTTGAATTTGAATTCCTAAGAAAAGCTAGGGCTTAGGAATTTTAATTTCCTTTCTTTTCCCCCATTTTTCCTTTTGCTTGAGAGTGTTAGGAAATTAGAAATGGAATGAATGAATGAAGAGTGGAGTGGGAGCTATTAGATAGAAGAGTTTGGGTTCTCTTGTTGGGTTAGTGGGCTAGAACCCAACCCAAAGCCCAAATGAAAATACCAAAATCCTAATCAACTCCAAACATATCGATGTTTATACTTAAACAAGTTGTAAACATCGTTTTAAACTCAATGGAAGTGATCTCGAGTCCGGATTCGACTGTTTACAAAAAGTCACATTTCGGACTTTAAATTCAACAAACGATGCTATATTTAAATAAAACATTTAAATATATAATCGTAAAATATGCGGGTTGTTACAGACTCCCCTCCTTAAAGAAATTACGTCCTGGTAATACTTAAGAAGAAAATAAAGAGTAACAACCACTCTAAGGCATAACAACACAAAAGAAAATTTTGAAGTGAGAAGTTCACCTTAAGGAGCACGAGAGAGTAAGTCCGGATGTGTTTGCTCAATAAATTCTCTAGATTTCCAAGAACAATCCTTAGGATTTGCTGACCATTGAACTTTCACAAGCGGAACATCTTTATTACGAAGGCGTTTAACCTCCATAGCAATGATATGAATAGGATGTTGCACATAAGTCAAATTAGGTGAAACTTCAATTTCTTCAATAACACCGGGCTCAAGAATAGAATCGAAATCTCTAAGGCATTTCTGTAGTTGAGAGACGTGGAATACGTCATGAATAGCAGAAAATTGAGCCAATAATAAAAAGCGAAGCCACGGAACCAATGCGTTCGGTGATGGGAAATGGGCCAATATATCGAGGTGCTAATTTTCCCAATCAACTGAAACGCACAACACCCTTCATAGATGAAACACGAATGAACACCAAATATCCCACAGAAAATTCTAAATTCTTCCTTCGGTTATTAGCATAGGATTTTTGTCTTCTTTGAGCTTCTTTCATACTATGATGAATAAGGTCAATCTTTTCTATGGAATCACGAATAAAATCTGGACCTAAAACCAGCTTCTCACCGGTTTCAAGCCAACACGAAGGAGATTGGCATAGCCTTCCGTAGAGTGCCTGGAAAGGTGTCATACCAATACTAGATTGGAAGCTATTATTGTAAGAAAACTCAACAAGAGAAATATGATCTTCCCAACTTCCACCAAAGTCAAGAACACATGCATGAAGATGATCTTCAAGAGTTTGATTCACACGCTCTGTTTGTCCATCGCACTGAGAATGATAAGCAGTGCTAAAATTAAGCTTCGTTCCAAAATCTTTTTGAAGACCCTTCCAAAATCCACTAGTGAATAATGGATCACAATCGCTATTGATAAAAGTAGGAACTCCATGCAATTTAACAATTTCTTTAACATAAAGTTTGGCCAAAAGAGATACGGTCCGATTGGACCGAACGGGAATAAAATGGGTGGATTTGGTAAGTCTATCTACTATCACCCATAGATTGTCATGACCCGAACGAGAACGGGAAAGACCATCAATAAAGTCCATGAAAATTTGATCCCACTTCCAAACGGGAATGTCTAAGGGTTTCAATAACCCACCGGACCTTTGATGCTCGGCCTTAACGAGTTGGCAAGTCATGCAACGCTTAATAAAGTTAGCAATATCAGATTTCATTCCATCCCAATAATAAAGTCATTTCATATCCGTATATATTTTACTACTACCGGGATGAATGGTAAATTTAGAACGATGAGAATCTTCTAAAATGACTTTACGAAGATCACTAATATTTGGCACAATCAGTATACCAAATTTTCAAAGCCTCCACGAGCATCGATTTCAAAGTCTTTCAAACCATCAATATTTCTATCCCTATAACTTTGGCTAAGATGAGCCAATTCGGGATCATGCTTTTGAGCTTTAAGAATGCGGTCTAAAAGAGATGGATGAGCCTTAAGGCTACATAAAAAAAGAGGTGAACATGAATTAGATTCACGATCTCGAATCTCACAAGTAGACAAAGTCTCGAGGTCATTCCATTCGGATATCATCATGGAAACTGTTAGGAACTGGAGATAGTGGTTTTGATGACAACAACCTTTGTAACTTATTTTATTATAACTTATATACTAACAATATTGTCTAAATATATATGAATGTTATTATGCAAGATATATATAAGGCAGGTACTGATTATTGAAGACTGTACAATATAAAGATCAAGAATGAAGAAATCAAGTTTGAAGACTCATGAGTATCAAGATCAAGATTTCAAGATAAGTGTCTAGTTTTGTTAAAACTTCATAATAGCATGGAAATCTTCATTCCAAATTTCATTTGGGATGGAACCCATTTCTACCTTCTTAGTGGCTTACAAACCCACGACAAGTAGTCTACGACAAGTGGCTTACAAACCCACGAACATCCTGGTTTTGTACAAGTTCTCGAGTCATGATGTGATGAGATATTCTGCAGGAAGAAGCTTGCAAAATACTTCAAAATGGTTTTTCAAAATGATTTTCAAAACTGCTTTTCAAAATGTTTTAGCCTTAAAAATTATCTTTTCAAATGATTTTCAAAAAGATGTTTTAGCCTTAAAATATTCTATTTTTTTGTTTTTAAATAAACTCTTGTTTTAAACTTCGTTTGTTTTTAAACTATCTTCTGATTTTTAAAAATTCTTTTATAATATATATATACTTGAGATTTAAAATCAAATTTATATATACATTCTAAAAATATATTTTTCTACTTTTCTTTTAAATCATAGGAAAATTAGTTTATTTTACTCCAGAATCATTTCATCTTGTTTTCCTTTCAATACCACTTTCAAAACAAATTTTACATTGATTTTAACTAAGGGATGTCGACATCATGGGATACCCCATGTCGACATGGTGGCTGTTAAATTCAAAAGTTTCAATTTTCAAAAGAAGTGTATATTCGTTTAAATCTCTTCACGAATGGTTATGACCGTTACTGGTCTATAAATAGCCTTCAGAAACGAATTTTTTAACTAACTATTTTCTTCACTCCTTCTTCTCCACAAATCCATATTCAAAAAATTTCATATTTTGAAGATCGTGCCGAAATTCTGCCTAATTCTCAAGTGAATCAAATTAGAATCTCATTCTTGTTTGATTCTCTGCCCTCTCTCGAAGATCAAAGTGCTATTCAGAGTTATAGGATCAATTTGTAATCAAAAGTTTATCGAGTCTCTCTATAAGGTGTGGTTGTGCTTGGAAATCAATTGGGTGATCTTGTGTCCCGTAAATCAAGAGAGTTTGCCCCCGGACTCAAAGACAGGAGGGTACCTCAAGGCCTTTAGAAATTGAAGATTCTAATCTCGACATTGGTATAATAAAAATCTATACGAGGTGTTTGCCTTGGTGCAGGACTGGACGTAGGGTAACTCCGAACCAGTATAAAATCCGGTGTGTTCTTTCCTTTTACTGCTTTTTATTTACTTTTTACATCTATATTTGATTCTGTGATTAAGTTCTGCATTTGTTTGTGTCATAATTTTAATTTAGTCCATATAAGTCTTAGAATCCATTAAACACTATTCACCCCCCCTCTAGTGTTAAATTAGCCTTAAGATCCTTAATTCGCACTCCCTTTTAGAAACAACTGCTTGTTGCTTAAGACTAAGGGCATCGGCAACACGATTTCTCTTTCCGAGAGTATAAAGAATATCAAGATCATAATATGCAAATTGATATCACTAAATGGTTGTTTGAGGCGTTCTCGCGTATTTATGAAATACTAGAGAATTGTTTATAGAAACAACGAACTCGTTATAATGGAACGTTTGGACATTTATAAGTGATATTGAGTATAACATGTCAATGATAAAATTCAAGTTAAAATCTTTAATTTGAAAATGTTTTAAAATAAAAGTGATTGTGATCGATCCAATGAAATATTGAGAACATTAAGTTGAATAGCGCTACAATAAACCAATGTATGTAGATATAAATACACAAATTTATAATTGAGCCAAAGGTGATTCCAAATGTTGAGAATCCCATAATACTCTTATAAGATACTAATGTCATGAAATTGGTCATGATAGAACTTAAATCTCACTAGAAGTCAAAAGACATACTTTGAATCGTTCCATATGATAAAGGCAGTTTGTCAATGTCAAAGAGAGTTAATCGACAAAGTAGATAATTAAAACATAATAGCATACCCATTCACTAAAGGACTGACCTAATTGGTTTTGAGAAAACTGATTGGAGAAGTTGGAATTAGATTCCATAATTGACCCCAAGTGCAATTGGGAGATTGACAGAGTTAGGGGTATGTCCTAGGGGCAATTATGTAATTTGTTACATATATATAACTCGTTGACCAATCTTGTTCGAAATAAAAGATATTTTCTTCCTATTATATAATTGATATAATGTGATTATATTAATTAATTAACTTAATTAAAAGTATATTTAATAGCGAAATCCATAAATGGTATATTTTGTGATAGTAGTTACAAAGTATTGTAACCGTAAGTAATTTATCACAATGAAACAAATATACCATTTTAAATGTTCCTAGTCAAGATGCATTGAGACTGGATATCGATGTATCCGTTGAGACTAGAGTACGTAACGCTCTTCAAATGTTGGGCAGTGTTACTCATGACTGTTGGGGGCACCAGGGTTACGTACTAATAGTTATTGGATAACTATGGAACGACTCACTCGATAGTTTTCTGTTGGTTAATATAACTAAGATCAAACAGAAAATATCGATGTGACTAATTTACACAGTTCTCTCGACTTGATAATACAGTGGATCTTCAATATGAAAGCTCTGCTTTGATTATAGCCAAATCATAGCATGGCATCCATCGAGTGACTATAGTTGGGTCGAGTGGAAGTATTGGAAGTGAAGCACTATTCAAGAGAGGATTTGTCTCCTCGGTTATATGTGGTTAGTATCACAGTCAACTCAAAGTCAAAGTCTCTGGCCAAAGCATTTCAGTTAATTATTATTATTATTATTATTATTATTGAACCAAGGACTTTGTATTTGGTCTATAAAGTTGAATGTGGATGAGGTTGGAATTTTGACCATTACCAAATTACATAGGTCCAAAGTGATATAGTTTTGACGAAGAGAATTTGTGTAAACAAATGTCACAACCGGGTAACACTTATTAAACTAAAGTTGGATTTTACCGAAAATTAGTAAGCGATAAATTTTTCCATAATGTCACACCACCTACTAAGTGACGTGTGAACGTTAACATTAGAATAGTTCAATGTTAATCGCTGACCAAATTTACACCCAAGAGTTACACAACCGAAATGATGAATTCCCTTAAGACCGAACGATTTAATTAGTTTATAATTGTTATAAATTTATTAAATTAATTAATATTTTTGAAATATTAATTATAAAATTTGAATATGGTTTGAGAAATAAATAATGTTATATATATATATATTTATACAGTTATAAATATATCGATCGATATATAATATCGACAAGTGATTAAATTAGATTTAATTGCATAGTATTTTGGTTTGGGCTTAGATGGGTTTAAGGCTCATCATTAGGGCTGCAAATTTTCGGTTTTGGGAAGGTCTAGGGGTGGCTAAAACATAGGGAATTGGCTTGGAGATAATGGGTTGAGATCAAGTGAGATGGGTGAAAAGGTTTTCCTCGTTTCCTCTCATACAACCCTATATATATGTGTATGTATGTATGTATGTATGTATATATATATATATGTGTGTGTGTATGTATGTATGTATGTATGTATATGTATCTCTAAAAACAGTGACTAACCTTTTTGGCCGCCATTGCCTTCTACATTGCTGATTAAAACATAGCTCTCAATCCACTCCAAAATTCTCAAATATATTTCAAATTAAAATAATACTATTCGATAGTTAGAGGTCGGTGATTCCAGACTTGCAATTTGACTAATCAAGAACGGTAAAAGGAAGGGAAGTCATTGCTTCAACGTGGATTCAAAGGCATCATTAAATTCGTAATTTTAATTCATATTAGAGTAATTAAATTATATTCTATGATCCTATAATGAGCAATTTCCTATCTGTTTAAATATATTGCTACTATATGTTTAGTTAGGTGAGATTTTGTAAGTAGATGTGGTTGTCACAAATCAGTTTGGTTATGTGCATAATTTGTTTATTATACTATTTGATTTATGTATAGACAAATGTTTTTTATTGTACAAAATCAATTTTTGTCGTTAAAAATTGTTTTATATATATTTATTAATAAATTCATATATATATATATATATTAGTGTATATTTCTCTCTCATAATAGCATATATAAGATATATATATACGATTTAAAAAAATTTAGTACACTTATTTATACATAATATGAATTTACAAATTCGAAAATTAACTATCATACATATATTCATATTTTTAAATTAACATTTATTGAATTTTGAATTGTTTATTATATATAACATAATTATTACATTAAAAATTCAATTTTATATTTAAAAAATATATTATATCATTCCCGAAATTTATTGAAAAAATATAGGATTTTTTCAATAAATTTTATTATTTTTAATAACTAATATTATTTCAAAAAAACTATTTATGATTTATTAAAAATAATAATTTAATTGAAAAATTCTTCAAAATTTTTCATAACCTTTCATTCATGATCCTAAATTTTTTTAAAAATTTGAATTTTTAATAATATATTATTTTATATTAAATAATTATTTCCTAAATCAATGTATTTGTTTTTAAAAAATAATATTTCAACTTTGAAAAATCTCCTGATTTTTACTAAGCCCTATTTTATGATCTTAGATTTTCAAAAATTGTAAAATTTGAATTTTCATCAATAGATTATTTTATGTTAATTATTTATGGATGAAAACATTATTTTATTCATAATATATACAAATTAAAATACTAAAATATTATATTTACAAAACTAAGTTAATTTTGAATTATAAATAATTATTAATAATTTTTCTCTCTCTTTCTATATATATATATATATATTTATCTATATATAAATGTTTTATGTTCATATATTATATATAATATATTTATACATACATATGCGTGTGTGTGTGTGTGTCTGTGTGTTTGTTTGTGTATTTTGTAACACATATACATGCACATATTTGGACAACATACATGACATACAAATTAAGCTAATATGTCTGTTCCGATGTAAATCCCAACATCTACATATGGGCATATTATAACTTTCATGGATTATTATGTTACACATGCACTCACACATATATGTATATGATACATTTATGTATAAACTAAATCAAATAAAATTAATTTAATATCTTAATATATTTGAATTAAAATAAAATAAATGATTTTATTTAAATGAAATTTTGAAATGTTCTAATCTAGTTAGCCTTCATAGGCACAATAAAGATCTAATAGGGTAAATTTTTGAAATTCACCCATAACTTCCGCTACGGACTGGTCCAGTTCCAACATAAACATGTTTTAAGTACTTTTGTACTTAATGTCTCCAACATTTATTTTAACTTACTTAACTTAATTTAATTATACTTAACTCTAAATAAATTACTAATCAATGTTCATAACTTTGTATATATGTGAACATATACATACACACAAATGTGTACACAACATTTCAAACAACTTTTATATGACGAAACGTCGAAAATTCGGAAAACGGTTTCTGGTCATATTTTTTGTTTTTCATCGAATTAAATATTTTTGTAAACAAAATTTGAAAATGATTTTCACTATCATTAATTATTATTTAAAAGAGTTTTATTTTCATTATAAAACCTATTATTGAATGTTTAAAATTAATTAAATATTCGCAAATCAAAGCAGTGAAATTCCAGGTCGTTACATTCTTCCCCCCTTAAAATAATTTTGTCCCTGAAATTTCACATCAACCTAACCCAGAAAACACTTAACACTATAAATCAGTTCATATGATGTACATAGTTTATTCTTATACAAAAATATGATTCGATCACTACTCGAATACATAATTTCACTTTCGAACTAGTACCGGTCACCGGATTTTCTAGTACGGACAGTGATCAGGCTCCTTGATTAGGAATCTCTGTTCTACTTACATAGCTATAACTATGATAGAAACCCTGGTCTCATACCAAAAATCTTCATCAAGTGCTCGCCGTCAAAAATCGAGTAATAGATCCTTATCAGGAATGGCGTGAAACACCTTAAAGCTATGTACTCGAATCTTAGATCAACCTATATGGAAATGAGAGATGATCTACGTCCAACCTACGCACTTCTTTAATTAGTTCCCCCTAAT
The DNA here is from genome assembly GCA_030737815.1 of Allium fistulosum. NCBI lineage: Eukaryota > Viridiplantae > Streptophyta > Magnoliopsida > Asparagales > Amaryllidaceae > Allium > Allium fistulosum. The sequence goes on from CM060906.1 coordinate 861,431,356, forward strand.
ATCAAATCTATTCCCTACTAAATTATTTATGAAAACATATCATAAACTAAACTTAGGTTCAACTTGGATACTAATCCACTACATCCTAAGAGTATACACTCTTATCTAATTCAACTATTCCATTTTGAATTTATTTTCCTAAGGAAAACTCAAGATCCAAATACCAGGGTTTTATTTCAATAACTTTTTCGAAATGAAACTCTATATTTTAATCGAAAATATATATAAAGCCCGAGTAACTCCAAAATGATACTAAGGAACTGGGTACTATCAAACAGTATCATACACTCCCTTACCAAAAAGGGTAATACTCAAGAGAAGTGTTTACCATCCGAACACATCTCTTCCCCATTTTTGAGTTATTTTCGAGCCACTCGAACTAGTAAACTTAAAAATACTTCTTTTATTTCAAAATCCTATTTTTGAAACAATACTTTACATATTTCCAACAAAACATTTATCATAACTTGCTTTGGGTTCGTTCGGGTTGAACTTGTTTTGATTGTACACTGATAAAGAGAATAATTTACTAAGTGCACTACAACATTCATGTAGGAAAATATCCAATCGTCACTTAGAAGATTATTCAGATCATCACAAAACAATCAAGACCCATTCCTCTTAACCAATCCAAAGAAAACACTTCTTACTTAACATTTTCATCCCTAAAATTTTATTCTTGAACCAAAATTACTTTCAAATAATACTACTATTATCTTTCAAAACCTTGAAACATTTTCCAAAAACCCCGGGATTTAAGTTCTCAAGTTTTCAACTTAAATTCTTTTTAATCCAAGACACATTCCTATAAATCCATTTTATAAATCAACTTTTATTATGTTCCAAATATTTATTTCAAATATTCTAGCTTTTAATAAATATTTTTATTAAATCAAATTTAACCCAACATTATCAATCGAACGCCTTATAGTCAAATTGTGAAATTTAATTCACAAGGTGTTCGCTTCAATGTTTTCCCTATTTCTACTTACCTAACCCAAATCTTAAAAAAGGAAGCTACCTATACATAATAACAATAGTTAATGCTCCAACTGGATGAGCATGACTAAACAAACCCTAAATGATAATAATAGAATATTATTATCTCCTAACAACAATACCTCAAAATACTATACTATTTTTGAAATCATTCTTTAAATACAAAATATATTTCTAGGTAAAATTATTTCGTTTACCCAATTTCAAAACAATACTGTGTCAGATTGTCTTGTTTAAGTGTTTTGGAACCCCTATCGACACCGTGGTGTCCCATGTCTCGACGAGAGTTCTTAAGCCACTCAACAGATAAATCAACATAATATGAAATATTTTATATCACTAACAAATACGGGCTTTTATATATGTACACTCAAACTCATAATGAGACATTTCATTGCCTTTTCTTTTAATGAGTTACCCCACCAAAACAAAGGTTCTCGCTTAACCTTGTGATCTGATACCAAATTGTAACGAATGAAAATTGCGATCCTCGAAAATCGACGCTAATACGTCCACTATATTGCGTGCCAGGCGTTCAAGTGCCGAAAAGACTGATCGTTAAGGGAAAGAAAGAAGATAGAAGATAAAACGACACTAAACAATCACAAAATCTCACAACGCAATGGAATAACATATATTAATCAACATAATTCTTTACAAAGTCATTTCCAAAATGATACATCAGAGTCATACTAATACAAATTCTACCCAGTGATAGTTATAATAGCTTGTCCATACCTAACTGATATAAGATACATATAATACAGTGGAAACAAGATAATAACTAGATATCGATGAAGCCCCTTGCTCCAAGCTTCTCCAAAATGCATCTGTAGGAAAACTCGAACTACTTGGCTGCCCATAAAAATTTGAGCACCCAAGAGTTTTAGGAAAAGGAAATAAAAATCCGGATCAAACATGGGTCTGGTGTGAGTGAACTCAAACAACTGAATTATTATGTTTAAAACCCTTTTAAAATCAAAGGAATCTCGAAAGACCATGTCGCACATAAACAAGGATGAATTTTTACCTTACGATAACATAAACACATTTTATAGAAAATTTAGTGATATTATAATAATGTCTAAATGTTCAAAGTAAATTATGAAAATATCTGAAATGCTTGCATCTCACATTTCAACATAGTTGGGCACAATCAAAACCATACGGCGCTTATTGAAGAATGGATTCCATACTATGACAAGCCACCGGGTTACCACCTATCACGTTACACGTCTAGAAAATGTACCGAGGACCTTGTTAGAATCCCTTGCCAACACAAGACCGACCTACCCCTTACTGGATAGTACTGAATATGTCATCACCCCGGTTGCTTTACAACCCTTTTTATTGAGATCTCATACACAACCAATCTATAAATATGTAGATGTATCTAGAAAAGTGATGACACACCCTAATGGGAGCGACCTACTTAGCCCTGTTGTGTCTCCTCTATTTTAGTCATTCCCGATTGATGAGGCTACTCTTACCTTTTGAATAGCAATCCCACTTGAAATGCTAACACCGCCTTCTAGACAGCAATGCAGTACCAGCATTCATCCATACGAGTTGTCCAAGATAAGGGCAAACCGAAGGCACTACTTCTACTACATTCATTTTGGAATAATCCTCAAGATTAATAACAAGCAGCCCTTGCACTTTAATGGCTCTGTCTTCGGTTCCATACTCTTCAATATGTCTTTAGTTCGAAACGCTTGAGTTGGATTGAAGTGGTTTTCGGAAAACATATCCGATCTCGGTCTCTCCGAAACAACTTTCGATAATTTCTGATAAACTCAATCCCGGTTCTTTAGAAAATAAGCAGATAAAAGATAAGAGCGGAGTTCACCTCCTAACCGTTTGTGGACGATTTCCTTATCATTTACCCTAGAAGAACGAAACGAGATTTTTACACATAGTACAACATCATTGGGGATGACTATGCCATATAACTCATGTGTTTCCCCTAGATATTTCCAAAGTTACGTTTTGGTCCAGATTTTTTATAGTCAGTCATTTAGCTATCAAATAAACAATCATTTAAACATCGATTCAATTCCATATTGGATCCACTAAACCTTTATTAATTAATCTTTAATTAATAAAATCACTTTATAAAACTTGATCAAAAGATCTTTACTCAACACTATTTCCAAAGCCCTTACTTCCTTTTTTACTTGGAAAATATTTATACTTATATTAGGGATATAAGTATATTATCAAAACATTTGGAATTTCCTCCTTTCAAATTCCTTTTTTGAAAACATTACTTACGATAAAACCGATCCACTTATCCTTATAAAAAGTTCCCTTTAAAAGCTCACATCACATTTAAATACCTTTATAAATTTCCAAAGTCAATTTATAAAACACTTTTATAAGCCTACAAGTCAATTTACAAAACCTCTTTACAACCCTCTAAAATTATTTATAAAACATTTCCCCATTTAAAACTCCTTTAATAAATCTTCTATAAAAAAATCCTTTACAAATATCTTTTGCGACTCATCCTTTTAAATCACGTTAAATAAACCTTTTTACTTAGTAATACCCATTTTTATAAACAAGTTATTATTTCTAAATACCTTTATAAAATAATAATATAACTTGAAAAATCATTTATAAACTTTAAACCCAAATTGGTTAAGGAATTGAAGTTAATTCAAAACCATACTTTATAAATTCAAAAAGAGCTTAGCAATCCCATTGGTACTTATTTAAGTTATCATTTAGTTTCAATTTAATTCCAAGTCACTTATCAATTATTTACAGAGGCCAACATACATGTAAATTAAATCCATTATCAAATCAGGGAATAACATATCAATACAACTCAACTAACATATACATGTCTAAACAACATAATAATAGGATGGTGATTTGTCCTGCTAAAATAGATGTCCAAAACAATTCAATCAATTTATAGCAGAATGTGAATTTATTTTGCTAAAACACATGTCCACACAAACAACAATTACACTGTGACGCCCCATATTTAACAATATTCTACAAGTTACACAATTTTAGTGTAAAACACCTTTTTTAACATAACAAACTAAATAAAAAATTCTTTCTTGCCAAATAAATTTGCAATAAATCATTCTAACACTTTTTAATCATCAACTATCATTTTTAAACCAGATTTCATCTTTTATAATTTAATATTGAGAATCAAATAAATTTGAGAAGAAGAAGAAATTTTATTAAAGTTGTTTATTTGGAATGAACAATGTGACTTGAGAATAAATATTGGGTTTTTGTTAACTTTAAGTTAATAAATCCATTGAGTGTTTATTTCAACATTTAATGGTTGGAATAAATATTTATAGTTGAAAATAAAGTTTTAAAGCTTTATTCTGTTAAGTTTGAGAAGAAAATGATCAACTGTTAATTTTTATTTGAGTTATGCAATGGTGTTGTAAGTTATTGCTTATATTAAAGCTTTTATTGAATTTAAAAGAAGAAATCTATACTATATTATTATTAGTGAGTTAAATTTCAAGCTCACACAGGCTCCCTTGAAATTTGGCAACTGAATAGTCGCATTTTTAATTTCTTTATATTCCAAACTTTAAAATGTGATAACTTTTTCTACATTGATTGGATTTAAGAATCGTTTTCACTATTAAATCTCAAATTTAATTTGCTTTCCAATGATATCCATTATTGATAGCAAAAAATAATTTTTTTAAAATCATAATTTTATATAGCAGCTTTAATTGCACAATTATTTTGTGTCACTGATGTGTACCGCGTTTCTATAACAGCATTATTATGATGATCATAAACATTACATAGTAGTTTTACCTAGATTATTATAATCTATTTATTATCTTTTAACATATTTGAAAGGAATGTTTTTTTTGAATTATACAATTATGGTTGCCTTTGAATATTGTAACTACATTATGTAATAAAGTAATAATCTTGATTGTGTTTGATAGTATTCAAACTTAGTGCAGTTATAATTTAACCCCATCAAAAAATGGTGTAATAATTTATAGTCATTTTTTGAATTAATTTAACTACGTTAGCATTTTTTTATTGCATTTACTATTGATGATTTTGACTATATTTGATAATTTTATTCAATTTTAAAACAGTTATAAATTAATGAAATTAAGAAAATGCAATTATAATTTACCAGCAAGTTTTGGGTAAATTTAACTATATTTGAAGATTTTTAACCACATTTATGTGATGAAGTAATAAATTTGGCTACATTTCAGGAATTTATTCAATCTTAATACAATTAAAATTTAACTACATTAATAAAATGCAGTTATAATTTAATGACAATTTTGAATTATGCATGGTAGAAATTGAATATTTCAGCTATATTTATGTGATGCAGTAATAATTTTGGTTGTACACGATGATTTATTCGAGCTTACTGTAGTTAAAATTTAAATGCATTAAGCAAAAGCGGTTATTATTTTGCAGTATTTTTGGAATTAAGCAATTATTGTTTTTGAATATTTTAACTACATTTGTGTGATGCAATACTAATTTAGTTGTAGTAATAATTTTGTTTGATGTTAACGATAGTTATTTAACCGCATTATGAAAATATAATTGAAAAATGAATTTTGATTTTTGATAGCTTGAGATGATTAAATAATGACTTCACATAATTAATGCTTGATTCAACCGTGCAGCTCAGCGTTTAATACATTGCTTCCAGGTTTGATGACATAATTTGGCTAAGTTTACTCAATTTCGTTTACAATTACGATGATCAATAATACAATAAGCATATAAGTTGTTGTATTCGGGCTTAAGGTAGATGCACAGTTTAAGTGCTGGGTCAAAACATGTGTTGTAGTGAGAATAATGTTGATAACCACCTAAAAGAGTTTATTTTTTATTTTTTGCAGTAAATTCTAAAATCACTTGCACCGCCACCGTCGGAAAACTTCTAGAAAACAATTGATGAATGTATTTTGTATAGATGATTATGTAGTCATAGTTTGATTATTAGATATAGTTAATAGGTCAGACGAGCAGTGAGAGAATTTAGTAATAATACTGCATCAATGACACTTTTGCCTTTTTTCGCTGCAGGTACAAATACCTTCAATGGTTAAAATAATTGACCGATGTAATGCATCTATTAAGGCCAAGAAAACATCACCTATTTGCGCTCAAGCCAATATTATACACGCGTTGCTAGCAGTTATTTCTGAGGCTAAAAAATGAATGGATTTCTCACAATTGTTCTCTTCTGTATGTTTTGGATATTTTCAAATATTGGTTACTACGACCAGCTGTATGTCGTGTTTTGTACCCTGCATCGACATGGATCAGATTCGGTGAACAATAGTAATTTATATTGGAACCCATGTTATTTTCTTATTGCATCGTCATTTCTATTTCAATTGAATCTTCTGTTTTACTACTTTTCCCCTGTACTACATCTGTTGCTTTTTTCTTTTTTCTTTTGCTCCCTTTTTTCAGCTGTTGACAAATACTTTTCCTGACTGTTTACAAATTTCATCCTATTACTGTATTTCTTCCCATTGCAAAAAAATTTTGTTACTCTTATTTAATTGAATCGAACTGCACTGTGTATTTATGTTCACAGTGAATACTTCAACAATATCTATGCACATTGAAGCAGCTGTGTAATTGCAAAAGCAACAACATTGGCGTTATATGCCACAGTGAATATATCTATGCATTAGCGGATAAATTTTTAACACATTATCCTCTAAATAGTCTGTGAACTTTAACATATTCACTGTAATTGTTTTGTTCGATTTTAATTGTGATTAGCATAACCAAATATATCTATGTATTCTTTATCCTACCAAATTGTTATTCATGATGTAACACTATCGTTCAACAATGTTTTTTCATTACCACCGTATTAAATTTCTTATACATTTGGATATGACCTATGCAACAACAATATTTTTTCAACATCCGTGTGCGAAGCACGGGTTCGCACTAGTATTATAGAAGAATGGGGATTTATTCTGCTATAAGATGTCCAAACAATCAAACAATCAACTTATAGCAGAACGGTGATTTATTCTGCTAACACATGTCCACACAATAAACAATTACATTATAGCAGAACAGGGATATATTCTGCTAACACATGTCCACACAATCAAACTATTTACATAACTTTTTAACAATTTTTTGTCTACTTAATGGTATTGACATTTGAATCCCTTGTGTTCGAAACCATCTTTGAAAAAGAAGTACCTTTAAAACAATTTGATTCTTGAAAAACAAGGATTAAAAACTTAAAACTCCATTTTAAAATGATTAATTATAAGTCAAACTCTTATTAGATCATAATTAATCTTTATTAAATTTAAACTTAATTCAATTATAAATTAATAAATAATTAAACCTTTAATAAATAATTTATTTATAAATTAAACCCTTAATTAATCCTTTATTTATTATTAAATAATAATTTAAAACCTTTATTAATAATTAACTATTAATTAATCTCAATTAATAAAAAATTAACCTTTAATTAAAACTTAAATAATAAATTAAACCTTAAATAAATAATTTATTTTAATTTAAAACTTAATTAATTTATAATTAAAAATAAATAACCACTTGACTAATAATTAATTAATAATTAACCTTATACTTAATTAACTAAAAATAAATCATAACTTAACTCATAATTAATTAGAAATATTTCTTACTTAATCAAAAGTTAATTAAAATTAATTTTACTTTTAAAAGGTAATTAATTAGTAATTAATCTTCATTTAATTATAATTAATAAACCTAGTTTAATACTTAATTAATTATTAATTATCAAAACTAATTAATTAATAATTAATTATTAAATTCTTAATTAACTTTCTATAACACCATTATTAAGTTTATAAAACAATTTCAAAACACTTTTAATTATAAAAACTAAACTTTGCAAAATCGGATTTTTAAGTGAAATTGTCATAACTTGAAAATGTTTTGGCTTCCCTCTTTGAAAACCTAACCATTTAAAAGCTTACTAACTTTTCAAAATACAAAATAAATAATTTGAAACCAAGTTTCTAACTTTGAAATCGATTTTTGATTGCAAACCAAAACTCGTACTCTTCACAAAGGATTCTTAATCGATAACCAAATCTAATTGTTAACTTTTCTTAGCACAACCATATAATTATGTCCATAACAACTTATTCATACCAAAAACCCAACAAATAAGATCACACTTTTACATCATTCATAAAACTCTAGACTTCACATTAAAGCACACACTAACTTAGCCATATACATTCACATATATAAGCAACATATATATATATACACCAGTACGTTAGGCATGTCCATTGGACGTGCACAAAGAAAATTGGAAGAAAATTAATTTATCATGAAATAATAGCGAAATGCATAGGTAATACGTGACACAGATAAATATGTGATCTAAATTCTTTTTATTGGAAAGCATATCATCATGCACATTAATTATACTACTCAAGCAAGCTTGTTTAACACTAATGCAAATAATACAAATTGACATATTACTACTACACGTGATCTCTAAAAAGGCACCCAATTCCTAGAATTCCAAGAACCCCCATTAGTAGACCTATCAACACAAACTCACAAGCCTCTCTTTCATCCTTCAGTACATGAAAACCTCTCTAATTCACTATATTCTTCATCATATCCACTCCTTCCCCAAAAATTATGTGCTTCCCATAACACAACGCATCAACCACAAAATACCTTTTTTATTCGTCTTACCCATCCCGATGAATAAGCCCAGCAAGATCCTTGAATTACCTCTACAACGACCTACCTAAATAACTCTTAAAAGAACCCATTAGAGGCTTTAAATACATTATGGACCTGGCCCTGCAACTATGGATTGATATACCCTTGCTCAGATTCAAGTCATATCATCCCTAAGTTGAAACTGTCTAATGGGATTTTCATAGGAAAATCTCACAGTCTTGATTGTGCCATAAATGTGGTAGTCACGGTAGAACTGATGGTTGGAGCGGGCAGATGAATAATGTCTTGGTAAGTTCTAAAACTATACGTGTAAAAGATTTCTTAGTATAATTTAACATGTATAACCACGGCCTGATGCTTCTTGGGTCCTGATTTGTTATCAAGTGTCATCTCACTGGCCCAAAATCCATCCGCGGCACACCTATCAAAAACCAATATTAAAACGCAAGTAAAATAGAGTATGTTAGTAGGAACAACATATTTTTTGCTACTACAAAAAGAGTCATCAAATTATACAAATAATTACTAATGATGGAAGCAAAGTTAGGTGCTGAAGCCATCGGGGACACTACCGCTTCTGGTCATAATTGTCTCATCAATTCCATCACCATCATACATCATATTCTTTAAATTTTAGGTGATCTTTACATATTTTTGGTTGATTCTTGATTAGATATAAATGATAACTCTTTGTCCTCTTTTTGCTTATGGAGTAATGCTTGAACTATCTCTTTTGTTGTCTTTGAGCTATCCGATCCATCTTACGTCAATACTATTTTAATCTAAGTTCGGAGATGTACTTAAGTCATGCCATATGATCTTTCCCATGCACAACTACATTCATTTCACTTTTCATATAACATAAAGTAGATAGATAAAGAAATCAAACCATAGTAACTAATCTTCATGCACAAAAGAATAAAAACAGTAATATTTATATAGCATTCTTTGCATTAGAAGCTGGATTTCAATTGGTAAACTCCTACTTTTCTAACACTTTAATATGATGACTACTTCAATTCATACTCAAATTCTTCAAATGCATGAATAATTTTTTAGATGGGAACTCGGATGGTTGTGAATATAGGACTAAGATTTCCTTTTATTATTTTATTTAGTGCAACCTATTAAAACATGCAAAGCATAATCACTCATACATGGTTGGGATGTTGAATCAATTTTTTAATCTATTTGCCTCCCGCCGTGTCTCCTTTTGGTAGTGGAAACGAGAAACTTAATAATTCCAAGAGTTCAAGAACATATTCCCTTAAGCCTTGATGAAATTCCATCAGATGGTATCATGATATATATTTAAATATGTCAAATTCAATAACTGCAATTAATACTGTATTGCTAGCTGGTATAGTATATAAAATGGAAACATTTAAGAAATTAAACACCTTATCTTTGGATGTAACAGTTGTGCTCCTCTAAAAGCTACATCAAAATAAGCAATAATATATGTATTGTGGAAATCAAATAAGTTAAATAAAACGTTTGATTATATTCAAATGTAATGGCATGTGCGTTTATGGATTGTCATAGGATATTATGAGTCATGTCTACTGGTAAAAGTGCGCAACTTCATCTATTTAATTTGGTCAATGATAACTCATGAAAGAACAATATTAGAATAAACAATGTCCTGATGGCCACATTTTAGTAATTGAAATATATGTCAAATAAGGTTTCCTTTTAAGAGGAAGAATCACGATTCAATGTGTATTTCGTAGGGTCTTCATAGATACATAAGATGAATGAAAAAAAATATAATTCAAATGAATGAAATTTTAAAAATGAATTAATATTAGTATAATGAGCAATGGCAGAAACAATGAACCATGATCCAATATTCCAAATAAAGAAAATTTGAAGAAATTATAGAAAAATAAATATGATAAACGTAAATATTTGTAATCTTGCATGCTAATAAGTACTACTATAGTAATTACCAAATGACGGGCACTTCATCAGAATGTGCATGTCCTAGCTTTATCAAATTGAATTCTATAAAACTCAAAATTACATAAAAAAAACAATCAAACATTTCACCTTTGATGTCCAATAAAAAAAGATCTATATTCTAGTATCAAGTCTAGAGTTTGATTGAGCCTATAGAACAATTGAAATTCTTCTAAATACAAATAGTTATGAATCTGATTACAAAACAGAACCAATTCAAAAGGAATTATAAAATCATCATTCGAAATTTAAATTAATTAGTAAGAAATTTTTTTTAACTCTCAACTCTCGAGTCATGTTTCTCCCTCAGAAGTTTAGGTTTTGCACCTCTTTGGACCTTTATCGTAGTAGAGAGAGAAATCTGACAGAGGCGTGGCAAAGGAAATCGACCAACTGCATCTCCTAGCGCTACGTTAGGCATAATTTAGTTTTGAAGTAGTTTTGTAAATGACGTGGCATTAGGGTAGGGAAAGAAACATGTTCGGAGAAGTGTAAAAAAGTTGAAGGTTTTGCGCCTTTGGGATCTTTACTGCCATTAATGAAAGAAGCCAAATTAGGTTATGTTTTGAAGAAAGAGGCATCGAATTTTTTTCGTAGAAAGAAAATTAGTAGGTTGGAGGGTTAAGGAAGAATGTATTGCTGTTGGGGTAAGAACGTAACCACATGAGCAATTAAATTTACAAAAATATCCTTACGATGCAGTAGAAAGGCAAAGAGGATGTTTTAGACAATTCAAAAGCTTCAAAACAATGTATTCCTATTATATATAGATATATATATGCATCCAAACCATACAATAATCCAACAAACAACCAATTTATTTTATCACCCAATAGTCAATAAATGCAAAGGTAAAAACTTTCCCAAAAATTAAGAAGTTTACTCACCAAAATTTTGCAAAATTCCTTTGAAAACTTAAATACTTTAGGACTTTCAAAGCTTGGAAAACCACAAAATCAACTCGAAAATGTTCGGACTTGAAAATATAGGTCCGAAAATGAATGTTGTAGCCACTGAAATTCTACGTGGTTTTACAAAAAAGAAAATCTTGAATTAGTTTAGAGGAAGTTATGGTCGGATCAAATGTGAGTAAAAATGGAGAAAATGGTGTGCATTTTTAAACAAGTTTCTAAGGATTTAAAATGATGGAATCTTGGATTTTAAACTTTTGAAAATTTTTATGGAGGTCACTAAAATTCTCATGAAAACATGAATGAGTTTTATAAATAAGGAAGTAGAAATGAAAAATAGAAAAGAATATTAAGAGATTTGTTTTTATATAAAGCATAAATACAAAATTACCAAAATGCCCTTGTACTTTACCCCTCCACATCCACTTGCCACCTCATCACCCATGTCCCTCCATGTTCCCAACAAAATTTCCTTGTCCCCCTTTCACTTTTTCATGATAAAACATGTTTACACATGTTTTAAGTACTTTTGTACTTAATGTCTCCACTGATGTGACATTTTTTTAACTTGCTTAACTTAATTTAATTATACTTAACTCTAACTAAATTATTAATCCATGTTCATAACTTTGCATATATATGAATATACACACACAAAAATGTGTGCATAACATTTCAAAAAACTTTTATATGATGAAATGTAGAAAATTCGGAAAATGGTTTCCGATCACATTTTCTGTTTCATCGAACTAAATATTTTTGTAAACAAAATTTAAAAATGATTTCACCAATTATTATTTAAAAGAGTTTTATTTTCATTAAAAACCTATTATTGAATATTTAAAATTAATTAAATATTCGCAAATCAAAGCAGTGAAATTTCAGGTCGTCAACGAGAAGACATGGCAGTAGTTGATTTGGCCCAGGCATAATACATGGAGAAAGGAGCTAAGCGTGGAAGTTCCATTATTCTTCGTTATTCCTTATGTAGCTATTTATTGTATTAAATGTCTATCAAATTAATATTGTACTTTGGAAACATTTTATATGAACTAAGTATTTTTCAGACCATTTTTTTTAAATGTTTATTTTCAGTATTTATATTTTAATTCCTTCTACCGTGAGATCTGAAAGTGTAGAATGTTTTAGTTCCGAAAGTGTAGAATGTTTTAGATTTTATCTTAGTCTGTGTAATGCTTTAAAACCCGATAGCTTGTATTTCTTGGCATGACGCAAGTCTGAAAGCACCATATACTTTGGATCGACGTGTCTGGAGGTGCGGATTGTCACACAAGCTCTTTGATTCAACTGAATCAGCATCTAGATTTTGCAAGAATCAATAGAGATAACAGACACCTTTTATATTTATTTAATTTGGATTTTTTTTTTGGGATTTTTTTCCTTCCATGGTGCTATGGAATTTCAGTCATGAGAGGATGAAGAGAAGAGAGAAAGAGAAGTAAATTGTCAAGTGAAAAAAAAATGAATGAAAGAGAATCTATTTTAAAGGAAATATTAAAACCTTTCAATTCTCTCCTTCAAAACTTCCACCTCATTAAATCTCATCAAATTCTCCCCCCTCCCCTCTTTAGATTTTCGACAACAAATAGGACAAAGAGAATACGGCAAACATCATTTCATAAATGTGTTTTAAAGTGAGTCATAAAGAAGAGTAAAGGATGAAGATTTATTCCTTCCTTAAGTCGCTCTTTTGGATTTTCAAATTACATTTGAAACCTTTCCCCTTTTCATCATGCATGATTGGGCATCAAATAGTGTGGGCCTCGGAAATTTTGCAAAACCACTTAGCAATAAATCTATGTAAATCTAGTTTAAATATTCAATCGATATCGTATATCAATACGCGCGTTTATAATTTTATATATGCACTTTGTTAAATACAAATAGCATTTAAACAAATCAAATAAGATTTAATAATTAATACTTCATGGATATTAATTAATTGAATTAATTTAAAATGATTATAAATTAATTAAATTGTCTTGTTTTTTTGGAGTATTCACCATTATGGTTGTGCAACTCAAATGTGTAAATTCAGTCAGTGATTAAAATCGAACAATTTAAATATTAAACGTTCACACGTCACCTTAGCTAACATTGTGACATTTTTGCTAAATTTATCTCTAACATATATTTTAGGTAAAATCAAATTTTACTTATTATAAGCAATACCTAGTAGTAACATTTATTTACATTAATTTTTTTTGTCGACACTATATCATATTAGGACTTATTGACTTTGGTTTTAGTCAAAATTTCAACATCTTCCACATTCAACTTGATTAGTCCAAACACAAAAATTTTGACTCAATAATAATAATTAATATTAACCATCACTACTAGAATTACTGTTTATCGCAACGGATGGTTGCTATGGCCGCCGATGGCTTCCGACGGCGTGGTTTTGCCGTGGCAATTCTGTAATAACTGAACTTTTGCCATCGCAAACCGTTGGAAAGGTGTCGTTGGCGGCTGCCGAAAACCGATGCACGTCGTGAATTACCTGAGTTGGCCGAGAGCAATTTCATTCCGTCTCCTTCCCCCAATTCATAACCCAAACCCTCCCTCTTCCCCCAAATTCGTCCACCTCCGGCCGCCACTTCTGTACATTGCCCACCACCACCAGAAACATCTCCAACTTCTCCTCTTAGGCCTCCAGCACTTCAATTTCAGCAAAAAGAGGTATTTTTTCTAACTTCAATTTACTATAATATGTTAAATTAGTGTTAGTTTGTAGTTGTATTTGATGATACTACCCCATTGAGTGTTTGCAATTGTATGTTGATTGACTATGATATGCTAATTAGGGTTATAAGTGTGTAAATCCGATAATTAAAATATAATTATGGCTAAACTTAGGTTAGTTATTTTATGTGCCGAATTAGTGATATGATTTAGTGTTAATTAGTGTGCTAAAATGTCAATGTCAATTCGAATATTACTAGTAATGATCAATTATCGGTTGATAATTTATATAACAAATCTAGTTTACTTGGATGTTGAATCCGATAAAATTAATAAATAAATGAGTGTAATGAAGTTTATTTTTTTGAAATATAATATTATATCCATAATTTGTTATAATTGAAAACATATAAGATTTTATAAAAAATAGAAAAGTAATAATATATTATATTATATAATTATTAAAACATTACAATGCATAAATGAATTATATATGCTAATATATGTTATGTATATAGTTAATATCCCTTAGAGAGTTTTTGGCCCCGTCTTATAAGTATTGTATATGATCGTTATATGGATATTCGTTTTGGTCATAGAATGAACATCTATATCTTCTAATACAATATTTGTCGGATTTGTCCTATATTGGACAAGTTACAAACACAATAAAGTAGCTACATTTTGTAAATCATTTTATTTTAAACGGTTTACAAAATTTCGACAGCACTTCCTTTTTGTTCCCTGTGTACACGCATTTCTGTACGATACAAGGAACAAAGGGGAAGTGTTGTCGAAATTTTGTTGAATCGATTAAAATGAAGTGACTTATGAAATGTAATTACTACTATGTTTGTAATGGGAAGTAGGATGACCGACCATCAAAGTAGAAAACAATAAACTAAAAATTTAATATTCTATTCATAATTTGTGTCAATCTCTAAAATGCATAAATGAATATTAATTAATAAATGATTTGAAAAATCAAATGTCAATCCATAAAATGATTAATACTTTTTTTAATCTCTATCATATTTTTTTAAAGTTTTTGTCTGTTTTACCTCAAATTTTTTTGTTGGAAACTAGATTCAATAAGAAACAATTTGTTTTCAGGTTGTATCCTGAGATTTTGCAATTTTAATGACCTGAAATGAGTTTGAAGACAGAAGCCCGATTCTGTCTTTAACAAATCAGGCTGAGTTTGAATTTGTTAGCAAAACAACCATAACTTTTGAACCACAGGTCGGATTTTGATAATCTCGGCCATTCCAGAAAGCTTATTTCATATACTACAACTTTCATTTATTGAGTTTTCTGTTATTTTGAGGGTAGATATGAAATAATTGAATTTTTGTACTGCTAACTCGAGAGCAAAACCAGAATTTCCCTGTTGTTGAATCTGAAACGGAATCGGCCATAACTTATTCGTTTTTAGGCCGAATTCGATAATCTTAGATGTTCTGGAAAGCTCATTTCATAAGCTACAACTTTTTCTTTAATAGCATTGCCAAATTTTGGCGTTTTCTATGCTGAAATCATAAATGTTTTTAAGCATTTTTAAGGGTTTTAAACAAGTATTCTTTATTTTCAAGGCTTTTATAAATCATTAAAAAAAACCCGTTTTATCTGGAAAAATATTTTATAAATAATTTTATTTATTTTAATCATTTTTATGTTATTCGGGTGTATATTTAACGGTTTGATTGTGTTTGAAGCATTTTATCATATTAGTCCATTTGACTAGTATTATGCAGATATGGTGTGAAGACTCCTTATTAGGAGTATATTCGATAGAGGGCCATATGGATGTAGATTTACACTTGCCGAGGATATGAGGTAAGGTTATTTATTATTATGATACTTGTCGATGAAAGGAGACAAGTGTGGTAGTCACATTGAACTCGTCGTGGTACGAAATACGATGAGTTGGAATTTTTTTTACATTTTGCCGATGAAATGAGGCGATGTATATTTATTTTTAAATAGGGTTTGATGTTAATTTATAATTACTTTACGATGTGGTATCGACCGACGATTAGTAAACCATTAGGTGATGACGCATGGTATGGGACGTGCGTTAATACCTTTTGGATTCCTAGTCGTAAGGTTGAGGCACATGGAAGTTTGGACTAATACTACGGACCTCGAGTGGAGTGGGGTTGCAGATTAGTAGTCAACCCCGAAGCATTATGATATTATTATTACTCGGGTCTTTTAACGTCATTGATTGGCATGGAGGAAATTATAGGCTACGTAGTCGTGTGCATAGATAGGAGAGGTAGAAATGAAGGTGATCCTAATCCCATGATGTATGGTACCGAAGTACATTACTAGTGGAAGTAAATAGCACGTGCGAAGTACTCTTTTTATTGATGATTTTGTTGTTAATCTTTTTGAGTGATGTTTATGTTTTGAATAGCCTCAAGTAAGAATGAGGCGACATTATAGGATGGTCGATGATGTTTCGACCATATTATTACTACTTGTTTGAGATTATGTGATTTATGAAGTTTGACGATCTTTATGATTGATTTGAAGTACTTCGAAATAATTTCCCTTCTTATGATATAAGAATGATCCTTAATGATTCTCATAGATGTATATTAATGATGAACCTTATATTCGTTCCGTTGGGAACAACGGAATGATTATCTCGCTATCACTTATCATCATTGAGGCCCTTATCTACTGATGAGTTTAGTTGCCTGACCCGTGTGTTTTTCGCTCGGGTCAGACCGAGTTGCAGGTTAGCATGGACAGCTTCTCTTTATAAATCAGCTTATCACCTTTTGTGGGACATATCGATTTGGTTGGCTTTTATCTTTAGACCATTTTGTTGACTATCATGATGTATATTCTTTTGTGGGATTATTGTATGTGATTATCAGTACCCTTTTTATCACTCCTGTATGATGTATTATGTGGGCATTTATGGTGGTGTATGTGTATATATATATATCTGATCTGGGTTTGCTGTTCTGTGACTGTTATTTACTTTCCGCATATATGTATATTACATTAGTTCTGAAATGTTTGTAAACCGCCATAGTGTGCAATAGTTATGGACTAGACGTGTCAACCACATAAGAGGTAAATGGGAAAAAAAATGATGACACTTCTTGACATGTTTAGTTCTTAGCTAGTGTATGCTATGTTGGTCACCCTTATCCATCCCTATTCTCTGCGTTAGTAGACAGAATTACTCGTTAATTCCCTTTACTAACGTGGGTCTCGGGGTGGGGCGTCACAGCTGGTCGATTATTTTATTGATCAGACTTGGATGTATCATCCTCGAAGGGAAATAAGAGGCTCAATAAGGAACATTTTTATAATGGTGTAAACGTATTTATTGGATTCGCTTTAAGTAATAATGGAAATGGCAGAGAAATTCGTTGTCCATGTAGTAGGTGCAAATTGTTGAAGCATTAGATACCGGATATGGTTAAAGTCCATTTGTGCCAATACGGTTTCGTGCCGAATTATCTTGTGTGGGATCGTCATGGAGAACTTATAGCAATTAATCCGGTACATTCAGAGAAGAAGATGGGTATTGAAATTTTTACAACGAATCACATAGTAGATATGGTTGAAGATGCAGCACGATCGATGTTCCATACTCTTGAAGTTAATGATGACGATGTTAATGTCAAAGAAGAATCAAATATTAGAGCAAAAAATCTATATTTATTGGATGGTGCTAAGAAACTTCTTTGGGTTGGCTGCACAAGCGGTACCCGATTATTAGTAACTACAGAAACATTGCGATGAAATCAAAATACAACTTCATAGAAGCCAGATTTACAGCTGTTGTACAAGCTGCAAAACTGCATATGCCACCCGATGATTTGATGTGCGAAAATCATTATGAAGTGAAAAAACTTATTTCTTCTTTTGGTTTGCCGTGTCAAAAAATAAATACATGTTTAAATGGTTGCATGTTGTTGTGGAAAGAAGACATCAATCTGAGGAATTATAGACTATGTAACGAAGAAAGATACAAACCAAGGAAAAAGAAGGGAAAGGAAGTTCCGTACAAGCATATGCATTACTTACTTATAACTCCTAGGCTTCAATGGTTATACGCATCCTCCGTAACCGTGTATCATATGAGATGATACAATGTGAGAACATAGGAAGAAGATGCGTTAATACACCCAGTTGATGGAGAATCATGGAAGCATTTTGATAAAACTTATCCTGCTTTTGCAGCAGAGAGCCGTAATGTAAGACTTGGTTTATGTATGGATGGATTTTCATCATTCTCTCAATTTGGTTCTAAATATTCATCTTGGCCTATGATCGTTACACCTTACAATTTACCTCCATGGATGTGTAAGAAAACTTCATTTATGTTTCTCACTATTGTCGTGCCGGCCTTGATGATCCGATACAAGGAATTGATGTTTATTTACAGTCGTTGATTGAAGAGTTTAAAACATTGTGATATGAAGGAGTAGAAACATACAAAATTTAAAAAAAAGATTTCGTATGTTTTCTTCTTTATTATGGACTATTAGCGATTTTCCTACATATGCAATGCTTTTCGGTTGGAGTACGGCCAGTCGTCTAGCTTGTTCTTATTGCATGGAAGAAACACGGTCATTTTATTTAACACATGGAAAGAAAATATCATAGTTTTATGGTCATAGGTGTTTTCATCATATTAATCATCCTTTTAGAAAAGATAGAAAAAACTTTACAGCTAATAGACAAGAGACTTTGCGACCATCAACGATTTGGTCAAGCGAAGATATATATGAACTTGTAAAGGATTATCCAAAGATACATGAAACCAGAGAGAAAATTGAAAGTCAAGGTAAATCAACGGTTCATAATTGGTGAAAACAAAGTATATTTTGGAAATTGCCTTATTGGAAAAATCTCCTAATTAGTTATAGTATTGACGTGATGCACAACGAGAAAAACGTGTTTGATAATGTTTTTAATAAAGTTTTGAATGTTAAAGGGAAGACTAAGGATGATTTGAAATCAAGATGTGATATCCAAGCAGTATGTAATTATCCCGAGCTTCATATCAAGCCAAATGACACTAAAATACCCAAAGCATGCTATGAGTTAGACAGTAACCAAGTTAAAGTTCTGTTAAAATGGGTGGAAGGATTAACATTTCCTAACGAAATTTCTTCTAATCTTCGTAGATGTGTCGACTATAAGAACGGTAAACTAAGTGGGATGAAAAGCCATGATTGTCACATAATGATGAAAAATTTGTTACCAGTCGCTTTCAAAGAACTATAGTCCGTGAAAGTTTGGACGGTTATAACAAAACTTAGTTTGTTTTATAAGAAGCTTGGTTCGACTATGTTAAAAGTTAATCGTCTACGTAAACTTGAGGAAGAAATTCCTATATTATTCTTCAAACTGGAGAAAATATTTCCTCTAGGTTTCTTTAATGTAATGGAGCATTTACCTGTTTATCTTTCATTTGAAGCACGTATTCGAGGTCCTGTGCAATATAAATGGATGTATCCATTTGAGAGGTATTATATATATTGGGTATGTTAAATATTAGTTTAATTACATATATAAGTAAATTTTAATTTGGAATAATTTTTAATAGATACTTAAATCATCTAAAGAAAAAAGTTAGACAAAAGCACGAGTTGAAGGTTCGATTTACAAATCATATATCAAAGAAGAAGCTTTATTTTTTTCTTTCATTATTTCAGTGACCATGTGAACTTACCATTTGAAAGTGCTATGTGTAATGATGAAGGCGTTGAACAAGAATCTTCTCAAGCAATGTTATCTATTTTTAGACAACATGGCCGACCTGCTAGAAAATGTGTGAAAGTATGGCTATACGATAGAGTAGGGGTGGGCGTGGGTCGGTTTGGTGCGGTTTGGAGTCCAAACCGCTTCCGCACCGCATCAAACGGTTAATCAAAAATACAAACCATTATACTAATCTTTTAAACAGTTCGGTTTCGGTTCGGTTTGAATGTAACATGGTTCGGTTTCGGTCCGGTCCGGTTTGAACCCACATTAAATATGAAATAAGAGAATTACTTCCATCAACAATCAATCTACGAAAGGAAACTATGTGAAGCTTATAAAGTTAAAGGTTAAAACACACAATGTTATACTGAAATGAAAGGTTAGTTCTTAACTGTATGAATATTTCAATTTGACATTTAGCTACAAGTGAGATTTTTTTGGCAGATTAACCAAACATCAACATTAATCAATGCATAATCATCAAGGAAAATGACTAGAATAAGATTATAATTCGCATTTATCTAAAAAATGAGATGAAAAATATTATACCAAAACTATAACTTCTTCCTTTATGACAGCGAATATTATTAATATAACAACATACGCTAAAAATAGAATATACATCGTTAGAATCTAAAATAAGATAGGATTGCTTATATTTTTATCATAAGATTACTAGTGTAAATATTCGGTTCAGTCCGGTTTAATATGGTTGGTTCAATCGTCCAAACCGCAAACGAACCGTATCAATGCGGGTCGGTCCGGTTTGAGGTATTTGCTTTGGTTAGAAGATTCGGTGCGGGTTTCCGCACCGTTTTTGCGGTTCGGTTCAGGTGGTTTCTGTATAGCGGTGCAGTTTATGCCCACCCCTACGATAGAGATTACCATGTAGCGCACACATATTCTTCTTAATTATATTGAAGTTGCATTATTCATTAGGTATTATTTAATTATAAGTCTAGCTTTTTTTTAAATAATATGCGTGTACATTTATTATAATGCAATATATTATCTATATTGGCAGTGTTTATGAATCACAACATCAAAGCGGTGATATCAGTAAAGAATTCACTAATTGGTTTTCAAACTTTTTTTTTAATCCGAGAAATTGTGTGGTCGATGAAGGACTGAAATATCTTGCGATGGGACC
Source organism: Allium fistulosum (assembly GCA_030737815.1). Taxonomy (NCBI): domain Eukaryota; kingdom Viridiplantae; phylum Streptophyta; class Magnoliopsida; order Asparagales; family Amaryllidaceae; genus Allium; species Allium fistulosum. The sequence continues at coordinate 861,452,542 of CM060906.1, forward strand.
AAAAAAAGTCAAGACATATACAATATTCTTCGTCAATGGATATAAATTCAATACTAAAGAATATGGTGCTGAAAAATTAACTAACAATACCGATGTATTTGTTAAAGGTAGTGATGATCCAAATGATCATATAAATGATTTTTATGGCATGTTAACCCAGGTTTTGCAATTGATATATTTCACAAGACCTGCGGAGGAAGTTTTTCTGTCTAGATGCAACTGGTTCAGCAATGTTGCAGGTTCTCGAATTACCGTGCACCCAAAATATAATCTTATTGAAATAAAGCATACATCGCGTTATCATAAGTACGATCCTTTTATACTAGCCAAATAAGACCTACAAGTTTATTACGCTCCTTATCCATCTTTAAAAAGAGATAAGCAGATTGGTCGGCGGTTTTTAAAACGAATTGGCCCTCTGTCCAACGTATCATCGTGCATGTCAGCGGAGCTAGTGTGCACAAATGGATTGTTGATAGTGAGGTTATTGGAACTACAAGTCCTATGATCTATAATAGTCTTACTGGTGGAGTGCTCTTCGTCTCTTAGCATTTTGGACCTCAAACCTCTGGCTTATATAGCTGGAAACCTAGTGACTGCAAGATTTCAGGTGGCCAGGGGAGCTTTAGAAGCCATATTTGCTTCAGCCTTTTAAGCCATGATCACCGTTAAGCTCTTGTCCTCGTTAAGAAGATTGTCTTCATCGTCATTATAGTCCATTATCCCCCCGCCTCACTATTACCCATATATACCAGCCACTGGTATGCGCTAGTCCTGTTGTCGATGGCAGTTGAGGCGAATATCTCGTAAGGAATCTTATCGGCCGACATCCACATTTGCTACCTTTTTTGGGGTGGCCTTGCCTTCGATCAAAGCTGGGGACAAAGGTTGGTGGGAGAATTCTTGCATGGGGTGAAAGGCCTTAGATGCGGGGGAGGAGCGTAGGGAACTACCCCTGCTATGTGAGTGCAAACAAGTCAACGCCAGTGAGGTATTCAATAAGGGTTGAGTTCTAGGAGTCAGAAATATTGCTTTGATGTCTGGTGGACAGTGTTATGGTGGTAGATAGATGGGCTTCCGTCCACAAAACCAAAATGATTTGGTGATAATAAGGAAAGAGGGCCAGGAGAAAACATAACGACTATTGGGCTTACATGTTGGGGCTATGCGAAATAAGATTGTGACGGTAAGTGCTGTGTTGAGAGGAGTGTGACTGTTGGTGATAGATGTATCAAGAGGCTTGTTGGGTTGGGCCTAAATTTGCTAGAGCCATCAAGCTCTACTAACAAATTCTGTTGTTTTAGCAATGATTTTCTAGGCTTAAGATTGGGCTGGTGCTGAAATTTGGGTTGTTGGTTCCTTTTTTTATGGGGAATCTTAATTGATCTTAGGTTGTGGTTTCGATCAGTTAATTTGAAGAAACGACAGTAACATTTTTGGTTAGGGTTCGGCCCAAAAACTGAAAAATGAAATAATTACTAATATGAGACCATGCGCATGCGGACAGATCAAGGAACAGACCTCTACTTAAAAAGAATGTTTTGTAAAAAACTAAATTTTATAAGTTTTAGGGGGTTTTTGTATGGTTGAACATCACAATTTTGTTTCACGTGACATGAGTTGGATTATAAGAAAAAATGTAGTAATTCAGAATTGCTACGTCAAAAATTATGTAGGGCAATACATAATGGAAATCAAGTGTATCATATTAAAGTGACACTGAGGATACTGTTGTTACGACTACACCCAAGACCACTTGAATACAATCGCAACGCGCAACGCGGAAAAGCCAAATCGTGATAGCTAGTGTGAAACAACCAATTATCTAACTCAACCAAACTCCAACCAATACCAAATAGCCCAACATAAGATCACAACACCAATACAAGCAATATATGAATGCAATAACAATAAGTAAATCACACACGATTTTATAGTGGTTCCACTAACGTTGTGTTAGTGTACATCCACTTGAGAGAGCATTTATTATATCACCAATAGAAGAGTACAAGAGATTGTTAACAATGATCACAATATTCTAGCAAGAATATAATTTTGTGGAGATTAGAATTGAAGAAATAGGATTTGCCTAAACCCTAGATTTGGAGGATAAAAACCCTTGATTTGGAATTAGATTAGGTTCTTCAATTACCTCCCTTTCAGACCTGAAGAGAGAATATATACTAGTAGAGAAAACCCTGACAAAAAGACCACTTTGCCCCTGAACGAAATAACACTAACCCAGCCCAGAAAACAACCATTCGCCGGCTCAGACGCCTGCAGGCAGGGCTCCAGACGTCTGACCGAACTTTCGGGCAACTGGCCTCTGTAGGGCCAGACGTCTGGCCCATGCCTGCAGACGTCTGGCAGCAGGCTGCAGGCAGCCAGCATAACAAACTTCCCTCCAGTTTGCTCCTCCGGGCTCCGTTTCGCAATCCGTCTTCTCCTACGCCAAGCTACTTCTATCCTCTTCAACTCTCCTATATATTGTGTCGCCTAATTTCAACACTCCACCTCGACACTATATCCATCTCCAACACCAATGGTACCATACCATCAACAACCGATAGCTCCAACTACCAACACTTCTAGTCTTCTACCTTCTACCAAACATGAATGTTTCCCCAACGGGTTCCGGCAAAGCCACCCCCCATTGCACTCCATCAACGAGTTCAGGCACAAAGCCCCCACCCGCCAACGAAATGTTGAAAACATTCAAACACCGTCTCACCAAGGACAAGAGCACTAGGAGTGTACACTAGCACTACACCAAGAAGATAGAACGACAATCTCATACCAATACTCTTCCACATCTACAACCAAGCTACTCTCTCACCCGTGCCACCTAGTGGCACCTAGCACTTCTCCAAGCGAATCAAGTTCGAGCAATGCTCGAACTTCCCAAACGGCAATGTCTTCGTGAACATATCCGCCGCATTATCCTTTGTGTGCACTTTTCGAAGACTTACTTGCTTATCCTCATCCATGGCTACCAAGAATGACTCCCTCACTTCAATGTGCTTAGTACGTGAGCTAAACGCCAAATTCTCCGCCAAGTGAATAGCACTTTGGCTATCACATTGAACATCGATGCTATCGTGTTCAATACCCAAGTCACACAACAAACGCTTCAAATAGAGTGCTTCCTTCGCCGCCTCTACCGCGGCTATCAACTCCGCCTCCGTAGTGGATAAAGCTACTACGGTTTGCAATCTCGATCTCCAACTTATGGCCGTGCCACTAAGTGTAAAGACATAACCGGAAGTTGACTTTCTCCTATCTCTATCACCGGCGTAGTCCGAATCACAATAACCAACTAAGTTGCAACTCCTTTTCCCACTACCGCCAAAAACAAGACCATGAGATGACGTACCCCTAAGGTATCTCAATATAAGCTTCACGGCTTCCCAATGCGACTTTCCCGGATTAGACATAAAACGACTAACCACCTCGACGGCATTTGCAATATCGGGTCTTGTACACACCATAGCATACATCAAACTACCAACCGCACTTGCATATGGCACCTTTTCCATATAAGCCTTGTCTTTCTCCAAGATAGGTGAATCCTTACTCGAAAGCTTCACGTGCAAAGGTAATGGTGTATTTGATACCTTTGCATTCTCCATGCTAAACCGGCAAAGCACCTTCTTTATGTACTCCTTTTGAGTCAATTTCAACTCAAAACGCTTTCGGTCCCTTTCAATCTCCATGCCCAATATCCTCTTTGCTTCTCCAAGATCCTTCATTTCGAATTCCGACTTTAATTGCAATTTCAACTTGTTGATTTCATTCTTGTCCTTCGAAGCAATGAGCATGTCGTCCACATACAAGAGCAAGTACACCCAACAATCATTTCCCAACTTCTTGAAATAAACACAAGCATCTTTGATGCTCCTATCAAAGCCACTTTCAAGCATAAAATGATCAAATCTCTTGTACCATTGCCTAGGTGATTGATTCAACCCATATAGCGATTTCTTCAACTTGCACACCATATTTGACTTACCATTTACAACAAACCCTTGCGGTTGCCCCATGTAAATGTTTTCATCCAAGTCACCATGCAAGAAGGCGGTCTTCACATCAAGTTGCTCCAACTCCAAGTCGTGAATAGCAACTATGGCAAGTAATATCCGGATAGAAGTATGGCGCACAACCGGTGCGAATATCTCATCATACTCCTTTCCTTTCCATTATGCAAACCCCTTAGCCACTAACCTAGCTTTGTATCTTCCATCGTCCTTCACCTTGTAAATCCATTTGCACCCAATAGCACAGTTTCCTTTAGGAAGTGGAACCAAACTCCAAGTTTGATTCTTCATCAATGATTGCATCTCTTCCTCCATGGCACAAATCCATTTCGAGCTATCACTCGAATTCATGATGTCTTCAAGGTCCATAGGCTCATCTTGGACTACATTGAGAGCATAGTCCAACCTATCACAAAAGCTAAGATAGTTCCAATCACCATATCTTTCGGGTGGCCTTATAGCACGACGACCAACCCGAGTAGCAATATTATCACCCAAACTCCTTTCGGCTCCACCTTGAACTGATACTTCTCTAGGCTCGTGTACATCACCAACACTACTAGAGGCACCTTGTGGACTATGTGATGTATCATCAACCGCTTTCTCCTCACAAGCATCTTCAACTAATCTACTCTCTCTACTACTTGGACAAAATGTGGTAATAACTTCCTTCCCCTTCGATTCATCACGAACTAAGACCGGAATATCCGATGAGCTTTCATTCTCTTTGAACATAGCCGACTCATCAAAAGTAACATGACGAGAGTTGATTACCTTCTTCGTTTCCGGATTCCAAATCCGATAGCCTTTCACTCCATCCGTATAGCCAAGCAAAATCCCCTTGAAAGCTCTTGGTTCAAGCTTATCATTTCCCGGATCATGCACATAAACCGGACTTCCAAAGACACGAAGATAGCTCAAGTCAATACTCTTTCCCTTCCACACTTCCTCCGGGATTTTGTTGTCAATAGCCGAGCACAGAATTCGATTAATAATATGCACCGCGGTTGACAAAGCTTCGGCCCAAAATCCCTTAGACAAACCCGATGTCAATCTCAAGCATCGAGCTTTCTCTAGTAGAGTACGATTCATCCTCTCCGCAACACCATTTGATTGCGGATCTCCCGGTGTAGTAAAATGTCTCCGAATGCCATGATGCTTGCAGTACTCCAAGAATTCTACGGAAACATATTCACCGCCATTGTCGGACCTAAGAACCTTCAAAGACTTACTACTCTCATTCTCAACAAGAGCCTTACATACTTTGAACTTAGCAAATGCCTCCGACTTAGCCTTCATTACATACACCCAAACTTTACGAGAAAAATCATCAATAAAAGAAATATAATACCTTGCTCCACCTAAAGAAGCTACCGGTGCCGGTCCCCAAACATCCGTATGCACATACTCAAGAACGCTTCTTGAATCATGTTTTCCTTCACCGAATGAAACCTTTGTTTGCTTCCCCATGACACACTCTTCGCAAAACTCTAGCTTGTTGAAACTCTCACCACCAATCATCTCCCTTTTCCGAAGAATATCCAAACTCCTCTCCGAGATAGGTCCTAACCTCAAATGCCACAATCTAGTTGCATCTAAGTCGCGAGAACTATCAACCCCAATGCTAGCTTCACCTTCTATGGTCACACCTTGAAGCAAATATATACCATGAGCCCTAGCACCTTTCATAACCACAAGCGCCCCCTTCGAAACCCTCAAGCCATCTCTCTCAATAGTGATCTTGCATCCCAAAGAATCTAATTGCCCCAAAGAGATAAGGGACTTCCTAAGTCCCGGAACATAGCGCACATTAGTGAGAGTACGAACTACTCCGTCAAACATCCTAATTTGCACGGAACCAATGCCCTTCGACTTACAAATAGCACCATTTCCCATAACAATCAAATTTCCCTCTCTAGCTTCGAAAGAAGAAAAACAATTCCTATTCGGCGTCATATGATAAGACGCCCCCGAATCGAGAACCCATTCGCTACCCGAAACATTTGATGCTACCGCCGTCAATACATCCATGTCTCCCTCACCAACACCTCTCTCCACCGCGACCGATGAAGATGCTACTTCCTTCTTGGCCTTTTCCTTGTCTGGACACTCATTCTTCCAATGACCGGGCTTCTTACAAATATAGCACTTGCCTTTCTTTTCCTTCGACTTTCCTCTCCAACCGGGATTCCTAGATTTGGAACGCCCCCGATTCTCCTTCTTCGCATATCTCTCCTTCTCCACAAACAAACCTTGACCATTTCCGGCACTACTACCACCAACACTCAACTCCTTCATTTGATCTCTCAACTCCTCACTAAGAAGACCCGTCTTGACATCATCTAGCGTCAATGTATCCCGGCTATAGATCAAGCTATTCGAGAAACCCGTATAACGGTCCGACAACGAACATAACAATATCATCGCCTTTTGCTCTTCCTCAATTTTCAAATCTACCGCCTTCATCTTCATTAGCAAATCATCAAACACATTCAAGTGTGTCTTAAGTGAACTCCCCTCTTTCATCTTATAGGTGAAAAACGTTCGCAACGAGATCAAACGATTAGTTAGAGACTTCTTCATATACAACTCCTCTAACTTGTCACAAATGCCCTTAGCGGTGGTCTCACCACTAATTTCGAAGATCACATTCTCTCCCATAGCTAGTTGAAGTGTAGTGAATGCCCACTCTTCCATTTCCTCTCTCTCGACATCCGAAATGTCCGCCGACAACAAATGTGTATCAAACACTACCCTATGAACACGATTTCTTCTTAGAACCGCTTTCATCTTCCATTGCCATTTTTCAAAATCATTATCGTCATTCCACTTGTCGATAACCAATTACGATCCCGACGCCACATACGACCCACGTACATACGGCGCTATACTACTTGGACCAACCATTGAATTTTTAGAGGTATCCGTTTCCGGCATTTCAACAACCACCTACCAACTCCAAAGCTCCGATACCAAATGTTGTTACGACTACACCCAAGACCACTTGAATACAATCGCAACGCGCAACGCGGAAAAGCCAAATCGTGATAGCTAGTGTGAAACAACCGATTATCTAACTCAACCAAACTCCAACCAATACCAAATAGCCCAACACAAGATCACAACACCAATACAAGCAATATATGAATGCAATAACAATAAGTAAATCACACACGATTTTATAGTGGTTCCACTAACGTTGTGTTAGTGTACATCCACTTGAGAGAGCTTTTATTATATCACCAATAGAAGAGTACAAGAGATTGTTAACAATGATCACAATATTCTAGCAAAAATATAATTTTGTGGAGATTAGAATTGAAGAAATAGGATTTGCCTAAACCCTAGATTTGGAGGATAAAAACCCTTGATTTGGAATTAGATTAGGTTCTTCAATTACCTCCCTTTCAGACCTAAAGAGAGAATATATACTAGTAGAGAAAACCCTGACAAAAAGACCACTTTGCCCCTGAACGAAATAACACTAACCCAGCCCAGAAAACAGCCATTCGCCGGCTCAGACGCCTGCAGGCAGGGCTCCAGACGTCTGACCGAACTTTCGGGCAACTGGCCTCTGTAGGGCCAGACGTCTGGCCCATGCCTGCAGACGTCTGGCAGCAGGCTGCAGGCAGCCAGCACAACAAACTTCCCTCCAGTTTGCTCCTCCGGACTCCGTTTCGCAATCCGTCTTCTCCTACGCCAAGCTACTTCTATCCTCTTCAACTCTCATATATATTGTGTCGCCTAATTTCAACAGATACAACCCGAGTTTAAGAACATATTGGAAAATAGCATAGTAAATACATAATAAACTGCATTTTAGAGATTGATATGCAGCGCCGCTTGTTATTATAGTTGCACACTGCTGAACTATGAAGCTTCCCTTTTGCATTGCAGGTCTACAGTCATGGCATTGTTGTAGGTGAAGATGTTGACATCCTGAAACCATCAGTATTGTCGCAATGCAAGTTAGTATGGTCTATTTTTCTCCGTGTTAGTCTGCAAATTGGCAAATTCCGAGTATAATCCTGTGCGATATGATTATGAGTTGTCAGTAAACAAAACAAAAAAACAATATGAATGTAATCATTTGGTACTTTATCACATGCTTTATTATACTCCTATGCAATATGATTATGAGTTTTTAGTAAACAGAATGTATGTAATCATTTGGTACTTCATCGCATGCTTTATCAGCTACACTAATAAAAGAATGATCAAATGAGTTTGTATATAAGATTTGACTTCACAGTGGTACGGGCTAGCCATTGTCAAATGTGCAGACTTTGAGGTTTGTCTAGGAATGTCATTGTTCAGTGCATCCTCCATCATGCGCCGTGTAAAATACCGATAACAGGTTTATTTTGCCTTCTGCGAGACAGTGCACTTGGGTACCATCATCAGTACAGTGATACATAAAGCACTTAAGCAAACTAAACTTCTTGAACAATATTTCAAATCTACCTTGTCAGTTTTTCTTCTCATCGTTCCATTTCACTGTTTCTCACCTTTTTTTGTGAGTTAAATTATCACGACCCAACAAAATTGTAAACGGGACTGGAAAACATATCAACCTTCTGAAGATAAAAGATAAGCTGAAAATGAATAATTCAATTTTCAGATACCACTATACCAGATCCTAAACAGAATCAACTAGATGTGCAGCAAAACTATACGACTCACAAAGCACTAATCTGTTTAACACTACAAGCACAGAGGAACCAACATCAAGCTAATATGAGGCCATGTGCACAGTCAAGGAAGTTAAAAATGAATTTGTGAAGGTGGTTATGGAACTAATATCAAATCAGTATAAAAGCTTATAAGCTCAGTAAATAGACATAACAAAAAATAAGGTAGCCGAGCAATCAAACTTTGCATAAACACTTTGTATACCCAACTGGTATTAAGTAATAACGATTACTTAATTCCAGTATCAAGTGGATTGTAATAAGAGAAATTTAAACAATACACATGACTCCATTTGTTCAAGGATTTATTGATTTATACACTCTAGAAAAGATAATACTTGAATGTGTGGGTAATTTGACTCCCGTCATTGCAAGGTTGTCAATAATAATCACCCAAACATTCATACTGTAGGAAAAGAAGAAATTCTCAACAGAAGCCCAAGCGTATGGTAATGACATTCAAAAGTTGAATATTGTATGGTTATTTCCTTGAGTATCATGCTAAATATTCAGCCTGGGATATGTTTAGAGATATAAGTGGATGTCAGGTAATATTCTTATCAATCACCATATTTGATCCACATAGTAAGATCTTTGTCATCATACTAACACTAACACTGCCTATACTCTATAACGCATAGTTTAGACTCGGTCTACCTTTATTTTCGATAGGGAAAACGTCTTCAGAATAATGAACTTACTCACTTGAATTATATAATACTCTCTTTGTCCTATCATGTGAATAACATTATATGGTACAAATAGAATGTCATTAACTAATATTTTGGAAATCTGCCGTAGATATTAGTTTGAAAGATATGTAAAAACATAAAATTTATGATAATTTGTTGAAACTTGTATTGCCTATTTTTTGTGTTCGACTTCAACTCAAATTTATTATCAGGAAATTGCCATATTGTCACTACCTAGTTTACAAACCTTGTTTCTATCTAGCTTCATAACAATTCTATAACTGGATCTCTGCCTTATGCATTACGGCTTACATGCTTGTTCACATGATAATACAGCTGAAAAACAAACTAAATGTATAGCTTGCTCATGACCCAAACACAAAAACATGTGCAAAAGCAATACAAAGTTATTTCTTACTTTTGTTCAACTAAAAATCTAAGTAGGGTACAACAGTTAAAACTCAAATACTACATTTTTCATCAAATTATCGTAATCGAAATATGGTATACATAAACCACCTCTGTAAGCATGCATCTCCACTGCATGAAATTCTCATTATTGTTATATAATTTCCTTAAGAAATGTCGATATTATATAAAAGGGAGAATAGAACTTATATACCAATTTTACTAATGAAAATTGGTATGATATAACTAAGATTTAGAGCTTAAACTTTGAAGTTCATATCAGAGATAAGGGGATCAACTAAAATATTGTTAATTACGTTATCTGGAAGTTAAAAAAATGGCCTTAAATTGGTCTGTTATCAGTAAAGTAAACCTTTACTGTATGTGAAATAGTTTTTAAAGCAGCCATTGAAAAATTTAGTAGTACACAGAGAGGTCCGAACAAGAAAACATAAGCAAGAATCTATTGCGTATAAACATTGTTAATGAATTTCTTCGTTAACCCCAAAAGTGCAAAGATGAGAACCTGCCGATGATGGAATTTGAAGAGCCTAAGTTTAACCTCAACGAGTGTTGGCAAATAGCGACACTTGGTTGAGTTAAAGCTTAAGAGGAGTGACAAGCAAGTATAGGTTCATTGAGAAGCCGTATGAAAGGCCATGTAAAATCATATATGCTTGAAGTACATCTATATTAAACAATCATATGATGAAAAAAGAAATCAAGAATATGAGTACTTTTGGAATTCGAAGCAATCTATGATTAGCAAATCACATATGCTTTGGAATTTGAAAGTAATTCATAATTCAAGATATCTTGCTCTTATTCACTATAATGTTGAATGTACAATGTCTAATAGTTAAAGTGCTATAATCGGCTCTAAATCTCCAAGTCAATTTAGAGTTACAAAATTTAAAATGTAAAAAGAGTGATCAAAATTATTCGCCCTTCCATAGCGTCCCTAGGTCCGTATTTATAGAGGAAGAGTTGCGCCATAACTGGTCAACTTCGACATTCATAACTCTCGACAATGTCAGCATCGCGTGGGGCTAATCCTTACCCAATCTTCACCTTCAGCATTCTTGGGTGTATAATATGGCTTCAGCATTGCCCCATTAAGAGATATGCGGTGTCAATGACTTTTGGCATTGATGGCTCCAGTTATGATGATCAATGTCATTTATTAGTGGGTGGTGACATCAGCTCGAATCGACATAAATATGAAGCAATATCAATAAGAAGAGGCTTCGATAGCTTATGTGGATGTTGGCAACATTCGTCATCAACATCGCATGTATAGATGTGCGGTGTCCTTCAAGTGTTGATAAAATGCGCCATATGAAAGACGATTCTTAAAATTGCCGACATCAATGATGGACAATACTATTTGAAAGACGATTCTAAAAAGAGGCGACGGAATGGGGGCGGCATCAAAGGGGGGTGAAATCATTACTTGACGGCTTTGGTTCAGGTAGTATCAGTGATGAGCGATGTTGAAAGAGTGCAACACTAATGAATTGCGACGTTCATTTTATTTTCACAAGTGAAAGACAACATCAATAAAACGCGGTATCAATGAGATGCGACATAGATCATGTTTACATAGCTCAGATGACTTACGATGCTGGTCACATTCGACATCACTGCTTCTTGAAAGAGATGAGGTATTAATGATGAACGATATCCCTAGCTCTAGTATCAACACGTAGCATTGCATATAACTCTTTATTGATGAGACGCGACATTCTTTATTTCCTCGGCATTGATTCGTAGTCACTCTTTCGTTATTGAAAATTATTGCGGCATCATGGTCAGGTCGCATGTCGCACATCTTTGAGGTCAATAATGGTGATAACATTTGCCCCCTAGTGTAGAGGAAACATTGACTTTTCAAGTCAATTTTGTCGACATTAAGTTTACCGCCTATTGGTATTCCCAACAGATCCAGCCATTGATTTGAGTTTGATCGACGATGGCTTTTCATCCTCTTTTCTTCCTATAATAGTCGAGCTCCTCTCTCATTCTTCTTTTACCTTCAATTGAGACCTCAAGCCAGAAATCACAATCCTTAGAGGAATTCAGAAATTTTCTAATTCTCAAGTATTCGAATCATCCAGGTATGATATTCATCTCATTCTGATTTAATTAGCGAGTTATACCGAGTGATTTGTGTTGAAATTGTTGTTAGTGTTTATATTAGATTTTTACTAATTCTAAATTCACCTTAGGGTTTGATTATAAGGTTTTGATGCTTATTACTTTGGTTGGAAATCGATTCAGATTATAATAGCGTTAGACCTTTATGTAGTGTGCATGGATTTCGATGCTAATCGACAATGGCATGAAATCTGGTATGTTCTTAGTCTATTGATGAAGAAGACGACTTATTAGATCTGAAACTCGATCTTTACTCATGCCATACCGACACCGATCGTTTACGACATTTTTATAATGATCGACATCAGTTTATCCACCTTGGTTTTATGTCGATATTGACGACTTACGATATTGTCATGATATTCGATGTTGATAAAGTTCTCTATTGACTAACTAACATCTATAGTGAAAAAACTCTTTCACATCATTGATGATTAAGTTGAGGTGCATTAACCCCTTATTAGGAATGCAGGAGTCATGGACAACGTGTATGCTGATTAAATGCAACATAATAAGCTCATCGCTAGTTAAAAATGATGTTGCTTATTTTCGACATTAACCTATTGGTACGGTTTGGTACCCATAGCCTTATCGTTTGCCACCATTCTCCATAGCTAATCTTATTATTACAAATTGAGCTTTATATGATATCTTTACTTACGACATTGCTGTTTTAACATGTTATAAGTTGTTTAACCGATTAGCACATTATCAATTCATATCGCCGGTATTCATTAATGTCGATAACCTCATTACTTTGACATTAATTATAGTTGCGGTATTCACTATTGTTCAATGATATAAGCTACATGATATTTGGTGGTGATTTATCTAACCAACATGGGCCTGTTGACGCCACATCTTAACTCTTATTCAATTTTATGCACTTTTCTAAGGAATTCCTTTATTAAAATTAAATTTCGAGTCTTTTAACAGGTTCGATATCTACCACTTAAGGGTTATTGACTTGTAGCAAAGGTGGTATTATATTTTATACCTAAAACATTTTGATGCCATCAATAGGTAAATCAATTAGACAATTATTTTTGTTTAGCACGTAGTAGTTATTCTATGTAATATGTGTTATTATTTATTAAATTCTGGAATAATATCACCTGGCAGGTAGATAGAAGGTTCAAAGCCAAGCAAGAATTCCATTAAGAAAACTAGTGCATATCCTAAGCCTGCACCCTCCGCTAGTAGGAAGAGAAACAATCTGTCGAATCCATCATACATCACAACCCAAGTTGAGGTGGATTCTATTTTGGAGCAATTTGGAATCATAGGAATCACATCCACTCCTACTGGTCCTGCAGACAATATTCTCAATCCACCGGAAGGGTATTTTGTTTTTAATCCTATACATATTGGGCATTCAGGCTACCTTTATATTTCTGGCTTTCTTCTAAGATACCTTGAACATTTGGACATTGCACCAATTCAGTTCTCGCCAAACTCTTATACATATCTGACTTGCTTAGAAGTCTTGGCTCGGGAGGCAGGACACCCTTCCTTTAATGCTGAAATTCTTCATTTAATAGCTAGCCCTATCAAGATTGATGAACAACAAGATCATCAACTGTACCGGACCCGTCCCTACCCAAAAAGAATGATTTCTAAGAGTGTTAACAAGACGAGAGGATGGAAGATGCAATTCTTTTTTGTCAAGTGTTATTCTAATAGTAGAGGGACATTTACTGTTGCCAGTAAGTTTCTCGTCTTTCGTTACCAATGTTTGTTTATTATCGTTTACTGATAGGTGTTTCCTTCCAAACCCTGCCCTAAAATCTAAGCCATGACGAAAAGACTATGCAGTCCCTAACTCAAGTAGCAGAGAGTACAGGGAACAAGCTTAAGTTGTTAACTCCATCAAAGCTTCTTCAATATTCTATTATTTTAGATCACCAAAAGATCTTGGAAGAGCCTCCAATGGTTAAATATAGTACTCGGGGAAAACGATCATTGGTGATTGGCAAATCAAAATCCCTTACTTCTAATTCTCCAGTTCAGCCCCACACGCTTGTAAGATATCATTGCATTTTATACGAAACCTCTTGTGACGTCGTCTTATAAGCTTTTCTTTCTGATTCAGGCTTATCTACCCTAGTCACTTGCGATCTCTTTCCTTTTGGAAGTGGTGACTAGGGCAGATGAGTCTGAATCAGAAAGAAAAGCTTATAAGAGGATGCCACAAGAGGTTTCGTAAAACATGTTATATCTTATATCTTATAATTCATTTTTAATAAACATCTAGATGACATATATTTATAAGATATAAGTACAACCACTGACCAAACAGTGGTTTGATCACCGTCGATCGTGATTGAGCACGGTAGCACATAGCATCCAGTCTGGTGCCCTTTGCACTACACTTTATTAATTTGGGGATAGATTTCATGCATGGTATTACGGTTAGTGTGTTAAAAGTGCGATGTTAAGGTTACCTTAAAAAGTGCTTACGAATGTCATTACCAAAAAATACAATATAATTTTACTCTATATTCTTCCTAATACCATATTTTTAAGGAACTATCAAAGGCATCAATTTTAACCCTTTTTTGCACGGTGATCAACCGCCAACCAATACCATTTTTCACGACGATCAACCATAGAGCAACAGTAATTTGATGGTTGATGGCTATGGAAAACAGTGTTGGTCAGCGGTTGTTCGCTGTGCAAAATGACTTTGTGCGGTGGCTGGTTGCCGTGTGAAATGACTTTGGTATTAGAAAGCATATAAATTTTATTATGTTTATTATTTTTTCTATGGTATTCGTAAGCACATTTCATGGTGCCTTTAGCAATACACTAAAAAAATAGATGAATACAGAGTGTAGTATTTTGAAATAAGAAGCAAAAATGATAACACATCAGCATTGTATAGTTCATGGTTTTAAGTTTATTTAATAGAAATAATAGATAGATAGATGTTATTGTAACGCCTCTACTTATTAGCCTCTAAAGTTGACCATGACCATGAAGCATCCTCACTCGATGGTGGAGGTTTGGTGTAGTAAGTTAGGTGCTCATAATTAAAAAATGCAACCACTAGAACAACTTGTTGTCCAATTAGGGAGAAGGGGATGGGGGTTTGTTAATCTTGTATAGCAAGATGTAGATGGCGCACCAATGGCATTATTAGGACCAGAATCATCAACAATCAGCACATTGACTGGAAACCATTGTTTCCCTTTTATAGCACACGGTTGTGTGTTGGGGGACCCTAGCATTTGGTTTAGCATGAGATGTCTTGCATTAACACCAATATGATTATTGTGGTTTCTATTAGTATGGGATGAAAACGAGGATACGGTCTTGAAGTTGCGGTTCACTTGTACTTCCATACAAGTGGCAATTTGCAAATGGTCAAGTTTGCCGCATTTGACGCAATAAGGTTCTCATACTCAACATATGCAACAACCCACTTCCATGATCTCATAATTCTATGTTCGAGTTAACGCATGAATCTCAAAGACTGTAAACGATGGATTGTTTGGTTGGACTAAAGTAAAACATCACACAGAGTTGTCTACTTTAACCATATTTTCAGAAACTCAAAATGAAAGGAATAATAAAAGATACAACATACATAATAGTAATATCTAAACAATACAAGATAACCATCGTAAGTGTCGATACATAAAGTCAGATTAACGTTGCCATACACAAATGGTTCGACACAGGTATATAATACTAAAATAGTTGATAGCAAATAAAATAACTATATGAGTCGCAACCTCCATCATCTTGCACCAAACATTCCCCTAGTATCCTATCAATCTATCAAAAATAGATACAAAAAGGAATATGAAGGTGATCAAACTTATGTCTGCACGAGGGAGAAATATCACTAAATATGCAATATTAACGTGCTGATAAAAGATCGTTATGATCTACTACTACACTTACCATATATTATTATGTGTCACCAACATCTAACAAGTTAGTTCACCATAATGTAGTAGGTCGGTGACAACTACTCCAAGATCGATTTTACATAACCTATGTCATCATATATGTTCCATACTGCAACATAAATGTGGCTCAATAGGAATCCACCTAAAGCCAAGGTTTTCCAAACTGGAAAAATATACAAAACATCATGATAATGATAAGAAACAACATCTCAATGGTAACACATGTTTAGAATTAGACACCATGTCATACCTCCTTCAATTGACTCACTGATAGGCATATATAAAGACTAACCAATCTTCCAATCTTTCCTGCCTGCTAGCCGATTGACCAAATAATCAAATTATAAATCAATTGTAATGAATATTTAAATTGACATCTCCATATCTCTTCGATCATCATCCTATATACTATTGGATTAGGTGCACTAGCAGCGGGGGTAAAATTGTGAATTTCAATTTTTTACCTTTTATTAAATTGCACGAGATCTTTATTTTATTTTTTTACAAAGCTAGCTGGTTTTTAAAGTGATATATCCACTTTTTATTACTCTACTAAAAACAATTATGGTACAGGAGTAGAGCTGAACTACTCTAACTACTAGATAATACAAGCCTAGCCCTTCTCTGGAGAGGAGATGTCACTACACTCATTAGACTGATCGAGTCGTATAATGTCTACGTACCTAGAAAAGAGACGAGCAAGGTTAGGAACATAATCTGCAGAATCGCTAGAGTAGATGTAAATTTTTTCCCAAGAGCCATCTTCCAATGAAAGGTTGTTTCTCTCGCCTAACTCTCCTTTTGAAGGCAGAATAAGGCCATCATCTAAAACTTGGTCACATAAGCAACGATGCTCACTATATAATTCGAAATGAATCTGAAATAATAATGCCTAGATGGATTGCAATGCATCTCAATTTCATAATGTTCCTATGATTTCTCAGCAAAGATCCATAAGATATTAGGACGTTAGGGAATAGGTAACTCTAGCTTTGAATTGACATGTGGAATTTGGCATTGGCTGGATAAGATGCTCAGTTATAACAGATGGGACTTGAATTGGAGGAACTGTGTCGATGATGATAGGAGATGGAAAACTGGCTTGAGGCTCTAAAGAAGGGGAAATGTCAGATGGGGCAAGGTTATGCTTGGGAACCCATTGCTTAGTAGGTTGATGAGAAAGGGAGATTTTCGCTTGAATGGGTAATGGGAATGGCTCAGATATTGGAGGGGACAAGGCCATGCCATGCTTGCATAAGGAAGTTAAGTGTCCAAAGGAGCAACATGTAGTGCACATATCTGTTTCCAACTATGAGCCACATCAACTATTGCAATTTGATCCACAGCCAATCTAACTTACAGTTTTGAAGGAAGAGGTTGATTTGGAGTTATTTCAATTAAAGCTTTTGCATAAAAAAGTTTTTTCCTTGCCAGAGTATTTGCATCAAAACATCTCAAGTCACCAACTAGATCAGTTAACCAATTCAAACTAATTAAAAGTTGAAGAACTGACAAAATATTTGATAAGTGAGTCCACAAGGGAATAGAAAGAACTTGCTCCTTGGCTAAGTCAACTGTAAGACTCCATGGAGTAACGATAAAGGGCTTGCCCTCATTGAAGATTGGCTCTGACTCAAGAATACACACCGATGCAGACTGGAATACTTTATCTGATGATTCAAAAGCAACCAGTGGCTATATATTTAGCATTGCTGGTGGAGTTGTTTCTTTGAAATCCAAGAAACAGACTATTTTGGCTCAGTCTACTATGGAGTCTGAGATGATAGCACTAGCTACAGCTAGTGAAGAAGCAGAGTATTTAAGAAATCTGCTAGCCGAGATTCCCTTATGGGAAAAACCGATACCAGCTGTGTTGATCCATTGCGATAGTACCGCGACTATTGCAAAAGTACATAACCGTTATTATAATGGTAAGAGACGATAGATACGTCGTAAGCACAGCACTGTTAGAGAGCTGCTCTCTTCAGGAGCTGTTAGAGTAGATCACATACGCAGTGAGGAGAATTTGGCAGATCCTTTGACGAAAGGACTGGCCAGAGAGAAAGTCTTTACAACTTCTAGAAAAATGGGACTATTGCCCTTAGATTGTTAAGTCACGCACAATGGTAACCCGACCTAATGACTGGAGATCCCAAGAACTAGGTTCAATGGGTAAGAACAAGTTGTGTAGTGATATGAGTTGAATATGCTATTTTTATATATATAAAAGCATGTATTCCTGAAGTGATTAGAGGTTGAGTTAATAGAAACTCTTAATGAGATCTATACTCCTTTTGGAGTGGAGTACCTACCTTCAGGAGTACTCTTGATAGACTCACCTATGTGAATGTGGAAATTTGGCCGTTTCCTATGGAGTTTTGGGCAAAACTCCTAGAGCATTCACTAAACTGGGATGGACGTGCATGGCCATAAATGCACGGGTTTACTCGATTGCACTCTAGAAAGATTGTGTGTGGTCTGATGTTAGGAATAGAGTTCAAGACTACGTGTCACTCTAGTAAAAACTGAATCCTATCCACTATGAAAAGGTTCAAGTCGAAAGACACCTTCGTTTATACACAATCTTATGTTTTTCAGAAATTGCTCGAAATTGTTTTAAAAATTCAAGTGGGGGATTGTTGGAAATGTTTTCAAATATGTGAATTATTAAAAATTGACTAAGTGAATGGATGGCTCCTATATGTGAATAGTCCCACATTGTAGGACTATATGAAAGAATCAAGTATTTATACTTGATTCTTTGAAACTAAGTTGAGCCCTTTGGGCACCCAATGATGCTCTTTTGTTAGGAGGGAGACCATGCTTGACCACCACACACGCGTGCGCGCGCGCCGACCGACCGACTCGACCCGACGTTATGCAACGTTCACTATGACCCGTTATTTTCTCAGATCCGTTTTTCGAGACCACGTTCCCCATCCAGTAACGTTCTTTTGGCTATTCCGTCTTCTTAACTGATTAGAAGATGAAACAAAAAAGAACAACACTTTTATTCGAACCATTCTTCAAAAATCAGAGCAAAAATTTTGAATGCAAAATAGAATCGTTTCGTACGTGCAAACGAATCGATACCACCAAACTTGAGAGTCTGTTTTATCCCAGAGGCGGCGGCGATTGATTAGAACTGCTTTGCACTACACAGCAGATCGCCAAAACGTCTTCAAGACAGTGACGTTGTACACGACTCAGCCGAAGTTAGACATTGTTTCCAACAATTTGAAGATGTCGCCATAAACAATGACTTCCGCTGCAGATCTAGATGCCGCTGCTCCCACTTCGTTCTTCCAGGTTCCAATGGTCACTGCTGCGCCTTTCAGATTCGAAGGCCTCCACTTCAAACGCTGGAGACAGAAGATGGAGTTTTTTCTGACCATGAGAAAGGTGGTGGCCGCGCTGACAACTGACAAACCGCAGCTACCGGACAGGCCAGATGAAGCTGACGCAGATCTCATGCGAGCTTGGACAGAAAAATCGAACCAATTGCAGAACTGGACAGAGCAAGACTAACTGTGCAGGAACTTCATTCTCAACGGCCTCAGTGATGACCTCTACGATTACTACAACTCAGACAAGACAGCCAAAGAGATCTGGGAAGCGCTGCAAAAGAAATATGATACGAAAGAGGCTGGAGCGAAGAAATATGCAGTCAGCCGCTACCTGAAATACTAGATGACGGATGATAGGTCAGTAGAGATGCAGTCTCATGAGCTTCAGAAAATTGCTCATGAGATCATCTCCGAAGGTATGAGTTTGGATGAACAGTTTCAAGTTGCTGTTATTATTGATAAACTACCCCCAGGTTGGAAAGATTTTAAGAATGTGCTTAGGCACAAGACTAAGGAATTCTCCTTAGAGAGCTTGATAACTCGCCTCCGTATTGAGGAGGAGGCTCGTAAGCAGGACCAGAAAGAGGAAGTGCTTGTTGTCACAAACAACAACACTAAAAGGTCCAAGCCCGCGGTTCTGAAACTGAATCCGAAAAACTTTAAGAATCAGAACCGCAACCGCAACAAACAGAATTGGAACCCGCAAGGGAACCAAAAGGGACAGCAGAAACCGACCCAAAAGAATGATTCTGGACAGTAGTTTCTGTGTTACAACTGTGGAAAACCAGGTCATATGGCACGCAAGTGTAGGAACAAACCAGGCCCTGCACCGCAGGCTAACCTGACTGAGGAGCCTCTTACGGCTATGATTTCTGAGATTCACCTAGTTGGTGGATCAGAGGGTTGGTGGGTAGACACTGGTGCATCCCGCCATGTCTGCTACGATTGTGCTATGTTTAGTACATACACGGCTGCTGATGATAAGAAAGTGTTGTTGGGAGATTCTCACACCACTATAGTTGCTGGCATTGGAAATGTGGAATTAAATTTTACCTCTGGAAAGACAGTTCTTTTGAAAGATGTGATGCATACTCCAGAGATGAGAAAGAATCTGGTTTCTGGTTTTCTCCTTAATAAGGCTGGTTTTACTCAAGTTATAGGGGCTGATTTGTACACTTTGACTTATAAGGGGATGTTTGTAGGGAAGGGTTATGCTTGTGAGGGTATGTTTAAACTTAATGTTGAATCTAATAAAGTAACTAGTTCTGCTTATATGTTATGTGATTTTAATATCTGGCACTCTCGATTATGTCATGTAAACAAACGCATTATTCATAATATGAGCACCTTAGATTTAATTCCTAAAATGTCACAAACTGACTTTGATAAGTGTGAATTCTGTAGTCAAGCAAAAATCACTAAGAAACCCCATAAATCAGTTGATAGAAACTCTGAACCCTTAGATTTAATTCATTCTGACATATGTGAGCTTGATGGCACTTTGACTAGACATGGACACCGTTACTTTATCACTTTTATTGATGATGGCTCTGATTTCACTTATGTATATCTTATGAAAAATAAAAGTGATGCATTTGATATGTTTAAATCATTTAAAACTGAACTCGAGAATCAATCTAATAAGAAAATTAAGAGACTTCGTAGTGATAGAGGAACAGAATATGAGTCTAGTCCTTTTCTTGATTTTTATAAATTGCATGGTATAATTCATGAGAGAACTGCACCTTATTCACCTGAAATGAACGG
The DNA here is from genome assembly GCA_030737815.1 of Allium fistulosum. Classification (NCBI taxonomy): domain Eukaryota; kingdom Viridiplantae; phylum Streptophyta; class Magnoliopsida; order Asparagales; family Amaryllidaceae; genus Allium; species Allium fistulosum. The sequence goes on from CM060906.1 coordinate 861,473,555, forward strand.
TAAAGCTGAAAGAAAGAATAGGACCTTTACCGAATTAGTTGTAGCTATTTTATTAAATTCGGGTGCAGCAAAACATTGGTGGGGGGATATTTTATTGACTGTATGCTATGTATTGAATAGAATCCCTAAATCAAAAAGTAAGATTTCACCTTTTGAAATTTTAAGAAATTATAAACCAAATGTATCTTACTTTAGAACTTAGGAATGTTTGGCATATGTTCGTATACCTGACCCTAAGAGAATAAAATTAGCAAGTAGAGCATATGAATGTGTATTTATTGGCTATGCTGTTAACAGCAAAGCTTATAGATTTTATAACCTGGATACACCTAATATAGTAGAATCTAATGATGCTGATTTTTATGAAACTAAGTTTCCTTTTAAATTAAGGAATAGTGGGGCACGTCAAATAACACCGTGCCTACTGGAACAGAACTTAATGAATCTTCTGAAATTGAAGCTAAAAGAAGTAAAAGAGCAAGAGTTGATAAAGACTTTGGCTCAAATTTTTGCACTTTTACTATGGAGGAGGATCCCACAAACCTCCAAGAAGCCTTATCTTCATTAGATGCCGATTTTTTGCAAGAGGCTATAAATGATGAGATGGATTCCTTGGAATCCAAATAAGACTTGGCACTTAGTAGATTTACCACCTGGTTGTAAGTCTATAGGCTGTAAATGGGTGCTTAAAAAGAAACTAAAACCTGATGGCACAGTTGATAAATATAAAGCCCGTTTGGTAGCTAAAGGTTTTAGGCAAAGAGAAAATGTAGACTTTTTTGATACTTTTCACCCGTAACTAGAATCACATCCATTCGAGTACTAATTTCATTAGCATCTATTCATAATCTAATTATACACCAAATGGATGTTAAAACTGCTTTTTTAAACGGTGAATTAGAAGAGGAAATTTATATGGACCAACCGGAAGGTTTTGTAATTCATGGTCAAGAACATAAAGTTTGCAAATTAGATAAATCATTATATGGTTTAAAACAAGCACCTAAGCAATGGCATGAAAAATTTGATAACTTAATAATCTCAAATGGTTTCAAAGTTAATGAAAGTGACAAATGCATTTATTATAAATCTGAAAATGACATTTGCACTATAATATGTTTGTATGTAGATGATCTACTTATCTTTGGATCAAACATTCATGCCATAAACTCTGTTAAATCTTTGTTAAGTGCCAATTTTGATATGAAAGATCTAGGTGAAGCAAGTGTAATCCTTGGTATTAAGATTACTAGGTCTGATAAGGGACTTTCTTTGGATCAATCTCATTATATTGAGAAGATCTTAAAGAAATACAATTACTTTGACTGTAAACCTGCATGTACACCATATGATCCTAGTGTAAAGCTATTCAAGAACACTGGTAAAGGTGTAAGACAGTCTGATTATGCGAGCATCATTGGCAGCCTTAGGTATGCCACCGATTGTACTAGACCCGACATTGCCTATGTCGTGGGATTATTGTGCAGGTTTACTAGTAGACTTGGTATAGAGCATTGGCATGCTATTGAGAGGGTCATGAGATACCTAAAACGAACCATGAACCTAGGGTTACATTATGAAAAGTTTCCAGTTGTCCTTGAAGGTTACACCGATGCAGACTGGAATACTTTATCTGATGATTCAAAAGCAACCAGTGGCTATATATTTAGCATTGCTGGTGGAGATGTTTCTTGGAAATCCAAGAAACAGACTATTTTGGCTCAGTCTACTATGGAGTCTGAGATGATAGCACTAGCTACAGCTAGTGAAGAAGCAGAGTATTTAAGAAATCTGCTAGCCGAGATTCCCTTATGGGAAAATCGATACCAGCTGTGTTGATCCATTGCGATAGTACCGCGGCTATTGCAAAAGTACAGAACCGTTATTATAATGGTAAGAGACGACAGATACGTCGTAAGCACAACACTGTTAGAGAGCTGCTCTCTTCAGGAGCTGTTAGAGTGGATCACATACGCACTGAGGAGAATTTGGCAGATCCTTTGACGAAAGGACTGGCCAGAGAGAAAGTCTTTACAATTTCTAGAAAAATGGGACTATTGCCCTTAGATTGTTGAGACACGCACAATGGTAACCCGACCTAATGACTGGAGATCCCAAGAACTAGGTTCAATGGGTAAGAACAAGCTGTGTAGTGATATGATTTGAATATGCTATTTTTCATATATATAAAAGCATATATTCCTGAAGTGATTAGAGGTTGAGTTAATAGAAACTCTTAATGAGATCTATACTCCTTTTGGAGTGGAGTACCTACCTTCAGGAGTACTCTTGATAGACTCACCTATGTGAATGTGGAAATTTGGTCGTTTCCTATGGAGTTTTGGGCAAAACTCCTAGAGCATTCACTAAACTGGGATGGACGTGCATGGCCATAAATGCACGGGTTTACTCGATTGCACTCTAGAAAGATTGTGTGTGGTCTGATGTTAGGAATAGAGTTCAAGACTACGTGTCACTCTAGTAAAAACTGAATCCTATCCACTATGTAAAGGTTCAAGTCGAAAGACACCTTCGTTTATACACAATCTTATGTTTTTCAGAAATTGCTCGAAATTGTTTTAAAAATTCAAGTGGGGGATTGTTGGAAATGTTTTCAAATATGTGAATTATTAAAAATTGACTAAGTGAATGGATGGCTCCTATATCTGAATCGTCCCACATTGTAGGACTATATGAAAGAATCAAGTATTTATACTTGATTCTTTGAAGCTAAGTTGGGCCCTTTTGGGCACCCAATGATGCTCTTTTGTGAGGAGGGAGACCATGCTTGACCACCACACACGCGCACGCGCGCGCGCCGACCGACCGACTCGACTCGACCGGGCTCGGGTTCGGGCTTGTAGTGGTGTAACACTTATATTTTTGGTGCAAATTTCTTAACCGTTTTTTAACCGGGCTAGAACGGTCAAATCAGACCGTATTAGAGAACGTTATGCAACGTTCACTATGACCCGTTATTTTCTCAGATCCGTTTTTCGAGACCACGTTCCCCATCCAGTAACGTTCTTTTGGCTATTCCGTCTTCTTAACTGATTAGAAGACGAAACAAAAAAGAACAACATTTTTATTCGAACCATTCTTCAAAAATCAGAGCAAAAATTTTGAGTGCAAAATAGAATCGTTTCGTACGTGCAAACGAATCGGTACCACCAAACTTGAGAGGCTGTTTTATCCCAGAGGCGGCGGCGATTGATTAGAACTACTTTGCACTACACAGCAGATCGCCGAAACGTCTTCAAGACAGTGACGTTGTACACGACTCAGCCGAAGTTAGACATTGTTTCCAACATCTACGTACCTAGAAAAGAGACGAGCAAGGTTAGGAACATAATCTGCAGAATTGCTAGAGTAGATGTAAATTTTGTCCCAAGAGCCATCTTCCAATGAAAGGTTGTTTCTCTCGCCTAACTCTCCTTTTGAAGGCAGAATAAGGCCATCATCTAAAACTTGGTCACATAAGCAACGATGCTCACCAATATAATTCGAAATAAATCTGAAATAATAATGCCTAGATGGATTGCAATGCATCTCAATTTCATAATGTTCCTATGATTTCTCAGCAAAGATCCATAAGATATTAGGACGTTAGGGAATAGGTAACTCTGGCTTTGAATTGACATGTGGAATTTTGCATTGGCTGGATAAGATGCTCAGTTATAACAGATGGGACTTGAATTGGAGGAACTGTGTCGATGATGATAGGAGATGGAAAACTGGCTTGAGGCTCTAAAGAAGGGGAAATGTCTGATGGGGCAAGGTTATGCTTGGGAACCCATTGCTTAGTAGGTTGACGAGAAAGGGATATTTTTGCTTGAATGGGTAATGGGAATGGCTCGGATATTGGAGGGGACAAGGCCATGCCATGCTTGCATAAGGAAGTTAAGTGTCCAAAGGAGCAACATGTAGTGCACATATCTGTTTCCAACTATGAGCCACATCAACTATTGCAATTTGATCCACAGCCAATCTAACTTACAGTTTTGAAGGAAGAGGTTGATTTGGAGTTATTTCAATTAAAGCTTTTGCATAAAAAAGTTTTTGCCTTGCCAGAGTATTTGCATCAAAACATCTCAAGTCACCAACTAGATCAGTTAACCAATTCAAACTAATTAAAAGTTGAAGAACTGACAAAATATTTGATAAGTGAGTCCACAAGGGAATAGAAAGAACTTGCTCCTTGGCTAAGTCAACTGTAAGACTCCATGGAGTAACAATAAAGGGCTTGCCCTCATTGAAGATTGGCTCTGACTCAAGAATACACAATCTCTCTTCAGGTAAAGAGAAATGAATATAACATTGACTTGTCAAAATGAACTTTAAGACTCCTTTTAATCTTCCACACATGCCTACAACGATCTCGCATGATATCATAAGTGAAGTAGAGCCCAAGAAAAAGCCAACTGGGTATTCTTTCCAATATTTGATGCTGGCATCAGTAACTTATTGGGGTGGAATCATCAATCCATTCTCTTTAATAATTTCAAATTTACTTGGTGAATATTCTCCAGCATTTCTAGGAAGATTAGGGAAGAGGATGACCATTTTTGCGACTTGGAATTTGGATTTAGCAAGGGAATTTTAGAGATTTGGAAGGTGTAGCATAGGCATTGGAGAATAAGGGAGTCGAATTCGGGTAAAATAGGGTTGTCAATGGGTCGGGTCGAGTCGGGTCGGGTTCGGATCGGGTCAAGTCGGGTCCGGGTTGATTTTAAATGGGTCGGGTCAACCCGTTTATTAAACAGGTCAGAAATAGCTCAACCCGAACCCGACCCGATTATAAACGGGTTGACCCGACCCGACCCGTGTAACCCGATTATAACCGAGTCAGGTCGTAAACGGGTCGGGTCAACCCATATAAGGTATAAATGGGTCATAAACGGGTCAAATTTGGGTTCATGGGTTATAATCGGGTTGGGTCAACCCATATAAGTATAAACAGGTTATAAACTGGTCAAATTTCGGTTCACGGGTCAACCCGAAACCCACCCATTTATAAACGGGTCGAATTCAGATTGACTCGAAAATGACCCGCCAACTTAACTTGGTCGGGTTAACCTGCTAATTTCTGTGTAATCTTCGGGTCGTGCTGGAAATTGACAGCCCTAGTAACTGCAGCAGAAACGAATTTTCGAGGGAAAGCATTTTGACGAACAGCTTCAAGGAATGCACTAAATACACGCATATGGATATTACGTTCATTAACAGCACCAACTACAGGCGTTACATTGTACACGCTATCTACACCAAAAACTCTATCAACTATTCAATACCATGATTTCCCAATGCACGAACATCATTTGAACACTCCCTAACTACTCTTGATTCAATAACATTGGGGATAACTCCAGCAGAATTGAATTGCTGAGGGGAAGCATTTTTACGAACAACTTTGAGGCATAGATTAAATAAAGGGATATAACGATCATTCACTGCACAACCTACAGATGACACATTGTCCATATAACCCAAACCAAAAACATTATAAGCCAAATCAATATCGTTAACATTATTGGAATATTCCCAACTACTGCTGACTCAGTAATTCTCTTAGTCTAAGTAGTTAATATCAGTATCGGGTATATATCGGTCAAGTACATGTATGAGATATTTTAAAATTCATGGTAATATCGGATAATATAGGTAAAATATCAGACATGTATAGAACATGTTAAAAATGATAGTGTATCATGTTATAATGTTATATTGATGTTAAGTGTTCAAATATTTGGATAAATAATTCCAAGTTACTATCAAAGATTGATTGCATAGGGTTTATAAATTATATCCCGTTAATTGAGGTATTCTATTTAATACAGGTCATAATAGAGGCTCATAAAAAACGAGAAATTTATATAACGTACATCGTTATTATTTTCTTCGTTTTTTCACTAAATCCATTGTTTCTTCAACCGTATAATCATTTATACTACTTTCCCAAATTTTCTGTATTTATAGTTTCAACGTTTTTATTTTCAGTTAATTTATTGAATAAGCAATGTTGATTTGATACCAGTTACTACTTTAGCTCGTTCCTTATCGATATGTCAAATATATAACTTTACAGCTGTTCAACTTTTAATTCCTTATGCATGATAATAACTAATAAAATGAATTTTCAAAAGCTGACCTACCGATTAGAGATGGTGAATAAATAATAACTAAAAAGAGAAACAACTCTTTCATGATCTTGTCTTTAGTAGTAAAGTCTTCAAGAAAAATAAAACATATAAAATAACAGAATAAATAGAATTTTCTTTATCGAAAGACTAATGAAGAAGCCTAAAACTTTATAGTTAAAACTAAAAATTTAGTGCATTGAAATTTCTAATATGGTCTACAAATTGTCATTCACCATATATATAAAAACAAATATTGAGAATATGAAGATATTTATTTGTAAAGATGTTTTTTTCAACACATACAATAATGAACGATATTCTTAAAAAATATCGGGCATTTTACACTAAATATCAAATTGATATATCGAGCGATATATCGGTAACAATATTTTAAGTAATATTTTGAAAAAATATCAGCTTAGGAGCGACATGAGGTATATCGACAATATATCAGCGATATCATCTGATATTAACTACATATTTCTCCGTACAAACTTCTAGAAACAAGGGCATCAAAGTTACCAGAGGCGGACAATCGGTGTAACAACCCATATTTTAACAAATATTTTAAAATTAATTTATTTGAAAAACTTTGATTTTTAAATAATTTTTAATTGAATTTTGGAATTTTCCAATGTATTTTGGATTTTATTTATATTTTTTTTCTTTTCCAAATATAATTAAATATTGATTTTTTTGGAAATTTATATTTTGGTCAAAATTTGACTTTTATATGAAATTTTTAAATTTGAATTTTTGTTTTTGATCTTTTTCTTTGAAACCGTATTTGTTTTTGATATTTGTTCTACTTTTCGTTTCGTTAAATTCTGTTTTAAACTTTTTAAATTGAATAAAATTCAGCGTTTTACACGCGCTTATTTTCAGTAGTCTATTTGTTATTTTCCATTTTCTATTTTCTATTTTTCTATCCCCTACTTTCTATTTTCTTTTATTTGATTTTGGCTTGGAAATTCAAGAGACTTGAGTTATCTATTTAGTGAAGCCTTTTCATTTTCTAACCTTTTCATTTATTTTCCTAGTCATTCATACCTCTAGCCGTTCACTTCCTTTCATATTCACGTACAAAACATCTCATTCCCATCTCTTTCTCATTTCTATTCCCTGAAAGAAAAAAATACAGTAAGTTCTCTAATATCTTCTTCCTCTTTTTCCATTTTCTTCTTCCATTTTCTTTTGGTTTTCTCTTTTTATTTTCAATGCATATGCTCGTCCACCATGCTATTGCCGACCACAACTCCACTCCACCACCACCATGATCAACCAGCACCTCCTCCCCATCACCACCAAGCCCTTGCCGTGACCCATAGATGCAAAAACCCCATCACCAAACAATTACAAACCCTAGTCGAGCCTTATTCCATCACCTTCCTATTTGTTTGCCTCGGCCACCACCCACACCATCATCTCCTTGCCTTGCCGTGAACACACCCACTCCAAGCCGTGACCAGATGACCTGATCTGATCCATGTGCTCAAACCCAGGCCGAACCCATGTGTGCACTTGACCATTTATTTGCCTTGACCTTTTGCCTCCTACAAGAGTTTAACTTGCCTAGCTCTTCATATTCCCTAACTTAGCCGTGTATACTTGCCTCAAAAATAACCATAGCCGAGCCTATTAGCCACAAATCAAGTCATGGCCGAGCCTATAGGTGATGTGGCCGAGCCCACTTGTGTGGTTAAGCCCATTTATTCCATTGTTGATTCATAATTTACATTGTTTTAATATTTTTTTGTGTTGAATATATATGCTTATATATGTTGTATATTTTGTTGTTACAAGACTTGGATCTTGGCTCTCCATCCACTCGTATTTGATTCGTGCTTTGTCGTGCTTTTCGGAGTTGTTTGTGTGTCTCTACTTTGTAATCTCTAGCTTTAGAAGGTGAGTTTATCACTCTCGACAAATCGTACTTATATAAATGTGAAACAATGTCATTTGAATTGTAGTAGTTGATATGCTATGTTATATGCTCACATTTGCCTGTTATCTGACATTATATAATGATATAACATGTTTATATATTTCTGTTTCTCACACTGCAAGTTCCCTGTTAGCATAAAATCACTATGGGTTGAAATGATACATACCCGAACGGACTTTAGAATAGGGAAAAGTCGTTATGAGCTGAAATGATAGGCTCAAGCGATTTTTATTTTTATTTGACTTGGGATTGCGAGTTTGAAATGATAAAACCCAGGATTTTAATTCATTACAGATTGAAATGATATATTATCCGTATCACTTGACCTAGGTTAGAAAATATTATACAGACTCGTGGTTAATTTTAAATATAAAGATTTTCTGAAAAATGTAAGTATTTGGAATTTAAATTATAAGAGATTTTAACTTAAACTGGATTTGAATGATGTTCATAAATTTTATAGTGATTTTCTGTAAGTTGAAAGTGTATGGGTTAATAAATAATTGAAAATGTAAATAAAAATGTGATCTAACTTAATAATTGAAATTTTGATTAAAAATGGAGATTTTGGCTTAACTTGGTAATAAAATATTTTATTTATGAAGTGGATATTTTTAAAAGTAAATAAAATATCTAGTTGTTTGTTAAATTAAAAGTTAAGCAATGCATAATGAATTGTGACTTAATAAATGGATTATAAATTAACTAGATATTTAGTAATAAAATGTTATTTTATTAAAATTATAAGTTAAGTAATATCCAAATAAATAATTTTGAAAAGTGGAATAAGTTGATAAGTTAAAAATGAGAAAAGTGAAATTATATTGTTTTAAATTGTTATAATAAACTTATAACAGTAATTGTAGCATTTCAGAAATGCTGCTGTTTTAATGTAGTGTTTTCCAAATTTCCACTATACTTACTGTAACAGTTTATATGCTGATGTTTCCGAAATGAACTGTTTTATGAAATACTATTATATCTACAGTAGCAGTTTCTAGGTGCTGCTGTTTCTGGAAAAACAATACTTCTGAAATACTATTATATTGACAGTAGCGTTTTCTAAGTGCTGCTGTTTCTGAAAGATAACTTTTCTAAAATGCTACTATAAGAATTATAACATTTTCTAAGTGTTACGAATGTTAAAATACAATGTTTTTTAAATTGTTATAATCGAATGAATGAACTTAGAAATGCTACAACTTTGGAAATGAATATTATTTTGAAGGATATTAACATTGAATTTATATGGTTTAATTGAATATGTTTTGATTTGAAATATAAACCATTTTGAATTTATAACCACGGGTTATAATAACGATTGGTTATTAAAGAGACCGGGATCAGATATGGACATACTCTCTGTCGATACCGAAAACCACTTTAACAATTGTGTACGCGGTGGAGATTCCAGAATAAAGTAGGATGGTGGCGACGATCCTAAGGTATTTACGTGGACCTAACTCCCGTGAGTTAGCATAAGGTGGCTAAAACAGGAGCGATTCCGGGCTAATGAGGTAGCCCCTCTGATCGGACACACTTCTTCGATACCATTCTATTACTTTGTGATTGATTGGGTGCACCCTTTGATTTTTTTGGGAGTGTGGCTTGAGGTGGGCGGTAGTGGCTGCTATGCGTTACCACCAGTCCAGATGCGTAATTGGTATATCTACCCTGGCATTGCCTCGTTGTGCCTTGTCACCTACCATAGCGAGCTTTACTACGAGTTTGTATTTGTGTCGTAGCTACGGAGTATCCTTTGGTAGCCTCCCGATCTGGAGGTACTACGGTATTGTATAGACTATGGGCACTATTATGTGTTAAGGTGAAAATGTAAAGCCTTAACGCTATTTTTAAGTAAGTTTACTTTACTTTAGACATTATTATAATAACGTATATTACTACATAGTAGATAGTTTAACGGATCCTTAAGGGATGGACGATCCCAAGCATCCTTTAAGTTACTTATGCATTTCTATTGCAGTTCACTTGAGTTGGTTTACATTGTATAAGTATGTATGTCCTGACTCGAGGGTTTGTGTTTTATTTACGCACGGGTCAGCCTAAGTATCATAGCTTTGGATTCACCTTCTGGAGCTAGAGATTTCTGGAGTTATCTGTCTATCTATTTGTCTATTTCCATTTCAGTTATTTCATTCAGCTTTGCATATGTATTATGAACTTATGTATTCAGACTTCTGTTGTATCTGTTTTCAAACTATGGTATTTTGTATCTGTTTTGAGACTATGTATTGTAGTGGCTTCATGAACCACTTTTTATTTTATTTTTCCGCTGCGAGTTATTCTGATATTCTGTGTCTATCATTTTGTGATTAGTTTTATTTGCTCCAAATTTATTTACAATCTATTGTTTTGAATTATTCAAGTCTGACATGTGTGGTTTTATTGTCGATTTGAATGGTCCAAAATAGTGGGTCGTTGCATTTGGTATCAGAGCTTTGGTTTTAGGCAAATCTTAGCCTATGGAGCAAAAACTCATTAGAGATAGGGTAGAAATACCCTAGAATGAGTGAAATCAATCTTAGAATCATTTCTTTGTGAGAGAACGTATTTTTAGGTATAAAATGTTTTCCAAATGATTTTAAAGGATTTTAAAAGATTATTTTGGATATAAAATTTTCTTGTTTTAAAATCTCATTTTTCTTAACGTCATTCCTTTCGAATCCCTCTTGTTTATTTGAATTCGTTGATTAGGATTTCCATTCTAGTTGAATCTTATCTTTGTCTTTCTGTTTTACCTTTGTCCTAAAATTCATTCTTGATTTTTTTAGGATGAATCGTAGGAATGCCAGAAGTAGGGGTCGTGGTATTGCCCCAGTTCCCGAGCCTGTTGCACCCATCAGGTTCACTACTCTTTGCAAGGAATTCACTCAGCTTGATGGTACCAAGTTTACTGGATCTGAGAGCATCATAGAGGCTCAGCCATGGTTGAGGAGTCTTGAGAGGATTTTTACTGGTTTGGAGATTTCTGATGCGCAGAAGCGTTAGTTAACAGCTTGGCAACTTCAGTAGGCAGCTCAGGATTGGTGGGAGTCTGTCACAGCTCAGACTGTGGAGGCAGATATTTCTTGGGATCAGTATAGGTATCTTCTTCTTGTATTCTGTTCAGCCTTTTCTCTTTGAAATCTATCTTAAGCTTATCTATCTCTTTTCCAGGGAGGCTTTTGTGGCAAAATGGATGCCCGAAGCCGGGAAATCTCAACTTTATCGTGAGTTTATGGATCTTAAGCAAGGGAGCATGTCCTTTTCTAAGTATGAGCGGAAGTTCAATGAACTTTCCAAGTTTGGTCCTGGCCTTATTGACACCCAACTTAAGAAGAATGAGAAGTTCATAGCTGGTGCTCGTCCGGAGTATTATGATCGTCTCATTTCTCATGTTCATGGCACTTTCACCGAGCTTATGGATATGGCTATCCGTTATGAGAACCCTACTTCTAAGGATCCTGTTGTTGCTCATGCTACTTCTTCTTAGTCTTTCTCTGCTAATTCTAAGAAGAGTATGCCTAATTTCCTTCAGCAGAAGAAGAATTGGCCTAAGAATCCAGGATTGGGATCTTTATCTTCTCCTTCTCAGAGGCAGCCTATCGACCTATCTTCTATTACATGTTTCAAGTGTGATCAGAAGGGACACTATGCTAATAGTTGCCCTACTTCAGTTGGTGCTGCTGTTCCCCCACCTCAGGATACCAGGAACAACCTCTGTCATGTCTGTCTGCAGCCTGGCCATTTCAAGAATAATTGCCCCTTGTATCAGAAAGGCAAGACATCTGGAGTCTTCGCCATGTCTTCTTCCACTCCTGCTCCATCTGCTCCTAGTGATAACCAAGGTAGTCTTCAGGGCACCTTTTCTCTATTTAATCATCATGTTCATGTTTTATTTGATACTAGAGCTTCGCACAATTTTATTTCTGTGGATCTTTGTGATAAGTTTGAGCATCTTCTTTCTCCTATGTATGCCGTTGAATCTTTATGTGTTTCTAATCCTATTGGTAGTCCCGCGAACCTTAATAGGATTTGTAGGCAAGTGAAACTTCTCTATTTTGATCATCGCTTTAGTGGTGATTTCTATGTTCTTGGTTTCGACGCTTTTGATTTGTTACTTGGAGGTGATTGGCTTAAGAGGCATGATGCTGTTATCTCTTGTAAATCCCGAATTGTTTCTCTTGTTGATGATCGGGGTAATCCTTTGGTTATTCAGTGTCATATGCCTCGTGATTATGCTGGCAGCTTTATTTATTCTCTGGATTCTTCTCCTGGTGATCTTGATTCAACCCCTATGGTTAAGCTCTATCCCGATGTTTTTGGTGAAGTTTCTGCTTTACTTCCTAAGTGGGAAATTGATTTCCGTATTGATCTTATTCCTGGAGCTCGACCTATAGTTCTTCCTTCCAGAAGAATGGCACCCCGTGAGAAGGTTGAGTTAAGGAAGAAAATTGAGGACTTGTTCTCCAAAGGTCTGATCAGACCTAGCCATTCCGAACGGGGAGCAGCAGTGGTTTTCGTCACTAAGTCTGATGGTTCTTTGAGGATGTGTGTTGATTATAGGGAGCTGAACAAGCTCACTATGAGGAACAGATATCTTATGCCTCGTATCAATGATATGTTCGATCAGCTTTATGGTGCTACTGTTTTCTCTCAGCTTGATCTTGCCACAAGTTTCCACCAGCTCAGAGTTGCTGAGGAAAGTATTCCCAAGACTGCTTTCCGTACTGATAATGTTTTCTATGAGTGGTTAGTTATGCCTTTTGGTTTGACTAATGCCCTAGCTTTCTTTGTTGATCTGATGAATCGTGTTTTTCATGATGTGCTTAACAAGTTTGTGCTTGTCTTTGTTGATGATATTCTCGTCTTCTCTAAGACTAAGGATGAGCATGAATCCCATTTGAGCTTTGTTCTGGGAACTCTTAGGAGTCATCAGTTGAAGGCTAAATTTCTAAATGCCATTTCTGGAAGGATGAAGTATGATTTCTCGGGCATATTGTTACTAGTAATGGAGTTTCTGTTGATCCAGTCAAGATCGCTGCGATCAATGTAAGCCTACCTTTTCTCATCTTCCTTTTGTAATCTAATTATTCTATCTTCTTGGTTGTCCTTATTTCACCCTATTCTGTGCAGGATTGGGAAAATCCTAGGACTCCATCTGATATCTGTAGTTTTCTGGGCCTTGCTAGATATTATTGGAGATTCATTGAGAATTTTGCTCGGATTGCTGCACCTCTCACTGCTTTGACTCGAAAGAATGCTAAGTTTATTTGGGATGATAAGTGTATAGCCGCATTCAATGAGTTGAAGCGTAAGCTTACTTCCGCAACAGTTCTTACCGTTCCAAATGGAAATGAGGGATTAACGGTATACACTGATGCTAGTCGTGAAGTTTTGGGAGCTGTTCTGATGCAGGATGGGAAGGTCATTGCTTATGCCAGTCGTCAATTGAAGACCCATGAAGCCAATCATGCTGCTCATGATTTGGAATTGCTTGTTGTGGTTTTTTCTTTGAAGCTTTGGAGGCATCATCTTTTGGGAACTAAGTTTGAGCTTTTTACGGATCATCAGTCTTTGAGATATATTTTCACCCAGAAGGATTTGAATCAGAGACAAGTTAGGTAGCTAGAGTTCCTTGCTTCTTATGACCTCGACATCAACTATACCCCAAGGAAAGCTAATGTTGTTGCCGATGCTTTGAGTCGGAAGAAGGCGTTGTTGTGTCAACTTGTTGTTTCTTCTCCTCTTTTGGATCGTATCATGGCTAAGCAGGATGAGGATCGGATGCTTAGGCTTATTAAGGAGAATGTTCGTAGTAGGGTTGGAGGTAGTAGTCTTGATGGTAGTGGAGCTCAGATTGATGATAGAGGTATTTTGGGGATTAATAATCGGATTTTTGTCCCGAATGTTGATGGATTGAGACAAGAGTTACTTCGGGAAAATCATCGATCCAGACTCTCTATTCATCCAGGAGTGACGAAGATGTATCAGGATATGAAGAAGTTGTATAGGTGGAGAGGTATGAGGCGGGATATCTCCATTTTTGTTAGTAGGTGTGCGACTTGTCAGCAAGTCAAGGCCGATCATCAGAAGACCCCTGGTTTGTTGCAGCCCCTTGAGGTTCCCAACTAGAAGTGGGAATAGGTCTCTATGGATTTCATTGATGGATTACCGATGACTAGGAGGGGTAATGAGAGTATTTGGGTTATTGTGGATAGATTGATCAAGTCAGCTCATTTTATTCTGGTCAAGTCTACTCGTTCTGCTTCTAGTGTGGCTGAAATCTATATGAGGGAGATTGTTCATCTCCATGGTGTTCCTGTCAGTACTGTTTGTGATCGTGATCCCATCTTTACCAGTCAGTTTTGGAAAGCTTTTCAGGAATCTTTGGGCACTCATCTGAATCTGAGCGCTGCTTACCATCCGCAGACTGACGGTCAAACGGAAAGAGTGAATCAAATTCTAGAGAATCTTCTTCGTGCTTGTGTTCTTGATTATGGAGGATCTTGGGAAGATCATCTCCATCTTGTCGAATTCACCTATAACAATAGTTATCAGGTATAATCTCAATCTTTTATTTGAATCTTGTCTTAATCCTTTATCTATCTCATTTCATATTTTGAATTCAGGCTAGTATTGAAATGTCTCCGTTTGCTGCTCTTTACGGATGACCTTGCAGATCTCCATCTTGCTGGATTGAATCAGGTAATCGTTTGGTTCTTGGTCCTGATATGATTCTTGAGGCTTCTAAGAGAGTTGAGGAGATTAAGAGGAAGATGAGGAATGCTCAGGATATGCAGAAGAAGTACGCTGATAGGCGTAGGAGGAGTTTGGAGTTTTCTGTTGGTGATTTGGTTTTCCTTAAGGTCTCTCCCTTAAGGAATGTGATTCATTTTGGTCGTAGAGGGAAGCTTGCTCCTAGGTTCATTGGTCCTTTTTGCATCTTGGAGAGGATTGGTTCTCTAGCTTATCGTCTGGATTTGCCTGAGAAGTTTTCTGGAGTGCATAATGTATTCCATGTTTCGCATCTTCACCAGTATCTTCATGATCCATCCCTTATTGTTCAGCCTTCTGCTCTCGAGAGTTTGGATATTCAGCCAAATCTGACTGTCGAGAGGAAGCCACTTTGTATTGTCGATAGAGGTACGAAGCAGCTGAGAAGGAAATCTATTAATCTGGTCAAAGTGCAGTGGAGTACTAATGACTGGGATTGTACCTGGGAGACGGAAGAGAGCATGCGTGCTTTGAATCCGGAATTGTTTGTTTTAGGTACTATTCGATATTCTATCTTATCTTTCTTTGTCTTTCTGTGTTTCGTTCCTTTTCGAGGACGAAAAGTTTTGAGTGGGGGAGAGTGTAACAACCCATATTTTTAACAAATATTTTAAAATTAATTTAATTGAAAAACTTTGATTTTTAAACCATTTTTAATTGAATTTTGGAATTTTCAAATGTATTTTGGATTTTGTTTATATTTTTTCTTTTCCAAATATAATTAAATATCAATCTTTTTTGGAAATTTTTATTTTGGTCAAACTTTGACTTTTATATGAAATTTTTAAATTTGAATTTTTATTTTTAATCTTTATCTTTGAAACAGTATTTGTTTCTGATATTTGTTCTACTTTTCGTTTCGTTAAATTCTGTTTTATACTTTTTAAATTGAATAAAATTCAGCGTTTTACACGCGATTATTTTAAGTAGTCTATTTGTTATTTTCCATTTTCTATTTTTCTATCCCCTACTTTCTATTTTCTTTTATTGATTTTGGCTTGGAAATTCAAGAGACTTGAGTTATATATTTAGTGAAGCCTTTTCATTTTCTAACCTTTTCATTTATTTTCCTAGTCGTTCATACCTCTAGCCGTTCACTTCCTTTCATTATTCACGTACAAAACATCTCATTCCCATCTCTTTCTCATTTCTATTCCCTGAAAGAAAAAATATAGTAAGTTCTCTAATATCTTCTTCCTCTTTTTCCGTTTTCTTCTTCCATTTTCTTTTGGTTTTCTCCTTTTTTTCAATGCATATGCTCGGCCACCATGCTATTGCCGACCACAACACCACTCCACCACAACCATGATCGACCAGCACCTCCTCCCCATCACCACCAAGCCCTTGCCGTGACCCATAGATGCAAAAACCCCATCACCAAACAATTACAAACCCTAGCCGAGCCTTATTCCTCACCTTCCTATTTGTTTGCCTCGGCCACCACCCACACCATCATCTCCTTGCCTTGCCGTGAACACACCCACTCCAGGCCGTGACCAGATGACCTGACCTGATCCATGTGCTCAAACCCAGTCCGAACCCATGTGTGCACTTGACCATTTATTTGCCTTGACCTTTTGCCTCATACAAGAGTTTAACTTTCTATCTCTTCATATTCCCTAACTTAGCCGTGTTGTTGGGTGTGTTTCGACCGGCTCCTTCCCTACCACCGAATCAGCTCTCTCCCAAGCTACCGAACCACCTCCTTCCTCATGGCTACCGAACCACCTCCTTCCTCATGCCTACCGAACCAGAGTGCCTACCGAACCAACCTGTCTCCCACCTCACTACCGAACCAACACATGTCCCATCCCCTGCCGAGCCAACTCCAAACCAGAACCACCGGACCACAGTACTACCGAACCAAGGCATTCCGGACCAACTTTGCCAGGCCAGATTGCATCGGCCCAGGCCCACCAGCAGCTATATACATCCAAGACCCCTGCCCCCAGCCTCACTCTATAAATAGAGGGGCAGGGGTACAACAGTGGGGACAAGTTTGAGAGCTCAAGCATGGATAGAACTTTCAAACAACTTTCATATACTTGTATCAAAGCTTTGTACTTGTAATTTGAATAGAAAAGGAGAATAACATATAAAGTGGACGTAGGCACATTCTGGCCGAACCACTATAAATCTGCGTGTCTTTTACAGTTTAGTCCCTACTTTTCATATATTTGCATAAATCATCCAAATCACTAAGAACAACCTAAAATCAATTAAATCATACGACTTGGAGGTGTTTGTCCATTTTTGTGCAAACATTTTTGGTGCTTTCACTGAGAAATAGAAGCTCGAAGCTTCAGCTTCTTCCACTTAACCTTTTCCCTAATAGCATCATTCATCGCTTGGAAAACATGCCTCCCAAGCAGAAGAAAGATGTCAACAAAGGAAAAAACATCGCAACCAGCAGTCTTCTAGATCCAGTGGTCACAGATCAAGTAAATCGTCCCCCTCCAGCAGTAGTACCAAATGAAGGTCAGGCTAATCCGACCACTCCTGCCGCAGAACAGCCTGCAATAATTACTAGGGCAGATCTAGACAGGGTTGTGGTTGAAGTAACTAACCGCTTCACGTCCCAGCAGAAAGCCTTGGTGGACCATCTCATGTCACGCTTAAGGGATGCTGAAGAGTCCAACCGCAACACTGAATCATGGGGTGAGTCCTAGTCTGGAGGATCTCAGAGACAACAAAGATCTTCCTTCTTCGAAGGACCTAACGACAGAAGCAGCCATGGTAGGAGCCGAGATCGAGCACAGCCCGAAGTTAGGCCTGAGGAAACGCTTGGAACCGAACCCAACGAGGGAGATACCGGGCGGAGGTCAACTATAGCTGAGCCGGTTGTACTGCCTAACCACGGAAACGCCAATGAACGGGGCCGAGCTAGAGTCCAGTCCGAAGTTGGACCCGAGGAAGTGCTTAGATCAGAACCCAGCAGGGGAAGATCAAGACAAGGGCCAACTGTAGTTGACCCTAGCATGCTCCCAGAAGACCAAAGGCAGCCACTGGAAAATATGAGGAATGATAGACGATACCATCCCTACAGGTCATCTGGACGGAATCAATCCCACGGAACAGAACCGAACTCGTTTCTATCTGCTCCAAATTCTGATGAAAGGATGGCACGCTTATTCAGAGAGTGCGTCCAACGGGATCAAAGAGATCGAGGGATAGGCGCTAGGGTAACCAGCCCTTTCGCCCGCAATATTGAAATTGCTATCACCCCCGAGAATGGAAAATGCCAACAATGGAACCTTACAAAGGAACCTCCAACCCCGTTGTACACTTACAGAGATACACACAGCATATGCTCATGAGTGGAGCAACAGAGGGAGTACTGTGCAAATGCTTTCCACTATTCTTAGCAGATCTAGCTACCTCCTGGTTCTGTCATTTACCCCACGGATCCATCAGCTCGTGGGAAATGTTGAAAGAAAAGTTTATCAGTCAGTTCCGCATTCATGTGGAACAACCCAAGGACGCTTATTCCTTATCCAGCATCAAACAGAAACCTGGAGAGAAACTGCAGCAATACCTAACCCGATTCAATGCTGCAGCGGCCGCAGTCCAAGATGCCGATGAGAAGCTTATCCTAATGGCCCTCTGTAGTGGTGTGCATCCGAATACTAAATTTGCTAGAAGGTTGACAAAAGAAAAACCAGCTACTTTACCCGATTTCTTCCATGAAGCCGGGAAATATATAAGGCTTGAAGATGCTGCCACTGAGGGGCAGTCAGGGCAACAAAATAAGGCAACTCACAGCAACGCGCCCGCTATGGCAAAGGACGTTCATAGAAATGACTCCAGAGACAATACTGGGGGCAAGAAGGGAGAAAAGCGCTTATATCGGCCAGGACCGAGATTCGACACTTACACTCCTTTGAACGAAACCGTCGAAAACATCTTCCTTGCCACCCAAGGCGAAGTTAGATACAAACGCCCACCGTACAAGAAGGAATCAGATAACGCACAGAAGTCTGGAAAGTTCTGCCGCTTCCACGAATCTCATGGGCATGATACCAATGAGTGCCATCATCTTCGGGACTTGATTGAAGAACACATCAGAAGGAAGAAACTGGAACGCTATGTAAAAGGTCAGGACAGGACTCCAGCTCCTTCCAATGAGAACCCAAGGCTACCCTCGCCAGAGATCGGCAGGGGAAATCGCAACACTAGCGGTTCCAGTCAAGAGAAGATAGTAGTCCATACCATCTCGGAAGGACCACACATCACCGACAGAAGCTGGGCAGAGATGGAAAGATATGGAAAGTCGCTTAAAAACAATGAAGCCTATGTTAATTCTGTTATAGAAGAACGCCACCCGAAGCAGAAAGAGAGTGATGACATCACATTCGGTAGGCGTGACCTAGAGGGAAGGCAGTACCCTCACATGGATCCCATGGTTATCTCTGCCTGGCTCGGTCCAGCCGAAGTTTTCCGAATTCTAGTAGACACTGGAAGCTCAGTAAATATCTTATTCAAGCATGCATTCGACAAAATGAAACTATCAATAAAGGATGTTTCTCCCTGCAATAAACCACTACACGGTTTCACTGGAGATGCGAAGATGCCCCTCGGGCAACTGGACCTCTTTGTTGAAATTAGAAGTCATCCTCGCTCCGTGGTACGGAAACAAACATTTGTGCTGATAGAAAACCACTCGGCCTACAACGCCTTCTTAGGAAGGCCAGCCTTGTCTGACTTCCAAATCGTCCTGGCCCCATGGTGCCTAAAGATGAAATTTCCAACGGACAATGGAATAGGGGAAGTAGAGGGAGACCAGGACGTTGCTCGAGACTGCTATGTAACTGAACTTCGCAACAACCACCGGAAGGATAAAGGGAAGAGTGTAGAGGTTGCCCTCTGCACAAAAAGTTTGGAAGCGTAGTAACTAAAGAAAGCCCCTCCTCTTCGATATACCAGCGACCCTTTCAATGAATTAGACCCCAGGGACAAAGAGGAGGAGGCCACCGTCGAGCCTGCAGAGGCTATGGAGTTTGTATCTGTAGACAAGCATGACTCGAGTAGACTATTGAAAATCGGGTCCCAACTAAAAGCAGAGTTGAAGGAACAACTCATTGACTTTCTCCGCCACAACTTGGATGTATTCGCATGGTCACACGCTGATATGACCGGAATCTCCCCCGACATAGCATGTCACGTACTAAACATTGATCCTACCAAAGCGCCCGTAAAACAAAGAAAGAGAAGTATGGGGGCAGAACGATCAGCAGCCCTCGATGAAGAAGTAAAGAATCTACTTGCCAATGACTTCATACGAGAAGCCATCTACCCAGAGTGGATCGCCAACCCGGTACTGGTAAAGAAGGCTAATGGGAAGTGGCGAACATGCATTGACTTCTCCAACTTAAATGACGCCTGCCCGAAGGATTGCTTCCCACTTCCCCGAATCGATCAACTTGTAGACAGCATAGCCGGGCACGAACTCTTATCCTTTATGGACGCATACTCAGGATATAACCAAATTCCTATGCATGCTCCCGATCAAGACCACACTAGTTTCATCACTGACCGGGGTTTGTACTGCTATAAGGTAATGCCTTTCGGACTTAAAAATGCAGGAGACACCTACCAACGCCTCGTCAACAAGATGTTTGCAGGGCTAATAGGACAAACTATGGAAGTGTATGTGGATGACATGCTGGTAAAGTCAAGGAAAGCCGACGATCATGTAAGCCACCCAGGCGAAATGTTTTAAGTACTTCGCCAGTATGGAATGAAGTTGAATCCTCTAAAGTGCTCCTTCGGAGTATCATCAGGAAAGTTCCTAGGATTCATCGTCCATGCTAGAGGAATTGAAGCAAACCCTGAACAAGTCCAAGCTCTAAAAGATATCAAAATACCTTCCACTCGAAAGGAAATGCAAAGCCTGAATGGGAAAGTGGCCGTTCTAAGCCGATTCATCTCCAAAGCAACGGACAAGTGCGTCCCCTTGTTCGAAGCCCTAAAAAAGACAAAGGAAATTCGAATGGACTGACGAATGCTTAACCGCTTTCCTGAACTTAATCGAACACCTCCAAAAACCGCCGGTACTCTCGACTCCAAGCGAAGGCGAAGAGTTATACCTATACCTTGCTGTGTCATCTCACGCCCTAAGCGCTGCTTTGGTAAGAGAAGACAACCGCACGCAGCGGCCAGTATACTTTGTAAGTAAGAGGTTTACGGGGGCAGAAGTTAGATATCCTAAACTTGAGAAGCTAGCATACTGTTTACTAATCACATCACGGAAACTGTGTCACTACTTCCAGTCCCATTCCATCAAAGTTCTGACCGATCAACCACTGAGGCAGGTACTCCATCGTCCCGACACTTCTGAGCGACTACTTAAATGGTGCATTGAACTAAGTCAGTATGATATCACCTATCACCCTCGCACCGTCATCAAGGGACAAGCCATGGCCGATTTCATTGCAGAATTCACTACCAACGAAGGTAAGGAGCAATCGGAAATAGCAGAAGACATCGAGTGGAATCTCTTTGTGGATGGCGCGTCAAACAAACAAGGCTCGGGGGCAGGTGTGGTAATAATCACTCCCTGGGGAAATAAGCTGCACTATGCTATAAGGTTGGAGTTCGCTGCCACCACCAACGATGCAGAGTATGAAGCAGTGATAGCTGGATTAGAACTTGCCTTAGAAATCGGAGCCAATTCTTTATGTCTTCATAGCGATTCTCAACTTATTGTTAATAAAATACTAGGAGAATTCCAGGCTCGAGAAGAACGACTCATAGCATATTTAAAGAAGACCAAGTTACTTCTCAGTCGATTAGACCACTACTTAGTCAAACACATCCCTCGGGAAGAGAACCAAGAGGCCGACGAATTGGCGAAGCAAGCTAGTATGAGAGACGACGCTATTTCCGGAGCAGTAGCCATCTCAAAGCAACTGACCCCAAGTTTTGAGCAAGTGAATCTGATAGCTGCAACCGAAGAAGCAACTTGGATGACTCCCATCCGAGACTACTTACAAAGTGGCACACTACCCAACGGGCGTAACGAAGTCAAGAAAATCTTGAGGAAAGCTTCCAGCTATACAATACAAGAGGACACCCTCTATCGGCGCGGCTTCTCTAACCCCTTATTAAGGTGTGTCGCTGGAAGGGAAGCCAAGGAAATCTTGTCCAACATTCATCAAGGAAGCTGCGGAGATCACACTGGAGGGCAAACTTTGGCAAAAAAGATACTCCGATATGGATATTTCTGGCCCACCTTAAGCAAGGACGCCTTAGATTTCGTCAGAAAATGTGACAGATGCCAGAAGTTTGCTAAAATTCCACGGCTACCAACAACTGAGATTACCCAAATGACCAGCCCTTGGCCCTTTGCAGTATGGGGAATTGACTTAATCAGCGAACTACCAATGGGCCGAGGCGGGGCCAAATATGCTATAGTGGCAGTCGACTATTTCACCAAATGGGTGGAAGCAGAACCCCTGAATAAAGTATCTTCAGCAAAAGTTATTAACTTCTTGATCAAAAATGTTCTGTGCAGGTACGGAGTCCCATTCAAAATCATATCAGACAATGGACTTCAGTTTGACAGCGAGGAATTCGCCAACTGGTGCCAAGAGCACGGAATTCACAAAAGCTTCTCATCCGTAGCGTATCCCCAGGCAAACAGACAAGTCGAAGCCGTCAACAAAATTCTGAAAACTCTAATAAAAAAGAAACTCGAAAAGTCAAAGGGCGCTTGGGTGGATGAACTCCCTACGACACTGTGGGCCTATCGCACATCTTTCAGAACATCAACAGGGCATACTCCTTTTTCTTTGGCATACGGATCGGAGGCTATGCTCCCAGTTGAAACCATTGTGCCTTCCCACTGTAGGATCCACTATAACCCAGAAGAGAATGAAGAACTCCTTCACATGTCTTTGGATCTAATTGAGGAGAGAAGAACTGATGAAGTCCTCAAAGCAGCAGCCCACAAGCAAAAGGTGGCAGCACAATACAACTCCAAAGTCAAGCATCGTACCTTACAAGAAGGGGATCTTGTCCTCAAGCGAATCTTCCCTCGCCCCGGAGCACTAGATCCAATTTGGGATGGACCATATGTAATTCATAAAGATCTCCACAACGGAGCTTATATTTTGTCAACAGTGGACGGAGAGGTGTTCCAGAGGGCATGGAACATCCAACACCTCCGTCGATACTTTTCTTAACTTGTACTGCCTATATAAAGTGAATTAACAAAGAGAATCAGTGGATGTAGGCGTTTTTCATGCCGAACCACTTTAAAAAACCTTGTCTCTTTTTTAACTTGTTCCTTTATATCTTGGTTGCTTGTTAACTTTATACTTTTCTGTTGAACGAAATCCTGTGCATATAACATTTCCATTCAAGGCACTCCACAGCGCAACTTCATCTGGACAAGACCTAACAGGTACTATGCGAATCTATGCCCTCGCCAATGAGACACTTTCGCTCCGGCATCCCTCTGCTGCGGGTTAACTCATTGCTCGCGACGGCCCTTAAAGCCAACTGTAATGAGCCGATTATAAGCCACCGAGAAGGCCGACTATAGCCGAGGCAGCTCATTACGGCGTTCGGCTCGCCGGCAACTGTGAACCGACTATAAGCCCCAACATAAGGTGTGGCCAGCCAGGGGCAGTTCACGGTTGACGATCGGCACCCACGCTAGCCGACCACAGTAAATCGAATAATACCCACGATTACGGGTCATAATGGCCCGGGTAGTTGTTGTGCGCGATCTCGGCTCCGATGTGTCTTAAGTGCGACTGTGGTAAAAAAGAATTAACTCCCCGCGGAGGCGTAAGATGGGTGACAAATGTCTCCCAGACCCACAGCTAGGGAAAGTGACTACAAAGCCCGTTTGCCACGAACTTAAGCACATCGAAGGCCTTCCGTGATTGGAAGTTTTACTTTTTCACATATTTCAATTTTATTTAAGAAACTTTTCTCCTATCCTATGTAACAATCCCTGAAGTATAGGACACAGAACAAGAGACATTCGCTAATGGAAGCGGATACTCACAGCAAGATACTGGACCGCATTCCATACTCGGTCACACAAGACATTCAAAGCTGCCATCTACAAGTAAAATATAAAGGGCGGTATTTCCTTCTTTCATGTGTAAACACGTGACTATAATTTATTCACACCTCACGCTAACATTGCAAGTCATGAAATTATGTTTTAAACAAGAACTTGATGTCAAACACAATTTAATTACAAGAATATACATAGCTATATTTCTCATACAACATGTCAAAATAGCAAAAACATTCAAAAGACGACAGAATCAGCTTAAGTTAGAGAATTACACGTCAAAAATAGTGTTGTTTATTACAAGTAGCATAATTACAACCTAAGAGTTACGTTACTATTTTGAGACTAACATATACAACAATGTCAAGTCCACAAAAAGATATCCAGGTCCAATCAAGAAGCTGGCTGCGTCGGAGTCTTATCCTTGTCCTGTTGCCCACTTGTCCGGTTAGAGAAAGAATTCATTAGTGATAAGCAACCAAGTTAACAAAAAGACTAGAAAGGAAGACTTACCAGCATCTGCTCCTTGATCATCTTGATCATCATCCTCTACTTGCACACCTGCCTCCTCAGCTGCAAGCAACCGCATGCCCTCCTTCACTTCCACCTTCTCCTCCTTGGTAAACTGGGCGGTAACCACATCCATCCTGAAGGCCACACCACCCTCCTTATCCGCCTCAGCCTTGGCCCCCTCTAGAGCCCTGAGATAGATCCTAGCCATAACCCGTGGGTAATCATCCATCCAGGACAAGTTACCCTGCCTCCAAGTACGGAAGTACATATCCTGGAGCATCCCATCCATCATCCCCTCGTTCTCTTCAAACTCCCTCATTCGGACCTCAGAAGCCCGTAGCTTTGCAACAACCGCGTCCCTCTCTGATCGATACTATAAACGGTTAGCCTGAAGGGACCTCCTCATCGCCTCCATCTCCTCCTTCGACTTGGCCTGAGCAAGCTCCGCGGCCTCAAGTCTCCCCGATAGTTCCTCTACCCGCTCGAGGTCCGCTTGCCGGACCTCATCCACCGTGGCAATGGCCATGTCAATCCGCTCCTTACAGACGGCCTCCATCCTCCGCAGCTCCGCCCTACTGGCCTCTTCAATAGTCTTCCTCAATTGTCTGGATGCGGCCTCATGCTGGAAGATTTGGATGGCTTGGTCGGCGAGTTGTTTAGCCTGGTCGGAAACCATCAACCGTAGCCGAATGTTGGTGCTTCCTATCTCTTCCCCAGCCTTGACCAATCGAGCATGGTGCCCCATCAATTTCCTGGTCTCCTCAGCAACCCGGTCAATATTTGCCTTAGCCTCGTCCCCCAGAGTTACGACCCGGGTAGTAAGCAGATCAAGGTCCAGAGACTTAGCTTCGTCAAGCACCCGTACCATAGGATTACGAGGAAGGAAATGCTCACCAGTAACCTCATTGAAGGAGATGTCGTGAGATGCCGGGTCCAGGTCCAGATGACCCGCAAACGGATTGCGAGCTAAGCCAGGATGATCTATCGGGATGACGGTTGGATTCTCAAACGGATGGAGGGAAGGTATAAGCTCGGTGCCCTCCTCCTCAATATCATGAATAGGCTGGAGTGGGGCCGGAGGACCAGGAAGAGATGCAAATGTAGATCGACTCCTCTTCTTCTTTTGTATATCTTCTTCAATAACTCCAAGAAGAGGACGATAACCGACTACGTCTCCAGGATGGTTAGTAGGAGGCTTCGGCTTGGCGAAAGTTTTGAGGAGTTTGTATTGTTCGAGCCTGTGCCGAAGATCTGAGGTCTTGGCCGTTTTTCCCGCTCCTGGAATAGAAACCAAGTGTCACCAACATGTATTGAGCCATCATTCAAGAATTAAAAAGAGTAAAGAGAAGTTCACCTTGAACCGCAGAAGTTGCCTCAGTAGAAGCACTCCCGGAAGATAAATCGACACCGGTCCCAACCTTATCAGCTTTCTTGGACTTCTCCGTTTCCTCCAAACCTTCGAAGTCTTGGCGGAAAGCATCATCCGTCCACTCTTGCATCTCGCCTACTTTCCCAGAAGACAAAGCCCCGGTACCATCACCACCCTGCCTTTGCCACCGTCATCGCCGTGACGATCACCGTCACCTTCTCCACCGCTTCTGCTCTCCGCCTCACCTCCTTCATCCTCGCCTTTTTCCCCCTCCACTTTATCCTCCTCCTGAACATCTGGATGTGTGCTAGGAGAGGGTCCATCAGACTTCCTAAGTTTCTTTCCCCAGACCGCTGGAGATATCGAAAAGGGTCTCCTTTTGCTACTCTTCGACGCAGCCCCTCCTTTAGCCTGGGCAGCCTTCTCTTCCGCCGTATCTCTCTGCTTGACCACGGACTGATGTGGTAAGATCAGGTTATGCCCCAAAAGTGTAGCGTTCCTGATCAAGTAAGCAGCCGACCAATCTCTTCCTGAAATAGTTTCTATCTCCGCTGCCATCTGAACCAGGCGATCATTCTCCACGACCGCAAAACCACCTGTCGCTAGCAAGAAATAAAAACACATAAGAAGAAGCATTGCAACCAGAGCGGAAATTGTAAATAAGCTTGGACTTACATCCGGAGGTGAAGCGACGGATAGAAACAGAGTCGTCCCTGACAAAAAACCATTCCTTTTTAAACATGCTGTACTTCGAGTACAAGTCCAGGACTGGCTTGAAGGATACGGCTGATTCCAAGCTGATGTATGGAGATCCCTTCTTATAGCCCCTCAAGTTGTACAAATACCGAATCTCCCGGTTGGAAGGAGGACGCCCGTACCTCCTCTGAAAGATGACAAAAAGGCTCACCAGAATGGCATAGGAGTTAGGCTGAAGCTGAAGTGGAGCCACCTTCAGGTATGTGACGAAGCTGACTATCTAGGCATTGAGAGGTGGGATGGCGCCACACATACAGTGATACCTGCTGTAAGCAAAGTAGCCTTCAGGGGGATTATATGGCATCACTCCTTCCCCCGGCAATAGCATACGCGCTCTGTCAATCCCGAAAGAGCGAGAAATGACATCAAGCTGCTTGTCTTTGAGGGAGCTAGGGAAGCAATCAGGAGGCGAGTTCAGAAGCTCTTGAGGACCGTACCCGTCCACTAGCGATCTCGGGGTGGGCCCATGTCGTTCTGGATTCGGCTGAACTGGGGGCACGACGGGAGATTCTCTTCTGTCCGTAGATCTCTTCTTTTCTGATCGGGTTTCCACTTTGTGAGACATTTATCTGCAAACGCAAAAAAGCACATTGTTAGAACACGGGATATAGAGATTCAAACGAACGAGTGTATATTGTCTAGAGTTCCACTCATAAACACGTAAAGTCATTCGGCAGTGCAAAGTCAATTGGCAGTTCAAAGTCATTCGGCAGTGCAAAGTGCAAAGTCATTCGGCAGTTCAAAATCATTCGGCAGTTCAAAGTCATTCGGCAGTTCAAAGTCATTCGGCGGCTCAAGGCTAAGGGACATTTGGCGCTCACGATCTCAATATCATTCGGTAGTTCCAGAAACATTAAAATCATAATCATCCGGCAGTTACCTGGTTCGGTAGTCAGAAGGTTTCAGCAGTGTAATTGATTCGGCAGAAAGAAAAATCTGGTTCGGCTATATCGATTTGGTAAGGAATATCAAAGGTGCATAGCCCCTACTTATAGGCAGATATGGGATACCGGACCAATTGATTCGGCACTCAGGGACCGAATGGAGATGACCAAAAAAAAGCACGCCATATACATGCATATGCCCTACTTTGGGGGGCAAATGTTGGGTGTGTTTCGACCGGCTCCTTCCCTACCACCGAATCAGCTCTCTCCTAAGCTACCGAACCACCTCCTTCCTCATGGCTACCGAACCACCTCCTTCCTCATGCCTACCGAACCAGAGTGCCTACCGATCCAACCTGTCTCCCACCTCACTACCGAACCAACACATATCCCATCCCCTGCCGAGCCAACTCCAAACCAGAACCACCGGACCACAGTACTACCGAACCAAGGCATTCCGGACCAACTTTGCTAGGCCAGATTGCATCAGCCCAGGCCCACCAGCAGCTATATACATCCAAGACCCCTGCCCCCAGCCTCACTCTATAAATAGAGGGGCAGGGGTACAACAATGGGGACAAGTTTGAGAGCTCAAGCACGGATAGAACTTTCAAACAACTTTCATATACTTGTATCAAAGCTTTGTACTTGTAATTTGAATAGAAAAGGAGAATAACATATAAAGTGGACGTAGGCACATTCTGGCCGAACCACTATAAATCTGCGTGTCTTTTACAGTTTAGTCCCTGCTTTTCATATATTTGCATAAATCACCCAAATCACTAAGAACAACCTAAAATCAATTAAATCATACGACTTGGAGGTGTTTGTCCATTTTTTGTGCAAACACGTGTATACTAGCCTCAAAACTAACCATAGCCGAGCCTATTAGCCACAAATCAAGTCATGGCCGAGCCTATAGGTAATGTGGCCGAGCCCACTTGTGTGGTTAAGCCCATTTATTCCATTGTTGATTCATAATTTACATTGTTTTAATTTTTTTTGTGTTGAATATATATGCTTATATATGTTGTATATTTTGTTGTTACAAGACCTGGATCTTGGCTCTTCATCCACTCGTATTTGATTCATGCTTTGTCGTGCTTTTCGGAGTTGTTTGTGTGTCTCTACTTTGTAATCTCTAGCTTTAGAAGGTGAGTTTATCGCTCTCGACAAATCGTACTTATATAAATGTGAAACAATGTCATTTGAATTGTAGTAGTTGATATGCTATGTTATATGATCACATCTGCCTGTTATCTGACATTATATAATGATATAACCTGTTTATATACCTGTTACATCACCTGACATCATATGATATGATTTTACTGTTTATTTATTTTCTGTTTCTCACACTGCAAGTTCCCTGTTAGTATAGAATCACTATGGGTTGAAATGATACATACCCGAACGGACTTTAGAATAGGGAAAAGTCATTATGAGCTGAAATGTTAGGCTCAAGCGATTTTTATTTTTATTTGACTTGGGATTGTGGGTTTGAAATGATAAAACCAGGGATTTTAATTCATTATGGATTGAAATGATATATTATCCGTATCACTTGACCTAGGTTAGAAAATATTATACAGACCCGTGGTTAATTTTAAATATAAAGATTTTCTGAAAAATGTAAGTATTTGGAATTTAAATTATAGGAGATTTTAACTTAAACTGGATTTGAATGATTTTAATAATATAGTGATTTTCTATAAGTTGAAATTGTATGGGTTAATAAATGATTGAAAATGTAAATAAAAATGTGATCTAACTTAATAATTGAAATTTTTATTAAAAATGGAGATTTTGGCTTAACTTGGTAATAAAATATTTTATTTATGAAGTGGATATTTTTAAAAGTAAATAAAATATCTAGTTGTTTGTTAAATTAAAAGTTAAGCAATGTATAATGAATTGTGACTTAATAAATGGATTATAAATTAACTAGATATTTAGTAATAAAATGTTATTTTATTAAAATTATAAGTTAAGTAATATCCAAATAAATAATTTTGAAAAGTGGAATAAGTTGATAAGTTAAAATGAGAAAAGTGAAATTATATTGTTTTAAATTGTTATAATAAACTTATAATAGTAATTGTAGCATTTCAGAAATGTTGCGGTTTTAATGTAGTTTTTCCAAATTTCCACTATATTTACTGTAACAGTTTATAAATGCTGTTGTTTCTGAAATGAACTGTTTTCTGAAATACTATTATATCTACAGTAGCAGTTTCTAAGTGATGTTGTTTATGGAAAAACAATACTTCTGAAATACTATTATATTGACAGTAGCATTTTCTAAGTGCTGCTGTTTCTGAAATATAACTTTTCTGAAATGCTACTATAAGAATTATAACATTTTCTAAGTGTTACGAATGTTAAATTACAATGTTTTTGAAATTGTTATAATCGAATGAATGAACTTCAAAATGCTACAACTTTGGAAATGAATATTATTTTGAAGGATATTAACATTGAATTTATATGGTTTAAATGAATATGTTTTGATTTGAAATATAAACCATTTTGAATTTATAACCACGGGCTATAATAACGATTGGTTGTTAAAGAGACCGGGATCGGATATGGACATACTCTTTGTCGATACCGAAAACCACTTTAACAACTGTGTACGCGGTGGAGATTCCAGAATGAAGTAGGATGGTGGCGACGATCCTAAGGTATTTAAGTGGACCTAACTCCCGTGAGTTAGCATAAGTTGGCTAAAACAGGAGCGATTCTAGGCCAATGAGGTAGCCCCTCCGATCAGACACACTTCTTCGATACCATTCTATTACTTTATGATAGATTGGGTGCACCCTTTGATTTTTTTTGGGAGTGTGGCTCGAGGTGGGCGGTAGTGGATGCTATGCGTTACCACCAGTCCGGATGCGTAATTGGTATATCTACCCTGGCATTGCCTCGTTGTGCCATGTCACCTACCATAGCGAGCTTTACTACGAGTTTGAATTTGTGTCGTACCTATGGAGTATTCTTTGGTAGCCTCCCGATCTGGAGGTACTACGGTATTGTATAGACTATGGGCACTATTATTTGTTAAGGTGGAAAATGTAAAACCTTAACCCTATTTTTAAGTAAGTTTACTTTACTTTAGACATTATTATAATAGCGTATATTACTACATAGTAGATAGTTTAATGGATCCTTAAGGGATAGGCGATCCCAAGCATCCTTTAAGTTACTTGTGCATTTCTATTACAGTTCACTTGAGTTGGTTTACATTGTATAAGTATGTATGTCCTGACTCGAGTGTTTGTGTTTTATTTACGCTCGGGTCAGCCTGAGTATCACAGCTTTGGATTCACCTTCTGGAGCTAGAGATTTCTGGAGTTATCTATCTATCTAGTTGTCTATTTCCATTTCAATTATTTCATTCAGCATTGCTTATGTATTGTGAACTTATGTATTCAGACTTCTGTTGTATCTGTTTTTAGACTATGGTATTTTGTATCTGTTTTGAGACTATGTATTGTAGTGGCTTCATGAACCACTATTTATTTTATTTTTCCACTGCGAGTTATTCTGATATTCTATGTCTGTGATTTTGTGATTGGTTTTATTTGCTCCAAATTTATTTAAAATCTATTGTTTTGTATTATTCAAGTCTGACATGTGTGGTTTTGTTGTTGATTTGAATGGTCCAAAATAGTGGGTCGTTACAGTCGGCACCATGCGGAGGAGCTTGGACAGCTGAGAGAAGAATTGAACTATGTTGCTGATTTGGTCCTTGACACGGAGCTGAGATCCAAGCTCGAAGGCTTTTTCTTGCGACCCATGAGACAAGGTGAGAAGAAGAAACGAGAAGAAGAGAGATGAGCGAAAAGAGGAACACGGGCAAAGAGGTAAGTAGGTAGGGGAAGAGATGAAAATGGGGACTGTCACGATCCAAATTTCATCGTTCAAAAATCGGCACCCGTACTTCACTCGTACTCGAATGCCGCAGATTCAATCGTTGAAATTCGACTCGTGCCGGAGCTTATAACACAGTAAGTATAACAACACAGCGGAAGAAAGAAATAGATGATATCATATACAACTCCAATGAATACAATATCCAGAATGATATACAACAATGATATCAATATGATACAACAATATCAGAGATAAATAATGATACAGCGGAAATAACAGAAATGATAACTCCAAATGATCAGTCAGAGAGGCTGAGTCCAACCACTCCAATATCAAGCTCGAACCACCATCATGATTCACAAAGATAAGCAATGTCAGTCGTGATCTCCAAAACTGAACTAGCTCCAATGTCAACTGAACCTGATTATCTAAAAAACCCAACTCTAGACTGCCCGTGTGGAAAATTATGGGCGCCCAGAGTTTAGGAAGGGAACAACAAACTCCGGGTCAGTCATGGGACTGGTGTGAGTAACAAAAACAGTTTATCTTTAAAACAAGCAACAAAAGAATTTTAAAACATTGAAATCCACAATGCTTTTGGAAAATGAAACAACCATAAGACCTCCCACCACACACACAATGCAATCGCAGACTTGGAGGAGATTTCTTCTTATGATAGTCAAACATGCTTACTACGCAAACAAACTCTTTTGATATTATTACTAGTGCATAGTGTACAAAAATCATTTCGAAAATACAATATTAATCTTAGCCAGCATAGGTACCATTATATTATGCCTGCTATAGCTGCCGCCTGAGGAGACAGGTTATACAACTGCAATCGTAAAGGGCTCGTATTGTTTCTTTGGATTTTCCAACAAATGTTCAGGCTAAGGAACTTCCTACTACCACATGGGAACGCCTCTGGAGGGACGCCCCGAGAACCTACCCGGCTCTCTGCCAACACAAGGCCGGTTTACCTCTGTCACTAGGTAACTACTACTCGAGTATGCCACCCACCGGTCCTTTGGGACCTTTATCCGAGGTACCTCGATAACCAACATCACACAGTAATAAATATAGTGTGTCCACATGAGTAAGTATATGGGCTCCATACCATGATACCACCCTTTTCCAGAAGGAAATGACATACCCTAAAGGGAGCGACCCTCATGACTTGGCCGCATCTTTCCTATTTCGACCATTTCCGGTTTGTGAGGTTCGATGAGGTCTCGTCCACAAAGCTACGCTTTTTCACAAAGCCGTGCTTTGATCAAAAATGATCAACGAATGATCATCAACACACAGCAACACTCAGCATGCCACACTACCAAATTGGGAGTATATCACTGATAACCTTCAACTACATAACCTCTGAGCTCGTACGTCTCAGAGAAGGGTGTTAAGTTAAGAGAATAAATTCTTCGCCACCAACAGGAATGTATTTGAAAGAAATCAACTTAATATCTAAAAGTGTAGTGTCAGACATACAACCATACAAGTCTGTTCCAGGATCGAACAGAACCGAAGGCACTTCCAAAGAAGTCCTTGCAATCCGGGTATTCACAATCCCGATCGAACTTCCCATCACTTAGTGAATCTCTATACCGGGCGCTACTCGGTGCAGAGACAATCGATAGGTTATCCTATCGTTTTCACAAATACCCGGTCTTCACCACCGGTCTTCAATTGCTATCCATATATGACGTATCACTTATTCGAAATGGGTTGTGTGACACAAAGGTCCTCTCCCGGCTAAACCGAATAGTGAGCGTAATATTTGAAAACATATGGATAATGGAATTTCCAATTAAGTCACAATTTATTATCCAAAACTTTCTTTTCAAATGGTTTAAACAAATCACCATTCTAATATTTTTAAACAAAAAGATTTATCTCACAAAGTTCACTCAGTTTCACAAAGATCTATTCATAGATTTTCCAAATCAATTTTCATTTCAATTGGGTTTACTCATTAAATCTTTAAATCAAAAATTTTACTTATAGCTTTCAAGACAATTCCATTTCGATCTTTTATACAAAAGATACACCTTTACAATTTTAAACAAAGTTCAACAATCTTTCACAAAGGATTATTTATAACTTGGAAAACCCTTTTCATTTCAGTTTTGAGATTCTTTTGACACAATTTGGAAATTCATTCCTTATATGAAAGCTTTCATTATTTGAAAACAAATAGTTTTCATTTCGGAATATCTGGTTCATTTATACGAGTTAAAGTCCTTGGGTTAAATTCAAATTCTCGAAACCATACTTTTAAAATGGTTTAAATTCATATAAACACATTATAACATCTTTAACCATAATTTCCAAATATGGAATTCAATTCCAAATTTTGAATTCAAATTCAAATTATTTAAATTGGAAATTTTACCAAGTTATTCAAAATAACTTTTATCTTAAAAACTCACATTTAACCCAAATCCATTTCCAAACTCAATTGAAATTAAAATTTTAATTTCATAATCATTAAATTTAAATCATCTGTGACTTAACCGATTTCCTCGTGAAATCCATATTTGTGTGTGTAAGAGTGTAGTCCAGGGGTTTCACACACAATAGTGCAACATTACAAATCATCACATCATCACAGGTTCAAATACAACGATATATTTGATAAGCGATATAACTATAACGCTTGTCTCTTATTCACATATCACAGATATATATATCGCAGGTAAATAAATTACTGATCATCCCAGATAAATAAATTACACTACAGATCACAACACAAATCAGGATATATCACAAAGCATCACACATAAGGGATATCAAACAATTCAAAGCATTCTATCAGGTCCAAACATTCACAGATAAACTTATTAATCAACTGATTTATTTAAATCAGATGTATTAATTATTAATCCGGATTAATTATCATAAGTTAATTACAAATAATTTGAAATAATTTCCCTTTCATCATTTATTTGTTAACCTTTAATTATTAACTAATCATTCTTAATTAATGAATCAATTAATCTTTAATTTTTAAATTAATCTTAATTAATCACAATCTTTAATTAATCCTTTAATTATTAACAAATAATTATACTCAAGTTACTAACCATCATTCAATTAATTACATTCAGTAATTATCTATTAATTACTTCTCTAAGTAATTATATTTTCAAAATTATCAAGTGATTATTCTAGATTAATTAACTTAACTAGTTAACTTGAACTAATCCAATTAGCTCAATTAATTATACTGAATGATTAATTCCTTTAATTGCTTATATTAAGTAATTACACTTAACAATTCCACAAATGGTTCTTATCAATTTAATTAATCTAAATTTATTGTTAAAATTAATCATTATTGATTATACATTGATTAACCATTAAGAACTCATTCTCTAATGAAATTATAAATCATTAAATCTTCATTACTTAAAGTAAAGCTCATTCATATTTATAATTTAATTATTATTCATAATATGTTTGAAACATTGTTTCAAATTTCCTTTTAAATTCCAATTTTTTTTTCTTTTCAATACTTAACAATTTTAAGTATTAAAACAATTTAAATTTTAAAACTTTATTTCCCAAACTAAATTTCCAAACTGAACTGGAATTAATACTCATACTTTGACTTAAAATTCAGTTTAGACCTTGGTTTATAAAATTTAAATTTAGTTTTTAAATTTCAAAACAAAACAGGTTTAAAACCTGAAACAAATTCTACCCGAGCCTAACCAGCCTCTGCTTCGAGTATACTACTCGAATTTCCCGAGAAAACTTCAAGGTTTCCCCTGCTCTTCTTCTTTTTTTAACTTTGTTTGATTCAAAATTTTAAAATCCTGCTACTTATGCAACCCGAGCTACTCACGAAAAATACTCGAGCCAAACACATCTTTTCTCGAGCCAAACCCGAGACCAACTCGAGTTCCCTTCTTCTTCCTCAACTCAACAACACCCTGACACACTGATGCACACGTACACGTGTACACATCACTGCCGCGACTCCGACCATCGTCGAGACCTTCGGCACGTCGCCGACCATCTCCCTTAACCATCCTACCACCCAGGTTAACGCTCTCACCTAAAAATCGAAATCGAGAAAATTAGCTTCAACTAGAAACCCACCTCGACCACAGATTCACCTCGCGCCGCCAACATAGATCACCTGAACCCTCGCCTATTGACCACGAGCTTCGTCACACTCCCCACCTTCGATTCCCACCGGACCGAACGTCCCCGATCAACCCACATTGCTACACGAGCGCGATCAATAGCATCGACCACATCGGATCCTTAAACCCTAAAATGCTCTCAACCCAACAATCCTTGCATTGGATAATTTTTTTTACATTTTTCTTGGAATTGACGAAGATCAAGCAAGCTTCACAACAAGTTTCAGCATCTAAGACTTGATAACTCATCAGAAATTGATAAAAGAGCATTTTTTTGTTCATTTATTAACTGCACCTTGTATACTTAACTAAAAATAATAATTCTTGTTTTAAAAATCAAGTTTTATTGTTAGCTTTTAATTCATATACCTGAATTTATAAATTGACAGGTTTGAATTTTTGACAAAATTTGAGTGGTGCTCAGGTTTTCTAGATTTCCAGAAACAAGATGAAGTTGTTTTAGCTCAAATTGATTTTTAAACTTTAATATAAACCATAACAAACAAATCTTATTTTGATCTCAAGTTAAATCGGTAAGTAGAACAAATAGAAAAGATTTTTGAAATAAAGAATCTTGTGTTTAGAAGTTAAAACAGAGAACATATATGAGTATCTTCCTGAACCCAAATTCTTCCATCATTCAAATTCAACCAGAGAGTCCATATGTATACCAACAGATATTCATAGATGTAAAGGCAACAAATTTACACCTTAAAAATAAATGAAAATATATGTTACTCACAGATTTTGTTTCCAGAAGAAGACAGAACAGGGCTTCCATTTAAACAGGCTGGAGAATGCAAGTTGAAATCTTTTTCTTCTTTGATCTCTAGTTTGAGTTGAATTGTTTGTTTTAAGTGGAAGTTTTGTTTAGATTTTAGATAGTGTTTTCCTCAGTTTGGAATGGAACGAATTTGAAATGAAGAAAAGTTGATAAAAGAATGAGTTTACAGGTGATAGGTTTTGTACAGGGTAATATATTTGTTTGTACAAATTTGATCAGTGATATTTTCTTTCTTTCTTGGCTGATAGATTATTATGGTGGCCAACAATAATTAGCTTGGTACAATTACCCTTATTTTATTTTATTTGTACATAGAATTTTTTATACTAGAATCTTCTTTTGCAAGCTTCATTATATATATATTATTTGTTTACACTTGAATATATGTTTTCTTTTGCAAGTGGATATACATAACTATGTATATTTGTTTACACTAGAATATACTTGGATGTATTTTTATTTGTTTCTATTTCCAGCTTAAGTATTTGTTTTATCTTCATACAAATTGTCTTGTATTTTTCTATATATTTATTTCAATAGTTTATATTTATTTTTCTTTTATTATTTTTGTATCTATTTTATTCGTATTATTTTGTATTGATTTATTAATATGATATTAAGATTTATATTTTTACTTTATATTGTATAGAACCATATAGTCTATTTATTTTCATTTGTATTTGAATGTATATTATTTTCTTTTCTTTTGTAATGTCACTTTAAAATACAAATAAATTTCCCTTTTAATTATTGTTAGATTTTAGTTAAGATTTTTTTATCTTATATGTGTGTATTTCTATTTTTATCTATTTTTATTTTATCTTATGTAATTTATATTTTTATTTTGAACCATTTATTTACGATTTAAATTCAAATCATATATATATATAATTTCAAATTCACTCATATATGCTTAAATACATATATATTCACATATATACATATATATACAATATTTAAATTTTTAAGTGATTTAATATATGATTTATTTGGTTTCGAGGAAACTCAAATCGATTTATCAATAAATTTCACAATTTTTATTCAAAAAATTAATTTAATTATCAATTTAAACTTAATTAAAATCCGGAGTCGTTACAGACTTCCCTTCTTAAAAGAATTTCGTCCTTGAAATTTGCCAAGGAGACACAAAGATAGATGAAGAATATTTCATCAAATCAAACTGAATATCTATTCTGCATTTGGCTCACCAAATCAGAATATCAAGAATAGATACGAGAACGAATCTATTTAACAATCAATAGAATACTCGGGTTATCCAGATCTACGAAATATGCAGTGGCATTGGTTAGTTCGTAGGGATAACTAACCATTCGTAGAATATAGTGGGACCCAAAGAATAGATAGATATATGGATACAATTCCAAAACTTTTAGTTTAGAAACCAAATTATACCTATCAACCAAAGCAACCAATTCATTCAAACAATTTTTTTTGCTTATTTGGAGTTTATGTCCCATATTAATATATCGAATCTCCTTCCTGGAACTACCAGGAACTATCGAAGAATTGAGAAGAGATGTTGAACAAAAGAGATTGATAGAGAAATGATTACTTCCTTATTGTTACAGGGTATTGACCAATTCATGGTGGTATTCCCCTGTCCTCTATTTCATCCTCTTCTTGCACTCATACTTACTATCAGTGGATAGCAAGAGAATTTACTGAGGCATTCGAACGGATATCTGAGGAATACTCATTCTAGTGTATGCTTCACCCTATCTCTAATGAGCTACTTAATGTGTTATACTCCTGAGCTAAAGTTCAACCTTAACTCTGATACCACGCTGCCACAATCCAAATTTCATCGTTCAAAAATCGGCACCCGTACTTCACTCGTACTCGAATGCCGCAGATTCAACCGTTGAAA
The DNA here is from genome assembly GCA_030737815.1 of Allium fistulosum. Classification (NCBI taxonomy): domain Eukaryota; kingdom Viridiplantae; phylum Streptophyta; class Magnoliopsida; order Asparagales; family Amaryllidaceae; genus Allium; species Allium fistulosum. The sequence goes on from CM060906.1 coordinate 861,511,672, forward strand.
TTCGACTCGTGCCGGAGCTTATAACACAGTAAGTATAACAACACAGCGGAAGAATGAAATAGATGATATCATATACAACTCCAATGAATACAATATCCAGAATGATATACAACAATGATATCAATATGATACAACAATATCAGAGATAAATAATGATACAGCGGAAATAACAGAAATGATAACTCCAAATGATCAGTCAGAGAGTTTGAGTCCAACCACTCCAATATCAAGCTCGAACCACCATCACGATTCACAAAGATAAGCAATGTCAGTCGTGATCTCCAAAACTGAACTAGCTCAAATGTCAACTGAACCTGATTATCTGAAAAACCCAACTCTAGACTGCCCGTGTGGAAAATTATGGGCACCCAGAGTTTAGGAAGGGAACAACAAACTCCGGGTCAGTCATGGGACTGGTGTGAGTAACAAAAACAGTTTATCTTTAAAAAAAGGAACAAAAGAATTTTAAAACATTGAAATCCACAATGCTTTTGGAAAATGAAACTACCATAAGACCACCCACCACAGAAACAATGCAATCGCAGACTTGGAGGAGATTTCTTCTTATGATAGTCAAACATGCTTACTACGCAAACAAACTCTTTTGAAATTATTACTAGTGCATAGTGTACAAAAATCATTTCGAAAATACAATATTAATCTTAGCCAGCATAGGTACCATTATATTATGCCTGCTATAGCTGCCACCTGAGGAGACAGGTTATACAATTGCAATCGTAAAGGGCTCGTATTGTTTCTTTGGATTCTCCAACAAATGGTCGGGCTAAGGAACTTCCTACTACCACATGGGAACGCCTCTGGAGGAATGCCCCGAGAACCTACCCGGCTCTCTGCCAACACAAGGCCGGGTTACCTCTGTCACTAGGTAACAACTACTCGAGTATGCCACTCCCCGGTCCTTTGGGACCTTTATCCGAGGTACCTCGATAACCAACATCACACAGTAATAAATATAGTGTGTCCACATGAGTAAGTATCTGGGCTCCATACCATGATACCACCCTTTTCCAGAAGGAAATGACATACCCTAAAGGGAGCGACCCTCATAACCTTGTCGCATCTTTCTTGTTTCGACCATTTCCGGTTTGTGAGGTTCGATGAGGTCTTGTCCACAAAGCTACGCTTTTTCACAAAGCCGTGCTTTGATCACAAACGATCAACGAATGATCATCAACACACAGCATCACTCAGCATGCCACACTACCAAATTGGGAGTATATCACTGATAACCTTCAACTACATAACCTCTGAGCTCGTACGTCTCAGAGAAGGGTGTTAAGTTAAGAGAATAAATTCTCCGCCACCAACAGGAATGTATATGAAAGAAATCAGCTTAATATCTCAAAGTGTAGTGTCAGACATACAACCATACAAGTCTATTCCGGGATCGAACAGAACAGAAGGCACTTCCGAAGAAGTACTTGCAATACGGGTATTCACAATCCCGATCGAACTTCCCATCACTTAGTGAATCTCTATACCGGGCGCTACTCGGTGCAGAGACAATCGATAGGTTATCCTATCGTTTTCACAAATACCCCATCTTCACCACCGGTCTTCAATTGCTATCCATATATGACGTATCACTTATTCGGAATGGGTTGTGTGACACAAAGGTCCTCTCCTGGCTAAACCGAATAGTGAGCGTAATATTTGAAAACATATGGATAATGGAACTTCCAATTAAGTTACAATTTATTATCCAAAACTTTCTTTTCAAATGGTTTAAACAAATCACCATTCTAATCTTTTTAAACAAAAAGATTTATCTCACAAAGTTCACTCGGTTTCACAAAGATCTATTCATAGATTTTCCAAATCAATTTCCATTTCAATTGGGTTAACTTATTAAATCTTTTAATCAAAGATTTAACTTATAGCTTTCAAAATAATTCCAATTCAATCTTTTATACAAAAGATACACCTTTCTAATTTTAAACAAAGTTCAACAATTAATCTTTCACAAAGGATTATTTATAACTTGGAAAACCCTTTTCATTTCAGTTTTGAGATTCTTTTGACACAATTTGGAAATTCATTCCTTATATGAAAGCTTTCATTATTTGAAAACAAATAGTTTTCATTTCGGAAAATATGGTTCATTTATACGAGTTAAAGTCCTTGGGTTAAATTCAAATTCTCGAAACCATACTTTTAAAATGGTTTAAATTCATACAAACACATTATAACATCTTTAACCATAATTTCCAAATATGGAATTCAATTCCAAATTTTGAATTCAAATTCAAATTATTTAGACTGGAAATTTTACCAAGTTATTCAAAAATACTTTTACCTTAAAAACTCCTTTTCAAAAACTTTAACATTTAACCCAAATCCATTTCCAAACTCAATTGAAATTAAAATTTCAATTTCAAAATCATTAAATTTAAATCATCTGTGACTTAACCGATTTCCTCGTGAAATCCATATTTGTGTGTGTAAGAGTGTAGTCCAGGGGTTTCACACACAATAGTGCAACATTACAAATCATCACATCATCACAGGTTCAAATACAATGATATATTTGATAAGCGATATAACTATAACGCTTACCTCTTATTCACAGATCACAGATATATATATATCACAGATAAATAAATTACTGATCATCCCAGATAAATAAATTACACTACAGATCACAACACAAATCAGGATATATCACAAAGCATCACACATAAGGGATATCAAACAATTCAAAGCATTCTATCAGGTCCAAACATTCACAGATAAACTTATTAATCAACTGATTTATTTAAATCAGATGTATTAATTATTAATACGGGTTAATTATCATAAGTTAATTACAAATTATTTGAAATAATTTCCCTTTCATCATTTATTTGTTAACCTTTCATTATTAACTAATCATTCTTAATTAATGAATCAATTAATATTTAATTTTTAAATTAATCTTAATTAATGACAATCTTTATTAACAAATAATTATACTCAAGTTACTAACCATCATTCAATTAATTACATTCAGTAATTATATTAATTACTACTCTAAGTAATTATATTTCCAAAATTATCAAGTGATTATTCTAGATTAATTAACTTAACTAGTTAACTTGAACTAATCCAATTAGCTCATTTAATTATACTGAATGATTAATTCCTTTAATTGCTTATGTTAAGTAATTACACTTAACAATTCCACAAACTGTTCTTATCAATTTAATTAATCTAAATTTATTGTTAAAATTAATCATTATTGATTATACATTGATTAACCATTAAGAACTCATTCTCTAATGAAATTATAAATCATTAAATCTTCATTACTTAAAGTAAAGCTCATTCATATTTATAATTTAATTATTATTCACAATATGTTTGAAACATTGTTTAAAATTTCCTTTTAAATTCCAATTTTTTTTCTTTTCAATACTTAACAATTTTAAGTATTAAAACAATTTAAATTTTAAAACTTTATTTCCCAAACTAAATTTCCAAACGGAACTGGAATTAATACCCATACTTTGACTTAAAATTCAGTTTAGTCCTTGGTTTATAAAATTTAAATTTGGTTTTTAAATTTCAAAACAAAACAGGTTTAAAACCTGAAACAGATTCTACCCGAGCCTAACCAGCCTCTTCTTCGAGTATACTACTCGAATTTCCCGAGAAAACTTCAAGGTTTCCCCTGCTCTTCTTATTTTTTTTAACTTTGTGTGATTCAAAATTTTAAAATCCTGCTACTTAAACAACCCGAGCTACTCACGAAAAATACTCGAGCCAAACACATCTTTTCTCGAGCCAAACCCGAGACCAACTCGAGTTCCCTTCTTCTTCCTCAACTCAACAACACCCTGACACACTGATGCACACATACACGTGTACACATCACTGCCGCGCCTCCGACCATCGTCGAGACCTTTGGCACGTCGCCGACCATCTCCCTTAACCATCCGACCACCCAGTTTAACGCTCTCACCTAAAAATCGAAATCGAGCAAATTAGCCTCAACTAGAAACCCACCTCGACCACAGATTCACCTTGCGCCGCCAACATAGATCACCTGAACCCTCGCCAATTGACCACGAGCTTCGTCACACTCCCCACCTTCGATTCCCACCAGACCGAACGTCCCCGATCAACCCACATTGCTACACGAGCAGGATCAATAGCATCAACCACATCGGATCCTTAAAGCCTAAAATGCTCTCAACCCAACAATCCTTGCATTGGATAATTTTTTTTTACATTTTTCCTGGAATCGACGAAGATCAAGCAAGCTTCACAACAAGTTTCAGCATCTAAGACTTGATAACCCATCAGAAATTGATAAAAGAGCATTTTTTGTTCATTTATTAACTGCACCTTGTATACTTAACTAAAAATAATCATTCTTGTTTTAAAAATCAAGTTTTATTGTTAGCTTTTAATTCATATACCTGAATTTATAAATTGACAGGTTCGAATTTTTGACAAAATTTGAGTGGTGCTCAGGTTTTCTAGATTTCCAGAAACATGATGAAGTTGTTTTAGCTCAAATTGATTTTTAAACTTTAATATAAACCATAACAAACAAATCTTGTTTTGATCTCAAGTTAAATCGGTAAGTAGAACAAATAGAAAAGATTTTTGAAATAAAGAATCTTGTGTTTAGAAGTTGAAACAGAGAACATATATGAGTATCTGCCTGAACCCAAATTCTTCCATCATTCAAATTCAACCAGAGAGTCCATATGTATACCAACATATATTCATAGATGTAAAGGCAACAAATTTATACCTTAAAAATAAATGAAAATATATGTTACTCACAGATTTTGTTTCCAGAAGAAGACAGAACAGGACTTCCATTTAAACAGGCTAGAGAAATGCAAGTTGAAATCTTTTTCTTCTTTGATCTCTAGTTCGAGTTGAATTGTTTGTTTTAAGTGGAAGTTTTGTTTAGATTTTAGATAGTGTTTGCCTCAGTTTGGAATGGAACGAATTTGAAATGAAGAAAAGTTGATAAAAGAATGAGTTTACAAGTGATAGGTTTTGTACAGGGTAATATATTTGTTTGTAAAAATTTGATCAGTGATATTTTCTTTCTTTGTTAGCTGATAGATTATTGTGGTGGCCAACATTAATTAGCTTTGTACAATTACCCTTATTTTATTGTATTTGTACATAGATTTTTTTTATACTAGAATCTTCTTTTGCAAGCTTCATTATATATATATTATTTGTTTACACTTGAATATATGTTTTCTTTTGCAAGTGTATATACATAACTATGTATATTTGTTTACACTAGAATATACTTGGATGTATTTTTATTTGTTTCTATTTCCAGCTTAAGTATTTGTTTTATCTTCATACAAATTGTCCTGTATTTTTCTATATATTTATTTCAATAGTTTATATTTTATATTTATTTTTCTTTTATTATTTTTGTATCTATTTTATTCGTATTATTTTGTATTGATTTATTATTATGATATTAAGATTTATATTTTTACTTTATATTGTATAAAACCATATAGTTTATTTATTTTCATTTGTATTTGAATGTATATTATTTTCTTTTCTTTTGTAATGTCACTTTAAAATACAAATAAATTTCCCTTTTAATTGTTGTTAGATTTTAGTTAAGTGTTAATTTATCTTATATGTGTGTATTTCTATTTTTATCTATTTTTATTTTATCTTATGTAATTTATATTTTTATTTTGAACCATTTATTTACGATCTAAATTCAAATCATATATATATATAATTTCAAATTTACTCATATATGCTCAAATACATATATATTCACATATATATATATATTCAATATTTAAATTTTTAAGTGATTTAATATATAATTTATTTGGTTTCGGGGAAACTCAAATTGATTTATCAATAAATTTCACAATTTTTATTCAAAAATATAATTTAATTATCAATTTAAACTTAATTAAAATCCGGGGTCGTTACAGACTTCCGTCCTTAAAAGAATTTTGTCCTCGAAATTTGCCAAGGGGACACAAAGATAGATGAAGAATATTTCATCAAATCAAACTGAATATCTATTCTCCATTTGGCTCACCAAATCAGAATATCAAGAATAGATACGAGAATGAATCTATTTAACAATCAACAGAATACTCGGGTTATCCAGATCTACGAAATATGCAGTGGCGTTGGTTAGTTCGAAGGGATAACTAACCATTCGTAGAATATACTGGGACCCAAAGAATAGATAGATATATGGATACAATTCCAAAACTTTTAGTTTAGAAACCAAATTATACCTATCAACCATAGCAACCAAAGCAACCAATTCATTCAAACAAATTTTTTGGCTTATTTGGAGTTTATGTCCCATATTAATATATCGAATCTCCTTCCTGGAACTACCAGGAACTATCGAAGAATTGAGAAGAGATGTTGAACAAAAGAGATTGATAGAGAAAAGATTACTTCCTTATTGTTACAGGGTATTGATCAATTCATGGTGGTATTCTCGTTTCCCCTATCTCATCCTCTTCTTGCACTCATACTTACTATTAGTGGATAGCAAGAGAATTTACTGAGGCATTCGAACGGATATCTGAGGAATACTCATTCTAGGGTATACTTCACCCTATCTCTAATGAGCTACTTAATGTGTTATACTCCTGAGCTAAAGTTCAACCTTAACTCTGATACCACGTTGTCACGATCCAAATTTCATCGTTCAAAAATCGGCACCCGTACTTCACTCGTACTCGAATGCCGTAGATTCAACTATTGAAATTCGACTCGTGCCGGAGCTTATAACACGGTAAGTATAACAACACAGCGGAAGAAAGAAATAGATGATATCATATACAACTCCAATGAATACAATATCCAAAATGATATACAACAATGATATCAATATGATACAACAATATCAGAGATAAATAATGATACAGCGGAAATAACAGAAATGATAACTCCAAATGATCAGTCAGAGAGGCTGAGTCTAACCACTCCAATATCAAGCTCGAACCACCATCACGATTCACAAAGATAAGCAATGTCAGTCGTGATCTCCAAAACTGAACTAGCACCAATGTAAACTGAACCTCATTATCTGAAAAACCCAACTCTAGACTGCCCGTGTGGAAAATTATGGGCACCCAGAGTTTAGGAAGGGAACAACAAACTCTGGGTCAGTCATGGGACTGGTGTGAGTAACAAAAACAGTTTATCTTTAAAACAAACAACAAAATAATTTTAAAACATTGAAATCTGCAATGCTTTTGGAAAATGAAACTACCATAAGACCTCCCACCACACACACAATGCAATCGCAGACTTGGAGGAGATTTCTTCTTATGATAGTCAAACATGCTTACTACGCAAACAAACTCTTTTGATATTATTACTAGTGCATAGTGTACAAAAATCATTTCGAAAATACAATATTAATATTAGCCAACGTAGATACCATATATTATGCCTGTTATAGCCGCCGCCCGAGGAGATAGGTTACACAACTGCAATCGTAAAGGGCTCGTATTGTTTCTTTGGATTTTCCAACAAATGGTCAGGCTAAGGAACTTCCTACTACCACATGGGAACGCCTCTAGAGGGACGCCCCGAGAACCTACCCGGCTCTCTGCCAACACAAGGCCGGGTTACCTCTGTCACTAGGTAACTACTACTCGAGTATGCCACCCCTCGGTCCTTTGGGACCTTTATCCGAGGTACCTCGATAACCAACATCACACAGTAATAAATATAGTGTGTCCACATGAGTAAGTATCTAGGCTCCATACCATGATACCACCCTTTTCCAGAAGGAAATGACATACCCTAAAGGGAGCGACCCTCATAACCTTGCCGCATCTTACCTGTTTCGACCATTTCCGGTTTGTGATGTTCGATGAGGTCTCATCCACAAAGCTACGCTTTTTCACAAAGCCGTGCTTTGATCACAAATGATCAACGAATGATCATCAACACACAGCAACACTCAGCATGCCACACTACCAAATTGGGAGTATATCACTGATAACCTTCAACTACATAACCTCTGAGCTCGTACGTCTCAAAGAAGGGTGTTTAGTTAAGAGAATAAATTCTCCGCCACCAACAGGAATGTATTTGAAAGAAATCAGCTTAATATATCAAAGTGTAGTGTCAGACATACAACCATACAAGTCTGTTCTGGGATCGAACAGAACCGAAGGCACTTCCGAAGAAGTCCTTGCAATCCGGGTATTCACAATCCCGATCGAACTTCCCATCACTTAGTGAATCTCTATACCGGGCGCTACTCGGTGCAGAGACAATCGATAGGTTATCCTATCGTTTTCACAAATACCCGGTCTTCACCACCGGTCTTCAATTGCTATCCATATACGACGTATCACTTATTCGGAATGGGTTGTGTGACACAAAGGTCCTCTCCCGGCTAAACCGAATAGTGAGCGTAATATTTGAAAACATATGGATAATGGAATTTCCAATTAAGTCACAGTTTATTATCCAAAACTTTCTTTTCAAATGGTTTAAACAAATCACCATTCTAATCTTTTAAAACAAAAAGATTTATCTCACAAAGTTCACTCAGTTTCACAAAGATCTAATCATAGATTTTCCAAATCAATTTCCATTTCAATTGGGTTAACTCATTAAATCTTTAAATCAAAGATTTAACTTATAGCTTTCAAAACAATTCCATTTCGATCTTTTATATAAAAGATACACCTTTCCAATTTTAAACAAAGTTCAACAATCTTTCACAAAGGATTATTTATAACTTAGAAAACCCTTTTCATTTCAGTTTTGAGATTCTTTTGACACAATTTGTTAATTCATTCCTTATATGAAAGCTTTCATTATTTGAAAACAAATAGTTTTCATTTCTGAAGATCTGAATCATTTATACGAGTTAAAGTCCTTGGGTTAAATTCAAATTCTCGAAACCATACTTTTAAAATGGTTTAAATTCATATAAACACATTATAACATCTTTAACCATAATTTCCAAATATGGAATTCAATTCCAAATTTTGAATTCAAATTCAAATTATTTAAATTGGAAATTTTACCAAGTTATTCAAAATAACTTTTACCTTAAAAACTCCTTTTCAAAAAATTTAACATTTAACCCAAATCCATTTACAAACTCAATTGAAATTAAAATTTCAATTTCAAAATCATTAAATTTAAATCATCTGTGACTTAACCGATTTCCTCGTGAAATCCATATTTGTGTGTGTAAGAGTGTAGTCTAGGGGTTTCACACACAATAGTGCAACATTAAAAATCATCACAGGTTCAAATACAACGATATATTTGATAAGCGATATAACTATAACGCTTATCTCTTATTCACAGATAACAGATATATATATATATCACAGATAAATAAATTACTGATCATCCCAGATAAATAAATTACACTACAGATCACAACAAAAATCAAGATATACCACAAAGCATCACACATAAGGGATATCAAACAATTCAAAGCATTCTATCAGGTCCAAACATTCACAGATAAACTTATTAATCAACTGATTTATTTAAATCAGATGTATTAATTATTAATACGGGTTAATTATCATAAGTTAATTACAAATTATTTGAAATAATTTCCCTTTCATCATTTATTTGTTAACCTTTCATTATTAACTAATCATTCTTAATTAATGAATCAATTAATCTTTAATTTTTAAATTAATCTTAATTAATCACAATCTTTATTTAATCCTTTAATTATTAACAAATAATTATACTCCAGATACTAACCATCATTCAATTAATTACATTCAGTAATTATCTATTAATTACTTCTCTAAGTAATTATATTTCCAAAATTATCAAGTGATTATTCTAGATTAATTAACTTAACTAGTTAACTTGAACTAATCCAATTAGCTCAATTAATTATACTGAATGATTAATTCCTTTAATTGCTTATGTTAAGTAATTACACTAAACAATTCCACAAATGGTTCTTATCAATTTAATTAATCTAAATTTATTGTTAAAATTAATCATTATTGATTATACATTGATTAACCATAAAGAACTCATTCTCTAATGAAATTATAAATCATTAAACCTTCATTACTTAAAGTAAAGCTCATTCATATTTATAATTTAATTATTATTCACAATATGTTTGAAACATTGTTTCAAATTTCCTTTTAAATTCCAATTTTTTTTCTTTTCAATACTTAACAATTTTTAGTATTAAAACAATTTAAATTTTAAAACTTTATTTCCCAAACTAAATTTCCAAACTGAACTGGAATTAATACTCATACTTTGACTTAAAATTCAGTTTCGACCTTGGTTTATAAAATTTAAATTTAGTTTTTAAATTTCAAAACAAAACAGGTTTAAAACCTGAAACAAATGCTACCCGAGCCTAACCAGCCTCTGCTTCGAGTATACTACTCGAATTTCCTGAGAAAACTTCAATGTTTCCCCTGCTCTTCTTATTTTTTTAACTTTGTTTGATTCAAAATTTTAAAATCCTGCTACTTAAGCAACTTGAGCTACTCACGAAAAATACTCGAGCCAAACACATCTTTTCTCGAGCCAAACCCAAGACCAACTCGAGTTCCCTTCTTCTTCCTCAACTCAACAACACCCTGACACACTGATGCACACGTACACGTGTACACATCACTGCCGCGCCTCCGACCATCGTCGAGACCTTCGGCAAGTCGCCGACCATCTCCCTTAACCATCCTACCACCCAGTTTAACGCTCTCACCTAAAAATCGAAATCGAGCAAATTAGCTTCAACTAGAAACCCACCTCGACCACAGATTCACCTCATGCCGCCAACATAGATCACCTGATCCCTCGCCAATTGACCACGAGCTTCGTCACACTCCCCACCTTTGATTCCCACCGGACCGAACGTCCCCGATCAACCCACATTACTACACGAGCGCGATCAATAGCATCGACCACATTGGATCCTTAAACCTTAAAATGCTCTTAACCCAACAATCCTTGCATTGGATAATTTTTTTACATATTTCCTAGAATCGACGAAGATCATGCAAGCTTCACAACAAGTTTTAACATCTAAGACTTGATAACCCATCAGAAATTGATAAAAGAGCATTTTTTGTTCATTTATTAAATGCACCTTCTATACTTAACTAAAAATAATAATTCTTGTTTTAAAAATCAAGTTTTATTGTTAGCTTTTAATTCATATACCTGAATTTATAAATTGACGGGTTCGAATTTTTGACAAAATTTGAGTGGTGCTCAGGTTTTCTAAATTTCCAGAAACAAGATGAAGTTGTTTTAGCTCAAATTGATTTTTAAACTTTAATATAAACCATAACAAACAAATCTTGTTTTGATCTCAAGTTAAATCGGTAAGTAGAACAAATAGAAAAGATTTTTGAAATAAAGAATCTTGTGTTTAGAAGTTAAAACAGAGAACATATATGAGTATCTGCCTGAACCCAAATTCTTCCATCATTCAAATTCAACCAGAAGTCCATATGTATACCAACATATATTCATAGATGTAAAGGCAACAAATTTATACCTTAAAAATAAATGAAAATATATGTTACTCACAGATTTTGTTTCCAGAAGAAGACAGAACAGGGCTTCCATTTAAACAGGCTGGAGAAATGCAAGTTGAAATCTTTTTCTTCTTTGATCTCTAGTTCGAGTTGAATTGTTTGTTTTAAGTGGAAGTTTTGTTTAGATTTTAGATAGTGTTTGCCTCAGTTTGGAATGGAACGAATTTGAAATGAAGAAAAGTTGATAAAAGAATGAGTTACAGGTGATAGGTTTTGTACAGGGTAATATATTTGTTTGTACAAATTTGATCAGTGATATTTTCTTTCTTTGTTGGCTGATAGATTATTGTGGTGGCCAACATTAATTAGCTTTGTACAGTTACCCTTATTTTATTTTATTTGTATATAGATTTTTTTATACTATAATCTTCTTTTGCAAGCTTCATTATATATATATATATATTATTTGTTTACACTTGAATATATGTTTTCTTTTGCAAGTGTATATACATAACTATGTATATTTGTTTACACTAGAATATACTTGGATGTATTTTTATTTGTCTCTATTTCCAGCTTAAGTATTTGTTTTATCTTCATACAAATTGTCTTGTATTTTTCTATATATTTATTTTAATAGTTTATATTTTATATTTATTTTTCTTTTATTATTTTTGTATCTATTTTATTCGTATTATTTTGTATTGATTTATTAATATGATATTAAGATTTATATTTTTACTTTATATTGTATAAAACCATATAGTTTATTTTTTTTCGTTTGTATTTGAATGTATATTATTTTCTTTTCTTTTGTAATGTCACTTTAAAATACAAATAAATTTCCCTTTTAATTGTTGTTAGATTTTAGTTAAGTGTTAATTTATCTTATATGTTTTTATTTCTATTTTTATCTATTTTTATTTTATCTTATGTAATTTATATTTTGATTTCGAACCATTTATTTACGATTTAAATTCAAATCATATATATATATAATTTCAAATTTACTCATATATGCTCAAATACATATATATTCATATATATATATACAATATTTAAATTTTTAAGTGATTTAATATATAATTTATTTGGTTTCGGGGAAACTCAAATCGATTTATCAATAAATTTCACAATTTTTATTCAAAAAATTAATTTAATTATCAATTTAAACTTAATTAAAATCCGGGGTCGTTACAGGGACCGCGATTATTTTCATTCTTTCATTATCAAATAAAATGCAAGATATTTATTTTGTGTTTGTGTAAATCATATTTTGTTTATACTAAACCTAAATTAGTATTTAATCAATAAAAGAGTTTTGATATATTTTAATTTAATTAATTTAATTGAATATTTATTACTATTGATCTTTAAAGTAATATTTGCTAATAATTTTAATTTAAAATAAATATATAAATTTATTTTAATCTTATATTTTAATATGTATGATATTCATAATTATAATATGAGCTCGCAATAATGTAAACATATAAATAGTCTTATGGGTTCATAGGAAAAATAGACTTTGTGTTCTACGTTCAATAAGCTGTCAATAGAAAGTAAATGATGTCAACTTAACATCAAAAATTAAATCATGGAATATAACAATTATTACTATATTAATAATTTCCATTAGAAATTTTATAATTTATACTTAAAATACACACACAGACACATATGTATGTATATGTATATGTATATGCATATGCATGTATGTATGCATGCATATTTTTGTGTGTATGTATAGTTTAAACTATGTACATAAAACTATCATATAACAATTTGTATACTGAAAAAAATTATTTGAATGAATTATGTATGCATGTGTTTGTGTAATATTTAATTTTGGCCTTTTTATACAGAATTATATAAAATTAAAATTTCAAATCTTTGACTTATTACAAAATAATATCTTAAATAAAAATATTATTTATTTATTTCCGCAGTCCAGAGCAAGGAAATAATTTTTTATTTAATTCGACCGAATATGAAAAATGGTTTGAAAAATTCAAAACTTCAATTTTAAACCACTTCGAATTTGCTACTTACATACACACACACACATATATACACATACATACAATTATACATACATACATAAATGTAGGTATGAATGTATGTGCGTAAATGATATCTTTATTGCTCAGATCCGAATTTTTTTAAGATATCCATAAGTATATTTAATATATATATATATATATATATATATCTTTATTGCTAAGATCCGAATTTTTTAGGACATCTATATGAATATTTAATATATATTGCTCAGATTCAAATTTTTTTAAGGTATCCATAAGTGTGTGTGTGTATCTATGTATGTGCGTATGTATGTATGTATAGGTAGAGAGATACACACTAGTACGTATGGCATATCTATTGGACATGTGAAGAAAAACGTGAGTTAAATTCCTTTTAGTGGTAAACATTATGTAAAATGCGCACAGAACTTGATATATTCATTCTATACAAAAATTCGCTTACTGCATAAATGCTAAAGGGAAAGAAATATGTTTTGTACAAAAGATTTTATTTGAAATATTTGTCAAGACAGTTATGAGAAACATGAACGTCTAATGAACTGACGGGAAAATATAAATGACAAGCAATATCATTTATTTATCAATTGTTCTCTCTCCTCCTTAATCCGAGTTCAAGACCGACATTAATAGCTAAAAGGATATAAACGACAGAGATAAAACATCATTTATAAGATATTTGGATATAACCATGGTGCTAATATTACCATTAAACTTCAAAATTATATTTCATTATATTTGACATAATCATATGTTCCAAATTCGATCATTAAATATTGTATTTAAACAAAAATTAAAAGAAAATATAAGTAATGTTAATGTTTAAGCTGTAAGGACTACTTCATAAAATCCCTTTAAATAAACGTAGAACTTTCAAAACAATTTGGAGATGAATGATCAAAATTTATAACGAAAAAATAAGATTGGTGGAAAGAAACCATAAATCAAAGTATGTTCTTATTGTCACAGAATAGTATAAACACACCAGCTCATATAATATTTTTATGAATTATGTACAAAAAGAAATAAATCAGCATCTAAAGTAGCTTGTAGTTAGGATGCGTAAATCTATAATAACTTTATATATGCATGCAGTTTAGTAACACTTTGGATGATAATTTTTTATTGTTTAATTTGTGAAGAGATTCATTATCCATGCATGAAAAAAATACATTTAATAAACAAAGGTAAAATGTTCAACTACTGAAACGACTTGTACAACAAAGAAATGAACTGAATACAACTTTTCAAGCAAACGAATATACATATCAGAAAAGTAGGACATGCTCTAAGCTCTACTAATGTAATTGTTAGTAATTAGTTGCTCCTCGCCCATTACATTGTGCAAAATATATTATTCCCAAGCGAACAATCTCCATCTTCATCCTAGCTAGAAGCTAAATTCATTGTCATAGCTTGTCAAAATTTCCATGAAATAACACTAAAAATAATTTACACATAATAAGTGTACGCATGCAATATCTAATGCTTACAATATTTATGATACTCCGATGTACGTTCTTGAACTATTTCAGTGGTATTATTTGGGAATCTTATTAAAAATGGGAGCATATGGATTGCTTCGTATCAATATGGAATTATTACCACACGCTCACTCTATATTTTCTCCAACCAAGATTTTAAATAATGCCATGGAAATAATTCACGAATGTACATCAGCATATCATAAATATTGCAAGCATTAAATATTGCATGTGTACACTTATTCCATGTAAAAAATTTTTAGTATTATTCCATGGAAATTTTGAAACGCTATGGCAATGAATTTTGCTTCTAGCTAGGATGAAGATAAAGGTTGTTCACTTGAGAATGATATATTTTGCATAATGTAATGGGTGAAGAGCAGCTAATTTCTAACAAATTAAATTTGTACAACTTAGAGCTAGTCCAACTTTTCTTATATGTATATTTGTTTGCTTTAAAAGTTGTATTCGGTTCATTTCTTTGTTATATAAGTCGTTTGGGTAGTTGAACGTTTTATGTTTAATAAATGTATTTTTTTCATGATTGGATAATGAATCTCTTCACAACTTAAACAATAGAAAAATTAGCATCCAAAATTGTTACCAAACATCATGCATTTTTAAAGTTATTATAGATTTTCACATCCTAACTACAAGCCACTTTAGATGCTGATTTATTTCTTTTTGTACATAATTCACAAACATATGATATGAGCTGGTGTGTTTATACTATTTTGTGATAGTAAGAACTACTTTGACTTATAGTATCTTTCCACCAACCTTGTTATTTTCATTATGAATTTTGTTTTGATCATGCAACTCCAAATTGTTTTGAAAGATCTGCATTTACTTAAAGGATTTGGTGAAGTAATCCACAATGCTTAAACATTAACATTACTTATATTTTCTTTTAATTTTTGTTTACGTACATTATTTAATGATCGAATTTGGAACATATGTTTATGTCAAATATAATGAAAAATAATTTTTAAATTTTAACGGCCACATTAGCACCATGATTATGTCTAAATACCTCGTAAACAATGTTTTTAGCTCGGTCATTTATATTCTTTTAGCTATTGATGCCCGTCTCAAAATCGAATAAAGAAGGAGAGAAAATAATTGATAAACAAATGATATATTACTTGTCATTTATATTTTCCCATTAGTTCATTAGACATTTGTATTTCTCATGACTTCCTTGACAAATATTTCAAATAGCAAATTTTGTACAAAACATATTTTTTTCCCTTTAGTATTTACACAATAATCAAAAAAATTCATAAAATGAATATATCGAGTTTTGTGCGCATTTGTACATAATATTTACACTAAAAAAAAATTAACTTGGGTTTTTCTTTGCATACATCCAATGGACATGCCATACATACTAGTATTAATAAAATGGCACTTTGTTAATTACAAAAGCTTCACATCGAGCTATTCTCATTATGTACTGATATAAATATAAATACATACATCTACATATACACACACACTTTTTGATTAATTTTGGAATGTGAAACTGTCAGGTTTAAATATATATTTTTATTTTAAAACAAAAAACATGATTTTAAAATCATTTTTGCTTTAATACACACACATATATTGCGTGTGTTATCAAAAAAAATATTTATATAATATATATGTATATATGTATATATTTATTTATATATATACATATTTTCGAGTCTAGAAATAAATTTTCTTTGAAAAGCTTTGCCAAAATAAAATTTTAAAGGTATTTATATTATTCTATATATGTACGTATGTTTGAAAATATATTTATGTTTAAAAGGTTTTAAAATAACATAAGTTTCCAAAATTTTTTATATTAGGGCCAAGCATAATTATGATATAATAATGAATTTGAAATTTTACATGAATATATATGTAAATATATAAAGATCGAAAAATATATCTTTCATCGAATTGGTTCTACCGAGAGCCTAACACGTTAATTGTTTAGAATTTTCTCTTACAGCTTCATGGTCTCCTCCTCTTCAGTTTGCAAGGCCGAAAAGATGACTTCATTAACGCCAGGGAATGGTTAGGGGGCTAGATAGATATAGCACTAAAATGTATCCTAAAATAGAGTGGAGGCTAGACTATTTATAACCAAGGGTTTGCACCCTTTTCTCCAATATTCCTCTTGCCTATAAAGACTTACTAAAGTATTCCTTTGCACTCTTTTGTTGCCATCTCAAGGTTGAAAAAGCAAGGTCAAGACCCCCTTTACTCCTATTTGAATCATTATTTAATTAATTCCTAGCTCCTAAACTACTCGAGTTACCTCTCAAGGTTGAAAACACAAGGCCGGGTTACCTCTGTCACTAGGTAACAACTACTCGAGTATGCCACTCCCCGGTCCTTTGGGACCTTTATCCGAGGTACCTCGATAACCAACATCACACAGTAATAAATATAGTGTGTCCATATGAGTAAGTATCTGGGCTCCATACCATGATACCACCCTTTTCCAGAAGGAAATGACATACCCTAAAGGGAGCGACCCTCATAACCTTGTCGCATCTTTCTTGTTTCGACCATTTCCGGTTTGTGAGGTTCGATGAGGTCTCGTCCACAAAGCTACGCTTTTTCACAAAGCCGTGCTTTGATCACAAACGATCAACGAATGATCATCAACACACAGCAACACTCAGCATGCCACACTACCAAATTGGGAGTATATCACTGATAACCTTCAACTACATAACCTCTGAGCTCGTACGTCTCAGAGAAGGGTGTTAAGTTAAGAGAATAAATTCTCCGCCACCAACAGGAATGTATATGAAAGAAATCAGCTTAATATCTCAAAGTGTAGTGTCAGACATACAACCATACAAGTCTATTCCGGGATCGAACAGAACCGAAGGCACTTCCGAAGAAGTACTTGCAATCCGGGTATTCACAATCCTGATCGAACTTCCCATCACTTAGTGAATCTCTATACCGGGCGCTACTCGGTGCAGAGACAATCGATAGGTTATCCTATCGTTTTCACAAATACCCCATCTTCACCACCGGTCTTCAATTGCTATCCATATACGACGTATCACTTATTCGGAATGGGTTGTGTGACACAAAGGTCCTCTCCTGGCAAAACCGAATAGTGAGCGTAATATTTGAAAACATATGGATAATGGAACTTCCAATTAAGTTACAATTTATTATCCAAAACTCTCTTTTCAAATGGTTTAAACAAATCACCATTCTAATCTTTTTAAACAAAAAGATTTATCTCACAAAGTTCACTCGGTTTCACAAAGATCTATTCATAGATTTTCCAAATCAATTTCCATTTCAATTGGGTTAACTTATTAAATCTTTTAATCAAAGATTTAACTTATAGCTTTCAAAATAATTCCATTTCAATCTTTTATACAAAAGATACACCTTTCTAATTTTAAACAAAGTTCAACAATTAATATTTCACAAAGGATTATTTATAACTTGGAAAACCCTTTTCATTTCAGTTTTGAGATTCTTTTGACACAATTTGGAAATTCATTCCTTATATGAAAGCTTTCATTATTTGAAAACAAATAGTTTTCATTTCGGAAAATATGGTTCATTTATACGAGTTAAAGTCCTTGGGTTAAATTCAAATTCTCGAAACCATACTTTTAAAATGGTTTAAATTCATACAAACACATTATAACATCTTTAACCATAATTTCCAAATATGGAATTCAATTCCAAATTTTGAATTCAAATTCAAATTATTTAAACTGGAAATTTTACCAAGTTATTCAAAAATACTTTTACCTTAAAAACTCCTTTTCAAAAACTTTAACATTTAACCCAAATCCATTTCCAAACTCAATTGAAATTAAAATTTCAATTTCAAAATCATTAAATTTAAATCATCTGTGACTTAACCGATTTCCTCGTGAAATCCATATTTGTGTGTGTAAGAGTGTAGTCCAGGGGTTTCACACACAATAGTGCAACATTACAAATCATCACATCATCACAGGTTCAAATACAATGATATATTTGATAAGCGATATAACTATAACGCTTACCTCTTATTCACAGATCACAGATATATATATCACAGATAAATAAATTACTGATCATCCCAGATAAATAAATTACACTACAGATCACAACACAAATCAGGATATATCACAAAGCATCACACATAAGGGATATCAAACAATTCAAAGCATTCTATCAGGTCCAAACATTCACAGATAAACTTATTAATCAACTGATTTATTTAAATCAGATGTATTAATTATTAATACGGGTTAATTATCATAAGTTAATTACAAATTATTTGAAATAATTTCCCTTTCATCATTTATTTGTTAACCTTTCATTATTAACTAATCATTCTTAATTAATGAATCAATTAATATTTAATTTTTAAATTAATCTTAATTAATCACAATCTTTATTAACAAATAATTATACTCAAGTTACTAACCATCATTCAATTAATTACATTCAGTAATTATATATTAATTACTACTCTAAGTAATTATATTTCCAAAATTATCAAGTGATTATTCTAGATTAATTAACTTAACTAGTTAACTTGAACTAATCCAATTAGCTCATTTAATTATACTGAATGATTAATTCCTTTAATTGCTTATGTTAAGTAATTACACTTAACAATTCCACAAACTGTTCTTATCAATTTAATTAATCTAAATTTATTGTTAAAATTAATCATTATTGATTATACATTGATTAACCATTAAGAACTCATTCTCTAATGAAATTATAAATCATTAAATCTTCATTACTTAAAGTAAAGCTCATTCATATTTATAATTTAATTATTATTCACAATATATTTGAAACATTGTTTCAAATTTCCTTTTAAATTCCAATTTTTTTTCTTTTCAATACTTAACAATTTTAAGTATTAAAACAATTTAAATTTTAAAACTTTATTTCCCAAACTAAATTTCCAAACTGAACTGGAATTAATACCCATACTTTGACTTAAAATTCAGTTTAGTCCTTGGTTTATAAAATTTAAATTTGGTTTTTAAATTTCAAAACAAAACAGGTTTAAAACCTGAAACAGATTCTACCCGAGCCTAACCAACCTCTGCTTCGAGTATACTACTCGAATTTCCCGAGAAAACTTCAAGGTTTCCCCTGCTCTTCTTATTTTTTTTAACTTTGTGTGATTCAAAATTTTAAAATCCTGCTACTTAAACAACCCGAGCTACTCACGAAAAATACTCGAGCCAAACACATCTTTTCTCGAGCCAAACCCGAGACCAACTCGAGTTCCCTTCTTCTTCCTCAACTCAACAACACCCTGACACACTGATGCACACATACACGTGTACACATCACTGCCGCGCCTCCGACCATCGTCGAGACCTTTGGCACGTCGCCGACCATCTCCCTTAACCATCCGACCACCCAGTTTAACGCTCTCACCTAAAAATCGAAATCGAGCAAATTAGCCTCAACTAGAAACCCACCTCGACCACAGATTCACCTTGCGCCGCCAACATAGATCACCTGAACCCTCGCCAATTGACCACGAGCTTCGTCACACTCCCCACCTTCGATTTCCACCAGACCGAACGTCCCCGATCAACCCACATTGCTACACGAGCAGGATCAATAGCATCAACCACATCGGATCCTTAAAGCCTAAAATGCTCTCAACCCAACAATCCTTGCATTGGATATTTTTTTTTTACATTTTTCCTGGAATCGACGAAGATCAAGCAAGCTTCACAACAAGTTTCAGCATCTAAGACTTGATAACCCATCGGAAATTGATAAAAGAGCATTTTTTGTTCATTTATTAACTGCACCTTGTATACTTAACTAAAAATAATCATTCTTGTTTTAAAAATCAAGTTTTATTGTTAGCTTTTAATTCATATACCTGAATTTATAAATTGACAGGTTCGAATTTTTGACAAAATTTGAGTGGTGCTCAGGTTTTCTAGATTTCCAGAAACATGATGAAGTTGTTTTAGCTCAAATTGATTTTTAAACTTTAATATAAACCATAACAAACAAATCTTGTTTTGATCTCAAGTTAAATCGGTAAGTAGAACAAATAGAAAAGATTTTTGAAATAAAGAATCTTGTGTTTAGAAGTTGAAACAGAGAACATATATGAGTATCTGCCTGAACCCAAATTCTTCCATCATTCAAATTCAACCAGAGAGTCCATATGTATACCAACATATATTCATAGATGTAAAGGCAACAAATTTATACCTTAAAAATAAATGAAAATATATGTTACTCACAGATTTTGTTTCCAGAAGAAAACAGAACAGGGCTTCCATTTAAACAGGCTGGAGAAATGCAAGTTGAAATCTTTTTCTTCTTTGATCTCTAGTTCGAGTTGAATTGTTTGTTTTAAGTGGAAGTTTTGTTTAGATTTTAGATAGTGTTTGCCTCAGTTTGGAATGGAACGAATTTGAAATGAAGAAAAGTTGATAAAAGAATGAGTTTACAAGTGATAGGTTTTGTACAGGGTAATATATTTGTTTGTAAAAATTTGATCAGTGATATTTTCTTTCTTTGTTAGCTGATAGATTATTGTGGTGGCCAACATTAATTAGCTTTGTACAATTACCCTTATTTTATTGTATTTGTACATAGATTTTTTTTATACTAGAATCTTCTTTTGCAAGCTTCATTATATATATATTATTTGTTTACACTTGAATATATGTTTTCTTTTGCAAGTGTATATACATAACTATGTATATTTGTTTACACTAGAATATACTTGGATGTATTTTTATTTGTTTCTATTTCCAGCTTAAGTATTTGTTTTATCTTCATACAAATTGTCCTGTATTTTTCTATATATTTATTTCAATAGTTTATATTTTATATTTATTTTTCTTTTATTATTTTTGTATCTATTTTATTCGTATTATTTTGTATTGATTTATTATTATGATATTAAGATTTATATTTTTACTTTATATTGTATAAAACCATATAGTTTATTTATTTTCATTTGTATTTGAATGTATATTATTTTCTTTTCTTTTGTAATGTCACTTTAAAATACAAATAAATTTCCCTTTTAATTGTTGTTAGATTTTAGTTTATCTTATATGTGTGTATTTCTATTTTTATCTATTTTTATTTTATCTTATGTAATTTATATTTTTATTTTGAACCATTTATTTACGATCTAAATTCAAATCATATATATATATATATATAATTTCAAATTTACTCATATATGCTCAAATACATATATATTCACATATATATATATATATTCAATATTTAAATTTTTAAGTGATTTAGTATATAATTTATTTGGTTTCGGGGAAACTCAAATTGATTTATCAATAAATTTCACAATTTTTATTCAAAAATTAATTTAATTATCAATTTAAACTTAATTAAAATCCGGGGTCGTTACAGACTTCCGTCCTTAAAAGAATTTTGTCCTCGAAATTTGCCAAGGGGACACAGAGATAGATGAAGAATATTTCATCAAATCAAACTGAATATCTATTCTGCATTTGGCTCACCAAATCAGAATATCAAGAATAGATACGAGAATGAATCTATTTAACAATCAACAGAATACTCGGGTTATCCAGATCTACGAAATATGCAGTGGCGTTGGTTAGTTCGAAGGGATAACTAACCATTCGTAGAATATACTGGGACCCAAAGAATAGATAGATATATGGATACAATTCCAAAACTTTTAGTTTAGAAACCAAATTATACCTATCAACCATAGCAACCAAAGCAACCAATTCATTCAAACAAATTTTTTGGCTTATTTGGAGTTTATGTCCCATATTAATATATCGAATCTCCTTCCTGGAACTACCAGGAACTATCGAAGAATTGAGAAGAGATGTTGAAAAAAAGAGATTGATAGAGAAAAGATTACTTCCTTATTGTTACAGGGTATTGATCAATTCATGGTGGTATTCTCGTTTCCCCTATCTCATCCTCTTCTTGCACTCATACTTACTATTAGTGGATAGCAAGAGAATTTACTGAGGCATTCGAACGGATATCTGAGGAATACTCATTCTAGGGTATACTTCACCCTATCTCTAATTAGCTACTTAATGTGTTATACTCCTGAGCTAAAGTTCAACCTTAACTCTGATACCACGTTGTCACAATCCAAATTTCATCGTTCAAAAATCGGCACCCGTACTTCACTCGTACTCGAATGCCGTAGATTCAACTATTGAAATTCGACTCGTGCCGGAGCTTATAACACGGTAAGTATAACAACACAGCGGAAGAAAGAAATAGATGATATCATATACAACTCCAATGAATACAATATCCAGAATGATATACAACAATGATATCAATATGATACAACAATATCAGAGATAAATAATGATACAGCGGAAATAACAGAAATGATAACTCCAAATGATCAGTCAGAGAGGCTGAGTCTAACCACTCCAATATCAAGCTCGAACCACCATCACGATTCACAAAGATAAGCAATGTCAGTCGTGATCTCCAAAACTGAACTAGCACCAATGTAAACTGAACCTCATTATCTGAAAAACCCAACTCTAGACTGCCCGTGTGGAAAATTATGGGCACCCAGAGTTTAGGAAGGGAACAACAAACTCTGGGTCAGTCATGGGACTGGTGTGAGTAACAAAAACAGTTTATCTTTAAAACAAACAACAAAATAATTTTAAAACATTGAAATCTGCAATGCTTTTGGAAAATGAAACTACCATAAGACCTCCCACCACACACACAATGCAATCGCAGACTTGGAGGAGATTTCTTCTTATGATAGTCAAACATGCTTACTATGCAAACAAACTATTTTGATATTATTACTAGTGCATAGTGTACAAAAATCATTTCGAAAATACAATATTAATATTAGCCAGCGTAGATACCATATATTATGCCTGTTATAGCCGCCGCCCGAGGAGATAGGTTACACAACTGCAATCGTAAAGGGCTCGTATTGTTTCTTTGGATTTTCCAACAAATGGTCAGGCTAAGGAACTTCCTACTACCACATGGGAACGCCTCTGGAGGAACGCCCCGAGAACCTACCCGGCTCTCTGCCAACACAAGGCCGGGTTACCTCTGTCACTAGGTAACTACTACTCGAGTATGCCACCCCTCGGTCCTTTGGGACCTTTATCCGAGGTACCTCGATAACCAACATCACACAGTAATAAATATAGTGTGTCCACATGAGTAAGTATCTAGGCTCCATACCATGATACCACCCTTTTCCAGAAGGAAATGACATACCCTAAAGGGAGCGACCCTCATAACCTTGCCGCATCTTACCTGTTTCGACCATTTCCGGTTTGTGATGTTCGATGAGGTCTCATCCACAAAGCTACGCTTTTTCACAAAGACGTGCTTTGATCACAAATGATCAATGAATGATCATCAACACACAGCAACACTCAGCATGCCACACTACCAAATTGGGAGTATATCACTGATAACCTTCAACTACATAACCTCTGAGCTCGTACGTCTCAGAGAAGGGTGTTTAGTTAAGAGAATAAATTCTCCGCCACCAACAGGAATGTATTTGAAAGAAATCAGCTTAATATATCAAAGTGTAGTGTCAGACATACAACCATACAAGTCTGTTCTGGGATCGAACAGAACCGAAGGCACTTCCGAAGAAGTCCTTGCAATCCGGGTATTCACAATCCCGATCGAACTTCCCATCACTTAGTGAATCTCTATACCGGGCGCTACTCGGTGCAGAGACAATCGATAGGTTATCCTATCGTTTTCACAAATACCCGGTCTTCACCACCGGTCTTCAATTGCTATCCATATACGACGTATCACTTATTCGGAATGGGTTGTGTGACACAAAGGTCCTCTCCCGGCTAAACCGAATAGTGAGCGTAATATTTGAAAACATATGGATAATGGAATTTCCAATTAAGTCACAGTTTATTATCCAAAACTTTCTTTTCAAATGGTTTAAACAAATCACCATTCTAATCTTTTAAAACAAAAAGATTTATCTCACAAAGTTCACTCAGTTTCACAAAGATCTAATCATAGATTTTCCAAATCAATTTCCATTTCAATTGGGTTAACTCATTAAATCTTTAAATCAAAGATTTAACTTATAGCTTTCAAAACAATTCCATTTCGATCTTTTATATAAAAGATACACCTTTCCAATTTTAAACAAAGTTCAACAATCTTTCACAAAGGATTATTTATAACTTAGAAAACCCTTTTCATTTCAGTTTTGAGATTCTTTTGACATAATTTGTTAATTCATTCCTTATATGAAAGCTTTCATTATTTGAAAACAAATAGTTTTCATTTCTGAAGATCTAGTTCATTTATACGAGTTAAAGTCCTTGGGTTAAATTCAAATTCTCGAAACCATACTTTTAAAATGGTTTAAATTCATATAAACACATTATAACATCTTTAACCATAATTTCCAAATATGGAATTCAATTCCAAATTTTGAATTCAAATTCAAATTATTTAAATTGGAAATTTTACCAAGTTATTCAAAATAACTTTTACCTTAAAAACTCCTTTTCAAAAAATTTAACATTTAACCCAAATCCATTTACAAACTCAATTGAAATTAAAATTTCAATTTCAAAATCATTAAATTTAAATCATCTGTGACTTAACCGATTTCCTCGTGAAATCCATATTTGTGTGTGTAAGAGTGTAGTCTAGGGGTTTCACACACAATAGTGAAACATTAAAAATCATCACAGGTTCAAATACAACGATATATTTGATAAGCGATATAACTATAACGCTTATCTCTTATTCACAGATAAAAGATATATATATATCACAGATAAATAAATTACTGATCATCCCAGATAAATAAATTACACTACAGATCACAACACAAATCAAGATATACCACAAAGCATCACACATAAGGGATATCAAACAATTCAAAGCATTCTATCAGGTCCAAACATTCACAGATAAACTTATTAATCAACTGATTTATTTAAATCAGATGTATTAATTATTAATACGGGTTAATTATCATAAGTTAATTACAAATTATTTGAAATAATTTCCCTTTCATCATTTATTTGTTAACCTTTCATTATTAACTAATCATTCTTAATTAATGAATCAATTAATCTTTAATTTTTAAATTAATCTTAATTAATCACAATCTTTATTTAATCCTTTAATTATTAACAAATAATTATACTCCAGATACTAACCATCATTCAATTAATTACATTCAGTAATTATCTATTAATTACTTCTCTAAGTAATTATATTTCCAAAATTATCAAGTGATTATTCTAGATTAATTAACTTAACTAGTTAACTTGAACTAATCCAATTAGCTCAATTAATTATACTGAATGATTAATTCCTTTAATTGCTTATGTTAAGTAATTACACTAAACAATTCCACAAATGGTTCTTATAAATTTAATTAATCTAAATTTATTGTTAAAATTAATCATTATTGATTATACATTGATTAACCATAAAGAACTCATTCTCTAATGAAATTATAAATCATTAAATCTTCATTACTTAAAGTAAAGCTCATTCATATTTATAATTTAATTATTATTCACAATATGTTTGAAACATTGTTTCAAATTTCCTTTTAAATTCCAATTTTTTTTCTTTTCAATATTTAACAATTTTTAGTATTAAAACAATTTAAATTTTAAAACTTTATTTCCCAAACTAAATTTCCAAACTAAACTGGAATTAATACTCATACTTTGACTTAAAATTCAGTTTCGACCTTGGTTTATAAAATTTAAATTTAGTTTTTAAATTTCAAAACAAAACAGGTTTAAAACCTGAAACAAATGCTACCCGAGCCTAACCAGCCTCTGCTTCGAGTATACTACTCGAATTTCCTGAGAAAACTTCAAGGTTTCCCCTGCTCTTCTTATTTTTTTAACTTTGTTTGATTCAAAATTTTAAAATCCTGCTACTTAAGCAACCCGAGCTACTCACGAAAAATACTCGAGCCAAACACATCTTTTCTCGAGCCAAACCCAAGACCAACTCGAGTTCCCTTCTTCTTCCTCAACTCAACAACACCCTGACACACTGATGCACACGTACACGTGTACACATCACTGCCGCGCCTCCGACCATCGTCGAGACCTTCGGCACGTCGCCGACCATCTTCCTTAACCATCCTACCACCCAGTTTAACGCTCTCACCTAAAAATCGAAATCGAGCAAATTAGCTTCAACTAGAAACCCACCTCGACCACAGATTCACCTCATGCCGCCAACATAGATCACCTGATCCCTCGCCAATTGACCACGAGCTTCGTCACACTCCCCACCTTTGATTCCCACCGGACCGAACGTCCCCGATCAACCCACATTACTACACGAGCGCGATCAATAGCATCGACCACATCGGATCCTTAAACCTTAAAATGCTCTTAACCCAACAATCCTTGCATTGGATAATTTTTTTTACATTTTTCCTGGAATCGACGAAGATCAAGCAAGCTTCACAACAAGTTTTAACATCTAAGACTTGATAACCCATCAGAAATTGATAAAAGAGCATTTTTTGTTCATTTATTAAATGCACCTTGTATACTTAACTAAAAATAATAATTCTTGTTTTAAAAATCAAGTTTTATTGTTAGCTTTTAATTCATATACCTGAATTTATAAATTGACGGGTTCGAATTTTTGACAAAATTTGAGTGGTGCTCAGGTTTTCTAAATTTCCAGAAACAAGATGAAGTTGTTTTAGCTCAAATTGATTTTTAAACTTTAATATAAACCATAACAAACAAATCTTGTTTTGATCTCAAGTTAAATCGGTAAGTAGAACAAATAGAAAAGATTTTTGAAATAAAGAATCTTGTGTTTAGAAGTTAAAACAGAGAACATATATGAGTATCTGCCTGAACCCAAATTCTTCCATCATTCAAATTCAACCAGAAGTCCATATGTATACCAACATATACTCATAGATGTAAAGGCAACAAATTTATACCTTAAAAATAAATGAAAATATATGTTACTCACAGATTTTGTTTCCAGAAGAAGACAGAACAGGGCTTCCATTTAAACAGGCTGGAGAAATGCAAGTTGAAATCTTTTTCTTCTTTGATCTCTAGTTCGAGTTGAATTGTTTGTTTTAAGTGGAAGTTTTGTTTAGATTTTAGATAGTGTTTGCCTCAGTTTGGAATGGAACGAATTTGAAATGAAGAAAAGTTGATAAAAGAATGAGTTACAGGTGATAGGTTTTGTACAGGGTAATATATTTGTTTGTACAAATTTGATCAGTGATATTTTCTTTCTTTGTTGGCTGATAGATTATTGTGGTGGCCAACATTAATTAGCTTTGTACAATTACCCTTATTTTATTTTATTTGTATATAGATTTTTTTATACTATAATCTTCTTTTGCAAGCTTCATTATATATATATATTATATGTTTACACTTGAATATATGTTTTCTTTTGCAAGTGTATATACATAACTATGTATATTTGTTTACACTAGAATATACTTGGATGTATTTTTATTTGTCTCTATTTCCAGCTTAAGTATTTGTTTTATCTTCATACAAATTGTCTTGTATTTTTCTATATATTTATTTTAATAGTTTATATTTTATATTTATTTTTCTTTTATTATTTTTGTATCTATTTTATTCGTATTATTTTGTATTGATTTATTAATATGATATTAAGATTTATATTTTTACTTTATATTGTATAAAACCATATAGTTTATTTTTTTTCGTTTGTATTTGAATGTATATTATTTTCTTTTCTTTTGTAATGTCACTTTAAAATACAAATAAATTTCCCTTTTAATTGTTGTTAGATTTTAGTTAAGTGTTAATTTATCTTATATGTTTTTATTTCTATTTTTATCTATTTTTATTTTATCTTATGTAATTTATATTTTGATTTCGAACCATTTATTTACGATTTAAATTCAAATCATATATATATATAATTTCAAATTTACTCATATATGCTCAAATACATATATATTCATATATATATATATACAATATTTAAATTTTTAAGTGATTTAATATATAATTTATTTGGTTTCGGGGAAACTCAAATCGATTTATTAATAAATTTCACAATTTTTATTCAAAAAATTAATTTAATTATCAATTTAAACTTAATTAAAATCCGGGGTCGTTACAGGGACCGCGATTATTTTCATTCTTTCATTATCAAATAAAATGCAAGATATTTATTTTGTGTTTGTGTAAATCATATTTTGTTTATACTAAACCTAAATTAGTATTTAATCAATAAAAGAGTTTTGATATATTTTAATTTAATTAATTTAATTAATTTAATTGAATATTTATTACTATTGATCTTTAAAGTAATATTTGCTAATAATTTTAATTTAAAATAAATATATAAATTTATTTTAATCTTATATTTTAATATGTATGATATTCATAATTATAATATGAGCTCGCAATAATGTAAACATATAAATAGTCTTATGGGTTCATAGGAAAAATAGACTTTGTGTTCTACGTTCAATAAGCTGTCAATAGAAAGTAAATGATGTCAACTTAACATCAAAAATTAAATCATGGAATATAACAATTATTACTATATTAATAATTTCCATTAGAAATTTTATAATTTATACTTAAAATACACACACAGACACATATGTATGTATATGTATATGTATATGTATATGTATATGCATATGCATGTATGTATGCATGCATATTTTTGTGTGTATGTATAGTTTAAACTATGTACATAAAACTATCATATAACAATTTGTATACTGAAAAAATTATTTGAATGAATTATGTATGCATGTGTTTGTGTAATATTTAATTTTGGCCTTTTTATACAGAATTATATAAAATTAAAATTTCAAATCTTTGACTTATTACAAAATAATATCTTAAATAAAAATATTATTTATTTATTTCCGCAGTCCAGAGCAAGGAAATAATTTTTTAATTCGACCGAATATGAAAAATGGTTTGAAAAATTCAAAACTTCAATTTTAAACCACTTCGAATTTGCTACTTACATACACACACACACACACACACACATATACACATACATACAATTATACATACATACATAAATGTATGTATGAATGTATGTGCGTAAATGATATCTTTATTGCTCAGATCCGAATTTTTTTAAGATATCCATAAGTATATTTAATATATATATATATATATTTCTTTATTGCTAAGATTCGAATTTTTTAGGACATCTATATGAATATTTAATATATATTGCTCAGATTCAAATTTTTTTAAGGTATCCATAAGTGTGTGTGTGTGTATCTATGTATGTGCGTATGTATGTATGTATAGGTAGAGAGATACACACTAGTACGTATGGCATATCTATTGGACATGTGAAGAAAAACGTGAGTTAAATTCCTTTTAGTGGTAAACATTATGTAAAATGCGCACAGAACTTGATATATTCATTCTATACAAAAATTCGCTTACTGCATAAATGCTAAAGGGAAAGAAATATGTTTTGTACAAAAAAATTTATTTGAAATATTTGTCAAGACAGTTATGAGAAACATGAACGTCTAATGAACTGACGGGAAAATATAAATGACAAGCAATATCATTTATTTATCAATTGTTCTCTCTCCTCCTTAATCCGAGTTCAAGACCGACATTAATAGCTAAAAGGATATAAACGACAGAGATAAAACATCATTTATAAGATATTTGGATATAACCATGGTGCTAATATTACCATTAAACTTCAAAATTATATTTCATTATATTTGACATAATCATATGTTCCAAATTCGATCATTAAATATTGTATTTAAACAAAAATTAAAAGAAAATATAAGTAATGTTAATGTTTAAGCTGTAAGGACTACTTCATAAAATCCCTTTAAGTAAACGTAGAACTTTCAAAACAATTTGGAGATGAATGATCAAAATTTATAACGAAAAAATAAGATTGGTGGAAAGAAACCATAAATCAAAGTATGTTCTTATTGTCACAGAATAGTATAAACACACCAGCTCATATAATATTTTTATGAATTATGTACAAAAAGAAATAAATCAGCATCTAAAGTAGCTTGTAGTTAGGATGCGTAAATCTATAATAACTTTATATATGCATGCAGTTTAGTAACACTTTGGATGATAATTTTTTATTGTTTAATTTGTGAAGAGATTCATTATCCATGCATGAAAAAAATACATTTAATAAACAAAGGTAAAATGTTCAACTACTGAAACGACTTGTACAACAAAGAAATGAACTGAATACAACTTTTCAAGCAAACAAATATACATATAAGAAAAGTAGGACATGCTCTAAGCTCTACTAATGTAATTGTTAGTAATTAGTTGCTCCTCGCCCATTACATTGTGCAAAATATATTATTCCCAAGCGAACAATCTCCATCTTCATCCTAGCTAGAAGCTAAATTCATTGTCATAGCTTGTCAAAATTTCCATGAAATAACACTAAAAATAATTTACACATAATAAGTGTACGCATGCAATATCTAATGCTTACAATATTTATGATACTCCGATGTACGTTCTTGAACTATTTCAGTGGTATTATTTGGGAATCTTATTAAAAATGGGAGCATATGGATTGCTTCGTATCAATATGGAATTATTACCACACGCTCACTCTATATTTTCTCCAACCAAGATTTTAAATAATGCCATGGAAATAATTCACGAATGTACATCAGCATATCATAAATATTGCAAGCATTAAATATTGCATGTGTACACTTATTCCATGTAAAAAATTTTTAGTATTATTCCATGGAAATTTTGAAACGCTATGGCAATGAATTTTGCTTCTAGCTAGGATGAAGATAAAGGTTGTTCACTTGAGAATGATATATTTTGCATAATGTAATGGGTGAAGAGCAGCTAATTTCTAACAAATTAAATTTGTACAACTTAGAGCTAGTCCAACTTTTCTTATATGTATATTTGTTTGCTTTAAAAGTTGTATTCGGTTCATTTCTTTGTTATATAAGTCGTTTGGGTAGTTGAACGTTTTATGTTTAATAAATGTATTTTTTTCATGATTGGATAATGAATCTCTTCACAACTTAAACAATAGAAAAATTAGCATCCAAAATTGTTACCAAACATCATGCATTTTTAAAGTTATTATAGATTTTCACATCCTAACTACAAGCCACTTTAGATGCTGATTTATTTCTTTTTGTACATAATTCACAAACATATGATATGAGCTGGTGTGTTTATACTATTTTGTGATAGTAAGAACTACTTTGACTTATAGTATCTTTCCACCAACCTTGTTATTTTCATTATGAATTTTGTTTTGATCATGCAACTCCAAATTGTTTTGAAAGATTTGCATTTACCTAAAGGATTTGGTGAAGTAATCCACAATGCTTAAACATTAACATTACTTATATTTTCTTTTAATTTTTGTTTACGTACATTATTTAATGATCGAATTTGGAACATATGTTTATGTCAAATATAATGAAAAATAATTTTTAAATTTTAACGGCCACATTAGCACCATGATTATGTCTAAATACCTCGTAAACAATGTTTTTAGCTCGGTCATTTATATTCTTTTAGCTATTGATGCCCGTCTCAAAATCGAATAAAGAAGGAGAGAAAATAATTGATAAACAAATGATATATTACTTGTCATTTATATTTTCCCATTAGTTCATTAGACATTTGTATTTCTCATGACTTCCTTGACAAATATTTCAAATAGCAAATTTTGTACAAAACATATTTTTTTCCCTTTAGTATTTACACAATAATCAAAAAAATTCATAAAATGAATATATCGAGTTTTGTGTGCATTTGTGCATAATATTTACACTAAAAAAAATTAACTTGGGTTTTTCTTTGCATACATCCAATGGGCATGCCATACATACTAGTATTAATAAAATGGCACTTTGTTAATTACAAAAGCTTCACATCGAGCTATTCTCATTATACTCTGATATAAATATAAATACATACATCTACATATACACACACACTTTTTGATTAATTTTGGAATGTGAAACTGTTAGGTTTAAATATATATTTTTATTTTAAAACAAAAAACATGATTTTAAAATCATTTTTGCTTTAATACACACACACACACATATATTGCGTGTGTTATCAAAAAAATATTTATATAATATATATGTATATATGTATATATTTATTTATATATATACATATTTTCGAGTCTAGAAATAAATTTTCTTTGAAAAGCTTTGCCAAAATAAAATTTTAAAGGTATTTATATTATTCTATATATGTACGTATGTTTGAAAATATATTTATGTTTAAAAGGTTTTAAAATAACATAAGTTTCCAATTTTTTTTATATTAGGGCCAAGCATAATTATGATATAATAATGAATTTGAAATTTTACATGAATATATATGTAAATATATAAAGATCGAAAAATATATCTTTCATCGAATTGGTTCTACCGAGAGCCTAACACGTTAATTGTTTAGAATTTTCTCTTACAGCTTCATGGTCTCCTCCTCTTCAGTTTGCAAGGCCGAAAAGATGACTTCATTAACGCCAGGGAATGGTTAGGGGGCTAGATAGATATAGCACTAAAATGTATCCTAAAATAGAGTGGAGGCTAGACTATTTATAACCAAGGGTTTGCACCCTTTTCTCCAATATTCCTCTTGCCTATAAAGACTTACTAAAGTATTCCTTTGCACTCTTTTGTTGCCATCTCAAGGTTGAAAAAGCAAGGTCAAGACCCCCTTTACTCCTATTTGAATCATTATTTAATTAATTCCTAGCTCCTAAACTAATAGAATCGTTATATAACTTTTGTACACCGTTTTATTCGATTTTAAACTAGAAGTAAAATAGCCATAAAATATTAATACAACATTTGAAGTAATTTTATTAATTTATAACATCTATAAATTAATTTTATCATTGGTTGAACTCATAAATAATTAACAACGCGGTTTGTGTTGACTCCCTGGTGTGAACTTGATCCATAGTCAATATTTAAACATTGAAGCCTATACGGACTTTGTTGAAGCATGATATGAGGTCTATTTCAACGCATGTAGACCATTTATGTGAAATTGTATTTCGGATCTAAAAATAGCTTACCTAATAATGACAGTTTGTACACGTATTCTTTTCTTCATCACTGTATCACTTAGATATCTAGAGTTTGGTCTATGGTAAAAAAAACTCTATTAATATCCATGTTTAGTTGCACAGACCACTTTAAACTTGTTGGTTCAATATATTAATGTTTATCAACTAATTGCTCTACTATGGCCAGATATTTTGAGTTAAAGTTGACTACCAATTACGATGATAGTGACCTTCTACAGAGGAATCCTCTATTGGGTAGTGTTTAACTTCAGGTGGTTCAACGTATATCCAACTATGGTTAACAACAAGGTCGCCATGCCAAATATTTAACAATAATCAAAGTATAGACTAGCTACTTAAGATCTTCTATTTTGACTTAGTTTTATTAACCTATTAAAGACTCCCATTGAATTGTTTTATGATTGTCCGAAATAATCCAAAGTACATAGCCCCATGTGTCCATAACTACCATGAGTAAATCACCATCCATTATATAGAGAGCATTACGTACACTAATCTCAAAAGATGTATCGATATCTTTTTCTTGATACATCTTGACCAGAAACATTTAAAAAGTAAGTGTTATAAATATATATATATGTGTGTGTGTGCGCGTGCATGTGTATACATACATACATACACTTATGCACATATACTTATACACATACACAAATATACTGTTAGAAATTGATACCTGAATTCGGGAAGAAGCCATGAGAAGCCCTAACCCTAAACCGTAGAAGAGAAGCTCACGGACGAGGAAGGTGAAACCCTAGCTGGAGTGGTATTGAGGAGGACCGGACGAGATTTCTCATCCGGTGGTGATGATCCGGTGGTTGGTGCTTTCATTTAATGAAGCTGAGAGCTTTGGAAGTGGAGCGACATGGAGATAAGAAGAGGGAAGCCGATTTTGGATCGGTGTTTGAAGTAGTTTGATTTGGAGCGGCATTAAAGATTTCGTTCGGGAATAATACCGAACGAAATATTTCATTCAGTGGAATGGTTTTGCAGGACGAGAATTTTGGTTTGGTAAAGTCATGCCGCTCCAAATTGCTTTTGTCGATCCAAACGTGTGATGTGCCGGTCCAAGTGATGCCGAACCATGTTAAGGACGAACCAAATATTTGGTTCGGTATTGGACCATGTCGGTCCAGATCTTGATTGTTATCTGCCGAACCAAATGCTATTGTGTTGTTTGACGGACCAGATGCATGCCAAACCAAGTAGCGCCGCTCTAGATGTTTGGTTTGGGAATTGGGCTTTGCCGGTCTAGATGGATGCCGAACCAAAACTCAGGGCTGCTATACAACAGCTACCCCTCCTCATTTCTTCACTCTATAAATAGTGGAGCTTCTGGACAACAATGGTGGCCATCCTAGAGAGCTGAAACTCTATAGAATTTTTTCTGTATTGTTAATTCTTCTTATGTATAGCCTCCAAAAGTGAATCAATCTTGTAACTCTAACCTTTCAGTGATTAATAAAATCTCCTCTCCCCAAGTGGACGTACACTGCCTCGCGGTAGTGGAACCACTATAAATACTGGTGTTATTTATTTTTCTGCATTGCATAGATCTATGACTGTATGTTCTGGTGTTTATCTCTGTTTGTTTCATCTCACTACAATCACGATCCAGTTGTTTTCCACTGTGTTGGGTTTTTTATTACCTTAGACTGACCATCTCAAGGGATTTTCCCCAATAGTCTAGTATCAGAGCTGCAAGGTTGATTGAGGAGTGTTAGACGCTATGGCAGGAGATGAAGCGACTCCAGTTGTTACAAGACCCTATACTAGAGGGATGTATATTACGTCAGGATCACAGTTGGCAATTGAGAAATGGAATGGGGATAAAGACTTCGCGAAGTGGCAATGGAGGATGAAGGCCGTTCTAATAAGGAATGAAGTCCATCCAGTAGTGTTTGCCTCTGAGGAGTTGACGGCTGACATCTTAGTCGCGAAAACGAATGAGATGGAGAAATGGGCGCTTATTACTTTACAACTAGCTATGGGAGAGAATGTCATCTCAGAGATTAGTAGTGAGACCACTGCTAGGGGCATTTGGACCCTATAAAATATCTACTTGAAGAAATCTCTGACTAACCGTCTGATATTACTAAAGACATTTTTCACCATGCGGATGAGAGAGGGTACTTCAGTGAAGGAACATCTTAATTTCTTTGATGATCTCATGATGAAGATGAAGACTGTTGACTTGAAGATGGATGAGGAGCAAATGGCAATGATTCTTTTGTGTTCTCTTTTGGAGCGATACATAGGTTTTGCTAACAGCCTTATATTCGCTAGAGACACATTGACAATGGAGGACGTGAAGTCAGACCTTCTATCTGAGGGCTTGAGAGATCAGATGAAGGAGATAAGTAAAGGAAGTAGAGGTGGAAGTAGTAGTGACGGCCTGTTTGTTGAAAGAGGTAGAGAAGATAAGAAGAATTGGCACTCTAGAAGGCGTTCCAAGTCCAGGAAGCCTGGTAATAGTAGGAGAGGAAAGTCTAAGGACGGGAAGTGCTTTATCTGCAAGAAACCTGATCATTGAAAAAAGTATTGTCCAGATTTAAAGAAGAAGGAAGAAGATGGATCTTCATCATTTGCGGTGGAGAAGTCTGTATCTGACAATATGTTGTTTGTAGCAGTATCAGATGTCTTAGACCATTGGGTGCTGGACTCGGGGGCGTCCTTTCATATGACACCTAATAAGGATTACTTCAGTTCTTTCGTTCGACGAGAGGGAAGTTCTATTCTTATGGGTAATGATGCTAGCTGTAGAGCAATAGGTGAAGGTACAGCGATGATCATGATGTTTGACGGAGTGATACGCACTTTGACAGGTGTTCGGTATGTTCCAGGTCTTCAGAAGTCCTTAATTTTTATAGGACAATTGGCATCTTTGGGATGCAAGGTAACCATCGAGAAGGATAGTCTAAAGGTTTTGAGAGGTGCACTAGTTCTTATGAAAGGAGATGTGTTCCGAAATCTGTATTTGCTGAAAGCAACCACGGTTCTAGGAGAGTCGTGTGTTGGAGTAGATAGTTCTTGTGCATTGGATGCCACAAAGCTTTGGCATCTCAGGTTGGGTCATATTTCAGAGAAGGGCTTAGAGTTGCTTCAGAGACAGAAGATGATCAAGGGAAGCTTTGACAAGATGGACTTTTGCCAGGAGTGTGTGTTAGGCAAGCAAACTAAAGTATCTTTTGGAGTTGGAATCCATAGATTGAGGCGAGTACTTGAGTACGTGCATACAGATGTTTGGGGATCGGTTGCTACTCCCTCTCTTTGAGGAGCAAAGTACTTTATCTCTTTCATTGATGACTTTTCTCGGAAAGTATGAGTGTATGTGATGAAGGCCAAATCGGAGAGTTTTGAGAAGTTCAAAGACAGGAAAGCGCTTGTTGAGAACCAATCTGGTTCTAGGTTGAATGTAACGGCCCGCAAATCCATACCCCTTTGAGCCGACAATATTCTCCATCAGTTCAACTCAAAGTGGTCGGAAATACAAACCATTAGGATTAAAGAAGAAAGTGGTAGAAGAAGAAATAGAAAACAACATCAGAATCTCACAATCGCAGCGGAACAAAATATAATATATAACAACAGATTTTTATACAAAAGAATCTGTAACGGTATAATACTTACAATCATCAGAGTACAACACAAACCATAGCACACAACCAGACAGTTATAATAACCTGTCCTTACAAAAGCTGACCATACAGCTTACACTGCACAGCGGAATATACATCAAGTACGTGTGATACGTCTCGCCATCCAGCTCGTCTTCTGAGCTCCACAGCATCCTATCATGTATCTGTAATACTCGGTCTGACCCGAGCATTATAATAAAATAACACCCGAGTCAGTCTGGAAAACCAGCGTGAGAAAACACACTCAATTGAATTATTAAAGTTTTCAAAAATCCTTTGAAACCAAAGGTATCTCGTAAGACCACGCTACAAATAAACATGTCGAGTTTTTACCTTACGATAACCAAAACATTTTTATACCAAAAACAGTCTGATATTATAATAGTGTCTATAGAAAGTAAAATAGAATCTAGCTGAAATGCTTGCATCTCACGTTCCAGCAATAGTTGGGCACAATCAAAACCGTACAGGCGCTTATTGGAGATTGGATTCCATACAATGGAGGGCTACTGGGGTACCGCCCGTTACAGTACCTGGTCTAGATTAGAGTACCGAGGATCCACCCTAAATTCCCTGCAACACAAGACCGGACTACCCCTTACTGGATAGCCCGAATAAGATCACCCCGCGGTTGGGATCAGCAACCGCCCACTAATCCGAAATAAAAAGGAACATCTAGACAGGGATGACCTTACCCTACTTGGGTGCTACCCACTTAGCCTTGCTGCACCTTCCCTGTTTTAGCCATTCCCGGTTGATGAGGCTCGAGGCTATGTGTTACCATTTTAGCACATAATCACTTAGAATTCCCACCGTCCACCTGACGATGTACTGAAAGCATTCATCCATACAAGTCCGTTCTGGGTTCGAACGGAGCCGAAGGCACTACTCCTACTACATCCATTTTGGAATCACCCTCAGGATTAGTAGCGATTAGCCCTTGCACTTCACTGCTCCATCTTCGATTCCAAACTCGTTTTCCCCACGAAAACGTACAAACCGGATCGAAGTGGTTTTCGGAAAATAAATCCCGATCCCGGTCTCTTCGAAACGATCAGCGCATTGGCTAATATTGATAGTCGGTTATTGAACTATCAATTAACATTCACAAACATCCAACAAACAATGAATAATTTTCCAAATTATTTATTTACCTCACAAATATCTTCGCAAGATATATTTCCACTTTTCAACCCTTTTGAAAACGGTTTCAAAAACCACCTTTCTCTCATGGAGTAAATTTCCCAAATATTTCTATCTCCACTGATATATTACTTCACTTTTATAAACCTAGTTTATAAATTCCATGGTCTCATCCATCTTTTAAACACAATTTCAACCACCTTATCAATTTTCAAATCGCTTTCCAAATCAACTCCATTTTAAAATAAATTCTTTTATTTACTCAAATTTATTCAAAACCCATTAACTTCAGATTTTATTTCTTAATTATGATTTAAAATCTTTTTAACTGAAAACACCAATTCCAGATTTTCCAAATTCCTTCTTTATCCTTTTAAATAAATTTAAACCTTGAATTTTAAAATAAATTCTTTATTCCTTTAAATAATATCACTTAAGTTAAAAAATTCAATATTTCCCCTTTTTCCCAAAATCTCCTTTCCCATACTCGGGATTTATTTATTAGAATTTAAAAAAAAATCACTTTTATTCTTTCCCAATTCATTCCTTTAATTCATTCAAATTCTCTAAATTTATTTTACTTAAAAAGTATCTCTTTTATTTTCTTTTAAAATCCAAATCTATACATTTTTGATAACTCAGAATGTCCAAATATATCCAATCAAACCATAGCATCCAATATTCCAATTATCAATATCATTCACTATAGAATGTCAAATAATCATAACACAGAAAATTAATCAATCTAAATAATTTTGAGGAATCCAAGTGGATCCCTCCAACCTATTTCCCTGCATCCACAGATGTTAGCACAATACCAATTCCACTTCGAGGTGTAATATCGTGGTATATGGGATTAATATAATATCATCCGCTATTATGCGGCGCATAGGGTCTCATCCGCTATAAAATGCGGGAATCAATCACTCCAATATATACTATATATACTACTATATAATATACCACATCCAATCAATTCAACCAATCATTCATCAATTTAAATTTAACTATTTAAATCAACTAGTAATCCAATTGAGTGAGGTTAACTCACCTTTATTATTTTGCAATCCACTTCAAACTTGACTCGGTCTCTTCACGATTAAAGACCTTGTATAACATTATACGGTTTATTAATATTTGAATTAATCAAACAATTTATTTATTTAATTTAACTAATTTTCCTTTAATAAATAGCTTTTAATAACTAAAATAATTTAATAAGTTAATTGAACAAATTAATCTCCATAATAAATTATTTTAAGATTAAATTGTAAGTTAAAATATGTATATGTATATTTATTTTATTGAAACTACATATATACTTAAAATAACCTATATAGGTTTAAAAATCAAATTTTTATATAAGCTCTACAACATTTTTAAAATTCCTATATTTTTCCAAAATTTTAACTGTATATATATTTTTTATCCTTTTTCAGTAAACACCAAAAATAAACATTTACTTTACTGTTAACAATTTTTCCTAACTGATATGTACATATATACATATATTAAATTAAAATATGAAAATATCCTATACCTCACTGCATCGAGCACCATCGCCGCACTACCCCAACCAACGTCGCCGGCCCCTCTGAGAACTGTGCCCAGCCTCGTTCGCGACCACGAACACCCTACCGAGCAACACCCCGAACCATCGATCTCACCTCCCGTCGACAACACGACCACGCCTCCCCTAACCACGTCGTACCCGACCCAGCTTCACCACAAACGGCACCCTCCCTCTCGCGCTTGAGACTAGCGGTGAACCTATCGCGGTCGTTCCCCTCCGATTCGCTGGCAAACTCACCGAGCTCCAGGTCGCCGTTTGCTTCACCTATTCCACCGCAACCTCGATTTGCACGAGCGTCTATATATATAGATATATATATGTTTTTTTGAATCGAAATTCGATTTCGAACAAGAGGGAGGGCTCAGCTTGATTTTGAATTAGGGAAAAACTGCCATTATTTAGTTTCGAACGAAATCGTGTTTTGAATTTTGTTCGGCCATCCCTTTTTTTTCTAAACGAATATTGATTTCGAGATTGCTTTTGAACAAATGAGGATGGAATGGAAGACGTGATTTAAAAGTTTGGGAACAAGGCTGTCTTCATTCGAAAGTTTTAAGAAGATGAAGGAAAGAGTAATATGCTGCTTATATAGGCGAATGGCTTCAAACGTAAGATAGGCAGCCCTTGATTTTTTTTCTTTTCTTTTTGGAATTGAACTGAAAGAAGTGAGTGGGAAATGAGAGACGTGATTTTTGAATTTGAGGTGAAGGGTTGCGTGAAGGGGCGGGTGTACAGTGATTCAAAATGAAAGAAAGCAGCTGATATGAGTGTATATGTCAATCAGTGTATAAATGTATATATATATATACATCATATAAATTTTAAACTATCTCGAATCCGCCGCTAAAAATCTTGACCTCCTATCGAGGCGTGCCGCTAGGCGTTCATAATTTTATACCCCTATTCCGAACGAAATGGAAAAGGTTCTGAGTCCTAATTCGATCGTATGGAGAAGATAGCTTTTTGGATCCAGTAATTATTGAACTTTCGATATAGATTTCAGCGCGTTTATATACCATACGACCAAACGATAACTCCAAACGCTACGAAATTTGAAATCTGATAATAATACATTATTACGGATCCAATGGAACTAGTTTCGTCGAATTCCGAGACTATGCCTCGGAAGGCTATTTTTAAATGTCAATTTAAATAATATATTTTTAAAACTGAACAAATCACTTTTAAATTTGATTATAAAAGTTCTATTATCTTCAGCATTGTTAATACAAATTTTATAAGCCTTTGAAATATTTTTAACAAGCTTAAAACCCAAGATTTAATATTTTACCCAATTTCCGATTATTTAATTCAATAATTAAATTATCCCATAAATATTTATATTTGAAATTCAAGTTAAAAATTCACATTTGAATATTTTAAAATCAATTAAATATTCTCATTTCAAATATCCAAAATTCCGGGTCGTCACATTCCTCCCCCCTTATAAGAATTTCGTCCCCGAAATTGCTAGTTAGGAAGAATGGTCCACATCCCGTTAACTATTTCCCAAAACCAAACAGTTTTAA
The DNA here is from genome assembly GCA_030737815.1 of Allium fistulosum. Taxonomy (NCBI): domain Eukaryota; kingdom Viridiplantae; phylum Streptophyta; class Magnoliopsida; order Asparagales; family Amaryllidaceae; genus Allium; species Allium fistulosum. The sequence goes on from CM060906.1 coordinate 861,553,653, forward strand.
CACTTCCCAAAATGATCTTTTTACTAAAGACACACTAACACTTCTACTAACCTTCCAACTCACCCTTAGGTACCCAATAATATTATCCCCTTGATAATTCAAATTATAGTTTAAACCGAATTTTAAACTTATCAAAATTTTCGAAAATATTTTCTAACTCCCTAAATTTTTGAAAATTTTTGTCAGCGTCTCCTTTGCGTGGCTAGCTCAGAACAACTACAGAATGCCCCTACGGGCCCTCAAATTCAAAAGAAAACAGAAGCCAAGTGGCTAGATCAGAAAATCATCAAATTTCATATGACAATTTAAACACATACCTTTTTATCGGGCAATTCAAATTTGTCTTCTGAAATCAAAAACATCAATTTCCTTTTGCTTTTAAATACATGTACCCTACTCAGCAATAATATCTAATCCCAGCATTCAAAATCATTTTATTCATTTCTTTACAAAAATTTTAATATTTGCTTTACTTAAGTCGTACGATGTACACATATCATCCGTACGCAATATCAAATCCGATCGCTCGCTCGATCACACAATTTCATTTCCGAACTAGTATCGTCCACCCGACTCACTAGTGCGGACTCAGATATGGTTTCTTGATCAGAAACCGTCATCCTCCTTGCATAGCCACAAACTATGATAGAGAAATTTCAGAATCAATCAAAATCCATATCCAGGGTTCGCCGTCGAAAATCGAGTGAAAAATCCTAACTCGGATCGGTATAATTATCTCGAAATTCTGTGCTCGAATTTGGATCAAATCACTATGCGAATAAAATAATATACGTACATCCTACGTATTAATTTCAATTGATTATTAGCTATATCAATTCTCTTTTATTCACATTCATTTGATTTCTATTTACTTATTCACAATTTCCCTTTTCACAACTTTCAGTTTTAATCTTCATTCAATTATTCACTCAGTATATTCCCAATACCAATTTACTTGAGAACTTCATTCTACATTTCTTAAGTTCAATATAAATATTTTTTATATTTATTTTTACTACTTCACTACTGATGTTTATATTCAAATTGAGTTCCAATTCCATATAAAATCAATTTGCTTCAATTTATTAATTATTTTTAAATCTAAATATTTTCTCCCGATTTTCATTCAGATTTCATTTTCAATTTTGCTTGAATCAATTTATCTTCAAACTCTGAATATTGAATTTTGTTCACCTTATCTCAACCCATATTTAATTAACCATTTCCTTTTATTAGTTTCACTTACTAATTTATTTAAAATCTCAAATAAAAGTTTATTTGCAAACTTTTTCTTCCTTCAGTTTCTTCGAACAATTTCTTCGATTTCACCTTACTTTACATACACAATTTTAAATTAGATTTCAATATTCAGTTTCAATTCCCTTTGCTTACCAATTTTAAATCATTTGTTGTTAGTGAAAATTTTAAAAAATTTCTAACCCCCAAAATTTTCGGAAAATTTTGGCAGAGTCTCCTTTGTACGGAGGGGCTTTTGCAATTTGATAAAAGATATAAATATATATACATCCACCCACACGGTCGGAAAACAAAAAAACAAACAACAGTTCATATTTCCTATCTTTTTATTGCATAGGCATACCTTTATTTAGCATTTTTAAGCAAGCGGCTTATTTAATTAGCATTTTGTGCAACCAAATCCAGCCACACGGCTTCCCTATACCTGTACTTACTCAATTAAAACATGGAAGTGCTAAATACATACAATTCACTAGTATTTCACTTATTTAAAATAGCTGAAACATGCATTTGGTAAACAATGCATACTAAACAGTCTTTCATAAGCAATTTCCAATATTCCAACATTAATTTTAATTGTTGACAATCAACTCATATACTATTTCAATTGTTTCAATCAACCCATATACTATTTTCATTTAATTTAAAAAGTTTACAACTTAATTGCTTATATTCAATTCATTTTTAACTCAAACAATCCCATTTATACTACCATAATATTTTAAATAAGCTTCAGAGTTTAAACATTCAAAATCAGATTTAAAAAATATACATATCCAAATCAACCATTCTTTGAATCTCAAAACCAGACCCCAATTTCAAAATCATTCCAATTTAAAACAATTTGGCAGCAATTTCTCTCTTGGAAAGTCGAAAATGAACACCGATGATGTCGCGATCATCATCGGAATTATTTTCCAGCGACCGAAAAGAGTTAAATGCTTTTATCTCTTTAAAAACGATTCAAATATTTTTAATTTCAAATATCTCCAGATTTCAAATCCAATTCAAAATATTTCCAAAATAATATCACTATTATTCCTTCAAAACCTTTGAAAACCATTTTCAAACCCAAAAGAATTTAAACCTTTTCCAAAATTTCAAATTTTAAATTTTTTCAATCTATATTCAAACATTACTTTGGAATTTTCACCTCAATTTATGTTCAAATATTTCTCTGGAATTCTATTTGAAATGATAAATCACATTTATAGTTTATATTTACAAATCTCATTTGTATATGAATTTATTCCTTGGCTTTTAGTTAAAATTTCCAATTGCTTATTCAATTTCCCTCACAATGGTAATAATAATTTAATATTATCGCTTCTTAACAACCAAGCATCCATATATAACTATAATAATTTCTGAAAATTATTTCTTCCATATACAAAAATAATTTGGGTAAAATTATTTCATTTACCCCATTTTAAAACAATACTACGTCGAATTGTTCTATTCAAGTGTTTAGAGATCCCTATCAATAACGTCAATTACTCGTATTGACCAGAACCCATAAACTACTCAACAAACCAATCAACACAATATAAAACAATTTGAAATTCACTAACAAATACGCGCTCATATCTATTAATACACTTAAACTCATTCTAGAGTACTACGGACTCTATTTTCAATGAGTAATCCCCACCAAAGCCAAGGTTATCACCAGCCTAAGCTCTGATACCACTGTAACAGCCCGCAAATCCGTACCCCTTTGAGCTGACAATATTTTCCATCGGTTCAACTCAAAGTGGTCGGAAATACAAACCATTAGGGTTAAAGAAGAAAGAGGTAGAATAAGAAATAGAAAACAACATCAGAATCTCACAATCGCAGCGGAACAAAATATAATATATAACAACAGATTTTTATACAAAAGAATCTGTAACGGTATAATACTTACAATCATCAGAGTACAACACAAACCATAGCACACAATCAGACGGTTATAATAACATGTCCTTACAAAAGCTGACCATACAGCTTACACTGCACAGCGGAATATACATCAAATACGTGTGATACGTCTCGCCATCCAGCTCGTCTTCTGAGCTCGACAGCATCCTATCATGTATCTGTAATACTCGGTCTGACCCGAGCATTATAATAAAATAACACCCGAGTCAGTCTGGAAAACCAGCATGAGAAAACACACTCAATTGAATTATTAAAGTTTTCAAAAATCCTTTGAAATCAAAGGTATCTCGTAAGACCACGCCACAAATAAACATGCTGGGTTTTTACCTTACGATAACCAAAACATTTTTATATCAAAACCATCTGATATTATAATAGTGTCTATAGAAAGTAAAATAGAATCTAGCTGAAATGCTTGCATCTCACGTTCCAGCAATAGTTGGGCACAATCAAAACCGTACATGCGCTTATTGAAGATTGGATTCCATACAATGGCAGGGCTACTGGGGTACCGCCCGTTACAGTACCTGGTCTAGATCAGAGTACCGAGGATCCACCCTAAATCCCGTGCAACACAAGACCGGACTACCCCTTACTGGATAGCCCGAATAAGATCACCTCGTGGTTGGGATCAGCAACCACCCACTAAGCCGAAATAAAAAGGAACATCTAGACAGGGATGACCTTACCCTACATGGGTGCTACCCACTTAGCCTTGCTGCAGCTCCCCTGTTTTAGCCATTCCCGGTTGATGAGGCTCGAGGCTATGCGTTACCTTTTTAGCACATAATCACTTAGAATGCCCACCGTCCACCTGACGATGTTCCGAAAGCATTCATCCATACAAGTCCGTTCCGGGTTCGAACGGAGCCGAAGGCACTACTCCTACTATATCCATTTTGGAATCACCCTCAGGATTAGTAGCGATTAGCCCTTGCACTTCACTGATCCATCTTCGATTCCAAACTCATTTTTCCCACGAAAACGTACAAACCGAATCGAAGTGGTTTTCGGAAAATAAATCTCGATCCCGGTCTCTTCGAAACGATCAGCGCATTGGCCAATATTGATAGTCAGTTATTGAACTATCAATTAACATTCACAAACATCCATCAAACAATAAATAATTTTCCAAATTATTTATTTACCTCACAAATATATTCGCAAGATATATTTCCACTTTTCAACCCTTTTGAAAACGGTTTCAAAAACCACCTTTTTTCTCACGGAGCAAATTTCCCAAATATTTTCTATCTCCACTGATATATTACTTCACTTTTATAAACCCAGTTTATAAATTCCATGGTCTTATCCATCTTTTAAACACAGTTTCAACCACTTTATCAATTTTCAAATCGCTTTCCAAATCAACTCCATTTTAAAATAAATTCTTTTATTTACTCAAATTTATTCAAAACCCATTAACTTCAGATTTTATTTCTTAATTATGATTTAAAATCTTTTTAACTGAAAATACCAATTTCAGATTTTCCAAATTCCTTCTTTATCCTTTTAAATAAATTTAAACCTTGAATTTTAAAATAAATTCTTTATTCCTTTAAATAATATCACTTAAGTTAAAAATTCATTATTTCCCCTTTTTCCCAAAATCTCCTTTGCCATACTCGGGATTTATTTATTAGAATTTAAAAAAAATCACTTTTATTCTTTCCCAATTCATTCCTTTAATTTATTCAAATTCTCTAAATTTATTTTACTTAAAAAGTATCTCTTTTATTTTCTTTTAAAATCCAAATCTATACATTTTTGATAACTCAGAATGTCCAAATATATCCAATCAAACCATAGCATCCAACATTCCAATTATCAATATCATTCACCATAGAATGTTAAATAATCATAACATAGAAAATTAATCAATCTAAATAATTTTGAGGAATCCAGTTGGATCCCTCAAACCTGTTTCCCTACATCCACAGATGTTAGCACAATACCAATTCCACTTCGAGGTGGAATATCGCGGTATATGGGATTAATATAATATCATCCGCTATTATGCGGCGCATAGGGTCTCATCCGCTATAAATGCGGGAATCAATCACTCCAATATATACTATATATACTACTATATAATATTCCACATCCAATCAATTCAACCAATCATTCATCAATTTATATTTAACTATTTAAATCAACTAGTAATCCAATTGAGTGAGGTTAACTCACCTTTATTATTTTGCAATCCACTTCAAACTTGACTCGGTCTCTTCACGATTAAAGACCTTGTATAACATTATACAGTTTATTAATATTTGAATTAATTAAACAATTTATTTATTTAATTTAACTAATTTTCCTTTAATAAATAACTTTTAATAACTAAAATAATTTAATAAGTTAATTGAACAAATTAATCTCCATAATAAATTATTTTAAGATTAAATGGTAAGTTAAAATATGTATATGTATATTTATTTTATTGCAACTACATATATACTTAAAATAACCTGTATAGGTTTAAAAATCAAATTTTTATATAAGCTCTACAACATTTTTAAAATTTCTATATTTTTCCAAAATCTTAACTGTATATATATTTTTTTATCCTTTTTTAGTAAACACCAAAAATAAACATTTACTTTACTGTTAACAATTTTTCCTAACTGATATGTACATATATACATATATTAAATTAAAATATGAAAATATCCTATACCTCACTGCATCAAGCACCATCGCCGCACTACCTCAACCAACGTCGCCAGCCCCTCTGAGAACTATGCCCAGCCTCGTTCGCGACCACGAACACCCTGCCTAGCAACACCCCAAACCATCGATCTCACCTCCAGTCGACAACATGACCACGCCTCCCCTAACCACGTCGTACCCGACCCAGCTTCGCCACAAATGGCACCTTCCCTATTGCGCTTGAGACTAGCGATGAACCTATCGCAGTCGTTCCCCTCCGATTCGCTGGAAAACTCACCGAGCTCCAGGTCACCGTTTGCTTCACCTATTCCACCGCGACCTCGATTTGCACGAGCGTCTATATGTATATGTATATATATTGAATCGAAATTCGATTTCAAACAAGAGGGAGGGCTTGGCTTGATTTTGAATTGGGGAAAAACTGCCATTATTTAGTTTCGAACGAAATCGTGTTTTGAATTTTGTTCGGCCATCCCTTTTTTTTCTAAACGAATATTGATTTCGAGATTGCTTTTGAACAAATGAGGATGGAATGGAAGACGTGATTTAAAAGTTTGGGAACAGGGCTGTCTTCGTTTGAAAGTTTTAAGAAGATGAAGGAAAGAGTAATACGCTGCTTATATAGGCGAATGGCTTCAAACGTACGATAGGCAGCCCTTGGATTTTTTTCTTTTCTTTTTGGAATTGAACTGAAAGAAGTGAGTGGGAAATGAGAGACGTGATTTTCGAATTTGAGGTGAAGGGTTGCGTGAAGGGGCGGATGTATAGTGATTCGAAATGAAAGAAAGCAGCTGATATGAGTATATATGTCAATTAGTGTATATATGTATATATACATCATATAACTTTTAAATTGTATCGAATCCACCGCTAAAAATCTTGACCTCCTATCGAGGCGTGCTGCTAGGCATTCATAATGTTATACCCCTATTCCGAACAAAATGGAAAAGGTTCTGAGTCCTAATTCGATCGTATGGAGAAGATAGCTTTTTGGATCTAGTTATTATTGAATTTTCGATATAAATTTCAGCGCATTTATATACCGTATGACCAAACAATAACTCTAAACGCTACGAAATTTGAAATTCGATAATAATACATTATTACGGATCCAATGGAACTAGTTTCGTCGAATTCCGAGACTGTGCCTCGGAAGGCTATTTTTTAATGTCAATTTAAACAATATATTTTTAAAACTGAACAAATCACTTTTAAATTCGATTTTAAAAGTTCTATTATCTTCAGCATTGTTTTTTTTTAGAGTGATGGGTGTGTAGCGTGAAACTACACAGACGGTTAAATAGTTATATTATATAGTACTGAAGAGGTCGATCGACAAGCCCGATCGATGGCCAAAAAATAGGTGCGAAGCAACAAACTATAATAGAAATACTAGAGTATCATAGACTATTACATATTAACTGTAGTACGTGATATCCCCCTGTAGACTAAGACTACCTCTCCGGAGATGCAGTAGTGCTTCCCTGGGATTCTACTGGCTGGACGCTGCACTGCGGGAGACTTAGGCGGAAAGGCGCAGAGTGACATTGACCTGTTATAGAGGAGAAATTGTGAGTGATAGTTCTACAGGTTCCCTCGAAATGGCGTGTTGGTTTCCCAAATACAAGGGCATTCCTCTCTTTCCAAATGCACCAGCTAAAGGTTGATATGAAGGTGTCCATCAGCAAACTCTGCTGATTAAACTGCCAATACTCGAAGTAAGAGGTCACGCTGGGGATAAACCCCAATAGGCACTAGTTGCAGCCCAAATTGAGTAAGAGAAATCACATTTGAAGAAAAGGTGAGTTACTGATTCGTTCTGAGTTGAACAAAAGACGCAGCGCGGATCAATGGGGATGTTGAGTCTGTTGAGTCTGTCTTTGGTATTAATTCTGCCATAAATTAGGCACCATTGGAAAAAGGCTATACGAGGTGGAAGGTTGCAATGCCAAACCCTGGGGAAGGAGAAAAGGCGACCGGGGTGAATTAGGTATTGATAACAGGAGGCGACTGAGAATCCTTTGGAAGGTGCAAGGGCCCAGAGAAAGAGGTCTTGACTGTTGGAAGGGCGGATCGACAGGAGGATATTTGTGGCGGAGAGAAGTTCAGGAACTAGATCTGCATCGAAGATGGAAGGTGGGCAAAGGTGTTCGGGGCCTAGGGTGAAATAGTCTTCAACTGTTGCATTTGGGAGGGCGGCGTGCGAGAAGAGGTTGGGTAGTAGTTTAGCGAGGGGCAATTGTCCATACCAGGTGTCTAACCAGAATAGGCACCTGTTGCCGCTTTCGACTTTAACCTGAAACAGTGCTCTGACTCTAGGTAGGGTTTGAAGGACCCTCGACCAGAAAGGGGATGGATGGGACCGGATGGTGAGGTGGAGTGCCAAATGAGGGTTTGAATGATAATGCTGACATAAGATCCACGATTTCCAGATGAAATTTCCAGGTGTAAGTAATCTCCAAAGCCATTTGGACAGCAACGCCTGATTGAATGTGCGAAGGTCAGTAATCCCTAACCCACCATGATTGCGGTGTAAACACACCGTCTTCCAGTTGACCAAACATTTTGCGTTGCCACCGTTCCAAAGGAACGAGCATCTGATTGAGTCAATTTTCTTGATAACCCAGGATGGAAGCTTGAGGAAGGACATCCAGTATGAGGGGATAGCTGATAGGACCGATTTGACTAGGACAAGACGACCTGCAGAGGATAACGAGTGTGCCTTCTAGGTTGAGAGTCTGGATTCAATTCTAGAAATGAGGGGAAGCCAGTCGGCGCGGTGGAGATTGGATGGGCGGATGGGGATGCCTAGATAGGAAATGGGGAATAAGGCTAGGTTGCAATTGAGCAGGGATGAGATTGTAGGACCGAGGTTAGCGGAGTTGCCGAGCATGATGACGGAGCTTTTGTTGAAATTGATAGAGAGGCCAGAAATTGTTTCAAAGACATATAGCGCAACCTTGAGGAAATGGATGTGGTTGATGTCGGTGGAAGCGAATAGGATCGTGTCATCTGCAAATTGAAGGTTAGACACGGCTAAATCTGAGTTTTGAAGCTGGATACCTTTAAAAAGATCATTGTGCGAGGCAAGCTTGATCATCTGGTTGAGCACATCCGCTACCAAGACAAAGATTAGGGGAGAGAGCGGGTCCCCTTGTCTCAGACCCCTAGTTGATTTAATGTGACCACCAGTAGAGCCATTGATTGAGATGGATGAGATACTTGTGTTGAGTATCGCTTCAATCCACCCACACCATTTTATCGGGAAACCCCTATGCTTCATAAGGTCCAAGATGAAGTCCCAGTGTACCGTGTCAAAGGCTTTGGAAAAATCTAATTTTAGAAGGGTTCCAGGGGTTGATGTTCTATGGCAGTAGGAGACAACTTCTTGGGTGGCAGCGACACAATCTAAAATGTTTCTGCCTTGTATGAAGGCAGACTGTTCCGCCCCTACCAGAGGGTCGATGACTGCTTGGAGTCTATTGGCAAGAACCTTTGTGATGATTTTGAAAGTGGTGTTTAGGAGACTGATTGGTCTGAAAGCGGGTAGGGTGTTGGCGCCTGGGGTTTTGGGGAGGAGGATGATGTTGGCGTAGTTGAGGCGGGCAATTAAAGAGGGGTTGGCTTGGAATTCTTCGCACATATCTAGTATGTCGGTTTTGATGGTTTCCCAATATCGTTTAAAAAAAAATGGGCCGAAACCATCCGGGCCCGGGGCCTTATCGTTTGACATGTCCTTAAGCGCGGCCCACACTTCCTCTTCGGAAAAAGGGTGGTCGACAGAAATTGGGGGACAGGATGGGTATAGGAGGTTCCATTCAATGGGGGGTAGTGCCTGAGAAGCTTGGCCTAGAATGCTACGGTAGTAGTCGGTGAAGAGGCGGAGGTGGTCAGACGATTCGGTGAAGCTAGAGTTGTTGAGCACTAGTTCCGAGATGTTGATAGATCTGCGTCTGCCGTTGGCCATACGATGGAAGAAGGAGGTGTTCCTGTCTCCCTCCTCTAACCATTTGGCTTTGGATCTTTGCTTCCATCCAATTTCCTCTTGTTTGATTAGCCTATCGAGCTCGGATTCTAAAGTCTTCAGTTGAGAATGTTCGGTTGGAGTGAGGGGTCGGGATTCTTCGAGGATGTTGAGTTCTAGGATAGCATCTTGAGTGGAGGAAATGCGCGAGCGGAGGGAACCCCAAATATTTTTGGCCCAAGGTTTGATGATCTTTCTGATTGAACGGAGTTTGGAGACAACCCTGGCGATTGCGGAATTGGACATCACCGGTTGGGACCAAGCAAACTAGATGAAATTGTCGAAGGAGGGTTCCAGGGTCCATAGGCGTTCGAAGCGGAAGGGGCGATTTGGGTTGGTGGATGAACCCGAGTCCAAGATAAGGGGGCAATGGTCTGAGATGGTCGAGGCTAGGCCGGAAACAATAGAAAGGGGGTGCAGATCATCCCAATTGATATTGAAAAGGAATCTGTCGAGCTTAGCTAGTGACGGGTCCGATCTACGGTTTGACCAGGTATAAAGTCTATTGTTAATTGGTGGGTCAATTAAGGAGCCGGAACTGATGAAGGAATTGAATGAATCTGAGTCTTGGGAGGCGTTTCCGGAGTTTCTTTCGAGGGTGTTTCTGGTGGTGTTGAAGTCTCCCCCGAGTAGCCAGGGGCCATTAAGGTGTGTGGCGAAGGTGAGGCAGTTGTTCCAGAGGGTATTTCTATCGGTGGGGTTTTGTGGGCCGTAGATGTTGGAAAAGAAGTAAATGGTGTTGGTTTGGATGTGGCGAAGTGAAACATGAAGGGCAGAAGGATGAAGGATGGTTTGACAATGAGACCAAGTGGATTCATTCCAGAGGGTGATTAAACCACCACTAGAACCTATGGCATTCGAATGGGCCCACCCGGAAAGATGGGGCCCACCTAGCTGTCTTATTTGGGTAGGAGAGGGGTCCACGAGTTTAGTTTCTTGGATGAGGAGAATACCACTTTTGTGTGGGGACAGTGTGAGATTTAGGGCGATTCTTTTGCTGGGGTCCCCTAAGCCCCTGACATTCCAGGTGATAATCTTCATTGAGATGGGGATGAACGCTCCAGTTCTAGTGATTGCATGGCAGCGAGATGTTCCTCTCGCAGTTTCACCCCCATGCAATGTGCAATTTTTTTATTTAAAATTTTATTTGCAAAGGAAAAAACTACGGGTTTGAAAAAACTACCAGGGTGAGATGCAGCTTTATGTAGTCTGGCGCTTCGTCTGACTGCCGTGGGAGTGATCCTTGGAGACTCTTGTCCAACTTGAGGTGGAGAGGATGCAGCTGCTCTGTCATCCGTGGGAGTGGGGGCGATGTTCTCGGATTGGTTACGTGGAATGTGAAAGTTATCTGGAGGCGGGTGGAATGGTGAGGGGATGAGTGCAAGTTGATTACTGGAGTTGGGAACAGGAGGATGGCTGTGGATGGGGAATTGGAGGAACCATGGGTTGGAAAGGTCTAGATCTGCGTAGGGGTTCTAATTCTGGTCTTCAGTCGGCCAGCTGTCCCAGCCAAGGGGACCCATGACTTCGAAGGAATTTTCAGGTGGGTTGGGGGCCTCGAGTTCTGGTGCGTCTTGATGAATGGGGTCAACCATAAGGATGGGGTCAAGAGGAGATAGAGGGGCAAAGATATCTGGGTCAAAGTTCATAGCATCGAATCTGTCTTTCGAGTTAAGTTCGTGTAAGGGGATATGTTCGTCAAAGCATCTGAAAGCCTCCTCCAAATCTGTCCCTATTGGTAGCGACTCGGGGTTTCGGTTTGGGTGCGCATGTTCCCATCTTTCTACGGTGAGGAGGTAGTCATGGTTGTTTAAGTTTGCGACGATAGCAGTGGGAGTGGAGACACCTGAAAAAAATTGAATTTTGACGAATAGGTAGCGATGATCAATCATTGCCCAATTGCAGCAATCGAATTCAACGAAGCAGCCCAAGGGATTCAGGGCGGAGCGCACCGCGTCAGTTTTGTCTCGGAGGAGCTCTGGAAAGCCTTGGACGCGAGCCCAGGTGACCGGTTCTAGGTTGACAGAGGAGGGCTTAAGGTCAGACCAGGGTTGGATGAGGACGGCCCCGCCTGGTTTGGTTATGGTTCGGAGTTGTAGGGCGCGGATGAGTGTTTCGTGTGTAGGGCAGCAAAAGACGAAGCTGTTATTGTTTAAGATCCAGATGGGCAACTCAGTGTGTTGGAGAGCGGTAGAAAGGGTTTGGTGTAATGATTCCAGCGTCCAGATTCAATTAATTACTGTTGCAGTAAGGTAGAGTGTGGAGTTGTCCATTGAAAATTGTTGTGAAGAGGGAGCAGAGGTTCGGGGATGGGGATATTTTTTGGAATGAGAATGGAGCGGGGAACGAGGAGACTCCGGAATTTTAATTGGTTTGAGGGTACTTTTTGGCTTGGCAGTGTAATAATGTGGCACTGGGTCCCGATACGAATGAGCTGATGTTTTGTTTTTTGCGGGAGGGGCAGAGGCTCGCACGGGAAACGAGGCGGCTGATTTGTTTGCCTCGGGGCATGTTGATTGCGAGTGACCGAAAAGATTGCACTTGTAGCAAATCTTTGAGTCTCTGCAGCTTCGAGCCAGGTGTCCACTCCCTGCGCAATTTAGACATCGTCCCTTGGATTTTAAAAAATCAATCATGGAGCGTACATTAGCGAAAGACGGCAGGGAACGCCGACGTTTCAGTCTCGGGAGTTCGAGAATGAGTGGTGGGAGAGTGGCCACTTAAGCATAAGATCTTTCTGGGATAATTTTGGTATTGACTGGGTGGGGTTGTGATGGGTTAGCTGAATTAGCTTTATCAGTGGTATCCCTTCCCGAGGTCGGTTGAATGGAGGTGGACTTGGCACAGAGATGGGAGGTGTATCTTTTGGGTACGAATGAGATCGGAGGAGGATTGCCGGACGATACAGGAGCTGGTGGAGTGGTTACTGGAGGGCGGGAGGGGGGGTTTGGAGGGGTTTGGGATAGGTTGGAGGGGGGGTTTGGAGGGGTTTGGGATAGGTTGAAGAGGGAAGCCATGATTCGTTTAAGTTGAGTTATGAAATGTGCTAGCAAAATTCCTTATTTTAAATTCTCATTTGTGTTATCTTCAGCATTGTTAATACAAATTTTATAAGCCTTTGAAATATTTTTAACAAGCTTAAAACCCAAGATTCAATATTTTACTTAATTTCCGATTATTTAATTCAATAATTAAATTATCCCATAAATATTTATATTTGAAATTCAAGTTAAAAATTCACATTTGAATATTTTAAAATCAATTAATATTCTCATTTCAAATATCCAAAATTCTGGGTCGTCGCATTGAAGGTGTTGAGATCTGATAATGGCGGTGAATTTGTCTCTAGGGAGATCCTCAACTTTTGTAGACAGCATGGCATTCAGAGACATTTCACTACACCCGGTGATCCGCAATTCAATGGGGCTACAGAAAGGATGAACATGACTCTACTAGAGAAGGCCCGTTGCTTGATATTGACAACGGGCTTGTCTAGAGGCTTTTGGGCTGAGGCATTATCAATTGCGGCGCATATCATAAATCGAATTCTGTGCTCAACCATAGATGGGAAGATTCCAGAGGAAAAGTGGAGAGGTAAAGCAGTGTATCTTGGTTACTTTCAAATTTTTGGTTGTTCTATGTACGTTCACCATATAGGTGATGGAAAGTTAGAGGCTAGAGCATACAAGGGCGTACTAATGGGATACACCGATGGTATCAAAGGGTATCGAATTTGGAACCCTGTTGATCAGAAGATTGTTCATTCCAGTCATGTTACTTTTAATAAGTCTGCTATGTTCAATCTGAAGGAGAAGCTACCTACCACATCAAAAGATTCTGATAGCCCTAAGGAGATGGAAGAAGTTCCCGTGTTCTAGTCAAATAGTACAGTTGATGTTGATGCTGTCAAGGAAAATGCAGTTGATGAAACATCATGGGATAGTCCACAGGTACTTTCTAGTAGTGCTGGTGATGTGCATGAATCTAGAGGAAGTTCAGTTCAAGGTGGAGCTGAAAGGAGTTTAAGCGAAGCAGTACCTACCTCGGTCAGTCGTGGGACTATTAGACTGCTCGAAAGGTACGGTGATTGGTAGTTTGCGAACCTTAGCCTTGGTGATCAGTTTGACTATGCCATACATGTGGTTCATGAGGAGCCGCTTGACCTTGATGAAGTTTTGAAGTCATGTGACAGTTTGAAGTGGATGTGCGCTATGGAAGAGGAGTTAGAGTCGTTGAAGAAGAACAAGACTTGGGATTTAGTACCACCTCCTCAAGGAAGTCAAGCCATAGGTTGGAAGTGGATGTTCAAGGTGAAGGATGATGGGAGATACAAGGTTAGACTAGTTGCTAAAGGGTTTTCACAAAGAAAGGGATTGGAGTATGATGAGATATTCCCTTTAGTAGTGAGGCATACGTCCATCCGCATTTTGCTCGCTATCGTCGTAGCTCATGACTTAGAGCTGGAGCAATTGGACGTGAAAACCGCTTTCTTGCACGGAGACTTGGATGAGACCATCTACATGAAGCAGCAAGAAGGATTTGTTGTAGATGGGAAAGAAAATTATGTTTGCAAATTGAAGAAGTCATTGTATGGACTTAATCAGTCGCCTAGACAATGGTACAAGAGGTTTGACTCTTTTATGCTTTCACTTGGTTTTGATCGCAGCATCAAAGACGCTTAAAGAATGGTAAATGGATGTACCTACTATTATATGTGGATGATATGTTGATTGCTTCCAAGGATAAGGCTGAAATCGATAGTTTAAAGCGAAAGCTAAAAGAGGAATTCAAAATGAAGGACCTTGGAGAAGCAAAGAAAATTTTGGGTATGGAAATCAAAAGGGATAGAAAGCTAGGACTTTTTAGCCTCCCTCAAAAGGAGTACATTTGAAAGGTGCTTGCTCGGTTTAGCATGGAAGGGGCAAAGGCAATCAGCACACCCATGCCATTGCACATACAGCTTTCTAGTAAAGGCTCTCCGATCTCGAAAAAGGACATGCCTTATATGATGAAGGTCCCATATGCAAGTGTAGTTGGCAGCTTAATGTATGCCATGGTCTGCACTAGGCCTGACATTGCATAGGTTGTTGGATTGGTGAGTAGATTCATGGCGAATCCAGGAAAGACGCATTGGGAAGCAGTGAAGTGTATCTTCAGATACCTTAGAGGAACTCCAAACCATGGACTTGTCTTTGGCGGTAGAGGAAGAGATTTCATCTTAGTTGGATTTTGTGATTCCTACTATGCCGGCGATAAAGATCGAAGGAAGTCAGCCTCCAGATATGTGTTCACCATTGGTGGGACAGCGATCAGTTGGAGAGCGAGGTTGCAGACGATTGTGGCTTTGTCTACTATAGAGGCAGAGCTCATAGTTGCGGTTGAAGAAGCTAAGGAGGCTCTTTATTTAAGGCGATTGTTGTGTGATTTGGGCTTCACATACGAAGGAGTGAATGTGCACTGTGACAGTCAAAGTGCAATTCACTTAGCTGAAAATCTGGCATTCAGCTCGAGGACGAAGCATATTGAGGTGAGAGAGTCGTTTCTTCTCTCGATGAGTGAAGAGAAGCTAGTTCGTCTTCAGAAGGTTCACACAAAGGAGAATGCAACAGACATGTTTACCAAGTCATTGCCTGTTGCTATGTTCGAGCATTGGTCGGACTTGATTCGCTTAATGAAGTGCTAGGTGCCACAGGGTGGCACGAGGAAGGGGGGAGAGTTGAGTCAGATGATGGAGACATTTGTTTTCATGGTGGAGATTGATAGGTTCTACACGGACTGGGTACTTCGAACACTTCTCATTTCTTCACTCTATAAATAGTGGAGCTTTTGGACAACAATGGCGGCCATCCTTGAGAGCTGAAACTCTGCAGAATTCGTATGCATTGTTAATTCTTCTTATGTATAGCCTCCAAAAGTGACTCAATCGTGTAACTCTAATGTTTCAGTAATTAATAAAATCTCCTCTCTCCAAGTGGACGTACACTACCTCGCGGTAGTGGAACCACTATAAATACTGGTGTTATTTATTTTCCTACATTGCATAGATCTGTGACTGTCTGTTCTGGTGTTTATCTCTGTTTGGTTCGTCTCACTACAATTACGATCCAGTTGTTTTCCGCTGCGTTGGGTTTTTATTCCCTTAGACTAATCATCTCAAGGGATTTTCCCCAACATATACATACATACATATATATATATATATGTGTGTGTGTGTGTGTGTATGCATGTGTGCTTCGATTCAATACTCATGGTACGAACACATTCACAACTACCAAAGTTTTATATCTTCTTCATCTCGCCTGAGATTTCACCCGATATCCACCTTTTACACTTGGGAGAGACAAGATTTCAAACATGATTTTTAGTTTTTTAACACATATCTCACCCGAGATCTTAAAATTTCAACCCGAGCTATAGCTCGAGATTCCAAAATGAGATTTTATTTGACACTCGAGATTTGAAAGTTTGGTAACTATAATCGATAAAATACTTCATCTAAGGATTTTCTACTTATATATTTAGTGTATTTAATTCATTATTTATATTTCTATATAACAACATATATAAAATAAAATAAAAGAAGATGCTTACATTACAACATAAACTTATTTATTATGTATTCATTACTAAGATCATATCTCGATTTCTAATCAAGTCGTCGGCTCGCATTGCAATTTACATAGCATTATTGACATCATAATATTTTATTGGATTTTCAATGGTGTGTACTACTCTTAGCTCTCTTATAAATTTGTGGATATATATACTTCTTTTACCGAGACACTACTCAAGGTGATGTACTTAGCCACTTAAGTTTAGTTTGCCACGATTTCTCATATGGAAAATTTTCAACTTAATGCTCCTTAATTAAGAATGGACATTAGTTTAAACTTACTATATTTGATGGTACTTATGAAGTTCGAGTCCGAACACTCCTTCATAAAAAGTTCATTGTTTTTATGGATAATTCTCTAATATTTCATAAATATTTGAGAACACTCTTAACTACCATTTAGCGATTTTACCTCAGATTTGATATTAATACACCAAGTGTATTAGCAAGATATAATATACCACATAACATAGCATATGTGATGGTCCCTATTGTCAATGCATCAGGGATCTATATCATATGCTCCATATTAAACATTTTACTATGTTGTTTGTGTATATAGATTGAGTCAATCCAACATCCTTTTACACAAAGAATAAAATATGTCTCTACCAAAATCCTTCATCAAGAATTAAATAACCATATTAAACTGATTTTAACATGGGTACATCGCTAACAATCATTGTTTACTTATAGCATTAGAAATGTATTAGTACATTTTAATTTTCTTTCATAAAGACACATGGTTCCTCTGCATTTTGTCTGAAAATCAAACTATATGATATCTCTGTCAAAATAGTCGCTCAACTTTGATAATTGTAGAACACCATAGTTGTGTCAAGTCTTGGATCATATGCAAAACCTACAAACCACGTTTTTTTCCAATACAAATTTTAAGACAATTTGGCTATTATGTGCAATCAAGCTCTTCAAAATCAGAATTTATAAGTCCTGTTTCAACATCAATGTGCCAAAAGTCAAACTATGCGATAATTACATGTAGAATTTGAATGATCTTAAGCATGTTGGCTAGTGAAATTACTTTACTAATTTCAACATTTGAAATTAGTGAAGTTATTTCCTTTCAGTGTTGCCTTATATAACTCCAACTACATTTATCTTCTTCTCGAAGACTCACTTATGCTTGATGGTTCATATCCTTTTGTGTACAACTACAAAACCATATTTTGTTAACGTTCTTGGAATCCATTTCAAAATTAAAGCATCATACCGTGTATTAGAGTCCATACTCTCCATAGCTTGTTGAGAACCGAGGATATTGTTATTGATAATTTATTTTCTGGACATCGATAAGGAACTCATGGTTTCTCTTCAACGTGTGAGAATTATCATTAGATATTCTAATGTAATTGTTTCTATTATTGGTTTGGTTAAATTAATTTCATCTATATAATCAATTACTATGTTAGAATCTTGAAACGTATCTAAGTGTATCGGGCTACCAAAAATTTCTTTAGAAAGAAATTTCTTTGAAGAGAAGATGGTAAGTATTGAAATAATAATTTTTGTTGATGCGATGGAATAGGCATTCAAAAAACTTTAAGAGTTGCCTATAGACTTACAAAATAGACCTAGTTTTAAATTTGCGAAAATCATATTCATAACGTAAATTTGGCACCACACGTATCAAACTATTTAAGATTGGGTTTCATTCCTAATTTGTATCCTATAAAAAATCGCAAACTCTACTTTTATATGAAATTAAAGTTAACGTATGTACTTACTCTTAAGTACATGTCCTTATAGGAAGAAGTAACTCAACTTCACTCATTATCAACCATACTTTGTCCAACAAAGTCTGATTACTTCTTATTAATACATCATTATGTATCATAGGGAGGAGTGACTTTTGAGACCGAATCTTATTCACTTTTAAGTACTACTGAAACCCTTATTTAATATATACTTGCCTATTCGATAAAATAAAAAAAATTCTTTGCATGTTTTGTTTTATGCTCATTTTATATTCTATGAAATTATCACAGATATTGGACTTGTGTATTAGATATGCAGGTCCATATCTTAGAATTCATTAGTGAATGTAAGTAGTAAGTGGATCCGCTTTTGGTATCATTAAACTTTGACCGTATACATTTAAATACAATTCACAACCATTTAAATTTAAGTAGACAATATTAGTTAAGTGTGCCAGAAGTCCTAATATTACCGATTGTCATGACTGCACAACCGTTGAAATTTGAGTATATTAATCTTGACATATACCTATATAAAACATTTGATGTTCATACCTCTGCACCTTTTTAATAAGTTGACATTTAAAGCAGCACCAATATTACCCATTGAAACAATCATCCGCTCATGATTACCAAACATTCCTTAGCCCACTATTTGAAACAACCCTTCACCCACATCCTCCGCACTAATAGCAAGACTCGAACAGCCACTTACTTCCCCTTCCTGATCAATGAGTTCAGTCAAGCCCAAGATTAGAGGTTTCCCAAAAGAAAATATGTTCTGACCTTTACTAACTCCTGATGGTCTCCCCTTCTTAGCTTCAATAATTTCTTTCACCTTTTAACTCACCCAAACATTACCCTGCTAAGCTCACGCATCTAGTTTCAGGCATTGAAATGATGGTTTCGGGCAATAATTTCTTAGGTTCTAGATCCCTCAACTTTCATTTCCAACTAGAACATGGCATTGAAATGATGAAGCAGCTCGCACATCTAGTTTCAGGCAAGCGCAACAACTAAGTCTCGAGTAAGAAACTCCACCCTATATCTAAACCAAGGCAGCGAGTGAATCTGAGCAGCGGCGGCCACACAGAAGCATCGAACTTTAAATCTTGGCACGACTTCATCTCCTTGACGAGTGACAACAATTGAAGTTAGGGATTTTGGCATCGAAGTTAGGCATGGCTATATAGAAGCAGCAAATTGGAATTTGTTTAGGGATTTTCGATGTATTTGTCGGAAGTAGTAAGGATTCAATGTGAAGAATGATTCGCTCTAAGCATAAAGTGTGATTTTAGTGAAAATTCAGGATTGCAACCAAAAGTTTGGGGTTGGAACCAAAATTGAAGTTAAAAATTTGGGTTTGAAGCTAAAAAATAAAAACTTGTACATATCAAAGAAGAGAGTTGCAAAAGAAAATTTTGAAATGCATATGAAAGCAATATTTTGTAGAAAACTATTAAATATTAACTATTAAAGTTAATTATTTAAGAGTAATTATTAATTATTTTAATAATTAATTATTTAATATATTTACTACAACTTCTTAGAAAAAATAGTTAGTTAAATATTTTTTAGCAAGATCACTTAATAAAAAAGTTTTTGTACATCAAAATTTATAACTTTTAGAAAATATGTTAGAGCAGAGCCAAAAATTTTGTTATTTAGAACTTAATAAACTGGTATATGTTAAAGAAGATAGAAAAAACTCATATTTATTATTAATTACTAATCATTAATCATCAGCCTTAATTATTAATAATTAATTATCAATTATTTCATAGTAGTTATTAATTATTAAATATTAAATATTACTTCTTATTTATCAATAATTAAATATTATTTATTACTTTTTATTTATCAGTTATTAATTTATTTTAGAAAATTTTAAATTTTTTGAAATAATAAATATTATTATTAATTATAATTCTTAAATATCAAATACTAAATAATAAATATTACTTATTAATTATTAATTACTTATTAATTATTAGTTACTAACTATTAAACTATAATGAACTATTAATAATAAATTTTTAATTCGTAAATTGATTAAATGTTAAACAGTAATTATTAAAAGTTAATTATAAAAATTTAATTATTAATTATTTAATAGTAATCAGTAATTTTATTTATTAATTATTAAATGTAATTAATTAATATTAAATTTAATTTAAAAATTATTAAAAATTAACTATAATAAATTATTAAATATAAAAAATAATTATTGATTATTGATAATAATTAGTAGTTATAAATTATTTATTGATAATTCTCAATTATAAATAATGATATATATAAGCTGTCATATGGCCCCAATTGTAAATAACTAGTTATAATAGGGTCATTTTCTTACAGTGTACATTAATAAAATATATTACTAAATATAATATTAATTATTATGATTAATTATTAACGATTAATTATTAAACTATAATAAATTATTAAATATTAATTATTAAAATAGTAAATTAATTAAATGTTAATTGTTAATTATTTAATCTTAGTCGGTAATTATTGATTATATTTACTAATTATTAATAATAACTTACAAATTATTAATAATTAACCATAATAAATAATTAAATACAAAAATATTTAATAATTATAGATAATAATTAGTAAACATATATTGTTTATTAATAATTAATTAGTAATTATAAATGATTAATTATTAATTACTATTTAATAATAATTATTAATTAATTATCATTTATTTATTGATTATTTATTTATTAAATAATTAGTGTTTATTTATTTATTATTTATTATTAGTATGAATTATTTCATATTTCAAATTAAAAAATTATTATTTAATAGTAGTTATTAATAAAGATGCATTAATTTTTAATTATTATTATTTAACAATTATTTATTACTTATTATTTATTAATTATTTATTACAATGGATAAACTAAAAAGGTTGTGATAGGTGTCTATTACAACTATCACAATAAAGGAGTTGTTGAAGCTTAACATCTATTACAAGTGGCAAAAACAAAAGGTTGTAATATACATCTATTACAACTAGCAAAAGAAAATG
Source organism: Allium fistulosum (assembly GCA_030737815.1). NCBI lineage: Eukaryota > Viridiplantae > Streptophyta > Magnoliopsida > Asparagales > Amaryllidaceae > Allium > Allium fistulosum. The sequence continues at coordinate 861,574,895 of CM060906.1, forward strand.
AGTTGTTGAAAAAAGTTTATTGCAGCTTTCCTAAAATAAACGTTGTAAAGAACTTTCATTACAACGTGCATCGTTGTAAAAATGCAGTTGCAATAGAGTCTTTTTGTTTTAGTGATTGTTGGCTGTTTTAGGCTGTAAGAACTTGTCAATCTCTTGTAGTGACCCTCAATCAAATAAATAATAAATTACAGTGGACGTATACCGATAATGCCGAACCACTTCAAAAATCTTGATGTTCTCTCTATTTACTTAGTGTTTTCCGCTAGATTTCTACTTTCCTACAAGACTTTTGGTGTTGTGCCATATTTAGGCTCAACACTTACTTTAAAATTTGATATTAGCAAAATTATCGTTTTATATTGTTGGAAATAAATCTTGATGAATCAAGAAAATTTTCTTTATCGATTTATATAAAAGTTGATATAAACAATAATGGTATCATAGCTGGTAACATAACATATTGTAACGACCCGGTATTTTCAACCATTCGCATCCGCACATGTCGGACTCGAATTGCTCAAAATATCATATTGTTAATTTATATTTGGCAAAACTCAGCATATACAGTAAATAAATCAATCACAGAATCACAAACACAGTAATATAATAATAATGCAGCGGAATAGATAAATAGTAGTTCATGAAGCTACTATATAAACAACAGAGTTTGAAATAGAATACAACAGAATATCTCAAATACAGTGAAGTCTCCAGTACAAATAGATGACCACTCTGAACAAATCAACTGGAAAAGCTGAAAGCTGAATCGATAGTTGGATCTCCAAACGAAGCTCCAAACTCCAAAGGTGAGTCTCAAATGTTGTGGCACTCAGTCTGACCCGAGCGTAAAGCAAAACACAAAACACTCGAGTCAGGATTAACATTCTTATATCAATAAATCCAACTCAATTGAAATATCAACTGAAATACAATTAACTTAAAGGATGTTTGGGATAACCATCCTCTAAGGATCCGTGGAACTATCTACAATGTAGAAATATACGCTATTAACAACCAAACATCATTATAACACCGTGGTCATCTCAAATAAATTTATACTTCAAAACCAAAATATCAATTCCATTTCAAATATATATATATTTCCAAATTATAGCACTTTCAAAACTAAATTGATGATTTCGTATATATATATATATATATTATTTTAACTTCATTATTATTTAGTTTTGAAATATTTACTTAATAAATCTATTATCATTTTAAATAACCTTAAATTACATTAAACTAAATATTCCCTTCGATTTATTTAAAACTTGAAATATCTATTTAATCACTTTAAACCAAAATCAATATTTATTAAACCATATAGTTCTTTCCAAATCCATAGAAATCATTTTCAAAATATTTATATATATAGATCAACGGTGTCTGTATATAATTTTCTATCCTATGGTCAAATGATACGGATGTTTATCATTTCAATCCGCAATTTAAATATCTACGGGTATATATCTTTTCAACCCGCAATCCCAAATTCAATTTAATGAAAATCGCTTAGGTTTATCATTTCAACCCATAACGATTTTCTCCTATTCTACAAGATCGTTCGGGTATGTATCATTTCAACCCATAGGGAATTCTATACTAACAGGGAACTTGCAGAGTGATAACAAATGTGATAATAATAATAACAGGCATATATCATCAATAACAATATAATATAAACAACAGGATATGGTGTCATATCCCACAGGTGAACAGTTACAGATAATAGCATATATAACAATTTAAATAATTACAACAACATATTTCAATTGTCGTTTCAATTGAAATCAAATCTAATAAATACAAGAACGTTAATCATGAGTGATTGCTCACCTTTCGAGGCTAGATAGATTTGACAAAGGAATGAGCTACGAATTCCAAAGCAACGCTAGGTGGACACGATTCGATGAAGAAAACAGGCACGATGGACAAAGCTGATAAAAGGGGAAAACGATGAGAACTATCAGAATTAGTTTTGATATAAACTGAAAATATATACATTATATATATATATATACACACATATTTCAAAAATCGATTTTTAGAAATATATACTTAAAATAAAATATATATATATATATATATGTATAATTCATAGTAAATCCTTAAACATAATATAGTATATTTAAAGCTATCACAGCATCATACCTTAAAGATATTAACATAATTCAAGCAAATATCTCAAAGAATTTATATACATATACTTTTAACCATGTACATATATTTTAAAGCTATCACAAAGTATAGTTTCAAATTAGTTTTCAAACAAACAAGAGTTAGTAAACAAAATATCTATAATATAATATATACCTTAAAAGATAAAAAAAATACAAATACATGTCATATCCAAGAATCTATACAGACCATACATATACATAACAGCAAATTGAGCTGGCCCAAATTCACTTTATAAAACCAATATAATGCTATTATAGAATCTAATATACAACAGAATATATATATCTATATATTACCAATATAACTTACATAAATTTGTATATAAATCAAATAGATTTTTATTTCTTATATAAACATACATTTATAAACATATATACATATGTCAACAATCAAAATCTACACTAATATATACTTATATAAACTCACGTTTACACACTAGCCACATGTATATAGCTTAGATAATTATATATATTTGTTTTCAACAGGTTACTGCCGACCAAAAAATTAAAAAAATAAACTATATATATACTGTAACTAATATATGCATACAAACACCTTAAAAATCAAAATTTTATATATGCCATATTGGGACCAAAACCGAAATCAATATATATCTACAAACAACTATATATATACGAGCATATATATGCTGCCTACCAGAACTTAACAATAATACATATATATTATATATACTATTAAACATATAATATTTTATATATATACTATATTTCCTTTCACTTCTTTTTCACTGCAAGAGTAAAACTACAATGATAAACTGTATATATATATATAACTATATATTATAACTAACGAATACATATATTCACAGATATTATATATAACGCAAAACATATATTTAGTACACATGAGATCTCCTTTTCAGATCAAAATATGGTCTTATATAAATGATATGGTTTATATAAAAACACAGTACACCTGTATAACATAAAGTAACTGCATATATATATATAAATATATATCTATATAATAAAATTCCTTTGTTTTAACGGAAAGACAAACAGTGGTTCAGATTTATGTACACAATATATATAATGCGGCCAACAGTGAGACACGGAGACAAAAGTTAACGCCGTTTGCCTCTGTTAAATTTTCCATCCCACTACACTTCCTACCCACTCTTCCACTTTCCCCTTTCTTTTGCCCAATTCTACTTGTAGTTAGTTACATCAGTTTTCTTTGTAAATTCACAGAGAAAAAAGAACATAATACAAAGGTGAGGGAATTTGAATCTTTCTTCTTACTTTGAGGCATTTAAGATTCGACCATAAAAGACTTTTAACTAATTTTGATTGAAGCCCACAATTTTGCTGCTTTCCATAACTTACCTCTTTATTTACATGATTTATGTTTAGATTTAGGCATTCATATTGGGGATGTCGACCACTCATGTAGAATCTACTAAGAAAAAGGAAAACCATGGTGATAATTTAAGCGAAATGCATCTTGGTATTACATTTGGTTGTCAGTGGTTGTTAGGTATATATATATGTATATGAGTTTACTGTCTTCTTTATCGCTTACATTTCTGTTCTTCAACATTTCAAATCCCATGACATGATTTTATTTTTGTGACTTATGTTTTGTTGCTTGGTCATGAACTACGGAATGGGGAAGATAATTTGATGAAGTTCTTTGAAAGGGCGGCTTCCATTCAAACCACTTAATATGGATATATGTATACTTCTTTTACCTTCAAAAGATTTAACAGGTACCAACTATTACCAAATATTATAATCTCTTGGGATATGTTCGTACAATTATATGTCCCTTTTTGATTTCCCTGCCCAGTGAAACAAATTTTGAAATGGTATGAGCACTAGAAAATATATATACTTTTGTTATATTTTGTTTATATAGGTTGTGAAGTCCGCTGTGATTAGTAAAACTGTGGATGAAAACCTTATATCTCTATTTTGTTTTATGAACCTTGCATTTTATCACATTCAATTTGAAAGATGTATCATTTGAACATGTGTATTTATATCACACTCATGTACTATTTAATAACTCAAATTACGAACATGGTATAACTATAAAGACACTCTTTGATGGTTTATTAACATACTGTTGAGTGGAGTACACTTATAACAAAGTTACAATATTAGTATGAATACAAATATACGTGATATCTGATATCTATAATAATAACATACAAATATTATTTAGTTGAACAACATTCAATAATATAAGGAAACATACAAATATATAGACGCTTATTACTGTGCGGCACCCATATTAGACTTAAAATGTATAGGTATTAATTCTAGCAGAAAACATAAGCTAATATGGCATGCAGTTTAGTAAAAACGGGTATGTTAGTTGAATAGAAGTTGATGACAACATTTTAGTTGCTTAATATCACCGGGCATATCTTTCATTCTTTTAGTTTGCATTTGACAAATTAAGTAAGAAATCTTATTGACGAACTACTTATCACCATGATGTTATGTAATTTTTGGAATACACCTGCATTACCGTTCAGGCTGAGCATAAAAAAGTTCAAAAAGGTGATTTTAGTTTACCTCAACAGTGTTCGTGCTTATTAGTTTCATCTTAACTATGAACATATATATATTTAAGGTTCAATTTTTTATTAGCGTTTATAATGCCACTGCAGCAAATAACAAAAATTGAAACTCCCAGTTACATAACTCTTCCTCCTATTTGTGGGAAATATCATTTTGCCTCCTTTCTTTAACTCCTAAAACCTTTCTTATGTACCTACATTTAGTCTATTGATGGCATATTTGCATCTGCTATAGTCTGTTGATGGCATATGCTATTGTGAGTGTGTATTTGTATGTTCATGCCTTGCATCCTCCATTGCTTAACTTAAAGTACATGCAAAATCTGATCTACAAACAACGTTTCATATTGTTTATACTGATCCATACTTTCTATACTATAAAGATATGATTTACATGCAATAGGCGAACAATACAAAGGAAATTGCAACCCAATCAAAGATATTGTGTAATGGTCGGTTGGTTTTTCAGTGTTTCATGATTATAATTTTTTAATAACCAAATGCGAGCTATCATGCTTATATACTGTATTTGTACTTTCTGTGCTTATCTTGGAGTTAAATTTTATATATCTAAAACTTTTAAAATACAAAGTTTTGTTACCTTTTGAAAGGTTATACAGTACTAAAATTTTAGATATTTGTTGCTCATGGTAAATGCTATATTTTCTATTTTTAACGTGAAATATTCCATTTAAACTTGCGAAAATTGATTTACTTTCCACTAGAAGAACAATTTCTCATGTTGGTAATGTATGATTTAATGCTGTAATTAAAAGTTTGTATTATTCAGATGCTTGATTCCTGAACATGCCTACTGAAGTTATGTAGTTAACAATCAAGATTCAAATCAAATAGATTATGGCCTACTGAAGTGTAATCAATTATGTGCTAATTTTATTGTAGTTAATCAACTGACAAATATATCATAATTTATTTTTGCTTCTCCTTTGGTGGAAATGGCAATTTTAGGATTTCATCTGCATATTATGTATGTGGCTTTGTCAGGTTCTATCATAAATTATGTTGAATTTTGCACTATTGTTTTAGATTTATTGTTTTATTGTGATGTGTTAACATAAGGACTGCCAATGTCAAGGCTACAGGTTCTATAAGAAATTATGTAGAAATTTTGGTGTTACCGGTGGTAGGAAACTAGAGTTCACACTTTCGGCAGACAAGATAGTGCTACTAATTAGAGTTATGTGTGTGTAAAGACAAACCAGTTATATATTGGCTAACCAAGATGGCAAATAGTCACCCAGGCCCATTTTCCATGGTCTTCATGCATCCCCTAAAATCTGACCCTTTATTTTTTTAGTTTATCAGTTTTTAGTAATGAAAAAATACAAAATGGAGGGTAGAGATTTGTTTGGCCCATGGGACCATAGAAAATGGGACTAGGGGATGTGCACCCAACCAAGATACCTTCACTATGCTCTTTTTGGCCGATCATGTTATTATGTTGTGTGTACACGGGGACATGCTATGCCACAACTGAGTTCTCTTTCATATTGCCTTGAGAATTGCACGAAAGAAGATCTTTGCTTAAAGTTAAATGCATAAATTTATGTACTTAAAATATTTGTAGCCCATGAAATGACAATGGTATTTGTCAACTTTGTAAGAAGATCATAACATGTTGAAATCAACTGTTGCCAGGTTAGGTGGAGAAACATAAAGGAAATACGGATGTAAAATTAATTAATTTATTTGTTTTATTGTCTCTCTTTTTTTCCCACTAGATTTCTACACTAACTTTTATAAGTGTTTTCGGTATTGCAAATCACAAAACAATGCTTTGAACTTTAACATGGGATGTTCCTTCTATATGCTATTAATATGTTAACTTATGCACTGCGAAACAACTTTTGATTACGAATATTCTATACCATGACTTTTTTTGTTTACCTTTTTGGTAAATGTTTATTGAAATATACAATTATATCAGCTAATAAATATACATGCAGATAATCTGTTTAACAAACTTTCAAGTTTTGCATGGAAGTTAGCATTTTCGTACTTGAAGAGGTGTGCTGGCACATTGACAATTCCATGACGCTGCAAGTAATAGATTTAGATTGCTAAATAATTATATACCGTGGCCGTCTTCATTTAGTCTTGGTTAAAAATAAAATCAAAGTTTATGGGAAAAAATATACAACTAAATAAACGTCATATTTTGTGAACTATTATTTCTTATGATTCTCAAACAAGTTGCTTACGGCCAGGCCAGTGTCTGCTTTTCATCAAGTACTGATAACATTAGCTGTGTTGGGACATGTAAAAGCTTTTATTAGCTATTCCCTAAAAGCTGCATATGAATATGTTTAAATTTATTTTTATCCACAAAAACCTAACTTAATCAGTGCTTCATTTATGCATGCAAATTAGTTTAAACCTTTTTACTATGGAAAAATGATTGCCAATACTGAGTATAAAGCAAGGTTAAAAATTCCATTTTCCGTTTTCGTTCCGGTCATGGAGAATTTCAAAATTTCTGGTTCCGTTTCGAAAATTCCGAAAATTCCGCTTTAATTCCGGTTTTCTAATTCTGACACTTTTTTTTTGTTTTAATTTGCCTATACAGGAAATTATTGTCAAGGATAAAATTTCTCAGCATTTTAGCCTCAAGGACACATCTTTAGTATTTTAGCCTGAAGGACAACTTTCTTTAGATATCAGTTTTTAGGTATCAGTTTTTAGTTATCGGTAGCAGTTTTTAGGTATCAGTTTTTAGTTATCGGTAGCAGTTTTTATGTATCAGTTTTTAGTTTGGTAGCAGTTTTGAAAAAATGTTTGTCCTTATGAATAATTTTGAAAGAATGTTTGTCTTTATGATTACTTTTTAGGAGAATGTTTGTCATTGTGATTAAAATATTGAGGTCGTGCCCTCGAGGCTAAAAATATACAATTTTTTGTCATTTAAATTAATTCCCCATTTGCTATATACGTTAATAAATATCCAATACCGTCATAAATTTATAGTACATTTTTCACAGTACGTATAAAATACACACTTTAATTAAAAATCCATTATGTAAGATTCTGTATTGTTCATTTGACATTTTAAAACTTTGATCAATTTTAAAATTTTGAATTTTTATTACGATTCGATGTAAATTAACAAAAGTATAACAACTTTTTTATGAAACTACATGATTTCTTCTCAATTTATTTATTGTCCCAATTAATTTGTTTTCTTTTTTAAATTACAATATGTTTGTTGTATTTTTTTAATTTTTAATAAGTTTTTTCTTCAATATTTCAAAAGCAAATTCGAAATTTAGACCGAAACCGGAATTTTAACCAGATTCCGTTCCGGTTATAAGCGAAACCGGAACAGAATCATCGAAATAACCGTAATTCCACCGAAATTTTGAACCATGGTATAAAGCTATAGTATTATTCATCGCAACAAGTTTTCAATATAATCTGCGTGCGCACTGATGCTTGACTAGGGGAGTGGTGGAACATGTCAACCAAAAGACTCGGCATTGGGCATAAGAATGTACAATGTTTATTATATTCTTAAAAATTATTGATTTGCTCTGAAAATCTGCCAGGTGATTGGCAAAATTTGGTCTTAAAATTTACAGCCGTGTCATCTTACGTGGACAAAATTAAGAGTTATCTTGCCATTTTAATCACACTTTGCATAACATATTAAATATAAAATAGACACCAAGGTAATTTGATGATGATAGTTATTCTCTTATGCTCTCGAACTCAGTTGACTACTTAACTTAGTTCAAAATTTTGTTGATTATAAAATCAGAAGCTCCTATACTTGCTTAAAAAGCATGGATGGATATAAGCGTGACGCAGAACCAATTGCATATATCTTACATGCATCTAACATATGTAATATATCAAAATGAAACATAAGATGTCAGGTTTCTCTTTATCTTCTCCTTTGTCGGTATTAATCTTTCCACAGTCATCATATTAACGTGTTTCTACCTTTTCTTATCACATGTAATATGATACTATTATGTCATATTTGTGTAACATGTTCAATTGCGTTGTCTATTTGTTTGATTAATTAAATGCAAAATTTATTTGGATATATTCACTTTGGAATTTAAACAAGTATCTTCCTCCAATGAGCAAAGAAAAAATTATGTATATAACATCGTTTCATGGTTCCATGTTACCACCATCTCAAACAGTATCATTGTATCAACTTATATGTTACTTTGTTTAGTGGTTCGGATTGATGCTTTAACATAAATTCTACCACCTTTTTATTAAACACATATACCTAGCTAAGGAATAAAATTTCTCAGAAAGCTCTACCTTGCTTTTTCGACTACAGTAAAAAATATCAAATAATACAATTAAACACATCTTATATATCACTAATTCTCCGCTTTCATCATGTCAACCATACTATCTAGATTAACCATTTGCATACTAGCAATATACAGTGTGATGAATCATATATAAAATAAAATTGGAATCCGTACCATCGGCACGGGCTTCCTGCTAGTATATATATACCAGAGTATATGTAAAAGAATTTACCTCAAATATATATATCAAAACCCAAGCTTTGACATGAGAAACATATATTTTACAAACAAAAATCTATTTTAAATATACAAACAAAATATATCTCTCGATATAATACTTACATACATATATGAACTCAGGTAGATGGTGGCGGTAGCACTAGAGAGAAGCGAAAGGGGAACATGTCGGGTTGTGGCGGAGGTTAGGCTCGGAAGCACGGCGAAGGCTGGCACGGAGAAACTGGTGGGAGTGGAGGCGGCTGCTCTTCGGCCAGGGTGGTGATGGGTTCGACTGGCTCATGGGGAGAGGGATGGCATGGTGGAGGGGAGATCGGTGCTTGGAAACGCGAGGAGGAAGATTTGAGAAGTAGTTTAAAGGAGGAGGAGGAAACATGAGGGTGTTATGTCATCGGGGTGGAAGAGAAGGCAGGCAAGGCTATGGGGAGAGGAAGGGATTCACAGGCAAAGAAAGTGACAGGCAACGAAAGGTGCAAGTGTTTAAAAAAAAAGACAGTTGGGTAATACGAAAGGCATGGACTCGAAGCAGATACCGACACGGTTATCCGTTTTACGGACTTCGCCACGTGCCGGACTTCAAAACCCACAAACAAGTATACTGTGGAGATCAGCACGACGAGCCGATCAAAGCGGTATACATATATCAGTGGTACGTTTATCCGATCAAAAGTCGATAATCGGTACCGAAAATGCTGCTATTTCGTCGAAAATAAGATCGATGGAGCAATAACAGTCCAAATTTTGAGAAACGAAATATGACGTCTTGCTCATAAGATGATTTACAAATTTTCTATGAGAAAATATTCAAGCTTGGAAAACATTTTATTGTCATCAATTTTAACTAATTTGAATTGAAATAGAATTATACAATAAAATAAACTTTCATATTATTTGATGAGAATTTACCATTTGCTATATTAAAATAGACGTATTTCAAATATCAATTTTCATTTAATTACGTTATAAAACTATTAAAATTTTCGGATTGTTACACTGACACTGATATATGTTGCTATCTCGTACAGAAAAATCCAAACGAAGCTAGAAACGTTCGAATTTCGCGAAACGGATTACGTAGTCTTATTCAGAGTGTTCTAAATAAATTTTCTCATGTTGACATATTTAGGTTTCGGAACAGTTTTAAATTCAACTGTTATTAACAGATTTAAACTGAATTTCTAGCGACTGATAGAACTTCTATGTTATACGACGAAAATTTGCCATTTGCTATGTCTAGATGGACGCATAGCAAATATCAAATTTCCGTTATAAAATTCTATTGTTTGTTTTAAATGGTAGATTTCAGTTTATTATATTCAATAAAATTCACCTTTATTTAATTTCAAAATAAACTATATTTCAAATTAATATAATTGAATATTCATTGGTTCAAAATTTCTAGTTCCTTAATTAAAATGCTAATATTAACTAATGCAGTATTAAATTCTCAATTTTCTCAATTTCTGAATCGTTTAACTAATTAAGTCTTATTAAATTAAAATTTATATTTCTTTCCTTTTATGTAAAATCCAATTATATTAACACTACAAGAATTACTGTTTATAGCAACGGGGAGGGCAACGGTCTCCAACGGCCTTTGACCAACGGCTTTCAACGGCGAGCAACGGAAAGCTTTTTCTGGAATTTTTTAATAACAAAAAACACATGCCGTAGGAAGCCGTTGGTCAAATGCCTTTGGCGGCCGTTGCTCGCCGTTGGAAATTCGTGACTTACCTGCAGATCAATCTTCTTCCTCCTCATTCATCTTACACACGAAAATCAACCCAAAAACCCCAATTTTCCCACCCTAAAAAATTTCCAACCCCATTTTATCCCCTTCTACACGTTCTAGCATCCCCATCTTGGTCTGCAAGCTTCACAACCTCCAAAATCAGGTATTATTTGCTAAAACCCTAATTTTGTTAAATTTTTAATTTTAGGTTAAATTGGTAATGTTTGTGTATGTATTGTGCTATTGTCTGTGTAGTGTAGTGTATTGGACCTTAATTTTTGTTATTAAACTAATTATTGCATGTTTAACTATGATTTGTTAAATTAGGTTTATTATTAAATTAGTGTCAAACTTAATAATTATTACTAACCTAAGCATGAACCTCACTTGTTATTATATTGGTGATTGAATTGTGTAAAATCGTACGTAGAAAGTGATGATATTGACCTATAAATTGTTCACTTTTGACATTTTATGATACGATATATACGTGATACATTTTGTGCATGACTGGATGTGATTTGTGATGCGATTATATGTATAACATTGTTTGTTTATTTTATACGTTGCGCACACACACTGGATTTTTTTTTGTTTTAGGAAAAAATCATTATATATGCGTTGATTCAACATATTGTTTATTGATATAAAAGTTTAAATTTTATGAAAATAAAATTTAAACCCTTAGAGTGTTTTTGGCCCCGTCTGATAAGTATTGTATATGATCGTTGTGTGGATATTCGTTTTTTTAACAGAACGGACATCTATATTCATCGTATACAGTATTTGAAAGTGAATATAGATCGATAATATAGTTAAACTACGACTAGCAAGTGCGGAATTATAAATAATAGTAAATGACAATAATAAAAATGACACCAGGGATTTTTATACTGGTTCGAACTTCTCGTTCTACGTCCAGTCCCAGACTGCTTCTGGAATTTCTCGAATAACCCTCACTTAACCCGGAGGAACAGGTATTACACCACCTGAGCAACCGAACAGGACTTTTCCGCCTAAGCAACCGAATAGGACTTTTCCGCCTAAGCAACCGAATAGGACTTCAATTACAATTTGGTAAATTGTTTCTTGACTTGTGTGTTATTTGAATAACACGAATATAGTCAATGTAGTACACCCTTCCTATAATCTTCTTGATATGATGATTTGAATGTGCAAAAGATAGGAAGTAGAGAATTGAAAATCACTTGATATTATAATAATATAAGATCAGAATAGATAGAAAGAATTAGTTATTGAAATAGTGGATTTTCATCTCTATTTATAGTATTGAATAGTTTTAATTCAATAGTTGCAACTATTTGAAGAAGTGCAACTCTTGGTGAAGAAGACATCTCTTCAAAATTTGAATTTTCATGAAGAGATGCTTCAGTTCGTCAAGTTCAGATGTCTGAGTAAAAGTGACAGATGGCTAAGTAAGTTTAAACAGTCAAATAGGCAGAAGAAACAAAAAATCAGCCATTTAGACGTTTGTTTATTTAATTTAGACGTCTATCTATGATAACAGACGTCTGTATTAAAGTGACAGACGTCTGTTTTTATGACAGATGGCTAAATAAAAGTGACAGATGTCTGAATTTGTACTGATTTGTTCCTCTTCTATATTTTAGTGATTCTGAACTTGAGAAACTTTTGAAAATACTTTTATGTCTATAAAAAGATATTTTATATTTGTAGAACATGTTTTCCAAAAAACTATTTGTGTGTGTGTGTTATCATCATATCAGAGATTGTACAAAAATATCTAACCGGAAATAATAATCAATATCTTTGAGCTTTGTTTGTTGACGATATGATAATAGCTTTTCTTTGTGGATTCCTGCAAGAATATTTGACATCATAGTATATAGTTTGAAATATATAGTTGTCACATTAAAATCGAAGAAGGCAGGTTCCAACATTCTCCCCCTTTTTGATGATGACAACTATATAATTCATCGATTAGTATAAACCATACCTTTTGCTCCCCCTGTCAACATGACCATATTATATAGCAGAATGATTAATATTTCTCCCCCTTTGTCATTAACAAAAAGGAATTTGTAAGGGGTTTCGTTAGAAATGTGATGATAAAACACATTGTTGAATAGCAATATGAACTTTGTTCAGAACATACCAATGATAAAATTTTGTTGTGGAAGAGTCAGAATATTTGGAGTATAAAAACAGATTTGAACATATGTTTGAACAGGTTCCACATCTTAATATACTAAACAAAGAGAAACAGTGATATAGGACAGAAATACATATTTATAAAAAGATACAGAACATAAGAATAATTACTTATAGAACAAGTCACATAACAGAAGTCTGATGTTCTGTAGAAAATAAAAAAGATTGAAAAAATTAATAGATTTAGACGTCTAAAAATTATATTAGACGGCTAAGTATGATGACAGACGTCTAAAAGATTTGTTCAGACGGCTCAGAGGTCTAAAATTGAAACAGAGAGTAAAAAACATTTTGAACTAAATTCAGACGTCTAAATTTTTGTAGCAGACGTCTATGTTTGAGGACAGACGTCTGTGACAAAATGTTCAGACGGCTCAAACAAAAAATAGGTATACAGACGTCTGTTAATAACTATCAAACGTCTGTTTGTCTGATTTTTAGTTTTTGAATAATATTAATATGTTTAATGGTCCCCCTATGTATAACTTCTACCCCTAAGTATAATATCTTGTAAATAACGAGATAAACTCATTATTAATTATGACAGAAAAATAAAATAGATTTTACCATATTTGCTGAAGTCCATATTCCTTTGTAAGCACGTAATTCTATTAAACGTATGGAACATTCTTTAAAATTCCAAAATCTATCCTTTTCCTTTTGTTTCTTTGAGTACCTGCAAAAAATAATAATCATTTTTGGTACTCACTTATCATGTTAGGGTCCGGGGGTTAGATCTTGGGAAACCATACCCATTTGGGTGTGGTTGAACCTTTATAAATATAATTTTCATTATTAACTACCATATCAAAATAATCATCAATGTATTTTTCTCTATTTTTCCAATTAATAGGAACCCAAATACTTAGATAATTTTTATTCATATTTCTAGTCAATGATTTTGTACTTCTAGAGAAATTATAAACATTATTGGTCATAGCAGTATTTGAATTTCTATAAAAATTGGATTTAGATTTTACTCGAAATTTAGTACTAGCACTAACATTTTTACTATACATGAAAGCATATCTAGTGCTATTTCTACGATCAATTTTATTATATCCTAAACCACTTTTATCATTGTGAGCTTTTGAATTTGTAACTAAGGAAGATAAGATATCTTTACCTTTGTTAAAATTTATGATTTTTGTATTTAATCTTTCAAAATTAGCTTTAGAATCACAAACTTTTTTTTGAATAATATTATTATTAACTTTTAAAATCTCACATTCTTTAGATAATTCTAAATTCTTTTGAATTAAAGCTTCATTCTCTTTTTCAAGAGACAAAATTAAAGAACTAGAATTATTTAAAGAATTTTCCAAAAAAGTATTTTTATTTTGCAAAACATTGATTTCCTCCAAAAGATCATTGTTTTTATCTTCTAACTGCTCATTTTCTTTTTGTAGGAAATCTTTTTGTAAAACAAGTTCTTCGACGGTATTTTCAAAACATTTAGTTTGTTTTACCAAAAATTTATTTTCCTCTTTTAAATTTGAAATTTCTTGCTCACAATCTTTTAACTTAGCTAAAGCAATTGTATTAACTTTATTCAAAGTTTTACAATCTTTTAATAATTCGTCATGTGCTAACAGAAGATCTTTATATAAAGAATCTGAACATACCGATTGTGATATGAGTTTAGCTATGAAGCATTTGTTTGTTTGCTCCTTTGATTCTTCTTTATTGCTTTTCCTCTTCTTATTGCCTTGACTAGATCACTTTGTAGCCATTTATTCTAGGATGTTGTTACGATCTCTAGAATCCCAGGCTCCGATACCAAATGAAAGTGAATATAGATCGATAATATAGTTAAACTACGACTAGCAAGTGCGGAATTATAAATAATAGTAAATGACAATAATAAAAATGACACCAGGGATTTTTATACTGGTTCGAACTTCTCGTTCTACGTCCAGTCCCAGACTGCTTCTGGAATTTCTCGAATAACCCTCACTTTACCCGGAGGAACAGGTATTACACCGCCTGAGCAACCGAACAGGACTTTTCCGCCTAAGCAACCGAATAGGACTTTTCCGCCTAAGCAACCGAATAGGACTTCAATTACAATTTGGTAAATTGTTTCTTGACTTGTGTGTTCTTTGAATAACACGAATATAGTCAATGTAGTACACCCTTCCTATAATCTTCTTGATATGATGATTTGAATGTGCAAAAGATAGGAAGTAGAGAATTGAAAATCACTTGATATTATAATAATATAAGATCAGAATAGATAGAAAGAATTAGTTATTGAAATAGTGGATTTTCATCTCTGTTTATAGTATTGAATAGTTTTAATTCAATAGTTGCAACTATTTGAAGAAGTGCAACTCTTGGTGAAGAAGACAACTCTTCAAAATTTGAATTTTCATGAAGAGATGCTTCAGTTCGTCAAGTTCAGATGTCTGAGTAAAAGTGACGGATGGCTAAGTAAGTTTAAACAGTCAAATAGGCAGAAGAAACAAAAAATCAGCCATTTAGACGTCTGTTTATTTAATTTAGACGTCTGTCTATGATAATAGACGTCTGTATTAAAGTGACAGACGTCTGTTTTTATGACAGATGGCTAAATAAAAGTGACAGATGTCTGAATTTGTACTGATTTGTTCCTCTTCTTTATTTTAGTGATTCTAAACTTGAGAAACTTTTGAAAATACTTTTATGTCTATAAAAAGATATTTTTATATTTGTAGAACATGTTTTCCAAAAAACTATTTGTGTGTGTGTGTTATCATCATATCAGAGATTGTACAAAAATATCTAACCGGAAATAATAATCAATATCTTTGAGCTTTGTTTGTTGACGATATGATAATAGCTTTTCTTTGTGGATTCCTGCAAGAATATTTGACATCATAGTATATAGTTTGAAATATATAGTTGTCACATTAAAATCGAAGAAGGCAGGTTCCAACAGTATTTGTTGGATTTGTCCCTGTATTGGACAAGTTACAAAAACAATAACGTAATTAAATCTTGTAAATTATTTCAGTTTAAACGGTTCGCAAAATTTCGGCAGCGCTTCCCTTTATGTTCCCTGTGTACACGCAATTGTGTACTGTTCAGGGAACTAAAGCGAAGTGCTTTCGAAATTTTGTTGAATCGTTTAAATTGAAATGATTTATGCGATTTAATTACGTTATTGTATTTGTAATGGGAGGTAGGATGACCCAACAGCAAAGTGTCAATGATCAATTAATATCAAATTCGCTAATAAAATTGTTTAAATAGAATATAATGTTCATTTCAAAATAAGCTTTAAGTATTATTTTAATAGATATAACAAAACAAGAAGAATGTTTATAAAATTGTTTTAATAAAAAATGTCAATGCAAATTTATATCGTACTTTTTAATTATATACGTAGGTAAATGGACAATTATTTTACTGATCGGAGCTGGATGTACAAAAAACGAAGGGTAGATACTAAAGGCTCAACAAGTGAACATTTTAATAATGGTGTTAGCGTATTTATGGATTTTGCTTTACGTAATAACGGAAACTACAAAGAAATCTATTGTCCATGTAGTAAATGCAAACTGTTAAAGCATTTGATACCACAAATGGTTAGAGTTCATTTGCGTCAGTACGGTTTCGTGTCGAACTATTTGATTTGGGATCGTCATGGGGAACAGTTAGCATCTAATCCCATACAAGATGAGGAGGTGGTGAGTAATGAAATTGGTACGACAAATCTTGTAGAACATATGGTTGAAGATGCTGCACGTTCAATGTTTCATGTTCCTCAATTAACTGATGACGATGGTAATGCTGAAGAAGAACCAAATATTGGGGCAAAAAAAATATATGATTTGTTAGATGCCGCGAAAAAACCCCTTTGGGAAGGTTGCACAAGCGGAACCCAATTATCAGTAACTGCTGAATACATTGCGATGAAATCCAAATACAACCTCACAGAATCTGAATTTACGGCTGTTGTACAAGCTACGAAACAATATATGCCTCCTAATAATCTAATGTGCGAAAATCATTACGAAGTAAAAAAACTGATGTCAGCTTTCGGTTTACCGTATCAAAAAATAGATACATGTCTAAAGGGTTGCATGTTGTTTTGGAAAGAAGATATCAACCTTAGAAATTGTAAAATATGTAATCAGGAAAGATACAAACCAAGAAAGAAAAAGGGAAAGGAAGTCCCGTATAAGCGTATGCATTATTTACCAATTACTCCTAGACTTCAAAGGTTATATGCATCTTCTGTAACTGCGCAACATATGAGATGGCACAGTGTGAGAACACAGGAAGAAGGTACGTTAACACATCCAGCTGATGGGGAAGCATGGAAGCATTTTGACCAGAAATATCTGATTTTGCATCCGAAATTCGTAATGTTAGACTTGGTTTATGTATGGATGGATTTTCCCCATTCTCTCAATTTGGTTCGAAATATTCGTCATGGCCTATAATTGTCACACCTTATAATTTATCTCCTTGGATGTGTATGAAAACTCCATATATGTTTCTTACAGTTGTCGTCCCTGGTCCCAATGATTCGACACAAGGAATCAAGGAGGATGACGCTATTTTTGAGTCTATCATGGATCCAGTGACCCGCGGCAGACGCTACGGATATGGAAGCCAATCGGTAATTTTAAGTTAAATTTTAAGTTAGTAAATATCCTTATACTAGTGTATTCCATTCATATTTTGAATTATCCTTATACCCGCGGCAGACGCTTTCATATCCGTAGTTTGTTTTATGAATTTGTTAGTGAATATATATAGGTTAGTTAATTTGCAATTATTTTAATACTAATTTTTTAGTGTAGTTGATAATTTAAATTTGTTTACAGGCTTAGACAGCCCAAAGAGAATATCAAAAGGCTCAAGATAAGGAAGAGATTACGCAGCTACGAGGCGAGCTTGTCGAGATGCGGGAACGCAATTTGCTGCATGAAGCAAGGACGGAGGAGATGAACCGGCGTATGACGGAGTTCATCGCACAGTATGGACAGCCTCCTTCATCTGGTGGTTCTAGTGCGGAGTGATTTAGGTATGTTTTGTTATTGGCATGTATATTTTGGAGTTGGTGAGAATTTGATACATTCTGATGGTTTCTGTATATATTTGGATTTGATACATTTTGATGCTTTGGTTGTGGATGTTGGTTTGGATTTTTTGATGTTGGTTTGGATTTTTTGATGTTGGTTATGTTTGGATATTGGTTTATGTTGAAATATATGCATGATTTGGTTATATCTATATGTTTGGATATGTTTTGATATAGTTGTTATATATATATGCTCGAAATGGAGCTATTTTGATATAATTGTGGTTGTGTGTGGCTGGAAGCAAGCACTGCTGGTTTTATTTAAAAAAATATACCCAGATTTCCAACGGCGACCAACGGCACACTGGTCATTTACGTCCAACGGCTTCCAACGGCAAATTCCAACGCATTCCAACGGTAGTTTGGTCAACAGGATTTGCCACGTTGGCAAACTTGCCGTTGGAAGCCGTTGGTATAACCCCGTTGGTGCCGTTGGAAGTCGTTGAAAGCCGTTGAAACGTATACCAACGGGATTTTCAACGGCCTCCAACGGCTTTCCAACGGCCTCCAACGGCTTACCGTCGTTGAAAAGAGCCGTTTCTCTTGTAGTGTAAATTTTATTAACAAATCAATTTCAATAGGTTCATATGTAAGATGAGCAAAAACCAAGACTAAAATTTAAATAAGTTTGAATACATAATTATACATTTATTGTTTACAAATAGATTAGAAGTTAATTTACAAATAAAACCCAATTCCAATTAACCATAAATTGATTTCATGCTTTACACAGTATTAAATCTATCCAATTAAACTTTTATTAAACCATACGTTTGAAATCACATAAAATAGTTGTCACTTTATTAAATCAAAATCAGATGTTATAATTCAAAGTAAATTTTATTTAAAGTCATAAATTTTTAATTTCCTACTGTATTTAAATTCTAAAATTTTGAATTTTCTTCTTTTTCGAGAAATACGGGTCGTTACACATATATTATTTTATCAGTATCAAAATTTTAATGTCTTTATGTATTGTTAAATTTACCATTACCAATCATTGGTATACAAATCTATCAGTATACCAATGATCATTTTATAAATGGTAACAATACAGAATCGGTAGTCATTTTCATGTAATTTGCTAATAGTATCATTGTGATAACGGTTTTTCCATATTGTTAACTGTTACCGTTAACATGACAGTCCTAAACACTACTGTCCTAATGGTTAGATATATAGTCTTTGGTCTGTGTTATCACAAGCTACATAAGATATATGTTGACTTATAGTGTATTATAGCAAGTCTTGTGGTACTAGTATGTACTATATCTAACTACCTTTTCTTGTAAAACAATGTAACGTTTCTACTACTTATATTTTTGACAGGCAGAGTAGTAGTTGTTTGACAAATTATATTGTGCTGCATGCACTAATCAAACGGTATTTATCCTCGATCTATAACATAACATAGTAGTTCCCAATAAAAATACAGATTTAATGGCTTAACCGACAAAAACAGCTCCTTCCATTGGAAGTAAAATGGCACGTACGTGTACTATCATCGTTACACGATCTCTATAGTCAAATAACAGAGACAATGAACAGGACAATAAAAAAGGAGATTGCATGGTGGCATTCTCTTTCAACCTTAAAACAACAGCAGGTTGCTTAAACAATTCATATCAATTAGAAAGCGTGAACAAATATGGAACCAACTCAGAATCTTGTCCGTGTTTTGATATATATGCGTCTCTCCTTGGATTGGTTGACGATTCGACGGCACGACCAATAGAAGTTGTCGGGACGTTGAAAATTAGGAGATTTCGCCATTAAAATATTCATCGTTGGATAATGCTCTTTTTCTCCGTGTATATATATAAGAAAGGTAGTTTTGATTAAATGAAATATATACCAAAACACACTAATTGAGAAGAGATGGAAGATGAGTCGAAAATTAGTAATTTGGAGGAGATCAAAAATGAAACTGTTGATCTTGTAAGTCTTGATCGTTGCATGATATGCATGTTATCTCTAACCTTGCTTATTTCCAATTCATTTCACATTTTCCTTAAAGAAAAGTCTGCCAATTTTTACGCTTTGATTCATTTTTCGTTTTAGTGTGTTCGAAGATGCTTGTTTAAACTAAAAATACATTCGTAAGTTGAAAAGAAATCAAGTTTCAAAATATATTTGAAACAGCCAAAGATAACGTTATTGCAGTGAATGGAAAAAACTAAATCGTTTTCAAACATTTACAAGGAAAACAATCTTAAAACAAGAGAGCATTTATGCTTTTATTTTTAAAGTATCAAAATGGATCCTACATGCAGTCCCGGCCCAATCAACTTAGTGCCAGCCCCAAAAGTCAAATTCACTAAAGAAATTTTGTACAAAAAAATGCGGTGGGTTTGAACTTTGCACGCTTTGACATAAACCATATGCAATACCACTAGGCCAAACCTCTCGATAGCTATAATTAGTAACCAGTTATTTATATTAAAAGAATTTATAACTCAAAATTTAAACAAATTGCTCCAGCCCAAGGGCTTGGTGGGCTGCACTCTGGGCCAGCCCTGCTGCATGTGAAGGATGAGATCACTTAAATGCAAAAAGCAAGGGTTCATCTAGCTATCTTGTTATATCTAATGTAATGACATTTAAATTTAGGATGCATTTTAGCAAAATCTAATACAGCTCAAGTGCATCATTTGATTGTATACGGGAATACAATGCAAAAAGTGGGCATTTCTTATATGCACAATGAACATTCGTTTGTAAAATCAAGCTTTCCCATTTTGCTGATTTATGATTTTCAGACCATGTAGCAAAATCTTTTTACCACCTAAAAAGTGCAACCTGTACCATATTTAGCACACAAAAAGCTTGTATTTGAAAATAGTTTTGAATATCGACTTCCAACAAGTGTCGGCAACAACAACGAAACGAAAGATATAAACGATTAGATAAATAAGTTGAATTTATAATAAAAGTTGGATGTTGAATTTATAATAAAAGTTGATGTTCACTGTAAACAAACATTAAATGTTTATAATTATCAACTTCTAAACAACTTATCTGATATTATTACATGTAACTAGTAAGTTATCTTTTGTTATTACATGTAACTAGTAAGTTGTTTTAACCACTCATGAGCACTATGTAAACATGCTTGAATCCGTACTTTTTATTTCATGACTTTGGGATGTAAGATTTATCAATATTCAAAATCCATATAGAGTTCAAAGTTAAGAAAACATGAAAATGAAGAAAAAAGAAGTGCAAATATTAGTTGTCTCTATTTGGTTTTTTTCTCGATTACCAAAAATGTCTTTTAATTTAATAAACATTGCTATCAGTATCAAAATATGAAGCGTGAAAAACGTTAACATTAGAAAGAGCTGTGCTACAAACCTTGAATGAAAAGGCGAGGATTAGTCTAGGAAATAGATGATTTTAGCATTTAAAAGCGGAATTTTCAAAGGTTCATTGATATCTTCACTTCATGCACAATTTTTTTGCTCAACTCAAGCTTTCTAGCGTTGTTATATTAGAATGTAAGGTAAACTTCAAATGAGTTTGTATAATTATATGCTTGAGGTTTTTTACATATTTTCTACTATATGGATTTTTGGATAGAATAAAAAAAATACTACTGTGACCTAAAGTTTGTTTGTTAATTCTTTGAAAATAATAACAACTATTGGATCTTACATACCTCCACATTTTCTTCCTTCCATCTTAAGCTTCGTACTTCCCTATTAATTATTTTATGTCACCCTCTCATATCTTTTTTTTTCTTCTCTCTTTCAACTTAAATAACTACGGTAAGAAACAAGGCCAGGAAAATTTCCGGTCACAGAACCCGGGTTATAAAATCACAGGACACCAAACGCAAATTTTAGGAAAAGTTTAATAATCTGATTTTCTCATATATGAATTCAGGAGAGAATTCCAGTAGTGGAAGTATTTCTGCAACTAAAATGCACGAAAGAAGGTCTCTCGTCAGAAGAAGGTGCCAACAGGCTTCAAATTTTTGGCCCCAACAAATTGGAAGAGATAAAGGTTCGCAAACACAATTTGATTATCACCTTCAATAACCCAGAATTTGATTGTAATATTTGGATGTATGATTTGTTATGGCGACAGGAAAGCAAACTTCTGAAATTTCTAGGGTTTATGTGGAATCCATTGTCATGGGTGATGGAAATGGCCGCAATCATGGCGATTGTACTGGCTAATGGCGGTGGGAGGAAGCCAGATTGGCAGGACTTCTGTGGAATCGTAGTGCTTCTTGTAATTAATTCCACCATTTCTTTTATAGAAGAGAATAACGCTGGCAATGCAGCTGCTGCCCTTATGGCTGGACTAGCTCCTAAGACTAAGGTTTTTTTCTTCATTTCTTATTGTTTGCCTGATATTCATTACCTTAGATATCTTGTTACCGGTGAACAGTTTATTCGTATACCTTATAAGTCATAAACAGTTTGCTATAGATCTAAGATCATTCGGCCATATAGTTCCTGGTATAATACTTGCTAACTGCAGTGAACTGTTGATCCTTTTTTCTATATGCTTAGCACTTGCTGTATTTAGCTATCTCTGCTCGTTGTTATGATTTATGAACATGACCTTAGAATTTAATTTTTGAGGACTATAATATTTTGGCCTTAATGTCATAACTTGAACTGTAACAAACCCTATGGCAGTCAAGCTCGCTTTAAATTGGCCACAAATCACACAACTCAACGACTACTCTGAAGATCTTCCATATTTTTCAAAGTAAGTTTAGGTTCGAGTTATTACAACATTTCAATGCTTGTGCGAGTATTAATTGCACTTGCACCCTTCATAAGATTGATTTTGGTAAAATTGAGTCTTAAAATAGTGCCCCAGAGCCCGCTATCGTGCGAGATCCTCGTGCACTGGGTTCCAACTTTTTTTTGAGTCTTAAAATAGTGAAGATGAATATTTTATAATTTTGTTTCTTCTTTGCAATATACATTGGTTGAGTAATTTTGTAGAATAACAATTTGAACTATATGTGAAATAAATTGATATGTGTATTGTAGACTTCGAGTAAAGTTCCTTTCCATAGTTAAGATATGAAAACACGTTTTAAATGTAACATTTTTAGCATGTATATTACCTGAACTGATGTTCCAAAATAAATGAGCTTTGTATCCTTTCTATTAAATCATGTTTATTACGTAGTTCTAAAATTGATTTTCTTACCATTACCAACATTTGGTGCTCCAAAAATATTTGATCTATCTTTAATCATTAGTTTTATAATTTTTCAAACTGAAGGTCCTCAGGGATGGGCAGTGGAGTGAACAAGATGCAGCAATCCTTGTTCCGGGAGACATAATCAGTGTCAAATTAGGTGACATAATTCCTGCAGATGCCCGCCTTCTAGAAGGCGACCCATTAAAGATTGACCAATCTGCCCTTACTGGAGAATCACTTCCCGTCACGAAAAACCCAGGCGATGGAATATTCTCCGGCTCAACTTGCAAACAAGGTGAGATCGAGGCAGTAGTTATAGCAACTGGGGTCCACACTTTCTTTGGAAAAGCTGCTCACTTAGTTGATAGCACTAACCAAGTTGGTCACTTTCAAAAAGTTTTAACGGCCATTGGTAACTTCTGTATTTGCTCCATTGCTGTGGGAATGGCTATTGAGATAGTTGTAATGTATCCAATTCAAACAAGGAGTTATAGAGATGGTCTCGATAATCTTCTAGTTCTCTTGATTGGTGGAATACCAATCGCTATGCCAACTGTTCTTTCTGTGACTATGGCTATTGGGTCTCACCGTCTCTCACAACAAGGAGCTATTACCAAAAGAATGACTGCCATTGAGGAGCTTGCTGGAATGGACGTGTTATGCAGTGATAAAACTGGAACATTGACATTAAACAAATTGAGTATCGATACAAATCTTATTGAGGTATTTGCAAATGGTGTAGAAAAAGACCATGTGATGTTATTGGCAGCAAGAGCGTCAAGAACTGAGAATCAAGATGCTATTGATGCTGCTATGGTTGGAATGCTTTCGGACCCTAAAGAGGTATAAATTGTTTCACTAGATCCCATCAATATATGTATTATTACGAAATCTGCTGAAATGTGTAAATAATTTTCTTTTTATATTTATAGGCAAGAGCGGGTATTAAAGAAGTGCATTTTCTACCATTTAACCCAGTTGAGAAGAGAACCGCCCTGACTTACATTGATGCCAATGACGATTGGCATCGTGCAAGTAAAGGCGCTCCTGAACAGGTTAAGATCATATCTAAATTATATTTGAATATTTCTATGACATTTGTTGTGTAACTAACATTTATTTGAATCAGATTATAAACCTTTGCAATTGTACGGAAGATGTAAGGGATAAGGTTCATAGTGTGATTAATAAGTTTGCTGAACGAGGACTTCGGTCTCTCGCTGTTGCACGACAGGTTTTCTTCAACATCCATCTTTCAGTTATCATGTGTATCCAGTTAATTTCATTACTAGTTCATTGATCTTATAACATACAGGAAGTTCCTGAGAAATCTAAAGAGAGTCTAGGTGGGCCTTGGCAATTTGTTGGATTACTACCTCTTTTTGATCCACCAAGGCATGATAGTGCTGAAACCATTCGCCGTGCTCTCAACCTTGGTGTTAATGTCAAGATGATAACCGGTAATTTAAAGAACTTAGTTTTCCCGATTTTTTGGAGATATTATGTTTGCTACTAAGATGAATGTATAATAATTGCGGGCATTAGGAGATCAACTTGCTATTGCTAAGGAAACAGGTCGTAGACTTGGAATGGGAGTGAACATGTATCCTTCTTCCTCATTGCTTGGTCATAAAAGTGACGAGTCGTTAGCTACTCTTCCTATTGATGAACTAATTGAAACAGCTGATGGATTTGCGGGCGTTTTTCCAGGTTTGTTTTTGGTGGAAAACACCGTTTTCATGTTTAATTTCCGATTTTAGAATATGTATGTAAATATAGTATGATTTATATCTATGGCACAGAACATAAATATGAAATAGTGAAGAAGTTGCAAGAGAAAAAACATATATGTGGAATGACCGGAGATGGCGTGAATGATGCACCAGCTTTGAAGAAAGCAGATATCGGAATTGCTGTTGCTGATGCTACAGATGCTGCACGAGGTGCTTCTGATATTGTGCTTACCGAACCTGGTCTTAGTGTTATTATTAGTGCTGTTCTAACTAGTAGAGCTATTTTTCAAAGGATGAAGAATTACACGGTTAGTTTTAGTATCACTTGATTAATTGTTCAGTAAGTTGTATCCTTGATCGTTTATGCTATTCAGCAACTAACTACTACTAGTTATATTTGTTGTGTCACAGATATATGCAGTTTCTATTACAATCCGTATTGTGGTAAGTGAAACTTATAAATGTATGAAATGCATATGATTGATTACTTTGATGACTCTCTCATCTTCATAAATTATTGCAGGTGGGATTTATGTTGATTGCATTGATATGGAAATATGACTTCTCACCGTTTATGGTTTTGATTATTGCCATCCTTAATGATGGTTTGTACAATTGTGTTCATTATGTCGCTTAATCCAGCGAGTATAATTTTTGTCTGTGGTCTAATATTTAGGCTATTTTCAGGAACAATCATGACAATCTCAAAAGACAGGGTTAAGCCATCTCCCGTACCTGATAGCTGGAAGTTAAAAGAAATCTTTGCAACAGGAATAGTTTTGGGTAGCTATTTGGCGATGATGACTGTCGTATTCTTTTGGGTTATGAAAGATACTGATTTCTTTTCTGTAAGTTTCTTAATTTCATCATTCTTATATTTCAGCGAGTACCATCACACTGAATGAGCAAAAAAATGTAGTAACCCTATATAATTGGGCAAGGTAATTAGAAATGATTGTAAATTAGTAAATTGGTTGTTGACAATCTCAACCACTGAATATTTTAATCATCGTTCAATATTATTCTGCAGGATAAATTCAGTGTTAGATCACTCAGGATCAGTGATCGTGAAATGATGTCTGCTTTATATTTACAAGTCAGTATTGTGAGCCAAGCTCTTATATTTGTCACGCGATCACGCAGTTGGTTCTTTGTTGAACGCCCAGGGCTTCTCTTAGTTGTTGCCTTTTTTGTTGCACAGCTAGTAAGATTCTAATCCTTGTACTTACTTTTTCAGTATTTCTAAATGTATAACATACACCCTATTATCACTTTAACTATTTCACCTTAGATTATAATGTTTGTTCAATAAGTGAATTGAAAGGACTTGTATAGTCATGATTAGTTGCTAAATATTATAAAAAACGAAAGATTTTGTTAGGGTGATTTGTGAAATAGAAATGCATAAAAATGAGGTTGTTAAACCTTTTACAGGTTAACATGGGTATAGTTTTTTTTTTGGAGGGAGTGAGGGGTTTGGGGTTGTGGGTGGGTGGCGGGGAAGTGAACACAGTCCTAACTAATTCGCGAGACCCTCATGCACTTTATGTACTGTAAAACAATTTAATGACTGATATCTTCTGCAAATTTTTGTTGGTAGGTTGCAACTCTCATAGCAGTTTATGCTGACTGGTCATTTGCGAAAATAAAAGGCATCGGGTGGGGATGGGCTGGGCTGATATGGCTTTATAGCATTGTGTTCTTTCTCCCTCTTGATATACTTAAATTTGTCATTCGGTTCATTCTAAGTGGAAAGGCTTGGGATAACTACTTTGAGAAAAAGGTTTGCTATTTTATACCAACAATTTTAACTCTTGCTTTTTCTACATCGTCATCATCTTCGGTTTTATTAACATAGTCTACACTGTTATCGTAGCCCTAATAACTCAATATATCTTCTTCTGTTTAGGAATCTTGACTTTCCGTAGAAAATAACAAGGTTTTGCTATACCTATAGAACCTTCTTTGTTGTATGTTTATCAGAAAATTCAAAGATTGGCTATGAACATGGTATTGATAATCTACTTAGTATATGGAGTTCACAAGTTAAAATTACTTATTTAAGGTTAAAATGTAAAACTTGAACATAACTACATATTATCCAGTTTCCTTTTGAGTGTTTTTTCATGTCAATAATAAGTTTCTGTTGTTTTGAAGACTGCATTTACTTCAAAGAAAGATTATGGAAAAGAAGAAAGAGAAGCTCAATGGGCTACCGCCCAAAGAACTCTTCATGGTTTACAATCTGTTGATACTGGTAATATGTTCCCCGAAAAGAGCAGTTATCGCGAGCTATCTGAAATTGCAGAACATGCAAAAAGAAGAGCAGAAGTTGCAAGGTTTGTTATACACAAAAAGTTTACTGTAGTGTAGTTTTCTTCATATATTTCTTGTATTTTATTGTAATGGATGATTTTATGCAGGCTCAGAGAGCTCCATACACTTAAAGGCCATGTTGAAGCTGTTGCTGAACTGAAAGGGCTTGACATAGACACCATGAAACAAAATTACACCGTTTAAATGGTATCTGTGAAGATACTAAGAGAGACGGATGTGTTTATTTCTTTACCTTATGTTTACTGATTACCATTGATACCGTGTGTAATTTTTGGTCATAGAGGGTACCTCATTGTAAAAGTCTATAATAATGTAAGTCACAGGTTGTATTGTTCGATATTTCTACAATAAATTTACTTGACCATTTTTATCACTCCATCTCTATCTGATAGTTTCTTCCATTCTAATTCTTCTATCTGCATGCTTTCACACAAAACTACCAAGGCGCCAAAACTATCTTTTAATTGTACTATATATGAGGTAAGATTCCTGAATGTTTTTCTTCTGATTTGAGTAGCACCAATCCCAAAGCTATTTCTTTTATTAACCCATTCTATTATTTATTCGATGGATGATTCTATCTTCCATTTTCGATCTTGGTATTTTTGTGATATGGCTGTTGACCTGTAAGGATGTTGCTTCGCTTTTCTTGTTAGGCGCCATGGCAGAGTGAGGGTATGAGTTTTTGAGTGAAAGAGAAGAAGAGAATGGAAATGGGGCGGATAGTATGCGGGGAACAAATCCTCCGCCTCCATCCCCACAACCCATTTATGTCCCCCATGCCTGCCTAATACCCAATGAATTCGGGTAGGGGAATACCCAACGGTTATGGAGGACCAATCGGATAACCATTAAGGAGAGATGAAAAAATGTTAAATAAAAAATAGCTCTGAGCCTTTGAAATGTCTAAATGGTTTCATCTATAATTCAAATTCCTAAGTACAAAGAACCTTCCATCTGTAGTTCTGTACAGTGCAATGTAAATCATGCATGAAACATTATTGACCTAACTAAGCTAGGCATTTGTATGTATCATTCCAGATTTACAAAATGTACACAGATTTTCATGACAATTGGAAGTATATAGATTCATATTAACATAAACTGCAAAATCCCATTAGCAAATATATGAGCATTTAGTACACAGTCAATCCAAACCAAGACATTATTGTTAAAACTCAAAGTTAATTCCAGATCTGCATGATAGTGTCTTCAAAATAAAGATATTAAAATTCAAATCAAGAAGGCTATTATAGCTAAAAAGGCTTTGATGATACTTTGAGTTTTACAGTGTTTTCAAAATAAAACACATGAGTTGCACCATCTGCAGTTCTGCACAGTCTTGAGCCTTCACCCTTCAAATAAAGAATCACCATTCACCATCAGTTTTGCACCATCATTTGATCATTGTGATTTAAGCATCAAAACTCACAAAACTTGGATCCTATGCCAGTTAAAAAATGAAAAAAAAAGTCAGTACACAACTGTTAGTAAATAAGAAAAGAACACAAATAAACAAAAACAACTCACAGCTTCATCATCTATTATGTCTTCATAAAACGTTTGATATTTTTCTCTGTTTGAGTTTATATCTAGAAAGAAATAAAAATAAATACCATCAAAAATAATTTATTATGTAAAAAAGAAAATGAAATTACAAGAGAATCAGTTAGAAAAATCATACCAAATTTGTCATCCTACAACCAATCTTGTGCACATATTAAAGCTTCCAGTGTATAAGGATGAAGCCAATTACGATGAGGAGTAACATGTCTTCCACCAGTACTAAAAGCAGACTCAGAAGCAACAGTAGACACTGGTATTGCTAAAATATCTCTAGCTACTTGCTGCAATATTGGATACTTTAGACCATTTGTCTTCCACCATGCTAAATATCAAATTCACCACTTCTTGGCAAAACAGGTTCTTCTAAATAAAAATCTAGCTCAGACTTACAATTATCCACAGTTGATGTGCTACTCACAAACAAATCATAACCAGCCAAAAAATCTATAGAGTCATCAACAGCCATGCCAAACTCAGAACTATGCAATGAAGAATCAAGAGGAGTTTCTTTACCGCTACTTTGTTTGTATTCTTTCACCAAATCATAACTCAGATTTCTAATTCGCTCAATTTGAGTTGGTGAATCATCACCATAAATCTTGGGAAAGTAATATTCAATCAACTTCATCCTAAACCTTGGGTCCAAAATAGTTGCTATGGCTAGAATTGCATGTATGACAGACCAATATTGATCAAAATTTTCAATCATATTTACTGCCATCATCTTAATCTCCATGCATGATGATCTAAGGCACTCCCTTAGCAGCAATCGAATTTCACAAATTTTAGGAAAGAATATATTAGCAGTGGGATATTTGGCCCCAGAGAACATTTCGGTTACATTGTAAAACAACTTCAACTTGTCACACATCAGTTTTGCTAAAAGCCAATCTTGATCACTAGGTGCTTGTTTGTAATTTTTCTCAGTGTGTATTAGTCGATCAAAGACATCCTTATACACAATGGCACTCATAAGTATCAAATAAGTAGAATTCCACCTAGTTTTACAATCAAGAATTAACTTCCTCTTATTTGGAAAAGATAATCCATTCTTAGCCTCCTCAAATTTTTCCACTCTTTTAGGTGTTGCAGTCCAATAAACTACACTATCACGAATAGTTTCTATACGACTTTGAATTGCACCTAATCCTTGTTGAACAATCAAATTCAAGATATGAGCACAACATTTCATATGAAGTAATTCTCCTTTCAGCAATAAATTATCATTTCTCAACTTTTCTTTCATCTTATCCATCATTGAAATATTAACACTACAGTTATCTAAAGTTAAAGTAGATAATTTACGATCAATGGACCATGCAACCAAACACTCCATCAATTCTTTTGTTAATGCTTTGGCTGTGTGAGGAGCAGGCACATATATAAATCTATAATTACAAGAAAGAGCCTATTTAGTATACAAACAATCAATTATAATTCAAAATTCATTTTCTTCTAAGAACGACAAGAAAGTTACCTTATTATTTGACTGTGCAAAATCCATGAATCATCGATATAGTGTGCAGTTACTACCATGTATCCTCTTTTTTGATTAGTGGCAGTCCACATATCAGTTGTGACTGCAATTCTACCTTGATTGGTACTCAATAACTTCTTTAGCTTTGTCTTCTCACTCTCATATATCTTTATGATATCACTCCTAATGGTGGGACGAGATACATGCTTGAATAATGGTTGAATTGAGTTAACAAAACTCCTAAATCCAATGTGTTCCACCATATTAAGTGGATACTCATGCAAAATGATCATTTTAGCAAGTTCTTCCCTTGAAAATTGTTGATCAAATGTGTGAGAGCCAAGTGTTGTAGTTCCATCTTTTTTCTTAGTAGGATTCAAGATGGATTGCTTTATGTCTCGATGCTTTCTAAGAGGACAAATCTTGAAATGTTCATGCAAGTGTGTAGTCCCATTTTTGCTTTTTCCACTTAATTTCTTCTCACAGTAGTTGCAAATAGCCTTATCAACTCCATTGATCTTTTGCTTCTTAAAGTGAAGCCAAACAACAGAAGTTTGTCTTTTATTTTTTGTTTCACTACTGGTCTCACAATCTATAACTGGTGGTGGAGTACTGATATTAGAATCAGGCTGTGGAACTGAAGCATTGAGCTCTGTAGCTGGAGATGGTGCGGATTCATTATTTTGTTCAATTGCAGGTGGAAGATCAGCTGCTGTAACTTGTGGAGAACTTCCAGTCTCACTCATTGTTAGACTGCAAAGAACAAAGAACAAACGCCAAATAAAATGTTAATAAATCATTTTACAAATTCAATAGCAGAATAATACAACTGACATGCTTACTGAGTGATAGGTTTCTCCGGAGAAGAAGGAAGCAAGCAAGACGTTAGAGATAGAGCTGCTGAGAAGAAGAATTGTGGTCCTGGAAAGTTGTTTGTTTACTAACATGCATATATTTTCCTTTTTATACAAAAAAGAAAGAAACGGAATAGACACAGCATGAATATTAAAGCGTACTATTATTAAAGAGCATTTAATAGACACAGTAAGCAATGCATATGAAAGGATACTATAGTTATTTTTTATACTTAATACACAGCAAGAACAACAATTTATATTTCTACTTAATATATATACACCTAGTACACATGTTCTTTAACAGTAAATATGTATACCGGGTCGGATATGGGGCAAATAGTGTCACCTCCGTACCCGCCCCAACACCGTTTCGGGTTTTGAAATCATCCTCCACCACCGCTCCATTACCCACCAAGTCGGGGAATCCCCACCCGATTAGGGGCGGGTCCCCGTGGGTACCCATCCCCACGGATTAAATTTCCATCACTAGAAGAGAAAGAGGATGGAAGAGAATTCGATTTCGTATTATTATTATCTGCTAAAGTTCCTTTATACAATTCGTTTTTTTAACAGCCCAATGGGCCTTGAAAATACAGCCCATACAAACATACGCTTAACAACTGTTCGATCAATTGTCTAAACATACAATACTTCATAGAACAGCTTATCAACTCTTCCTGTGAGGCAACCTAATCACCAACGATGGCTTGCTAGCTGGAAGCTGATGAATTTCTAGCATCGACTACTGCTCAGGTGTGTAACAGCTGCCCCGCTCTTGGTATTTTTGTGATATGGCTGTTGACCATTCTATCCTATGTTTGAGTTGGTCATATCCTTTTCATTCCTAAACTATTTTATCAGTCTTGTTGAGAACGGAAGCAGCAAAGAACAATATATTGTAATAGTAAGCGAAAGCAAAAACTATTTTTTTATTCATTAAACAAATAGCCTAAATATATAGGCAGATACAACTACATGCAAAGCATAAAAGTAGGATCTATAACTACCCAAACATAAGACTCGGTAAACCAGTATACAACATGCATACTGCATCACATCTCCACTTATCTAGCAAAACGTGTTCAAAGACAACTTCTAACACCCTCCCTTAAACTGATATGTGTCAAACATTCAGTTTACTGCTCAAAACTTATAAAGAACTGCCGTTCTCAATTTATTCACCATCTTGCATAGAACTCTCTCACAACTTCCATCATTACCTAGTTAGACATGCTCAACTGTTTCACGTTGATTGATACTTTAACTATCAAAAAATACCCTTGGTTTCTTCTTAGGGATCCACTGACCTCTCCATTCGGGTCATCCCTTGTATATGTCATCTCATCCCCCCAACAAGTGAGAACCACAGCTCTTCTTCCTTACTTGTTGGATGACACAAAACCAAGTCTTTCTCACTCAATCTACTTCACATGTAGGCATGCCTATCTTCTCCTAGGCATATCATCAAACAGTTCACGAGCGCTCTCCATAAATGTCCAACCCCATAAGCGACATTCCACCCTTCGTCGTCTTCGTCTTCATATCTATGTCACTTTCACACAAAACTCTCTTGCTTCTACACACAGGTTACAAGTACTTCATTTACTACCACACTATTTTTGCAAACACTTTTCTGTCCATTCACCACTCATCCTCAAACTCACCTAACCCTGCCAAACATCTGTTCAACCTACTATCATTCAATATATCAGTGCAACTGTCTCTCCTTCCCATAACTTCCAGTCCACACTCACAAACAACAACTCTCAGTCTTTACATCACCACTGTCACCCCGTTCACATTCAAACACGACCAGACTTGCAACCACTTCATTACCCCTCTCATTATCACACTAGTCTTTGCTCCTGTCTCACATAGTCTCACTCAACACACAGTCTACAGTCTACTTCTACAACACACGTTCACTGTCCACACATACCTCCTACACAGACTGCCATTTTACCTCCTAATACACTGCCTCATTCTGTTTGCTACCATCCTCATTCATCCTCATTTTGTCACAAACATACATTCCAAACCACTGCTTCTGTCACAGTCTACACTCAACTGCCTAATACTCATCTTACTCTACACCACCCAGTTGCAAGCCCCTATACTGTGTTGTCATAACTTCACTAACAACTTCACTATTAGCACCAACTTCTGTCATCACTTCACTCACCTACAACTGTCCACAAATTGCCTACAACCTCTCTCATATGCACTTCACTCACCTCCACACTTGCAACTACATCAGTTTGCAAGTCCTTCACAGCATTAGAACACATACTCACTGCCTTGCCAAACATCTTCAGCCACCATCTCAACCAGCACCAGCAGCATCCCCTCTTCCATAAACACACTGCCTCCATACCACTCTCACTCCAATATCACTGCAATCACCAAAAACCGTAAACACCTCAACCTCCAAAACTTATGTTCAACTCCAACCTACTGCGAAAAGTATCTCCACCACTTACACAACTGAACTTATACTTCATTATTTCGATCACCTAAAACTTCTGCTGCGGATTGCAATCACTGTATCAGTGCATTCGAACTCCATCATATCACGTCTCCTGCACCGAAAACAATAATCTTCTCCACCATATCACAATATTGTCAGACCCAATTGTCAAACTATCATCACCAAGCAATATCAGTGCACAACACTCCGGATCCCAAACAACTTCAGGAAGATCACTGCCGATCATATGAAAAACTGCAACTCTGGCCTCACTATCTTCAAAGTTTCAGATATGTGCAACCAACGACCACATCGGCTTCAACCATCAACATTAACCATTACAAACAGCAAGCAAGCGACATCTACATCAAAGTGCAAACCATCCTCCACACTACAAGCCAAATTAAGCATTCAAAGGCCAACTCTAAGATCTTAAAACAATCAAGGCAATGCAACAACCTTTTTTTGGGTCAGATTTACAGTAAACTAAAACAACATCATAACTCCTCAACTCAGACCATCAGCTCCAACCTTGCAAACTCCAAAACAAACATCCAGATGACACAAAACCAACACATAACTTAGGCAAATCATGTTAAGCTCCATCACTTCAACAAACTCCTAGCACCCAAACTACCCTGTGCTAACGGCCAAAAAATGTGTTGGGTTATCCAAGTCTGCAAATTGAGTGCCACTACTTCTGCTCTTTACTGAAAACTCACCCAATCACCTTCTACAAGCAATTCCCTCATCAACTTCCAACTCCTTCGCTGCACCTATTCAAATCACTTCACAATCATGCATAAGTCAATAGCAGCCTCCTCTGCACCAGACATGCCAAAACCTGTTTCAAATTCCGACCATCATTGCACCTCAAACTCCGGCTGATACAACTGAAAATCTGATCACCCATTGGACTCTTGTCATCTCCCACCATATTCAATGCAACTGAGCCCAAAACACACATGTACTGCCGCTTGAAATGCAACTTAACAGGCCGTTGAAACACAATTCCCATGACATCTGTCTGATCGTCTGATACTCCACACACTGGCACATCACCTTCCTTATCTCGGCACTCTTCGGATCCTCGTACACCGAATCGGAACCCTTCAACTCAGCCCGGTCCGACGCTCTTCGAACTGATGCCAGCTGCGGCTATTGTATTTGCACTTGCAGCGTCATCGCCCTAGCCTACCATGTCAAGGACTCGTTTTTTATTATTAAGTACGGGCCGGTTCTCTAGATCCACAATTTTATTTGCAGTCCGGCTTATCTCTAGCTCTTTCTCTCTCAGTTGATTGTCGATGGCTTCTTCCTCGGCCATTTCCATCATATGGTAGTGGGCTTCATTCTGGCTTCTAACATGTGCTTTAGCTTCTCTTGCAAACAACCTTCTATACTAGAACAATACCCAGCGGACAACAGCACGGAGGCCACAACCGCCGGTAAGCGAAAAACCCAAGAATTGAGCGTAAGGCTCTGATACCAATTGTTGAGAACGGAAGCAGCAAAGAACAATATATTGTAATAGTAAGCGAAAGCAAAAACTATTTTTTTTTATTCATTAAACAAATAGCCTAAATATATAGGAAGATACAACTACATGCAAAGCATAAAAGTAGGATCTATAACTACCCAAACATAGGACTCGGTAAACCAGTATACAACATGCATACTGCATCACATCTCCACTTATCTAGCAAAACGTGTTCAAAGACAACTTCTAACAAGTCTATCGTATGGCCATTTGATTATTCCTACTCTTTCTCTCGCATCGTTCCTATCATTCCGACGTCACACCAATTTCTATCAATCCCTCACACCAATTTCTGTCGTCGCTTGACAACATTATCCAACATATCCCATCACTTACTATCAAGACGTTCTATCTTTTACCATTTGTTTCTCGCATAAGTCACACCTTTGTGCATTCTGTCTTCATAAAATGCAGCATGTAACTAAAACTCTTATTTGAGCAAATAATTGCCATCTGTCTCGTATAAATGTCCCAGTGCTACCAGTTGGTGTAGTTTCTCGTTACAACAACACATCAAACTCTCAGAAGCAAGTTTCGAGTCTCCGAACATTGTCTCATAATTTAAAGGTAAACTCAAGACGGTAACATCAAAAGTTGGCTAATAAGCAGTAAGTAAGACTTGAAGAAAGTAGTAAAGTACACACAAGATTTATAATGTTATTGCATAGTGGTAGGTAGGTAAAAGTAAAATTATTCCAACAACCATTTTCGATCTCATTACAAAGCTTAGTTACTTTTAAAGGAAATTAAAAATGGGAGTAATTTCAGCAGTATTTGGTTTATATTATATTTTCGTATCCCTTTCTTGATAAGGTAGGACCTCTATTTGTGGTAATCTCGTAGCTCCAGGATAGGTGGAGCATTTTTGCATTAGATTGCCGACTTTTCTATTTGGAGGGCTCTGATTCTGATTCTTATCGTGACCTAGTAACGAGCTAATTGACGCGATTGACGAGGTGTAATTTGTTGGAGGAGCATGTTGCTTGCCTTTGCTTTGTGGTGGCTTTGTTGGCTATGCTTGAGGTGTTGTTAGCCAATTGAAAGCTGATGTGGCTTAATTGGTTAAGACTGCTAAAATCGTAATGTCATTAGTCTAGAGTTGATTACTTGAGGCGCTTTTGACCTGTAGTGAAACCCACTTTTTATTATTAAATTAACAGAGGCCATCTCGATAAGATATCCATGTGGAAAGCTTGCAAGGGACTATCGAGCCCTGTTTCTAGTTTTATACCTGAACTGACTTTGGCTTGGACAGGACATTTAGTTCTTGTTGCTATTCCTGAATCTAGAAAGCGTACATAAGATGAAATAATTTCTTATATGTATTATTCAAGTAGGAAACGCTTCTTACCATTCAGTGGGATCCTTAATTATGCTCAAAACCTGATGATGATATCTAAGTTTCATTTTTCTTTAAGGTGAGAGGAAAAAAGATAAAACTAAATATTGATCACATTTAGACTTTTAAACTAATGTAGTTAATTTTTTCTAATCAACCAAAGAAAAATGGTACTTATGAGTTAATCAACCTTTGATACAGCTTTATAGTAGCCAAAAATTATTATCTACATAAATATTGTGGTATAATACATCCACCTTACTGCTTACTTCATAGGAATGATTTGCGAAACTAGCACGCACTGAAATTTGATTGATGAATTATATAAAGATAATAATATTCTTTACTTCATGTCTATGAATGGTTTTAACTTCACTTGTAGGTGTATAATACTCATATATATATATATATATATATATATATATATATATATATATATATATATGTTAAAATTAAAATAAAAATATTTTTTTGAAATGGTACTTTATATACAATAAATCAATGTGACAATATATCACATGTCAATAAACGTTCGAATCAAACTACGCAAGTTTCAAACTTGTGACCTCTCGCACCAAAGCCAAATCACTTAACCACTGGAACAATGGTGCTTGTCATTAAAACATTTTTTCATGCAATGATATATATATTAAAATTTGCAATGACACACACATATAGACTAAAACGTTTTCGGCTGTAAGCTTTTTGATTTTTTTTACAAATATAAAAGGTTGTGAGCCTTTTGTATAATATACGTACACACACACGTACGTACACACACACAAAATAAATTAAATGGACTATGCTTGGAACAAAATTAAATTCACTAAAAAATATAGAAATTGAAATCAAGATAGAATTAATTTCAAGATATAAAATTATTTTGCGGAAATACATTAAATACGATTTAATGTGACTACATTATCCATGATTATAAAACTTAAGATCTAGTGTATTTTCTGAATTTCCCCTTTTACCCCTTTATCGGTGCCCCTGATCCAATAATAATCTTTCTGAAGCACTTTCTTACTAATTTTGAGACCACCACAATGGTCTCTGCATATGCCTTCTTATTCTTCGCTTAATGACTCCTAACCTTTTTCCTTAGTTGTGCACCAAAATTATGGAGTAGCATATCCTCCTTATACATAACATGTAAAGTTTGGAGCATTATACTTAATACAACGGGCCTCTGCAAAATCTGAAGGTAGTACATTTTCGATTACACTATATATAACGGTCATCCATGCATATACTTCTGATGCCAAAGCTGGGGATTCTCCGCTCAAGTAGCCTGAGCCCTAGTTACAACCTAAATTATACTCGACATATGTATGCTCAATTTTTCAAAAAAACTCAATTGGTATAAGCTTATATTTTCGGTCTTCTTTTGCCATTGCAAAGTTGGCCAAAGCATTGGCTTTTCGTTCCTATCCCTTTGTATGATTTTGATAGTATATTTCTGAAAACAATTAAGTAATTTACTAACTCATTAGAATATAAAGTTAACCTTGGGTCTTTTATCTAGTATTGGTCAAGAACTTTATTCTTTTTTCATGTGAGAGTCATTATTGATCTGAATCTTGTTAATTTTGATAGATATGGCCATTTCTAGTTCTATAATCAAAGATTCATACTCATCCATGTTGTTTGTAGGTGTAGAACTACGCTCGATATCAAAAAAGATCTGATGATTGTTTAGGTTATTAGTGAATAATCTGCCTCAACACCTTTCTTATTTGATATTCTCAATTGACATGTAATTGCCATAACGAAATTTCATAACATTCTCGATGTTTTCTATTATGGAAGTTTCACAACCTGCAATTTTAACTTGTGTTATTGCACTAAATCCCTTTTGTAAATTATTACACTTAATCTTTACTTGTGTTATTAAATAATTTGATTACATTAATTCATATTTCATTTTAATTTGGTATGATGAGAGATGTTGTGAATTAAAATTACTTCTATTTAAACTTATTTTAATTCATAATGTGTGTAATGAAGTATCTCATGTCCATATATAATAAAATAATAATATTTAGAGGGAATGTATGTGTGTTTATTATAGTTCTTATAAATACTATTACATATATACTACAAGTATGAGGATTTATAATCACATAACGTGCGTGCGTTCGTGTGTGTTTTTAGGGCATGTAATATATATTGTTTATGTGGTATTTCATATAAAACACACACACGTGCTAATAGCAAAATATAACTAAAACACACACACGCGCACACACACTCACACACACAAAACCCATATTAAAATTATTATTATTATTACTTTTACATATTTATTTATTAATATACAAACACATGTGTGTGTGTGTATGAGGATGCTTGGGTTAAGCATCCTCATTTTATCAATATTATTTTGCAAGCTTGCACTAATTTATACTATGGTAAACCCATGTTCAAGTTTTACAGGAAACTCAAGAATATCAAAGTGGCTTTAAGGAAATGGGCACACAACATTTTTGGTTCTGGTAATCCCATGTCAGCTAACCTAAGGGCTCTTTTGAAGAATGCCCAAGACAACATGATGGAACATCCCAATGATGTTGAAGCAGCTCAAAAAGAGAATAGGATTTTCCATGAACTCAATAGAGCACTGGATATTGAAGCTTGCATGAAAAGGCAACAACTACATGATAAATGGATACAGGAATGTGACATGAACTCTGCTTTCTTTCATGCCTCTATCAAGATCAAGCAAGCTAAGCAACATATCCATAACATTTATGATAAAGATGGCAATCTTCGCTCTTCTCCTAACAGTGTTGACAAAGCCTTTGTGGACCACTTTACTAAACTTTTTGGTAATAATTCTGAATTTTTTCCTGACTTGGACTCAATCTCATCCCTCAACCTTCCTTCTATTAACCATGAAGAAGCCTTTGCCTTGACCACCAAAGTGACTGATGAAGAGATTAAAAACTTTTTTTCCATGAACCAGAAATCTACTAGAGGACCTGATAGTCTCAATGTCACCTTCTTCATCTCCCCTGGAATGTGATAGGGCCTGACTTTTGCAAGGCTATTCACAATTTTTTTGACAAATGAAAACTCCTTAGAGAGGTCAACTCCACCAACATTGCCTTAATCCCTAAGACCAGCACTCCAACTTTTGTCTCCTCTTATAGACCAATTTCTTACTGCAATGCGGTCTACAAATGCATCTCTAAAATTCTTGCTACTAGGCTTGTTGCAGTCTTACCTACTCTCATCTCCATAAACCAAGCAACATTTATGCTAAGGAGGAGTATTTTGGACAACATACTGCTTGCACAAGAGTTATTGAAAGGTTATGGTAGAACCAATTCAGCCCCTACGGCAGCACTTAAAATTGATATCTCCAAAGCTTATGATAGTGCCCATTGGTCTGCCATTGTTAGGACCATGGATAAGATGGGTTTCCCTAAGGTTTTTGTGGCTTGGGTTTACACGTGCATTTCATCACCTACTTTCTCTGTTATCATTAATGGTAGACCGATGGGTTTTTTAAGAGTAAACGAGGAATTCGCCAGGGAGATCCTATCTCTTTTTATCTATTCATTATGATAATGGAAGTTTTCACTTCCTAGTTAACAAAGAAATACCCTAATAAGCTTGTTAAATATCACCTAAGTGTAGTCATTTGCAAGTATCCTCTATTATGTTTGCAGATGATGTTCTTTTATTTACTAAACCTGAGTACTCCTCTCTGACATGCATTGTTGAAACCTTAGAGTCCTTCTACAAGATGACTGGCATTAAACTTAACCCTAATAAATCTAGTATGTTACTCTTTGGAGTTTCTGCAAGCATTTCTAATGTTTTATTTCATGCTACTGGGTTTAATAGCATGGATGGAGATATGAAGTACTTGGGGCTACCTCTTATAACCAAAAGAATTACCCTAGCTAATTGCTTACCCTTGTATAGTAAAATCACAACAACATTGAATTGTTGGTCCAATAGGAAACTCTCTCAAGCTGGTAGATTGGTTCTTATAAAATTTGTTAGCTTCTCCATGATGGTGTATTGGGCTCGTACGATCATTCTCCCTATGAAATTACTGAAGCTAGTTAGATCTGCCTTGCTAAGATTTTTTTTGGATTGGATCAATGCACTCTAGGAAACTATTGCCTTGCTTTTTCACTAGGTTTGAAACATCTCTTAACAAGGGAGGTCTGGGTATTACCCATATAAAAACATGGAACATTGCAGCTCTAAGAAAACACTTCAATGACATATTGAATAGGAAGGACAATGTTTGGGTCAACTAGGTGTGGCACTATAGTAAGGGAGAAAGTATTTTTGGAATATGGAAATACCGTAGTCTTGTAGTTGGACATGGTGGAAACTTTTAGGGTTTAGAATCTTGTTCTTACCCCATATTCAAACTCATTTTACTGGCAGCAACACTGCTAGCTTTTGGCATGATCCTTGGGTTGGTAGAGGTATCATATTATCAAAAGTGTTAACATATCAGCAACTTCAGCAGATTGGAATACGCTATCATGCTAAGGCCAATGAATATGTAAATGATGGTTTTGTTCATCTCCCATACATCAACAGTCATGCAATTAGACAACCGTGGGAGAGCATTCAAAGCAGTCTCTTCCATGTTCAAGCCTCAAAGCATACTTCCTAGAATCTCAAGCCTCATACTATTGATATTGTGTATCAACTTCTAACAGACAATGTTTCCTTACCTACAAAAATTTGGTCTTCCATTATTTGGAGATCTGATTCTTCCCC
The DNA here is from genome assembly GCA_030737815.1 of Allium fistulosum. Classification (NCBI taxonomy): domain Eukaryota; kingdom Viridiplantae; phylum Streptophyta; class Magnoliopsida; order Asparagales; family Amaryllidaceae; genus Allium; species Allium fistulosum. Next base: position 861,616,395 of record CM060906.1, read on the forward strand.
TTCTGAAAATTTAATGATGTGGAAGGTGCTCAATTGTAACAACCCGCATATTTTACGATTGTATATTTAAATGTTTTATTTAAATATAGCATCGTTAATCGGATTAAAGTCAGAAATGTTACTTTTTGTAAACAGTCGAATTGGGACTCGAGACCACTTCCATTGAGTCCAAAATGACATTTACAACTTTTTTAAGTATAAACATTGATATGTTTGGAGTTGAGTAGAATTTTGATATTTTTTATTTTGGGCTTTGGGTTTGGGTTTCAGCCCACTAACCCAACTTAATACCCTAACACCTCTACTCTTCATTCATATCATTCCTCATTTCCTAACACTCAAGCCCAAGAGAAAAATGGGGGAAAAGATTGGAAATTAAAATTCCTAAACCCTAGTTTTATTAGGAAATTCAAGTTCTTGCTCTAAAATCAAAGAGAAGCTTAGGTAAGTGTAACAACCCGTGATTGCGGTTACCAAATAATAAATTAAAATTGGGATTTTAATTTAATTGGAGCTATTAATGATTTTTTATGTGACTAATTTGTTCAAAAGTTAGTTATTTTGAATAAATTAATATTTTGGGCCTAAGTGTAAAATGGAGAATTTAATGGAAATTAATTAGGGTAAATGGAAATTTATAATATTGCAAAATTTTATATGTGTAAAATAGTGCAATATTTGAATTGGGAATTTAATTTACAATTAAATTGCAAAACGGTGATTTTGGGCAATTTTGACTAAAATGTGTTTTGGAATAAATAGGGGTTAAATTGTAAGTTGGAAAATATTGTGATGTAAAATTTTATAACTATAGCTAAATTATTTTGGTAACATATTTTAAAATTTTATGGGTAAATAATGTGTAGTTTGTACTTAGAGAAATTAGCTAACTTGAGGTATGGAACATATTCCAAGTCCTAATGGGTATTAGGCCCACTAACCCACTTCCATTAGCCTATAAACCATCTTTTACCCATTTGTTTCAGCCAACATCTCATTCCATAACCCCTTAAACCCTAGAGCAAAACACTAAATAATGACCTCCAAACCTAGAGCAAAGCTTCATTAATCTTCATCAAAGTCAAAGGGGTTTTAATCTAATCATTTGAAGGTAATAGCAATCACAAAACCCATCTCTAATCCATTGTTTAATTTCTGAAATTATTTTGTAATCCTCTTTTTTTTTGTGCATTTAGATTGTAAAACTCTTTGATCTTCTTTTCATTGCTTGGGAAAGAGGTAATATATGCTAGCTGAAATTATAATTAGTTTATTACTGTTAGTAAATTAGGCATATCTCATTCATCTTAAATCGGAATTAAGATTTTCTTGATGTTCTGGAAAGCTTATTCTGTAGGCTATAACTTTTATGTTTTGAGCTTTGCCTAATTTTGTGGTTTGAATGGTCGAAATCACATTTGTTTGTCGCTGACCTGACAACAAACTACAGGGTTGATAAAATAAAAACCTGAAATTGATTTGGCAATTAGTTACTCGTTTCTTATCCAAATCTAATAATTTTGGATGTTTTGGAAAGCTTAGGGGTCGTTTGGTTTATTTTGTATTTTATGTTTTGAGTTTTCAACATTAATTACAAAATATGAGAAGAATGAAGGGGGTAGGAAGGGATGAACGGAAGATTGGAGGGGACCACGAAGTGGATGGAGGAACGACGGAAGGATGAATTGTTGCTCGTGCTTCCGTTTTTTCTCAAAACACGAAAAATGAATAAAAGTTGTTTTCTATTTTGTGTGTTAAATTCGTTTTCTAAAATGATCATTTTTCATAATATACATGTGTCGTGCATATTTTTGTATGGACGAAAACTCAAAACTAAAAACGGTAAACCAAACATAGCCTTAGATTTAGGGCTAAAACTTTCATGTTTTGAGTTTCATGAAATTTCGAAGTTAATTTGGTCAAAACTGTGCATTCTTACTACTGTCCCGAGAGCACATTGACAGTGATATAGAATTTAAATCTGAGAATTGTTTTAGTCATAAAATTTTCATCCCCGATCGGAATTTAACGTTCTTGGTCATTCCGGAAAGCTTAGAAACTAAGCTACAACTTTTATTTTATTCATTTTGTCAGAATTGGAAGTTTACTATGCCCAAATTGTGGTTTTTCTTCTCTGGTTTGTTAGTGCATAACTATAGGCCTTCTCTTTTCTCCCGTTGTTTTCAGTACAGAACCCCGACTTTGCGACACCATCCCGGGCTCGTCCTTTGTCGGATTTCATCAATTTTGGACTCGTTGGAAAGCTGGAATTCCGAACTCCATCTCTAGAAAGTTTAATTAGTATCCAAGTCCATTTGACTCTTCGAAATTGCTGTCGAAGAGGGACCCGGATCTCAGCCTGAAACATTGTATTCACTGTTTCCGGGTCCGACTTTGGAGCGTCGCTGCGACTTCGTTTCAAGTTGGAATCAAGTAATTCCTTTTGCGTTATGAAGTAGAAATGTCGGACTACGTTCCTACCAATTTTCATGCTATTCGGATTCAGCCTGTTGGTCCGAATAATTTTCCGAACTTGGGTTCGCGTCAGTTTTGGACTATTTTCCAACACTTTTTATAAACACTTGGGTACTCAAATTTTTACGAGTAGCCAAGGGATTCAGGTTAGCTGTGACGAATTGTGGAGGAGCAATGGAGCAGGAGGCTTCAACGTTGTAGATATATATATAGTAGTTCCGCTGTGTTGATCTCTGTATTGTATTGAGTTGTAATAACTAGACAAGTGTTTATAACTGTCTAGTATGTGATGTATAATCTGTGTAACTCTGATAGTCATTGTATATTATGTAATACTTATGTTACTAATATAATTTATTCGTTCCGCTGTTGAGATTCTGATGTTGTTTCTTCTTCCTTCTCTATCTTTTCTCTTTTCTATCCCTTTCTTTCTTATTAATGATGCGTCATTCTGTGGAATGAATGGCGGGTCGTTACAGTGTGGTGGAGATGCATGATCTCCCTCCTCACAACGAAGCATACACTTGGGATACCAACTGTAATGACCCGCCATTCATTCCACAGAATGATGCATCATTAATAAGAAAGAAAGGGATAGAAAAGAGAAAAGAAGAGAAGAGAGAAAGAAACAACATCAGAATCTCAACAGCGGAACGAATAAATTATATTAATAACATAAATTATTACATAGTATACAACTTTCATTAATCCTTAATTAATTAATTACCTTATTCACTTATTATTGATTAATTAGTTTAAATTAATCAACTCTTAATTACATTATTAATTATATTAATTAATGATCCTTAATTACTTCTTTAATTAATTACTTCATTTAAATTAATTATATTTAATAATTAATCTTTAATTAGTCACATTTATTAATCATCTTTGATTAATCTCATTTTGTAATTAACTACTCTTAATTACCTCTTTCATAAATTAATTACTTCTTAATTAATTATCTTTTAATTAATCCCTTGATTAATTATACAAAGTAATTAAACACAAATTACTTCATTAAAAAAATCTCCTTTAAATAATTACATCCATCCCTATGTAATGACCCGTATTTTTACAGATCAAAACATTGTAAAACAGTTGTTATTTGATCGTAGTATGGTTAAGTTGTTCAGAGCCTAGGTCGTTCGGAGCTTAGGTCGTATAATAGTTAGGTCGTAGACGACTTATAGGAGTTGGCGACCTATAGAAGTTAGTGGTAACAGTTAACAACTTAGGGACTGGACGAGGTAAGGCTTAGGTCGTATGATAGTTAGGTTGCGTAGTGGTTTAGGTCGTATGTTAGTTTGGGACGACCTATAGGATTTGACCGACCTAAGGAAATAGGCGACCTAAGGAAGAATAGCGACCTAAGAGTTAGCGGTATAGGAGTTAGCGAGTTAACGACTTAAGGGTTAGGTCGTGAGCGACCTAAGTGGTCTGTGTTTAGTTAGGTCGTGAGCGACCTAAGTTTAGGTCGTTAGACTACCTAAAGATGTTAAGTCGTAAGTTGTTAGGTCGCATTGTCTTAGGTCATGCCTAAGTGTTAGGTCGCACGTACGTTAAGTCGCGTCTCAGTTAAGTCTTAGATCGGAGACAGTTAAGTCGTAACCCAGCTAAGTCGCAGAGATCGTTAGGTCGTATCCCAGTTAGGTCACGTTGATGCTTAAGGGGTTAGGTCGTGTAGTGTTAAGTCGTTAGGTCGTGCAATGTGTTAAGTCGCGAAAGCGTTAGGTCGCGCAGAACTGTTAGGTCGTTGGGTCTGTAGGTTGCACAGAATTGTTAGGTCGTAGGTCGCGATAGTTAGGTCGTGGACGACCTAAGGGGGCAGACGACCTAAGGGGATTTCTGCCTATAAATACACGGGTTCTTCTTCATTTTTGGGATCCGGATTTTGAAGCGACGAAGTGCTGCCATTTTGAGAGCTCGAGTTCTACACTTCTTCACTTCTTTTCTCCACTCTAATCTTGTGATTCCTTCCATCCAAATCGAAGATCCAAGAGCTTAGATTGAAGATCTTCAACCATTGAAGAGAGATTTCATCGTTTGAAGCATAATTTTGGCGGATCAAGTTAGATCCTTCGTTGTCCAGATCTGAAGTGTGTTGCTTTTGAGGTGTCTAGGTGATTTGGTGAGTGGTGGTTATCTCTCACACGGATCCAAAGGAGTATATCAGATTGTTGCCTTGATTTAGTGTTAAAATAGTGATTTCCATGCATTTTCGTAAAACTTAAGTATAGATCTATTGTTCATGATGATTTGATATCCATTTCACTATATGTTAACTTATGCAAGTTCATTCATCAAGTTATAGAGATATTGCTCATGTTTCATGCTTGTTAGATTTAGACTCTTTATTTACAAGATTGCCATTATTGTTATAATTGTTTATTAGATCATATTTGAATGCTTGATTACTTGGATTGATGATTGACTTGATTGGTTGTTGTAAATTAGTTGATTGATGATTTGATTTAGACAAGATGGTCGAAGATGATTCAAAAGCTAAGGGAAAGGCTCTTGAATTGGAAAAGCTGCTCGTGGCATATGTGGCGGATGATGAAGCTCATATGGATAGGTTTGATGATGATGATGTTGAGATGAGGCTTTGCTATGATGAGATGAAGCGAGGCATGGTATGAGATAGCCTTGGTTTAATCCAGACGGGATCATTCCAAGCATGTTGATAACTCGGTGAAATGGTTTGAGTTAGAGGATAATGGTTTGCTTGAGAGGCGCTTGAGCTAGTATAAGAATAGTCGTCGAGGAGGATGACTAGAAGGCTGAGTTGTCATCATTGTTGAAGGTTCTATCATGCTCAAAGTAAGAGTACGCTGGGCAGATTCGATAGTCCCAAAAGGCTACTGATTGGTAGTCGAGTACTCTGGGCAGATTCGATAGTCCTAGGCACGGGCTGCGACGACGTGCGGAGTTATGTCTAGAACCGGGGTTTCCATTAGCCCTTGACGGACGGCTGAAAGAATGTGCCGGTCATTCAATTAACGGTGGTGTCGAAGCAATGATAACAGTGATAGCCAAAGTCATGGATGTTTGGTTGTATCGTCATTCGGTCTCAAGAGCGGTATTTTCTGGGTGCTTATCTGATCTTGGTTTAGGCCTTGGGGGTTTGTACTTGGAAAACATCGCCCTTGACTCGACTGATAATTGCTTTACTTTAAATTGTCTGCTTTGCTATGTTTACTTCTGCTTAGTGTGTGTCTGGGGGCTATCACTGTAGAAAGAGGTGGAGTGGGAGGGTTGGATTCCTATTCCTTTTTCCTTTATGCTCTCTTGGTATATTGTTAGTTAATTTACCGCTCACTAAGACTGTTGTCTGACTCAAGGCTTTATGTTTTAACTCTTATTGCCTTGGGCTGTTCGTCCATTTTGGGACGGGCAGACTAGGTAGTAGGTGACAGGTGCTGTTCTTAGTTTCCGACGATGCTGATGACGAAGACGAGCTGGAGGCTTGCATATTATTTTTCTTACTATATGTACTGGATGTTCCGCTGATTTGTATAATTTTCTGAGTGATATGTAGTGAGGCTTGATGTATTGACTATTCAGATGGTTGTACTCAACTATTATGAAGTTTTATTGATGAGATTCTATTCTGTGAAGCTTCACTATATATATATATTCTCTATTGTATTTTATCCATGCGCTGTGAGTAATACGATAGATTCTGCTGTTTTCATTTACCCTGACAATCGTCCATGGCTGCCTGGCACACTTTACAACGCACTATCTCTAGATTCAGTGCGGGGGTCATGGGCGGTCGTCACATTTGGTATCAGAGCTTTGGTTAATCGATTTTACCCAACGCTCGTTGACGTAACTACGTATGAGAGACGTAATTGTATTTTGATGGATGATTACTATATATAATATAGTAGCTTAGAAAGATTTGAGTCCTTTATGCAGTTGTTTCTCATGGTATGTTAATCATTCCTTTTTATAGATATTAGGAATGAGTCGAAGAGGGAGACCAGCTGCTAGGGAAGGCCGTGCTGCTGAGGGGCTGCTGATTATGTTGCTATGTTCGAAGCTATGATGACTTCGATCATGAGAAGGATGCCAGCTCCGGGGCCATCAGTAGATGTTGGAGTTCAAGTTCAAACTCCAAAACCGGTGGATTTTGCTAAGCTGTGTAAAGATTATACTGCTCTTAGAGGAAAGGTTTTCTTGGGAACAGAGTCAACCATTGAAGTCCAGAGGTGGATAGATGCTTGTAGAAGGATCTTTAGTGATTTGGGAATTGAGGATGCGACTAAGAGGAAGTTAGCATCAAGACAGCTTCAAGGAAGAGCTTCTGATTGGTGGAATTCTATCACCATTGATACTCCGGAGGAAGAAATTACTTGGGAGCAATTCCAAGACAGATTTGAAGCTAAGTTCATTTCTACAGCTCAGAAGTCTATTCTGTTCAAGAAGTTTGTGGAGCTCAAGCAAAATGGGAGACCAGTTCTTGAGTATGTTTCTGAGTTTGAAGCTTTGTCCAAGTATGCCCGGTCGTATATTGAATCTCCTTATCAGAAGAATGAGAAGTTTGTGACAGGCTTGGACAGTTATCTTGGGAGGCAGTTGGTGGATCATCTGGACGATTCATTTGAGAAGCTTGTGGAGGAAGCTCTCAGGCACGAGAATCTGTTTCCTAAAGAGGGATCTATTGTTGCTGTAACCAAGGAAGAGTTTAAACCACAGCAGGGTGGAAATAAGAAGAGGAAGCAGCAGCAGCAAAAGGGTAAGGATGGTCAGAAGAAGCTGAAGGGAGAAGTGACCTGCTAAAATTGTCAACAGAAGGGCCATTTCTCCAGGGATTGCAAGAATCCGAAGGTGCCAGTGAAGTGTCACAACTGTGACAAGCCGGGGCATGTCAAGAGGAATTGTCCAGAACCGCGAAAGGACAAGCAGATTGTGCAAGCTTATGCTTTGGGGGGAGTTCCATCATCTTCGAAAGCCTCTACCGTTGAAGAGAAAGGAAAGAGTGTGGTGGTTCAAGGTACTCTTTCCATATGTGGTGTTCCAGTTAGAGTGTTATTTGATACTGGGGCGTCGCATTCTTTTGTTTGTAATGAACTTGTAGGCCGGTTGGGTTTAGAACCGGATATTGTTGATAGGCCATTGGTCGTGACTAATCCAGTTGGGGGTTCGTCTTGTTTGTGTATGCTATGCCGTGGTCTGATTGTATCGAGTCATGATTGCTCTTTTGTTTGTGATTGTTTTGTTCTGAACTTTGCGGGGTTCGGAATTATTTTGGGTATGGACTGGCTTAGGAAGTATGCGGCAAAGGTTGATTGTGATAGGTTGGAGGTGACAGTCGAGAATGTGGAGGGTCGAAAGATTGTGATACGATGTAAGCATGAAGAAGGCGTCTTCATGAGCTTCATGTATTCGCTGGTTGTTCCACGGGATGGACTGTCATCTGTGCCAATCGCTAATGGATTTGAGGATGTCTTTGATGAGGTCAAAGGGTTACCGCCGCATAGAGAGATCGAGTTTCGTATAGATCTAGTTGAAGGAGCCAGACCTGTTGTGATGCCTCTTAGGCGGATGGCGCCTAGGGAACAACAGGAGTTGAAGGTGCAGGTTGATGATCTTTTACAGAAAAGATTCATTCGGCGTAGTGTGTCTGAATGGGGTGCACCAGTTGTGTTCGCAGCCAAAGCAGATGGATCGTTGAGGTTGTGTGTGGATTATCGTGAGCTGAATAAGGTGACTAAGAAGAACAAGTATCCTTTGCCGAGAATAGATGACTTGTTTGATCAGCTTCACGAAGCTAAGGTGTTTTCTCAAATGGATTTGGCAACGGGATTTCACCAGTTAAGAGTGGCTAAGGATAGTGTGCCGAAGACTGCTTTTAGGACACCATCCGGTTTCTTTGAGTGGCTGGTAATGCCGTTTGGATTGACTAATGCGCCAGCATATTTTGTGGATCTTATGAATAGAGTGTTCAGAGATCAGTTGAGCAAGTTCGTACTAGTGTTCGTGGATGATATTCTGATTTATTCCAGAACTGAAGAAGAACACAAGACGCACTTGCGTATTGTTTTGGAAATCTTACGGAAACATCAGCTGAAGGCTAAGTTTTCGAAGTGTCACTTCTGGAAGAGTGAAGTGAGGTTCTTAGGCCATATTATCTCTGGAAGTGGAATAGCGGTTGATCCCGCTAAGGTGGCAGCAATCCAGGATTGGGTTAGACCTAAGAATGCATCGGATGTGAGAAGTTTTCTTGGATTAGCGGGATATTATCGTCGATTCATCAAAGACTTTTCCAAGGTAGCTGCACCATTGACAGGATTGACGAAAAAGAACCAAGTATTCAGATGGGATGATAAGTGTGAGCAAGCTTTCGGAATCCTGAAAGAGCGATTGACAAGTGCTCCTGTTTTGACTATTCCAAGTGGGAATGATGAGATGGTGGTTTACACCGACGCATGTGGTACTGGACTTGGAGCAGTGCTGATGCAGAAAGGTAAAGTTGTTGCGTATGCAAGTCGACAACTGAAGTCGCATGAATGGAATTATCCGACTCATGATTTGGAGTTAGCAGCGATTGTATTTGCTCTGAAGATGTGGAGACATTATTTATTGGGAGTTCGATTCGAGTTGTTTACAGATCATAAGTCGTTGAAGTATCTTTTGTCCCAAAAGGATTTGAATCTTTGGCAGCAACGATGGCTAGAGTTTTTGGCATCATATGATTTTGGAATAGCCTATACTCCGGGAAAGGGTAACGCAGTGGCAGATGCGTTAAGTCGAAGACATGCATGATTGGGAGCCATGTTTTCAGAATGGAAGAGTCTCGAGTATTTAGCTGGATTTGACTTCAGGCCCAGATGTGAATTAGAACCTGAGATGTTGGCAAACTTATCGATAAGACCGACTCTTGTGGAAAGAATTGGCGAGAGCCAAAAACGAGACGATAAGCTTGTCAAGGTTATCCGTGATTTGGAATCTGGATTGGACCCAGAAAAGGATAAAGGATTCGAGGTCGATCGAGAAGGTTGGCTTCGGAAGCAAGGACGACTAGTTGTTCCCGATATAGATGAATTGAGAAATGAAGTTCTGAAGGAAAGTCATCACTCGAAGTTGACAATTCATCCAAGTGGAAATAAGATGTATCAGGATATGAAGAGAACCTATTACTGGGAAGGCATAAAGAAGGATGTTGGAAATTTTATTTCCAAGTGCATGAACTGCCAGTTGGTAAAAGCCGAACAGAAGAAGCCAAGTGGATTGCTTCAGCCATTAGAAGTTCCTACATGGAAGTGGGAGCAAATATCGATGGATTTTATTGATGGGCTGCCTAGAACAAGAACGGGAAATGAAGGGATTTGGGTCATTGTAGATCGTCTGACTAAGAGTGCAAGATTTATTCCTGTTCGATCAACTAGGACTGCATCAAAGTTGGCTGAGTTGTATGTTAAGTGGATAGTCCGATTCCATGGTATTCCGAAAAGTATAGTGAGCGATCGAGACCCATTGTTCACTAGTAGATTTTGGAAGAGCTTCCAGGAAGTTTTGGGAATCGAGTTGTGTTTGAGTACAGCTTATCACCCCCAAACAGATGGTCAGACCGAGAGAGTCAACCGCGTTTTGGAAGATCTCCTTAGAGCTTGTGTTTTAGATTTCGGAGGATCATGGGAAGATCATCTTCATTTGGTGGAATTTTCATATAATAACAGCTACCAGTCAAGCATTGGTATGGCACCGTATGAGGCATTGTATGGAAGACCGTGTAACTCTCCGACATGTTGGTTAGAAACAGGAGAAAAGCTGATACTTGGGCCAGAAATCATTCGACAGTCTTCGGATTTCATAGAGATCATTCGGCAACGAATGAAGGCAGCCCAAGACCGCCAGAAAAGTTATGCCGATAAGCGTCGTAAGGATTTGGAATTCGACGTAGGTGATATGGTTTTTGTGAAGATTTCTCCACTGAAGAACGTTATTCGATTCGAGAAGAAAGGAAAATTGACTCCAAGATTTTTTGGACCATTCCCAATCATCGAGCGAATTGGAAAGCTCGCCTACAAATTGGAGTTACCAGAAAAGATGTCGAGTGTGCACAATGTTTTTCATGTATCGTATCTACGGAAGTATGTGCACGACTCGAATACAGTGGTTTCTGTTGATAGCTGTGAAGATTTTGAGGTTGATCCTGTCGATAGGAGACCTCGTAAGCCGCTTCGTGTTGTGGAAACTGACACGAAACAGCTTAGGAGGAAGGTAGTTAGGTTGCTCAAGATACAATGGAGTGATGATGATAACGACTGTACATGGGAGGTGGAAGAGAGGATGAAGGCAGCTCATCCTAAACTCTTCAAGGTATGGCCATAAGGTGTCGTGTCATCTCACGACATTGTAACTTGTTCTAGTTTTAGAATTCTGCATGCTAGGCTAGAATTGGATGCATGGTTTGTTGATTGCTATGGATGATAGGCATGCGGAATAGTTTTGATTGCTTTGTTTGTTTGGAATTTCGGGGGCGAAATTCCTAAGGGGGAGAGAATGTAACGACCCGTATTTTTACAGAGCAAAACATTGTAAAACAATTGTTATTTGATCGTAGTATGGTTAAGTTGTTTAGAGCCTAGGTCGTTCGGAGCTTAGGTCGTATAATAGTTAGGTCGTAGACGACTTATAGGAGTTGGCGACCTAAGGAAGTTAGTGGTAACAGTTAACGACTTAGGGACTGGACGAGGTAAGGCTTAAGTCGTATGATAGTTAGGTTCCGTAGTGGTTTAGGTCGTATGTTAGTTTGGGACGACCTATAGGATTTGACCGACCTAAGGAAATAGGTGAACTAAGGAAGAACGGCGACCTAAGAGTTAGCGGTATAGGAGTTAGCGAGTTAACGACTTAAGGGTTAGGTCGTGAGCGACCTAAGTGGTCTGTGTTTAGTTAGGTCGTGAGCGACCTAAGTTTAGGTCGTTAGACTACCTAAAGATGTTAAGTCGTAAGTTGTTAGGTCGCATTGTCTTAGGTCGTGCCTAAGTGTTAGGTCGCGCGTACGTTAAGTCGCGTCTCAGTTAAGTCTTAGGTCGGAGATAGTTAAGTCGTAACCCAGCTAAGTCGCAGAGATCATTAGGTCGTATCCCAGTTAGGTCGCGACTTATGTTAGGTCGCGTTGATGCTTAAGGGGTTAGGTCGTGTAGTGTTAAGTCGTTAGGTCGTGCAATGTGTTAAGTCGCGAAAGCGTTAGGTCGCACAGAACTGTTAGGTCGTTGGGTCTGTAGGTCGCGATAGTTAGGGGGCGGACGACCTAAGGGGGCGGACGACCTAAGGGGATTTCTGCCTATAAATACACAGGTTCTTTTTCATTTTTGGGATCCGGATTTCGAAGCGACGAAGTGCTGCCATTTTGAGAGCTCGAGTTCTACACTTCTTCACTTCTTTTCTCCACTCTAATCTTGTGATTCCTTCCATCCAAATCAAAGATCCAAGATCTTAGATTGAAGATCTTCAACCATTGAAGAGAGATTTCATCGTTTGAAGCGTAATTTTGGCGGATCAAGTTAGATCCTTCGCTGTCTAGATCTGAAGTGTGTTGCTTTTGAGGTGTCTAGGTGATTTGGTGAGTGGTGGTTATCTCTCACACGGATCCAAAGGAGTATATCAGATTGTTGGCTTGATTTGGTGTTAAAATAGTGATTTCCATGCATTTTCGTAAAACTTAAGTATAGATCTATTGTTCATGATGATTTGATATCCATTTCACTATATGTTAACCTATGCAAGTTCATTCATCAAGTTATAGAGATATTGCTCATGTTTCATGCTTGTTAGATTTAGACTCTTTATTTACAAGATTGCCATTATTGTTATAATTGTTTATTAGATCATATTTGAATGCTTGATTACTTGGATTGATGATTGACTTGATTGATTGTTGTAAATTAGTTGATTGATGATTTGATTTAGACAAGATGGTCGAAGATGATTCAAAAGCTAAGGGAAAGGCTCTTGAATTGGAAAAGCTGCTCGTGGCATATGTGGCGGATGATGAAGCTCATATGGATAGGTTTGATGATGATGATGTTGAGATGAGGCTTTGCTACGATGAGATGAAGCGAGGCATGGTATGAGATAGCCTTGGTTTAATCCAGACGGGATCATTCCAAGCATGTTGATAACTCGGTGAAATGGTTCGAGTTAGAGGATAATGGTTTGCTTGAGAGGCGCTTGAGCTAGTATAAGAATAGTCGTCGAGGAGGATGACTAGAAGGCTGAGATGTCATCGTTGTTGAAGGTTCTAGCATGCTCAAAGCAAGAGTACGTTGGGCAGATTCGATAGTCCCAAAAGGCTACTGATTGGTAGTCGAGTACTCTGGGCAGATTCGATAGTCCTAGGCACGGGCTGCGACGACGTGCAGAGTTATGTCTAGAACCGGGGTTTCTATTAGCCCTTGACGGATGACTGAAAGAATGTGCCGGTCATTCAATTAACGGTGGTGTCGAAGCAATGATAACAGTGATAGCCAGAGTCATGGATGTTTGGTTGTATCGTCATTCGGTCTCAAGAGCGGTATTTTCTGGGTGCTTATCTGATCTTGGTTTAGGCCTTGGGGGTTTGTACTTGGAAAACATCGCCATTGACTCGACTGATAATTGCTTTACTTTAAATTGTCTGCTTTGCTATGTTTACTTCTGCTTAGTGTGTGTCTGGGGGCTATCACTGTAGAAAGAGGTGGAGTGGGAGGGTTGGATTCCTATTCCTTTTTCCTTTGTGCTCTTTTGGTATGTTGTTAGTTAATTTACCTCTCACTAAGACTGTTGTCTGACTCAAGGCTTTATGTTTTAACTCTTATTGCCTTGGGCTGTTCGTCCATTTTGGGACGGGCAGACTAGGTAGCAGGTGACAGGTGCTGTTCTTAGTTTCCGACGATGCTGATGACGAAGACGAGCTGGAGGCTTGCATATTATTTTTCTTACTATATGTACTGGATGTTCCGCTGCTTTGTATAATTCTCCGAGTGATATGTAGTGAGGCTTGATGTATTGACTATTCAGATGGTTGTACTCAACTATTATGAAGTTTTATTGATGAGATTCTATTCTGTAAAGCTTCACTATATATATATTCTCTATTGTATTTTATCCACGCGCTGTGAGTAATACGATAGATTCTGCTGTTTTAATTTACCCTGACAATCGTCCATGGCTGCCTGGCACACTTTATAGCGCACTATCTCCAGATTCAGTGCGGGGGTCATGGGCGGTCGTCACACCCTAAGTAATGATTTATATCATCTCTAATTAATTTAAAATGAATTAAATTAATTACTTCATTCTATAAATCCTGCTTACTTAATCATTTATTAATCCAATTAATTAATCATACTCTAAGTATCCATCTAAATTAATCATTCCTGATTAATTATCCTTTAATTACTTTGAGTGATTAATCCTTAATTAATTTCACAAATTAATTATCTTAAACCATTACAGTAATTAATCTTTAATTACTTCATTAAATAAATTAACTATACTTAATTACATTAATACTTAATTTCAAATTAATTAACCCTTAATTAATTTACTTATAATCTTAATTATTTAATTGATTAAATATTTTCAGTGATTTTCTGGTTTTATCGATTTCTTACTCCCCGTTTCCAGTTTTGAAACTGAAACTTTGTGACACTGCCACGGTCACATCCCTGGTCGGAATCCAACGTTTTTGGACTCGTTGGAAAGCTGGAGTTCCGAACTCCATCTCCAAAAAGTTCGATTAGTATCCGAGTTCATTTGTCTCTTCGAAATTGCTGTCGAAGAGGGACCCGGATCTCAGCCTGAAACAGTGTATTCACTGTTTCCGGGTCCGACTTTGGAGCATCGCTGCGACTTCGTTTCAAGTCGGAATCGAGTAATTCTTTTTGCGTTCTGAATTAGGAATGTCGGACTACGTTCCTACCAATTTTCATGCCATTCAGATTCAGTTTGCTGATCTGAATAATTTTCCGAACTTGGGTTCGTGTCAGTTTTGGACTATTTTCCAACACTTAGAATATTTTCAGTGATTTTCTGGTTTTATCGATTTCTTTGAGATTGGTCGCTGGATTTCGTACACGGGCCTTATAAAAAGGTTTTAAAAGGATTTTTTCACTCCGAAATGGCTTTCGAAATTATTATATAATATTATTTTTAATTAATAAATTAATCACTCCATAATAGGGGAGTTTTCAAAGGCCGTTTTAAAGTGATTTCAAACCAATTATAAATCCGTTTTCCGTAATTATTTTCTATAATAAAATCCCACACTCACACTTTAGAACTTCGAGCGAAGTGGAAAGGTGCTTAAACGGTTGGGAAAAACTCCGGCCTATGAAACCGTGTGTATTTCCTTTCCGGTTAATCCCAGACCTATTCGATTGATCGTTTTGGCCTTTCGGCCTAGTTTACCGATGACATGAGGTGAACTTTTTACTGCTTTGAGTGTGGAAGCTTACTATTGGTTAGTAAACCATTTAGTGCGAACGTGGGGTATGGGACTCATGTTAACACTTTACGGGTTCCTTGCTAAAAGTTTGTGACACATTCCTTTTATTACCTTTGGGATAGTGTCTTCGGACTGTCTCCCTTAGAGGTATCGTTTTGGCATCTCTACATAGATGGCCGTTATACATCTCTACTTAGATGTATCGTTTTTGGCATCTCTACATAGATGGCCGTTATACATCTCTACATAGATGTATCGTGTTTGGCATCTCTACTTAGATGGCCTGTTATACATCTCTACTTAGATGTATCGTTTTTGATATCTCTACTTAGATGTTTATGTTTTGGCATTTGTGATTACGTTATGCCAATGATATGAGGCTTATTATACATCTCTACTTAGATGTTTTGTTTTGACATTTGTGACTATGTTATGCCGATGATATGAGGCTTATTATACATCTCTACTTAGATGTTTTGTTTTAACATTTGTGACTATGTTATTCCAATGATACAAGGCTTTCTATACATCTCTACTTAGAAGTTTATTTCTTCTCTATGTGAGAGTTTGTGGTCTATAGTACTATGTTATATATCGCCTCATTATCTAGCATGTTTATCCCAGTTTATTAACTAATTGTTTGGCTAGCCTGACCCGAGTGTTTTTCGCTCGGGTCAGACCGAGTTGTTTCAGGTTTGGTCTCTGGACTTAGCTTTCTGTGCTTCCGCTTGGACATTATCTGCTATGCTGATAGATAGCTCTTTATATTTGTCCACTATTTTGATACTCTGATTATTCAGTCTCTTATGTATATATCTTTGACTCACATGTGTGAGCGATGGCTTTGTACCCACCTTTTTGATATTTGGATCTGTATTGACGATATATTGTACCTATGTTCTGTGACTGTTATGTGAATGTTCTGTGATGATGATGTTATCATTTAGTATTATGTTTGTTCTGAACCTATTTTCCTTAGCCATTGTAATTTCGTTATAAATATCTATTGGATATGTCGAATCACTTGAAAAAAAAGCGATACCACATTTCGACGTATTCAGTAGATAGTTATAGCTTGATTACATATGGTTGCTTCCATTATACTCTATTCTCCGTTCCAACAGACGGTATTACTCCGTAATACTCTTTGTTAGAATGGGTCTCGGAGTGGGGCGTTACATCTTGGTATCAGAGCCAAGGTTCAGAATTAAGCATAACAAACATAGAACAAACACGTAGTACAATACGTTATAATACGATCCAAATTGAACATATCCACCTTTAGATAAATAAGTTAGGAATATGTGTAGGAATCTATTATATTCCGTAATATTCCTTAATGAGTTATCTATCTTTGAATCGTGCTTAACTAAATCTACCGATCATATGTTTAAAGAGTGTCCTAAGCCTCTTTTCTGCCGCTATTGTAAGAAGGAGGGTCATCATTATTCCACTTGTCCTACTGCACCTCCTAGATCTGGCAAGCTTAATGCTGCCAAGGCTCCTAAATCTTCAGCTCAGCCTCGAGGTACGCATCCTTCCGTTCTCGAAGGTTCTATTTTATTTCATGGTAGATCTTGTAGAGTTCTCTTTGATACGGGTGCCTCTCACTCATTCGTATCAAAGGAACTAGTTGATACTTTATCTTTGGATGTTACTTGTGTGCTTTCTTCACTAAGGATTGTGAATCCCATCGGTGGATCCACGACCCTTAGCTTGCTTTGTGAGGATATAGATATTGATCTTTGTGGATTTTCTTTCTGTGCGAATCTGCACGTTATGGAGTATTTGGGCTTTGACATGATTCTTGGCATGGATTGGCTCGCTCAGTACGACGCTGTAACGACCCGTATTTTTACGGATCGAAAAATCGAAGAAAATTTCGTCGAAAAGTTTTCACGTTGATTGGCGAAATTGCTAAGTCCTAAGTCGTTCAAGACTTAGTATAGGTCGTAAGTCGTATACGACTTAGGGAATAGGAGCAACCCAGGGTTATGGCGAGTTAAGGGTTTGGAGATAGGTCGTTTGAACGACTTAGGAGATAGGCAGGTTAGCGACCTAAGGAAGTTAGGTCGTTAGACGACTTATGGTAAGGTAGCGACCTACGAGAGTTAACGACCTAGCAGTTAGGTTGTATAGTGATTTTAGGTCGTGTGTTAGTATTAGAGCGACCTATGGAATGTTGCGACCTATAGAATGTCGCGACCTATAGGAGTTAGCGACCTATAGGAGTTAGTGAGCTGTGTAGTTAGGTCGCTAGGCTAGTAGTCAGTTAGGTCGTATCCTGGCTAAGTGATAGGTCGCATGTGTGTGTTAGGTCGTAGGTTCGTTAGGTCGCATCCCAGTTGTTCGCGACTTATGTTAGGTCGCGTGGTAGCTTAAGGAGTTAGGTCGTTAGACGACCTAAGGAATTAGGTCGTAATCCAACTGAGTTGTAGCAGTTAGGTCGTAAACGACCTAAGTTAGGTCGTGGACTTCTATAGTTGTTAGGTCGCGAAGAAGCGGTCTGTGGTAGGTCGTTGGGTGCTTGGATGCGCAGAAGTGTTAGGTCGTAGGACAAAGAAGCGCACATCTGTTAGGTCGTAGGCTTGGTCTGTTAGGTCGGAGTTGTTGGCTAAGGCTTAGGTCGGTGGGAGTCTTAGGTCGTAGGTCGGAGACGACCTAATTCCGAGTTACGACTTAAGGGATTTTCGCCTATAAATAGAAGGGGGTTGGCTTCATTTTTGGGATCCGGATTTCGAAGCGACGAAGTGCTGCCATTTTGAGAGCTCGACTTCTACACTTCTTCACTTCTTTTCTCCACTCTAATCTAGTGATTCCATCCATCCAAGTTGAAGATCAAATTGAAGATTCAAGAGCTTAGATTGAAGATCTTCATCCTTTGAAGTGAGATTTCTTCGTTTGAAGCGGATTCGCGATAGATCAAGCTAGATCCTTCACTGTCCAGATCTGAAGCATTTTGATTTGGGGTTGTTTAGGTGATTTGGTGAGTGGTGATTATCTCTCACACGGATCCAAATGAGTATATCGGATTGTTGGCTCGATTTGGTGTTAAAATAGTGATTTCCATACATTTTCTTTATCCTAAGTGTAGATCCATATAGATCCATTGTTCATGATGATTTGACAACCATTTTATTACATGTTAACCTATGCAAGTTCATTTATCAAGATTATAGAGACATTGTTCATGTTTTCATGCTTATTAGACTTTCTACTCTTTAATTACGAAATTGCCATTATTGTGATAATTGTCTACTTAGATCATATTTGAATGCATGATTGCTTGGATTAATGTTTTATTTGGTTGATTGCTATGAATTAGATGATTGATGATTTGATTTAGATCGAGGATGATTCAAAAGCTAAGGGAAAGGTTCTTGAATGGGAAAAGCTGCTTGTGGCATTTGTAGCGGATGATGAAGCTCTTATGCATAGATTTGATGATGATGTTGAGATGAAGCTTTGCAAGGATGTGATGAAGCGAAGCATGATATGAGATAGTCTTGGTCTAATCCAGACGGGATCATTCCAAGCAGGTTGATGACTCGTTGATATGGTTCGAGTTTGAGGATAATGGATGCTCGAGAGGCGCTTGAGCTAGTATGGAAATAGTCGTCGAGGAGGATGACTAGAAGGCTGAGATCTCATCGTTGTTGAAGGTTCTAGCATGCTCAAAGCAAGAGTACGTTGGGCAGATTCGATAGTCCCTGAAGGCTACTGATTGGGTAGTCAAGTACTCTGGGCAGATTCGATAGTCCTAAGCACGGGTCACGATGACGTGCGGGAGTTATGTCTAGAACCGGGGTTTCCATTATCCCTTGACGGACGGCTGAAAGAATGTGCCGGTCATTCAATTAACGGTGATATCGAAGCAATGATAACAGTGATAGCCAGAGTCATGGATGTTTGGTTGTATCGTCATTCGGTCTCAAGAGCAGTGTTTTCTGGGTGCTTATCTGATCTTGGTTTAGGCCTTGGGGGTTTGTGCTTGGAAAACATCGCCCTTGACTCGAGTGATAATTTCTTTACTTTACATTGTATGCTCTGCTATGTTTGCTTCTGCTTAGTGTGTGTCTGGGGGCTATCACTGTAGAAAGAGGTTGGAGTGGGAGGGTTGTATTCCTATTCCTTTTCCTTTATGCTCTTTTGGTATGTTGTTAGTTAATTTACTGCTCACTAAGACTGTTGTCTGACTCAAGGCTTTATGTTTTAACTCTTATTGCCTTGGGCTGTTCGTCCATTTTGGGACGGGAAGACTAGGTAGCAGGTGACAGGTGCTGCTCTCTTCTCACGATGCTGATATCGAAGACGAGCTGGAGGGTTGCATATTATCTTCTTATTATATGTACTGGATGTTCCGCTGTTTTGTATTCTCTGAGTGATATGTAGCGAGGCTTGTTGTATTGACTATTCAGATGTTTGTATTCAACTCCTAGGAAGTTTTATTGATGAGATTCTATTCTGTGAAGCTTCACTATATATATGTTCTATTGTATTTTGTCCATGCGCTGTGAGTAATACGATAGATCCTATTGTTTTAATTTACCTTGACAATCGTCCATGGCTGCCTGGCACACTTTACAGCGCTCTATCTCTAGATTCGGTGCAGGGGTCATGGGCGGTCGTCACATTTGATATCAGAGCCTTGGTTAATCGATTTTACCTAACGCTCGCTGACGTAACTACGTATGAGAGACGTAATTGTATTTTGATGGATGAATACTATATGTAATATAGTAGCTTAGTAGAGTTTGAGTCCTTTATACAGTTGTTTCTCTAGATGTTCTGATCATTCCTTTTTATAGATATTGAGAATGAGTCGAAGAGGGAGACTAGCTGCTAGGGAAGGCCGTGCTACTGAGGGGGCTGCTGATTATGCAGCTATGTTCGAAGCTATGATGACTTCGATCATGAGAAGGATACCAGTTCCGGGGGCAGCAGTAGATGTTGGAGTTCAAGTCCAAACTCCGAAACCAGTGGATTTTGCTAAGTTGTTCAAGGACTATACTGCTCTTGGAGGAAAGGTTTTCTTGGGAACAGAATCAACCATTGAAGTCCAGAGGTGGATAGATTCTTGTAGAAGGATCTTTGGTGATTTGGGAATCGATGATGCAACTAAGAGGAAGTTGGCATCAAGACAGCTTCAAGGGAGAGCCTCTGATTGGTGGAACTCTATTACCATCAATACTCCGGAGGAAGAGATTACTTGGGAGCAATTCCAAGTCAGGTTTGAAGCTAAGTTCATTTCTACAGCTCAGAAGTCTGTTCTGTTCAAGAAGTTTGTAGAGCTCAAGCAAGGTGGAAGACCAGTTCTTGAGTATGTTTCCGAGTTTGAAGCTTTGTCCAAGTATGCCCGGTCATATATAGAATCTGCTTATCAGAAGAATGAGAAGTTTGTGACAGGCTTGGACAGTTATCTTGGGAGACAGTTGGTGGATCATTTGGACGATTCATTTGAGAAGCTTGTGGAGAAAGCTCTCAGGCATGAGAGTCTATTTCCTAAGGAAGGATCTGTTGTTGCTGTGACCAGGGAAGAGTCTAAACCACAGCAGGGTGGGAACCAGAAGAGGAAGCAGCAGCAGCAGAAGGGTAAGGATGGCCAGAAGAAGCCGAAAGGCGAGGTGACTTGCTACAATTGTCAGCAGAAGGGCCATTTCTCGAAGGATTGTAAGAATTCGAAGGCACCGATGAAGTGTCACAACTGTGACAAGCCGGGGCATTTCAGGAAGAATTGTCCAGAACCGAGGAGGGACAAGTAGATTGTGCAAGCTTTGCTTTGGGAGCTGTTCCGTCGTCTTCAAAAGTTCCTACCGCTGAAGAGAAGGGAAAGGGTGTGGTGGTTCAAGGTACTCTTTTCCTATGTGGTGTTCCAGTTAGAGTTCTGTTTGATACTGGAGCATCGCATTCGTTTGTTTGTAGTGAACTCGTAGGCCGGTTAGATTTGGAACCGGATATTGTTGATAGGCCATTGGTTGTGACTAATCCAGTTGGGGGTTCGTCTTGTTTGTGTATGTTATGCCGTGGTCTGATTGTGTCGAGTCATGGTTGCTCTTTTGATTGTGATTGTTTTGTTCTGAACTTTGCGGGGTTCGGAATTATTTTGGGTATGGACTGGCTTAGGAAGTATGCGGCTAAGGTTGATTGCGAAAAGTTGGAGGTGACAGTCGAGAATGTGGAGGGGCGAAAGATTGTGATACGATGTAAGCATGAAGAAGGCGTCTTCATGAGCTTCATGTATTCGCTAGTTGTTCCACGGGATGGACTGTCATTAGTGCCAATCGCGAATGGATTCGAGGATGTCTTTGACGAAGTCAAAGGGTTGCCGCCGCATAGAGAGATCGAGTTTCGTATAGATCTAGTTGAAGGAGCCAGACCTGTTGTGATACCTCTTAGGCGGATGGCGCCTAGGGAACAGCAAGAGTTGAGGGTGCAAGTTGATGATCTTTTGCAGAAAGGATTCATTCGGCATAGTGTGTCCGAGTGGGGTGCACCAGTTGTGTTTGCAACCAAGGCAGATGGGTCGTTGAGATTGTGTGTGGATTATCGTGAGCTGAATAAGGTGACTAAGAAGAACAAGTATCCATTGCCGAGAATAGATGACTTGTTTGATCAGCTTCACGAAGCCAAGGTGTTTTCTTAGATGGATTTGGCAACGGGATTTCACCAGTTGAGAGTGGCTAAGGATAGTGTGCCGAAGACTGCTTTTAGGACACCATCCGGTTTCTTTGAGTGGCTGGTAATGCCGTTTGGATTGACTAACGCGCCAGCTTATTTTGTGGATCTTATGAATAGAGTGTTCAGAGATCAGTTGAACAAGTTCGTACTTGTGTTCGTGGATGATATTCTGATTTATTCCAGAACGGAAGAAGAGCACAAGAAGCACTTGCGTATTGTTTTGGAAATCTTATGGAAACATTAGCTGAAGGCTAAGTTTTCGAAGTGTCACTTCTGGAAGAGTGAAGTGAGGTTCTTAGGCCATGTGATTTCTGGAAATGGAATAGCGGTTGATCCCGCGAAGGTGGCAGCAATCCAGGATTGGGTTAGACCTAAGAATGCAACGGATGTGAGAAGTTTTCTTGGATTGGCAGGATATTATCGACGGTTTATTAAAGACTTCTCCAAGATAGCTGCACCGTTAACAGGATTGACGAAGAAGAACCAAGTGTTCAGATGGGAAGCTAAGTGTGAGCAAGCTTTCGGAATCCTGAAAGAGCGATTGACGAGTGCTCCTGTTTTAACTATTCCTAGTGGGAATGATGAGATGGTGGTTTACACCGACGCATGTGGTACTGGACTTGGAGCAGTGATGATGCAGAAGGATAAAGTTGTTGCGTATGCCAGTCGACAACTGAAGCCGCATGAAAGGAATTACCCGACTCATGATTTGGAGTTAGCGGCGATTGTTTTTGCTCTGAAGATGTGGAGACATTATCTACTGGGAGTTCGATTTGAGTTGTTTACAGATCATAAGTCGTTGAAGTATCTTTTCTCCCAAAAGGATTTGAATCTTCGGCAGCAACGTTGGCTAGAGTTTTTGGCATCATATGATTTTGGTATAGCTTATACTCCGGGAAAAGGTAACGCAGTGGCAGATGCGTTAAGTAGAAGACATGCGGGATTGGGAGCCATGTTTTCTGAATGGAAGAATCTCGAGTATTTAGCTGGATTTGACTTCAGGCCTAGATGCGAATTGGAACCTGAGATGTTGGCAAACTTATCGATAAGACCTTCTCCAGTGGAAAGGATTGGCGAGAGCCAAAAGCGAGACGATAAGCTTGTCAAGATTATCCGTGATTTGGAATCTGGATTGGATCCAGAAAAGGATAAAGGATTCGAGGTCGATCGAGAGGGTTGGCTTCGGAAGCAAGGACGACTAGTTGTTTCCGATATAGATGAATTGAGGAGTGAAGTTCTGAAGGAAAGTCATCACTCGAAGTTGACAATTCATCCAGGCGGAAATAAGATGTATCGGGATATGAAGAGAACCTACTATTGGGAAGGTATGAAGAAGGATGTTGGAAATTTTATTTCCAAGTGTATGAACTGCCAGTTGGTAAAATCCGAACAGAAGAAGCCAAGTGGATTGCTTCAGCCATTAGAAGTTCCTACATGGAAGTGGGAGCAAGTGTCGATGGATTTTATTGATGGACTACCTAGAACAAGAACGGGAAATGAAGGGATTTGGGTCATTGTAGATCGTCTGACCAAGAGTGCAAGATTCATTCCTGTTCGATCGACTAGGACTGCATCAAAGTTGGCTGAGTTGTATGTTAAGTGGATAGTTCGATTCCATGGTATTCCGAAGAGTATAGTGAGCGATCGAGACCCATTGTTCACTAGTGGATTTTGGAAGAGCTTCCAGGAAGTTTTGGGAACCGAGTTGTGTTTGAGTACAGCTTATCACCCTCAAACAGATGGTCAGACCGAGAGAGTCAACCGAGTTTTGGAAGATCTTCTTAGAGCTTGTGTTTTAGATTTCGAAGAATCATGGGAAGATCACCTTCATTTGGTGGATTTTGCATACAACAACAGTTACCAGTAAGGCATTGGTATGGCACCGTATGAGGCATTGTATGGGAGACCGTGTAACTCACCGACATGTTGGTTAGAAACTGGAGAAAAGTTGATACTTGGGCCAGAGATGATTCGACGGACTTCGGATTGCATAGAGATCATTCGGCAACGAATGAAGGCAGCCCAAGACCGTCAGAAGAGTTATGCCGATAAGCGTCGAAAGGACTTGGAATTCAACGTAGGAGATATGGTTTTTGTGAAGATTTCTCCACTGAAGAATGTTATCCGATTCGGGAAGAAAGGGAAATTGACTCCGAGATTTGTTGGACCATTCCCGATCATCGAGCGAATTGGAAAGCTCGCCTATAGATTGGAGTTACCTGAGAAGATGTCGAGTGTGCACAGTGTTTTTCATGTATCATTTCTACGGAAGTATGTGCACGACTCGAATATGGTGGTTTCTGCTGATAGCTGTGAAGACTTCGAAGTTGATCCAGTCGATAGAAGACCTCGTAAGCCGCTTCGTGTTGTTGAAACCGACACGAAACAGCTTAGGAGGAAGGTAGTTAAGTTGCTCAAGATACAATGGAGTGATGATGATAACGACTGTACGTGGGAGGTGGAAGAGAGGATGAAGGCAGCTCATCCTGAACTCTTCAAGGTATGGCCCTAAGGTGTCGTGTCATCTAACGAAATTGTAACTTGTTCTAATGTTAGAATTCTGTACGCTAAGCTAGAATTGGATGCATGGTTTGATGATTGCTATGGATGATAGGCGTGCAGAATAGTTTTGATTGCTTTGTTGTTTGGAATTTCGGGGGCGAAATTCCTAAGGGGGAGAGAATGTAACGACCCGTATTTTTACGGATCGAAAAATCGAAGAAAATTTCGTCGAAAAGTTTTCACGTTGATTGGCGAAATTGCTAAGTCCTAAGTCGTTCAAGACTTAGTATAGGTCGTAAGTCGTATACGACTTAGGGAATAGGAGCGACCCGGGGTTATGGCGAGTTAAGGGTTTGGAGATAGGTCGTTTGAACGACTTAGGAGATAGGCAGGTTAGCGACCTAAGGAAGTTAGGTCGTTAGACGACTTATGGTAAGGCAGCGACCTACGAGAATTAACGACCTAGCAGTTAGGTTGTATAGTGATTTTAGGTCGTGTGTTAGTATTAGAGCGACCTATGGAATGTTGCGACCTATAGAATGTCGCGACCTATAGGAGTTAGCGACCTATAGGCGTTAGTGAGCTGTGTAGTTAGGTCGCTAGGCTAGTAGTCAGTTAGGTCGTATCCTGGCTAAGTGATAGGTCGCATGTGTGTGTTAGGTCGTAGGTTCGTTAGGTCGCATCCCAGTTGTTCGCGACTTATGTTAGGTCGCGTGGTAGCTTAAGGAGTTAGGTCGTTAGACGACCTAAGGAATTAGGTCGTAACCCAACTGAGTTGTAGTAGTTAGGTCATAAACGACCTAAGTTAGGTCGTAAACGACCTAAGTTAGGTCGTGGACTTCTATAGTTGTTAGGTCGCGAAGAAGCGGTCTGTGGTAGGTTGTTGGGTGCTTGGATGCGCAGAAGTGTTAGGTCGTAGGACGAAGAAGCGCACATTTGTTAGGCCGTAGGCTTGGTCTGTTAGGTCGGAGTTGTTGGCTAAGGCTTAGGTCGGTGGGAGTCTTAGGTCGTAGGTCGGAGATGACCTAATTCCGAGTTACGACTTAAGGGATTTTCGCCTATAAATAGAAGGGGGCTGGCTTCATTTTTGGGATCCGGA
Organism: Allium fistulosum; assembly: GCA_030737815.1. NCBI lineage: Eukaryota > Viridiplantae > Streptophyta > Magnoliopsida > Asparagales > Amaryllidaceae > Allium > Allium fistulosum. The sequence continues at coordinate 861,641,594 of CM060906.1, forward strand.
TTTCGAAGCGACGAAGTGCTGCCATTTTGAGAGCTCGACTTCTACACTTCTTCACTTCTTTTCTCCACTCTAATCTAGTGATTCCATCCATCCAAGTTGAAGATCAAATTGAAGATTCAAGAGCTTAGATTGAAGATCTTCATCCTTTGAAGTGAGATTTCTTCGTTTGAAGCGGATTCGCGATAGATCAAGCTAGATCCTTCGCTGTCCAGATCTGAAGCGTTTTGATTTGGGGTTGTTTAGGTGATTTGGTGAGTGGTGATTATCTCTCACACGGATCCAAAGGAGTATATCGGATTGTTGGCTCAATTTGGTGTTAAAATAGTGATTTCCATACATTTTCTTTATCCTAAGTGTAGATCCATATAGATCCATTGTTCATGATGATTTGACAACTGTTTCCTGGGGATTTGACCAGGCAACTAGTACTCGGCAATAAGTGCTCGGCATCTAGGAGTGTTCGGCGAAGCACTTGCCATCCAGGAGTGTTCGGCGAAGCAACTGTCATCCATGAGTACTCGGCGTAGTACTCGGCATCCATAGTGTCCGTCGTCCAGGAGTGTTCGGCAAAGTACACGGCATCCATAGTGTCCGTCGTCCAGTAATGTTCGGCGTAGTACTCAGCAGTGTTCGGCGTCAACTGGCACTCAACGTCAACCAATGCTCGGCATCAAGGCTGCTCGGCATTCAAGACTGCTCGGCATCAAGACTGCTCGGCATCAAGACTGCTCGGCATCAAGGCTGCTCGGCGTACAAGACTGCTCGGCATCAAGGCTGCTCGGCGTACAAGACTGCTCGGCATCAAGAATGCTCGGCATCAAGGCTGCTCGGCATAAAGAGCACTCAGCGTCGAGACTACTCGGCAACAGGAGTACTCGGCATCCCATGGTGTTCGGCGTAATACTCGACATACAGAAGACATTCGGCATGCACAACTAATCAGGATACCGGTATCGTTCGGCATGCATACGCCGTTCGCTCAAGAGCTTGAGATGGAGTCACGTTCGGCCTCAACAGACAACCGTCCTACACTTCCCACGACACCAACATACCGTTCGGCATAGAAGGAATGGTTCGGCGCAGAGCGTTCGGCGCGCCTGGTTCGGCATACAGCGACCACTGCACTGGGGCTTGAGCGTTCGGCTATCCAGCCCACTTGGGAAGTCCAGCCCATATTTGCCTATAAATAGAGGGGCAGGATCACAGTGAAATGGATCCTTTTTTGGAGAGAAAACACCGGGGAGACTCTGCCATTTTCAAGACTCATCTTCTCTATTTAACAACTTCATTCAAGCATTTGATTCACGAATTGTATTTGTAATCAACTATAAAGAAGATCAATAAAGTTTAACCTCAAAGTGGACGTAGGCAATTACGCTGAACCACTATAAATTTGGTGTTCTTACTTTCCGTATTTAGATTAGCACTGTCTTTTCTATTTAATTTGATTTCATCACTTATATCTCTTCACAATCTTCTTCTACGAGGTTAGTGACCAATTTTGGTGCTAACACTTTGGTGCTTTCACTGAGAATCGAATTCTCAGACCTCAAGGATCTGCTTTGAAGCTACTGGATTAAACAAATCCCCCGAAGAAGATCCGACTCACTGATAGGACATCCGTTGATTCTACTCAGAGTTCATACCAATAACTCTACAATGGCAAGACCACGTACCAGGTCAGCTTCTCATAATGCGGATGCCCGCGAGACTTCTAGCGTGCAACAAGCAGGACCTAGCAATCAACCAGCGATCCCGAGTGCAGGGATTGCCGCTGAAGAACAGACTCCAGTTGTCACCAGAGTAGAGTTCAATGACTTGATGAGAGAACTTAGGGAAAGCAGGAGACAACTAGGAGAACAGATGCAAGCTAATGCCAACCTGATGGCACAACTCACTCAACAGCAGCAACAGAATGCTGGGGGCAATCCCGCTGCTTACTCCTCATCTGACAGCTCAACTTCCTCTGATGAACCTCCCAGGCGCAGACGCCGTAAGACTGATGCTGCACGAGCAGATGCTGCTGTTCGAACAGCTGGAGACCGCGACCAAGCAAGAGCTGGAAGCTTCAGGACCGGGATACAGATGGAAGATAGAGGCCCAGATCATCAAAATGCTAACGATGTCGAACCTCAAGATGCACGATTGGCAGATCGCCAAGAGAGGAGGCATCAGCATGGACAGGCGCGTAGAACAGACTCCGACCTTCCGCCTTCCATACAGACACCCGATCTGACAGCCATGATCAGGCAATTGATGAAAGAGAATCAGAGCTTATCAAATGATGACTGGGGAGTGTCAAGAAGTCATACTCCGTTCACAGATGTTGTGTTGCAAGCGGCGTACCCCAGGAAGTTTAGTATGCCTACTATTCCTGCATATGAAGGAAAGACTGACCCTAGACAACATGTCATGAGGTACGAATGGATGATGGATTCAGCCAGATCGAATGATGCCACCAAGTGTAGGTGTTTTCCGATTACTCTATCTGGGATCGCTACGATGTGGTTCACCCGACTTCCTCCGCGATCCGTATCAAATTTCGAGGAGTTGGCAAAGAAGTTTGTTGAGCAGTTCAGGATACACACTACGCGCCCAAAAGATGTGATGTCTCTGTCAAGTGTAATCCAAAACCCTGGGGAATCGTTGAAGGAATATTTGCAAAGATTCCACGTAGCAGCAACTGAAGTCAGTAACCCAAATGACCATGCAATTCTGATGGCTGTGATGAGAGGTGTGGATCCAGACTCTGAGTTTGGAGACTGGCTGGCAGGAAAACCTCCAGCTACGCTAGAGCGTTTCTACTCTAAGGCACACCAGTTCATAAGAAGAGAGGAAGCTAGGTGGGTACGACGAGATAAGGCGCCAGGACCTGTCCAAGAGTCAATAAAGAGCAACATTGCTGTGAAGCAATCCGGAGACAGCTCGGGAAAGGTCCAAGTCAATGTCCAGAACAAGCCTGGGCAACCCAAGGAGTCCGGAGGAAGAAGCCAAGGGAAAAGGAAAGAAGCAGGAAAGTGGAAGTCGAGAATTCCAAGCTACAGCGAGTACACTCCGCTAAACGCCCCACTTGAAAACATTTACCTATCCACCTGCAATACTTTTCAGTACAGAAAACCACGTCCAAAAGAATCAACTGAAGAACAGAAGCGGACCGGGAAATATTGTCGCTTCCATGAGACTTATGGACACAATACGGAAGAATGTAGACACTTGCACGACGCTATCGAGAAGTTGATCAGGCAGAAGAAATTGCAAGAATTTGTGAAGGATCCACAAGAAGGAGGACAGGGAACGTCGAACCCAGGTCGTGCACCGGCTCCACGTCATCCCGAGGAGCCTGCCCGGACCGTTGGTAGGCTGGTCATAAATACAATTATCGGCGGGCCTCACCCCGCAGATAAGAATTGGCAGGAGATGGAGCGATATGCAAGTTCCTTGAAGCATGCAGATTTTGAGTGTTGTTCGAACATGGAGGACGGAGCCCCTGCTAAGCAACAGCGCATAATGACAGACGATATTGTGTTCAAAAGCAGAGACGCTGATCAGGTAGAGGCTCCGACCATCGACCCCATGGTCATATCTGCAACGATCGGACCAGCATACGTAAAAAGAATTCTGATCGATTCTGGAAGTTCAGTCAACATCATCTTCAAGAAGGCCTACGATCAAATGAAGCTAGAAACAAAATACTTGAAACCATCCAAAGCCCGTATCCACGGTTTTAACGGCGCTGCAACTGATGTAATGGGATATGTCGAGTTACCAGTTGAACTGGGACAGGCGAGCGTCGGAGAGTGCGAATTCTACCCTTTGTAGTTTTGGATGTGGGCTCTCTATATAACGTTTTCTTGGGCCGGCCAGCCCTGGCGGAGTTTAGGGCAGCGTTAGCCCCGTGGTGTTTAACTTCGAAGTTCCCGACTGACAAAGGAGTAGGCGTTGTTCACGGCGATCAAGCAGCTGGTCGTTCCTGTTATGTGGCCGAGCTCCGAGAGGCCCATCGGAGGGAGAAAGGAAAGGTTGCGGACGATCCCGTTCGCATCCTCAATACGGATAATTGACAAGTAGTGCCCGAGCCCTGGCTCGGGCATAGTTCTCGGATCTACGGAGGTATAGATCCGAGAGACGACGATGAGAAACCCAGGGAAGAGAAGGCAGCACCGACTGAATTAACTGTTGATATTTCAATTAGCCATGACGACCCTTCGCGAATACTGAAGATCGGATCACAGCTAGGCCCCGCAATGACTGAAGACCTTAGCGACTTCCTCCGGGCGAACCTTGATGTTTTCGCCTGGACGCATTCTGATATGTGTGGGATTTCTCCCGCCATCACGAGTCATATGTTGAACATTGTCCCGAAATACGTCCCAGTCAAGCAAAAAAGGAGAGGAATGGATCCGGAGAGGTCCGCCGCTCTTGGAGAGGAGGTGGACAAACTCAAAGCAAATGGGTTCGTCTGTGACACCCTCTACCCGGAATGGGTTTCCAACCCCGTGCTAGTAAAGAAGGCGAATGGGAAATGGAGGACTTGCGTAGATTATTCCGACTTGAACAAAGCATGCCCTAAGGACAGTTTCCCGTTGCCTAGGATCGATCAGTTGGTCGATTCCACCGCAGGACACGAGTAACTGTCATTCATGGATGCATACTCAGGATATAACCAAATCCCAATGCATATTCCGGACCAAGAACACACCAGCTTCGTTACAAATGTCGGGCTGTATTGCTATGTAGTGATGCCCTTTGGATTGAAGAATGCTGGAGCAACTTACCAACGTCTGGTGAATCGAATGTTCAAGGACCAGCTGGGTAGAACCATGGAAGTCTATGTGGATGACATGCTCGTGAAGTCACGACGGTCAAACGACCACATTCAAGACTTGGCTGAAATGTTCGACATACTCAGGTTTTACGGCATGAAGATCAACCCGCTGAAGTGTTCATTCGGCGTTGCATCAGGGAAGTTTTTGGGATTCATCGTCAACGCTAGGGGAATCGAAGCCAACCCAGAAAAGATCCAAGCTATTCGAGATGTACAAGCGCCCAGGACTATAAAGCAGGTACAGAGCTTGAGCGGAAAGGTAGCTGCGCTGAGTCGATTTATATCCAAGGCAACTGACAAGTGCATCCCGTTCTTTGACATAATAAAGAAAGGAAAGAGAAATTTTGAATGGACGTCTAGCTGTGAGGAAGCGTTCCGGAATCTGGTAAGGCATCTGGAAAGCCCACCAATGCTATCAAAACCGGTTGACCATGAGATGTTGTACGTTTACTTGGCTATATCCCCTCATGCGATAAGCGCAGCTTTGGTTCGTGAGGAGGATCGAGTCCAGAAGCCGGTATATTATGTTAGCAAGCGTTTAACGGGGGCAGAAAAGAATTACCCTAAAATCGAGAAATTGGCTTACTACTTGGTGATTGCATCACGCAAGCTGCGCCCATACTTTCAAGCGCATTCAATCGGTGTCTATACCGATCAACCCCTGAGGCAGGTACTCCAACGACCGGAAACTTCTGGAAGATTGCTAAAATGGAACATCGAGTTGAGCCAATTCGATATCGCGTACTTACCACGGAGAGCCATCCGAGGGCAAGCGTTAGCAGACTTCATCACTGAATTTACCGTACCCACCAAACCGGACGATCACGACATCATTCCCCCCGTTCGATGGAAATTATACACTGACGGTGCATCAAACGACCGTTGCTCCGGCGCGGGCGTAGTTCTTGTAACTCCGGAAAACCGATCGATCTGTTATGCCATGAAGCTCGATTTCCCGGCTACAAATAACGAAGCTGAATATGAAGCACTAATCGCTGGCTTGAAGCTCATCAGGGAACTCGGGATCGAATCAGTCGAAATCTTTTGTGACTCGCAGTTGGTGGTTTACCAAGTACGGGGAGACTACCAAGCAAAGGGACGAAGGCTAGCTCCGTACCTCATTCAGGTCCAAGAGCTACTATCAAATCTTGAGCGTTATGACATCTCCCATATCCCACGCGAACAGAACAAAGAAGCCGACTTATTGGCTAAATTCGCAAGCACCGACGATGCGCAACAAATGGGATTGTATCCCGTCGAAGTATTGCATGCCCCGAGCATAGACGAAATGAAAGTCGATCGCGTGTTGGGAACAGAAATCGAGAAGGAGTCATGGATAACCCCATTCAAACTGTACCTGACAACCGGGGCTTTACCAGAAAAAAGAAGCGAAAGACGATAGGTCCTTCGAAAGGCTGCGCGGTACGTAATGCAGGGTGGATCCATGTATCGAAAAGGATTCTCAGTCCCATTATTACGGTGCATCGCTCATGATGAAACAAAGCGAGTCTTGAGGGAAGTTCACGAAGGGGAATGCGGCGACCATACTGGGGGGCAAACGCTAGCAAAGAAGATCCTCCGCTATGGATATTACTGGCCCACCGTAAACCGGGATGCGCGGACTACGCAAGAAAATGCGACAAATGTCAAAGATATGAAAAAATCCCGAGGGCTCCATCAACGCAACTCACGCAAATGATCAGTCCCTGGCCATTTGCGATCTGGGGAATCGACATAATCGGCTCTTTGCCTTTATCCAAAGGTGGTGCGAAATATGCAATAGTTGCAGTCGACTATTTCACGAAATGGGCTGAGGCAGAACCTTTGGCCACTATCACCTCTAAGAAGGTCATTAACTTCGTTGTACGAAACATTATATGCCGCTTTGGCCTTCCACGCACCATCATTACGGACAACGGAACGCAATTTGAAAGTAGAGAGTTCAAAGAGTTCTGTTTGAAGTACGGCATCGAGAAAAAGTTCGCCGCCGTTGCGCACCCAAAAGCTAACGGACAAGTCGAGGCCGTTAACAAAAGAATCAAGTCCATATTGAAGAAGCGTCTGGAGAAGGTTGGAGGCAAGTGGGTAGATGAGCTCCCAACAGCATTATGGGCGTATAGAACCACCCACAAGTCCGCGACCGGCCACACTCCGTTCGCCTTGGCATACGGCTCTGAAGCCGTTATACCCGTGGAGCTTGAAGTTCCATCGCACCGAGTGACATACTATGATCCCAAGACGAACCAAAACCTCTTGCTGGAATCACTGGACTGCATCGACGAAAAGCGGGAAGAAGCTGAATTAAGGGCGGCGGCGCACAGACATCGAGTCAAGCGTTACTACGACGACAGAGTCCGCCCAAGAATCTTTGATGTGGGAGATCTCGTTCTGAAACGAGTCTTCCCGGTACCATCCCGCATGAATCCCAGCTGGGAAGGTCCATACGCCATTGAACGGAAGCTTGGAGAAGGAACATTCAAGCTAGCGACCGTTGATGGCGCGACACTCCCCCGAGCATGGAACAGTGAACATTTGCGGCACTATTACATTTAGCATGTTTTCCTTTCTTGTTGTAGGCACTGTTGTTTCCTGCATGTTTCCATTCAATAATGACTTAGTTTCCTTTTAAAGTTGTAATCAAGCAATTTAGTTGATTTTCATTAATAAAGGATTGAAGCCACATTTTCTATGAAGTTTCTATATCTCTTAATTGGATGATAAATTACATTATCCTGCACGACATACAGACTCGTACGAACGATTCCGAATCTCCGAATCCCCAGAGCGCGGATCGGAGTACTCTAAGTCCCCAGAGCGCGGACTAGAGTATAAACGATTCCAAATCTCCGAATCCCCAAAGCGCGGATCGGAGTACTCTAAGTCCCCAGAGCGCGGACTAGAGTATAAATGATTCCGAATCTCCGAATCCCCAGAGCGCGGATCAGAGTACTCTAAGTCCCCAGTACGCGGACTAGAGTATAAACGATTCCAAATCTCCGAATCTCCAGAGCGCGGATCGGAGTACTCTAAGTCCCCAGAGCGCGGACTAGAGCATAAACGATTCCGAATCTCCGAATCCCCAGAGCGTGGATCGGGGTACTCTAAGTCCCCAGAGCACGGACTAGAGTATAAACGATTCCAAATCTCCGAATCCCCAGAGCGCGGATCGGAGTACTCTAAGTCCCCAGAGCGCGGACTAGAGTATAAACGATTCCAAAACTCCGAATCCCCAGAGCGCGGATCGGAGTACTCTAAGTCCCCAGAGCGCGGACTAGAGCATAAACGATTCCAAATCTCCGAATCCCCAGAGCGCGGATCGGGGTACTCTAAGTCCCTAGGGCGCGAACTAGAGTAGAAACTATTTCAAGCCTCCAAGTCCCCGGGGCACAGAGTCAGCAAGAAGTCCAAGTACTCAAAAGATGTGGGACGGGAGGCACGCCATGTCCAAAAATGTTTGAACAGCACAAGAATGGACCGGGAGATAATGCAACTCATAAGAACTTGAGTTATGGCTACAATTAGTCAACAAACCAAAGAAAGACAAGAGAATCATTCAAGCAATAAAGAAACTAAAATTTTATTCGATAAGTCCAAAATGGGGATAAATGATCACTCCTACAAAATTCAGACCTCTCTATACAAACTGCAAGTTGTGAAAGATAAAAGCAATTACAAGACTTAAGCAAAAAACTCGTTGAACGAGTGTATCGATTATTTCTTCGACTTCTTCTTTTTGTCTTCCTTTGATGTTTCCGACGACTCCTCTCCCTCACGTTTTTTCTTGGACTTTTTGCTTGCTAGAGAAACGGAGTCAGGAGTAGGAGACGGAACATCTAGTGGTTTGGACCTGCCCAGGAGAATGATTTTCAAAGGTCTGTTCCGCGGGTCAGTGAGTTCCAGTATTTCAGACTCAACTTTGACTTTGACTTTTCTCTTCTCCTCGTCGGCAAGACGGTCCTTCATGCTCATCTCTGAAGTATGCTCAGAGGCGCCAGTGATTTTAATTTCATCGCTTCCTTCGACAGGAGACGAAGTATTAAGTTTGTCATCATCAAGCGCCCCGATCACTTGGGCGTCGGGACCGGGAGTTACCCCTGCGTGAGCAACGTCGCTTGTTTTCCCTGCTTCCTCCTTGGCGTCATCGCTCCTCGGAGTTGGCACGGCGTCAGAACAACCTGCACGAAAATATAAGAAATGGGCATTAGAACGAATAACCATTGCTGAAAAATGACGGGATCTCTTCAACTTCTAGAGAAAGAAGAATTTCCTACCAGGATCCGGTTGGCTATCGGTGGCGCGCGGGGTTTCACCCTCCAGGATAGGTGACAGCACATGAACGCCGAGCCCGGGATCTTCGGGATCATAACTGGCATGCTGCTCGAATGGATCAAGCGTCGACCGACCGGCCGATTGAGCAGCATAAGGAGCGGCGATGTGAGGAGTAGTAGCGTCGGCCTCTGACGGGCCGGCCTCGTCGTTCTTCTCTTTCGAAGGGGAAGAGCCTTTGCCATAAAGAGCCAATGTTGCGGATAAGTCCGATGGCTCATTCCCCCTCAAGAACTCCTTCACCAATGCATCCTCGTCGACCTCTTCGGGGCCCGACTCGACTTTCCTGATCTTTATCAGAGTTTCCCATGCCTCACCCAGGGATTCGAGGTAGCCGTCGCCCAAGAATGTTAAGTCACGGTGCATAAGGACGCGGGCTCCGTACTCGGCAATCAACGGGTCAAACATACTTTTGACCTCTTCCCTGCCGGCCTCTGCGGCCGCCTCAAGGCGAGAATCAAGCTCCTCCACAGCCATTCTTTTGCCCTCCTCACGGGCCTCATCCTTCATTTTCTCGAACCCGGCAAGTTCGTTGTCGAGCTTTATCTTCAGGAGTCGGGTAGCAACAATCTCATCACAATATCGCTGTGATTCTTCCTGAGCAGCTATTTTGTCTTCTTTCTCCTTGGAGAGTTGTTCTTTCAGCTCTTTGACTTGAGTAGCGAGCGCGTCCCTTTCTTTTTGGACAGAGTCTTTTTCTAGGGCAAGGGCGCCGCTGCGCTGAACTACTTCGTCAAGCTCCTTTTTGTGAGCCACCTCTAAGCGAGTAACTGCCTCAGCAGTATCTTTCGCACCTTGTTCAGCGGCTTCTAGCTTTGACTTATACGAAGCGAGCTCTTCGTCTTGGAGTTTGATGATTTTCTTATCGCTGTCAGCCTCCAGATTCAGACGGTCAATCTCGTGTTGACGCTCGACAGATACTTCCGAGATCTTCTCCACCAAGTGTACGAATGCGTCATGTTGAACATAGACGTCATTGTTGTAGGCAATGGCACTTTGCTTCACGTGCCTAGGAATGTGATGGATGGCTGGGAGGAATTTCAAGCCGTCAAAACAGATTTTCGGAAACTTGGCCTTAAGGTCGACCATCTTTTCCGCAATAGTTGGGTCCACGGCAGGAATAGGAGGAGGAGGCTTAGAGAATTCCGTTCTTTTACGTTGCTCTCGGACTTGCCTCATACTCGATGAACTGGAATGTTGTTCTCGAACAGCGTCAGACTGATAACCCTTCTGCAAAGACTTCTCTTTATCCGGCTCAGTTGGAGGAGGAAGATCGCGGGACTGGGAAGATTGAGAGTGTACTTTCTTGCGGTGAGACGACTCGCGAGGACGATTGTCCCTATCTTCATAATCACCTCGGTCCCTGCATCTGCCTGAACCAGAATCCCGTCCGGAGTGATGGAATATAGAAGACCCCTGAAGGCGATCAAGTCCATGTGAGCGGCCCATATCACCTGCAAAGAATGGAGATAACAACGAGTTAAGGAGAATTCACGAATCAAAAAGACTTGAAGTATATTATGGAATGCGCATGTGCGTGTGTGTCCTAGTGTTCCCCCCGACGGACCCGTTCGTTTATCTTTGCTAATCGGAGTATTGTCTCCTTGAGCCGGGAGTTGAACTCCTACATTGCCTCTAGCGGGCGAAGAGAATTTGAGAGCTTCAGGATCATCGAATCCGTAATTAAGTAAATCATCGGGGATGGACAAGTCGGACAGACCCCTCAGAGAACTTTCCAGATGCTACGAAGAAGCCTCTTTCTCAGGAGGGATAGGCGTAGATTTTGAGGTGCCACCAACTTTCTCCTTTTGAACCGTATATTTTAGCTTCTTTTTTCCTTTCGAAGGGGAGGATGATGTCTCAATATCCTGAACTTCGATTGCCGGATTCCAAGCGGGACCCACGTTCTCGCCCTGAGTCTCGGGAGCAGCATCCTCTCTACGATCGCTTTCTCCGTGCGTATCGGGAGTGCGGCGCGACGACAGTCCGGCCTGCTTTTTCCCTTTACCAGACGAAGGCTTGGGAATAGTGACACCTTCTGGAAGGCTGATCCGACGACCAGGGGCTAGCAAGCCAAACCCCGACAGCGATTCATTTGAAATGATAGTCCGGATGTCTCGATCCTCAGCAGGAAGAGCTCTAATGGCTTCAACGGCCTCAGAATATCCTCGGCCTTCCGGACGCGGGTTGATGCCTGAAAAGATGAAATGAAGAGTTAGGAAAAGCATGACTCCAATTAAATACGAATAGCGATTCGGCAGAGAGACTTACTGCCTTCAACCCATCTCCTAGCGAAACCAGACGGGCAGCGCACATAGAACCATTCCTGTTTGTACAGGGCGAATTTGCTGCAGGCCCCTGTCAAGATCTGGCACTTGTAGTATGGCTCGAGGAACATAAAGGAAGGGCTATCTTTCCGTCTCTTGAACATATAAATGTATCGGATATCACTGGGGGTTGGAGGTCTGGAGAAGACAGCCATGAAAAGTAAGTAAGTCCCATATAGAAACGCATGACCATTCGGGTGCAGTTGCGATGGAGCCATGTCTATGTACTGCAGAACGTCCCTGAGAAATAAGTTGAAGGGAGGCACGCTGCCCATCCAACACATGAACTTGTTGCAGGTAGTGTACCCGACTGGGGGCAGATGAGGGCGATCGTGTCTCGAAGGGACTAACACGTCGGCGAAAGGAATCCCGTGAATAGAGCATATCCGCCTCAGGGCAGCTTCGTTGATCTTCGAAGCTTGAGAATCGATCGGATTGTCTAGTAAGATGGTTGCCTCCAGAGCGTCAGGCGCCAAATTATGAGCGGGAGAAATTGACGGGTTAGAAGAATCAGCGGCTCCTTGCCTTGCTGACGGCCCAAGCTTGTCAGATATGGTGGCAGAACTAGATTTTCTCGACATCCCGAATAAATAATGAACCTGGCTAAATGCTTGAGAAAGCTATACTTAAAAAACGTTGAACGTTAGAATTAGCAACACGATTTTTTCCCCCCGTGTGGTGTGTGAACTAATGCAAGCAATTGTGTACAGGCAATAAGAATCTAAAGGTTTTAAAGATATAATAATTAGCTTCGAATCATCGCCTTCGAAGACCGTCATCGCTGACCGTCTCAAAAAGCTCGCCTTGAGGTGATTACAGTTCCAGATTCAGAAAGCATATGATTTATAAAGTGACCGACCTAAGTGTAGTTTGACGTTTATGTTGTTCGACATGTATGTGTTTGTTCGGCATTTGAATGTTGTTCGGCATTGACATTGTTCAACCTAAGTTCTGTTCGGCATGTATGTGTTTGTTCAGCATTGAGACTGTTCGACCTAAGTTCCGTTCGACATGTATGTGTTTGTTCGGCATTTGAATGTTGTTCGGCATTGGAATTGTTCGGTCTAGGTTCTGTTCGGCAATAGTATTGTTCGGCCTGAATACTGTTCGGCATCTAAGAATGCTCGACTTAGGTTTTGGTCAGCTAAGTTTTTGTCCGGCTGAGTTATCGTTCGACATTTGTGTTTAAGTGTCCGTCTTTAGTTCGTTCGGCTAAGTTGTTGTTCGGCTGAGTTATCGTTCGGCTAAGTGGTTGTTCGGCTGAGTTATCGTTCGGCATTTTTGTAAGTGTTCGTCTTTAGTCCCTTCGGTTAAGTTGTCGTTCGGCACTCTAACGAGTATTCAGCCTCATTAAGACGAGATACTATTCGCTATCGTTCGGCGCACGACAACGTACGCCGAACCATAACTATGCCATCCAACACCCTTACCACCTCCAACGTTTCCCTTGTTCCTTCATTTTTGGCTGTGGTTCGACGCGATGGAGCTAAATATAATAGCCACATATTTGCAAACACCTCAAATCCATCCTCCTCGCCTCACATTATCGTTCGGCAAGGGGAACAACCTACTCGAAAGCTTTCTACAGAACACACTTGACTCATTTGAAACGTATTCAAGTTATACGAGGAGCGGTACCTAGATTGCAGTTAGGAGTCTAAGAAGGAGTGTTCAAGTTGCAAATCTGTTCGACTGGAGAAGGTTAGAAATCTTGGAAGAATGGCGGAAACGAAAAAGTAAAGGAAAAGGGACGGGAAGGACCCGGTTATATAGAGGGAGGTAGAAGTCGAAGTGGCTATACCCGGTAGAGCCGGTCAATACCGGAGTGTTCGGCATCGTACCGAAGAGACGTTCGGCACGCTAGGTACGTTCGGCTTCGAACGTATCGTTCGGCATTCCAACCTCGTTCGTCTTGCACCACCTTCGCTAGCATTCTCGAGAAGGTACCTCCGAGGTAGATTGTACCAGATTCAAAGTGCATCACGTTCGGCCACGCAATACACTTTGGGGGGCAAGTGTTTCCTGGGGATTTGACCAGGCAACTAGTACTCGGCAATAAGTGCTCGGCATCAAAGAGTGTCCGGCATCTAGGAGTGTTCGGCGAAGCACTTTCCATCCAGGAGTGTTCGGCGAAGCAACTGTCATCCATGAGTACTCGGCGTAGTACTCGGCATCCATAGTGTCCGGCGTCCAGGAGTGTTCGGCAAAGTACACGGCATCCATAGTGTCCGGCGTCCAGTAATGTTCGGCGTAGTACTCAGCAGTGTTCGGCGTCAACTGGCACTCAACGTCAACCAATGCTCGGCATCAAGGCTGCTCGGCATTCAAGACTGCTCGGCATCAAGACTGCTCGGCATCAAGGCTGCTCGGCGTACAAGACTGCTCGGCATCAAGGCTGCTCGGCGTACAAGACTGCTCGGCATCAAGACTGCTCGGCATCAAGGCTGCTCGGCATAAAGAGCACTCGGCGTTGAGACTACTCGGCAACAGGAGTACTCGGCATCCCATGGTGTTCGGCGTAATACTCGACATACATAAGACATTCGACATGCACAACTAATCAGGATACCGGTATCGTTCGGCATGCATACGCCGTTCGCTCAAGAGCTTGAGATGGAGTCACGTTCGGCCTCAACAAACAACCGTCCTACACTTCCCACGACACCAACATACCGTTCGACATAGAAGGAATGGTTCGGCGCAGAGCGTTCGGCGCGCCTGGTTCGGCATACAGCGACTACTGCACTGGGGCTTGAGCGTTCGGCTATCCAGCCCACTTGGGAAGTCCAGCCCATATTTGCCTATAAATAGAGGGGCAGGGTCACAGTGAAATGGATCCTTTTTTGGAGAGAAAACACCGGGAAGACTCTGCCATTTTCAAGACTCATCTTCTCTATTTAACAACTTCATTCAAGCATTTGATTCACGAATTGTATTTGTAATCAACTATAAAGAAGATCAATAAAGTTTAACCTCAAAGTGGATGTAGGCAATTACGCTGAACCACTATAAATTTGGTGTTCTTACTTTCCGTATTTAGATTAGCACTGTCTTTTCTGTTTAATTTGATTTCATCACTTATATCTCTTCACAATCTTCTTCTACGAGGTTAGTGACCAATTTTGGTGCTAACAACAACCATTTTATTACATGTTAACCTATGCAAGTTCATTTATCAAGATTATAGAGACATTGTTCATGTTTTCATGCTTATTAGACTTTCTACTCTTTAATTACGAAATTGCCATTATTGTGATAATTGTCCACTTAGATCATATTTGAATGCATGATTGCTTGGATTAATGTTTGATTTGGTTGATTGCTATGAATTAGATGATTGATGATTTGATTTAGATCGAGGATGATTCAAAAGCTAAGGGAAAGGCTCTTGAATGGGAAAAGCTGCTTGTGGCATTTGTAGCGGATGATGAAGCTCTTATGCATAGATTTGATGATGATGTTGAGATGAAGCTTTGCGAGGATGTGATGAAGCGAAGCATGATATGAGATAGTCTTGGTCTAATCCAGACGGGATCATTCCAAGCAGGTTGATGACTCGGTGATATGGTTCGAGTTTGAGGATAATGGATGCTCGAGAGGCGCTTGAGCTAGTATGGAAATAGTCGTCGAGGAGGATGACTAGAAGGCTGAGATCTCATCGTTGTTGAAGGTTCTAGCATGCTCAAAGCAAGAGTACGTTGGGCAGATTCGATAGTCCCTGAAGGCTACTGATTGGGTAGTCAAGTACTCTGGGCAGATTCGATAGTCCTAGGCACGGGTCACGATGACGTGCGGGAGTTATGTCTAGAACCGGGGTTTCCATTAGCCCTTGACGGACGGCTGAAAGAATGTGCCGGTCATTCAATTAACGGTGATATCGAAGCAATGATAACAGTGATAGCCAGAGTCATGGATGTTTGGTTGTATCGTCATTCGGTCTCAAGAGCAGTGTTTTCTGGGTGCTTATCTGATCTTGGTTTATGCCTTGGGGGTTTGTGCTTGGAAAACATCGCCCTTGACTCGAGTGATAATTTCTTTACTTTACATTGTATGCTCTGCTATGTTTGCTTCTGCTTAGTGTGTGTCTGGGGGCTATCACTGTAGAAAGAGGTTGGAGTGGGAGGGTTGTATTCCTATTCCTTTTCCTTTATGCTCTTTTGGTATGTTGTTAGTTAATTTACTGCTCACTAAGACTGTTGTCTGACTCAAGGCTTTATGTTTTAACTCTTATTGCCTTGGGCTGTTCGTCCATTTTGGGACGGGCAGACTAGGTAGCAGGTGACAGGTGCTGCTCTCTTCTCACGATGCTGATATCGAAGACGAGCTGGAGGGTTGCATATTATCTTCTTATTATATGTACTGGATGTTCCGCTGTTTTGTATTCTCTGAGTGATATGTAGTGAGGCTTGTTGTATTGACTATTCAGATGTTTGTATTCAACTCCTAGGAAGTTTTATTGATGAGATTCTATTCTGTGAAGCTTCACTATATATATGTTCTATTGTATTTTGTCCATGCGCTGTGAGTAATACGATAGATCCTGTTGTTTTAATTTACCTTGACAATCGTCCATGGCTGCCTGGTACACTTTACAGCGCTCTATCTCTAGATTCGGTGCAGGGGTCATGGGCGGTCGTCACAGACGCCAAAATCATTTGTTCGGAGCGGATATTATTTCTTCGTCATCCTGACTCGTCCGCTCCGTTAGCTATTGCTCTTCAGGATGTTGGGATTTCTGATATTAATTTATTTGCTCTTGATTCACGAGATGAGGATGTGGACATATCTCGTATTCCTGTTGTTCGGGATTTCCCCGATATATTCGAGCCAGTATCAGGCCTGCCGCCAAAGCGGGCCATTGAGTTCCGCATAGATCTCATTCCAGGCTCCCACCCAATTGGGCGTCCTCCCACGAGGATGTCTACTAAAGAGAATGAGGAACTCAGGAAGTAGTTAGTAGAGCTTGAGGCGAAGCAGTTCATTCGGTCCAGTTCTTCGCCATGGGGTGCTGCTGTGGTCTTCGTTAAGAAGCCCGATGGCTCTCTTAGGCTTTGCATTGACTATCGCAAGCTTAATGAGTTGACCATCAGAAATCGTTATCCATTGCCACGGATATACGATATGTTTGATCAGTTGAGCGGTGCGAAGGTCTTTTCCCAGCTCGACCTTGCCACCGGATTTCATCAGCTCCGAGTTGCGGAAGATAACATTCCTCTTACCGCTTTCTGCACTCGTTAGGGTTCTTTTGAGTGGTTGGTCATGCCATTCGGCTTGATGAACGCACCGGCTTTCTTCGTCGATCTTATGAATCGAGTATTCCGGGAATACATCGATAGATTCGTTCTGGTTTTCATCGACGATATTCTTATTTATTCTAGATCCGAGGCAGAGCATGCTCATCAATTGCGAATCGTCTTGGATACTCTTCGTCAGCATTAGCTTAAGGCCAAGCTCTCTAAGTTCCATTTTTGGATGAGCAAGGTCAAGTTCTTGGGCCATATTGTATCATCTGAGGGTATTTCTGTCGATCCTGCCAAGATCGAAGCTATTCAGAATTGGAAGCAGCTCGAGAACGTTCATGATATTCGCAGCTTCCTTGGTCTGGCGGGTTATTACCGTCGGTTTATCAAGGATTTCTCTCGAGTTGCACTTCCCCTTACGACGCTGACTCGTAAGGGTCTTCGCTTTATTTGGTCTGATAAGTGTGAAGCTTCCTTTCAGCGACTGAAGGAACTTCTCACTCATGCTCCTATTCTAGTGGTTCCAGAGAGTAACCATGATCTTGTTGTTTACACCGATGCTTGTGGTAGTAGGCTCGGTGCTGTGCTTATGAAGAAGGATCGGGTAGTTTCTTATGCTTCCAGGCAACTGCGTCCGAATGAGGTTCGCTATCCTACTCATGATCTTGAGTTAGCAGCTATCGTCTTTGCCTTGAAGACGTGGCATCACTTTCTATTAGGCGAACGCTTCATTCTTTACACCGATCACAAGTCGTTGAAGTATCTATTCAGTCAGAGGGATCTCAATATGAGGCAGCAGCGATGGCTTGAGTTTCTCGCCTCATATGATTTAGATATTCAATATACCCCTGGCAAGGGTAATCGTGTTGCAGATGCGCTCAGTCGCAAGCACTCGGCGGTAGTTTCTATGATGATTGCCGAGTGTGATATTCTTGAGACCCTATCTTTGTGTGATATTAGAGATCGAGCTCCATCTTTTGATTCTCCGGTCTTATTATTCAGCTTGGAAGCTCGTCCTATCTTATTGGATCGCATTGCCCATGCTCAGCGGCAGGATCCAGACTTATTGCATCTTATTCATCTTCTCGAGTCGGGATCCAGTGATGAGACATTGCTGGATTATTCTCTTGATTTTCATCGGTGTCTTCGTAGGAGGAACCGTATTGTTGTACCATCTAATTTATCACTTAGGCGTGACATTCTGGACGAGTGCCATCGCTCTAAGTACACTATACATCCTGGTTCGAGTAAGCTGTATGCCGATATGTGCCGGCTATATTATTGGGAGGGTTTGAAGAGAGATGTTGCAAGTTATGTGAGCGGTTGCATGACTTGTCAACAGATCAAGGCCAAGCATCAGCGTCCATCTGGTCTTCTTTAGCCTCTAGAGATTCCATTATGGAAATGGGATCAGATATCCATGGATTTCATTGACGGTCTGCCTCGATCGAGGTAAGGCCATACTTCTATCTAGGTTATTGTTGATCGCTTGACCAAATCGGCTCATTTCATTCCGATTAAGTCCACTCGGACTGCACCTCAGTTGGCCAAGCTCTATGTGAAGGAAGTCGTACGACTTCATGGCATTCCTAGCTCTATCGTGTGTGATCGAGACACCATTTTCACTAGTCACTTCTGGAAGTGCCTACAGTCAGCTTTGGGCACAAAGCTGAATCTCTCTACTGCTTATCACCCTCCGACTGACGGTCAGACTGAGAGGGTGAATCGTGTTTTGGAGGATCTTTTGCGCTGTTGTATTATGGATTTCGGGGGTAGTTGGGAGGATCATTTACCTCTCGTAGAGTTCTCCTACAACAACAGCTATCAATCTAGTATTGGCATGACACCTTTCGAGGCTCTATACGGAAGGCCATGTCGCTCTCCTGCTTGTTGGTTAGAATCTGGCGAGAAGCTCATTCTTGGTCCAGATTCAGTTCGGGAATCTTCTGAAAAGATTGTTCTTATCCGTCAGAGAATGAGAGAGGCACAGGACCGCCAGAAATCCTACGCGGACAACCGTAGGAAGCCTCTTGAGTTCTCCATTGGTGATTTTGTCTTCGGTCGGATTTCTCCCATGAAGGAGGTTGTGCGTTTCAGCTCTACAGGGAAATGGGCTCCTCGCTATGTTGGACCATTTCCTATCACGGAACGCATCAGCCCCGTTGCTTATCGTGTGGCTCTACTTGCTCATTTTTCCGGAATGCATGACGTGTTCCATGTTTCTCAGCTTCGCAAGTGTGTTCGCGATCCTAATTCTGTTATTGATCCACTTATTATACCGGATTTAGAGATTTCTCCTGATTTATCTATTGAGCAACAACCTCTTCGTGTGCTTGATTCGAAGGTTAGACGCCTTCGAAACAAAGAGGTTCCGCTCGTGAAGATTCAATGGTCGTCTAATCCTAAGGACTGCACTTGGGAGACCAGAGAGTTTATCGAGCGTACTTATCTCGGTTTTCTATCTTCATCTGTTGTTGGTGAGTATTTTTACTTCACATTCGTTTGATTTATTATGAGGATTAGATGTTATAGATAACTTCCATGATAGGGAATTGCGGGGACGCAATTTTCTTAAGGGGGGAGTCTGTAACAACCCGTGATTGCGGTTACCAAATAATAAATTAAAATTGGGATTTTAATTTAATTGGAGCTATTAATGAATTTTTTATGTGACTAATTTGTTCAAAAGTTAGTTATTTTGAATAAATTAATATTTTGGGCCTAAGTGTAAAATGGAGAATTTAATGGAAATTAATTAGGGTAAATGGAAATTTATAATATTGCAAAATTTTATATGTGTAAAATAGTGCAATATTTGAATTGGGAATTTAATTTACAATTAAATTGCAAAACGATGATTTTGGGCAATTTTGACTAAAATGTGTTTTGGAATAAATAGGGGTTAAATTGTAAGTTGGAAAATATTGTGATGTAAAATTTTATAACTATAGCTAAATTATTTTGGTAACATATTTTAAAATTTTATGGGTAAATAATGTGTAGTTTGTACTTAGAGAAATTAGCTAACTTGAGATATGGAACATATTCCAAGTCCTAATGGGTATTAGGCTCACTAACCCACTTCCATTAGCCTATAAACCATCTTTTACCCATTCCTTTCAGCCAACATCTCATTCCATAACCCCTTAAACCCTAGAGCAAAACACTAAAAAATGGCCTCCAAACCTAGAGCAAAGCTTCATTAATCTTCATTAAAGTCAAAGAGGTTTTAATCTAATCATTTGAAGGTAATAGCAATCACAAAACCCACCTCTAATCCATTGTTTAATTTCTGAAATTATTTTGTAATCCTCTTTTTTTTGTGCATTTAGATTGTAAAACTCTTTGATCTTCTTTTCATTGCTTGGGAAAGAGGTAATATATGCTAGCTGAAATTATAATTAGTTTATTGCTGTTAGTAAATTAGTCATATCTCATTCATCTTAAATCGGAATTAAGATTTTCTTGATGTTCTGGAAAGCTTAGTCTGTAGGCTATAACTTTTATGTTTTGAGATTTGCCTAATTTTGTGGTTTGAATGGTCTAAATCACGTTTGTTTGTCGCTGACCTGACAACAAACTACAGGGTTGATAAAATAAAATCCTGAAATTGGTTTGGCCATAAGTTACTCGTTTCTTATCCAAATCTAATAATTTTGGATGTTCTGGAAAGCTTAGATTTAGGGCTAAAACTTTCATGTTTTGAGTTTCATGAAATTTCGAAGTTAATTTGGTCAAAACTGTGCATTCTTACTACTGTCCCGAGAGCACATTGACAGTGATATAGAATTTAAATCTGAGAATTGTTTATCATAAAATTTTCATCCCCGATCGAAATTTAACGATCTTGGTCATTCCGGAAAGCTTAGAAACTAAGCTACAACTTTTATTTTATTCATTTTGTCATAATTGGAAGTTTACTATGCCAAAATTGTGGTTTTTCATCTCTGGTCTGTTAGTGCATAACTATAGGCCTTAGTCTCTTTTCTCCCGTTGTTTTCAGTACAGAACCCCGACTTTGCGACGCCATCCCGAGCTCGTCCTTTGTCGGATTTCATTGATTTCAGACTCGTTGGAAAGCTGGAGTTCCGAACTCCATCTCCAGAAAGTTTGATTAGTATCCGAGTCCATTTGACTCTTCGAAATTGCTGTCGAAGAGGGACCCGGATCTCAGCCTGAAACAGTGTATTCACTGTTTCCGGGTCCAACTTTGGAGCGTCGCTGCGACTTCGTTTCAAGTCGGAATCGAGTAATTCCTTTTGCGTTCTGAAGTAGGAATGTCAGACTACGTTCCTAATAATTTTCATGCCATTCGGATTCAGCCTGCTGGTCCGAATTTTTTTCCGAACTTGGGTTCGCGTTAGTTTTGGACTATTTTCCAACACAGAATATTTTCAGTGATTTTCTGGTTTTATCGATTTTTACTCCTTGTTTCCAGTTTTGAAACTGAAACTTTGTGACACTGCCATGGTCACATCCGTGGTCGGAATCCAACGTTTTTGGACTCGTTGGAAAGCTGGAGTTCCGAACTCCATCACCAGAAAGTTTGATTTGTATCCGAGTTCATTTGACTCTTCGAAATTGCTGTCGAAGAGGGACCCGGATCTCAGCCTGAAATAGTGTATTCACTGTTTCCGGGTCCGACTTTGGAGCGTCGCTGCGACTTCGTTTCAAGTCGGAATCGAGTAATTCCTTTTGCGTTCTGAAGTAGGAATGTCGGACTACGATCCTACCAATTTCCATGCCATTCGGATTCAGTTTGCTGGTCCAAATAATTTTCTGAACTTGGGTTCGCGTCAGTTTTGGACTATTTTCCAACACAATATTTTCAGTGATTTTCTAGTTTTATCGATTTCTTTGAGATTGGTCGCTGGATTTCGTACACGGGCCTTATAAAAAGGTTTTAAAAGGATTTTTCACTCCGAAATGGCTTTCGAAATTATTATATAATATTATTTTTAATTAATAAATTAATTACTCCATAATAGGGGAGTTTTCATAGGCCGTTTTAAAGTGATTTCAAACCAATTATAAATCCGTTTTCCATAATTATTTTCTATAATAAAATTTTACACTCACACTTTAGCACTTCGAGCGAAGTGGAAAGGTGCTTAAACGGCTGGGAAAAACTCCGACCTATGAAACCATGTGTATTTCCTTTCCGGTTAATCCCAGACCTATTCGATTGATCGTTTTGGCCTTTCGGCCTAGTTTACCGATGACATGAGGTGAACTTTTTACTGCTTTGAGTGTGGAAGCTTACTATTGGTTAGTAAACCGTTTAGTGCGAACGTGGGGTATGGAATTCATGTTAACACTTTACGGGTTCCTTGCTAAAAGTTCGTGACACATTCCTTTTATTACCTTTGGGATAGTGTCTTCGGACTGTCTCCCTTAGAGGTATCGTTTTGGCATCTCTACTTAGATGGCCGTTATACATCTCTACTTAGATGTATTGTTTTTGGCATCTCTACATAGATGGCCGTTATACATCTCTACATAGATGTATCGTGTTTTGCATCTCTACTTAAATGGCCTGTTATACATCTCTCTTTAGATGTATCGTTTTTGACATCTCTACTTAGATGTTTATGTTTTGGCATTTGTGCTTACGTTATGCCGATGATATGAGGCTTATTATACATCTCTACTTAAATGTTTTGTTTTGACATTTGTGACTATGTTATGCCGATGATATGAGGCTTATTATACATCTCTACTTAGATGTTTTGTTTAGACATTTGTGACTATGTTATTCCAATGATACAAGGCTTGCTATACATCTCTACTTAGATGTTTATTTCTTCTCTATGTGAGAGTTTGTGGTCTATAGTACTATGTTATATATCGCCTCATTATCTATCAGGTTTATCCCAGTTTATTAACTGATTGTTTGGCTAGCCTGACCCGAGTGTTTTTCGCTCGGGTCAGATCGAGTTGTTTCAGGTTAGGTCTCTGGACTTAGCTTTCTGTGCTTTTGCTTGGACATTATCTGCTATGCTGATAGATAGCTCTTTATATTTGTCCACTATTTTGATACTCTGATTATTCAGTCTCTTATGTACATATCTTTGAATCACATGTGTGAGCGGTGGCTTTGTACCCACCTTTTTGATATTTGGATTTGTATTGACGATATATTGTACCTATGTTCTGTGACTGTTATGTGACTGTTCTGTGATGATGATGTTATCATTTAGTATTATGTTTGTTCTGAACCTATTTTCCTTAGCCATTGTAATTTCGTTATAAATATCTATTGGATATGTCGAATCACTTGAAAAAAAAAGCGATACCACATTTCGACGTATTCAGTAGATAGTTATAGCTTGATTACATATGGTCGCTTCCATTATACTCTATTCTCCGTTCCAGCAGACGGTATTACTCCATAATACTCTTTGTTAGAATGGGTCTCGGAGTGGGGCGTTACTGTGAGCATCCTCTTCATCTTCTCCATCTCAATCTCTCTTTAATTTTCAGAAATTCCTATAACCTAACTTAGGAAAAACATCACCTTTGATAATAGATTGAAGATTCTAGAGGTGTATTGAAGAATTGGTCTTGCCTTGTTTTAAAACTTCTCATTCGTTGTTTTTGGGTTTAAAGGTGAGTTTTTGAACTCACATCTACGTCTATAACTTTCATTGTTGTTAGGTATGAATTCCTAACATTTATTCAAGTTCAATTGCTTTAGATTTGAATTGATTTGGTGAATTTTCCAATTTTGGGTTTTTGAAGTCCAATTTTATGAAACTTTCTACTATGGATGTTTGGACATGATATTTGGGATGTATCGAAGAGCCTATAAGGCTGGGTTGTCGCTTGGCATAAATCCATAGCCTTCGTTGCTCGTCCGATCGCTCCCGAATTGTTTTGGCCATCATGGCCTAGGCAAACTGTTGCCCAGACCAGGTGACCAGACGTCTGGTTGTCAAGTCCAGACGTCTGGTTTGGGCAACAGATGAAAAAAAAATATACGGCAGAAAGAAAAAATTAGGCAGAGACTTGGACCAGACGTCTGGTCCAAACCTACCAGACGTCTGGTTAGTTTTCAGACGTCTGGTTAGGGTTCAGACGTTTGGTAGGTTTCTGGAAAAATTTCCAAAACCCAAATCCAGACGTCTGGATGAACCCCCAGACGTCTGGAACTGCCAATTTTGCCTATTTTAGGCTGTTTTTGATTGGATTTCCAATTTTACTCGATTTTTGTCGATCTGGTTAGTTGTTATCACTTATTATCGACTTTGATGACTTCTTTCTTTGGATTTTTAGGAATATCCATTTGATGGATTTGATATCGATTTTTATGGATTTAATTTACATTGTCGTATGTGAATTTTTGGAGATTGATTGTTTTTACAATCATTTTTGTGATTTGTCACTTTAAAATACAAAGGTTTCGATACCAGTAGTAAATACTCAAACTCTTTCAATAAAACGATTTCGACACGATTTTAAATACAAAGCTCGCTCTTAAAACCATTTTTCAATCTATTAGTATATACAAACTTTTACCTCATTCGTATAAGAAATCTAATTAAACGGCTTAGCAATACAAGTGGTATGAAACGCTTGCGTTTACTTCGTCGGTTAATTCTTGGACTTGTTCGATAGAACTCTCGTGACAATTTTCGAGTGGAAATCTACAATTTGTTCGTAAATATTTAAGTTAAGCTAGTGGTTATGGGAAATGAAGCTAAACTCATTTATTTACTAGCTTAGTGTAATTTTTTACACTTATCGATCATTGATGATCATTTTGTGATTTAGACTAGCGATGTGCGATGTCTCTTTGTTTGTGTGGGGGGCTAAAACCCCCGTTTGTGGAACTTCGGTTCAATTTGGCGGGGTAGCGACCCATGGTCTTCGGGCCGTTTGTGGAGCTTCGGCTTAAACTTGATGGTTAGCGTTCCATTTGTGACACACGTGTTGGTGAGTTTTCATGCTCCCGTTTGTGATAGGCCTCCCCCTTTGTGTTTTCTGGATTTCTAGTTGATGATTTCTAGAATTTGTGTTTCACCAATTTTGATGATATGCATTGATAAGCTCTATCAATATTTTCTGTTTTGGTGAATAATTTAAAGAATATGACATTCTTTTTAGTGTTTGAGAATATTTGAGATATTGTATGATTTTTGTTGTTATCTGATGTATACTTGTCACAGTATGGCATTATGGTTATCATACGTTTTTGTCATATCTATTATCCTATCTCATTTTATCTGATATTTATAGCTAGACCGATCCGTTTATTATTTTCTTCTTAAATAATACTCGGGTCAGACCGAGGTATTTCAGGTGCTTCTGCTTGACTTCTTATCAGGGTCCGTCACCTGACTTTTGGATAACTACTTTAGCTTAGTAGTTTTTGTTATTATACATTTGAGATAGAGACTCCTTGATGTATACTTATTCTTTTGTCTAGCACTTGTACCTATTCTTTTGTGATGTAGTGGATCTTGTATGACCCTACTTTGATGTACACTTCTATGTGATATATTCATATCTATTTCCGCCTTTGTGATATGAATATCTATGACTGATTAGTGTTATGCTTATTTCTATATTTGTTTCCGAGGGCCACATAGCCACTGTGTGGTAGCTTTGAGTTTTTATTTGATATGTTGGATTTCCTCTTGAAATGAAATGCATGTTATACTATCTGACATATCAGTACTCGCACAAAGCAATTACACAGATGGTCGCTCCTCAACAGCCTTATTCTTCGTGCTAGTCGATGGCATTACCCCATAGTGTCATTGGCTAGTGTGAGTATAGAGGTGGGGTATCACAGGTTGGTATCAGAGCCAAACTTCGGAACAATGTAGAATAATCTAGCAAGGATCATTGTCCTAAGTCTTTCTTAGGAGTCGTGCCTTAGGATTTATCCGAGTCTTAGGACCCGTTCTATCCTATTTTCTTTTATGATGCCTTGTTTTATCAATCAAGTTTGTTTGATATTCATTCTGAGAATAACCTTTTTCCTCTTCTTTCTTTCTTTCTTAAAGAAGAGAAATGGTTAGACCAGGCCGTCCCAACGCCGGTCAATCCAGTGCTACTCCTCAGGATGGAGTATTTATGTCTGCCCAGCAGCTCTTAGATCTTGTGAAGAATGCTCAAGCTGTCGGGCCCATTCCAGAGCCTACTCATCCTAAATATGGGTAGCATGCTTGTGCAGTGATTACACCAACTTGGGTGGAAGGCCTTTCAAGGGTTGCGAAAGCGTTATAGAAGTCCAAGCTTGGCTTAGAACATGCGATCGCATCTTTTCCCGCATGAATCTTATTGATCTACATCAAGTCCAAGTGGCTTCTAGCATGCTCCAGGAGAGAGCATTAGATTGGTATGAGCTTCTGATCTCGGAAATTATTGAAGCGGATCTTACTTTGGAGCAATTCCGGGAAAGGTTCGAGTTGAAATTTGTGTCGAAAGCTGATAAAGTATCTTTAGCTCGATGCTTTATTGACCTTGTTCAAGGTGAATCTTCTGTGACCGACTATGTCGCATCTTTTGAATCTCTTTCTAAATATGGGGTCGAGTATATTAATACCCCATTGAAGAAAAATCATAGGTTTGTCTATGGGTTGAATACGCATTCGAAAATCGACATCCGTACTTCGCATTGTACTAGAATGCCGCAGATTCGACCGTTCAAATCCGATTCGCTGGAGCTTATAACACCATTAAGTATAACAACACAGCGGAAGAAAAGAATATATCAATATATATAACATTGATACAATGATAGATACAAAAATCTGTTACAATATGATACAACTGAATGATACAACATATATCAATATATATCAGAGATATGATACAAGAAATAGCAGCGGAAAGAAAATAGATAACACCAGCAGCGGATAGAATATCTCTAATAGAATGCTCCAAGGTAAGCAACGTCAGTCCATGAATCTCCAAGAACTGAACTAGCTCCAGATAATCTACTCAACCTGAAGATCTGAGAAACCCAACTCTAGACTGCCGTGTGGAAAATGGTGGGCACCCAGAGTTTAGGAAGGGAACAATAAACTCCGGATCAGTCATGGGACTGGTGTGAGCAACAAAAACAGTTTATCTTTAAAACAACAACAACAAAAGCAAGTAGAAAAATATCCGCAATGCTTTTGGAAAATGAAACTACCATAAGACCTCCCGCCACACACACAATGCAAACGCAGAATTGGAGGAGATTTCTTCTTATGGTAGTCAAACATGCTTACTACGCAAATCATTGGATTATTATTATTAGTGCATAGTGTAGAAAACATTTCGAAAGTAGAATATAAATCTTAGCTAGCATAGACATTTCGAACTATGCCTACTATAGCTACCATCTAAACAGTGGGGCGCCACCATAAGTAAATGGCAGGTTCTACAACTAAAACCGTACAAGTTCCGTATTGGGAAATGGATTTCCAACAAATGGTCAGGCTAAGGAACTTCCTATGCCACGAAGGAAACGTCTATGGCTGGACGCTCCGAGAGACAAACTGCTCTCTGCCAACAAGGCCGGGTTACCCCTGTAACAGGTAACTCATGAATATGCCATCCCCCGGTCCTTTGGGACCTTTATCCGAGGCCTCGGTAACCAACATCACACATAATAAATAAAGTGTGTCCACATGAGTAAATATCTGGGCTCCATACCATGATACCACCCTTTTCCAGAAGGAAATGACATACCCTAAAGGGCGCGACCCTCATAACCTTGCCGCAACATTCCTGTTTCGACCATTTCCGGGTTGTGAGGCCCTGACGAAGTCTCGTCCACAAAGCTACGCTTTGGCACAAAGCCATGCTTTGGGTCAACAGATGATCAAAGTAATGATCACAAAGATAAATGATCAAACAAATGATCATATCACAAATGATCAAACAATGATCATCACACAGCAACACTCAGCATGTCACATTACCAAATTGGGAGTATATCGCTGATAACCTTCAATTACATAACCTCTGAGCTCGTACGTCTCAGAGAAGGGTGTTAAGCTAAGAGAATAAATTCTCCGCCACCAACAGAAATGTATTTGAAAGAAATCTGCTTTATATCTCAAAGTGTAATGTCAGACATGTAACCATACAAGTCTATTCCGGGTTCGAACAGAACCGAAGGCACTTCCGAAGAAGCCCTTGCAATCCGGGTATTCACAATCCCGATCGGACTTCCCATCACTTAGGAAATCTCTATACCGGAGCAACTCAGTGCAGCGACAATCGATAGGTCATCCTATCGTTTTCGCAAACACCCGGTCTTCAACATCGGTCTTCAAATGCTATCCATATACGACGGATCACTATTCGGAATGGGTTATATGACACAAAGGTCCTCTCCCGGCTAAACCGAATAGTGAGCGTAATATTTTAAAATCATATGGATATTGGGATTTCAATTAAGTCACAACTTAAACCCAACTTTCTTTTCAAATGGTTTAACAAATTACCATTTTCAAATCTTTAAACAAAAAAATTCATTTTAACAACCTTCACGGTTTAAACAATTTCCACACTTTAATCTTTTGAACAAAAGATTCATTCACAGATTTTCCAAATTAATTTCCATTTCAATTGGATTAACTAGTTAAATCTTTAAAACAAAGATAACTTATTGCATTCAAAACAATTCCATTTCGAATGGTTTAAACAAATCATCATTTTAAATCTATTAAAATAAACAGATTTAATTCATAGTTTTCAAAAAGAATTCATTCATAACTTGGAAAATCATTTTCAATTCAAACTTGAAATTCCTTTAATTAAACTGGAATTTCATTTCTTATCTGAAAGCCTTTATTCTTTTAAACAAACAGTTTTCATTTTGGAATTCTGATTCATTTATACGAGTTAAAGTTCTTGGGTTAACTTCAAATTCTCAAACGATACTTTTAAAATGGTTTAACTTCATATAAACACATTTATAACATCTTTAACCATAATTTCCAACATGGAATTCAAATCAAAATTTTGAATTCAAATTAAATTATTTAAATTGGAAACTTTACCAAGTTATTTAAAATAACATTTTATCTTAAAACTCTTTTTCAAAAGCTTTAACATTTAACCCAAATTCATTCCCAAAATCAACTGAAATTAATTTTTCAATTTTAAAATATTAAATTTAAAATATCTGTGACTTAACCGATTTCCACGTGAAATCCATATTTGTGTGTGTAAGAGTGTGGTCCAGGGGTTCAACACAATAGTGCAACCGCAACATCAGTCATCATAGATTTAATCAATATCGATAAGCGGTATAATCCATAACGCTTTATCTTCATTCACAGATTCATAGATAAATAAATTTATCAATCATAAAGATTAATTATTACAATTCGATGTGGGTTTCGGATAACCAGCTGGAATCCGACACCCTATCGCATCGAAATTTAAATTTCGTTTTACGGACAAAAGGGGTTTCACACACACACACACACACACACACACATATATATATATATATATATATATATATATATATACAGAAACAATCACAGTTCATAGTACAGCCTCAGGCAATTCACATCACATAGCATCCCAATCACAAACAGAAATATCAATCCAGTACACAATATTCGATGATAGTCAATCATCTTCAATCTAAGGTGAAGCTGATTTAAAAGAATTAACCACATAACTATTTTTATTGATTTATTTAAATCAATGATTAACTATTCTTAATGATAAATTTATTAAACCTTAATTACTTATTTCTTAATCAATTAACTAAATTGACTACTAATTATAAATTTATTAACTTTAATCATCTAATTAACAGTTTGTAATTACAATTAGATTTAAACACTTAATTACTTGATTTATTAAGCTCTGATTATTAATTAATAATCTAGTTAGTGATCTTTTAATTACAATTTAATTAATCTTAAATTAATTAACCTTTTAATCCTTAATCATTTATTAATGTTTGAACTAAATTTTACTGTTATAAAAAATCTGGTTCATTTTTTTTTTCTTTCTGTTGAATTTGAAACCTGGACAATCACCATTAACTACAAAACTACCTAGTACCCATGATTTTTACCCGAGCCATAACAGATTTTACCCGAGCCAAACAAAAGATTTCCCGAGACACTTCAACTTGTTACTGGGCAACTTCATCTTCTTCAACACCCAAAAAAAAACAGGCGTGCACACGTGCATCGTACACCTGCACCCTTCCTCCGACCGACTCCAGTCCTCGCCGAGACCTCCAGCACGTCGCCACGGCCTCACTTGATCGCTACAACCACCTAGAACCCACGATTGCGCCGTTGATCAAAATCTAACAGTTCAATCACCTCTTGAAAAACCAACCTCGATCACAAACTCGCCTCGCATCGCCACCGGTGATCGACTAAACCCATGCCACCCTGTCCAAATCTTCGCTACATCGTGACGCATCGGCCCATCACCATGCGAACGATTCTGATGCTCAGATGAAGTTGCGGCAATCGATTTTTCCAGCTATGCCAAAATACGAGTCGAAACCCTACTTTGATCTCGTATGATCACCTTGGTTCATTATAAATTCTTTGATTATTTTTCCAATGATCCTTAGTCCTTCCTCTACCACCAACACCAGTCAGGTCGATCAACCCTTTGCCGATCAACGGAATTTTGCGAAAACACATTCTCTGGTCATCTCAAGATTTCTCACTTGATAATGAATTAAAAATCTTGAATTTTATCTTAAAAATTATAAACTTGAAATACGAATCAGGTTGTAAAGTAAAAACATGATTTCCAAATAATTAATTTAATGCCTTGAGTTGTTTTCTTACTGTAAATTCATATTTTTATAATAAGTTCTTAATATAAATCCTTGAAATCATTTTTAACCCTGATGTTATAGTTTAACAACAAATGTTTATTTGGAGATCAAGACCTATCATTGATGATATGAAGAGGAATGGAATTATTTTGGTGACAGACATGCTCTTCTATATACAGGGTCATTCAAACTTAATCCCAATGATCATCACAAGCAACAAGCATAAGTGGGTAAGAGAAATTTGTTTACTCACAAACAAAGATAACAGATTCAAGTTGAAAGTTTGCTCACAGGCATTAATACAAAAAGTAATTTCAAGGTAGAAAATTTTGCTCACCTGGAAACAAAATTTGTACAGAGGAAGCTTTATGTTTTGAAGGCTGTATGTTTGATCTGCCTTTAACCCTGTTCTGCTTCCTTTTAAGTTGAATGATTTTGAGTTTGCAAAGTAAAAGATGTTTAAATTTCTTTTTTTTGTTTGACAAACTGGAGCAAATATGGGTATAGATATAAGGTAGATAGCTTGTACAGGTGATAATATTTTGTTGTACTAAAGCTATTATTTTATAAACTGAAATGAAGTTTACACTTTGGCTGAGAGGTTTTTCTTTTGTGCTGAGAGGATGGGGGCATTAAATGCAAGAGTCCTTGTTTACAAGCTTACTATTTGTTATTATGTGGTATGTACAGTTTTCTTTGCTTTGGTATAAGCATGTACATATGTACTTTGTTTATTTCTTTGTCTACCTTTTTCTCTAATTCGGCTGATATGATATGCTTTGTTTTGTTTACCTACTTATTTTTTTTATTTGTTCATAGATATCATCATTTTTTTCTCCTTTTTTTTTCTAAGTGATACTTTCCTATTTGTTTTCTAAGTATACATACTTATCTTTGCTTTATACTTTGTAATATAACTTTTATTTATTTCTATTTTTATTTTATTTTTATTTCTAATATAAACCATTAAATTCTAATTTAAATTATTTGTTTTACTTACTTTTTATTTTTATATTTTCTAGTTCATCTCTTATTTAATATAGTTATAAATCTATTTGAGAAATTTGTCTAACATCAATAGAAATTTTATTTCCTTTTAAAGTTTAACCATCTACTTTTAATTTCTTACTATACATATATACTTAATTTCACTCATATATGCCCGTATACATATATATATTCACATATATACAAAATTTAAATTTAAATGATTTAATATATTTTAATTTGGATTTGGGGAAACTCAAATCAATTTATCAATTGATTTTACAATTTTTATTCAAAAATTAATTTAATTATCAATTTAAATTTATAAGAAATCCGGGGTTGTTACAAACTTTCCTCCTTAAAAGAATTTCGTCCTCGAAATTCGCAGGCACGAAAACAACACAGAGATAGACAGATTTGATCTCCTATAATTCCTCAAACTTACGATATGAATTCCAAACTCAAGTCGGAATATCTCAGAATACATAACTTGTCCCTCTACGGACTTCGATCAACCCGAGAAATTATAATAGAATTTCAAATTTGGTTTATAATCGAAATTGTTTTATTGATTTAATTCAATTTTATCCTCATATTCTATTAATCCATTTAATTCAATTTAAAATTTTCAATTTCAAATTAATATTCATTAGAGTTCAAATCGAAAATCTGATAAGAAATCGATGAAGATACAAAGTAAGGATTTTCTTCAACGATTCGTAGGGCCATCATCACACCGAACTTCTTCTTGTAGCTGATACGCATTCGAAAATCGACGTCCGTACTTCACATTGTACTAGAATGCCGCAGATTCGACCGTTCAAATCCGATTCACTGCAGCTTATAACACCATTAAGTATAACAACACAGCGGAAGAAAAAGAATATATCAATATATATAACATTGATACAATGACAAATACAAAAATCTGTTACAATATGATACAACTGAATGATACAACATATATCAATATATATCAGAGATATGATACAAGAAATAGCAGCGGAAAGAAAATAGATAACACCAGCAGCGGATAGAATATCTCCAATAGAATGCTCCAAGGTAAGCAACGTCAGTCCATGAATCTCCAAGAACTGAACTAGCTCCAGATAATCTACTCAACCTGAAGATCTGAGAAACCAAACTCTAGACTGCCCGTGTGGAAAATGGTGGGCACCCAGAGTTTAGGAAGGGAACAATAAACTCCGGATCAGTCATGGGACTGGTGTGAGCAACAAAAACAGTTTATCTTTAAAACAACAACAACAAAAGCAAGTAGAAAAATATCCGCAATGCTTTTGGAAAATGAAACTACCATAAGACCTCCCGCCACACACACAATGCAAACGCAGAATTGGAGGAGATTTCTTCTTATGGTAGTCAAACATGCTTACTACGCAAATCATTGGATTATTATTATTAGTGCATAGTGCAGAAAACATTTCGAAAGTAGAATATAAATCTTAGCCAGCATAGACATTTCGAACTATGCCTAGTTGCCTACTATAGCTACCATCTAAACAGTGGGGCGCCACCATAAGTAAATGGCAGGTTCTACAACTAAAACCGTACAAGTTCCGTATTGGGAAATGGATTTCCAACAAATGGTCAGGCTAAGGAACTTCCTATGCCACGAAGGAAACGCCTCTGGCTGGACGCTCCGAGAGACAAACTGCTCTCCGCCAACAAGGCCGGGTTACCCCTGTAACAGGTAACTCATGAATATGCCATCCCCCGGTCCTTTTGGACCTTTATCCGAGGCCTCGGTAACCAACATCACACATAATAAATAAAGTGTGTCCACATGAGTAAGTATCTGGGCTCCATACCATGATACCACCCTTTTCCAGAAGGAAATGACATTCCCTAAAGGGCGCGACCCTCATAACCTTGCCGCAACATTCCTGTTTCGACCATTTCCGGGTTGTGAGGCCCTGACGAAATCTCGTCCACAAAGCCACGCTTTGGCACAAAGCCATGCTTTGGGTCAACAGATGATCAAAGTAATGATCACAAAGATAAATGATCAAACAAATGATCATATCACAAATGATCAAACAATGATCATCACACAGCAACACTCAGCATGTCACATTACCAAATTGGGAGTATATCGCTGATAACCTTCAACTACATAACCTCTAAGCTCGTACGTCTCAGAGAAGGGTGTTAAGCTAAGAGAATAAATTCTCCGCCACCAATAGAAATGTATTTGAAAGAAATCTGCTTTATATCTCAAAGTGTAATGTCAGACATGTAACCATACAAGTCAGTTCCGGGTTCGAACAGAACCGAAGGCACTTCCGAAGAAGCCCTTGCAATCCGGGTATTCACAATCCCAATCGGACTTCCCATCACTTAGGAAATCTCTATACCGGAGCAACTCAGTGCAGAGACAATCGATAGGTCATCCTATCGTTTTCGCAAACACCCGGTCTTCAACAACGGTCTTCAAATGCTATCCATATACGATGGATCACTATTCAGAATGGGTTATATGACACAAAGGTCCTCTCCCGGCTAAACCGAATAGTGAGCGTAATATTTTAAAATCATATGGATATTGGGATTTCAATTAAGTCACAACTTAAACCCAACTTTCTTTTCAAATGGTTTAACAAATTACCATTTTCAAATCTTTAAACAAAAAAATTCATTTTAACAACCTTCACGGTTTAAACAATTTCCACACTTTAATCTTTTGAACAAAAGATTCATTCACAGATTTTCCAAATTAATTTCCATTTCAATTGGATTAACTAGTTAAATCTTTAAAACAAAGATAACTTATTGCATTCAAAACAATTCCATTTCGAATGGTTTAAACAAATCATCATTTTAAATCTGTTAAAATAAACAGATTTAATTCATAGTTTTCAAAAAGAATTCATTCATAACTTGGAAAATCATTTTCAATTCAAACTTGAAATTCCTTTAATTAAACTGGAATTTCATTTCTTATCTGAAAGCCTTTATTCTTTTAAACAAACAGTTTTCATTTTGGAATTCTGATTCATTTATACGAGTTAAAGTTCTTGGGTTAACTTCAAATTCTCAAACGATACTTTTAAAATGGTTAAACTTCATATAAGCACATTTATAACATCTTTAACCATAATTTCCAACATGGAATTCAATTCAAAATTTTGAATTCAAATTAAATTATTTAAATTGGAAACTTTACCAAGTTATTTAAAATAACATTTTATCTTAAAACTCTTTTTCAAAAGCTTTAACATTTAACCCAAATTCATTCCCAAAATCAACTGATATTAATTTTTCAATTTTAAAATATTAAATTTAAAATATCAGTGACTTAACCGATTTCCACGTGAAATCCATATTTGTGTGTGTAAGAGTGTGGTCCAGGGGTTCAACACAATAGTGCAACCACAACATCAGTCATCATAGATTTAATCAATATCGATAAGCGGTATAATCCATAACGCTTATCTTCATTCACAGATTCATAGATAAATAAATTTATCAATCATAAAGATTAATTATTACAATTCGATGTGGGTTTCGAATAACCAGCTGGAATCCAACACCCTATCGCATCGAAATTTAAATTTCGTTTTACGGACAAAAGGGGTTTCACACACACATATATATATATATATATATATATATACAGAAACAATCACAGTTCACAGTACAGCCTCAGGCAATTCACATCACATAGCATCCAAATCACAAACAGAAATATCAATCCAGTACACAATATTCGATGATAGTCAATCATCTTCAATCTAAGGTGAAGCTGATTTAAAAGAATTAACCACATAACTATTTTTATTGATTTATTTAAATCAATGATTAACTATTCTTAATGATAAATTTATTAAACCTTAATTACTTATTTCTTAATCAATTAACTAAATTGACTACTAATTATAAATTTATTAACTTTAATCATCTAATTAACAGTTTGTAATTACAATTAGATTTAAACACTTAATTACTTGATTTATTAAGCTCTGATTATTAATTAATAATCTAGTTAATGATCTTTTAATTACAATTTAATTAATCTTAAATTAATTAACCTTTTAATCCTTAATCATTTATTAATGTTTGAACTAAATTTTACTGTTATAAAAAATCTGGTTCATTTTTTTTCTTTCTGTTGAATTTGAAACCTGAACAATCACCATTAACTACAAAACTACCTAGTACCCATGATTTTTACCCGAGCCATAACAGATTTTACCCGAGCCAAACAAAAGATTTCCCGAGACACTTCAACTTGTTACTGGGCAACTTCATCTTCTTCAACACCCAAAAAAAAAACAGGCATGCACACGTGCATCGTACACCTGCACCCTTCCTCCGACCGACTCCAGTCCTCGCCGAGACCTCCAGCACGTCGCCACGGCCTCACTTGATCGCTACAACCACCTAGAACCCACGATTGCGCCGTTGATCAAAATCTAACAGTTCAATCACCTCTTGAAAAACCAACCTCGATCACAAACTCGCCTCGCATCGCCACCAGTGATCGACTGAACCCATGCCACCCTGTCCAAATCTTCGCCACATCGTGACGCATCGGCCCATCACCATGCGAACGATTCCGATGCTCAGATGAAGTTGCGGCAATCGATTTTTCCAGCTATGCCAAAATACGAGTCGAAACCCTACTTTGATCTCGTATGATCACCTTGGTTCATTATAAATTCTTTGATTATTTTTCCAATGATCCTTAGTCCTTCCTCTACCACCAACACCAGTCAGGTCGATCAACCCTTTGCCGATCAACGAAATTTTGCGAAAACACATTCTCTGGTCATCTCAAGATTTCTCACTTGATAATGAATTAAAAATCTTGAATTTTATCTTAAAAATTATAAACTTGAAATACGAATCAGGTTGTAAAGTAAAAACATGATTTCCAAATAATTGATTTAATGCCTTGAGTTGTTTTCTTACTGTAAATTCATATTTTTATAATAAGTTCTTAATATAAATCCTTGAAATCATTTTTAACCCTGATGTTATAGTTTAACAACAAATGTTTATTTGGAGATCAAGACCTATCATTGATGATATGAAGAGGAATGGAATTATTTTGGTGACAGACATGCTCTTCTATATACAGGGTCATTCAAACTTAATCCCAATGATCATCACAAGCAACAAGCATAAGTGGGTAAGAGAAATTTGTTTACTCACAAACAAAGATAACAGATTCAAGTTGAAAGTTTGCTCACATGCATTAATACAAAAAGTAATTTCAAGGTAGAAAATTTTGCTTACCTGGAAACAAAATTTGTACAGAGGAAGCTTTATGTTTTGAAGGCTGTATGTTTGATCTGCCTTTAACCCTGTTCTGCTTCCTTTTAAGTTGAATGATTTTGAGTTTGCAAAGTAAAAGATGTTTAAATTTCTTTTTTTTTGTTTGACAAACTGGAGCAAATATGGGTATAGATATAAGGTAGATAGCTTGTACAGGTGATAATATTTTGTTGTACTAAAGCTATTATTTTATAAACTGAAATGAAGTTTACACTTCGGCTGAGAGATTTTTCTTTTGTGCTGAGAGGATGGGGGCATTAAATGCAAGAATCCTTGTTTACAAGATTACTATTTGTTATTATGTGGTATGTACAGTTTTCTTTGCTTTGGTATAAGCATGTACATATGTACTTTGTTTATTTCTTTGTCTACCTTTTTCTCTAATTCGGCTGATATGATATGCTTTG
The DNA here is from genome assembly GCA_030737815.1 of Allium fistulosum. Classification (NCBI taxonomy): domain Eukaryota; kingdom Viridiplantae; phylum Streptophyta; class Magnoliopsida; order Asparagales; family Amaryllidaceae; genus Allium; species Allium fistulosum. The sequence goes on from CM060906.1 coordinate 861,678,778, forward strand.
TTTTGTTTACCTACTTATTTTTTTTATTTGTTCATAGATATCATCATTTTTTTCTCCTTTTTTTTTCTAAGTGATACTTTCCTATTTGTTTTCTAAGTATACATACTTATCTTTGCTTTATACTTTGTAATATAACTTTTATTTATTTCTATTTTTATTTTATTTTTATTTCTAATATAAACCATTAAATTCTAATTTAAATTATTTGTTTTACTTACTTTTTATTTTTATATTTTCTAGTTCATCTCTTATTTAATATAGTTATAAATCTATTTGAGAAATTTGTCTAACATCAACAGAAATTTTATTTCCTTTTAAAGTTTAACCATCTACTTTTAATTTCTTACTATACATATATACTTAATTTCACTCATATATGCCCGTATACATATATATATTCACATATATACAAAATTTAAATTTAAATGATTTAATATATTTTAATTTGGATTCGGGGAAACTCAAATCAATTTATCAATTGATTTTACAATTTTTATTCAAAATTAATTTAATTATCAATTTAAATTTATAAGAAATCCGGGGTCGTTACAAACTTCCCCCTTAAAAGAATTTCGTCCTCGAAATTCGCAGGCACGAAAACAACACAGAGATAGACAGATTTGATCTCCTATAATTCCTCAAACTTACGATATGAATTCCAAACTCAAGTCGGAATATCTCAGAATACATAACTTGTCCCTCTGCGGACTTCGATCAACCCGAGAAATTATAATAGAATTTCAAATTTGGTTTATAATCGAAATCGTTTTATTGATTTAATTCAATTTTATCCTCATATTCTATTAATCAATTTAATTTAATTTAAAATTTTCAATTTCAAATTCATATTCATTAGAGTTTAAATCGAAAATCTGATAAGAAATCGATGAAGATACAAAGTAAGGATTTTCTACAACGATTCGTAGGGCCATCATCACACCGAACTTCTTCTTGTAGCTGATACGAAGCAATCAAAAGAATTTGGAAACGAATCAAAGGAGATTGATAAGAAAATTATTTCCACTGTTGTAGGGTATTGACCATTTATAGTCGTACTCCCTGTCCCCTATCTCATTCTCTTCTTTGACTCATACTCACTATCAGTGGATAGTAAGAGAATTTACCGAGACATTCGAACGGATATATGAGAATACTCATTCTAGAGTTTACTTCACTCTATCTCTAATGAGCTACTTAATGTGTTATACTCCTGAGCTAAAGTTCAACCTTAGCGCTGATACCAAATGTAAAGGTCCGAAGACAGTGGCAACCAGTAGGCTTTGCAACCATCCCAGCCCTACCATGGCATACACTGGTACCTCGCATTTACTTTTACGGCCAGCCTCTCGACTGTCACAACCAACCCATCCCACTCAGGGACATGTAGGGGTAAGAGTCTCCCGTTCGCCACCAAACCGCGAAGCAAGAACCCCCTATCATGCTGTAATATAGCAAATGCGATCCATATACGACAGATCACTATTCGGAATGGGTTATATGACACAAAGGTCCTCTCCCGGCTAAACCGAAGAGTGAGCGTAATATTTTAAAATCATATGGATATTGGGATTTCAATTAAGTCACAACTTAAACCCAACTTTCTTTTCAAATGGTTTAACAAATTACCATTTTCAAATCTTTAAACAAAAAAATTCATTTTAACAACCTTCACGGTTTAAACAATTTCCACACTTTAATCTTTTGAACAAAAGATTCATTCACAGATTTTCCAAATTAATTTCCATTTCAATTGGATTAACTAGTTAAATCTTTAAAACAAAGATTTAACTTATTGCATTCAAAACAATTCCATTTCGAATGGTTTAAACAAATCATCATTTTAAATCTGTTAAAATAAACAGATTTAATTCATAGTTTGCAAAAAGAATTCATTCATAACTTGGAAAATCATTTTCAATTCAAACTTGAAATTCCTTTAATTAAACTGGAATTTCATTTCTTATCTGAAAGCCTTTATTCTTTTAAACAAACAGTTTTCATTTTGGAAATCTGATTCATTTATACGAGTTAAAGTTCTTGGGTTAACTTCAAATTCTCAAACGATACTTTTAAAATGGTTTAACTTCATATAAACACATTTATAACATCTTTAACCATAATTTCCAACATGGAATTCAATTCAAAATTTTGAATTCAAATTAAATTATTTAATTTGGAAACTTTACCAAGTTATTTAAAATAACATTTTATCTTAAAACTCTTTTCAAAAGCTTTAACATTTAACCCAAATTCATTCCCAAAATCAACTAAAATTAATTTTTCAATTTTAAAATATTAAATTTAAAATATCTGTGACTTAACCGATTTCCACGTGAAATCCATATTTGTGTGTGTAAGAGTGTGGTCCAGGGGTTCAACACAATAGTGCAACCACAACATCAGTCATCATAGATTTAATCAATATCGATAAGCGGTATAATCCATTACGCTTATCTTCATTCACAGATTCATAGATAAATAAATTTATCAATCACAAAGATTAATTATTACAATTCGATGTGGGTTTCGGATAACCAGCTGGAATCCGACACCCTGTCGCATCGAAATTTAAATTCCATTTTACGAACAAAAGGGGTTTCACATATATATATATATATATATATATATATATATATATATATATACAGAAACAATCACAGTTCACAGTACAGCCTCAGGCAATTCACATCACATAGCATCCAAATCACAAACAGAAATATCAATCCAGTACACAATATTCGATGATAGTCAATCATCTTCAATCTAAGGTGAAGCTGATTTAAAAGAATTAACCACATAACTATTTTTATTGATTTATTTAAATCAATGATTAACTATTCTTAATGATAAATTTATTAAACCTTAATTACTTATTTCTTAATCAATTAACTAAATTGACTACTAATTATAAATTTATTAACTTTAATCATCTAATTAACAGTTTGTAATTACAATTAGATTTAAACACTTAATTACTTGATTTATTAAGCTCTGATTATTAATTAATAATCTAGTTAATGATCTTTTAATTACAATTTAATTAATCTTAAATTAATTAACCTTTTAATCCTTAATCATTTATTAATGTTTGAACTAAATTTTACTTTTATAAAAAATCTGGTTCATTTTTTTCTTCTTTCTGTTGAATTTGAAACCTGGACAATCACCATTAACTACAAAACTACCTAGTACCCATGATTTTTACCCGAGCCATAACAGATTTTACCCGAGCCAAACAAAAGATTTCCCGAGACACTTCAACTTGTTATTGGGCAACTTCATCTTCTTCAACACCCAAAAAAAAAACAGGCGTGCACACGTGCATCGTACACCTGCACCCTTCCTCCGACCGACTCCAGTCCTCACCAAGACCTCCGGCACGTCGCCACGGCCTCACTTGATCGCTACAACCACCTAGAACCCACGATTGCGCCGTTGATCAAAATCTAACAGTTCAATCACCTCCTAAAAAACCAACCTCGATCACAAATTCGCCTCGCATCGCCACCAGTGATCGACTGAACCCATGCCACCCTGTCCAAATCTTTGCCACATCGTGATGCATCGGTCCATCACCATGCGAGTGATTCCGATGCTCAGATGAAGTTGCGGCAATCGATTTTTCCAACTATGCCAAAATACGAGTCGAAACCCTACTTTGATCTCGTACGATCACCTTGGTTCATTATAAATTCTTTGATTATTTTACCAATGATCCTTAGTCCTTCCTCTACCACCAACACCAGTCAGGTCGATCAACCCTTTGCCGATCAACGGAATTTTGCGAAAACACATTCTCTGGTCTTCTCAAGATTTCTCACTTGATAATGAATTAAAAATCTTGAATTTTATCTTAAAAATTATAAACTTGAAATACGAATCAGGTTGTAAAGTAAAAACATGATTTCCAAATAATTGATTTAATGCCTTGAGTTGTTTTCTTACTGTAATTCATATTTTTGTAATAAGTTCTTAATATAAATCCTTGAAATCATTTTTAACCCTGATGTTATAGTTTAACAACAAATGTTTATTTGGAGATCAAGACCTATCATTGAGATATGAAGAGGAATGGAATTATTTTGGTGACATACACGCTCTTCTATATACAGGATCATTCAAACTTAATCCCAATGATCATCACAAGCAACAAGCATAAGTGGGTAAGAGAAATTTGTTTACTCACAAACAAAGATAACAGATTCAAGTTGAAAGTTTGCTCACATGCATTAATACAAAAAGTAATTTCAGGGTAGAAAATTTTGCTCACCTGGAAACAAAATTTGTACGGAGGATGCTTTATGTTTTGAAGGTTGTATGTTTGATCTGCCTTTAACCCTGTTCTGCTTCCTTTTAAGTTGAATGATTTTGAGTTTGCAAAGTAAAAGATGTTTAAATTTCTTTTTTTTTGTTTGACAAACTGGAGCAAATATGGGTATAGATATAAGGTAGATAGCTTGTACAGGTGATAATATTTTGTTGTACTAAAGCTATTATTTTATAAACTGAAATGAAGTTTCACTTCGGCTGAGAGATTTTTCTTTTGTGCTGAGAGGATGGGGGCATTAAATGCAAGAGTCCTTGTTTACAAGCTTACTATTTGTTATTATGTGGTATGTACAGTTTTCTTTGCTTTGGTATAAGCATGTACATATGTACTTTGTTTATTTCTTTGTCTACCTTTTTCTCTAATTCAGCGGATATGATATGCATTGTTTTGTTTACCTACTTTTTTTTATTTGTTCATAGATATCATCATTTTTTTCTCTTTTTTTTCTAAGTGATACTTTCCTATTTGTTTTCTAAGTATACATACTTATCTTTGCTTTATACTTTGTAATATAACTTTTATTTATTTCTATTTTTATTTCTAATATAAACCATTAAATTCTAATTTAAATTATTTGTTTTACTTACTTTTTATTTTTATATTTTCTAGTTCATCTCTTATTTAATATAGTTATAAATCTATTTGAGAAATTTGTCTAACATCAAAAGAAATTTTATTTCCTTTTAAAGTTTAACCATCTACTTTTAATTTCTTACTATACATATATACTTAATTTCACTCATATATGCCCGTATACATATATATATATTCACATATATACAAAATTTAAATTTAAATGATTTAATATATTTTAATTTGGATTCGGGGAAAATCAAATCAATTTATCAATTGATTTTACAATTTTTATTCAAAAATTAATTTAATTATCAATTTAAATTTATAAGAAATCCGGGGTCGTTACACCTTTACTCCTAAAACTAGAAGTTTCTTTTGATCAGCGTGTTGATATCGCTCTTCGACTCGAAGAGGCCGATAAAGAAAGTGATGTTGAAGTTGTGGGGGCCGAACAAAACATCAATAAGAAGAGGCCTTCTAAGTTCAAGCCTTATCCTAACAAGAAAGGGAAGCAAACAACTTCGGTAGCAAAGACTCCTACCTTTAGTCGTGGAGAATGTTACAATTGTGGTTCTAAGGACCATTATGAAAACAAGTGTCCGAAGCCCCTTACTTGTCGCTATTGCAAAAGTTCGGGTCATACTATATCTTCATGTCCCAAACTTCAAAGCAAGAAAAAGGGAAAGCTAAATGTTGTGCAAGCCCCTAGTAACACTTCTCTTGGTCAAGGTATTTCTCATTCTATCCTTGATGGCATTATTATATTTCGTGATCTTTCTATTCGAGTTCTTTTTGATACGGGTGCATCTCACTCTTTTATATCAAAAGAACTTGTTGATGCTTTGTCTTTGAATGTTAATGGCTTGATGACTTCACTGAGAATTGCGAATCCGGTTGGTAGATCCACAACACTCAGTTTACTTTGTAAAGATGTTGAAATTATTTTATGTGATTATGCTTTTCGAGCCGATTTGCATGTTATGCGTTACCTAGGTTTCGGAATGATTTTGGAGATGGATTGGCTTAACCGTTATGAAGCCCATATCCTATGTCCTGAGTGGACTATATATCTTCGACATCCTCAATCTGTTAAGCAGATTTCTATTGTTCTTAAAGATTCAGATTCCAATTCGGGAGCATCCTTGTATTCTCTAAATCCTCATGATGACGATAATGATGATGAGGAAGATGTCATTTCCCTCATTCACATTGTTCGTGAATTTCCCGACATATTTGAGCCCGTTTTAGGATTACCACCTAACCGAGCAATTGAGTTCGGAATTAATCTAATCCCTGGAGCTCTACCTATTACTCGTCCTCCTTATCGTATGTCCAATAAGGAAAATGAGGAGATGCATAAACAATTATCTTAATTGGAAGGAAAACAGTTTATTCGTTCTAGTTCCTCTCCATGGGGAGCTTCGACTATTTTTGTGAAGAAATCTGATGGTACACTTAGGCTTTGCGTTGACTACTGCAAGCTTAATGATTTCACCGTCAAAAATAAATATCCCTTACCTTGGATTGATGATTTATTCGATCAACTTAGTGGTGCTAGAGTCTTTTCACAGTTAGACTTAGCAACTGGTTTTCATCAGCTCCGTATTGCAGAGGATAGCATTCCTTTGACCTCGTTCCATACTCGCTATGGATCTTATGAATGGCTTGTTATGCCATTTGGTTTAACGAATGCTCCAGCTTATTTCGTTGACCTTATGAATCGAGTTTTCAAAGATTTCCTCGATCGATTTGTTCTCATCTTTATCGCTGATATTCTTGTTTATTCTAAAACCGAGGAAGAGCATGAAAAACATCTTTGGATTGTGTTGGAAACTCTTAGGAGCAACCAATTGAAAGCAAAATTTTCTAAGTGCCACTTTTGGCAATCTCGTGTGAAATTTTTGGGGCATATTATTTCTGAATCCGGAATTTCCGTGGATCCTTCAATGATTGAAGCGATTCAAAATTGGAAGAGACCGGAGATTGTGACGGAAATACGTAGTTTTCTTGGGTTGACGGGCTATTACCGTCATTTCATAAAAGTCTTTTCTAAAATTTCCGTGCCTCTTACTAGTTTGACAAAGAAGGGAGCTAAATACATTTGGTTAGACAAATGTGAAACTGCTTTTTAAGAATTAAAAGAACTCCTTTTCGATGCTCCTATTCTTGTGATTCCCGAAGGGAACCAAGACTTTATTGTTTATACCGATGCTAGTCGTGTTGGTTTGGGTGTCGTTCTCATGCAAAGGGAACGTGTTATCGCTTATGCTTCTAGGCAATTAAAGCCTGCCGAGACTAGATATGCCACTCATGATTTGTAGCTCGTAGCTATTGTTTTCGCCTTTAGAATTTGGCGTCATTATCTTTTGGGAGAGAAATTTGTTCTCTACACCGATCATAAATCTTTGAAGTATTTATTTTCTCAAAAGGAACTTAATTTGCGTCAACAACAATGGCTCGAGTTCTTTGCATCTTATGATCTTGATATTCTCTATACTCCCGGAAAGGGTAATCGTGTTGCCGATGCCCTTAGTCGTAAGCAACAAGTGGTTGTTTCCATGATGATATCCGAATGGAATGATCTCGAGACTTTATCCACTTTGAGATTCGAGATCGTGAATCCAATTCATGTTCATCTCTTGTTTTATGTAGCCTTGAGGCTCATCCTTCTCTTTTAGACCGCATTCTTGAAGCTCAAAAGCATGATCCTGAATTGGTTCTTCTTAGCCAAAGTTGTAGGGATAAAATTGATATTGAAGGTTTGAAAGACTTTGATATTGATGCTCGCGGCGGTATTCGAAAATTTAGAAGACTTATCGTGCCAAATATTAGTGATCTACGGAAAGACATTTTAGAAGATTCTCATCGTTCTAAATTTACCATTCATCCCGGTAGTAGTAAAATGTACGCGGACATGAAGCGACTTTATTATTGGGATGGAATGAAATCTGATATTGCTAACTTTATTAAGCGTTGCATGACTTGCCAACTCATAAAGGCCGAACATCTAAGGCTCGGCGGGTTATTGCAACCTTTGGACATTCCCGTTTGGAAGTGGGATCAAGTCTCCATGGACTTTATTAACGGTCTTCCCCGTTCTCGTTCGGGTCATGATAGCCTATGGGTGATAGTAGATAAACTTACAAAATCCGCCCATTTTCTTCCCGTTCGGTCCAATTAGACCGTACCTCTTTTGGCTAATCTCTATGTTAAAGAAATTGTTAAATTGCATGGAGTTCCTACTTCTATTGTTAGCGATCGTGATCCATTATTTACTAGTGGATTTTGGAAGGGTCTTCAAAAAGCTTTGGAAACAAAGCTTAATTTTAGCACCGCTTATCATCCTCAGTCCGATGGACAAACCGAGCGTGTGAATCAAACTCTTGAAGATCTTCTTCGTGCATGTGTTCTTGATTTTGGTGGAAGTTGGGAAGATCATATTTCTCTTGTTAAGTTTTCCTATAATAATAGCTTCCAATCTAGTATTGGTATGGCTCCTTTCGAGGCACTTTACGGAAGGCCATGCCGATCTCCTTCGTGTTGACTTGAAGCCGGTGAGAAGCTGGTTTTAGGTCCAGATTTTATTCGTGATGCCACAAAAAAGATTGACCTTATTCTTCATAGGATGAAAGAAGCTCAAAGTAGACAAAAATCCTATGCCGATAACCGAAGAAGGAAACTAGAATTTTTTGTGGGAGATTTGGTGTTCATTCGTGTTTCACCTATGAAGATTGTTGTGCGTTTTAGTCGATCGGGAAAATTAGCATCTCGATATATTGGTCAATTTCCCATCACCGAACGCATTGGTTCCGTGACTTATCGCCTTTTATTACCGGCTCAGTTTTCTGCTATTCATGACGTACTCCACGTCTCTCAACTACAGAAATGGCTTGGGGATTCCGATTCTATTCTTGAACCTGGTGTAATTGAAGAAATTGAAGTTTCACCAAATTTGAATTATGAGCAACATCCTATTCGTATCACTGCTATGGAGGTTAAACGCCTTCAAAATAAAGATGTTTCGCTTGTGAAAGTTCAATGGTCCTCAAATCCTAAGGATTGCTCTTCGGAATCCGGAGAATTCATCGAGCGAACACATCCGGACTTACTCTCTCGTGCTCCTTAAGGTGAACTTCTCATTTCAAAATTTCTTCTTTTGTGTTGTTGTGCCTTAGTATGGTTGTTACTTTTTATTTTCTTCTTAAGTATTGTGAGGACGCAATTTCTAAGGAGGTGAGTCTGTAACAACCCGCATATTTTACGATTGTATATTTAAATGTTTTATTTAAATATAGCATCGTTAATCGGATTAAAGTCCGAAATGTTACTTTTTGTAAACAGTCAAATTGGGACTCGAGACCACTTCCATTGAATCCAAAATGGCATTTACAACTTTTTTAAGTATAAACATCGATATGTTTGGAGTTGAGTAGAATTTTGATATTTTCTATTTTGGGCTTTGGGTACTTAATACCCTAACTCCTCTACTCTTCATTCATATCATTCCTCATTTCCTAACACTCAAGCTCAAGAGAAAAATGGGGGAAAAGATTGGAAATCAAAAATTCCTAAACCCTAGTTTTATTAGGAAATTCAAGTTCTTGCTCTAAAATCAAAGATAAGCTTAGGTAAGCATCCTCTTCATCTTCTCCATCTCAATCTCTCTTCAATTTTCAGAAATTCCTATAACCTAACTTAGGAAAAACTTCACCTTTGATAACAGATTAAAGATTCTAGAGGTGTATTGAAGAGGAATTGGTCTTGCCTTGTTTTAAAACTTCTCATTCGTTGTTTTTGGGTTTAAAGGTGAGTTTTTGAACTCACATCTACGTCTATAACTTTCATTGCTGTTAGGTATGAATTCCTAACATTTATTCAAGTTCAATTGCTTTAGATTTGAATTGATTTGGTGAATTTTCCAATCTTTGGTTTTTGAAGTCCAATTTTATGAAAATCCTACTATGGATGTTTGGACATGATATTTTGGGGTGTATCGAAGAGCCTATAAGGCTGGGTTGTCGCTTGGCATAAATCCATAGTCTTCGTTGCTCGTCCGATCGCTCCCGAATCGTTTTGGCCATTATGGCCTAGGCAAACTGTTGCCTAGATCAGGTGACCAAATGTCTGGTTGTCAAGTCCAGACATCTGGTTTGAGCAACATATGAAAAAAAATATACGGCAGAAAGAAAAAATAAGGCAGAGACTTGGACCAGACGTCCGGTCCAAACCTACCTGACGTCTGGTTAGTTTTCAGACGTCTGGTTAGGGTTCAGACGTCTGGTAGGTTTCTGGAAAAATTTCCAGAACCCAAATCCAGACGTCTGGATGAACCCCTAGACGTCTGGAACTGCCAATTTTGCCTATTTTAGGCTGTTTTTGATTGGATTTCCAATTTTACTTGATTTTTGTCGATCCGGTTAGTGGTTATCACTTATTATCGACTTTGATGACTTCTTTCTTTGGATTTTTAGGAATATCTATTTGATGGATTTGATATCGTTTTTTATGGATTTAATTCACATTGTCGTATGTGAATTTTTGGAGATTGATTGTTTTTACAATCATTTTTGTGATTTGTCACTTTAAAATACAATGGTTTCGATACTAGTAGTAAATACTCAAACTCTTTCATTAAAACGAGTTCGACACTATTTTAAATACAAAGCTCGCTCTTAAAAGCATTTTTCAATCGAAACTCATTTATTTACTAGCTTAGTGTAATTTACACTTATCGATCATTGATGACCATTTTGTGATTTAGACTAGCGATGTGCGATGTCTCTTTGTTTGTGTAGGGGACTAAAAACCCCGTTTGTGGAACTTCGGTTCAATTTGTTGGGGTAGCGATCCATGGTCTTCGGGCCGTTTGTGGAGCTTCGGCTCAAACTTGATGGTTAGCGACCATGGAATAGCGTTCCGTTTGTGACACACGTGTTGGTGAGTTTTCATGCTCCCGTTTGTGATAGGCCTCCCCTTTTGTATTTTCTGGATTTCTAGTTGATGATTTCTAGAATTTGTGTTTCACCAATTTTGATGATATGCATTGATAAGCTCTATCAATATTTGTGTTTTGGTGAATAATTTAAAGAATATGACATTCTTTTTAGTGTTTGAGAATATTTGAGATATTATATGATTTTTGTTGTTATCTGATGTATACTTGTCAAAGTATGGCATTATGGTTATCATACGTTTTTGTCATATCTCTTATCCTATATCATTTTATCTGATATTTATAGCTAGACTGATCCGTTTATTATTTTCTTCTTAAATAATACTCGGGTCAAACCAAGGTATTTCAGGTGCTTCTGCTTGAATTCTTATCCGGGTCCATCACCTGACTATTGGCTAACTACTTTAGCTTAGTAGTTTTTGTTGTTATACATTTGAGATAGAGACTCCTTGATGTATACTTATTCTTTTGTCTAGCACTTGTAGCTATTCTTTTGTGATGTAGTGGATCTTGTATGACCCTACTTTGATGTACACTTCTATGTGATATATTCATATCTGTTTCCGCCTTTGTGATATGAATATCTGTGACTGATTTTTGTTATGCTTATTTCTATATTTGTTTCCGAGGGCCACATAGCCACTGTGTGGTAGCTTTGAGTTTGTATTTGATATGTTGGATTTCCTCTTGAAATGAAATGCATGTTATACTATCTGACATATCAGTACTCGCACAAAGCAATTACAAAGATGGTCGCTCCTCAACAGCCTTATTCTTCGTGCTAGTCGACAGCATTACCCCGTAGTGTCCTTGGCTAGTGTGAGTATAGAGGTAGGGCGTCACATCAATTGTGCTTTGTTAACTACTGACATTTTGTATTTTATTGCATGACCTGTTCTAAAGATTGTGTTTTCTGCTATATGCATAATGAGTCCACTGGCCATTTATTTTTTGAATGTCCTTCTCTGTTCAACTTGTGGTCGAAGATAATGATGAAAGCAGGTAGAAGTACTGCTTGTTTACCCTCTGATTTTGAGTGGAATTTCATTTATCAAGCTATTAAATGGAAATCAGCTGGGTCGAGACTGATTGCAATGGTAACTAAGACATATCTTGACACTATTTGGAAAGAAAGAAATGCTATAATTTTTGAAGTCAAAAGGAAGACTATGGAATGCCTATGGAATGAGATTAGATGTAGAACTCACATGCAATTGAAGAGAACTTCATCTACGTTCCCTGATAGTTTTGCTACTGCTTGGGCTTGACTCCTCTTCAATTTATCTTGGTTCTATTTTCTATTTTATTCCTTCTGTGTTTGTTTTTTTGTTTCCTTTTTTTTGATTCAAAGTTTGTTTTGAACCATTTCATTTTATTGTTTTGTTGTAATAAAATTTGGTGGGGGCCCAGTCAACCTCGCTAGCTTTGCTAAAAAAAATTATCTACTAATTTGGGCTTAAGCCCATATTTTTGAAATATTTAGGTTTAATTTATATAAATCCAAATTTGGGCTCGACCCTTAAAAATTAAAAGAAATTTCAAATAGTGTGCGTGTATGTATGTATATATGTGTTATATTTAATATTTGGAAAAAATATCAATTTGAATTCGAATTAACTTTTACCTAGTCAAATGAATTGAATAAATTTATATATCAAATATATTACCTCTAGGATTATCATGTCATAATTTTTTTAAACTTTAAATCCAAAAGTTTTAAATTTGAATATATATATATATATATATGTGTGTGTGTGTGTGTGTGTGTAATTAGTTTAATGAAATAGATAAATATGTATGTTAAAAAATAATACTTTTTTTCATAAAAATTATTTTAAAATATGGATCATTTATTTCTGAAAAAGATTATTATTTTTTGTTTATATATACTTACTATTTCTTATTTTGCATAAATCAATTTATAAATGTTTAAAATAATTATTAAACTAAAAAATGTATTTTTTTTCTATAGCCGAATATATATATATATATATTATTGAGAATATTATAAAACTAAATTTAAAATAAAATATCATACGTTAATTTAGCTGGTCGATAACACATCGTACAACTAGCTATTTCTTCTTCAGAGATCCTCCTAACTTAACTTTCAATGCCAACCATGGGTTTTAATCAGGCTTGGATTTTTAGTTCATTTGTGTATATGGAATGAGAGAGTATGAGGTTATTTTTAGTTTCTCAAAGTCCATAAAATATTTAAATATTTTCTCTTATTTTTCTCACACCACATATATGATAAACTATTGTATCATATACTTATTTTTGAAATACATACATTTATCAAAAACTAATATATGGTCGACCATTATTTTTAGCACAACTGCAAAAAAGTTGACCCATATATAATATTTTTGTTAAATATTTATTTAGCCCAATTAATCAGTTAAATCAATATATAACCTTTTATATATAATATTTTTATTAATTTTGACACCTTCAATAAATAAATACAAATCCATGAAAAATAATATACCATTTATATTAATTTTATTCATTATAATTTATAACGTTTACAAATTAACTCAGTTAAGTTAAATTCTAAAATATGATAGACGAATAATGTTGCGTGACTCTTAGGTGTGAACTTAACATTTAGTAATACTTAAACATTTTAAACTTAAAGCCTATGTAAAATTTTCTAATGCACATAATGGAAACGAGTTTAGTTGCTTACAAATCATCTATGCGATAATTTAATTTCCAGTCTTTTTAAGATAAACCCTTAGGCAATGGTATATTGTGTACATTATTCCCTCCCTCATCACTATGTTACTAAGACATTTATAGTTTGCTCTACGGTCAACACTCTAATGATGTATGTAGTTAATTACAAAATCCAAACTTATAAATCATTTGATTTAGTTCGCTAATGTTTCGATTAACTATGTTGCTCTAGCCTAAGAATTTGTCTTATAGTTGGCTACCAATTACAATAACACTAACCTTATATGTCAAAGGAGATGAATACTTTGATGAACGGTGTTTCAATTCATTTTTTTTGCTAATACCTAACTATAGCTATAACGCGATTCTAATTGCCATGTGACCGATCATAATCAAAGTAAAGTATTATTCACATATGATTTATAGTATTCTCAGGTCGAAAGACTACCACACATCACGACCTGAGATCTTCTATTTGATTTAGACATAATTAAGCTATAGAATACTCTTATTGAGTCATTCTGCAATTGCTCCAAACAACTATAAGTACATAACCATTTGGTGTCTCAAATGATCATGACAAAATCATTATCCATCATATTGAGAAAACTAAGTATAGTAGTCTCGCCAGATGTATCAATATCACATCCTCGATACATCTTGACTAGGAATATTTACGGATAAGAATTTACTCATATGAGGCAATACTCATGGTTATGAATACATTCACGACCGTGATCGACTAAATACTTTACACTAGGGACTTTCTATATATTTCTAGTTAATATATTTAGTACATTGCTTATATGACATATAACAACACATATAATATAAGAAAACCAAATCATAATTTTATTTTGAACAAGTTTCTTTTACAAGAGTTAAGATTTATTAAATTACATAATTCCCCCTAGGACATTCCCTTAACTCTAGATCTTCTACTTGCATTTTGGGCTAATTATGTAGCCTTGTACCTATACAGTCAATCAGTATGGCTGGATTATACTGTGAAAGGTCCTTAATGAATGGATCTATGATGTTATCCTTAGTATTTAATCTCTCGGTCACTGCTTCCTCATCACTAATACACCGCCTTATCAAGTGGTACTTGCGGAGAATGTGTTTCGACTTCTTATGATCATGCAGTTCCTTAGCAATCTACATTGTTCCATTATGGTCATAATACATGTGTATTGGACCTTTAATGCTTTGGTTCACTCTTAGCTCTTTATAAATTTTTGCATCCATGCTGCTTCTTTTGATGCATTATTTAGGACGATGTACTCAGCCTCCATGGTTGGTCTACAATAACTTCGTAGTTGGAACTTTTCCAACTTATGACCCTACTATTGAGGGTACACACAAAATCCAGAACTGATATAATACCATCGACATCACTTTGAAAGCTCGAGTCCTTAGTACCCCATCATAAGGAGCTTGTCGCCTCCTTATATTAAAGACAATTCTTTAGTATTTCTCAAATACATTAGAATACACTTAACAATTACCCAATGATTCTCGCTCGAATTAGACTAATATCAGTTAACTACATCGAATGTAGTATGGACATCTAGCCTTGTACATAGTATACCATATATATGGCCGATCCCATTGCCAAAGCATAAGGTATGAAATTGATACACTATCTTATCTCATTTATAGATGGAGAGTCCTTTTTCGTAAGGACAATTCCATGCCTAAAAAAACATTTTCACGTTTGGAATTTTCCACACTAAATCGTTTTAGTATGATATCTATATGCATTGAGTGAGACTATCTCAACATCCTTCTTAATCTATCTCTATAGATCTCTATACCTAGTATATATAATGCCTCACCCAAATCTCTCATCAAGAAATTTTTGGATAACAACACTTTCACTAATTGTAATATTGGTACATCGTTCCCACTCCATAATAGGTCGTCTGTGTATAATACTAGAAATGTAGCAACATCTTTTTTTTCTTTCTGAGAAATACTCACATCCTCCGAGTTTTGACTAAAACCAAATATTTGATTACCTTGTCAAACATTTATCCCAACTTCTAGATGCTTTCTTAAGACCACGAATTGATCTTCAGAATCTATTTTCTTTTCCACTGCTTCTACTGATCTTCAGAAACCATTACATATAAATAGTTGCCTCTACAATAGCATTTTAAAATGCTATTTTATAGTCCATATGTCATATTTCATAGTTAAAGCATGTGACAATTGCTAGTATCTGAATTGATTTAAGCATGGCGATTGACGAAAATATTTCGTTATAATTAGTAATTTGACTTTGACAAAAACCTTTCCCACAACATGTGGTTATGTGAGATACCCTAATACATGTACATAATGGATCTTAAGCCTATTATGACATAAAATGGGGATGAATAATTCATTTAAAATACTAAATACTTAACCTGTAGTTTTCGAATTATTCAATCCAGAATCACAGAAATAACCAAATCAATTTAAATCAATGTTGTAAAGTAAAAACAGACACGATGAATTTACCTGTTCATATCCTCAAAACTACATCTAGTCCTGTTCCCCGTATCGAATTTTGTTATAACAAGCTTACAATTCCATAAGTGGAAAGTACACCTATACAACTTAGCTTTGAATCAGGTGGAAAGTACGCCAATCCTGACTTTCCATGGGCGGCAGCCCTTACCTCTTGACTTTCCACAGGTGGTTAAGAACATATATACAATCCCGACTTTACAATTCAAGTAGCAGTAGAGTATTTTTAAAATAAATCATATATTTTGAATATAAAATCTCGTTGTCTTCTATATAATGATCCTATAGACCTCCGGTAGCAGTTTGTAATTGAAATCCAAGAGGAATATGATGAAATTAGAGATATAATGGTAAAAATATCAAGCAAGAACTCTTGATATTTTGTGGTTTAAGAATTTTAGAAGAATGAGAGTAAAGTAATATGAATTCACAAAGTAATTCGTAAAGCAGTAAGAGAACTTGATTACAAAGTAACAAAGAAGAAAGAGTAAGAGAAATGTATGAGAATGGTTGTCAAAATTCATTTTCAAGAGCCTTCATATAGAAGATGAAGAGAAGTGCCTTTTGACGAAGGGGTGAAAGGATATGTATACTCTTTTAAATTCAAAGGTTACATTAACGACTAGTATGTCTACATATGTCTACATACCCGTACTATTTATGAGTAGTATACCTGTATTTCCTGCACTATAGTCTATATAATTTATACGTAGTATACCTGTATTTATGAGTAGTATACCTCTTGACTTTCCATGCACTATAGTCTATATAACATGAAAAGTCTTTGGTAATAATATTTATGTGGCCGTTGTCATCAAAAAACAGATGTCTTCCCTGTTTTCATGATGACAACGGTCCAAATATTTTTAATATAAAATATAATAATGTTAATTTAATCTTTAATATGAATAGAATGTTAAATACATTTATAAACATTACAACCATTTACACTATTCATAGCACATTACTTAAAAAACACAAATAAACACCTACAAATGTCACGATATACAAATATTTACATTTTCAAGTATGTTACTTATACAACATAATAAACATAATCATAAATACATTACATAAATTCTATATATGAGGACATTTATAGTTGTGACAGTTGGGTAGGAGGTTCAGAAATTTCCCTTTTGTTTGACCAAGTTTCCTTGGGCGTCGAAGTTGATTTTGGCCATGCAACGAACGTCAGAGTCATCGACAATGATATGGAGTTCCCCTCTTCTACCTCTTCATCCTCCTCTTCATTATCCACTAAAGGGTTATTGATAACTATGTTTTCTTCAATTTCGGGATCGGTAATGATAACCGGGTCGGTTGGTTGTTATGTAAGTGGTTTTGAATGTTCTTAATCATTTTCCCTTACTTCTCTTATTCATTCTTAAATCTTATTTGCGAAATGACAATTTTAGTAAGCATATTGAGTATATGCTTCATAGATTCTTCAATATTTCCAAGTTTTACGGATGTAAAGTCTCTAAATGGCGAGGAATTTTCTCTAGGATTCTTGGAATTACTTGGATCCATTACATATTAGTTCATGAATTTTTGCTGTTGAGAAAAGGAGAAAAGATAGGTTAAAAGTATAAATTTATCAATTATATAAGTTATATTTAAATTTCAAAAATAGGAGGGAAATTTAGTTTTGTTGAAATGGCATATATGTCGACTTATATTTTCAGAGTATGTCGACCTACTTTTGTTAATTCTGGCTTCAAAATTTTATTTATTTTTATATTAATATATGTATATATATCATTTGTTTATATTTTATTATTTTATATCTCTGGAAAGAGAATATCCTTAATTCTTGTCGTAATTTAATGAATGTATGTTGTATTAGAGGTTTTGTTAAAATACCAGCTAATTGATTTTCAGTATTTATAAAATCTAAAGTTATATTCCTTTTACTTACATTATCTCTTAGAAAATGATGTCTTATGTCCGTATTTTGTCCTAGCATATTGTGATGGATTCTTTTTTAAATTTACTGCTCTTATATTATAATAATATATCAGTGATTGAAAAATATTTAGACCAAATTCTTTTAATGTTTGTTGCAACTATTGTTAGAATTGGGCTAGCCTACAGCAGAGTTAAAGAGTAAATTTCAAAAAAATCCATTATTGAATCATTAATAGGCCTTTGAAGTCTAATCCATTTAGAACTTTTCTAAATTTTATTTAAATAAAATCAGTATTTTATTTAATTACATAAACAAAGTTTTACTTTAATTTAATGTGTATTATATTTCGTTAATGTGTATCATATATACATATGTGTGTACATGCACGTACAACATAATAATGTGTGCATGGTTTAACATACCCGTATGGAGGTGTTGGGATTTACACTAGAACAGACATGTTAGCCCCTCTTATATTTGATTTGCTATCTAAATGTGTATGCGCGTGTACATCAAATTATTATATAAATATTTGTATATAAATATAAACAAGTAAATATATGTATATCCACTTTTACTTAAGTTAAACAATAAATGTGAACAATTTTGTAAAACATTTGTAAAGTATACATACATATATACATATATATACACACACATGCACAAAACGATATTTATTAAATTAAGTATTAGGTTAAAAGAAGAATGAATGAAAATGAAACGACAATCTCTTATTAAAGGAGAAATTGAATGTAAACATTAATATGTGATTAATACTAGAAAGTATTAGCTTAAAGAGAAGAATGAATGAAAATGAAATGCCAATCTTTTATTAAAGGGGCAACCGAATGTAAACATTAATATGTGATTAATAATAGTTTACGTATTCTTTTCATCTCCTTATCATCAAGATAGCCTTTTCATTTTAAAATTAATTCTTCTCCTTGTCATATATATGTATAAATGTTAATAATAACAAAAAATTTTGTATGTGATCTTAATACATATTTAAATCGTGGCAGCAGCTCCCATACCTCTACCCCATACTTCCATCCCTTCCTCGTCCTTTACCCCAGTCCTCTCTGCCACAACCTTATCACCTCCTAGACCTGCCCTTGACCTTCCTCCTCCTCCTCCTCTGCCCGAACCTAACCCTCCCCCTCCTCCTCCTCCTCCTCTATCCATTCCAACCATTTATGTTCCTCCCCTCTCCTCTACTTCTCCCTCCTCTCTTCCAAATGCAACCTCCTCTCCTCCTCATACCATTGGCATTTATCAATAGAAATGGACTTCTCTTTTCAAGAACAAGCCACATAATATGGGGAAATACATCCTTATTGATATGAAACCAATTTACTCCGATGATAATTTAGTTCCACCTCCTCATGTTGTTGCAGCAGGTTCTTAGGTATGGAGTGAGTTCCTGGTTGGGTTCTTTCTTGATAAGACATTATCTTACACTGTAGTGGTTTAAACTCTTAAGAAAATCTGGAAATTGAAGGGTTCTATTAAAGTTAAGTCCAATGGATTTTCCTTCCTGTTCTTATTTTCATGTAAGGAAGATAAAAGTAGAATACTACAAGGAGATCCTGTTCTTATGACAATAAGCTATTCATTGTGAAGCCGTAGGATCCCATTGTTGGGAATGTATATGGTAGCATCACCTCTGTTCCTGTCTGGGTCTAGCTATATAATATACCCATCTTTTCTTGGTTACACTTAGGCATAAACTAGTTGGCAAGTGGCTTAGGAAACTACTTCGTATGGATGAGTCAATTAAGAGGCTAGACTATGCTAAGTGTATGATAGAAGTTAATATTGAAAAAGAGCTTGTTGATACCTTTAATGTACAACTAGTAGATGGAGGAACTCAAAAGATTGAGGTTGGGTATCATTGGAAACTTGACATATGTGCTAACTATAGGATTTTTGGGCATTGCATTCAAAACTGTGATAAGATTGATGACCAAGGTGAGTAGCCAGAGGTGAAGGAAAATACTAGCATGCCAAAGAAACAGGATATGCAATAGGAGAAAGCTTTGAATAGTAATATAATTAGGAGGAAGAAATTACAAATGGTAGATATATTTAATAAGGCAAAGAGAAAGAAAGTAAGTATGTGGTATGTTAGATCTACTAGAGAGTCAAGTCACAAAAATTATGTTGATCAGGTAGGAGATGATAAGGATGGTGAAATTATAGGTGAAAGGAAAGACTGTGAAGAGAATGTAATCCATGAATCCGCTAATGTTTTAGACAAAGTTATTGAATAGAATTTGGTATCCACTAGTAACAAGTTTCAATTACTAGATATATTAGTTGAATCAGAAGGTATGGTGAAATGTGGCCATTTATCTGATGTTACTGAAACTTTTGAAATGCACAATGAAAATGATACTATGATAAACAGTGAGGTAGCCTACTTTGAAGAATGTAATACTAATGCCAATGAATCTAAAACTGATATTGCTGATACTCTGCATAAGGATAATGCCTCGTTGCTCCTAAATGATGTTTCCATTCCCTGTAAAGACATTATAACAAGTTCTCCTTTTAAACCCGATGCTTTAATTAATGCACAATCTGTGTATGTGCATGCGAATATCCCCAACCAGAACATTAATGATCCCAATGTCTATGTGCATGAAGTAGCCCTCAACTAGAATAATATTGCCCTCATCAATCAAGGCATTGATACATGCATGCATGCAAACATATCTTCAGTGTCTTCAACTACTTCACCCAATGAAACCTTCATCCAAACTCTTTAAGTGAAAACTTCATCAACTAATATAGCCTCAACATCAAAATCTCCATATGAACACATCATACATCCTTATGCCTAGAAAGAACCTCCACCAATCTCTTCAGTCTCATCTTCATCTCCCTATGCTTTCCAAGCCTCCGTCCCTTTTTCACTTCCAATTCAAATAGTTCATATAACCTTGGCAACAAAATGCAAAATCTCAAGAGAGCCAAATCTCTAGACGGAGATTTAATGTAAGTTTAAACACCTCCTCAACATCTACAATCCCTGAGACCAAAGAAGTCAGAACTCTTGTAACTAGGAGTAGCAAGAACAAGCTTCTCACCAACAAAGAGTTTACTCAATGATACACAATTTCAGAGCATGGAACATTGGAGGAGCGCATTGTGATATTAAACTTGATTAATGCAAGGAACTCATTCAAGCATACAACCTCAGACTCCTAGCTATAATGGAAACAAAACTTAACTCTCCCCTCACTATCAGTGCAGCCAAATATATCAATCCTTTCATGGTTGCTATTCCATAATCTTAATGAGGCACCATATGGTAGGATAATGGTCATCCATGACCTCCAAGCCTACACCCTTACCCCAATTCTTTCCACTAGGCAAATAATTCACTATCATATCCAGCACTGCCCTTCTTCTATCTCTTCTACATTTCCTTTATCTATACTGATAACTCCCTCTCTTCAAGACAAACCCTCTATGAACTTCTCCCCTCCTATAGGCAAGATTCTCATCCTTGGATAACAGTTGGAGACTACAACTTCTCTTTATGATTATCTGATAGACATGGTGGCAATGTTTTGTCCTTAACTGAAATTAAGCCCCTCAACAATGCTATCGATTCCTCCTCTTGATTGGAATTAGAACAGCTGGTGCTTAGTTCTCATGGACTAGCCGTAAAAGGAATGGCGCTAGAACTTTCTCCAAAATAGACTTCGCTTTCTGTGCAACCAAACATCCTTGAAACCTGGCCTATATGCTCAACTACCTTCCTATGCCTTCCTTATCTGATCACTCCCCACAAATTATATCCTCTGGAGGTGCTGCCATGAAAGGAAATCCAATTTTTTATTTTTTAATGCCAGGATTAATGATCCTAAATTTCATGATATTGTGAAGCAGGCTTGGTCTAACAATTTTTTTGGCAGTCCTATGTTTATTTTACAGAGAAAATTAAAATCTACTAAGGAAGCTTTGAAGTCATGGTCCATGAGAAAGTATAGAAGAGGCAATTCATTGTTAACAACTATAAAAGATAAGATTGAAGATGTGCAGAACTCTATGCTCAACCACTTGGATGACCCTGCATCCTTCCATGATCTTGAAGCTGCTATATCATCTCAGTTAAATGAAGCCTTGCACCAGGAAGCAAGTATGCTCAAGCAAAAGTTGAGGATGCGATGGTACACTGAAGGGGATAGAAACACTGCATTTTTCCATTCATCCCTGAAGAAGCATGCTAGAGAGAATATCAATGCTGTTTTTGACCAGAATGGTTAGTTGCATACTAATCCATCCAAAATTGAAGAGTTGTTTCTTTTATATTTCTGGGAATAGCTCGGTAGTTCTTCTAACTTTATCCCTGGCTTAGAAGCTTTTGATAGTATACAACTTCCAAGAATTGGTTCCCAGGACTTCAACTTACTTAGCACCGCTATGACTAATTCTACGATCAAATAAGATTCTTTTCAATAAATCATAAATCATGTGGGGGGAAGATGGATTTAATGTGTTCTTTTTTACCACATGCTTGGGTCTTATAGTGCAGAACATATATAAAACAATCTAGAATTTTTTCAATAACTATAGAATGTTAAGCTCTGTCAATGATACTAATATTGCACTAATACCAAAAGTTAAACAAGCTGACTCGGTACATCAATTTAGGCCTATAGCTTGTTGTAACACTATATACAAGTGCCTCTCCAAAATTATAGCCATAAGACTGAAGAGTGTCCTTCCTAATTTAATTTCACCTAACCAAGCAATCTTCTTGCAATTTAGGAGTAGTTTAGCTAATGTACTGCTGTCATATAAATTGCTAAGAGGTTACAATAATTCACAAATCTCCCCTAGTGCAATGTTGATCTTAGATATTAGAAAGGCCTTTGATACATTGCACTGGGACTCTATAGTCAGAATTATGGCCATGATGAACTTTCCTTAACACAGAGTAGCTTGGGTATATGCTTGTATTTCAGCTGCCGGGTTTTTATTGATAGTTAATAGCTTCTCCATGGGTTATTTCCATAGTAGACAAGATATAAGACAAGGTGACCCTTGTCTGCCTACATATTCATCATTGTTATGGAAGTTTTGAATCAAATTTTAAATAAGTTGGTAATGATTGGGTTGTACAAATTACACTCAAAGTGCAAGGACCCTCAAATAACATCCTTGATGTTCGCTGATGACTTAGTAGTGTTTACTAAACCTGATATGTCCTCTATCACTGCTATACTGGATGGCCTTGAACTCTTCTGTACGATCAATGGGCTTAAGGTTAATCTCTCTAAATTAGATATCCTAGTTGTTGGGGTTAGTCATCTGCAATATCAAGCTATTCTTTAGGCTCCCTCCTTACAACCAAGAAATGATATGCTGAATTATTTAGGTATTCCTCTAGTAACTTCCAAGATAACCAAAATGCATTGTTTGCCTCTCTATGAAAAGATCCTTGCTAGACTGGACAACTGGGTAGATAGGCCGCTAAGTCAAGCAGGAAGACTATCTCCAATTAAATCTAATATTTTCTCTATGACTGTATATTGGTCAAGGACATTTATTCTCCCTATCAAGTTATTCAGAATGATAAGAAGTGCCATGATAAAATTCTTTTGGAATGGTAGCATTCATATGAATAAAATGATTGCTTGTTCATTCAGTAAGCTGGAGTTGCGTAAAAGAAAGTGGGACTTGGTATTAAAAGCATGTTGCTATGGAATAGAGCTGCTTCTACCAAACATCTTGATGATATCTTGTAGGAAGGATAATATCTAGGTGAAATGGTTAGTCAAATACATATTGGGCAGCAGAAATTTCTAGGATATGCATACTCCCTAAAATAGCAGTTGGACATAGAGGAACTTACTTAA
This sequence comes from Allium fistulosum, assembly GCA_030737815.1. NCBI lineage: Eukaryota > Viridiplantae > Streptophyta > Magnoliopsida > Asparagales > Amaryllidaceae > Allium > Allium fistulosum. Next base: position 861,702,621 of record CM060906.1, read on the forward strand.
ACTCAGAGAAATCATGCTTCCTGAAATCAGATATGAAGTGGCCAATGGTGGTGCTGTTAGCTTCTGGCATGATCCCTGGTTGAAACCTAGCTTTATTCTAAGCCTTCACCTAAACTACCAGCAAATACAACAGTCTGGAATTAATTGACAAGCAAAGGTATTTGACTACATCCAAGATAGTTTCATTTAGTTACCTTATTCTAGTAACTAAGTTATCAAATTGCTTTGATCTAATTTTCAAGGAAAGTATCATCCTTTGGTTGACAGAGTTGGTGTCAAATGGAGAGTTAAGGAAACCAGCTTCAATATCAGTGATGTTTACATGTCAATAGCTAAACATGTCACCCGCCGTTCGTAGCTCGGTTGGTTTGGGAGCTGGGAGATGGGAACCAAAGGACTGTGTCTGGGCAGGTTCGAATCCCAGCGCCAAACCATCAGTGGGAGTTTCAACGTTAAGCATCCGTGTGCGACGACTAAATAAAAGCGGGGTAGACACACGGCGTGGTTTACTTAAGTGAGTATCAATGAATACCATGATCTTAAGGTTTCCCATGAACTCAAAAAAGAAGAAGCTAAACATGTCACTTTCTTAGAATTTAGCTGGAGTAAAAGAATTTGGTCGATTCACAACAATAAAAAAAGTGAATTTAGTCCTATGGAAGGTTATGGGAAATGCTCTACACATTAAAGCCAAGCTACATCACAGAGCTTTAAACATTGACTATCATTGTTCATTTTGCAATGCTGCCGTTGAGGACACTTTGCATATCTTTTTCAACTGCCCCTTTGTTTTTAAACTTTGGCACTTTGTCATGTTAAAATCAGGCAGAAACAATTTGGCTAGAGATAATGCTACTAAATGGTCATTGATTATAAAGCTACTGGATGGAGAGGCATGACATCCTACGCTTTCCTATTTATTTTGAAGATATTTGTGAAAGTGATATGGTATAAGAGAAATTCTTTCTTTCAAGGAAAAAGAAATTCAACTCTCCAACTTCAGCATGTTATATTGAATGAAATAAAAATTGGGATAGCCTGATCAAACTTTGTCTTTGACCCTGATATTGTGGCTGCTTTTTTCTAATCTCTGTCCTTTCAATTTTCTTTCCATTTTTTTATCTATTCTCCTTTGTACATTGCTATGCCATGTTGCCTATGTATTTTCTTTTTTCCTTCTTTATATCACCCTTCCAAAGCATGATTTGGCTAGGGTTTTGTTTGTTTTAATTTCCCTGTATATCAATAAATTGGTAGGGGCCCAGTTAACCCCATTGGCTTTGCCAAAAAATAATAATAACAAATTTTATATTTAGATATTTACTTACTTATGCTCACAACCTAGATTAATTTTTTTTAGTTTTCAAAATTAAACATATATATTTTTATTAATTAATTCCGTTGAACAATAAATAAACAAACAAAATATTTTCAAGTCCAGAAATGCATAATATAATTTTCATAAAGTTTACACAAATTTAATATTATACACATATAGTCATATATTTATTTATGTAATCAATTTAAGTTGAATAATCAATTATATATTAATAATATATATATATATATTAAATAAAATAAAATATATTTTTCCCTGCTAATTGTATCTTTTACATGAACAAATTTTATGAAATTTTAAAACACATGATTTATAATGTTTAGAAACAATTACTAGTTTACCGAAATCAGTATACAATATACAAGATTTGTAATATAATCTAACATACTACAATATAACATATAAATATGAAATAACAAATTTTAAACATAGATTTACCTTTCACCAAAGCCTTTGCATACATGTTAAATTGATCTCCTTGAATCAGTTCACAAATCATAAGGTGCTAGCTCCCGAATTGCTAACCACCTACGATTGTATAGTGTTGAATTTGATGTTGTTAAAGCTTGGAATTTTTGTGTGTGTTTAGCATGCCATGGATAGCCTTCTTGTAACACCTCGTAAAAATTAATAAGAAATTAATTAATTAATTAAGATAAGGCTAAAAATGAAGATTTTGTAAATGTCAAAATTCGACCGTGAAAGTTATGTCGTTGCATTCGAGACGATTTCCTGAATAATTTTCATATATAGACTTTTGAAATTGGAGCTTAAACAAAAAAGTTATTGATGTTTGAAGTTTTTGGATTCAAATTAATTCAAATGGAATTAAAATTAAAATAAATAATTAATACATAAGTTTGAAATTCAAAAAATAGTGTAATTAAACTTTGGGGTTAAGTAAATGTTAATTTAGAGTTAACATTAAATATTAATTAAGGAACTAAATAATTAATTAACGACAAAAAAAATATGTTCCCAACATAACAGTACTGGACGCCCACCTACCTTGGGCCAGTCGACTGCAAGCAGTCGACCACTTAGGTAGGTGCGGTCGACCGGTGCTATTTTTGTAGCTAGGGTTAACGAAGACCAGGAATGATTAGGATTATATTATTTTACACCATCTTAAAAACGACGGGTTGGGTGACTTCTAACTACTATAAATAAGAGTCCAGTCCTCTCACTTTTATTCATAAATTATTTGAGAACTAAACGAAACTCTATAGGTCACTCTCTTCTTCAAGATTCAGAAATTCTCTAGGGTTTCAGGTAAAGGTTTTTTTGGTATTTAATACTCAATTTCTAATCTGTTCTCCTCCAATCCCTAAAATTCTGAATCTAATTCATATACAATCCCCTTATTAAAGGGAGAGATATGGAAAGAGATTAAAGTAGATGTAAACAAATTCAAGAGGAAGAGCTAAGGACCTTTTGAAAGTGAAAATCTTAGCTTTTCTTATTTTAGTAATTGTATAGTATAAATTGGATTTGATATATGCTTAGATAATTTTGTTTATGAAAACCTCAAAATAAAACCCCAAAATTCCCCTAAGCGAAATGTCAATTCTTATGTTAGATTCTTAATTTTTCTATATTAAAATAGTGGAGCTATGTAGTTATTGCAATTTTAATGTTTTAAAGTCTATTCCACTTCTCACCTTTTCCTTTGGATACGTTTAAGGGTTTTGAAAAGAAATAAGTTAGGAAGTGGTGTGTAAGGTATAGATTCTCTTTGTTCATATTCTGTACTGTCTATTTCCGTAATTTAAATGAAAATTCCCTTTTTCATTTTATATGTAGAAGTTGAATAGAGTGTAAAAGGATTTGAATTGTAAATTATATTAATGTTGATTCTACTATTTTAGTATAAAATAAATTTGGAATGGATTCTATTTTTATACAGGTCTATTATTGGATTAAAGACGTTGGATATATTATATGTTTGTTGGTATGGAATTGGACTTGTATAAATCGAAAGTTTTGACATTTAAACAATTAGCATAGGGCGTACTTTTCGTACGCTTAGAAATATTCAGGCGCATAATTATATATATATATATTAGTATATAAGTAACGTATAATTAATAACATATTAATTGAGTAGTAAATAAGTTATTAATTAGTATTAAATTCCCCCTTAGAAAAGGAATTGATAGTTAAGATGAAATAAGGGTTTTCCTTATAAGGCCTTAATGGGGATTGCGATGAGGTGTATGGTAGTGTGTTAGGCGAGTAGAAATTATGACTAAGTTATAAGTATGTGAGGTCAGTCAAAAGCACATGGAAGTTTACCCAGCTAATCTGGCTACCAGTAGTGTGACTTTGGGACTAATTTGAGACATCGCATATAATAAGTATCCATGGAGGATGCGAGGTTAGTCCCAACTTCTGTTGGGTAAATTGGCCCAGCTAATAGGGCTACCAGTACCTACGAATAATCGAACTAATGTGAGACGTCACAGTTTGGGTTGTGGGTCATAATACATAGGACCTGCTTTGGGGCCGAAGGTAGTGAGCGATAGATTGAGGGCATGCCTCCTCTCCATTTAGAAAGTATTAAGTGGACATGGTTAGCAGTTAGGCATGGTAGTAGATATCTCAGGAAGGGTCCTCTTTGGGTTTGAGGTATTAAGTAGCTCTATAAGGTCTGCCATTCCCATAAAGAAGTATTAAGTGGCATGATGAGATCCGTGTGAGTCAGCTAGATAGTATTGGAGAGTACTCCGGCTTGGGATATGTATTAAATGACGGGTGCCTGCCTAAAATGTGGGTATTAAATGGTCAGAGTCTGCCTAGTTCCCATTGAAAAAGTATAAGTGGCTTGGATACTATCTCTTACATTATAAGGACATTATTGACGGTAGATGCGTTAGATTAGGAATGGCCTTTGGGCTATAGTTGAAGATGGGGATATGTTATAGAATTGGACTAGAAAAGCCTTAGGGCATACAGTCAAAGAAATTTACATAAATATAGTTAGGATGCATAAGACATATTGTTATTTAAATTATACTTCCCAAGTACTGTTATAGAAAGGCTCGAGATTTTCATTCACCCGACATTTTTGTTCCGACTTCCTCCTCATTACAACACATGTTAGAAAAGACGATGTAGATTTCAGAAATGGTGGCAGAGAAGGACACTTGTGGATTTATTTATTTATCTACTTATGTTGTTTTTATTTCTGATGTATCCATTTAGACATGATAATGTATTTTGAGATATTACACTACGGATATTTGGTCATTGTTATGTGGTATTATATTGTACTTTTTAACACTTGAGTTTCTATAAATTGGGTACTGTTTTTGATATTATATTTTATTCTTCTACTATGAGATTCTAAATGTGTAGATAGACAACCATGTGTATTGTTCTTTGTATCAATTTTACCAACCAACAGCCAGCTTTGGAATGGGTCCAAGGTCCGATGGGCCTTTTTTGGGTCGAAAATTAGGTTTGTTTCAAGGTAGGTTGTTACACTTAGTATCAGAGCTTAGGTTACCCGATCAATAAGGATATGTGTACGTATTAATAGTACTTATTATTTTTGAAAGTATTTTTCAAAAAAATCTACTGTACATATACATTATTTTTGAACGTATGCAAACACACTAAGCAAACCTTTATTTTAGCATATAGTAATATCTTAGGAAATTATAACAGAAAGTATAACCTAAATATAGTTGATTATAGCTGAAAATCATAACCTAAATATAGTTGATTATAGCTGAAAATCATGACCTAAATATAGTTGATTATAGCTGAAAATCATTCTTTTGAGACTAGGAACTCCTCCCAAGAGATACCTACTATCGGAGGGATGCCTGAATGGTTCAAGCAATACTTGAAGCATCAAGGCAAATTCTGATTCCTCAATAAGCTACACCAGTGACACTCGTTGCCCCGCTTATTGAAGTAGCACCCCGGACCATACACTTCCCTAAGATGTGTAAGTGTATTTTCAAAACATGGATGGAAAGGTGTATACGAGAGTAGAAGGTTTTGTGGAGACAAAGGTTTGGATAAATGATTGTGAGAGAATATTCTGAGAGCTTGGTTAGGAGGACCAAATTAAGCAAAGAATGGTGGCACGACACCTTAAAGGAGAGGCCTTAGATTAGTGGATGATTGTGGATGAGAAGAATGTTGAGAGAATTATTACTTGGGATGAGTTTAGAAACCGATTTATGTTGCGATTTATGTCAAGGGCTGATGTAAATTTGAAATTGAAAGGATTTATACAGCTTATGCAGAGAGACTCCACTTTGAAGGAGTATATTAGTAGATTCACAGAACTAGATAAGTTTGGCATGAATTTGATTGATAATTCCATGAAAAAAGCCATGAAATTTGTCAAAGGCCTAAACTTCCCACTTAGGGAATTACTTTTGACCTAAGTACCCACTGGCGCTACGTATAAGACATTGGTTGAGATGGCTCTGCTTTCGATGCTTAGCTCGAAGAAGAAGGAGAAAGAGAAGGAGAAGGCGGAACCTGCTCAAAATCAAGTAGGAGCTAAGAAGGGAGGTTTCTATGCAAATAAGAAGGCAAAAAGAAAGTTCAAGAAGAAGGGTATATTATGTCGCAGATGCCAAAAGAACAGACATATCGCTAAGGATTGTAGGGGGTGACTCTGTTGAAGGAAGCGTTTAAGGGGAAGTGCTACCACTACCACGAAGTGGGACACTTTAAGAATTGATGCTCAAAGCTTGTGAAGGAAGTGCAAAGTGGGAAAGCCTCTGCTGTTGAGGGTATTCCTATCTCAAGTAGACGTCCCCTTAGAGGTCAAGAAAAGGTAGAAATGGAAGTTACAACACTTATTTTTGGGAACACTATTCGTACTCTATTTGACTCTAGAGCATTGCATTCATTCATAGCTAGGAATGTAGTTAACTCCTTAAGTGTACAAACTTAAATTGTCACCAACCCAATAGTAGTATCAAATCCTATTGTGGGGTCAATGCGTCTTTCTTCAATCGGTAAAGACCTAGTTGTGGACATATGTAACATCGATTTCATTTGCAATACATATGTTCTCAATTTTGAGGGGTATGGATTATCCTAGGAGTGGATTGGTTATTGTAGTATGGGGCTATCTTAGATTGAGATAGGAGGATTGTATGGTTAAAAAGTTATAGGGGGCGAGATATAGATGTTTGCTATACACCCCAAAACTCAATCGAGTTAAGCTATCTATACTCAACAAGCCTATCATAAGATGAGCTCTCACCTATACCCATAGTTCGAGAATTTTCTGATGTCTTTGAAGAAGTCTCTAGTCTCCCACCTGAAGGAAGATCGAGTTTAGGATTGATTTGGAGAAGGATGCTAGACCGGTTATTCTGCCATTAAGGCACATGGCCCCCAAAGAAAAGTAAGAGTTAGATAAGCAGATCTTAGAGATGTTGCAGAAAGGATCATTCGTAGGAGTACTTCAGAATGGGGAGTCCCCACTGTTTTTTCTACTAATGCAGATGGCTAATTAAGGCTATGCACTGATTATAGAGAACCCAACGAGTTTACTAAGAATAATAGGTATCCCTTACCTAGAATTGATGACTCGTTCGATCAACTTGTGGGAGCCAAAATTTTCTCCCAATTGGACTTGGCTACTGGATTTCATTAGTTGAGGATATGAAAGGTCAACAAGCCAAAGACCATATTTCGCACTCCAAATGGAACGTATGAATGGAAAGTGATGCCTTTTGGATTAACAAATCCCCCAGTGTACTTTGTAGATTTAATGAGTAGAGTATTTAAGGGTCGGCTAAATAAATTCGTTATAGTGTTTGTTGATGACATCTTAATATTCTCCAAGAGTGAAGGAGAGCATGAAAAATCACTTAAGGAAGATACTAGGGACGCCGATAAGGTGCCAACTTAAAGGTAAATTCTCAAAGTGTCACTTTTCGAAGAAGGAAGTGAGATTTCTTGGACATATTATTTTCGAAAAGGGATTATCAGTGGACCTCACAAAGGTAAAAGCTATTCAAGGTTGGAAGATTTTAAGGACCACTACGGAGGTTAGGAGTTTTCTTATGTTAGAAGGTTACTATAGGAAATTCAAAAAGGACTTTGCAGAAATAACTATCCCTCTAACTTGCTTAACCAAGAAGAATCTAGTTTTTGCATGGGATGAGAAATGCACCGAAGCATTCGAGATAGCTTATGCTAGTAGGAAATTAAAGGACCATGAGAGGAGATTCCCAACTCATGACTTAGAATTAGCGGCTATCGTTTTTGCCTTAAAGGTGTGGAGGCATTATCTTTTGGAGAAATGTTCGAGTTGTTCACTGACCACAAATCACTCAAATACCTATTTTCCCTAAAGGATTCAAATCATAGGTAGCAAAGGTGGATAGAGTTTGTAGCATCATATGACTTTAGGATATAATATACCCCTGGAAAAGGGAATGTCATTGCCGACGCCATTAGCCTGAGGCAAGCTACCTTAAGTTCTATATATGTGTGATGGAAATTAGAGTTCCTTTCGAATTTCAATTTTCAACTGCTAATAGAACCCACTCTAGGAAATTTAGCAGCAATAGAGGTTAGGCCATCATTGATGGACCACATTGGACTTGAGAAAAAGAAGGATGAAGAGATAGTAGATATTTTAGGTAAGTTGAGTAGAGGAGAACATTTCCCTCACGTCAGTAGATATGTAGTTGATGAAAGGGGATGTTTGAGGAGAGATGGACTTCTTTGTGTTTCAATGGTCGATAGTGTGTTGGAGGAAGTGCTATCGAAGTGTCACCATTCAAGGATGACCATTCACCCCGAAGGAGATAAGTTGTATAGGGATATAAAGTGAATTTTCTATTGGCCAGGGATGAAGAAGAGGGTGGCTGAATTTGTTTTGTAATGCCAAAGGATAAAGGCAGAGCAAGGAAAGCCAGGAGGATTTTTATTAACATTGGAAATTCCAACTTGGAAATATGAGCATATATTGATCGTCTTCGTAGATGGGTTGCCTAGAAACAAAGAGGCAATGAAGCGATTTGAGTCATAGTGGATAGACTCACTAAAAGCGCCCATTTTATTCCCGTTAGAAGCAATAGGACCGCGACATCTCTAGTGAAAGTTTATTAGCATTATTAGTGATAGGGACACCTTATTTATCATCGAATTTTGGAGGAATTTGCAGGCAGCTTTAGGAATCTCGTGTAGGATCTAGATTAACCCTAGAGGGGGGGTGAATAGGGTTATCGCAAATTTTCTCGAATTAAACGCGAAATCAAACTGCAGATAAATAAATATGCAGAAAAGTAAATCACACACAAAATTTACCCAGCTTCGGCAACTGTTAGCACCAAAATTGGTCACTAACCTCGTAGAGAAAGACTGTGTAGAGATATAAGTGATGAAGATAAATTAAACAGAGAAGACAATGCTAATTTAAATGCAGAAAGTAAGAACACCAAATTTATAGTGGTTCAGCGTAATAGCCTACGTCCACTTTGATATTAAAATTTATTGATCTTCCTTATTGTTGATTACAAATACAATTCGTGAATCAAATGCTTGAATGAAGTTGTTAAGTAGGGAAGATGAGTCTCAAAAATGGCAGAGTCTCCCCGATGTTCTCTCCAAAAAAGGATCCTCTTCAGTGTGACCCTGCCCCTCTATTTATAGACAAAGATGGGCTGGACTTCCCAAGTGGGCTTGGTAGCCGAATGCTCTAGCCCAAGTGTAGTGTTCGCTGCATGCCGAACCAGGTATGCCGAACGCTTTGACGCCGAACAGTCCTTTCCATGCCGAACGGTCCCTTCCATGCCGAACAGTCCTTTCCATGCCGAACGGTCCCTTCCATGCCGAACAGTCCTTTCTATGCTGAATGGTTCGTTTGATGTGTGGGAAGTGCAGGATGGTTGCAGTTGAAGCCGATCGTAACTCTATCTGAAGCTCTTGATCGAATGATGCATGCTGGCCGAACGATAGTGTCATGTTGAGTAGTAATGTACACCGAACGTCTCCTGGATGCCGAGTATGCCCGTTGCCGAGTACTCCTGCTGCTGAGTTCTGCTTTATGCCGAACACTCCTGTCGCCGAGTATTCCTATCGCCGAGTTCTATTGATGCCGAACGCTAGCTGACGCTGAGCATTGGTTGACGCCGAGTGCCAGTTGACGCCGAGTAGTTTTGCATGCCGAGTACTACTGATGCCGAGTATTACGCCGAACGCCGAACACTACTTGACGCCGAATCTTCTGGATGCCGAGCACTACGGATGCCGAGCACTATGGATGCCGAGTACTTCTCTGAGTACTAGTTGCCTGGTCAAATCTCCAGGAAACAGCAACCCCTGCCTACTGCTGCATTCCCAGATTTCTATTAGGATTAAACAGTATCCCGCTTACAAACACTCCTATAGACTCGCACACCCTGCTCTGCCTATAGAGCTTTGTAAACTCGCACACCCTGCTCACTGAACTAACCCTAACTAGACAATCTGACACTACCTAAACCCTAGGTGGTGATTTACCCTTACTTGACTTTGAAAATACAAACTGAAAAACAAAATACAGATTTAAACCCAGGGCAAAATATAGATTGACAATTTTAAAATAATTTTGCCCTCAAATAAACTAGGCCTAAACTAAATTATTTAAACCCGACCCAATAAGAATTTAAACTAAAACTTAAAACCCTAATTGATAAATACTCCAAGCCCAAAGGAAAATTGAACCGGCCCAAAAATATTAGTGACAAATGATTATCCCCTTTCTCTTTAGTCCTAAAACATCGGCCCGCTTGTAATTTGTTCCGATCCCCTTTTTGCTTGTGATAGCTGCTTCGTTCTTCTGTGAAATTGAATTAGGGCTTCGACTTTTCTCTGGCGATTTTGAATTGGAGCTTCGGCTCGATCTCTGTTAAACTAGGGCTTTGCGTTTCTTTGTGACTGGCGATTCTGGACTTCGGTTCCTTGAATCACTGTTGCTCTTGGCGAATTGAGACTTCAGCTCCTCTTTGTTTGATTCTGGAATTAGGGCTTTGATTGAAACCTTTGAAGCCGCTGCCTGAAGGTTGATCGATTACTGGTCGTTCACGTGTTGCTCTGTCGATCGTCTGACTCCTTGTAGTTTGCTTCGGCTGCTTCAAGTTTGATCGAGTTCGACTTCGGTATGTGATAATTTGCCTTTTGTTTCTTCTGATTTGCTCGCTTGAACTCGATACTTTTACAGTCAGTGATGATTGGGTTTATTTAGGAGTCTGATTTGATTTTTCGTGATCCCCACGTTGTTTATACTTGCCGTTTTTACATCTCGATATTTTGGGAAATTTCTTTTGAATACACGGCTTTTATTTTTTATCGTTCGATCTTCTGACTTTTAAACCAGTCGTTCCAGAAACTTTCCTATTATAATTTTTACTTTTTCAACTTTGATTTGAAGATTATACGGCTTTGACTTGTTCTTGACTTCTGAAATCGATTTCTCTGGCATCAACTCTGTTACATCTGGACTTCGGCACTTGACTTTTTAAACATGAATTTTATCACTTGACTTTGACTTGATTACATACGGCTATGTACACGCTTTGATTTCACTGTGACAATCTCTCCCTGGTTTGGTTCTCGGCTTATTGTGCATTTGACATTGATTTATTTGTTCTTCTTTACTGATGTGTATTGTGTTGTCTGGCTATTTGTGTTTTGACCATATCCATTTGCATTATGTAGTTGATCATGTTGCACTGTATATTTCTGCACTTGACAGTGTAGTCTTCATATATGTGCATGCTGTTGTGTTGCCATACTGATGTGCTTTGTTGACATTTGAACTTGTAGCTTGAGTCTGCACATTCCTATGCTCTGGTCTCCATAGCCTTTGCCTGATCATGGTTGCAGTTGTATTCCATTTGAACTGTGTGTACTGCTATCTTTTGATCATCATGATTCCTGACTTGTATTTGTTGTTCATGTATGTCTTTTTCTTTTGTGTGCTGCTTGTTTGTCACTTGAACCTGTTCATGTTAGCACTGGATTCACTTGTGTACTTTTGACTCTGTTTAGTTACTGTTTTGTTGTCCAGTTGCACCGACACTTGTGATATTTGTACTTGAGCCAGTTGCCATTGTGCTTGTGATCACTTGCTTGAGTCAGTTGCTATTGTGCTTCATCATTGTTGTCAGGTCTTGACTGGTTCATCATTGTATAGCTTGATGATCATATCTGGTTACTGTAGCCTTTGTAGTTTTGATTCACCTGTGCATTCATGTACATTTGATTTCCCTATGTACATGCACAGTGTATATATTGATGCTGTAGCCTACTTGAATTACATTCATGAGTTGTAGTTGTAGTCTGCTATTTCTATGCACATGTATGCTCGAGTCTGAGTTTGCACAGTAAAGTTGGTCTTGATTTCACTTCAGTTGCACTGCTATATGATTGTGATGTTGTTGACTTGTGCACTCGAGTTGGCGAGGCAGTGCATACGTGCATACGTGTGTACTGCAGCCACTCGTAATTACCTGTCCCTGATATGAATACTGATATGCACAGATATTACACAATCAAAGATGATGACGATAACCCATATATCTGAGACAGCTATAAAAAATAAATTTTATATTTTTGCAAATCAAATTTGTTTCTTTTCAGATTACTACTGTAGTTTTTAATTATACAGGTACACAGGAGACAAGACAAATACTGGAGCTGGACAATGTAGATGCAGAAGACTGAGTGTATGAGTGATGTAGTGTGGACAGAAATGTAACAATGAATTGTATGAATGAGAGTGAACTGTAAATATGAAATCAGTGTAATGTAAGAAATCAGTGTATGAACTGAAAACATTGTACTGAATAAAATATTATATTGAATAAAATACTGATTGAATTTGTTAAATTCTGTGCCATAGTATTATTACTCAAAATGAATATTTATTCCTGTATATGTATAATCTGCAAACACATCTATAATTCGATATATATTTTGTTATTATCAAACACTAAACACACATCAAACAATCTCCCCCTTTTGATGATGACAAACATATATGTTAAAGATTTTGAAATTCTAGTAAATGTGTATAGCTCCCCCTATATGTATGCTCCCCCTACAACTGAGACCACTCCTATTTAGAAGATTTAGGAAATTACAGGAGAATAAAAGAACTATAGAAAATAACTAACAACATTTAACAAATTTGGTGTAGTATTCCAAAAATACTTATTTTCTTATCAAAATCTCTTTCTTCTCCCCCTTTTGTTATCATCAAAAGACTGACAAAAAATAATGAAACAGTAGGGGAAAAAAAATGGAAAAAACAGGGAAAAACCATAATATATCATAACAATATAACAATTTCCACATTTTAGAGAATGGATCGATGATTTGGTTTTTATAATGAGAAGAGAGATGTTTTATTCTATTCATTATAATTTTAAAAAGATTTGACATTTAAGCACAAAAGAAATAAGCACTTACTAACCACGCATAACCATAAGGACTTTTAAATAGGATTAGCAGTTACTCATTAGTTATCAAGCTCCATCCATGCATAACCATAAGGACTTTTAAATGAGAATGGAGTGATGATAACCTCACATGATCCATCCATGCATAACCATAAGGACTTTTAAATGAGAATGGATGCATGAGAAATATTTTTTTTAAATTTTTCTTTATTTTCCTTTTTAATTTAAAAAGCAATTCACTCTTCTCATTTTTCAAAACCATTATGAATGATAGAAAGATGGTAGAAATAGAAATGGTCGTGGAATAAGTTGCCAAATTAATCATATTATGAAATTTCATAAACCAAACGTATTTCCACTACTGAATACCATATTCGAATCAATCTTTGAATGATATCCAAAATAGGTTTGAATCCTGGAAATTGAAGTTGAAAATAAATATCCAAGAATATTTCAACCAAAAAATTGAAAAATGATTAGTCAATTTCCATAATCCCCAAATTCAAATGTAATCTGGAAAATCTGTCTTCGGGAAGGAGTTTTGTGAAATATCAGCAAGTTAATCCTCAGTTGAAATAAATTCAATGCAAATGTCTTCACTAGCAATGTGATCTCTCAGAAAGTGGTGTCTCACATCAATGTGTTTCGTGCGTGAATGATGAACATGATTATTTGACAAGTCTATTGCACTTTTACTATCACATTTTAATGGAACTAGTTTAAAAACTAAGCCAAAATCAGAAAGAGTTTGAAAACGTGCACACAAACACACAGAAAACATAATATCAGGTCTAGAAGTAGTAAGATATAGAAGTGAACCGATTATCCCTCGATATTTCTTCTTTCAAATTAATTAAGTTCAACTTTGCATCTCTCAAATCCAACTTTCATTATTAGGAATCTTTTCAACAAAATCAGGTTCAATTTCAGAAATAAATCACTGTGACAACGAAACGCACACAAACTTTTATCAAATGAAGAGCGAGTGTGTATACCTTTTGTAGGATCACAGTTAAATTATCATGATTATCTCAAAAGCAATTTGAAGTTTTCACCAGTAAAGTTTCAATAGTTTCAACAGTTTCTAAAAATACCTTTTAGAGCATGAGCAATCAGTAATCAATCATAGTTTTACCAAACAGATTAAGTTCAAGAAGAATATGGTTGATCAATTTTCAAGCACAGATCAAATCATATAAGATCATAAACCAAGCAAGTTAGATTCTGTCAACCATCACAATTACTTCAAGTAAGATGATTTGTTTAAAATTAGAATTAACATCATCAATCATAACTGGCTGATTTAATTCAGATGCAGATTCTTACCGGTTATCTATCATTTGAAAAAAAATACAATTACCTGTTTTACCTGTACGATAATCTTTCGTTGTTTGCCCATAGTGAATCTGTCACCTTTATACTAGGCTAAGGAACGTTGATTTGTCGCCCGTTGTGTATCTGAAACAACCAGAATCCAGATAACACTAATGTTATTCCTTAGCCTGCCACCACACCTACACGGTTAAAGATTTTTGTGACCTATTTGTTTTTATAGGTCCATGGTTGTTAGTGGCAGAATAATTTTGAATATACAATCCTTTTGGAACCCAAACTTGTTTTGTCTTTTCATTTTTGTTCCAATAGACATGAAATTTGTTTGTAGAATTTTTAGGAACCCAAACTTTTATAAATTTTGTGTTCTTGTTCCTATGACTACAATTTTCAACATGATGTCCAATTATTTCACATTCAGTAAAGATACCCTTACCTTTTGCACTATTATCAACTTGTGTTTTCCCAAAACCTAGTCCTTTTCTATTGTTAGCAAACAATTGATTTCCTAATAACATATTGAATGATTTTTCTCCTCTAGAAAAGTTATTCAGTGATTTCTCAAGATCTTGGACTTTGGTTCTCAGTGTTGAGTTTTCAGACACAAGTGAGGTGCATCTATTTATAAAATCCTTTTTCCTAGTCTCAATGGTTTCCTTTAGATTCAAGTTTTCTTTCTCAAGATCCTCAAAATTATTCTTCAATTTTGATAATTCTGAATCTAAAATTTTACAGTTTTTACATTCTAGGTTTTGAATTTTTTCAAGTTCATATTCTAACCTAAACTTTTCACGGGCAAGTTTTTTTCTATCAGATTTTAGTTTTTCATTTTTAGAATCAAGAGCTTCAACTGTTTTAGTAAGATCGAGGCACAAATAAACAAGTTCTTTATAAGAATAGTTCTTTACCTCATTAGATTCCTCTGAGCTTGCTTCCGAATCTGATCTTGATTCCTGTGAGCTTGCTTCTGAATCTGATCTTGCCGTATGACACAAGTTAGCCTCCTTTGAGCTATCAGTTGAAACTTCCTTTCCTTCCTCATCATCCCAAGTTGCTGCGAAAGCCTTCTTCTTTTTCTTTCCTTTGTTGATTTTGAGAAGTGGACAATTTTGTTTGAAGTGGCCAGGCTTATTGCAGTTATAGCAGGTTAATTCGTTTTCAGAGTTGTCAGAGTCTTTTGACCTATTACCACTGGTTTTCTTCTTGCGTGGCTTGAATCTTCTTCTTAGATTATTGACAGCCATTGCAAGCACTTCAACTGGATCTTCTTCATCGCTCTCTTCTCTGCTTTTCAAGGCAATTGTCTTCTTCTTTGGTTTGGAATTGATGCGTTCCTCCTTTGCTTTTAACTCAAGCTCATACGTCATCAGATTTCCGATCAAATCCTCCATGCTCAGTTTGCTCAAATCTTTTGATTCTTGTATTGCCGTGACTTTTGCCTCAAAGTTCATCGGTAAGACTCGTAGAATCTTCCTCACTAGCTCTACCTCAGAGAATATCTTTCCAAGCGCTCTAGCATTGTACACCAAGGTTGAGAAGCGTCCAAACATATCCTTTATGCTCTCGCCTTTGTCCATTAAAAAGTTCTCGTATTCATTGTTGAACAGGGCTAGACGAGACTCTTGGACTTGAGAAGTTCCTTCGTGTGTCACCTCCAAAGTATGCCAAATTTCCTGTGCTGTTTTACAATGAGAAATTCTATTAAATTCAGTTTTATCAAGAGCACAGATCAGAGCATTCATGGCTTTAGCATTAGTAGTTTTTAATTTCTTATCATTAGCATCCCACCTATCCTTTGGTTTAGGGATCTCAGTATCACCAACAGTTATAGTGGGAGTTTTATAGCCAGATTCAATAATATCCCAAACATCGTAATCAACAGAACTAAGATAGATACTCATCCTAACTTTCCAGTAAGCATAATCATTACCATTAAACATTGGTGGCCTAGCAATAGATTGCCCCTCAGAAAAAGCATTATTTGATAGATTCATGACTCTAGAGTTAAAGAAAAAATTACCTCGCTCTAATACCACTTGTAGGATCTAGATTAACCCTAGAGGGGGGGGGTGAATAGGGTTATCGCAAATTTTCTCGAATTAAACGCGAAATCAAACTGCAGATAAATAAATATACAGAAAAGTAAATCACACACAAAATTTACCCAGCTTCGGCAACCCCTGCCTACTGCTGCATTCCCAGATTTCTATTAGGATTAAACAGTATCCCGCTTACAAACACTCCTACAGACTCGCGCACCCTGCTCCGCCTATAGAGCTTTGTAAACTCGCACACCCTGCTCACTGAACTAACCCTAACTAGACAATCTGACACTACCTAAACCCTAGGTGGTGATTTACCCTTACTTGACTTTGAAAATACAAACTGAAAAACAAAATACAGATTTAAACCCAGGGCAAAATATAGATTGACAATTTTAAAATTATTTTGCCCTCAAATAAACTAGGCCTAAACTAAATTATTTAAACCCGGCCCAATAAGAATTTAAACTAAAACTTAAAACCCTAATTGATAAATACTCCAAGCCCAAAGGAAAATTGAACCGGCCCAAAAATATTAGTGACAAATGATTATCCCCTTTCTCTTTAGTCCTAAAACATCGGCCCGCTTGTAATTTGTTCTGATCCCCTTTTGCTTGAGATAGCTGCTTCGTTCTTCTGTGAAATTGAATTAGGGCTTCGACTTTTCTCTGGCGATTTTGAATTGGAGCTTCGGCTCGATCTCTGTTAAACTAGGGCTTTGCGTTTCTTTGTGACTGGCGATTCTGGACTTCGATTCCTTGAATCACTGTTGCTCTTGGCGAATTGAGACTTCAGCTCCTCTTTGTTTGATTCTGGAATTAGGGCTTTGATTGAAACCTTTGAAGCCGCTGCCTGAAGGTTGATCGATTACTGGTCGTTCACGTGTTGCTCTGTCGATCGTCTGACTCCTTGTAGTTTGCTTCGGCTGCTTCAAGTTTGATCGAGTTCGACTTCGGTATGTGATAATTTGCCTTTTGTTTCTTCTGATTTGCTCGCTTGAACTCGATACTTTTACAGTCAGTGATGATTGGGTTTATTTAGGAGTCTGATTTGATTTTTCGTGATCCCCACGTTGTTTATACTTGCCGTTTTTACATCTCGATATTTTGGGAAATTTCTTTTGAATACACGGCTTTTATTTTTTATCGTTCGATCTTCTGACTTTTAAACCAGTCATTCCAGAAACTTTCCTATTATAATTTTTAATTTTTCAACTTGAATTACACGGCTTTTATTGATGCTGTAGCCTACTTGAATTACATTCATGAGTTGTAGTTGTAGTCTGCTATTTCTATGCACATGTATGCTCGAGTCTGAGTTTGCACAGTAAAGTTGGTCTTGATTTCACTTTAGTTGCACTGCTATATGATTGTGATGTTGTTGACTTGTGCACTCGAGTTGGCGAGGCAGTGCACACGTGCATACGTGTGTACTGCAGCCACTCGTAATTACCTGTCCCTGATATGAATACTGATATGCACAGATATTACACAATCAAGGATGATGACGATAACCCATATATCTGAGACAGCTATAAAAAATAAATTTTATATTTTTGCAAATCAAATTTGTTTCTTTTCAGATTACTACTGTAGTTTTTAATTAATTATACAGGTACACAGGAGACAAGACAAATACTGGAGCTGGACAATGCAGATGCAGAAGACTGAGTGTATGAGTGATGTAGTGAGGACAGAAATGTAACAATGAATTGTATGAATGAGAGTGAACTGTAAATATGAAATCAGTGTAATGTAAGAAATCAGTGTATGAACTGAAAACATTGTACTGAATAAAATATTCTATTGAATAAAATACTGATTGAATTTGTTAAATTCTGTGCAATAGTATTATTACTCAAAATGAATATTTATTCCTGTATGTGTATAATCTGCAAACACATCTATAATTCGATATATATTTTGTTATCATCAAACACTAAACACACATCAAACATCTCGTTGAATCTTAGCACTGCTTACCACCTATAGACCGATGGGCAAACTAAAAGGGTGAACAATATCTTGGAAGATTTTTGAGAGCTAGCATCATGGACTTTGGGGGGGCATTGGGAGTAGCACTTACCTTTAGTCGAATTTGCATATAATAATAGTCACCAAGCGACGATTGGAATGACACCCTTTGAAGCGCTTTATGAAAGGCCATGCAAATTGCCCAATTGTTGGTGGGAAATCATCGACAAAATTTTGCTCGGACCAAATTTAATTCGCGAGACTTCAGAGAAAGTATAATTGATTAGATAGCAAATAAAGGCCACACAAGATCTCAGAAGTCCTATGTAGACAAGCGAAGAAAGAAGTTGGAGTTCGAGGTAGGGAATATGGTGTTTGTTATAATTTCCCTCTTATGAAGGTCGTGAGATTTGTAAAGTTGGTAAAGTTGGCACTAAGATTTGCTAGGCCTTTCCAGATTTTGGAAAGAATAGGACGACTTGCTTATTGCGTGGAGCTACCGGATAAGTTGGTAGGAGCCCATGATGCTTTTCATATTTTGCACTTGAGGAAATGTCTTCATAGCACAACCATTGTGGTAAAGCTTGATCGATTAAGAGATATTGAAACGAAACCAGTAGCATCCCATGCCATTGCACACATTATGGAGCATGGAACTAGGAAGCTCCGTAACAAAGAAATTAGGTTAGTTCGAGTATAATGGGGGGATAATCCGACAGAATGCACATGGAAAACTGAAGAGAAGATAAGGAATTTCCATCCTAAGCTTTTCATCGGTAAACTTTCTCTCTCCAAAATTAGGTTTTGATTGCATTATAGGTTGCTAGATTGGATGGTAAGGATGGCTGTCACACTTTTTACTATTTTTTTTGCACCCATATAGAAAACTTATTGCATATCTAGGATGTTTGCATACATGCCTATATGTCATGACCTTGCATACATGCTAGGATTGAGCTCACCTATAGTATGTTTGCATACATAATCACATTGCACTTTTAGTAGAGTAGATGGTTGTGTAGATAACTTGGTTGTATAACATGAATGCTTAGTGTGCTTGCGTTGTCCGTCCCTTACGGATTTCGGGGGTCAAATCCATTTAAGTGGGAGAATATAAAACTTTGTAAAAATTAAAATTTAATTAATTATTTAATTAAGATAAGGCTAAGAATGGAGAATTTGACCACAAAAGTAGTGCCATTGCATTCGTGGTGATTTTCCGATCAATTTTCATACATAAAGTCTTGAAATCGGAGCTCAAAACGAAAAAGTTATTGACGTTTGAAGTTTTCATATTCAAATTAATTCAAATGGAATTTAAATTCAAATAAATAATTAATGCTAAAGTTCGAAATTCAAAAACTAACGATAATTAGACTTAGGGTTAAGTAAAAGTTAAATCATAGATAACAATAAATATTAATTAAGAAATTAAATAATTAAATTACGACAAACATAAATATGTTCCCAGAATAACACTGCTGGTCAACCACCTACCTAGGGCAGGTCGACCGCTAGTAGCCGGCTGCCTTGGTAGGAGTGGTCTACCAGTGTTATTTTGGTAGCTAGGGTTAACAAAGACGAAGAATGATCTAGATTATATTACTTTACACCGACTAAAATCCGACGGTTCTGGTGACTTCTAACCACTATAAATAAGAGCCAATACCTTTCACTTTTATTTATAAATTATTTGGGAACTAAATGGAACTCTACGATCTCTCTCTTCTTCAAGAGTTAGAAATTCTCTAGGGTTTTAGGTGTTTAAACTTCAATTTCTAATTCTATTCTCCTCCAATCCCCAAAATTCTGAATCTATTTCATACGCAATCTCCTTATTGTATATTTCTGAAGAGAGTGATCTAGGAAGAGATTTAAAGCGGGCGTATACAAATCCAAGAGGAAGAGTAAATGGCCTTTTGTGAGTGGAACGTTAGCTTTGTTATTTTAGTAATTGTATAGTATAACTTGGATTTCATATATGCCTTGGAGAGTTTTTTTCATGGAAACATCAAATTAAATCCCAAAATTCCCTTAAGCCAAATGCCAATTCTTATGTTTAAATCTCAATTATTCAATATTAAAATAGTGAAACTATGTAATTATTGCAATTTTAATGTTTCACATTCTATTCTACTTCTCACCTTTTTCCTTTGGATCCAATTAAGTGTTTTGAAAGAAATAAGTTAGAAAATGGCATTTAAGGTACAAATTCTCTTTATTCGTAGTTTGCACTGCCTATTTCCATAATTTAAATGGAAATTCTCTTTTTCATTTTATATGTAGAAGTTGAGTAGAGCGTAAAAGGATTTGAATTGTAAATTCTATTAATGTTGATTCTACTATAGTAATATAAAATAATTTTGGTATGACTTCTATTTTTATCCAAGTCTATTGTTGGATTAAGGATATTGGATATATTGTATGTTTGTTGACATGGAATTGGACTTGTATAAATAGAAAGTTTTGACATTTAAACGATTAGCATAGGACATAATCTTCACATGCTTAGAAATATTTAGGCACATAAGAGCGCGTGTGTGTATTAGCATATAAATAACATATAATTAATAACATACTAATTCCATAGTAAATAGGTTAGTATTAAAATCCCCGTTAGGATATAGGTATGCGAGGTCGGTCAAAAGTACACTGGCTGCTGGTAGTGCGACTTTGGGGCTGATGTGAGACATCACATATAATAAGTACCCACAGAGGACGCGAGGCTAGTCCCAAATTCTATAGGGTAAACCGGCTTAGCTGATCTAGCTACATTACCTAAGAGTAGTCAGACTAATTTGAGATGCCATGATTTGGGTTATGGGTCATAATACATAGGATATGCTTCGGGGTTGGGGGTAGTAAGTTGTAACGACCTGTATTTTTGATAACTAAAAATATTAAATTAAATAAGATTTTGGAATTTAATATTGTGAGAAATTAAAACATATGATTTATAAATGGAAAAAATATTAGAATATGATTTAATAATGTTGATTGAATGTAGTTGACAACCGTTTTAATGTAAGTTCAATCAATTGCAATGATTAAGGAAAATAATGGTTAATATCAATGTTGTATATTTAATGGTGAAATATTGTGTTATTCAATTTAATTGGTTTTAATATGGAATATGAAATCAATTATTTAGTATGTAATTTATTAGCTTTTGTTTGTTGATAATTAACTCCGAGATGTGTTTAGATTAGTAAGTTGTAACAAATGGGTTTATTCTCATCTTATTATTTAATCCGTTGAAATTAATTGGAAATCAATGTGAAATCAATGTAATTAAATATTGCAGTTAATACGAGTTAAGATTATAACTGTAGAATAAGAATGTAATAAAATGTAAACTAATGTTAATTATATTCATGAGGTAATAGTCGATTCAATAACAAGAGTGTAAATCAAAATAAAATAATTTATTGGAATTTAAATTATAATGAATGGATTTATTACAGTTGTAATTGAACGCTGAAATTAATGTAATATTTAAATATTAGATTTAACATGGAAAACTGTATTGTAAAAGATTATCAAAACCTGTGTAATTAAGAATGATGGAATTTATCAACTTTTAATTTAGAATTTTTAAAAGTGATTAAATTTATTTTAAAATAAAAATTTATTTAATTAATGTGAAAAGTAGCCTTTTTAGGCACTGTCTCGAATTTTGATGAAACCGGTTTCATCGGATCCGTAACAGTGAATTATTATAGGATTCAAGTTTCATAGTGATCAGACATATCTTTTGATCGTGCGAGCTTGAAACGCGTAGAAATCAATTAAATGAAATTTAAATGAATATAATTTGATTTTGAAAGCTAACTTTTGTATAAAATGGAATTAGGGTTTGAAACTAGTTCCATTGAGTTTAAAAAATATCGAAAACCTATATTTTGATATATGGGATGACCTATTTTCATTTCGAGAACGAAACAGGCTTTTCGGGTCGTTGTTATCGTTTCGACCCAATTCGATCTGTCCATTCGTTCTTATCCATCTCTGCCTATATATAGGCTGTTATAAACCCTAACAGTTTCTCATTTTCATTTTTTTGTACGTACTTCTCATTCTCATCTGTTCCTTCCCTCCTTCCCAATGTCAGAACATTAAAACCCTAGATCCCTAATTCCAAATAAAATCCAAAATTTAAACTCCGCAAACCCTATCGAATTATATACCGCCGGAAAGCTCTCGACAAACGTAATCTAGATCTGAGATTCATTTTTAATTTGTGACCAGAATCAGTGAAGAAGCCTCGACCGTCCATATTAGGGTTTTCGATTTCAACGGTGGATCTTCGTCAATGGGATGATCAGAGGTGACCGCTGGTTGAGGAAGATGAGCAGAGAGGATCCATGGACTCCAATCACCTCAAGGATGATCGGAATCACCAGATTTGGCGAACCTTAGGCGCGGCGGTGGCTGCTCGTTAGTGGCGACGGAGAGGATGGCGTGGGGTGCGCTGGGAGCGGCTTGGCTTGGCGGAGGAGAAGGTGCGGTCAGATCGGAGTGTAGGTGGTCGTAGCGGCAAACTGGAGATGAAGCGTGGTGGCTGGTTCGACTGCAGTGGGTTCGATCACGTTCGAGGGTAGGGTTAGCAGGTGATAGATTAATTACAATATCGCCCTCTATTTTATTTTAAATTTAATTTAATTTTCAACTTCTAACGCTAATAAATTTTTCATACGAACTCGGATTTGGACGCAGTTTCTTCCTTTGGGATCATATCAAAATTCCAGACAACATGAAACTGATTTGGTTAGTTTTGGAGACTGTTGGATTTTGGGCTTTTAGGTGAGTGATTTAACCCACTCACAAATACTAAACCTTCTTATGATAGTTGAATTAAAATTATTAATTGACAAGAATTTTTACTGATTGTCGTTTAATAATTTAAATTGTCATTTATATTTAATTTGAATTAAATTGCCATTTAAATTAATATTGTGATTAAATTGAAAGTTAAATACCTGATATGGATAAGCAGTTAATTGTTGTGATTTATTGACTGATTTGGATGTTGATTGTGATGGATGTTTATTTGTTGACATTTTGGATGATTGGATGTTATGTTTATTATATATGTTATTATCACACTGCAAGTTCCCTTAGTTTGTTGTTAGGAAAATCACTATCGGTTGAAATGATACATACCCGAATGATCTTATAGATTAGGGAAAATCGTTATGGGTTGAAATGATACATACCCGAGCGATTTTATTGATATGGAAATTATTGGTTTGGGATACGGGTTGAAATAATATATACCTGGAAAAATTTAACTATTTTGGGTTGCAATGATATATACCCAGAAAAATTTAACTATTTTGGGTTGAAATGATACATATCCAATCACTTGACCATAGGGTAGAAAATTATATACGGACACCGTTGGTCGATTTTAAATTATTTTCTAAATGGTAAAGTATGTTTGATATATAAATTTGATTTAATGATTTTATTTAAAATTTTATATTTGGAAAATAATTTATTTTATACGTTTTAAAGCTTTAAATTATAGGTTAATATATGGTTTTAAATGTAAATTTAAGATTTTAACTTAGAATTTTATTTAGTTTTAAATATATATTTTAAATGGTTTAAAATTTAATTTAATAAAATATTTAATATAGTTTTAATATATATATATTTTAAATTTAATTTAATATAATAAATATATTTTTTATTTAAGATAATAAATATAGACTTTTATAATAACTTTAATAGATAAAAGATTTTAGAATTTTGTAAAAGGTTTTGTAAGGAATTTATAAAAGTTTTTTAAGAGATTTTATAATGGATTTTATAAAAGGATTTTTATAAAAGATTTTTATAAAGGATTTTATAATGGTTTTATAAAAGAGCTATAAAGGTTTTAAAGGATTTTATAAAGGGTTTTATAAAAGAACTTGTATAAAGGGATTTGGAAGCATTTTAAAGGAATTTGCGTAGAAGTTTATGAAAAGGGAAAGAGTTGTAAACTGTTTTGGAATTTATAAATAGCTTTATAAATGGTTTTAAAGTATATAAATAGTTTATAAATGGTTTAAGAGAGATTTATAAATTATTTTCAAAATTTATTGAAAGAAATCTTCCTTCGTATTTATGAATATATTTATACTTTTGGAATAAGTATATGGATATCTTGATATGAAGGTATACACTATTTTCTAGATTTATTATTAAAAATGTTTTATAAATGACCACAGTGTGAAATAAGAATTTGTTTGTTAAAGAGACCAGGGTCAGATATTGTCATACTCTCTGCCAATTCCGAAACCACTTTAACAACTATGCACGTGATGGAGAATCCAGAACGAAGTAGGATGGTTTGGTGAACGCTATGGTATGAGGTAAGAACATAACCCTGACCTTCGGGTCAGCTTGATATGACTAAAACAGGAGCTATCCCGGACCAAGTGAGGTCGCTCCTCCGATCAAACACACTTCTTCGATACCATATCTGTTACTTTGTGATTGATTGGTGGCCACCCTTGATTTGATAATGGGAGTGTGTCTCGAGGTGGGCGGTAGTAGCTGCTATGCGTTACCATTAGTCCGGGCGTGCAAAATGGTAGAATCCTACCCTGGGCATTGCCTCGCATGCCTTGTCATATGCCTTATCGAGCCCACTACGATTTTGGTTTGTGTCGTACCTAAGGAGTGCTCCCTGATAGCCCATCAGTTTAAGGTGGAGTTTACAGTACTGTATAGACTGCGATGCCTATAAAAATATGTTAAGGGGGATATGGGTAACGCCTTAACTTTATTTTAATACTTTACTTTACTGATAGACACTATATATATATAGCGTATTTTACTACATATAGATAGTTTAACGGATCCTTAGGAGATGGAAAATCCCGAAACATCTCTTAAGTTATTGCACGCACGTTATACATCGGATAGGAGATGTGAAATCCCATAAACATCTCTGAAGCCATTACACTCATATTTACTTATTGTTGATTTAACTTACATAATATCTTTTAGTTCTGACTCGAGTGTTTTGTCTTTTCATTACGCTCGGGTCAGCCTGAGCATTTCAGTGTTGAAGACTTTATTTTTGGAGGATGAAGACGAAGTTTGGTATATTATATTATTAGTAATTTTCCGCTGCATCATTTTTAGTATGTCATTGTTTTGTACTCTGATTGTTGTAAAATTTGTGCAATTAAATGTATATTATAAAATAGCTTCTTGAATTGTTTATTTGAGTATTATATTTTGTCATTCCGCTGTGAGATTCTCTATTTTGTTTTTCCTTCTTTTCTCTTATTTTCTTATCTACCCCATTAACAATCCTCCCTTTTGAATGGTTTGAGTTGACATGTGTGGTTTATTATCGATTTAAACCGTCCAAAAAGATGGGTCGTCACATAATTGGTTGATTGAGGACCCGCCTTCTCCCTATTTAGAAAGTATTAAATGGTCAGGGTTAGCGGTTTGACATGGTAGTGGATATCTCAGGAAGGGTCCACTTTGGGTTTGAGATATTATGTTGGTAAATAGGATCCGATTGTCCCATAAAGAAGTATTAAGTAGCCTGATAAGATTCCCTATGATGCCAGCTAGATAGTATCGGAGAGGAGTTCACCTTGTGATAGGTATTAAATGACAGGCCTGCCCAAAATGTAGGTATTAAATGGTCAAAGTCTACCTAGGTCCCATTGAAAAGGTATTAAGTGGCTTGGGTACTATCTCTTACATTATTAGAACATTACTGATGGTTGATGCGTGGGACTAGGAATGACCTTTGGCCTACAGTTGAAGATGGGTTATTAAGCTAGAATGGAAATGGTATAGGTTATAGAATTCAACTATAAAAGCTTTAGGGCTTACACTCGGAGAAATTTACATAGAATATAGTCAGGATGCGTAGGATATATTCTTATTTAAATTATACTACTCAAGTCCTATTACAGAAAGGCTCGAGATTTTGATTCACCAGACATTGTTATTCTGGTTCCCTCCTTATTACAACACAGGTTAGAGAAGACGATGCAGATTTCAGAGATGATGGCGAAGATGGAGACTTGTGGCAGTTATTTATCTATCTACTTATGTTGTTTTTATTTCTTATGTACTCATTCAGACAAGATAACGTATTTGGAGATATTGCACTACATATATTTGGCGTTGTTTGTGGTATTATGTTGTATATTTCTGACACTTGAATTTTTATAAAATGGGTTCTATTACGATATTATATTTTATTCTTCCGCTGTGGGATTCTAAATGTGCAGACAGATAGCATTGTGTATTGTTCATTATATCAATTTTACGAGCCAATAACCAATTTTGAATGGGTCTAAGGTTCGATGGGCCTTTTCTAGATCGAAAATTAGACCCGTTTTGAGGTAGATTATTACATTTCTTTTGTTGGTTTGGAGTTTTTAAATTTTTGTGAGAGAAGGATAGACGAGAACGAAAAAAGTAATGTCTTATTGAAAGGAGAGAAATAAATGATTGATTAATACAACCTTTCATCTCCTTTGTAATTGAAACTAACTATTCATTTCAAACTTAAAAAAAAGAAACTCCTCCTCTTATCCTAACCATGGCCTACCATGTATGGCTTGGTTTATGGACCTTAAACAGCTTTAAGCCCATGCAAAAATTCCTGCATTTAAATCCAATTTAAACGTTTACCGATATCGTATATCGATCAGTATATTTATAACTATTATAAACACAGTATTTAATATTGGTCAATACATCAAATAAGATTTTATAATTATTATTTGATAAATATTAATTAATTTAATTAATTTATAACAATTATAAATTAATTAAATCAGGTGGTTAAAGGAGTATTCAACGTTTCATTTGTTTGACTCTTAGGTGTAAAATTGGCCAGCGATTAATATCGAACAATTCGAATATTAACATTCACACGCCACTTAGCAAGTGATGTGACATCTTGGCCAAACTTATCGCTTACTTGGTTTTGGTAAAATTCAAATTTACTTTGTTAAGCATTACCCGGTAGTGACGATTATTTACACCAATTCTCTTCGTCAAAACTGTATTACTTTGGACTTATGGAATTTGATAACGGTTAAAATTCCAATATCCTCCATATTCTACTTTATAACCAAACCACAAAATCCTTAGTTCAGCAATAGCAATTATTATTAATCGAACCACTCTGGCATGAAATTTTGACTTTGAGTTGATTTCAGTTGACCGTGATACTAACCCCATATAACCATGGAGACGAATCCTCTCTTGAATAATATTTCACTTCCAATACTTCCACTCGACCCAATTGTCGTCCTTCGATGGTCGCCCTACCATGATTTACCTATAATCAAAGTGGATCTTTCATATCAAAGATCAATATTCTTAAGTTAGGAGAATAATGTAAATTAGTCACTTCAATATTTTTTATTTGACCTTAGTTATATTAACCAACAAAAAACTATCGGGTGAGTCATTCCATAGTTATCTAATAACTATCAGTACATAACCTCTTGGTGCTCTAGCAGCCATAAGCAATAGACTTCCTAACATTTGGAGAGCATTACATACTTTAGTCTCAACAAATGCATCGATGTCTAATCTCGATACATTTTGATTAGGAATATTTAAAATGATGTGCTTATCATATTCAGATATAATACTTATGGTTATAACTATTTATAATTGTCATCATAAACACATTATTTATGGACTTTCTAACATATACTTAAATAAACTAATTGCTTATTTATAACAAGAATATAATTGAAAGGAAACACCTTTTATTTCTAACAAGATTGGTTATCAAGTTAGATTTAAGTAACAAATTACATAATTGCCTCTGGGGCGTACCCCTAACTCTATCAATCTCCACTTCTACTTGGGGTCAATTATAGAATTTTATTCCAACTTCTCCAATCTGTTTCTTCAAAACCAATCAGGGTAGTCCCTCAATGAACGGTGTGCTATTATGTTTCAATTATCTGCTATGTCAATCAACTCTCTTCATCTCTGATAAACTGCTTTTATCATGTGGAACAATTCAGAGTATGACTCTCGACCTCCAGTAAGCACCCACTTCTGTTACAAACTATACCGCAACATTGTTATCACATAGCAAGCTATGGGATTTTTAACATTTGAAATCACTTTTTGCTCAGTTATTAATTTATGGATTTATCATATATACATTGGTTTTATTGTAGCGCTATCCAAGACGATATACTTTGCCCTTTTGTTGAATTAGCCATAATGTCTCTTTTGGAACATTTCCAACTTAAAGCTTCTTAACTAAGCTTTGAACATGAATTTGATTGACATACCATACTTAATATAACTTATGAAGTTTGGGTCCGAATAATCCTGCATAAGGAGTTCATGGTTTCTGTAAACAATTCTAGCATTTTGTAAAAATACGAGAACATCTCAAACTACCATTTAATGCTCATAATTTGGATTTGATATTTGCTTTGTGCATCAAATACATAAGCAAATTAAGATATTACAGATAAAACAGAACATGTATGATAATTCCTATTGCCAAGGAATCTATCTTATATGTTCCATATTAAACAATTTAATAAGGTGCCTTTTCATATCGTTTGGGACATTCCCAATGTTATACTCATTATAAAAGACATTATTTACAAACCCATTTCCGAATATTAAAACAACTAAAGCTAATTTTAACACAAGTACATCGTTGGCAAGCAGTAGTATGTATGTTATTTACTTATGATTTAGAAATATCAGTGTACCTACAACGTTCTTTCTTAAAGACACATGCTTCCACTTCATTTTGACTGAAATCAAACTGTTTGATATTTCTATCGAAATACTTATTAAATTTTTATGCTTGTCGAACAATACTTTCATATCGGTTCTTGGATCATATCCAAAACCCACAAATTCAATATTGCTCCTACTAACTTCGAGATGCTATGGTTTATATATGCAAACTATCTACTCTAATTTTTTATTTATAATTTTCTATTTCAACATATATGTACCAAAACACAAAGTCATATAAAGCACCCATTTTGTAGGTAGAATCTAAATCAACTTAAGCACAATGAATATAGAATCTGTTATGTTAATTTCAATTGAAATTCATAATTTTATTTTTATCAACGTGGCTCACCATATTCCAACCGCATTTGCCTCTCTTAAAGACACATTTGCAGCTGATGGATCATATCCCTTCGAGTTCAATTATCAAAATCATATTTTGATAATGTACTTGGAATCTATTTCAGATTTGTGCATCTTACCATATTATAGAGTTAATATTCTTAATGGTTTAACTAAACAACCAAGGATTATTTATTCTTGACATTGATATGAAACCCATAGTTTCTCCTTCAATGTGCAAGAATAATTATTAGACACTCTTATGCTATGCGTTAATTTATGTTTGGTTGATTTCATTTCATCCCTTGTAATCAGTTTTATCCTTGGATCGTATCCAAATCCATTTGACTACTAAAATTTTTTTATAAGAAATTCCTTTGCTATGAAATTGGTATTTCGTGAAACAATAGTTGTTTCTCAATGCAACAAAATGAGAATCCATAAATATATTATGAATTTCCTTATATAAAATTGATTTTGTATTCGTTCACAATATTTATGTTCCCAACATAAATTAGTCATCCAATGACCATCGTTCCCAAACTTCATTTGGTGTGATTCACACAAGATCCCTTACGTATAATTATTACATACAGTCTTTCGACTTGCACAACCCGCCAACTCCTTGGCTTGACATGATGGGGTTTCTTATAAACTCTTATATTGTAAGATTTTGTAAACTATTCTTTGGATGATATTAATTTTAATCTTGTGTCATACTCTTAAGTAAACACCTTATAGAAAGAATTTAACTCAGCTTCACTCAATATTAATGGCGTTTTTTCAACAAAGTTCGATTACTCTATATCAATACATCATTATGTATTATAGAGAGGAATGACTCTTAAGACCGAACCTATATTCATTTTAGGTACATTTGGAACTCTTTCCAATATAATTACCCATTCAATCAAATTAAATTATTTTGTTAGATGTTATTTTATTTACTTCTGTCTTATATTCTATGAACTTATCATAGACATGCTCCATATGTATCAAATACACATATTCATGCTTGTGATAATTCATCAGTGAATACACCGAGGTGCGTGGAACCATTTTAGTACTATCATACTTGTGATTGCATACATCTATATGTATCAATCTAAAGTGTTTATCAACTCTTTTGATGCTCCCACTGAATGGGTGCTTTGCCTTTATGTTAACCATCCTTTTGGCAAGCCCGTAGATAGGCAGACTTAACTAAATTGTATGCTCGTTCGTCGAGGTTGGTTCATGATGGATTTAGTCAACTAGATGGATGGATGATCAAGCATGGATAATAATCATGGATCTACAGCCAGGATTCGGCATAGTCGATGGACGAAGGTTATTGGATACTCGAAACTTGGGTTTCGATAAGTCGCAAGTCGCCCTGGATTTGCTTCGAGTCGTATGGAGTCGAGCTTCGAGTTGTATGGATGATTTCTTCGAGTCTTTTAGGTGGCTCGGCACAGGTGGCTCGCCATTGGTGGCTCGGCATAGGTGGCTCGGCATTGGTGGCTCGGCTGTGTTGGTGGCCCATCATGGAAGGTGGTTCAACCTAGTTAGATCATGAATTAGCCTTGGTTGTCGCTCGACATTGTGGTTCGGTCGGGGTGGCTCGGTAGGAATGGAAGGAACTGGCTCGGTATCGAATGGGGCTCGGTTGCTTCGAGTCCTAAGGTCCTTCGCTTTAGGTTGTCGCTCGGTATCTCAGTGGAATATAAAGTGGGTCGGCATGACATCGTTCAGCAACCTCGTGTCTAAGAAGTTGTTGCTTCGGGTCGACTTCGTGGGATGTGGCTCGGCGTGGTTGGTTTGGCAAGTGCCGCTCGGTGACTTGATGGTGTGGACGACGTGGTAGTGTGGCTCAGTCACTGGTGGTGTGGATCAGCATACTAGAGTATGGAGTGGATCGGCATAGGTCGGTCGACATGGCAGTGTGGGTCGGTCATGATGAAGGATATTGGCTCGGCTATGGTCCTGATGGGCCCGGACTACTCAAGAAGCCCAGTAACTCGGGATTTGCCTATAAATACAGCATGTAGGACTTCAAAAAAGGGATCTTCCTTTCGACTCTCTTACTTTCTCTTTTCTAAGGCTAAGGCAACTCTGCCATTTTGTAACTGTAGTCGATTATAACATCAATAAAAAGGAAACTTTTGGAGTGGACGTAGGCCGGAGTTAGCCGAACCACTATAAAATATGTTGCTCTTTACTGCTTTCATTTTAATTCTTGTCGTTCTCCATATTAATATTCACCACATATATTCTATCTGTGAGCTGTGACTGGTATTTGGTGCTTTCGCTTGGATTTGGGTGTTAGCGACCAATTTTGTCGCTAACAATTTGGTGCTTTCACTGAGAAAACAAGCACTCAGGGATTTTGGAGTTAGGAACTTGGATTCTAAGAAGCAATGGCTAGGCCACCGACAAGGAAGCAAGTGACAGAAAGAAGCAATCAAGAGGGAAGTCAAGAGGCCTCCTTTGGAACTGGAGCAGGTCAAGCATCCATCTACATCACCAGAGACGAGATGGAAGCGATGCTGAAAAGACAAGAGGAGATGATGCTGACTCTTCTCAGACAATTTGGACAAGCATGAACTGCAGGAGCTCAGATCCGTGGAGCTGGATCAGAAGCACTCAACTAGCAAGCAGATGGAGTGGTTCAACATGGAGCAGCCCCTGATCAGCGAACAACTATTAACCCGGATGGACCAAGACTTGGGGGCATACCAATAGGTAATGCTGGACCAATCCTTGGAGGGGTACCTAACGATGCTGTGCAACCCGGCATCAACAGGAGAGTTGAGGATGGAGAATATAAAGTCCTCGACCGGAGAGTCGAGGCCGGAGAATATGAAAGTCCTCGATCGGAGAGTCAAGGCCGGAGAATATGAAAGTCCTCGACTGAAGAGTCAAGGCCGGAGAATATATAAAAGTCCTCGACTGGAGAGTCAAGGCCGGAGAATATATAAAGTCCTCGACCGGAGAGTCGAGGCCGGAGAATATAAGAAGTCCTCGACCGGAGAGTCGAGGCCGGAGAATATAAGAAGTCCTTGGCCGTAGAGTCGAGGTCGGAGAATATAAAGTCCTCGATCGGAGAGTCGAGGTCGGAGAATATAAAAGTCCTTGACCGAAGAGTCGAGGCCGGAGAATATAAGAAGTCCTCGGCCGGAGAGTCGAGGCCAGAAAATAAGGAAGTCCTCAGTCGGTGAGCCGAGGCCGGAGAACATACAAACCCTTGACCAGAGGTGTGAGGCTGGAACAGGATAATGCAACCCGGTGAGGTCTACGAATTCAAAGTTAAATCCGGAGAGGTCATGGATTTGGATTTCGGCTTAGGATAGATTGACCCGGTGAGGTCCTGGATTTGGCAAAGGGCCCGGAGCAGTCCCAAGTTCAGATATCGACCCAGAAAGGTCATAGATTTGGCTATTGGTTATGGATGGAATAAACTTGGTTGACGGGTTCAGATGGCTATGGAATTGGCTCAGGGTTTGGTCATTGGATTCAGAATCGGGTATCGACTCAGTCGTAAATTCGGACAAGGATACGGCGATGGCACTTGGATAAAATGGATTGGATTACGAATCGGAAAGTATGGATGTAGATAACATACAGACTTCAGATATTGGACTTGAGGCTATTCAAAACACACCTTTCAAAGCAAGGCATGTTTTGGGGGGCAAGTATTAACTCGCCTTTTGGCAAGCCCGTAGATAGGCGGACTTAACTAAATTGACTGCTCGTTCGTCGAGGTTGGTTCATGACAGATTTAGTCAACTGGATGGATGTACGATTAAGCATGGATAATAATCATGGATCTACAACCGGGATTCAGCATAGTCGATGGACGAAGGTTATCGGATACTCGAAACTTGGGTTTCGATAAGTCACAAGTCACCCTGGATTTGCTTTGAGTCGTATGGAGTCGAGCTTCGAGTTGTATGGATGATTTCTTCGAGTCTTTTAGGTGGCTCGGCATGGGTGGCTCGACATTGGTGGCTCGGCATTGGTGGCTCGGCCGTGTTAGTGGCTCATCATGGAAGGTGGTTCGGCCTAGTTAGATCATGAGTCAGCCTTGGTTGTCGCTCGACATTGTGGTTCGGTCGGGGTGGCTCGGTAGGAATGGAAGGAACTGGCTTGGTATGGAATGAGGCTCGGTTGCTTTGAGTCCTAAGGTCCTTCACTTCAGGTTGTCACTCGGTATCTCAGTGGAATATAAAGTGGGTCAGCATGACATCGCTCGGCAACCTCGTGTCCAAGAAGTTGTTGCTTCGGGTCGACTTCGTGGGATGTGGCTCGGCGTGGTTGGTTCGGCAAGTGCCGCTCGGTGACTTGGTGGTGTGGACGACGTGGTGGTGTGGCTCGGTCACTGGTGGTATGGATCGTCATACTAGAGTATGGACTGGATCGACATAGGTCGATCGGCATGGCAGTGTGGGTTGGTCATGATGAAGGATATTGGCTCGACTATGGTCCTAATGGGCCCGGACTACTCAAGAAGCCCAGTAACTCGGGATTTGCCTATAAATACAGCATGTAGGACTTCAAAAAAGGGATCTTCCTTTCGACTCTCTTACTTTCTCTTTTCTAAGGCTAAGGCAACTCTGCCATTTTGTAACTGTAATCGATTCTAACATCAATAAAAAGGAAACTTTTGGAGTGGACGTAGGCCGGAGTTAGCCGAACCACTATAAAATATGTTGTTCTTTACTACTTTCTTTTTAATTCTTATCGTTCTCCATATTAATATTCACCACATATATTCTATCTGTGAGCTGTGACTGGTATTTTGTTCTTTCGCTTGGATTTGGGTGTTAGTGACCAATTTTGGCGCTAACACTTTAGTTGTCTAAGATATAATTAATGAGTATTATATGATTCAAAATCATATAATAACAATATTTCTCAAAATTATAGCTTAGTCTATAATTCCAAAATAATTGTAAATAACTTCAGATACTTTGATATTTTCTAATGCATCACTTTTGTCGCAAAAAAATACAACATTATAGTTTTATTTCATAACGAATATTCATAATATTCTCATTGAAATAAAACTATGTCTATTTTTCATTCATCACCAAAGAATAGATATTATTTCATAAATAATGTGTGGTACGTTTTACGAAAACAATTTTCATAACTTGATGCAATTAGCAAGTGCTATGTGGCATGCTCCCACTATTTCTGCCATTACTATAATAGCATACTAAATACGAAGGACCATCATATTGTAACAACCCTGATATTGGTGATTACCTGAAAAATTAAATTATAACGACAGTTATAATTTAATATTGAGAATAAAATAAATTGGAGAAGTTAAATTTTGTTAAAAGTTGTTTATTATAAATAAACAATGTGTTTGGAAATGAATACCGTGTTTAAATTTGATTGTTTGGAGATTTAGTTAAATAAATTGAAAATATTGGAATTTTGTTAATTTTGAGCTAATAAATTAAATAAGTGATGTATTTCAACATTAAATTGTTGAAATAAATCTAAATTGATGAAAATGAAGTTCTAAAAACTTTATTTTGGGAATTTGGAGAGAAAATGATCATCTATTGACTTTATTTGGGTAAATGTAACATTATTGGAAAATATTGTCAATATTAATCTCTTATTGATTTAAAAAGGAGAAATATGAAGAAATTATGTAATTTATTAATATCAAAGATGAAATATTGTTTAAAAATAATATTTTGATGATTAAAAAGAGCTAGAATGATTTATTTTCATTTATTTGACAAGAAAATAATTTTTGTACAAATTGTTGTATTAAAAATAGTGTAAATTGTGTAATATTGACAAAAATAAGGTTTTATTCATAAAAATAACTTTTTATTGCTAAAATAAATTTTATTTTGTTCAAATAGAAAATTTCGTTTTCATACAAATGGTGTGCATATAGTAATAATATAGGTTAAAATATGTACATTCCTTTGTAATTTTCTCTAATTATTTTAAATTGGGCTTATTGGGTAAGGTTTGAATCCAAAACCCAACATCTGGAGGCTTCTGATGAGAGAAAAACTAACAGTACATAGTTTTTCTTTTACTTCTTCTTCTCCAGAGCTTATACAGTAAATAGAAATAAGAAAAGCAATGGCCTCCTCAAACAAAAATTAAATTTCCACTCAATTTGCTGCAAATTCAAGAAGTAAATCAACCAAATAGAGATTAGAGAAGGTAATCTCCACCAATACTACAAAAATTTCATCCAAATCTTAGAACTTGATGTGAATTTGTTTGTAATACTTTTTGTTTGTTGTGCATGTCTTTCTTCTAGCTTTTACAGGTCCTGGAAGCTCCTCTTCATCACAAAATCTTGCAACTCCAAAATCGCTCAAAATCTTGCTAAATCGCTGAGGTGAGTTTAGTACTCACAAATGCTAACTAGAATAAGTGTTGCTGCAAAGAAAATTGCTCTGTAAAAGCTTCTGTTTACGTATCTTTCTCTATTGTTGTTTTAAAGAGTTTCTTATTTCTGGTTTCCACTTTAAGTGGCCATAATTTCTTGATTTTAACTCGAATTACTGTCGAATCTTTTTTGGATTGTAATTTATTTGTTAAACTATATGCATGTCAATTTTCACTGAAAAACTCGATCGTTTGCTATGCCAAATTGCTGTTCAAAGTTGAATATGAGCCAGAAAATGCACCCAGAATCAAATCCGTAGCCTGGGTCGACAGGGAGGTCGATCCAGCACCCACCAGGTCGACCTGGCAGTCTTCCAAGTGGTCGACCGGTCCAAAGGCTGGGTCGACCCTTGTTGGCCCAGGTACGCGAGTTTATGGACTTATTTCCTGAGCTTTTTGCAGCTTTTGTCTACCTTTTGTTATGGTTTTTGGTGCTTATTCTATTGCATTTTGAGATGAATTCTTGGTGCTCTAACAGATGAACTTCTAGTGCTCTAATCTACTTATAGATGAGCAAAAATTTGGGTCATTCCGAATCTCGGATTGTCGGGTTTTCGAGATGTTTTCGAGTATTGAAATTTCAGTGATTTTCTGCGATTTCTATCGTTTCAAGCAAAAGTTTTTCTAGAAAATTTTTTGAAATAATATTATAACTCAAATGACTTTGAAGTAAATATTTTTCTATATTTATAAATTATTTTTAAAGTATTTAAATATATATTTATTTCTTATAATAAAGGGAATTTTCAATAAATTGTTTTAAAAATCATTTCGGAAAATTATTTTGAAATCCCTTTTTCTCAAGTAAATTATTTTATAAATAATATATGCTATTTTCACACTTTTCGGACGTATGAGGAAGAGAATTAAATTATTTAGTAAAACACGTGGTATGGGACATGTGATTTTACATTTTCGGTTAATTCCGGACTTGTACGATCGAAACTATTCGGGGTTATTGATTTCTGAGTTGTTTGGCCATTTAATGATGAGTTTTGGGATTATAATTCCTATTTTAGGAATTACCTGGGAAGGCTAATATTTGGCGAGTTGTGGTTCGAGATCTCCTATTTTAGGAGTTATAATCTATGAGAACCCAATATATTGCTTTACTTGCCGATGAGATGAGGTGAGTCATGAGTTTTCTGAGTTTTGAATTTTAGATGATTTTGTTTTCTAATGTGGCATTAACTAGTGGCTAGGAAACCGTTAAGTGAGGACGTGTGGTATGGGATGCACTGTTACCACTCTTCGGGTTCCTTTCTAGGAGTTTGTGACACATTCTGGGATTACCAGTACTATAGACCTTCGGGTCGTCTGGAATTTACGACTTCGGTCGTCTAGGATTTACGACTTCGGTAGTTTGAGTTTTACGACTTCGGTCGTCTGGGATTTTACGACTTCGGTCGTCTGGGTAGGTACCTAAATTATTTATATAGTACTTGTCTGAGTTTGGCACATGCAACATCGCTTCAGCATGCATCTGGGATTTGGCCAATTTGAGGATTTTTATGTGTTTTCGAGATTATGTCGATTTCACCAGTTTCAGATGATGGTTTTTATAGCCTTGAGTTCTATAGAGGCTTATATATATTTTATGGTGATTTCGATATTGAGATTTTGAATTTGTTTAGGGTTCCATGAGATTCAATTTTGGAGATTTTGGATGTTTTCACTTATAGCTTATGTGATTGCTTATGTTCACTTATACTATATAACCCTTGAAAGTGAAACATCTATGCCATGTTGAACCTAATCATATAATTCACTTAGAGCCCTTATGGAATTTTCTACCCTTAGAAATATGAATGGAACTTTACTTATATCATTCTTTTATATTTAAAGGAATGTTTCCTTTATGCACTTATATTCCTTCATCTATTGCTAATATCAAGTTCTAGTTAGCCTGACCCATGTAGTTATTACTCGGGTCAGACCGAGTTACAGGTTAGGATATTTGGACTTCTGCAAGCTACCTCTTTTGGACTTCACTATCAACCTTGGATAGATGGCATAGTTTTTGTAGTAGTTGTCTTGTCGGGAACTTTGTGATGTATATTCTTTTGTGGGGAATGTATGTATATATTGTGGTCGTAATACCACTTGTGACATGTTGTATTACATTTGATGTATGTGTATATGTATATCCATCTGTGTTTGCTGTTCTTTGACTTGTAATTGTTGATGTTATTATGTTTTTATTTTGAATCGATCCTGTAGCCACCATAGTATTGTATTCGATAAGAATTATGTATGTCAAACACTTAAGTTAAAATGAAAAAAAGAGTACCAAATCGACATACTTAGCTCTTATCTAATGCAAGACTATGATGGTCACCCTTAACTAGCCCTATTCTCCGCATTAGCAGACCGAATTACTCAGTAATTCTCTTTGTTAATGTGGGTCTCAGGGTGGGACATCACACATATACTTAATATAGACTATTTATTTCGTATACTGTAACTATCTTATATCGGTGAGCTCTTTGATCAAATATCTTGAACTCAAAGAAATATATTTCATACAAAATAATTTTCTATATGTAAATAGATTTTGGAGTAGAAATCATATTTCTTACTCCAATGTTAAGTATTAATCATTAGTTTACAATTCTCGTTTCCAATATTTCTTTATGAAGTAGAAGTTATCATTCACTCTCTTCATCTCAACTGTACCTTAAGTCACCTCTACACTTGTACATTCATTTTCTTTTCTAAATGGTCGAACCAATCAAAAGAAAATCCTTTCTATAATATCATTATGAGCTAATTACAAAAGCTCAATTGATCATCCTTAACATTCAAGGACATTAAATATGTTGCACTTTACGTAAATTGATCAAACTGACATTTCAATGATCAAGTTCTTAGATCTATCTTGTAGTTTTAGCGTAGCGTTACATTTAACCCAATACAATCTTAGTTGCAATCAATCAAATTGAATACTCAATCTTACAATATGGTTTATTTGCTTACTTCTAATGAACTAATTTCATTGAAGTATCGTACATTATAAACTGTGACCGCCCACCATATAGCACTTATATATGACCGTATATTGATCAAATATCCATAGACTTGTATTGGTTTAGAGTTTGAAACTTATAGTATGAAACTGTGCAGTTAATGTGCTTAGCGGTTCGATACCGGTGCAGGTGCAAAAAGTTATAGCGGGGATAAAACAGGGATATAGTGGAAAATAGCAGAATGCAAAAGACTTCAATAGATATAAAACCAAATGTTTAAAGTTAATTTATTCACTCGCTCACATCCTTTGTGTAGGTAAAAGAAATATTGTTTAATCTTATATAACAAAAATGAAGAATATCATGATTTACGCAGTCCAAATTTGACGTCTGCAATAGATTTATAACTTATATTGAGAAGTTGTGCCTTAAAATTAGGTCTTTATCATAACTTTGTTGATTTAGTTTTGAAAAGTTTTAGCCAAATCAACCTTTTTATATTAATGTTACTAAAGCGGATGCTAAAATGCCATGATTTAGCGGGTGTAGTGAAGAATAGTGGGGCTTAAAGCGGAACTAATGTTTAATAGCGCTAAATTGAAAAACTGTAGCGGTTGAAGAGCGTTATATGCTATAGCAGGGATTTTGCAGGGCTTTACTGGGGCTTTAACTGTATAGGTATGAAATACACGATCTCAGCAAATAAAAATTTGAGTGATCAAATGACGAACATGTTTAGTAGTTGTAAAATTAAGAGCTTTCATGGTTATTGAAACATTAACATGTAAGAAGTATTTATTAGTAAGTATATTATATTTCTATTTATCAATCTTCAATTCAGCCATTTGTATATTTTAATTGATAAATTTTTATCAATTATATTACATGCACAAATTTATCAACGTAGATTATTATAACATTATATAACATATGTTCTTACAATATTAGAAAGGTCAAATGTCATTGTTTCATTTTTCTAATAAGGCTCCCACTAGTCTTTTATGTTTTGCCAAACCCTAAGTCGAAACATAGAAGTTTTTCGACTTCACTAGTAGGTGTTAGGACTCATATATCTTGGGATTCTTACCTTGAGCAAAGCTCAATGAATCATACTCTCATATATGATGGATAACTCCTTATCAGTTGTATCATATACAATTTCTAACCCGTAGTTCCTTGTCTTAATCCCATTTTTACCTTTAGGAAAGCTCAACAAGTAAAAGAGTTATTCATTCGTATCTACCATTTCACGACGACCTAAGTACACTATACATACCTTGAGGAAAGCTCAACAAATATGTATAAGTATCTTACCTCCTGTAATCGATACATTAACAATACTACACATAACATCTCTAGCTTGTGGAAAGCTCAACAACTAGAGAGTACGTAAGTAATTTACTAATGTATAAATAGTAGAGGATAACTTTATATTAAAGATACATAATTTTCAATATATTTATAGACTGTTATCGTATAAAATAATATATTTCTAATGAAATACCCTTCTGAGTTAAGTGACGGACACATTGGGAATCACGGTATACGTACAGTTACATATGTATTTATTCCTTAAGTCTATTTAGGGTTTCTATAATGTTCCACCTTTAGTTTATACATTCATATTATAAAAGTTTCATTATTATATAACTTTCATATTTTAATTAGTTTATATAATAATCTTATGTATAACATTATACCAATTAAATCATATTTAATTATTTTTAATTAATTAACTCTTTAATCAATTGTTTGCTATTTAATTTTAACATATTATATTGAATATTTATATATTATAACATTTATAGTAATGCACACATATCATATATATGTAATATGTATTTTAATTTATTAAATAACTTTAAATTAATTAATTTAATTAAACATTTTTAATTGAATTTTATTAATTTCGAAAATTAATTTACATACATACATGTACACTTACATTGTCTCATACATTTCAAGACAACATAACATATATATTAGGCATGCATACACACATATTATTTAATTAACTCATTTAATTAATTTAATTCTTTTATTAATCTTATTAATAAAAATTTAATTTTGAAATTAACTTATATTTATTGTCAAATATTTGAAAATTTTCATTATATTTTAACTTTTATAATATATATATATATATATATTATTTTAAGTTTAACCTTTAAATTTAAAATTTATATTTTTAATTTTCAATACAATTTTGAAAATTAGCCCAAGGCCAAATTCAAATTGGGAGTTTTCTATTAAGGACAACCTTAGGCTCACTTCACCTTTTCGGCTAGGCCGGTAGACAAGGAGGGCAGGGTACTTGATTACCCAAACCTAATCCCAGACACTACCTTTTTAGACATCCTAGTAAATTGGTAAGCTTAATTGACTAGCCTTAACATGATTAATTTAAATCACACAGTCCATTGGGCTTTGAAACCATTGTTGAAACTGGGCCAGCCTACAGTAGAGTTATAGGGTAAATTTAAAAAAAAATTCCTTTATTGGATTTTTAATGTGCCTACGAAGTCTATGTTGAGTCAAGATTTTTATATAGTTTTGATTTCTGACAAAGGGATAAACCGTGATCGACAAAAAGAAGTCATTCATTGAGACACAACGAGCTTCATATGTTAGACGTTGATTATTTGGTATGTTAGTAGTATTAGTTATGTTAAAATCTATCCTCAAAATAATCATGCATCTCAAAAGAATCGATGTATAAGCGTTTTGAATGACATTGCACATTCACTGTGCAATTTAACAGGGACCGGTCGACCGGTCCAAAACCAGGCGGTCGACCGTTCCTGTGTAAATTGCACAATGAACGTGCACACATGCACATAACGTCTATATATTTGAAATTTTGTCTACTGGTCATTTTTGACCTATCGACCGTTTTTAAACAGAAAGCAACCTTTCCCAAAAGACACTTCTTTCTTCAATGGTTGCTTCTCTTTCCTTTCATCAATGATCACATCTGTTAATGGCTACTCTTCACAAAGAGTTACAACCATTTATTCTCTATATAAACATATCTAAATCATTGATTGAAATACAACAA
This sequence comes from Allium fistulosum, assembly GCA_030737815.1. Taxonomy (NCBI): domain Eukaryota; kingdom Viridiplantae; phylum Streptophyta; class Magnoliopsida; order Asparagales; family Amaryllidaceae; genus Allium; species Allium fistulosum. The sequence goes on from CM060906.1 coordinate 861,744,280, forward strand.
TTCTTTGCTTTAAAATTCTGATCTTAATTTCTAAATACACTTGCATTCTAAAAGCTCTCTACTTCAAATTGCTTATTGAATCATTGAAATTATTTCATATCTATTGATTCAAATAAGTAATATACTTCCTTCAATCTTCACAAACATCATTCACATATTTTGAGGATAAGATTATAGGAAGGGTGTACTACAAGTGACAAATCCGTGTTATAAAGAGCACAAGTTGTCAACGACAATTGTATTTATTTTTGTTGAAGTCCTCGGTGTTGTAAGAGGCACGAAATCCCGTTCGGCTGTTCGGGTGTTATAAACCTGTTCCTCCGGGTGAAGCGAGGTAGTTGGTAGTGAAATCCAGATAGAAGTCTGGGACTGGACGTAGGACGGGAGGTCCGAACCAGTATAAAAATCCCTGGTGTGATTTTTACTGTTTACTGCATTTAATATTATATATCTGAGAATTGCTATATAGTTAGTTTATTGAGTATTTACTTATATAGCAATTGTAAATAACATTCCGCATATATTAGTCCATATTACACGATCCGTAATTAGTGTGCACAAGCGTACACACTTTCATTTGGTATCAGAGCACGGTCATCATATAACCGTAACACCGTTATTTGATATATTCTTGTAATATGGCAAATAACGCAAGCACTAGCACTAACACTTACACGGAAGGTCAATCAACACAAAGACCTCCATTCTTTAATGGTCTCAACTATAGCTATTGGGCTACACGTATGTCATTTTTTATGCAATCAAATAGCTATGATGCTTGGAATGCTACTAAAAAAGAAATAGTGAATCCAACAACTGAATATTCAGAATGGACAACGGTTGAGAAAACGGCAGCAGCTGTAAATGCAAAGGCAATAAATATGTTGTTTTGTGCATTAGACCAAAATGAATATAACCGTGTTAGTATCTGCACTACTGCATATCAAATTTGGCAAACGCTGAAAACCACTCATGAAGGTACTAACAAGGTTAAACAAGCCAAAATAGCCATGTTGAAAAGTCAGTTTCAAAATTTCAAAATGAAATCGAATGAGACAATCAATGATATGTATTCAAGGTTTCAAACTATTCATCATGCACTTATCGGACTAGGACAAAAATATTCAGATTTTGATGTTGTGTCAATAGTCCTACATTCTCTGACTAGTGAATGGGAAGGAAAAGTATTAGCAATTGAAGAAGCTAATGACCTTTCCATCATGAAGCCAGATGAATTGATAGGAAATTTAATGTCCTATGAAGCAAATTTGCAGGCTAGAAAAGAACAGAAAGAAGAAAAGAAAAATGTAGCATTTCATGCTGAGAAAGATGAAAATGAATCAGATTCTGAAGATGAAGATTTGGCATTCATTGCAAAAGGATTCAAAAAATTCCTAAAATATCGAAAAGCCAGTCGTTACAACAAAAGGAAATCTGGATCAAACAAACCATCTTCATCAACTATAGAATGTTTCAACTGTCACAAAAAGGGGCACATGCAGAAGGATTGTCCAGAACAAAAGAAGAAGTCAGAAAATGATAAATTCAAACATAAGAAGGACAAGTCAAAGAAACGAGCCTTCTCAGTAACATGGGATGATTCAGACTCATCCTCATCTGAAAGTGAAAGTGATCAGGAGAATGAACAAGCTAATGTTTGTTTTATGGCAACAGAAGATGAGGTACAAATTCCTACATTTGATGAATTACTTGATATAAATTCTGAATTGATAGTCAAATATAAAGACATAAAACGTCAATTAAAAGTAGCCAAAGCAGATTTGAGTAGAGCAGAGTTTGAACGAGATATGTTAAAAGACGAGAAGAAAATATTAGAAGAAGAACTTGAAAAACTTCAAGAATCATCATCTAATGTTGACTCTCAATTATCTCTTTTGAGTCAAGAAATTGAAACTCAAAAAGAGAAAAATGATGCTCTCACTATTGAAAATCATGAGCTTAAGGCAAAAGTCAAAAATCTGGACCTAGAAAAGGCGAGCTTACAAACTAAGTTAGATGACATAACTCAAAATGTTTCTAACTTTAACAAAGGTCGAGAAAATTTGACAAAAATCATTGAAAGTTCACAATCTGTTTCAAATAAACAAGGTTTGGGATATAGGAAACAAGAAACCAAGAAACATCTTGGTAATGAAAGGAAAAAGAAAGTACAAAATACTGGAGCTATGAAAAATCTTAGTTTATTATATTCCAAACCAAAATCAGTTGTGAAATTTCAGAAGAAAGTTGTCAAGACTATCAAAATATGGGTTCCTAAAACAAATAACAATTTGATTAGGAATAAATATATTCAGAATTTCATGAATACTGTACATCTTAATACTAATTATATATATAAAGGGGATACCGGACCCGTATGGGTTTGGACTCCTAAGACCTAACTCTTAGGACCCCATAAAAAGTGGGTACCATGGACTTAATTTTATTTTTTGCAGGTCCCACTTAAGAAAAGAGGAAAGTGGATATTGGACAGTGGTTGCTCGAAGCACATGACTGGAGTCAAGAGCTTATTAACAAATATTACATACTCAGATGGTGGCTCCGTCACTTTTGGAGATAATTCAAAAGGCTATATCATCGGCAAAGGCGATGTGAGCAATTGCGGTACATCTAACTTACCTCTTATTACAAATGTCATGCTAGTTAGAAATTTAAAACACAATTTACTTAGTATCAGTCAATTATGTGACAAGGGTTTTACAATTTCTTTTTCAAATAATAAGTGTAGTATTCTAAATAAAGATCATAATTTAATTTTCAAAGGTTATAGAGACAGAAATATATATATTCTGAATATGAATATTAATCATAACTCAGATATGTGTCTTGTAGCTAATGATAATGATCCATGGCTATGGCACAAACGCTTCTGTCATATAAACTTCAGAACTATTGACAAGCTAGCCAAAAACAATCTAGTTAGAGGACTACCCAAAATGAGTTTTAAGGTTAACAATATCTGTGGTGCATGTCAATTAGGAAAATTAACCAAATCATCTTTTAAATCCAAGAAAGTCATATCAACATTACAACCACTTGAGTTACTACATATGGATTTATTCGGACCAACACAGGTTCAGTCGATAAACCATAATCGATATGTATTTGTAATAGTTGATGACTATTCTCGGTATACATGGTCTATTTTCCTGAAAAACAAGAGTGACACTTTTGAACTTTTTAAATCTTTCGTCAAAAGAATTCAAAAATCGAAAGGGCTAAAAGTTAAAAACATAAGGAGTGATCATGGTGGTGAATTCGAAAATAACGAATTTGAACATTTTTGTACAAAGAAAGGTATTAACCACAATTTTTCGTTTCCTAGAACTCCACAACAAAACGGAGTTGTAGAACGAAAAAATCGAACATTACAAGAATGTGCAAGAACGCTATTAAATGGATCTACTTTACCAAAACATTTCTAAGCAGAAGCCGTCGCCACTGCGTGTTATGTTTTGAATCGTGTGTCCATTCGACCACTCACCAAGAATACATCTTATGAATTATTTAACGAAAGGAAGCCAAATATATCTTACTTCAAAGTATTTGGTTCAAAATGTTTCATTTTAAATACGAAAGACCATCTCGGGAAGTTTGATCCGAAAGCTGATGAAGGTATATTTGTCGGTTATTCGGAAAGAAGCAAGGCATATCGTATTTTCAATAAACGAACCAAAACTATTGAGGAATCTCTTCATGTTTCCTTCGATGAAATCTTTCAGCCCTCTCAACCAAAATCTGATGATGACGAAACTATACTTTCTGACACTCCTATCATCACAAATTATGACTCTGACTCTGAAAATATTGTTGAAAATACTTCTCAACAACAACCAGCTTGTGAAATACGTTCCCCTCCAAGATTATTGAGACACCATCCGGTTCAAAATGTAATTGGGGAGGTCGACTCACAAGTAAGAACTAGGAGTCAATTACATCAAATGGGACATGTTGCGTTTCTATCAAATATCGAACCTAAGAATCCTAAAGAAGCAGCTACCGACGAATATTGGATCATTGCCATGCAAGAAGAACTAAATCAGTTCGTGCGCAATGACGTCTGGGAACTTGTTCCAAGACCAACTGATCAGTCAGTGATTGGTACTAAATGGGTCTATAAAAATAAGGCTGATGAACAAGGGAATATCACCAGAAATAAAGCAAGGTTAGTAGCACAGGGGTATAATCAGGAAGAAGGTATCGATTATGAAGAAACTTTTGCACCAGTTGCTCGACTAGAAGCTATTAGAATCCTATTATCTTTTGCTTGTCACCATAATTTCAAACTTTATCAGATGGATGTCAAAAGTGCATTTCTTAATGGATTTATCAAAGAGAATGTATATGTCGAACAACCTCCTTTGTTTGTACATGAAAAATATCCTGACCATGTGTTCAAACTTAAGAAAGCTCTGTATGGTTTAAAACAAGCACCTCGTGCTTGGTATGAACGATTACGTAGCTATCTTATTAACTCAGGATTTCAAATAGGCAGAGTCGATCAAACTTTGTTTATCAAACATTCTCAAAAGGATATTCTAGTTATTCAGATATATGTAGATGACATCATCTTTGGTTCAACAAATGATAAACTCTGTAAGGAATTTGCAAGTATTATGACCAAAGAATTCGAAATGTCTCATATGGGAGAACTGTCATACTTTCTTGGACTTCAAATCAAACAACTTCCGAATGGTATTTTTATTAATCAAGAAAAATACTGCGGAAATCTTATCAAGCGCTTCGGATTAGAAAATACATCTGGCAAACCAACTCCTATGAGTACAACTACACATCTTGAAAAAGATGATAATGGTAAGAGTGTTGACCAGAAATTATATCGAAGCATGATTGGTTCTCTTCTTTATCTTTCAGCTAGTCGTCCAGATATAATGATGAGTGTTTGTCTATGTGCTCGTTTTCAAGCAAATCCAAAGGAATCGCATTTACGAGCAGTGAAGCGTATAATTCGTTATCTTAATAATACAAAAGATTTCGGTCTTTTTTATCCAACAGAATGTCCATTCGAATTAGTTTCATATAGTGATGCTGATTTTGGAGGTTCTCGAACGGATAGAAAGAGTACAAGTGGTACGTGCCATTTTATTGGAAAATCACTTGTCTCTTGGTTTAGTAAGAAACAGAATTGTGTTTCACTATCAACATGTGAAGCCGAATATATATCAGCGGCTCTCGCTTGTACTCAAGTATTATATATGCAACAAACACTTCAAGATTTTGATATTTATTTATCAAATTCTATTATATACTGTGATAACACGAGTGCTATAAATCTTTCTAAAAATCCAGTGAATCATTCTAGAACCAAGCACATTGATATCCGTCATCATTTCCTTAGAGATAATATTGAAAAAGGAAATATATGTCTTGAATATGTCCAAACTGATAATCAATTAGCGGACATTTTTACTAAGCCTTTGCTCGAATCTAGTTTTATTAAATTACGAAGAGAGCTTGGTTTAATTTCTTTAAAAAACCTTGTCTAATAATTACTGATGTTAAACTATTAAGTTCTTTCGTTTGATTATTCTTTTTAACTATAGCTATTTTAAGCTATTTTTAATTTGAGCCTCTGATTATTTACACCATCAAATTCCTCTTTTCACTCTTGATCATAGGCTTATATATAAGAACTGTCTATATAAGTTGTCAAAAACATTCGTTTTATTCATCTTCTAAGCATAAAATACAAAATTTTCTATGGCACATATTTGTGATGAGTGTGCTCAAAAAACACACATTTCCATTACAAGTTCTGAATCAGAAGAATATCTTTCTCCTGAAACACCAAAATATAAACCAAAGTGCCATCATCAATGCTCTCGTACACCTGGAAGTACGCCTAAATCAAAAAAGGCAAAGAAAGTGCTATTTTATTCTCCTCATACCAAAGAGAAGATCGATGAAATTCATCACTATCAAAAACATCAAATAGATCTTCAACGTCAGCTTCATTATGGACAACAACAGCTTCATCATGAACAACAGCAGACTTCGGCACGATTATCTATTTTAGAAAGAATGGCATTCTTCTTCTATGGATCAAACAAACGAGATGTTCATGAGCCGATGCCAAATGCACCTTCATCTTCTAGAACCCCAAACTCATGGGACAGAAACTATGCTCAGAATGAAGGGGCAACTGAAAAATGGTCATCTTGGAAGGCTCGCATTGATGATATCAACGAAGATTCAACCGATCTTCCTTCTCCCACTCTTCATTAATTTTATTTTTATATTGTATCGTTGTCTATTTTCTTTTGTAATCACTCATTTAATAACAATTAAATATTATAATAAGAGTGATATACAATTTATAGGACACAACTATATTGAAAACAGGCTGAACTGTGCTTCCAGAACAGCACCGGTTGACAGCTAAAAATGGACCGGTCGACCGTTTTGCTCTCTGGATAAAAACGGTCGACCGCCCCATTTTCACCGGTCGACCGGTTACGTATATTCTGTTTTTTTTATATACCTTCCGTTCATTTTTTTTCCCTATCTCTCTTTTTACTTCATACCAGTCTTCTTCCCCCAAATCTCAGAAACCCTACATTCTCTTATTAAATTTCTTTCTTCAAACTTATCCCTAATGGCTCCTCAACAAAAGAAATTTAAGCAAGCTTCTACCTCAGAAACACAACCCATTGATCTCTCTATCAAGAAATGGCTTGTGGATCCAATTTCACTCAAAAGGTGGAATGAAATGAAAGATTTTACTATCCATCCGGGTTCGTTTGTTAAATTCTCAGATTTCTCTAGTTATCGTATTTTAGATTTAGCAAAGGATGCCGACATTGAAAACCTAATTGACTATGATCAAAACAATGTGGAAATTAACCATGTCATGATCAAGTTTTTCTATGCTAATCTAAATTTAGAGAAAAACAAACCCGCAAATCCCAATTATTGTCTTTGGTCAGTTGTATGTGGCAAAGAAGTGTTTATCTCATGTGATAGGATGGCAAATGTTCTTGGTTCTAGGTTTATTGGTGAAAAATTCTCAAATGACTTTTGCAATATTCATGTCCGTAATCAAATTAGTCATCAATTTACTGAAGATGACAAGGATAGCACTAAGTCTATTGGTTTACGGCCGTCTGCAAGAATTCTTCATCATACTCTTATGCACTCTCTTTTACCAAGAATTGGAAATTTTGATGCCGTCTATAAAGAAAATTTCAAGGCATTATACGCAATCTATGGGGGTATTCGTATAAACTGGATTGGTATGATCTTTGATGAGATCTTGAAAGTAAATGATAGCTCTAGGCCACACTTGTTTTATAACGAGTATATTATGCGACTCTTGCTCGATTGTGGCATTGAACCACCAAAGTCTTCTATTTCCAAACCAAAAGCCATCAACAAAGCTTCGATTACAAGAATGAAGCTTCCAGCTCCATATTTCAATATTATGCCTTTTGAACAATGGAAAGACCAAGGACATAGAGAGGCTTCCTCCCGTTCATCCCGATCTAAACCTGGAGAAGTTAAACTTTTAAGATCATCTTCCTCAACAAAAGAATCACTTAACACTATTGCTCAAAATCAATTTCTTCTCGAAGCCCGACTTAAGCGCATGGACACAAAAATGGATAAACGCTTTAACAAACTTAAGTCGTTCTTCAGTTCTATATGGGAAGCAATATCATGTGGAGCATCATCCTCATCCATGCCAACTCAAGACCCTGGCAAGCGCCCAGCTCCTCCTACTTTTGCTTGGACATCCTCGGAGGAAGGTACAAGCTCGGGAACGAGTCATGGACGTGGATACGGAAAAACTCAGCTTGTTGAAGAAGAAGAAGAAGAGGAGGGTGAGACAGAGTCAGATTGAATCCTTTTAGTCTATCTCTTTATCTATTATTATGTGTAAATTATGACTTTAGTTCTTGCTTTAAGACATTATCTGGCACTTGTACTAAATAGTGTTGCGTTTTAATTCGTACTAGACTCTTTGGTATTATCATATTATGTGACTCTTAACTCTTGATCTATGGTAGTAGTTTTATTTTGCTTATACTCTGGATTATATAATTTATATCCTCTATTTTAATAAACTCCTTTTTGTCGATGACAAAGGGGGAGAAAATTGTGCTAATAGTATATATGCAGGAAAATATAGAGTTACAGGCACAATCTCAGGGGGAGATCATATACAGGGGGAGATTCATAACTATGTTGTCATCAATCAAAAAGGGGGAGAATGTTGAGTCAAGATTTTTATATATTTTGATTTCTGACAAAGGGATAAACCGTGATCGACAAAAAGAAGTCATTCATTGAGACACAACGAGCTTCATATGTTAGAGGTTGATTATTTGGTATGTTAGTAGTATTAGTTATGTTAAAATCTATCCTCAAAATAATCATGCATCTCAAAAGAATCGATGTATAAGCGTTTTGAATGACATTGCACATTCACTGTGCAATTTAACAGGGACCGGTCGACCGGTCCAAAACCAGGCGGTCGACCGTTCCTGTGTAAATTGCACAATGAACGTGCACACATGCACATAACGTCTATATATTTGAAATTTTGTCTACTGGTCATTTTTGACCTATCGACCGTTTTTAAACAGAAAGCAACCTTTCCCAAAAGACACTTCTTTCTTCAATGGTTGCTTCTCTTTCCTTTCATCAATGATCACATCTGTTAATGGCTACTCTTCACAAAGAGTTACAACCATTTATTCTCTATATAAACATATCTAAATCATTGATTGAAATACAACAATTCTTTGCTTTAAAATTCTGATCTTAATTTCTAAATACACTTGCATTCTAAAAGCTCTCTACTTCAAATTGCTTATTGAATCATTGAAATTATTTCATATCTATTGATTCAAATAAGTAATATACTTCCTTCAATCTTCACAAACATCATTCACATATTTTGAGGATAAGATTATAGGAAGGGTGTACTACAAGTGACAAATCCGTGTTATAAAGAGCACAAGTTGTCAACGACAATTGTATTTATTTTTGTTGAAGTCCTCGGTGTTGTAAGAGGCACGAAATCCCGTTCGGCTGTTCGGGTGTTATAAACCTGTTCCTCCGGGTGAAGCGAGGTAGTTGGTAGTGAAATCCAGATAGAAGTCTGGGACTGGACGTAGGACGGGAGGTCCGAACCAGTATAAAAATCCCTGGTGTGATTTTTACTGTTTACTGCATTTAATATTATATATCTGAGAATTGCTATATAGTTAGTTTATTGAGTATTTACTTATATAGCAATTGTAAATAACATTCCGCATATATTAGTCCATATTACACGATCCGTAATTAGTGTGCACAAGCGTACACACTTTCAGTCTAATCCATTTATAACTTTTTTAAATTTTATTTGAATAAAATCAATATTTAATTTAACTTCATAATTAAAGTTTTACTTTAATTTAATGTGTATTATATTTTGTATATGTGTATCATATACATATATGTGTGTACTTGCACATGCAACATAATAATGTGTGCATGGTTTAACATGCCTGTGTGTAGGTGCTGGGATTTACACTGTAACAGACAAGTTAGCCTCTCTTGTATTCGATTCACTATCTAAATATGTATATATATACATCAAAATATTATATAAATATATGTACACGAATATAACAAGTAAAAATACATATACCCACTTTTACTTAAGTTAAATAATAAATGTGAACAATTTTGTAAAACATCTGTAAAATATGTTCATACACACACATACATACACACACACACACACAAAACCATATTATAAATTAATTATGTATTAGGTTAAAGACAAGAATGAATGAAAATGAAACGACGGTCTCTTATTAAAGGAGCAAATGAATATAAAACATATATATTAATTATTTAATTCCGTATGGAATTGATTGTACAATAAATAAATAAAAAATATATTTTCAAGTCTAGAAATGCATAATATAATTTCATAAAGTTTATACAAATTTAGTATTATACATATATAAACATATAGTTATATATTTATTTCTGTAATCAATTTAAGTTGAATAATCAATTATATGTTAATATTATATAAATATATATATTAAATAATTTTTTCCATTGAATGTATGTTTTACATGAATAAAATTTATGAAATTTTAAAACATGTAATATATGATTTGTAATGTTTGGAACAATTACTAGTTTACCGAAATAAGTAACAATAATACTTAATTATAAAATAATTTTTTTTAAAATTTTGCTGGGCATGAGCATTAGCATGGCAAATACCCATAAAATAAAATTTATTTTTTATTTTTTTATTATATAGATGCAACAATATACCCAACCAACCAATTTGTGATAGCATTTCGATATACAAGATTCGTAATATAATTTAACATCCTATAATGTAACATATAAATATGAAATAAAAAAGTTAAAACATAGATTTACCTTTCACCAAGCCTTTGCGTACATGTTGAAACGTTGAATTGATCTCCATAAATCAGTTCACAAATCCAAGTTGCTAGCTCCAGAATTGCTGACTACCAACTATCGAATAGTATTGAATTTGATGTGGTTGGAAGTTTGGATTTTTTTCGTGTGTTTCGCATGCTATGGCTAGCCTTCTTTTGCTAGTTTGGAGTTTTTATTTTTGAGAGAGAAGAATGAATGAAAATGAAAAAGGAAATGTCTTATTAAAAGGGGAGAAATAAATGTGTAAATAATATAGCCTTTCACCTCCTTTGAAATTTAGACTAACATTTCATTTCACACTTAAAAAAGGAACTTCTTCTCCTATCCTAACCATGGCCGGCCATGTACGGCTTGGTTTATGGACCTTAAACAACTTTACGCCCATGCAAAAATTCCAGTATTTAAATCCAATTTAAACGCGTACTGATATCGTATATCAATCAGTATATTTATAATTACTATAAACACACTATTTAATATGGCTCAATACATCAAATAAAATTTTATAATTAATATTTCATAAATGTTAATTTTGGAGAAAAATGTGTGATCCTCTATGGATAGAGGAGAGCACACATGCGTACATATATAAATACCACTAATATAAAGTGCTGCCAACATGCCTAGCAGGTAACAAAAAACCGAAGACAAATATATCAAAACTCAGGTACTCCTAAAATGAGTTCCGGCAAGGCCACCACCCATCACACCCCGATATCGAGTTCCGGCAAGGCCACCACCCGATATTAAGGTGTTAGAAGTACCTAAAAAACTAGTGGAAAAAAGGACAAAACAAAAACTACAGAAAGACGTCCCAAACTAATGATGAAGCTCCAACCAACTAAATCGGGAAAACCCGCTCTGAAGTGAAACTGCTCTGCTATGAAGTGGATCTGCTGAAAGGAGAAACCGCTCTGAAGCCTTCTGCTCTGGTGACCTCAACCATCTGATGTCCAGCAATATGAAAATATGAAAACCTGCAAAATAAACCTAATATCCTACCTCCCATACCTGTAACTGGAAAAAGACTAAAGAAAAGATTAGAATGATACATATATATGTATATTTATATAATAAATATACATAAATATGTATTTATAAGGAAGGAAATAGAAAGCTAAATAAGACTAACTGGACAATAACAGTATAAATAAAAAACCTAAAAACCAATACCAAAAAGAGACTAGTACAAATATTGAGACGGATCTATCTTATGAACCTATAATCATAAGTAAGTTATGATTAGAAGTGAATTCATCATCCAAATTAGAGAAAATATTAACAATACTATTATTAATGTTAAAAAAATTATTATTGTGTTTAAAGAAATTAATATTATGATTAACCTTGTTAAGATACCTTTTGAAAAGAATATTTTTAGCTATTTTATATTTGGGGTTAGAGATCCAATTAAAACAAAATGAAGAAATTGTACAAATCAATTTGTTAAAATGACAATTATTATTAGTGAAAATTCTTTGATTTCTTTCAAACCATATAAACCAACTAATAATAATGAATAAAGTGTCTAGTAAAAATCTAATATTATTTTTGAACTTGAATATATAATTATTCCAGTAGAATTCACAATCCGAAATTTTAGATGTTATATTAAAGCTAAAAAATTTAAGAGTATTAATTAGAATATAATTAGAATCCATACAATTATAGTATATATGATTAATGTCCTCAAGATACAGATTACAAAAATAACATTTATTATCATTTTAAATATTTTTTCTCTTTAAAAATTCGATTGTATTATGTTTTCCATGAAGAATTAACCACATGTGAATTTTGGATTTGGGAGGAGCATTAGATTTCCACATATACTTAAAAGAGTTATTTACTGTGCCCGAAAAATTAATGAATATGTAGAAAGAATTAGAAGTATATTTCTTACTTTTATCCCATTCCCAACTAATAAAGTCATTATCATTATCTATATTATAAAGATTTAATCTGGCATAAAGCAAAGAAAGTTGTCTAAAAGTTGAATCAACTAGAATTATGTTAAAACTGAAATTCCAAGGAGGATCAATTTCTGGAGAATAAACTTCATTGATTAAAGCATACTTAAAGTTACAAATTTCATAAAGATCCTTAAATTCTATCTTAAGAGGCAAGATTGAAATCCAACGGTCATGCCAAAACGAAGTACGATTACCAGAGTGAACAATTGTATTTATTCCAAAATTAAAAATCTCTTTACATTTTAAAATATTTTTCCAAAAGTTAGAGATATTTTGAGTGACAGGAGAAGCAATTTGATATAAATTACTATTTCCATTATAGTAATATTTAGAAATAATCTCTTTCCAAATAGAGTTATTATTTATATCTTTAAACTTCCAAAGCCATTTACCTCACAGAGACAAATTCATATTACGCAAATTAATAACACCTAAACCACCTTCCTTTTTGGCCTTACAGACGGTTTCCCAATTTACAAGACATTTAATATTATTATTAGAGTTTTCTCCACTCCATAAGAAATCTCTTCTAATCTTATCAATTTTATCAATAACCCAATCCGGGAACAAATGCAAGGACATCCAATAAATCGGAAGAGCTAATAAAACCGAATTTATTAAAACAAGTCTACCTGCTCTAGATAGGAATCTCCCATTCCAGTTAGAAATCTTATTCTTAATTTTATCTATGATAATAATCCAATCGTCATGTTTGAGATTGGTGGGTCTAATCACAAAACCGAGGTAGTCTAAAGGAAAGTTCATAATTTTGCAATTTAGAGTATTAGCAACTAAGTTTTCAACTTTGTCAAAATCATTTAAAACTAACACGGAACTTTTGTCAAAATTTATTCTTAAACCATATAAAAGTTCAAAACTGTAAAGGATAAACTTAAGGGTAATGATGTGTCTAGGAAGATGGGAAGAAAAAAGTAAGGTATCATCAGCAAATTGAAGAACCGATAAACCATTACGCGAAATATCATTGCCTACACATCCAAGAGCTCCATTATCCACTATTCTTTTAATAATTTTAGCAAAAACATCAGTAGCTAAGTTAAATAATAAAGGCGATTAGGGATCCCCTTGCCTTAAACCTCTCTTAGATTGAATTCTATTACCTAAAATACCGTTAACCATAATACTAGAGTTTCCAGTTTTAAGCAAAGTCAAAATCCAGTTGATCCATCTTTGACTAAAACCTCTAGCATGGAAAATATCTACAAGAAAATCCCAATCTACAGAATCAAAAGCTTTAGCAAAATCAAGTTTTAAAATCGCACAATTTATGTTATTCTTACAACAGTAATTAATATATTCTTGAACCACTGCCACTCCATCAGTGATATTTCTCCCTTTAATAAAAGCCGATTGTGAAACATCGATTAATTCATTCATTCTTTTACTAAGTCTATTAGCTAGAACTTTTGAAATGATTTTAACTGAACAGTTAATTAAAGAAATGGGTCTAAATTTTTTTAAGTTTTTAGCTCCTACTTTTTTGTGTAACAAAATAACATTTGCGAAGTTAAATCTCCCTAATTGCAAATTACCATTGTAAAAATCATTAAACATATTAACTAAGTCAAATTTTAAAACATCCCAAAAAGTATTATAAAATAAAATAGGAAACCCGTCAGGTCCCGGGGATTTATCACTAGGCATGTCATTAATTGCTTTTCTAATTTCATCTTCAGTAAAAGGACTATCTAACTCAGATAAATCAATAATAGAATCAGATGGATACAAATCTATCCATCTAACATTGATTCTATGTTTGATTTTAGAACCAAAAATATCCTTATAATAGTCTGTAAAAGCCTTGTTAAGATCTCTTTGATCAACTAATTCTATATTATTAACAAATATAGAGTTAACTGTATTACTACATTTTCTACCATTAGCTATATTTTGAAAAAAATTGGTATTATTATCTCCTTCGTTGATCCATTGAATTCTAGAACGTTGTTTCCACATAACCTCCCCCTTTTCTAAAATAGAATTTAATTCCTCTTTTAAATTAGCAAGAACATTACGTTCACCTATATTTAGAGATCTAGATTCTTCTATCTTATTAATTTTAAGCATTTCATTTATGTTAATTAATTTATAATAATTATAAATTAATTAAATCAGATGGTCAAAAGAGTATTCGATGTTCTGGTTGTGTGACTCTTAAATGTAAATTTGGTTAGCAATTAATACCGAACAATTCGAACATTAATGTTCACACGTCACTTAGCAGGTGGAGTGACATTTTGGCAAAATTTATAACTTATTTGGTTTCGGTAAAATCCAATTTAACTTTGTTAAGCATTACCTAGTAGTAATGATTGTTCACACCAATTCTCTTCGTCAAAACTGTATCACCTTGGACTTATGGAATTTGGTAATGGTTAAAATTCCAATATCGTTCATATTCAACTTTATAGTCCAAATACAAAGACCTTGGTTCAATAATAATAGTAATTATTAACCGAACTACCATGGCCAGGATTTTGACTTTAAGTCAACTTCAGTTGACCGTGATACTAATCCCATACAACCCAGGGGACGAATCCTCTCTTGAATAGTGTTTCCCTTCCAGTACTTACACTCGATCTAATTATAGTCATTGGATGGTCGTTGTGCAATGATTTAACTATAATTAAAGTGGAGATTTCATATCGAAGATCGATAGTAATAGCATGTCAGGAAAACTGTGTAAACTTGTCACTTCTATATTTTTGGTTTGATCTTAGTTATATTAATCAGCAGAAAATTATCGAGTGAGTTACTCCATAGTTATCCAAAAACTACCAGTACGTAAACTCTTGGTTCGCTCTGCAGCCATGAGTAATACACCGCCCAACATTTGGAGAAAGTTACGTACTCCAGTGTAACGACCGGCCTTTACGATCCTCAAAAGTCAATGCTAATACATCCACGATATTTATGTGGCAAGCATACAAGTGCTAGAAAGACAGATTATAAGGGTGAAAAGAAAATGACAAAACATAATCTTACATCGTGACGAGTAATATATAATTTACAAATGATCTTTACAAAAGAAAACTGTAATATACGTACATCAATCAGAGTAAACTAACCTATCATCATCCTGAATAGTTATAAAAACATGCCCTTACAAATGATGATAAATACAAAACAACAAATGCAATGGAAACAAAAGATACATGAATACGACTTGGAGGCACCCAAATCGTCTCCTGAAGCTCCAAAGCATCCATAACTAAATCTAAAAATATGCTCGGGTATTATAAGAAAATAACGCCCACATCAGTCTGGTAAACCAGCGCAAGAGACACAAATCATATGGATTTCTAATGTCATAAAACCTTTCAAATATAAAGGTAACTTGTAAGACCACGCCGCATATAAATACAGATGGGTTTTTACATTACGGTAACCAAAACCATTTTATTAGAAGATCCAATGATATTATAATAATGTCTAGGGTTTAAAATAAATATTTAACATGGCTGAAATGGTTACATTAATTACATTCCAGCATATTTATTATACAACTAAGTCCGTAAAGGCACATATTGGAAAATGGATTTCGAACAATGGCAAGGCTACTGGGGTACCACTTATCATAGTACACCTCTAGAAAAATTTACCGAGGGACTCCTATGGACCCCTTGCGAAGAAGACGACCTACCCCTTCTTGGATAGTACCGAATATGTCATCACCCCGGTTGTCTCTGACAAACCATTTCCTTGGCCATAAGCATGCACAATCCATCAATCAATAGTGACCTTGATGCAAGTGATGACCATACCCTAATGGTAGTGAACCACATAGCCTTGAAGCATATCACCCATTTTTGTTATTACCTTGTGTGAGGCTTGAGGCTACATTTTACCGTTTTAGAAAATCCCACTGAGAATGCTAACACTGCCATCCAGGCAACAATGCAATGCCAACATTCATCCATACAAGTTGTTCAGGATATGAACAAACCGAGGCACTACATCTACTACATCATTTGGAATCACCCACAGGATTAGTAGCAAGTAGGCCTTGCACTTTAAAAAACTCCATCTTTGATTTCCATCATCCTCAAGAAGTATCCAATTCAAAAGCTAATGCCGGTTCGTTGTGGTTTTCGGACAACTCATGTTTATTTGACCCGATCTCTCCGAAACGACAATCGATAGTTGCAAAACTAGCCCAAATTCGATAGTCGATTATTTAACTATCAAACAAACAAACAATCCAATCAAATATTTATTTCCATATGGAAACCAACCATGGTTAAGCACATAAGCAACCACCAAGCTCCTTCAATTAATCCTTTCATAAATTAAAGCCACTTTATAGATACTTGTATCAAAATACTTTTGAAAAATATACATATGTATACTACTTATTTACTATTCATTTATACCTTTTCAATGCTTGGAAAAATATCCATACTCTTATCTCTACTATATAAGTATATTCACAAAACACTACACTTTCAAAACTTAGAAAATGTAACCATATACTTATTTCAACAGTAAAAGTATATTCACAAAACTTAAGGAAGATTTCACTTCCAAAACCATACTTATTTGGGTTAAAACAAATGCACTTAAATATTGATAACAATAAACCCAAAACACTTTCCTTTTTGGTGTAA
This sequence comes from Allium fistulosum, assembly GCA_030737815.1. Taxonomy (NCBI): domain Eukaryota; kingdom Viridiplantae; phylum Streptophyta; class Magnoliopsida; order Asparagales; family Amaryllidaceae; genus Allium; species Allium fistulosum. The sequence goes on from CM060906.1 coordinate 861,761,342, forward strand.
GTAAACGAGTCATAAGGAAATTAAACCAAATATATCGACCCCAACTTTTTGATTTCGAACTTGTACTATTCCTCGATCAACAATGTAGTCAGACATGTTAGCACACTATCCTTGCCTCGACATACATTCTTAATTCTTAGGATAGGGATGAGTTTCACTACCTCAGAATTTGGTGTTAAGTATGAAAAGAATACTTTCCATACTACCATAATTTAAAATGATCATTTATAGAAATCAACCTTATTTCATTTTATAAAATTCCTTTTATAAATCTCTTTTATATTTACAAACTCCTTTTATAAATCTCCTTATAAAACTTCGTCTATAAATCTCCTTTCTGTGTATAAAACTTCTTTTATAAACTCCTTGTAAAACTTCTGTTATGAATCTCCTTTCTATTTATTAAACCTCTATTATCAAACTCCTTATAAAACTTCAGTTTGAAGAGAGGACTAAATACTTTCCATAAACAATCATTCCATACGTCACTATAATTTTGCAAATGTGATTTATTGTTCCAGTTCATCAAAATAATATCATTTTCCTCTTATAAAATCTCATTTATAAATCTATTTTTTAATTTATAAAATACCATTTATAAATCTATATTTTTTAAAATGTTTCTTACAAATCATTTCACAAATATTTGTTTCAAAATATTTTTGTCTTCTTTTAAAACACAATCACTTTATTATAAAAGAGAAACTCCTCTTTTCTTTTAAATAAACATCCGTTATTATAAAAAAATTTCGATGAAATAAATACCTTCTAAAATACCTTTTAAATATTTCCATATAAATTAGAAAGGACTATCGAAAAGGTTGAAGTAAGATAGTGAAGTTCAAAAACCATTTCTAAACAAAATACCATCGAAAATTCCAAAAGCCACATTTAAAAATCATTCTCCTTATAAAAACCAATTTCAAATCCAAACAGCAAATAATAGTATTTCCTAAATACCAAAATGAGGCCTAGAGCTACCTTAGCACTTAATAAGTGCTTCATAGATCTACAACTAAAAAAGTTCAACTTTTCAACAAATCAAAGTCATATGCAATATGGCCACACTACCAAACTTTTGATATTCAGCAATTTATACAATAAGTATATAATATAAATGGAAATCAACAATGGTGTGAAATCTGGATCACTCTACAAAATTTCCTGTATTTCATTTTAAATGCAAATAATTTTTCCAAAGCGGGAATTCAACCAAACCAAACAAAAGAATCATCCAAGCAATAAACAATAATTTAAATCAACCATATATCATATATTATTCATCCAGAGATGAGTTAACTCATCAAAATTTCAGTTGATGCTTACGTGTTCTAGAATAGTCTAGCTAAAAATTCTACTTGCTCCAAATTTGACAAAACTAATTCCACTGCGTAGATAACACTCCTATGAGCACAATGCAAAAGACAAAGTATCGATTGGACTTCGTATGAAGAAGTTATTAATTTTATAAGTTTTTGAGATTAATTAAATTAGTTAATAAACTAATCACTAAATTAAACTAATCACCCACCCTCTAATCCTTTCTTCCCTAATGCCTATCTCCTATACACGCATAACACACCCTTGTGCATGCACAACCAAATCTGCCTCCTTAGTCTACAAAATCGCATGCTGCTTTCATCGACAAACTCCTTTTCGTCTAAGCTTCGCATTGGCGTCCTTGATTCCATGATCGATCATCCCCTCTCCATCATGACCTGCTATGCCCCCCTTCAACTTTATAAGGTTGCGAATCGCCAGGAGCTACCGCACCTTACCAAACTTCTCCACTGAGTTTGCCTTTGCACAAGAACGTCAATGCCACTCCCCGTTTCAACTAACTCTGCCTAAATCCTTATCGAACCCAAACCACAACACACGCCTCACCACGTTGATCACTACCAAAGTCGGCCACACCCAACAATACTCATATAGATTTGAAGCCCTAGCCACTACGAACTCAACAAATCTGGTATTGTTAATTTTAGTGGTCTATATCTCACGATTTTGATTTTTTAAGGAGGATGCTGGGTTTTCTTTGTTTACAGTAAAAGAAAAGGAGGGAAAATGAAAAAGGAAAGAGGGGAAGGAAGTAAAGAATAGTTTAAGGGTGATGGTGCTTATTTTTAAAATTTCTGATACTTCACTACACGGTATCTCGATCGCGTACGGATCACAAATGACATAAATAACAATACGATCGTGCACAATAATGTGTTACGATCACAAAACACCAATAAAATACACTAGTTACCTTATCCTATGAAATTTCAAAAATACTAATGTTTGTGGCAAAATACATCAAACGATAATTTAAATACTTTTCAAATTACAGTTTATGTAAAAATCCTATAAATTCATTTAAAATACATCATTAGAAATCAAGTCGTCTTATTAACGATTGGTTTTCTTATTTCCATTATATTTGAATCAAATTCGAATATTTAAATAAATTAAATATTCAAATTCGAAACGTTAAAAATTATGAATCGTTGCATTCTTCCCCCCTAAAAAATTTCGTGATTAAAATTCCCAAAGGAAGAAAATGACTTCAAACCCTTAGACTTTTAAAATCAATTAACTAAAATGAGTTATTAAACTTTTAAAGTCTCTTATATTATGGAAAATTTTGGCAGCACCTCCTTTGCGCGAAAAATTACAACATCCATTTAAGCCAGCCGGGACCTCCCATATTTGGGAGCAATACAACAACAATATATACTTATGATATATCTTATAGACTGTGTATGATACATAGCAAAACACCTATTAAGCATAAACACGTACCATGTCTCGAGCAATCAAACTCTATTCATGAGACCAAAAGAAACTAGCAAGCCTTTGCTTCCATGTACTTAAATTTCATTTATATAACCCAAAAGAGGGTTAGACATGAAAATTGAAACAATACAACAACTCATCGATCATACATCCTGAATCGAAGCCTGCTAAATTATACATTGAAATTATCTCACATAAACATGCAATATCAAACCACGTATGTAAAGGCCCGCAGTTCCGAACCCCTTTGAGTCGACAATATTCCACCTCAGCTCAACTCAAATTGGACGGAAATACGAATCTCTAGGGTAAGAAGAAAAAGGAAGAAGAAAAATAGAAACAACAACACAAAATCTCACAATCATAGCAGAACAAAATATAATATATGATAACAGTTTTAATACAAAAGAATCTGTAACTGCATATACTTACAATCATCAGAGTACACAATCAACACATAAATCTGGACAGTTATAGTAATTTGTCCTCACACAGCGGAAATAAACAAGTACGAGGTATACATAAGAAATCCTCCAGCTCGTCTCCCGAGCTTCATTACATCCTAACCTGAATCTGTAATACTCGGTCTGACTCGAGCATTATAATAAAATAACACCTGAGTCAGTCTGGAAAACCAGCATGAGAAAACACACTCAAATTGAATTATTAACTTTTCAAAATCCTTTGAAAACAAAGGTATCTCGTAAGACCGCATCATAAATAAATACAACGGGTTTTTACCTTACGATAACTAAAACAATTTTTTATCAAAATCATCTGATATTATAATAGTGTCTAAAGAAAGTAAACAGAATATAGCTGAAATGCTTGCATCTCATGTTCCAGTAAAGTTGGGCACAATCAAAACCGTACGGCGCTTATTGGAGAATGGATTCCATTGAATGACTGGGCTACTGGGGTATCGCCCGTCATAGTACACCTGTAGAACAGCGTACCGAGGACCACTCCCGATCCCCTGCTACACAAGACTGGACTACCCCTTACTGGATAGCCCGAATAAGATTACCCCGCGGTTGGGATCAGCAACCGCCCACACAGCCGAATAAAAGGAACTCTAGATAGGGGTAACCTTACCCTACTTGGGTGCTACTCACTTAGCCTTGCTGCATCTCCCCTGTTTTAGTCATTCCCGGTTGATGAGACTAGAGGCTACGATTACCTTTTTAGAAATATTCACTTAGAATGCTCATTGTTCTCCAATGACAATGTACCGATAGTATTCATCCATACAAGTCCGTTCCCGGTCCGAACGGAACCGAAGGCACTATTCCTACTACATCCATTTTGGAATCACCCTCAGGATTAGTAGCGATTAGCCCTTGCACTTCAATGCTCCATCTTCGACTACGTGCTCTTGTTTTCACATCGAAAACGTACTCGTTGGATCGAAGTGGTTTTCGGATAACTTATCCGATCCCGGTCTCTTCGAAACAACATTCGAAATTGGCCAATATTGATAGTCGGTTATTTAACTATCAAATTAAACATCCATAAGCAATCATCTGGCCTTAATATAATCTTTCTCAAAATATTTATTTTCAAAATATATTTAAGGACATATCAATTTCTTTCAACATTTGAAAACAAATTTTCAAATACTCAAATCCGTAACAGAATACTTCCAACATCTCAACACTTAGAAATATTCCTAAATTTCTATTTTCTATACTTAGGAAAATATTACCAGTCTTATTTTCCAAAATCTCTCAATATTTACTCCCCAGGAGATTATTCCGTAACTTAATCCAAAATCCTCGAAAATCACAATTAATTTCCTCTCCTCAAAATCATATCCTTTTATAAACCCTTTTTCGAATCTCGAGAGAATTCATAAAATAATTTTTCTTTTAGTTACTTTAAAACTCTATATATATATATAATAAGTATTTAAAAGATTAATAATTTATTTTAAAAAATATGTTCAAGTAATTATTTAAAATATCGGAAACACTTTTATAACATAAATAACTCATTTTAGTTAAATAAATAATTTTCCAAACTGATTTTTAAAGTTGGAATTTACTAAAATAAGTACTTGATATTTAAAAATCTACTTACCAATTATTTAAATCTTAACTAGTTAAAATTCCATAGTTTTTAAAATAATAAATTTTCCTTTTAAAACAAATTCACTTTTTAAAAATTAAAAATATATTTTTAAAATCTCAATAACTAATTTTTATTTATAACTTCCTCTCGATTTCCCAACAAATCGATTCATTGTCGATTTCTAACCATTCTCTTTCCAAAAATAGAATCTACTATCTTTCTCAACCCTGTTTCTATATTCCAATATAAATTCAACCTATGAATTTAATTTCCAATTATCGCCTGATATCGAATTTCTTTATTATAAACATTGTTTTACTAATTTAATAACCTCCTTTGGTATTTACTTGTTTATAAAAACAAATCTATTTATAAAAATCCATTATATAAATTTTTCATTTCTTATAAACTCCATTAATACTTTCAATCTATTTTTCTAATATTGATTTCAACTCCTTTTTACGTTTCCAGAATATCACTTATAATTCATTTTAAAAATCTTTATGTACTACTTCACAATAGTTAAGTATAACCAACTCAATATTTTTTTCTTTTTCTAATTTAATTCCTTTAAAATAACTCCAATTCCAATATATATATATATATTTATTTCAAATTCCCTTTAATTCCATAAATTTAAAAAAAATATTTATAGTATTTAAATTATAAAAATTCAGGCCAGTGCTACAATAGCATCCAATAATTCAATCACTACAATAATCTACAATAGATTATTCTACACAAATCATATATCACTTAATATGAAAAATAAACAATAAATTTGAGGAATCCAGTTGGATCCCTCTAATCTGTTTCCCTGCATCCAAAGATGTTAATACAACATATAAAATACCAATCCCACTTCGAGGGGGATATCGCGGTATATAGGATCATCTGCTATTATGCGGGGCACATAGTGTCTCATCCGCTATAATATGCGGGAATATCACTCCAATACTAATATATATATATATACTACTATATATTATATAATCATCCAACCAATAATTTCAATTTATCAACACAATCATCATCCAATAATTTAAATTCAACATTTAAATTTTAAATATGGAAATCCAAAAATGAGTGAGAAATTCTCACCTTGATTTATTCTGTAATCCATTCAGATTTTCCCAGCTCAGAATCCTACATGACTGTTTTATTTATTTTGGACCTCGTACGAATGATATATACATTTTATAAGATTCGATAATTAAAACTATAACTAACTTAAACTTAATATAAAAATTAAACTTATTTAATTGTCTTAACCTCACTGGCGAACTACCCGACACTGCCCTTCAAACCCCAACGTCCCTGCCATCTTCTTACACCCGCGAAATCCCAAACTGCACAGCCTCACGCTCCTTCGATTCGACTGCAGCTCTGCACTCCGGCCATCGCAGCCTCGCCTCACCGCTGCCTCTACTACATTACAAAACCACGCAGCTGACCAAACTCGTGACCAACATCGTCCAAGTGTAACGACCCGTAAATTTCAACTGTTTTAATAACATAATTAGTTGAAATTTTGTGAAATTTTAAACGATAAAATTTTTAAATAAAAATTTAATATTTGGAATACGTCTAGTTAAACATAGCAACTGGTAAATTTTCGTCCGAAAATACGAAAGTTTATTTCGCACGTAAATTCACTTCAATTTAATCAGTTAAAAAGCAATGAAAATAAAATGTTTTCAGAACCTAAATATTTTTACATAGAAAAATTCTAAACCATCTTCTGAGCAAGATGTCAGTTTGTCGTTTTTCCAAATTCGGACATCTTTGGCTCCGTCGTTCTTATTTTCTGTAAAATAGCAGTATTCTGATACCGATATCGATTTTTATCGGATGATCGTACCACTGATATCTGTATACCATTTTGATCATCTCGTCGTGCCGATCTCTAAGGTATATTCACTTCTGTATTTGAAATCCGGTACGCAGTGGAATCCACGGAAACGGTGATCGTACCGGTACCGAATTCAAAATTTTAGTTTCCATCAGTCCTTCTATATCCCACCGTCTTTTAAAACCAATAGCCGTTTACATTCCATATTCCCAAGAGAATTTATTATTGTGACCATTCCTTTCTTTCTTCTGCATTTCGTTTCTTCTTTTGGTTTAAGATAAAAATAAATAAAAATAAAATAGTAAACCAATATAATCTTTTCGCATCTTCTACATCACCTGAAGCTTTTGGCCTCCCTCTCTTCTTGCAACCCATTCCACCCAGTAGAACATCATCACCGAAGTCAGTGCCGAACCACCATAACTTCCCTCTTTCCCCACCAACGCACGGATGAACCCCACCTTCATACGCAACCAAGCTCCAACCGAGATCACGTCCTGCCTCACCCACGGACCCGCTCCCACTCTACGCCACCTGGCTCCGACCAAACCCCACCACGCGGCCTTCCCACCGAAGTCGCCTACCCATCACGTCAGCCACCATGACCGCCACTTCTCCTCAAAGCTTCCTCCACCCTTCCTATCACCTCGTCCTCCTTGCAGCCCCTCCCCTCTGTTCGCCTCCAGCCCCACCACTGATCAACCACCACCTACCCAGGCCAAACCCGAGCCATCCATTCCCATCCTTCCAATCTCAAGCACCCCCTTCATCCGCCTACCTCTCGCATGGCCTTCCACCTTCCTCTACCTACGCTGATCCACTGTCTCACCTCCTCAGCCCGCCGATCTCACCATGGCCGTGCCGCCTACAACATCACGACCACCTCCGCTCGTCCCTCTCGAACATGGCAGTATAGCTTGCTCGGATTCCTTTCGCATTCTTACTTACGTAAGTTCTATATATATATACATATACGTCATATAAGAAGTTTTAGTATGCTTTAAAGTATATATAGGATAGTTGTACACATATGTTTATTTCATCTGTTTATGTTCAATACATAGGCTGTTAGAAGTATGTATATAAATGGGTATGAATATATATGCAGATATTATAAGATATAAAATCTATTATATAAGTTGTTATACCTATTTGCTTATAAACTTTTATTTTTGTGATTTATTGTATTGATTTTTGAATTTATGTATATATCCTGTATGTTAATGTATGTTTTTTTAAGCAAGATGGTGATTTAAGAATAAGTATAAATTTTGATTTGTATATTGATTTTGAATAAGCTTGGGTTCTTTTAGATTTCTGAAATATAAAATATAAGATTTGTATATAGCCTGTCTGTTAGATTATGTAAATTTTATAAGCTTGGGTGTTTTTCTATCGAGTTATATGAGTTTATATTCGTGTTATATAAAAATCTTTACCGGTTGCATATAGGGTCTGGGTATACGTGTGTTATAACCTATACATGTATATTTTGTTGAAAGTTTATGGAGTCTGCATATTTAATTTGTCTGCATATGTTTATTTGCATATACCTACTGGATGATTTTAGTAGAGCATATATATACATTTTGTTGATAGTCTGCATATATAATGTTTAGTAGTTTGAGATTTTTTGAATTGATTTTTAATATATATAGATATTTTCAAGTGAAACACATTATATATGTGTATATTTTGAAATTTTCTTTTTGTATATATATATATTTATTTATTTCAAATTTTATATTGTATATGAGTTTAAATTTTAGAATATGATCTTTTATATATAAATAGTCATATATAGTTGTATACATGAGTTCACTTACATCCATTATCTTCGTTGATCCAGTTCTGACTTGTTCTCGTCAATTCTGATTTAGCAGCTTTGTTCGTCGACTCGTGCCAATCTAGCTTTGCATTAGAATTTGCGTTCGGATGTGTAACTCGATTTTAGTTTTATCATCTCCAACCTCGAAAGGTGAGCACTCACTCACGATTAACGTTCTTTTATTTATTAGATTTGATTTCAATTGAAACGACAATTGAAATATTGCCGCTGTTAGTTATTTACACTGTTATTACTGTATCAGTTCACCTGTGACATCTGACACCATTATCTGTTAATTATTTATGCGATGATAATACAGTTTGGCTGATAATTGATTGATTGTTGATGTTTATATTGGACGTTAAATTGTTAATGTTAAAATGATAAATAGTATGAAATTGAACTTGATATAGGATAATTAAATGTTAAATTTGATTAAATGACATTTGTATAATATGACCCCTTTATCTGTTAAATTTATTGACACGTAGGATTGTTTAATTACATTTTGAACCACTGAATGTATGTTGTTAAATTGATGAAGTATGAAATTGTAATAGATGACAAGTGAAAACCGTAATGTAATAATCTTTAATCTACATGAAATGATAGTGTAGATTCTAGAAATAATTATATTAATTCGTACAAATAACAATGCGAATTAATACAGTTATTTCGGGATTATTTGAATCGATTATTGGATTGTTATTGTTCGTTGTTATTGCTTGTTTATTTACTTTGACACCATCCCAGTTATCACACTGCAAGTTCCCTTTGATACGTTTTGATTTTTGATTTGAATTGGAATCGGGTTGAAATGATAAATACCCAAATTGAACTTTGACTTAGGATAGAAAATTAAATAAAAACCCGATTGGTCAATAATTTGATTTGAAAATAAACGAAGATTTTATTTGAATAAAGAATATGGTTTTGAAATGAAGTTGAAATTTGAATTTTTATGAAAGGAAAATGGTAATATTTAATAATCTGAAACAAAAGATTAACAATGTAATCAATGAAAGAATGTTGTTTAATTTGAGAAATGATTGAATTAAGTTTGAAATGATTTAATAATTAAGTTTGAAATTATAATTAAGTTTGAAATTATTAAACTTTGAAATTATTTAATAATTAAGTTTTGAACTATTTAATAATGAATTATTAAATGATTAAATTGAATTGAAATTCTTTAATAAGAAAAATTGAACTTTTGAATAAGTGAATTTTACTTCGTAAAGAATTGAAATTGAGTGTCTTTATTAATTAAGTTTTGGAAAATTATTTAAGGAAGTAAATGAGTGAAATTGGATTTCTTTAACAAAAATGAAATGTGATATTTTTGGAATTAATGTAAGACCTGTAATTGGAGAATTGATTTGACGAATTTAGTTTAATTCAAAATTGTAAGTTTTGTTTTAATGAAGTTGAACTTAAGAATTGATTAAATGAATTGGAAATTTAATAGAAATTGTTTTGAATGATAAAGTAACTTAACGAATATTGAATGAAATCGACAAAATGAATTTAAATTGATTTGAATGTTGAATTAAATTAATTTAAATGATTTTCGAAATGAAACGTATATATGAACTTGAATCAATATTTGAATGGTTTAAATAAAGATTGAAATTTGATTTATAAGATTTTGAAACGGAAAATTGGAAGTTTTGAAACGGAAATTTGGAAATTGTTTTAGAAAGACAAATGAAATGTTGATTTACGAATTCTAATTGAAATTGTAATTGATTTGGTTTTTGAAATATATAAACGACCAATCGGTGTAATAATTACGAAAGTTATTAAAGAGACCGGAATTCGTTTATGGATATACTCTCTATCTAAACCGAAAACCACTTTAATAACTATACGCGGAGTGATGATCCAGAATGAAGTGGTTGGAATGATGTACGTGTTGACTGAAGAAAGAGAACGATAATGGATGACCCCTGACATGACTAAAACAGGAGCCGCGCCGGGCCATTGAGGATCGCCATCTCTAGCGGACACACTTCTTCGATACCATATCTATTACTTTTGTGATTCGATTTGGGTGCACCCCTCGATTTGGGAGTGTTGTTTCGCGGTGTTGGGGTAGTAGCTGCTATGCCCAACATCAGTCCGGATCAGGCAACTACTAGTATCCTAGTTGGTATCGCCTCATGTACCTTGTCATACTGATTATCCTATTCGCGACCACTACGATTTTGATTTGTACCTTTAGTATATGGATTGCCCTCTGGTGACTTCCGGTTTTGGGGAAACTACGGTCTTGTATATGCTTTTGGGAATAAACAGGTTAAGAGGTGTATGGGCCCTGCTTAACCCTACTTTGATATCTTTATATTACTGATAGACATTATCTACTTAGCGTACATTACTACCTAGTAGATAGTTTAACGGATCCTTGAAGGATGGTTATTCCAAACATCCTTTGAGTTACTTGTATTTCAATTGCTATTTCACTTGAGTTGGATTTATTAATATAAGAATGTTAATCCTGACTCGAGTGTTTTGTATTTTGCTTTACGCTCGGGTCAGACTGAGTGGTTCAGCTTTCGAGACTCACCTTTGGAGTTGGAGCTTTGCTTGAAGATCCAGCCATCTATTCTGCTTTCAGTATTCGATGATTCTAGTGATGTATTCTGATTTGTATTTGATGTATCGTATTACTCTTTTGTTGTAAACTCTGATGTATTTTATATATTCATATAGTAGCTTCATGAACTACTATCTCTTTTATTTCCGCTGCATTTATTACTCTGTGTCTGTGATCTGTGATTATATATATTTACTGTATATGTTCAGTTTTGCCAAATTTAAATTAACAACACGGTATTTTGAGCAATTCAACTCCGGCATGAGTGTCTACCTATACACTTATAATGGACGCGAATGGCCTAAAATTCCGGGTCATTACAGTTGGTATCAGAGCTTTGGTAGCTCTAGGCAAAACTTAGCATATAGGGTAAATGTATTTACAGAATCACTCTCATTCGAGTTTCAATCTCTTCCTTTGAATTTTGGAACGTTCCCCTCGGTTCCGAAATTCATTCGTATCCTTCACTATTCGTCTTCTTTCAATTCTGGAGCACCCATAACTCCATTTTGAATGATTTCTATAATAGATCGGCGGTCTCGCCAATCTTCGAAAGATTCGTAAAGGATTAAACTCCTTTTTAATGAGCATTGATTTACCGGAGATTTCTGTATCCTCGGTTTACGATGCTATCTATTACCTGCTATATCTGAATTTCATCTCTTGAGATCGAGTGTCGATTTACCTCAGAATTCTACACCGATCTTATTTTTGAAGTCACGGTCGACCCGGTTAAGGTTTCCCGCGATTTATATAAACTTATCCATCGCTTTATTTTGTTATTTAATTATCTCGTCTTTGTTTCAAACCTATCTTCGAATCGAAATTCTCTCCGATTTGAGTCTATCAAAAATTTGAACCTCTATCCTTGCTTTGAAATTCATTATTGTATCGTTAAGTGAGATAGTGTATTTGTAAATTAATTTTTAAATGTTTTTATATTGTGTTGTTTGAGTTGTTGATGTTGATTTGGGTTTTCGATCGATTCGTCTGATCAACGCTATCGATAGGATTTCCAAAACACTTGAGCAGAGAAAACTGACACAATATCGTTTTCAAATTTGATAAATAAAATAGAAGTTTTGTATGATTATCTTATATATAGGTATAAGTTTTCTGAAATAAAATTTGTATATGAATTTGTTGTCTGAAATAATAATATTTGATTTTCATTTATTGTTTTGTAAACCATTGACTATGGCATAATATAAATAAATGAATTCATAACTTGGTTATAAATTGATTTGGAATTTGAAACGAATTTAATTCAGAAATTTGAGAATTTAGTTTCCGGTGATTTCGAACTTTGGTTTTAAAATTTTAAAAGTATATATTATTTAAAGTATTTTCGAATAGAAATCGTTTCCAAAGAATTTTAAAATGTTGAAATCAGTGCTCTTCTCTTTGTCGCTGGAAAATAATTTCGGTGATGGCGGCCGCATCATCGACATTCATTTTCGAGTTTCGAAGTGGAGAAACCATTCTGTAGCTTTGCTACGGTTTTGTTTTGAAAAAAAAATTTTTTTTTTTTGATTTCTTCAGTATAATTTGATTTATATATATATATATGGGTATCTTATTTTAAAATCTAATTTGATCTGATATAAATATATTATATATATCTCTAAATTGTTAAAGTTAATCGGAAATCTAATTCTTAAATTTTGTTAAAGGATAATTTTAATTATAAATAAAACCAAAATTTGGAATAAATATTTAAACTTGAATAATTGAATTGGGAAAATTTTATTTGTATATTGTTCAACTGCATTCTAATACAACTTACCTAAATCGTTCAGAAGTTGAATATGTAATTGGATAATATATAAGATAAATTGAATTTATAAATAAAATTTTAGTGTTTGTAATAAATGTTATACACTTAGATTTTGATTATATAAAATGCTAATAAAGATGATAGAAAATAAGTTAATTGAATAATAGATGAGACAAATAAATTTTGTTTTGAAAGAATTAATAAATTGAAATTTGATCAACTTATGAAAATACCTTGAATTTAAAAGCAATTAGTAAATATAAATTAATTTAAATCGAAACTTTTATGGTTTAAATTAATTTATATGGGTTAAATATATGTGAGTAGATATATTAAGTAGAATAAATTTAACAATAATTTGGAATAAAGAAGAATTTAAATTGTTGGAAAAATATGATTATAATAAAGACTATTCAAATTTGTGGTTTTAGAAATTGTAAATTGAAGATAATTGGATAATAAGATAATGAATTTAGAAATAGTTAATATTGATTTTAGTGAAATCAAATAGATTAAATCAATTATTGAATATCAATTAATTTGAATTTGAATTTATATGGTTTAATGTAATTGTAATTTTGTATTTCAAATCTGTTTTTCTTTCTGGTTGTACTATTCTCCTACCTCGTTTCTTTTCGGGGACGAAAAGTTTTGAGTGGGGGAGAGTGTAACGACCCGTAAATTTCAACTGTTTTAATAACATAATTAGTTGAAATTTTGTGAAATTTTAAACGATAAAATTTTTAAATAAAAATTTAATATTTGGAATACGTCTAGTTAAACATAGCAACTGGTAAATTTTCGTCCGAAAATACGAAAGTTTATTTCGCACGTAAATTCACTTCAATTTAATCAGTTAAAAAGCAATGAAAATAAAATGTTTTCAGAACCTAAATATTTTTACATAGAAAAATTCTAAACCATCTTCTGAGCAAGATGTTAGTTTGTCGTTTTTCCAAATTCGGACATCTTTGGCTCCGTCGTTCTTATTTTCTATAAAATAGCAGTATTCTGATACCGATATCGATTTTTATCGGATGATCGTACCACTGATATCTGTATACCATTTTGATCATCTCGTCGTGCCGATCTCTAAGGTATATTCACTTCTGTATTTGAAATCCGGTACGCAGTGGAATCCACGGAAACGGTGATCGTACCGGTACCGAATTCAAAATTTTAGTTTCCATCAGTCCTTCTATATCCCACCGTCTTTTAAAACCAATAGCCGTTTACATTCCATATTCCCAAGAGAATTTATTATTGTGACCATTCCTTTCTTTCTTCTGCATTTCGTTTCTTCTTTTGGTTTAAGATAAAAATAAATAAAAATAAAATAGTAAACCAATATAATCTTTTCGCATCTTCTACATCACCTGAAGCTTTTGGCCTCCCTCTCTTCTTGCAACCCATTCCACCCAGTAGAACATCATCACCGAAGTCAGTGCCGAACCACCATAACTTCCCTCTTTCCCCACCAACGCACGGATGAACCCCACCTTCATACGCAACCAAGCTCCAACCGAGATCACGTCCTGCCTCACCCACGGACCCGCTCCCACTCTACGCCACCTGGCTCCGACCAAACCCCACCACGCGGCCTTCCCACCGAAGTCGCCTACCCATCACGTCAGCCACCATGACCGCCACTTCTCCTCAAAGCTTCCTCCACCCTTCCTATCACCTCGTCCTCCTTGCAGCCCCTCCCCTCTGTTCGCCTCCAGCCCCACCACTGATCAACCACCACCTACCCAGGCCAAACCCGAGCCATCCATTCCCATCCTTCCAATCTCAAGCACCCCCTTCATCCGCCTACCTCTCGCATGGCCTTCCACCTTCCTCTACCTACGCTGATCCACTGTCTCACCTCCTCAGCCCGCCGATCTCACCATGGCCGTGCCGCCTACAACATCACGACCACCTCCGCTCGTCCCTCTCGAACATGGCAGTATAGCTTGCTCGGATTCCTTTCGCATTCTTACTTACGTAAGTTCTATATATATATATATACATATACGTCATATAAGAAGTTTTAGTATGCTTTAAAGTATATATAGGATAGTTGTACACATATGTTTATTTCATCTGTTTATGTTCAATACATAGGCTGTTAGAAGTATGTATATAAATGGGTATGAATATATATGCAGATATTATAAGATATAAAATCTATTATATAAGTTGTTATACCTATTTGCTTATAAACTTTTATTTTTGTGATTTATTGTATTGATTTTTGAATTTATGTATATATCCTGTATGTTAATATATGTTTTTTTTAAGCAAGATGGTGATTTAAGAATAAGTATAAATTTTGATTTGTATATTGATTTTGAATAAGCTTGGGTTCTTTTAGATTTCTGAAATATAAAATATAAGATTTGTATATAGCCTGTCTGTTAGATTATGTAAATTTTATAAGCTTGGGTGTTTTTCTATCGAGTTATATGAGTTTATATTCGTGTTATATAAAAATCTTTACCGGTTGCATATAGGGTCTGGGTATACGTGTGTTATAACCTATACATGTATATTTTGTTGAAAGTTTATGGAGTCTGCATATTTAATTTGTCTGCATATGTTTATTTGCATATACCTACTGGATGATTTTAGTAGAGCATATATATACATTTTGTTGATAGTCTGCATATATAATGTTTAGTAGTTTGAGATATGTTTGAATTGATTTTTAATATATATAGATATTTTCAAGTGAAACACATTATATATGTGTATATTTTGAAATTTTCTTTTTGTATATATATATATTTATTTATTTCAAATTTTATATTGTATATGAGTTTAAATTTTAGAATATGATCTTTTATATATAAATAGTCATATATAGCTGTATACATGAGTTCACTTACATCCATTATCTTCGTTGATCCAGTTCTGACTTGTTCTCGTCAATTCTGATTTAGCAGCTTTGTTCGTCGACTCGTGCCAATCTAGCTTTGCATTAGAATTTGCGTTCGGATGTGTAACTCGATTTCAGTTTTATCATCTCCAACCTCGAAAGGTGAGCACTCACTCACGATTAACGTTCTTTTATTTATTAGATTTGATTTCAATTGAAACGACAATTGAAATATTGCTGCTGTTAGTTATTTACACTGTTATTACTGTATCAGTTCACCTGTGACATCTGACACCATTATCTGTTAATTATTTATGCGATGATAATACAGTTTGGCTGATAATTGATTGATTGTTGATGTTTATATTGGACGTTAAATTGTTAATGTTAAAATGATAAATAGTATGAAATTGAACTTGATATAGGATAATTAAATGTTAAATTTGATTAAATGACATTTGTATAATATGACCCCTTTATCTGTTAAATTTATTGACACGTAGGATTGTTTAATTACATTTTGAACCACTGAATGTATGTTGTTAAATTGATGAAGTATGAAATTGTAATAAATGACAAGTGAAAACCGTAATGTAATAATCTTTAATCTACATGAAATGAAAGTGTAGATTCTAGAAATAATTATATTAATTCGTACAAATAACAATGCGAATTAATACAGTTATTTCGGGATTATTTGAATCGATTATTGGATTGTTATTGTTCGTTGTTATTGCTTGTTTATTTACTTTGACACCATCCCAGTTATCACACTGCAAGTTCCCTTTGATACGTTTTGATTTTTGATTTGAATTGGAATCGGGTTGAAATGATAAATACCCAAATTGAACTTTGACTTAGGATAGAAAATTAAATAAAAACCCGATTGGTCAATAATTTGATTTGAAAATAAACGAAGATTTTATTTGAATAAAGAATATGGTTTTGAAATGAAGTTGAAATTTGAATTTTTATGAAAGGAAAATGGTAATATTTAATAATCTGAAACAAAAGATTAACAATGTAATCAATGAAAGAATGTTGTTTAATTTGAGAAATGATTGAATTAAGTTTGAAATGATTTAATAATTAAGTTTGAAATTATAATTAAGTTTGAAATTATTAAACTTTGAAATTATTTAATAATTAAGTTTTGAACTATTTAATAATGAATTATTAAATGATTAAATTGAATTGAAATTCTTTAATAAGAAAAATTGAACTTTTGAATAAGTGAATTTTACTTCGTAAAGAATTGAAATTGAGTGTCTTTATTAATTAAGTTTTGGAAAATTATTTAAGGAAGTAAATGAGTGAAATTGGATTTCTTTAACAAAAATGAAATGTGATATTTTTGGAATTAATGTAAGACCTGTAATTGGAGAATTGATTTGATGAATTTAGTTTAATTCAAAATTGTAAGTTTTGTTTTAATGAAGTTGAACTTAAGAATTGATTAAATGAATAGGAAATTTAATAGAAATTGTTTTGAATGATAAAGTAACTTAACGAATATTGAATGAAATCGACAAAATGAATTTAAATTGATTTGAATGTTGAATTAAATTAATTTAAATGATTTTCGAAATGAAACGTATATATGAACTTGAATCAATATTTGAATGGTTTAAATAAAGATTGAAATTTGATTTATAAGATTTTGAAACGGAAAATTGGAAGTTTTGAAATGGAAATTTGGAAATTGTTTTAGAAAGACAAATGAAATGTTGATTTACGAATTCTAATTGAAATTGTAATTGATTTGGTTTTTGAAATATATAAACGACCAATCGGTGTAATAATTACGAAAGTTATTAAAGAGACCGGAATTCGGTTATGGATATACTCTCTATCTAAACCGAAAACCACTTTAATAACTATACGCGGAGTGATGATCCAGAATGAAGTGGTTGGAATGATGTACGTGTTGACTGAAGAAAGAGAACGATAATGGATGACCCCTGACATGACTAAAACAGGAGCCGCGCCGGGCCATTGAGGATCGCCATCTCTAGCGGACACACTTCTTCGATACCATATCTATTACTTTTGTGATTCGATTTGGGTGCACCTGTGATATCCCGGAATTTTGGACAATATCAATTTAATAATCTGTTTAAATAATTAAATTGATTTGATAATCTTTATTAAAAATATTTGAATTGGTTTAAAAATCTAATTAAATGAATATTTAATTAGTGAATTTTATCCTTTAAAAACTAATAAATTGATTTCTATTTATAATGTATATATATATATGTATATTGTAAATAGATAAGCTTGGATTTGAAATTTAAATAATAAATGAAATCTTGTTTTAAATTTCTAATGTATATTCTTATAGTTTGGAAATTATGATTTATTTAATATTAGCTTTACAAAGATATTTAAACAAAATAATTATATGGTTTTAAATAAGATTAATAATAAGATTTATTTTATTTTTGAATATTTCTTAATAAATAAGATTTAAGAGTATATATATATAGATAAGTTTAAAATACAATATTAATAGTATATTGTTTTATATATAGATATAAATAGACTTTAATAAAATAGGATTGTTATTTCAAATTGAATGTGTTCTTTTAAATTGACTTTAATTTGGATTTTTAAAATATAATTTGAATTTGAATTTAAATTATTTTGAAATTCAAAAGAGGTGATATTTTAAATAGTTTTGGATTTTAAAATATATGTATAAGCTCTTATTTATATATATATATATATAATTGGTTTTATTTCTTTAAAGTAATTTATAAATAGATAAGTATTTATAAAATAAAGAAAGGGTTTTTAATTACATTTACAACAAATAAAATTAATTAAAAAGACAAGTGTTAATTTATTAAGTAACCATGGTGACATGTGTTAGCTCCTAAGGCTTTAATATAATATGTGTTATAAGATTAAGGCATGAGAAAGACAAGTGTCCATCTTTTAAATTTCCATTTTCTTTTTCCTATCCTCTTCAATTCAAAAGATAAGTGAATTCAGCTGTAAACAAAATATACTCAAAAAACCAAATCTGAAGCTCAAACAAAATTCCCAGAAAAACAAATCTGTAACAAAACTCTCCTCTCAAAAACAATCCGTAGATCAACTCCTCTAAAATGCTTCTTCATCAAATCTGCAATTCATTCTCATCATCTAAAACCTGGAATCAAAGACCTGTAATGCATTTTCCAAAAATCAAAACAGAAAGACTGCAAATTCTTTTCAAATCTGGAGGCATGTCAAACAAGGCATCTCTGCATGCAACTGAAATCCTTTCAAACTAAAGCCAACATTCAAGTTTTAAAAGTAAAGAGCATTCAAGAGCAAGTTTTAAACCAGTTTTCAAAAGCAAAAGCTCTTCAGATTTATATGCTCTGTTCTTCATTATCAAATTGGTGAGTAACAATCTTTCTAAAAAAATTTTAGTATAAAAATCTGGTTGCATTATTAAAAATCTGGAATGAGTATGCTTTGTGTGTGTATATATTTCTGTGTATATATATATGGATATCTGGATGTTGTGCATGTTTGTTTTCATCTAAGATCTCTCTGTTATTAGTTCCCAGGAACAAGTTTTGTTTAAAATCTTTAATCTCTTGATATAATCTCTGTTAGGATTTAGGATTCAAATAACATGTGTTTGTTTAATCATGAATTAAAATTGAAACTTTATTTAAATGAATTAAAAGTGAAACTTGCTCTAGAAAACAAAGTATAACAGGAAAGCTCGAGTTTTGTTAAATTTCAAATATCCTAATTTATTGTTTCAGACATATGATCTGAAACATTATCCAAAATCATGATTTTTGGAAGTAAAACCATAGTTTTTAGATTGGGTTTGAATGTGCATTTTGGGTTTGATCAGATAATGTGTTTTGGGTTACCTCTGGCAATATAGTAGCTCGGGATGGTTGGGATTCTCACTGGAGATGTAGGGATGAACGGAGAGTATGGGAAAAATGGCAGTGAGGTGTTTAGAGCACTGTGGAGGGGGTGGTTGATCGGGAAGGTTTATAACCCTAGTTTTTGATTTGGTCGGAAAAGTGGTCATCGCGGTGTCGAGAGTGCATCGGAATAAGTAAGGGGTGGTGGGATCGAAGCTATAATCGGTGGCGCTGCTCTGGGTAGGATCGCGTGGTCTCAGATGAACGTTGGCGGCGGCACGAGGCAATTCCAGTTTGGTCGAGTCTGGGTTTCAGTTGAATCTATATGCTCGATTTTTGATTTGTATCGTATCGTTGGAGCTGGATGATCGAAGGATTGGAGAGGGTCGGCGGCGACTCAGGAGTGTCGGCGATGGTGGCTGGAATGGCACCGATGCCTGTGCACGTGCACATGGTATCAGTTTGGGTTGAGTGTTTAGTTAGAGGAAGAAGAAGACGTACTCGAGTAAATTGATGAGTTGGCTCGAAGTCATACTCGAGAAAACGGGGTGCTGGCTCTGGTTCGTTTTGGGGGAACTCGTGTGGGTTTATAACAGTTTTTAAAATTTTTAACATAACAAAGTTTAAAATAAAAAGAAGGGGAAATCTAGAAGATTGGTCTCGGGGGTTTTCAGATTTTGCTCAGGTATTTTGATATTTGGCTCGGGTCTGTAGATTTAGTATAAAAACAGTTTTAACTTTTAAAATAAAATCAAGTTTTATGTAAAACAATTTTGTTAAATAACTAGTTCTTTGTAAATAGTAAATGTTTCCTTAACATTTGGTTTTAAAAAGATTTTGTAAATTTGATTTAAAATTGGTTAAAGTTAAATTTGTAATTCAAATTTAAATCTTTAATTTGAAATGAATTAAAGAAAGATTTTAAGGTAAAATGTTTTAAGTCTTTTGTTAATAATAATAATTAAAGTAGTTATAAGGTTAATACTTTAATTTCAAAGATTAATTAAGGTTTAATGATTTAAGATTCATTAAATTAACGAGGTAATTAAAGAATAAATTAATAATTTAATTAATTAATGGTTTAGTGTTAATTAATTAAATAATTAAGATTTTAAGTTAATTAATTAGAGGTTAATTAATTTGGGATTAATCATTTAATTAGGTAAGTATGGATTATTAATAAATGATTAGTAATTAATTAATCTAGTGATTAAAGATTAATTAAGTAATTAATTTAGTAATTAGAAATTAATAAAGTGGTAATTAAGAGTTTATTAAGCTGTAATTAATAAATAGTTTATTAAAGATTAATCACTTAAAGAAAGTAATTAAAGGATTATTAATAATTAATGAGGATCATTAATTAGGGATTATTTAATAATTAATAAATGGGATTAATTTTGATAATCAATTAGATTAATTAATAAATGAAAATCATTTATGAATTGGTTAAGTATAATTACTTAATGGAAGTAATTAAAGAAATTAATTACTTAAGGTAATTAATTAAATAAATTTGATTAAGTTAAATTAATTAATTAAATTAATTTAAGATAATCATTTAGAGATATGATAAATATAATTACTTAAATGTAATTAGTGAAGTGTAATTACTTAGGAAAGTAATTAAAGTTAATTAGTGGATGTAATTAACTAAAGATGGTTTAATGAAAGTAATTTGAGTTTAATTACTTTGTATAATTAATCAAAGGATTAATTGAGATAATTAATTAAAGGAGTAATTAATTTATTAAGTGAAGTAATTAAGAGTAGTTAATTACTGAATGGGATAAATCAAGACTGATTAATAAATGTGGTTTAGCAAAGTTTAATTACTTAATGTAATTAATTTAAATGGAATAATTAATTTAAAGAAATAATTAAGGATAATTAATAATGTAATTAAGGGTTGATTAATTTAATTTTATTAATCAAAAATAAGTGATTAAAGTAATTAATTAATTGTAATTAATTAAGGATTAATGTAATCAAGTATAGTTAATTAACTAATGAAGTAATTAAAGATTAATTACTGTAATGGTTTAAGATAATTAATTTGTGAAATTAATTAAGTATTAATTACTTAAAGTAATTAAAGGGTAATTAATCAGGAATGATTAATTTAGATGGATACTTAGAGTAATGATTAATTAATTGGTTTAATTAATAATTAAGTAAGCATGATTTATAGAATGAAGTAATTAGTTTATTTCACTTTAAATTAATTAGATGATATAAATCATTGCTTAAGGATGGATGAATGAGATTGAATGTATTTCATTGTTTGATATCTCTTATGAGATATGATTGATATATGATATGGATGTTTGGTTGAATTATAATGATAATGTGAATTATCTGTTTGGGATGATAATGTAGATTATCTATTGAATTATCTATCTTTGTGTATATAGATAAGAATTGAATTGTTTTAACCTTAAAACAACTTGGCCTTAAAAGATACGTTTTGGATTTCGATGAGACCGGGATCGGGTTTGCTACATTACAGCGTGATAGGGGGTTCTCGCTTTGCGTTAGGTGGCGAACGGGAGACTCTTACCCCTACATGCCCCCGGGGGTAGTATAAGGCCTTTTGGGGTTGGTTGCGACTCGAGAGGGTGGCCGTAAAAGCAAACCCGAGGTATCACTGTGAGCCACAGCGGGGCTGGGATGGTTGAAAAGCCTACCGGTCGTGAGCCGTTGCTGATGGTTGAAAAGCCTAGGACGTTACAGTTGGTATCAGAGCATAGGTTGAGCGAATGCCTAAGCTTTTGGTTAAGTGAACATCAGAACACTAGGTTGAGTGAATACCTAGGTTGGGAAGGGTTGTTCATTAGAGATAGGATCTGTAGCAACCTGTTTGAGTCCGAGTGTATATATATATATACGAGAGCGCGTATTTGTTAGTTATATAAAATGGTTTTATATTGTGTTAATTGATAGGTTGAGTGGTATATGGATTCTGGTCAATACGAGTAGCTAACGTTATTGATAGGGATCTCTAAACACTTGAACCAGGCCAACGGACACAATATTGTTTTAAAGAGGTAAATGAAATAATTTTACCCAGAATAATTTCTATATAAAAAGTATCATTTTAAATATATATATATATATATTTCTACCTATTTGTTGGATTACCTGTTCAAGTTTTCCAATATAGGATATAAAGGTAGATAGGGTAGTAGTGTGTGAAACACGACTACCAATGGTTGGAATTTGAGTGTTTGAGGTTGGAAGTGTATCTGTCGAGACTGTAGACCCAATACTGTCTCGAGTAAGTTTTGCTGTGGTAAAGGATTTCATCGATCTCTTAAGGAAACCAGTTATGGTTCGGAATTTATCTTTGAAGTGAAAGTTTGGATGAGTAGAGTTGGATCTGTCGATTAGACAAAAGCGAGTGATGATATCTGGGTAATCTCAGGTAATAGTAGCTGTGTGATGAGACGCAGTGACTATGGATGTTCCCGAAGATGTTTTCTTTGGAACAAGTTGTGGAAGTGTGTCTGCTTCGGTGTTGTGGCTGAGTTCAGCATGGTGATTCTGTTTGGTTTGAAGTTCGAGTTTCTCGAAAAGCTTTGGTAAGGAAGTCTTTGGCATCTGTGGCAGTAGTGCAGCTCGGAGTATTCTGTGCATTGGCAGGAAGTTTTCTGGCTGAGCAGTTTTTCTGAAGATAGAGTTCAGAAGCAGCAGAGTGGATCCATTTCTTCGATAGATAGGATAGATAAGTATAAGCTGTTCTGATTGGTAAAGAGAGAACAGTTTTCTTTGCAGTTAGGCTGGGTTGATCGCAAAAGTGACTTGCGATAGTCTGAGTATTCTCTTGAGTTATCTGAGATTTTCTGGGATGTGTTGTCCAGTTGTGCTTGTGTTCTTCATCAGCATTTTCATTCTAATCCAGATCAGAATGGTGCAGCGGAAGTAGTTTGGCGAGTGCATCTGTTTGTCTTTTCCAGATAGGAGAAGTTAGTTCAGTCTACTGATGGTAGTAGAATTGTGTTTTGGATTATGGGTAGATTTTGAGAGGATCATTTTGTCGAGTTATTTTTGGTCTAGTTTGTTTCTAGAAGCATCGGCGAAGGTTGAGCTGATCAGAAAGGATTTGCAGGAAGCCGAGATCGTCTGAAGATTTTGTGGATAAGAGACAAAGGAATTTGAAATTCGAAGTTGGAGACTTCGTTGTTGTGAAGTTTTTCTCTGATTAAAGGGAGCTATAAGATTAGGTAAGTCTGGGAAGTTAGCTCCGAGTTATTTTGGATCTTTTCTGTATTTCTGATTTGGATAAGAGTTTGATCTACTGGATTGAATTGTCAGTTTGGATAACTGGAATTCATTGTGTTTTACGTATCTCTGAAGGAATACGTGTTTGATCTATCTCTGGTTTAGGAACCAACAGTTCTGGAGGAATTGGTTGTTGAGTCAGACTCGTCTGTAGTCTGATATTCTGTTTAGTTTTGTAGATCTAGATGAGTAGGAGCTCTATAGCTTAGTAGTATTGATTGTTTGGATTCTGTAGAGCGAGTATCCCG
The DNA here is from genome assembly GCA_030737815.1 of Allium fistulosum. Classification (NCBI taxonomy): domain Eukaryota; kingdom Viridiplantae; phylum Streptophyta; class Magnoliopsida; order Asparagales; family Amaryllidaceae; genus Allium; species Allium fistulosum. The sequence continues at coordinate 861,785,519 of CM060906.1, forward strand.
GTATTTATATTTGGGGAAACTCGGGGAAATTCTATTCAGAATTTTTCGCTGGATAGTTAGAATTGTTTGTTTGGATGATTGGTTGCTATGATTGTTAGCATATGGATGATAATATATGGTTGTGATTTAAATAGATTATTAAATTACCTTTGTTTTAAATTTCGGGGACGAAATTATTTTAAGGGGGAGGAATGTGATATCCCGGAATTTTGGACAATATCAATTTAATAATCTGTTTAAATAATTAAATTGATTTGATAATCTTTATTAAAAATATTTGAATTGGTTTAAAAATCTAATTAAATGAATATTTAATTAGTGAATTTTATCCTTTAAAAACTAATAAATTGATTTCTATTTATAATGTATATATATATATATATATGTATATTGTAAATAGATAAGCTTGGATTTGAAATTTAAATAATAAATGAAATCTTGTTTTAAATTTCTAATGTATATTCTTATAGTTTGGAAATTATGATTTATTTAATATTAGCTTTACAAAGATATTTAAACAAAATAATTATATGGTTTTAAATAAGATTAATAATAAGATTTATTTTATTTTTGAATATTTCTTAATAAATAAGATTTAAGAGTATATATATATAGATAAGTTTAAAATACAATATTAATAGTATATTGTTTTATATATAGATATAAATAGACTTTAATAAAATAGGATTGTTATTTCAAATTGAATGTGTTCTTTTAAATTGACTTTAATTTGGATTTTTAAAATATAATTTGAATTTGAATTTAAATTATTTTGAAATTCAAAAGAGGTGATATTTTAAATAGTTTTGGATTTTAAAATATATGTATAAGCTCTTATTTATATATATATAATTGGTTTTATTTCTTTAAAGTAATTTATAAATAGATAAGTATTTATAAAATAAAGAAAGGGTTTTTAATTACATTTACAACAAATAAAATTAATTAAAAAGACAAGTGTTAATTTATTAAGTAACCATGGTGACATGTGTTAGCTCCTAAGACTTTAATATAATATGTGTTATAAGATTAAGGCATGAGAAAGACAAGTGTCCATCTTTTAAATTTCCATTTTCTTTTTCCTATCCTCTTCAATTCAAAAGATAAGTGAATTCAGCTGTAAACAAAATATACTCAAAAAACCAAATCTGAAGCTCAAACAAAATTCCCAGAAAAACAAATCTGTAACAAAACTCTCCTCTCAAAAACAATCCGTAGATCAACTCCTCTAAAATGCTTCTTCATCAAATCTGCAATTCATTCTCATCATCTAAAACCTGGAATCAAAGACCTGTAATGCATTTTCCAAAAATCAAAACAGAAAGACTGCAAATTCTTTTCAAATCTGGAGGCATGTCAAACAAGGCATCTCTGCATGCAACTGAAATCCTTTCAAACTAAAGCCAACATTCAAGTTTTAAAAGTAAAGAGCATTCAAGAGCAAGTTTTAAACCAGTTTTCAAAAGCAAAAGCTCTTCAGATTTATATGCTCTGTTCTTCATTATCAAATTGGTGAGTAACAATCTTTCTAAAAAAATTTTAGTATAAAAATCTGGTTGCATTATTAAAAATCTGGAATGAGTATGCTTTGTGTGTGTATATATTTCTGTGTATATATATGGATATCTGGATGTTGTGCATGTTTGTTTTCATCTAAGATCTCTCTGTTATTAGTTCCCAGGCACAAGTTTTGTTTAAAATCTTTAATCTCTTGATATAATCTCTGTTAGGATTTAGGATTCAAATAACATGTGTTTGTTTAATCATGAATTAAAATTGAAACTTTATTTAAATGAATTAAAAGTGAAACTTGCTCTAGAAAACAAAGTATAACAGGAAAGCTCGAGTTTTGTTAAATTTCAAATATCCTAATTTATTGTTTCAGACATATGATCTGAAACATTATCCAAAATCATGATTTTTGGAAGTAAAACCATAGTTTTTAGATTGGGTTTGAATGTGCATTTTGGGTTTGATCAGATAATGTGTTTTGGGTTACCTCTGGCAATATAGTAGCTCGGGATGGTTGGGATTCTCACTGGAGATGTAGGGATGAACGGAGAGTATGGGAAAAATGGCAGTGAGGTGTTTAGAGCACTGTGGAGGGGGTGGTTGATCGGGAAGGTTTATAACCCTAGTTTTTGATTTGGTCGAAAAAGTGGTCATCGCGGTGTCGAGAGTGCATCGGAATAAGTAAAGGGTGGTGGGATCGAAGCTATAATCGGTGGCGCTGCTCTGGGTAGGATCGCGTGGTCTCAGATGAACGTTGGCGGCGGCACGAGGCAATTCTAGTTTGGTCGAGTCTGGGTTTCAGTTGAATCTATATGCTCGATTTTTGATTTGTATCGTATCATTGGAGCTGGATGATCGAAGGATTGGAGAGGGTCGGCGGCGACTCAGGAGTGTCGGCGATGGTGGCTGGAATGGCACCGATGCCTGTGCACGTGCACATGGTATCAGTTTGGGTTGAGTGTTTAGTTAGAGGAAGAAGAAGACGTACTCGAGTAAATTGATGAGTTGGCTCGAAGTCATACTCGAGAAAACAGGGTGCTGGCTCTGGTTCGTTTTGGGGGAACTCGTGTGGGTTTATAACAGTTTTTAAAATTTTTAACATAACAAAGTTTAAAATAAAAAGAAGGGGAAATCTGGAAGATTGGTCTCGGGTGTTTTCAGATTTTGCTCGGGTATTTTGATATTTGGCTCGGGTCTGTAGATTTAGTATAAAAACAGTTTTAACTTTTAAAATAAAATCAAGTTTTATGTAAAACAATTTTGTTAAATAACTAGTTCTTTGTAAATAGTAAATGTTTCCTTAACATTTGGTTTTAAAAAGATTTTGTAAATTTGATTTAAAATTGGTTAAAGTTAAATTTGTAATTCAAATTTAAATCTTTAATTTGAAATGAATTAAAGAAAGATTTTAAGGTAAAATGTTTTAAGTCTTTTGTTAATAATAATAATTAAAGTAGTTAAGGTTAATACTTTAATTTCAAAGATTAATTAAGGTTTAATGATTTAAGATTCATTAAATTAACGAGGTAATTAAAGAATAAATTAATAATTTAATTAATTAATGGTTTAGTGTTAATTAATTAAATAATTAAGATTTTAAGTTAATTAATTAGAGGTTAATTAATTTGGGATTAATCATTTAATTAGGTAAGTATGGATTATTAATAAATGATTAGTAATTAATTAATCTAGTGATTAAAGATTAATTAAGTAATTAATTTAGTAATTAGAAATTAATTAAGTGGTAATTAAGAGTTTATTAAGCTGTAATTAATAAATAGTTTATTAAAGATTAATCACTTAAAGAAAGTAATTAAAGGATTATTAATAATTAATGAGGATCATTAATTAGGGATTATTTAATAATTAATAAATGGGATTAATTTTGATAATCAATTAGATTAATTAATAAATGAAAATCATTTATGAATTGGTTAAGTATAATTACTTAATGGAAGTAATTAAAGAAATTAATTACTTAAGGTAATTAATTAAATAAATTTGATTAAGTTAAATTAATTAATTAAATTAATTTAAGATAATCATTTAGAGATATGATAAATATAATTACTTAAATGTAATTAGTGAAGTGTAATTACTTAGGAAAGTAATTAAAGTTAATTAGTGGATGTAATTAACTAAAGATGGTTTAATGAAAGTAATTTGAGTTTAATTACTTTGTATAATTAATCAAAGGATTAATTGAGATAATTAATTAAAGGAGTAATTAATTTATTAAGTGAAGTAATTAAGAGTAGTTAATTACTGAATGGGATAAATCAAGACTGATTAATAAATGTGGTTTAGCAAAGTTTAATTACTTAATGTAATTAATTTAAATGGAATAATTAATTTAAAGAAATAATTAAGGATAATTAATAATGTAATTAAGGGTTGATTAATTTAATTTAATTAATCAAAAATAAGTGATTAAAGTAATTAATTAATTGTAATTAATTAAGGATTAATGTAATCAAGTATAGTTAATTAACTAATGAAGTAATTAAAGATTAATTACTGTAATGGTTTAAGATAATTAATTTGTGAAATTAATTAAGTATTAATTACTTAAAGTAATTAAAGGGTAATTAATCAGGAATGATTAATTTAGATGGATACTTAGAGTAATGATTAATTAATTGGTTTAATTAATAATTAAGTAAGCATGATTTATAGAATGAAGTAATTAGTTTATTTCACTTTAAATTAATTAGATGATATAAATCATTGCTTAAGGATGGATGAATGAGATTGAATGTATTTCATTGTTTGATATCTCTTATGAGATATGATTGATATATGATATGGATGTTTGGTTGAATTATAATGATAATGTGAATTATCTGTTTGGGATGATAATGTAGATTATCTATTGAATTATCTATCTTTGTGTATATAGATAAGAATTGAATTGTTTTAACCTTAAAACAACTTGGCCTTAAAAGATACGTTTTGGATTTCGATGAGACCGGGATCGGGTTTCCGTATACCGGAATTCCAGGTCTGGAGACCCGAATACCACATCGATCCAAATTTACGATAGGTCGTGAATCTCAAGTGAAGATGAAGATTCAAAGTGCAAGGGTTATTGTCGTTAACTCTGAGGGTGATTCCAACACGAGTGTAACGAGATAATGCCTTCGGTTTCGTTCGAACCCGGAACGAACTTGTATGGATTGAATGCTTTCAGCACATCGTCAGGCGGACGATGAGCATTCTAAGTGATATGTTCTGATTAAAGGTAATCGTAACCTCAAGCCTCATCAACCGGGAATGGCTAAAACAGGGGAGGTGCAGTAAGGTTTCGTGGGTAGCACCCACTGAGAGCAAGATAGATCCCTGTCTAGAGGTCCCTTTTCTTTTATTCGGCTTAGTGTGTGGTTGGTCGCGCCAACTACGGGATTGTCTTGTTCGGAATTATCCAGTAAGGGATGGTTCCGGCTTTGTGTTGCAGGGGAGCGGGCGTACTCCTCGGTACGGTGATCTAGGCCACGTACTGTGACGGGCGGTACCCCAGTAGCCCTGCCATTGTATGGAATCCAAACTCCAATAAGTGTCGTACGTATTAGATGTGCCCAACTATGTTGGAATGTGAGATGTAAGCATTTCAGCTATTTCTATATTTTACTTGAAAACCCTAGACCCTATTATAATAAAATCAGATTTCATATCAAATGTTTTGTTTAGCGTAAGGTAAAAACTTACCCATGTTTATTTGTGGGGAGTCTTACGTGATACCTTTTCTTTCTAAAGGTTTTGAAGTTAAGCAAGTTTAACCTGTTACTCACACCAGACCCATGTCTGACCCAAGTGTTTATTTCTGTTTTATAAACTCTTGGGTACTCAAATTTTTACGAGTAGCCAAGGGATTCAGGTTTAGCTTTGACGAATATTCTGGAGGAGCAATGGAGTAGGAGGCTTCGGCGTTCGTAGATATAATATTCCGCTGTGTTGATATCTGTGATAGTGTCTTGTCTTGTATTTGAGTTTTAATGTCTAGACAGATGTTTATAACTGACTAGTATGTGATGTATATGTTGTGTAACTCTGATAAGTGGTGTATACTATGTAATAGTTTATGTTATTAATATAATTTATTCGTTCCGCTGTGAGATCGTTGTTGTTGTTTCTTTCTTCTCTTCTTTTCTTTTTTCTCACCCCTTTCTTCCTTATTAACGATGCGACTTTCTGTGGAGAGAAAGTCGTGGTCGTTACAGCACCCCTCGATTTGGGAGTGTTGTTTCGCGGTGTTGGGGTAGTAGCTGCTATGCCCAACATCAGTCCGGATCAGGCAACTACTAGTATCCTAGTTGGTATCGCCTCATGTACCTTGTCATACTGATTATCCTATTCGCGACCACTACGATTTTGATTTGTACCTTTAGTATATGGATTGCCCTCTGGTGACTTCCGGTTTTGGGGAAACTACGGTCTTGTATATGCTTTTGGGAATAAACAGGTTAAGAGGTGTATGGGCCCTGCTTAACCCTACTTTGATATCTTTATATTACTGATAGACATTATCTACTTAGCGTACATTACTACCTAGTAGATAGTTTAACGGATCCTTGAAGGATGGTTATTCCAAACATCCTTTGAGTTACTTGTATTTCAATTGCTATTTCACTTGAGTTGGATTTATTAATATAAGAATGTTAATCCTGACTCGAGTGTTTTGTATTTTGCTTTACGCTCGGGTCAGACTGAGTGGTTCAGCTTTCGAGACTCACCTTTAGAGTTGGAGCTTTGCTTGAAGATCCAGCCATCTATTCTGCTTTCAGTATTCGATGATTCTAGTGATGTATTCTGATTTGTATTTGATGTATCGTATTACTCTTTTGTTGTAAACTCTGATGTATTTTATATATTCATATAGTAGCTTCATGAACTACTATCTCTTTTATTTCCGCTGCATTTATTACTCTGTGTCTGTAATCTGTGATTATATCTATTTACTGTATATGTTCAGTTTTGCCAAATTTAAATTAACAACGCGGTATTTTGAGCAATTCAACTCCGGCATGAGTGTCTACCTATACACTTATAATGGACGCGAATGGCCTAAAATTCCGGGTCGTTACACCAAGCCTCGCGACAGTTACTACTTCCTCCATCACTACCAACGCTCGAAGCAACCACCCACGCCTCCATTGCCTCATCGCGACTCTAACCGTCGCTACCCCAACATCCCACCCCAACTCCTCCATCGATGACTACGTGCTTCGAAGCGAGTCGAAGCCACATCGCGACAGGCCAGCGTCGCGAATTACCCGCCCAATGTCACATGTTTCCCCTCTACCCTTACCGCCTCAGGCCACCGCGACCACGAGCCTTCCATCGACGATTCTCGAGGATTTTTTTTAACTAAGAGGATTCAAATTGAGGAGATGAGGAATCTCAGGTCTTTAACCTGAAAACTGAATAGCGATCTCGTTTATATGCATAATTTTTTTTAATTTTTGTTCCTCTTATTCGATTGAATGATTCGTGAAATTTTGAATTGAGATAAAGGAGATGGGAATGGTTCGATTTGAAATGAAGGGATAGGTAGCGTGTTGAATGGGGAAGGCTAAAAGGATGGAATGACATTAAGAGTTGATTTAAATTTTATAATATAAATTTACCCCAAAATATCTCGTTTTCCGCAACTTAAAATCTCGATCTTCTATCGAGGCATGCCACTAGGCGTTTATAAAGTTATACCCCTATTTTGAACGCAATGGAAAAGGTTTTGAGTCCTAATTCGGTCATATGGAGAAGATAGCTTTTTGGACCCAATTTTCATATTAAATTTTCGATGCGAATTTCAGCGCGTTTCTATTTCGTACTATCAAACTATAACTCCAAACGCTACGAAATTTGAAATTCGATAATAATACACTATTACGGATCTAATGGAACTGGTTCGTCGAATTCCAAGACTGTGCCCCGGAAGGCTATTTCAAATGTCAATTTAAACGATTTATTTTTAAAACTGAACAAATCACTTTTAAATTCGCTTTTAATATTTCTATTATCTTCAGTATTATTAATATAAATCTTATAAGCCTTTAATTATTTTTATCCGGCTTAAAACTCAAGATACGAAAATTTAACCAATATTCAATTATAAAACTCAATAATTAAATCTTCCAGTAAATCGCTATATTTAAATTCTGAACTTATTCTATGAATAAACCCTAAATTTTTGTATCCAAAATCAATCTATAATTCAAATTCAATATTTAAACCCATTTAAATATTCCAAATCAAACGTCGAAAAATCCAGGTCGTTACAACGTAACTTGCATTTTTAATGTCAGAAGCATACAACTACATTCAAATCTGTACGATGTGCATATGCCATCCGTATGCAATATCAAATCCAATCACATGCTCGATCACATAAGTTTCTCTTTCGAACTAGTATTACTCACTCGACTTTCCTAGTACGGACTCCGTTTAGGTTCCCTGCTTCGAAACTTCTGTTATTCTTACATAGCCATATAATATGATAGAAAACTTCAAGATCATATCAAGAATTCATATCAAGTGTTTGTTATCAAGAATCAAGTGAAAAATCCTTGTTTGGATCGGTGTAAATCACCTCGAAATCATGTACTCGAATCTGGATCAAGAATAATTATGCGAATAAATGATTTACGTACAACTTACATACTTATTCCTTTGGTTTCTTAACTACACCAATTACTTTTTATTTTAAATCACATCAATTTTTACTTATAGTATATTTCCTTTAATACTAAAATCATTTATGAATCATTTCATAAAGCTTTTCGTAAGTTTATATACATCTTGTAACACAACTTCTGTTTATCAAGACTTTAAAACTTAAGTTCGTATTCATATTATACTCTACTGCATCCTAAAATTATATACAAAACATCAGATTTATTTTACTCAAGTAGGATGTTTAATGAATTTATAACTTGTTTTAACTTATTATCTTTCCATTCTAGAGTTACAAAACTCTAATTTTATATTTTCACAAATACTTAGCTTCAAGTTCTCAACTAATTCGGAAGTTTTTGACTATCCAAAATTACCAAAAATTCCATTCCATTTCAACGAATGAAAACCACCAAACAACATATCATAATGAGATGCACAAACCAAACTACCCTAATGCATAGGATACATGCATCTATAAAATAACTTGATAGAAAACTTAAAAGCTAAAAATGTAATGACCCAGAATTTCATTCATTTGAATTTAGAATATTTAATTGATTTTAAATATTAAAAACTTAATTTTATAAGTCAAACAACTTAAATTTCAAAATATAACGATTTATTTGATAATGTGAACTGTTAAACTGAATATTTGGAATTTTTAAATAATTGAATCTTGAATTTAATATGAATAAAATTATTTCGAAAGCTAATTTAAATTCTATTTAAATAAGAATGAAGTTAGTAAACTTTTAAAATTGGAATTAAAAGTGATAAAACCGATTTAATAATAATCCGTTTTGATTAACGTGTGAAAATATCCTTCCGAGACATTGTCTCGGATTTCGATGAAACCAGTTTCATTGGATCCGTAATAGCGAATTATTATATGTCGTCGAATTACATGGTGATCGGACCTATCAATTGGTTGTGCGAGCTCGAAACGCGTAGAAATTAGATAAAGGAATTTAAATTAATATAATTAGATTTTGAAAGTTAATTTCTGTATATGATAGAATTGGATTCCAATGCTAGTTCCATTGTGTTCGAAATAGGGGTATTACATATAGAACGCCAGGTGGCGCACCTCGTTTTTTGAAATTTTTAGGAATGAATAGTGCTTTGAAATTTTGCTATAAAAGGACCCTCACTTCTTTCCTTTTTGTTCTAAATCTAACCGAGCCGTTCCATCCAACAGCCACAAATCAAAGTTGTGATCGAAACAAAATTAGCCAAAACAATATAAATGAAACTTGTAGAGCTCGTCGCCATGAACTCATTCACACAAGCCGATCGTTGGTCGGTGGACCACGACGGCGGCAATCCGCGGATGAATGGAGAACAATTTATTGCAAAATTATGAAAAATGACAGCGATAGGGGCGACGAGACCGGTGTTGATGGGGCTGCCTTGGCCAAGCGCAGCGGTAGGGTAAGTGCGGCGGCGCTTGATTAACAAAGACGGAGGCGGCAAACAATGGAACGCGATTGAATTTGGGTTGGCTTGAAAATGAACGTGAGAGATTGGAGGGAAAGGTAATTAAATGTTTAAATTTAACTAATTTAAGTTAATTATCTTAAACATTCATTAATTCATATCTTATTCATACTAGGTCGAAATTGAACGCGACAGGTTGCATTGCGCTCGTTACAGCGAAATCTACGATATAGAGTTGGATTGGATGGATTTGGAGCTAGTAGTAATTTTGGTTTAAATTGAGCGCCTGTTTGATTTTAAATCAAACCAGAATGCTTCATCAATTACTGGAATTTCAGTGAGTTAACTCACCACTCTATCCCACTTATATTTCTGTATAAGTGTGGATAATTTTATTGTCAATTGTTTGTTGACTATTTGGATGATTTACTATCTTATTAGTTGGTTTGGATATATTCCTGCCCTTAGAGCGGATGAGACCCTATTACGTTCCCATGTATGAGCGGATGACCTTTGTATATGATCCTGCCTCGAAGCGTTTGATTTATATTTTATGATTATATACTGTATGTGATGCAGGGGAACGTGTTGGAGGGATCCAACAGGATTCCTCACATTGTTGATTTTACTTTTCATATATTTGACATATGATGTTTTGGATGCCATATTTGATGACATTGATATGATTACCATTATTTAGTGCTATAGTAGCATTGGGCTTTATCTTTAGTATTTTGGAATAGGATAAAATAATGATTTTGAATTAAAATGATTTTAAAATAGATTTTGGAAGTTTATATGTTAATAATTTTTAAATTATAAAAAAGAAGGAATTTATTTTAAATAAAATAAAAGTATGATTTTTGGCATTTTAAATTAACTGTTTTTGTGAAGTATGTTAAATGGAGATTTTTGAATGGTTTATAAAAGGATTTTTTATCAATAAAGTAATTGATTTATGAACTAAATTTATATATATATATATATAATGGATTTGTAATCGATATTTTGTAAATGGATTTGTAATCGCTATTTTGTGAATAGATTTATAAATGGATTTCATAAATAAATTAGATTTATAAAGGAATAGATTTATAAATGGATTTTTATAAATATTAGAAAAGAATTTATAAATGGATTTTATAAATAAAAGAGATTTATAAAGAAATTGAATTTATAAGTAGAATTTTATAGATAAAGAGATTTTATTAAAAAGAATTTTTATAAAATAAAAAGGAGATTTATAAACATAGTTTTATAAATATAGAAATGATTTACATTGAGATTTGAATATGGAGTTAATCGTTTTAAAAGTGGTTTGTCTTTTAAAGGACTGTTTTGAAAATAATAATTTCAAATGCAATTTAATGGTTTTAAATGTGATTTAAAATGTGTTAAGTGACGAAAACATAGATTTCAACATTTATTGTTGTAATAGACGTTTATAGGAAAGTGAGTAAGGCATGGACTATAACAATGTTGTTATAGTAAATGATTTCTAAAAGGAGATGTTTTATATAGTATATAGGATATATATATATACAATTAATCGAATCCCTATACTAGTGTTTTTGGGTTGTCGTAACGATGTTTTATGTAACATTGGTTTGACCCAATAAATTGTGTTTTGACCTTCCATTGTGAAATGCACGAATTGGTTCTTATGATCGTACTAAAGGTTTGGTGGTATATGAAGCATTGCTTCTTATACTTAACACCCGTTCTGAGGCATATGGACTCAAAAGTTGTACGGTTATAGAAATCTATTTAGTGTGTCCTCTAAATGGTAGTTTTATTAAATATACCTCTACCATTGATATAAGTGTATAGAAATGTTTTCCAAATATCAAATAATTGAAATGGTTTTGAGAATATATCTTTTTTTGAAGAAAATATTTGAAAAGTGATTTGATTAATAAGAGATTAATTAAATGTGCCTAATGATGGCTTATGTGCTAGATTTTATTTATTGCTTTGATAGTTAAATAACCGACTATCAAATTTGGCCATTTTTGGTTCCTTGACTTGATGTGGGAACTGATTAGTCGTGCACATAGCATGAAGCCAATTGAGTAGGCTTGATTATCGTTTGATGTTAAGAATGTTGATTCGAGTAGTAGGGAGTGATTATGGTACTCCAATCTACCGGGCTTCCTTCCTGGCCGAAGTATAGCAAGTTGAGAGTAGAAAACGTGATAAGTCTACGAGACTTGATTTTTGTATGAGGTTGAGGGCCCATTATCGTTGTTGGTCCGAAGAGGCCGAGATTGGACTTATCCGAAAACCACTTTGGACCAATGTATGCGTTCGAAGTGCAGGGTTATGATGATGATTTTTGAAGACGGAGAACTTCATGATGTAGGGCTACTTGCCACTAAACCCGCGATGCACATTATATATATGGTGGCATTAGTGCAATTCGTTATGAAAATCTTCGATATATAAGGACTTCTACTACTAATCCAAGGGATGATTCCCGTAAGGATGTACTAGGAGAGTACCTTCGGTTTGTCCTGTTCATGGACAACTTGTATGGATGAATGTCTGACATTGCGTTTCTAATCACATTGATTGATATCTATAAACGTATCATATGTTTGGTGGTGGAGAAGACAACTTCTCTTAGCTTAACACCTATTCCTAATACATACAAGCTCAGGAGTTATACTTGTAGAAATTAGTTGCGTGATCATGAAATGGCAATGTGGTATTCAAAGTGAAATTTCCTATATGAAAGGTAAACGTTACCTTAGGACTCATCACTCGAAAATGCTTAAATAGAGCATGTCGTAAGGCAAAATGGGTCACTCCCATTAGGGTATGGTCATCATCTTTCTAGATTACCCTCTATATTTCAGGTATGTTGTGTATGCTTATGGCCACAAATAGGTTGGGAAAGACCGGGGTGATGTCATAGTTGATTCTATCCGCCACCAGATAGGTCTGCGGGCAGGCTGGTTTTGCTAGGTGTAGAGGTTTTAAAGTTGTTGATTCTCAGTACATCCCTCTAGAAATGTCTTGTACAGAAGCTATTTCCTTATCTGCCACTGTATGGAATCCAAAATCCAATATGTGCCTACCATTTTTTTTGTAGAACCTACTTTGTAGCTAATATGCTGGAATTTAATCAATGTAACAATTTCGGCTATGATTAGTATTATTTGTATACTAGACACTAGTATAATATAACATAATTCGATATGAAATGTTTTGTTTATCATAAGGTAAAAACCTGTCCATGTTTATGTGCGGCGTAGTCTTACGAGATACATTTTGTTTTGAAAAAGAATTTTTTTTTATAACTGAAAAAAAATTCAATTGAGATGTGTTTTCTCACACTGGTTTACCAGACTGATCTGGGCGTTCTCCCTTTCAATGCTCGGTTCAGACTGATCATATTTACAAATTTAGATTTGGATGCTTTGGAGCTTCCGAAGATGAGCTGGAGGTCATCAAGTCGTATTCACGTATATGTTTATTTTCCGCTGCATTGGTTGTTTAGAATTATCAGCATTTGTGAGGACAAGTTGTTATAACTGTCTAGGCTGATAATTAGTGATTTGTTGTTGTATTCTGATGGATGTATGTATATTATAGTTTCTCTTTTGTAAAGATCACTGATATTATATTATATGTTGTTCCACTGTGATTGTAACATTCTATGTTATTTTTGTTTCCTTTTCTCTTCTCTCTTCTTCTTCTTTCTTTCCCATAACTATTCGCATCTTCGTTTGGGTTGAGTGGGACATGTGTGGTTTATTGCCAGCTCGAATTGTGCAGATTTGCGGGTCGTTACAAAAAACCTGGTTTTATTTCAAATCACTTTGAAATAATAATATACATATATCCTTTTGTATATCAAACCATACTTTTGAGGATTAAATCAAAATCTATTTTACCAAAATGACTCTATAGAAAATTACTATGGTAGCATCCCTCACTTAGAAACTCGAAAATGAATGTTGATGATGCTTCAATCACCACAAAAGTTATTTCCCAATGACATAAGTGAGTTCAGTACTTTCTGGCTCCTTTATATTCCTTTTAAAATATTTCTATTCATGCATACTTTCAAATAATACTATTATTATTTTCCCCAAAACTTTGAAAAACAATTTTCAAAAACATCAGGATTTATGTTCTCAAATTCTCAGTTTAAATCCTTTTTTTTATAAACTATACTTGTATAATTTTACTCTCTTATATAAAATCATTTCACTAGTGTATATATTTGTTTAGATTATAATAATTTTTTTACTAAAATTAAATTTTAGTCCAACATTGTCACCGAATGCCTTATAGTCAAACTGTAAAACTTAATTCACAAGGTGTTCATTTCAATGTTCCTACAATTACTAACTACCCAAACATGCAGTGAAATGGAAAAACTACTCATAAACTGATCGAGCATAATTCAAAAATCGATAAACATTAGTCAATGCTCATAAACTGGTCGAGCACAATTAATCAAACAATAAATGATAATAACTAAATATTATCATTTTCTAACAAACAAACACATCATAAATAACTATATAAATTTTTTTATAAAAATTATTCTTTTTATATAAACTATAAAATCTAGGTAAAATTATTTCATTTAAGAATTTCAAAAACAGTACTGTGTCGGTTTGCCTTGTCCAAGTGTTTAAAAATCCCCATTGATACAGTTGTACCTTCTATCGATTAGAATTCAGAAACCACTCAACAGACCAATCAACACAGCACAAAACATTTTTATAGCACTAACAAATACGAGCGCTTATATATACACTCAAACTTATTCTAGGGTGTTACTAACCCTATCTCTTATAAGTTTACCCCCACCAAGGCCTAGGTGTTCGTTCAATCTAAGCTATGATACCACCTATAACGACTGGCCTTTTCGACCCTCAAAAGTCGACACTAATACATCAACGGTATTCACGTGCAAAGCATCCAAGTGCTGAAAAGATAGATTGTTGGAGTGAAAGAAAGAAAAGACAGAACTGAAATACGTGTTGGAGGCATCCAGCTCGCCTCCTGAAGCTCCAAAGCAATAAACGACTAAATTTGGAAATATGCCTAGGCTAACCTGAACATTATAAGAAAATAATGCCCGGATCATTCTGGTAAACCAACGTAACAAACACATTTCGTACGGATTTTTACTATCATAAAACCTTTAAAAAAAGTTATCTCGAAAGACCACGCTGCACATAAACACGAATGAGTTTTACCTTAAAATAACCAAACCATATTATTATAAGATCTAGTGATATTATAATAATGTCTAGGATTTAAAATAAATACTTAACATAACCAAAAAGGTTACATTAATTACATTCCAGCATATTTAGTATACAACTAAGTCCATACATGAACATATTGGAAAATAGATTCCACACAATGACAAGACTGCTAGGGTATCTCCTGTCATAGTACACCTCTAGAAAAATATATTGAAGGCCTCACGTGGATCCCCTATGAATCAAAAACGGCCTACCCTTTCTTGGATAGTACCGAATATGTCATTATCCCGGTTGTCTCTGGAAATCATTTTCGCGGCCATAAGCATACATAATCCATCAATAAATATCTATCCAGATGCAAGTGATGACCATGCCCTAATGGTAAAGAACCACGTAGCCCTAAAGCATAACCCATGTTTTAGTCATTAACTGGTATGAGGCTTGAGGCTACATTTTACATTTTTAGCAAATCCTACTTGGAAAGTTAACACTGCTATCAGGCAATAATGCAATGCCAACATTCACCTATACAAGTTATTCAGGATATGAACAAACCGAAGGCACTACTTCTACTACTTCCAGTTGAATCACCCTCATGATTAATAGCAAGTGGCCATTGCACTTCAAAGAACTCCGTTTTCGATATCTGTCATCTTCAATATGTCTCTAGTTCGAACACATATGCCAGTTCGAAGTGGTTTTTGGATAATTCAAGTTTATCCAATCTCGGTCTCTCCGAATCGACAATCGATAATTTCAAAATTGGCCCAGATTTGATAGTCGGTTATTTAACTATCAAATAAACAATCCAATCAAAGATTTATTTCCGTATGGAAACCAACAATGGTTAAGCACATAAGCAACAACGAATCCTCTTTAATTATTCCTTTCATTAATTAAAACCACTTTGTAAATACTTATATCAAAATACTTTTACAAAAATATACATATGTATACCAAAAATTCACTGTGCATTTATACTTTTTCAATGCTTGGAAAAATATTCATACATCTATCTTAATGGTATAAGTATATTCACATAACACTACACTTTTAATACTTAGAAAATGTAACCATATACTTATCTAAATACTATAAGTATATTCACAAAACTTAAGGAAGATTTCACTTCTAAAACCATACTTATTTGGGTTAAAACAAATTTCACTTAAAACATTGATAATAGTAAACCCAAAACACTTTCCTTTTTTGGTGTAAGTAAAAGAGTTTTATGGAAATTAAACCAAATATACTTACCTCCACATTACGATTTCAAACTTGTACTATCCCTCGATCAATAATGCAGTCAGACAAGTTAGCGTACTATCCTTGTCTCGACATACATTCTTAATTCTAAGGGTAGGGACGAGTTTCCATACCTTAGAATTTGGTGTTAAGTATGAAAAGAATACTTTCCATACCACCATAATTTAAAATGATCATTTATAGAAATCAAACCTTATTTCCTTTTATAAAATTCCTTTTATAAATCCCTTTTATATTTACAAACCTCTTATTGAAATCTCCTTATAAAACTTCTTTTATAAATCTCATTTCTATATATAATTTTTTTTATAAAACTCCTTATAAGGCATCTTTTATAAACTCCTTTCTATATATGAAATTCCTTTTATAAAACTCCTTATGAAACTTCAATTTTAAGATAGGACTAAATACTTCCCATAAACAATCATTCCATACATCACTATAATTTCACAAATGTGATTTATTACTCAAATTCATCAAAATGATATGATTTTCCTCTTATAAAATCTCATTTAAAAATCTATTCTTTTATTTATAAAATACCATTTTTAATCTATCTTTCTATAAAATGTTTTATACAAAGCGTTTATTTATTCCAAAATATTTCTATCTTCTTTTAAAACAAAATCACTTTATTATAAAAATAGACTCCTCTTTTCTTTAAAATAAACATCCATTATTATAATAACTTTTTGTAAAATAAATACTTTCCAAAATACTTCTAAAACATTTCCATATAAATTAGAAGAGACTATCAAAAAGGTTGAAGTAAGATAGAGAAGTTAGAAAATTATTTCTAAACAGAATACCATCGAAAATTCCAAAAGTCACATTTAAAAATCATTCTCCTTATCAAAACCAATTTCCAATCCAAATTGCAAAAAATAGTATTTTCAAAAAACTAAAATAAGGCCTAGAGCTACCATAGCACTTAACAAGTGCTTACGTAGATCTACAACTAAAAGACTTCAACTTTTCAACAAATCAAAGTCATATCCAATTTAGCCAAACTACCAAATTTTGACATTCAATAATTTATACAATAAGTATATAACTTAAATGAATATCAACAATGGCGAGATATCTGGAATACTCTACAAAATTCCATGTATTTCATATTAAATGCAAATAGTTTTCCTAAGCGGGAATTCAACAAAACTAAACAAAAGAATCATCCATGCACAAAACAATAATTTATGTTAACCATATGTCATATACTATTCATCCAGAGGTGAGCTAATTCACCAAAATTCGAGCTGACGCTTATGCATTCCAGAGTAATACCGTTCGATTTTAGCTAAAAATTCCACTTGCACTAAACTTGAAGAAATCAATTCTAGTGCGTAGATAACGCTCCTATGAGCGCAACGCAAAAGTCCGTGTCTCGATTGGACCTCGTATAAATATTAATTTTATAAGTTTTTGAGATTAATTAAATTAACCAATAAGCTAGTCACTTAATTAAACTAATAACCCATCCTTAAGTCCTTTCTTCCCTAATGCCTATCTCGTGTAAAAGCATAACACACCCTTGTGCACGCACGACCCAAGTCCGCCTCCTTAGTCCATGAAATCGCACTCCGCCTTCATCGACGAACTCCTCTTTGCTTAAGCTTCGCATCGGTGTCCTCGATTTCATGATCGATCATCCCCTCTCCATTGCGACCTGCTATGGCCTCCTTCGAATTCACAAAGTCATGAATCGCCAAGAGTCGCAACACCTCACCAAACTTCTCCATCGAGTTCGCCTTTGCACAGGAAAGTCGATGTCACTCGCCATTTCAACTAACTCTGCCTAAATCCTTATTGAACCCAAACCCCTAGCACATGCCTCACCACGTTGATCACCACCAAAGTTGACCTCACTAAAAAAATGAACCGCCTTTTCGACACTTCAATGTCTACACTAATACACCCACGATATGCATGTGCCGAGCACCCAAGTGCTAGAATAATGAATTTTTAGGGTATAATAAAAAGAAAAAGAAACAGAATAAGGAAGAAGGAACACAATATCAGAATCTCACTAGAAGAACGGTAATATATAATATCAAAAGAACAATAAAAAGGGTCACTCTGATATGGAAATTTTGGAGTCACATCACCTAAGTACTATCATCAGCCAGGATAATTATAACTACTTGTCATCAAAAATGTTGATATGTACAATAGTAATGCAGCAGAAATAATAATACTACGGTAGGTGATACATCCATCTTGTCTTCTCGAACTCCATAAAACATCAACAAAAATGTGCCTTTTCAAACTACTCGAAATAGTACGCGAAGAATTTAGGGAAGACAAAAAACAAGTGTCAGACATAAGTCTGGTATGAGAAACTCAAGAAATATGTGTACAACATATAACAGTAATTTTGAGACCGCATGGAATGCCATAACGGTTATCGCCTCAAAAGAAACACACATCTAGTTAGCGCATAAGGTGATATAATAGATAATGTCTAGGGTGTAGAATATAAATATTACAATATAGCTAGAATCGTTACATTCATTACATTCAATAGAGTGTTTGAAGGTACAATCGAAACCGATAAGAAATGTTCACATATTGGGTTTTTTCGTGGAGATCTCTTCGGTTGACGCCGAATCTAATCTTCTGCAGAAGGGTCAAAAACTACCTCCGAGCATCGTATATTTCTAGATAAAATGTACCATTAAGGAAAACATGGCCAGTCCACCTCTAAATATGTGATCCCAAATACCATCACCTCCCGCATGCAACATTGGTAAGCAAACTATAGATATGAATTGATAATATCCTGCCATGGGTCAGCTAAACCCCAAGATATGCCCTTGCTGTTTTCTTTGATTTTCGATATCGAGGATACGTTCAACATCTTTCACAAGAATCTTCATCACTCAAACAGAACACGAATCCCCAATTGGATTCCCACATCTCGAACAGATCTCGAATCACTACATGGATTCCCACATCTCGAACAGATCTCGAATCACTACATGGATTCCCACATCTCGAACAGATCTCGAATCACTACATGGATTCCCACATCTCGAACAGATCCACTTCCAAGAGATAGAATATGTATCTCAGTCTTGAAGTGATTTTCGATAAGTAAAACACTTACCGATCCCGGTCTCTTCAAGGCTGAATTAACAATTTTGTTCATATTTAACAATAATGAGGACGATTGCATATGGAAACCAAGTCTCTTACACTTATCACGTTTTCGATATTTTCATCTCACACTATCCCTCAATCAAGAGTGAAGCCGGTAGGTTCGAGCTCTATTTCTCATATCCCTACACAAACATCAGTCTTAATTCCTAAAGATAGACAAGCCTCCTTCATCGGCTTTTAGTGCTAAGTATATGACTAAATGTTTTCCATAAACGAGTAAACATACAAAGCACGATCAAGTCACACAAAGCACGATCAAATCAAATAAGCGACTTCTAATCCCCTTTTTGTTTAATTAATCTTTTATTAATTAAAATCACTTTTATTAGTAAAACTTCTTTTATCTAATAAAACTTCATTTATCACTTTCTACTATTCATTTGTACTCTTTCCAATACTTCAAAATGTATTCATATACTAATCTCAAATGGTATAAGTATATTCACAAATCGTTAACAGGATTTCTTACTTTAAACCATTGCTTTTTCTATCTTTTTCAAAATGATTCCTTACTTATAATTTGCTTCAAAATATCCATTTTAAGGATCTAGGTACTTTTACAAATCCATTCAAAAGGTTTAAGACTAATGTTACTTAAACATTGTCACTACAAATCCAAAACCATTTTACTTATGCTTATCTTTAGAACATTCTTTTAAAGATTTATTTACATTCATAAGTATAATAAAAAAGGATTAAAGACAAATGTAATTAACACATTTTCACAACAAACCCAAAACCATTTCACTTATACTTATCTTTAAAACATTCTTTTAAAGATCTATTTACATTCATAAGTATAATAAAAAGAGGATTAAAGACGAATGTTATTAACACATTGTCATAATAAATCCAAAACCATTTCATACTTGTATCAGCTTTAAAACATTCGTTTAAAGATCAAAGTTAATAATAGGTTAAGTTTTATAGTCGACTAATTGATTATCCAGTTAAAACAATTGCTTATACAAATCAATGTTCGTATAATTAACTCGTTTCTGACATTTCAACTTAACCATTCCTCATTCAAGAGTGAAGCCAGGTAAGTTAGAGCACTGGTTGCATCAAAGCCTTTCCTAAATACTTCATTCTTGAGTCTTACAAATAGACAAGCATACCCATCGACTTTTAGTATTAAGTATTATATTAATGATTTCCATAAACAAGTAACGAACATCATGATTAACCCATTTCCGACATTCCCGGCTTAACTATTCCTTATTCAAGAGGGAAACTAGTAGGTTATAATTCTATTGCTCCATCCTTACTCGACATCAATCTTAACTCTCAGAAATAGAGAAATCTACTTATCGGCTTTTAGCATTAAGCAAAGTTAATTACCTTTCAAAAAAGTAAGTAAACTATAAGATTAACTCAATTCTGACATTCCAACTTAACCATTCCTCATTCAAGAGGGAAGCCCGGTAGTTTAGAGCTCCATTGCTCCGTCCCTACTCGACAACAATCTTAACTCCCAGAAATAGAGAAGTCTACCTCGTCGGGTTTTAGTGTTAAGCCTAATTAATTACCTATTTCAAAACTTATATATACTTGAAAAATACTTATAAATAGTTTTTAAATATCTATGTAAAATATTACTTGAAAATAACTAATTTGTAATTTGATGAAAAATCAACAAAAACATATTTTATGTTTTTCAACACTTTACTTCCAAAATTCATAAATAATCATTAAAACTATATTTAAACTTTTAATCTTTTTTTCATACTTAAATACATTTTATTAAAACTTATGTAAAAAGATTTTATGAAGAAAAGAATTTAGAAACCATTTAAATCACGAAAAACCAGTCAAAACATTGCATTTTAAACACTTCAAAACATAAGCGACTTACTACAACATTTACAAACGCTGTTAAAGTCCTTGTTAAAACAACATTGAAAAGCATCATCTTTGCGTCTAGTTTTAAGCACTTAAATAGATGATTTAAGACTTGAAATTTTTATAGTAACTACCATTAAGGTACTTAAAAACCATGGAAAGAAACCCCTAAGAATATCTTCCCGTTTATTTATAAAAATTCTCGAAAATAAGGGATTCGAAAGTTAAATTATAACGACTATTCTCGCTTCAAACACTTTAAAACTTACTTTAATTTAACACACAAATTAAACAACCATTTAAACATTAACTCAAGGCCATGTCACATGTTTAATAGGTAATAGAAGTGATGTCATACAATATAAACTTGTTATTTAATTTCAAAAGCAAAAGGGATCCAAAGTTTATAACTTTACTTAGTTAATGTCACTTTAACTTTATACTTTGCACACAACATATACACACACAATATATACAAACAAGATAGTGAGATAACTCACTTAGATCCATGCCAAACCCAAGCACAAGGCCACAAGAGCTAAAGAACTACCTCCTTCCATCATCGGAAGCCTAAAGAGCTAACATTTAGCACGTCCAAACCAAAGCCGCACCACCTCCTCCTAAGCTCACGGCCTCCTCTAAGATCCCCTTTATAATATCCCCCACTTGGAGGCTCAAAACTAACTTCTACAGATGCTAAAGTCATCTATAGTTATTAATTCTCAGTGACCAAATGTGATAATGTTAGATACATTGATATAACAGAAACACATGAATATGAAAAAAAATTAAACTCATAAAACAAATTTCTCATTCCACTTCAATCTCTTTTCAAATTCATTACATAATCCCAATTTCGTAAACAACATTCAGAGAAATATAATTATTACAAAATACGCCAAGAGCGACATATGAAGATGCCCCCTTGGATGAGTAGAGTCTAAACATAGGCAATTAACAACTTTGCCATTGCAACCAAAATACTGCGGAATCAAACAGAAAGAACTCTTAATAGCTAGCTTGCCTCCTGCACATCTCCAGAAGCTTATTCGTCTAAAGGAGAACCTGCAAATCTTAACTCTCAAACTACTCAAAATCAATTGAGCACCCTTGAGTTTAAGGGGATAACTTAAACTTCGAGTCAGACAAAAAGTCTGATATGAATAATAGCTTACCATCTTGAACCATATAGATATCTAGTAAGACCATGCGGCATAGCAGAATGGGTTTTCCTCTCACTAGTATCTTAACTCAATTTATAATAACTATATACTGTGCACCTACCTCCACAATGGTTAAAACATAACATTATAAAATGTATTATGATGATATGCAAACATGCAATATGTTATGGATTTCTCATCCCCCTTTATCTTACTATTTGTCTTAATTTATAGTTTCTAGGCTCACTATTAACCTATTAGTTTTCATGGGCTAACTAATAACCTTTTAATTCTTTATGGAATTCCTATCCACTTTCATAGTTTTCATGGGGTAACTATGAACCAATTGGTTTCTACTAATACTATCATCCAATCATAGTTTTCATGGGATCTCTATGAACCTATTAGTATCTACCAATAACTTTCTCCAATCGTAGTTTTCGTAGGCTTACTATGAACCTACTGGTTTCTTCAATAACTTCTCTTATGTCATAGTTTTCATGGGATCACTATGAACCTATTGATCTCTTTCGATAACTTGTCCGGACATAGTTTTCATTGGATCTCTAAGAACCTATTGGCCCTTGCCAATAACTATTTCCATACATAGTTTTCATGGGCTTACTAAGAACTTGTATAAACCAATACATGGGCTTACTAAGAACCTGTATAAACTAATAATCCTTTGATCAGTCTTTGGACATCCTATATTCTAGTCTACCTGACCTCCTGGATGCAATTCTACTCATACAGGAGTTAACTCAATATATATTCAATACTGAGTCAACATAGCTGGTTATTCTTCCCTTTACACCCCAAAATGCAGTTATGGGTTGATTATAAAGTGAATATGTTTATAGAAGAAGCACACATGATAACTGATCATAACATAATTATATAAACATCTATGGTTTAATTTCCTTGTAATCATTTTTCAAATGAAACATGGTTAATGCCTTTAACCTATTATCTTTAGCTAGGAAAACTTCTTCAGGAACTCTAAAGCTTAACCATTTCAAAACTCTTTCATATTGCCATGGGATTACCTTTAAAAAATGAGATTGGGTTTCTCGTGTGAAAACTAAGGCTTTTGAAACCTTAGGCCTTTTCTTTCGAAACCATTAAAACATACCTTTCGAAAGTATTCAAACCTTTCTTTCAAAACACTTAAAGATATACCTTTCAAAACACTCAAAACATTCCTTTCGAAAGCATTGAAACCTTCCGTTCGAAACCATTAAAGATATACCTTTTGAAAGCATTAAGCTTATCTTCAGAAGGCACTTAATTCAAAGAAAATTATTGGAAGCACAACTTTGAAACCATTTGAAAGTGACTCTTTCAAAACCATTGGGTTTAACATTAAATATAACTTCCGGGTCAAAGAAACCAAAAGTGAAAGTATCCCTTTCGAAAGCATTGATCTTCAGATAAAAAAATTGGGGAAAGGGATGGCTTCGAAACCACACTTTCGAAAGCAATGATAAAACCGGTTACAAGAACCCTCTTGAAAGCATTGGAAAGGTGGCTTTAAATTTTACAAGGGCAAAAGCTTCCCTTTCGAAAGCATTGATTTAAAGTTATAAAGAAAGCGGTCTTTAATAATTCGAAAGGCATGAATGCAGCAGCTAGTTTTTGAATAGTTTCAAAAGCGACTACCCATTCGAAAGCTCCATTTTAAAAATAAATATGTAGCAACTCATTAGAAAGCTTCTTTTAAAACAAAGGCAAGTAATGTATTCGAAAGATTATATAATGACCTCTATCCCTTCTAAAGATTGCCTTCGACATGGTCCCTT
Source organism: Allium fistulosum (assembly GCA_030737815.1). Taxonomy (NCBI): domain Eukaryota; kingdom Viridiplantae; phylum Streptophyta; class Magnoliopsida; order Asparagales; family Amaryllidaceae; genus Allium; species Allium fistulosum. The sequence goes on from CM060906.1 coordinate 861,809,600, forward strand.
CCGCCTTTCTCCAATCCACTACATCATGGCTTGATACCATGTGTATTGGTTTCAAATGGGTTTATAAGCAGAAGTATGGTGACGAAAGATAGCAATTAAAAGTAGCAAAGTGGTAAATTATGTCAAAACTAATTTTATGCCTTAAAAAGTAACTTCTTTTCATCTAACCTGCCAATTTGTCAAAATATAATTGGTTGCCATTTCTTTATCTAAAATTCTTTTTCTAAAAAGGCCGTCGAATTCAATAATTATTAATTGAAATCATTTAACAAATAAGCCATTCCCTTCAACAACATATTTAAACATTTAAGTCCTCCAATCTTAAATAATTTAATATTCATATTGAAATAATTAAAAAAATCCCCAAAAATCACCATAATTCACTTTTAATACGTTTTCTAACAAATATAAATTTCAGACCCGAAGTCCGTTGTATAATTGCCGTAATTAATTTTAAACCCAAATTATCTATTTCTTCCATTCAAAATTCATAAATTATCCATAGCTTGGAATATTATAAAAATTTAAACCCATCTTTAAAATAATGTTTTACATAACATATTCAACCATCATGGCATTCCAAACCGATTTTATACGATTTTAATCTTAAAATCGAATTATTCTTTTACACAAAAATACTTGTTTAAATCAAACATGGCAGATGATCAAAGCATATCATCATTCAATCCATCCAAATGGTTTTAAAAACTTAAACCCGTAATTAAATCGTTCAATAAAACATATATGAGATGGTTTAGATTATTATTCACCTTGTTTGGATAAGGAACTTGAGATTTGTTCTTGCTTAATTATTCCTTGCTTGAATCCTTAGCTTCTAATTGATTTTGATCCCCTTTTCCCCTTGGGTTATGGCCAAACTTGAACTCCTTAGTTTATGTTTTTGTTTTGTGGACGTATGAATGAAAATGAGGTAAGGGTTTAGGGGTTATGGAGTTATGGTATACAGCTATTTCCCATATTACTCTTGCCTTACACTCTTAAGTATTTACTTATGAGCCATTTTATAAATCCATTTAATTAAGGCACGAACCTAATTAATTTTCAAATCTCAACCCCCTTATCACTCTAGTCTCTACATTATTCTATTTAATTTATCTAATTAAATCTTCCGAATAATGTTATTTAAACTTAGGGGTGCAACATCCCTCTTCCTCTCATCTTCTCCCACTTCTTACTTGCTAATCATGCTTCCCATGATGTTTTAGGCCTAAAGCCAAGGTTTAAAAGAGATTGGAGATAATTCGGTTAAGTCTTGAAAATGTTAGAGAATAATTAGTGGATTAGTGCTTAAGCACTTCCACTATTTTTAATTCTCATACTTTATCTGAAGCTTATGTAAATTAGTGGTTTATTTCAAAGGCTATGCCCCTCCTTGTATAGGCTTGTGCAAGAGGTCATTACCACCTTTTACCTTCCAAGGAAGGTTACAAAGGAGCTTCCCTCTCACATGCACTTTTACACCTCTCTTCTTTTACTTAAAATTTATGTCTTACCATAGAAGCTCATTTCCTAATAAAATAACTTTTACTAATAAAAGTGGTTTTATTTAATAAAATATTAATTAAACAAAAAGGGGATTAGAAGTCACTTATGTGACTTGATCATTCTTTGTGTGACTTGATCATGATTTGTATGGTTACTTGTTGATGGAAAACATTTAGTTGTATACTTTGCACTAAAAGCCAATGAAGTAGGCTTGTCTATCTATTGGAATTAAGACTGATGTTCATGTAGGGATATGAGCTATAGAGCTCTACCTACCGGCTTCACTCTTGATCGAGGGATAGTCTGAGATGAAAATATCAGAAACGTGATAAGTATACAAGATTTACGTTCCATATGCGATCGTTCTCATTATTGTTGAATGACCAAATTCGTCAATTTAGTCTTGAAGAGACTGGGATCAGTACCAAAAACCACTTTAAGACTGAGATACGTGTTCCATCTCTTGAAAGTGGATATGTTTGAGATGTTGGAATCCATATGTGTAACAACCCGGTATTTCGCATCAATTAATAATCGACATTTAAACGATAAATATTGTTGCATATTGCCAATTGAAGTTTTTAAATTTTTGTTAAAATTCTTTAAACATTTGGTTAAGAAAATATTTTGGGCTTTGAGTGTTGGTCCATGGGTGTTGTACTGTGTATCTCGAGTTATACCCGTTCCCCCATTTCACTTTGATTTCGAAAACCCTATACCCGTTCATTCCTCTTTTCATTTTCTTTAGCAAGCCCTAAATTAAACAAATCGTTCGAAAGAAAAATGGTGGCAGCTCATCTTTCGTTCGTTCCTGATTTCGATAGCTAGGGCTTTGAGAAAAGTCGAAAGCGACGCTCTCGGTAGTTCAATCGAATGATGCTTCGATTCTTGCTTGCTTCGGCGACTAGTTTTGGGATCTTCGAAATTGAGGTGAGTGATTTTATTTCACTCACATCTGTAGTTCAAGCTTAGTATAGTGCATTGGCAGTTGATTTGGGTTCGTTGTTGATGATTCTCTGAATTTGTCGATCTCGTATGAGTTCGTTTTACTTGAATTGACGTAGTTGTTTCGTTCTTGTTCGACTTTGGCTATCCTTCGGCCACCTAACTTGGTTTATGTGATTACATGACTCATTCCTGTTTTCGTCCATTTGATAATCATTGAACTGCATTTACCACTGTTTGTTCACTTTGATTCTGTTGTGTCTTGTTCATCTGGTTAAATTGAGTCAGGCTCCATTTATGTCTAGTGGTCTGCACCCTGGAGATTCATTTGAGTTGCATTATTGGTCTGTACCATTCTGACCTGTTACATTGAGTTGGTCTGGACTGAACTCGATTTTAGGGTAATTGTTGTTGTGCACTGATTTGAGCTTCTTATCTGATTTGCTTCTGAGTTCATTTGCATGATGTTGAGCATTAGATTTCATTGTGTATATCTGCACTTGATACTGTCGAACTTAATGTGGTAATTGGGTTAGTGTTCTGGTTCATTCATTGTATATCTGTGGTCATTTAGCAATGTGAACTGCCTTGATGAACTTGATCATATTGAATCATGCTTGCATCCATGTAGATGATTCACTGGACATTTTCATATAGCTGTAGTCTTTGTATATAACTTTGGTCTGGGTTGATTTCGTAGCTTCTGCATATATGTTATTGACACTGTTGAGTTGGTCTGGTCTTTGTTACCTGTACTTGCCGTATATGACCTCAACCTGGGTCATTTGTAGTTGGTTGTGCATTTGATTTCTTAGTGTATCCTAATTTGTCAATGTAGTGGTTCAACCTGGCTTTTGATTTTGACTTTGGTCAGTTGAGTGCCCCTTGCTCCTGAGTTATATGCATGTGTCTGCTGTATTCAATCTAGTGTTCTGTGAAGGCAGGGATCTCTGATATGTGTATGTTTATATACGTATTTATAAGCATATATCTATCTTTGCTCAATTTGGTCATCATTCAAAGTATTCATTGAACCTGTATGCTTGCCTTCATATGAATTCAAGATTTTATACAGATGTTGTAATCACTCTTTGGTCCCATTTGTATATGTGTTGGTCATTTGAACATCACTGAGTTGCATTTCCATGTTCGATCACTAAGCACTTGTCATGTTGCATGTTGCACTTCACTGTTTTGTTTATCACAGTTGCTCCATTTGACCTGATCGTTTGATATATTCTAAGCATTCGAGTGTACATTAGTTTGGTTCCATTGATGATGCTATGCTTGTGTTGTCACTGCATGTTGTCTGATGTTGTTCTTTGGTTGGTCTGACCTTGCCTTGTTCGACATGTGTGTTAAGCCTGTATACATATCACTGCGCATGCTTGCTTGAGGCTTTGATATAATATAACCTGTCTGGAGTACATTTTGGTTTGTGAGTTGCATATGCTAGTTTGAGTTCTGTTGCCTCTTGTACATGCTTTTTGATACATGTTTGAACTGATCGAGTTCATTGCTGTATTGTTGTTTTTAATGGTGCACTTGCTTGGCCATTTTGTACTTCTGGTCTGCTGTTGTATTATTTGTGTTCATCCTCGTTTTCATTGTTGCAGTTGCTATTCTTCATACCTGAACTGGTCTTGTTGTACTTGATGTGCATGTGTGGGCTGCCTTTGTGTATCACCATACACGTGTGTCATAGTTGCAGTCTTTAACTTGTACCATTCGAGGCAGTTTGCTTAATTGTTGTGCACTGGCTTCACTTTGACATTTGAACTTGTTTACTTGATGTCTGGAGCACATATGGTGGTGGCGAGGCAGTGCACGCGTGCGTGCACTGCAGCCACCCAGAATTGACAGATTTTAATCGATATTTCTTTTATCTTTAATTCATCGACCTGTTGCGTAATTCGTAGGCTGTATTGGCGAGGCAGTACACGTTAGCGTGTACTGCAGCCAATTAGCATTGATATTTTTTTAAATTGACATTTCAATTGCTTAAACTGCTTTGGATTTCTGTTTCGTGGATTAACACTGTTTAGTGTTATATCTGCCGTTATCCAATTCTCGTATCGAGAGTTGGATATGCGAAATTATTGTGACTGTCGTCTATTTAAATTATTACTGCCTATATGCACTAATAAACTGGTTTGAATTAGACTGATCCGGGTATTATTTTCTTTTGAATGTAATACTCGGGTCAGACCGAGTATTTACAGGTCGTAGATTTTTAGCTTTGGGTTGCTGCTAGAACTATGAAGACTTTTTATATCAGTTGAAGTGGTCTTCGTCTTGTTGTAGTAGTCAGTGTGGCTGTTTTAAGATGATAATGTATTCATGTATATTAGTCGATAATGTACTTGTATATATAACTTCTTGAGTCGACAATTGTAGTTGTATCATTTGTATTGTGTCAAATGTATTGTAACTGGTATCAGTTATTGTATATATGAGACTTTTCGTTCCATCTTTATTCCGCATTTATGTTATCTGTGTTATTTTTATATCTATTGTCCTAAACTATTATAGCCACTGTGTAGTAGCTTTGAGTTCGTATCGGTATGTCGGATTTCCTCTAAAGATGAAATGCAATGTTTTATTATCTGACATATCGGTGCTCGCACAAAGCAATTACATAGAAGGTCGCTCCACAACAGCCTTATTCTCCGTGCTAGTTGACAGCACTACACCGTAGTGTTCTTGGCTAGCGTGGGTATAGAGGTGGGGCGTCACAGCTTGGTATCAGAGCCTGGGGTTTAGGACAATTATAAAACATAACTTAGATGGAACATGTGTTACAACTATTTATCGATGTTTATCTCTCATCTTTACATATGATTATTTTTGACAGTTAGGTAAGAATTCCTAACGCTTATTCTTGTGTTTTCGGCTTTGAATTGAGTTAGCCGATGTTGATATTGTTTTAATTTGGCAAATTAAAGCCATTTTGACTTTTGGACTTTGTTCCACTTTTGTTCTATGCTATGAGTGTCATTATGTACTTGTTACACTGTGATGAAAAATAGCTGGACCAGTTGCAAATTGAGTGATTTTGATTTCTCATTCACATCTAGTTTGAATCTCAGCGATTTTGAACTTGATATTTTGTGTTTTCCTCATCTGGATTTCCCTTCGACTTCGGTCACTTTGTTTTTGAGAAATTACTAATTTCTTGATTCTCAAGACTCTGATTTTGTTTGCCGTTGGTTTCTTTGATAATGATGATTGATTCATTTTATACTCGACTGCGGCTATTAATTGTTGACTTCGACGTTGACTTGATTCTTACTTTTGTTGAAGTCATTTATGCATTTCTGCTTGATTTGCTTTATTTTTCCAGTTGATAATCAATTCTTCTTTTCTAATTAGTTGTTATCACCTTTGTCGATTTTGATAACTTCTATTTCTGGAATTTTTGGGTATTCCTACTTTGATGAATTTGGAATCGAATTCTTTGGATTTTATTCACGTCTTCGAATGTGAAATTTTAGTGAACTGACTTGGTTTCCTAATTTAATCGATCCTTGATCATTTCCCCGATTTGTTGCTATCATTTATTAGCAACTTTGATGACATTTTCTTCGGGATTTTTGTGAACATACTTTCTGATGGATTCAGTATCGATTTCTCTGGATTCCATTCACATCTTCGTATGTGAATTCTTGTGATTGATTGTTTCTACAATCATTTTTGTGATTTGTCACTTTAAAAATATAAAGGTTTTCTATACTAGTAGTAAATATTAAAATCCCTTTTTCCAAACGATTTCAAAACTATTTTACTACAAAGTTCTTTTTCTTGAACCGTTTTCCAATCTATTAGTATATACAAGCCTTTATTTCACTCGTATGAGAAATTGAATTAAACGGCCTAGTAAAACAAGTGGTATGAAACGCTTGCGTTTACTTCGTCGGTTAGCTCTTGGACTTGTTCGATTGAACCCTTTTTGTGACAATTTTCTAGTGAAAATTTACAGCTTGTTCGTAAATATTTAAGTTAAGCAAGTGGTTATGGGACATGAAGCTAAACTCATATATTTACTAGCTTGGTGTGATTGACACTTCCTTATGATCATGACGATCATTTTTGTGATTTAGACTAGCGATTGTGCGATGTCTCTTCGTCCGTGTGTCGGACTTGCCTTCGGGCCATCCGTGTGTTCGGAAAATTAAATAAATAGCTTTCCATCCGTGTGTTCGGAAAATTAAATGGATAGCTTCCCATCCGTGTGTTCGGAAAATTAAATAAATAGCTTTCCATCCGTGTGTTCGGAAAATTAAATGGATAGCTTCCCATCCGTGTGTTCGGAAAATTAAATAAATAGCTTTCCATCCGTGTGTTCGGAAAATTAAATGGATAGCTTCCCATCCGTGTATTCGGAAAATTAAATAAATAGCTTTCCATCCGTGTGTTCGGAAAATTAAATGGATAGCTTCCCATCCGTGTATTCGGAAAATTAAATAAATAGCTTCCCATCCGTGTGTTCGTAAAAATTAAATGGATAGCTTCCATGAGATAGTTTCTCGTCCGTGTGCTCGGACTTCCTCCTTCTTTGTGTTTTCTGGATTTCGTGTGTAGATTTCTAGAATTTGTGATTTCTGGATTTCGTGTGTAGATTTCTAGAATTTGTGTTTTCTGGATTTCGTGTGTAGATTTCTAGAATTTGTGTTTTCTGGATTTCGTGTGTAGATTTCTAGAATTTGTGATTTCTGGATTTCGTGTGTAGATTTCTAGAATTTGTGTTTTCTGGATTTCGTGTGTAGATTTCTAGAATTTGTGTTTTCTGGATTTCGTGTGTAGATTTCTAGAACTTGTGATTTCTGAATTTCTTGTGATGATTTCTGAAATTTTGCGCTTCACCAATTTTCGTGATTTCTATTGATATGTTTATCAATTTTTGTGTATTGGTGAATTCATGTGTTATTGACTTGTTATGAATACAAGTTTAGGGTATGATATCCCTTTCTATCTTTGAGAAGATTCTTGTGACATCTTTGATGAATGAAAATTCATTTGATATTATATTTTGATGCCAGTTATTTTAATGAGACTTTGACGTGTTAACTTCGGTAACCGTCAATTTTAAAATGAATTTACAAGCGGTTCTCCCGCAACACTGATATTGCTAATTTAATCACGTGTTTTCAAAATTCTTTATTTTTAAAAGTTGTTTCAAAAATATAAATTAAAATTGTTTTCAAAATTTTTACAGTTTACAATTTTCAAAAGAACGAGGAAGCGATTTAAACGTTTCAGCAAAATCGAGGACTATGACCCCTTTCTTTTACTGATTCGCTTAATTCCGGACTTGTCCGTTTGAGAATGTGAAATGTTATTTTTAAAACACACAATTCTGCACTTTCAAAGAAACGATAAAGAGATTTAAACGATTTAGCAAAAGTAAGGAGTATGGAACCATACTTTTACTACTTCGGTTAATTCCGGACTCGTTAATTGAATATTTACGACTTCTGATTATCGTTTTTGATAATCGGAGGTTTGTGTTTCTGATTATCGTTTTTGATAATCAGATATTTGTGAAATTTGATTATCATTTGTGATAATTAAATATTTTCCAATTTAATTATCGTCTGAGATAATTAAATATTTTTCGATTTGATAATCGAATCTTTGTGTTTCTGATTATCGTTTTTGATAATCAGATATTTGTGAAATTTGGTTATCATTTGAGATAATTAAATATTTTTCGATTTGATAATCGAATCTTTGTGATTTCTGATTATCGTTTTTGATAATCAGATATTTTTGAAAATTCAATTATCGTTTTTGATGATTGAATATTTGCGATTTTGAGATTCGAGCTTCGTCTTTTTCTCTGGCAATTCAGGTGAGTAATCTGATTTACTCACATTCAATTCGTGCAGTACGTAATTTCTGCTCTGATTCCTTTTCCTTTAAATGCTGGAACTCGATTGATTCTTGCTCTTTGATAGTCGTCGGATTTTGATTCCTTGATCCCCTCGATGTTGATCCTTTTGACTTGAAACAGTCGAACCTTTTTGATTCTTTATCTGATACTTCCATAATTCTAATGCTTCCCTGTTGACATTTGCTTTGCTTATGCATTCGACAATGCCATTCCCTTTTGGTTGTTACCATTTGTCCATTTATTCCTTATGATTGCGAGGACGCAATTTCTTTAAGGAGGGGAGTCTGTAACAACCCGGTATTTCGCATCAATTAATAATCGACATTTAAACGATAAATATTGTTGCATATTGCCAATTGAAGTTTTTAAATTTTTGTTAAAATTCTTTAAACATTTGGTTAAGAAAATATTTTGGGCTTTGAGTGTTGGTCCATGGGTGTTGTACTGTGTATCTCGAGTTATACCCGTTCCCCCATTTCACTTTGATTTCGAAAACCATATACCCGTTCATTCCTCTTTTCATTTTCTTTAGCAAGCCCTAAATTAAACAAATCGTTCGAAAGAAAAATGGTGGCAGCTCATCTTTCGTTCGTTCCTGATTTCGATAGCTAGGGCTTTGAGAAAAGTCGAAAGCGACGCTCTCGGTAGTTCAATCGAATGATGCTTCGATTCTTGCTTGCTTCGGCGACTAGTTTTGGGATCTTCGAAATTGAGGTGAGTGATTTTATTTCACTCACATCTGTAGTTCAAGCTTAGTATAGTGCATTGGCAGTTGATTTGGGTTCGTTGTTGATGATTCTCTGAATTTGTCGATCTCGTATGAGTTCGTTTTACTTGAATTGACGTAGTTGTTTCGTTCTTGTTCGACTTTGGCTATCCTTCGGCCACCTAACTTGGTTTATGTGATTACATGACTCATTCCTGTTTTCGTCCATTTGATAATCATTGAACTGCATTTACCACTGTTTGTTCACTTTGATTCTGTTGTGTCTTGTTCATCTGGTTAAATTGAGTCAGGCTCCATTTATGTCTAGTGGTCTGCACCCTGGAGATTCATTTGAGTTGCATTATTGGTCTGTACCATTCTGACCTGTTACATTGAGTTGGTCTGGCCTGAACTCGATTTTAGGGTAATTGTTGTTGTGCACTGATTTGAGCTTCTTATCTGATTTGCTTCTGAGTTCATTTGCATGATGTTGAGCATTAGATTTCATTGTGTATATCTGCACTTGATACTGTCGAACTTAATGTGGTAATTGGGTTAGTGTTCTGGTTCATTCATTGTATATCTGTGGTCATTTAGCAATGTGAACTGCCTTGATGAACTTGATCATATTGAATCATGCTTGCATCCATGTAGATGATTCACTGGACATTTTCATATAGCTGTAGTCTTTGTATATAACTTTGGTCTGGGTTGATTTCGTAGCTTCTGCATATATGTTATTGACACTGTTGAGTTGGTCTGGTCTTTGTTACCTGTACTTGCCGTATATGACCTCAACCTGGGTCATTTGTAGTTGGTTGTGCATTTGATTTCTTAGTGTATCCTAATTTGTCAATGTAGTGGTTCAACCTGGCTTTTGATTTTGACTTTGGTCAGTTGAGTGCCCCTTGCTCCTGAGTTATATGCATGTGTCTGCTGTATTCAATCTAGTGTTCTGTGAAGGCAGGGATCTCTGATATGTGTATGTTTATATACGTATTTATAAGCATATATCTATCTTTGCTCAATTTGGTCATCATTCAAAGTATTCATTGAACCTGTATGCTTGCCTTCATATGAATTCAAGATTTTATACAGATGTTGTAATCACTCTTTGGTCCCATTTGTATATGTGTTGGTCATTTGAACATCACTGAGTTGCATTTCCATGTTCGATCACTAAGCACTTGTCATGTTGCATGTTGCACTTCACTGTTTTGTTTATCACAGTTGCTCCATTTGACCTGATCGTTTGATATATTCTAAGCATTCGAGTGTACATTAGTTTGGTTCCATTGATGATGCTATGCTTGTGTTGTCACTGCATGTTGTCTGATGTTGTTCTTTGGTTGGTCTGACCTTGCCTTGTTCGACATGTGTGTTAAGCCTGTATACATATCACTGCGCATGCTTGCTTGAGGCTTTGATATAATATAACCTGTCTGGAGTACATTTTGGTTTGTGAGTTGCATATGCTAGTTTGAGTTCTGTTGCCTCTTGTACATGCTTTTTGATACATGTTTGAACTGATCGAGTTCATTGCTGTATTGTTGTTTTTAATGGTGCACTTGCTTGGCCATTTTGTACTTCTGGTCTGCTGTTGTATTATTTGTGTTCATCCTCGTTTTCATTGTTGCAGTTGCTATTCTTCATACCTGAACTGGTCTTGTTGTACTTGATGTGCATGTGTGGGCTGCCTTTGTGTATCACCATACACGTGTGTCATAGTTGCAGTCTTTAACTTGTACCATTCGAGGCAGTTTGCTTAATTGTTGTGCACTGGCTTCACTTTGACATTTGAACTTGTTTACTTGATGTCTGGAGCACATATGGTGGTGGCGAGGCAGTGCACGCGTGCGTGCACTGCAGCCACCCAGAATTGACAGATTTTAATCGATATTTCTTTTATCTTTAATTCATCGACCTGTTGCGTAATTCGTAGGCTGTATTGGCGAGGCAGTACACGTTAGCGTGTACTGCAGCCAATTAGCATTGATATTTTTTTAAATTGACATTTCAATTGCTTAAACTGCTTTGGATTTCTGTTTCGTGGATTAACACTGTTTAGTGTTATATCTGCCGTTATCCAATTCTCGTATCGAGAGTTGGATATGCGAAATTATTGTGACTGTCGTCTATTTAAATTATTACTGCCTATATGCACTAATAAACTGGTTTGAATTAGACTGATCCGGGTATTATTTTCTTTTGAATGTAATACTCGGGTCAGACCGAGTATTTACAGGTCGTAGATTTTTAGCTTTGGGTTGCTGCTAGAACTATGAAGACTTTTTATATCAGTTGAAGTGGTCTTCGTCTTGTTGTAGTAGTCAGTGTGGCTGTTTTAAGATGATAATGTATTCATGTATATTAGTCGATAATGTACTTGTATATATAACTTCTTGAGTCGACAATTGTAGTTGTATCATTTGTATTGTGTCAAATGTATTGTAACTGGTATCAGTTATTGTATATATGAGACTTTTCGTTCCATCTTTATTCCGCATTTATGTTATCTGTGTTATTTTTATATCTATTGTCCTAAACTATTATAGCCACTGTGTAGTAGCTTTGAGTTCGTATCGGTATGTCGGATTTCCTCTAAAGATGAAATGCAATGTTTTATTATCTGACATATCGGTGCTCGCACAAAGCAATTACATAGAAGGTCGCTCCACAACAGCCTTATTCTCCGTGCTAGTTGACAGCACTACACCGTAGTGTTCTTGGCTAGCGTGGGTATAGAGGTGGGGCGTCACAATATGTGGTTTCGAGATCTGTTCGTGATGTGGGAATCCATTGGGGGATCCGTGTTTAGTTCGAGTAATGAAGACTCATGTGAAAGATGCCGAACGTGACCTCGATATCGGAAATGGCTTAAGACAGAGTAGGATGGACAATCTGAGGTTTTGCTCCCCCACGGCAGGGTATTGTCAACTCCATATATGGTGTATGCTTATCGATGTTGCTCGTGGGAGTTTGATAATATTTAGTACCACGTGGTTCATGTTTATGTTTGGACGTGGGCCTTTGTGTTTACCTTATGGTACATTTTATCTAGAGATATACGACCCTTGAAAGGTGTTTTCTGATCCTTGTGCATGGAGTTTGGATTCGGATTCTCCAAAGATATCTCCACAGAAAATCCATTACGTGAACGTTCCTTATCGGTTTGATTGTACTCACCAATATGTTATTGAATGCAATGTGTAACCATTCTGGCTATGTTTATTCACCTTGGACATTATCAAATATATCTCCTTATGTACTTATTAGATGCTGGTTCTTTTAAGGGGATAATCATAATGACACTCCATGCAATCTCAAAAGTAATGTTATATGTTGTACACATATTTTTTGAGTTTCTCATACTAGAATTATGTTTGACGCTTGGTTTTTGTTTTTTCAAAATTCCTCGCGTACTATTTCGAGTAGTTTGAGAAAGGAAGGTTTTTGTTTATGTTCTTTGTAGCTCGAGAAGACGAGCTTGATGTTTCACCTACCACAGTATTCCTTTTTCCGATGCATTACTACATTGTACATATCAGCATTTGTGAGGATATGTTGTTATAACTGTCCAGGCTGATGACAGTACTTAGGTCTTGTAACTCCGAAATTTCAATATCGGAGTAACCCTTTGTGTTGTTCTTTTGATATTATATATTATCGTGCTGCTGTAAAATTCTGATATTGTGTTCCTTCTTCTATTTCTTTTTCTTTATATTTTTACCCTAACTTTTCACTTTTCTAGCACTTGGATGGTCGGCACACGAATACCGTGGATGCATTGGTGTCGATATTCGGGGGATGAAAAGTCGTATCGTCACATTAGGAATATGTAAATTCATAATAATAACATACAAATCTAACAACACAAAAGAAATCAAAAAATTAGTAAAGGAGATGGGAGAACGAAATCATATCAATAATAATGAATATATTCTGAGATGAGATGAAGAGCAAAAACAAATATGAATTAAATCAACATACTTTCAATAGAGATCGAGATTGTTTATCTTTTTCATAAGATAAACCACAAACAATAGATATATCATATGGGTGTCCATGCACATGAGTAACATAAATAAATTATTGTGGATAAATTACCTAGGGATGTCACCAAAAATCACAGCTTGAAACGATGAATCATTCCTCCTAGAATCAATGGATTTTATCTTGGGATTTTGCAAGGATTAAGAGATGAGAATCACCTTTTGTTTTTTGATTTTATTTGATTTTGATTTTGTGAACTTTTTTAGTTTGGGAAGCTATTATTTTCGAAAGGGACGGAAGAGGATAGGAATAAATATAAATTGTTTAAAAAGTGTTTTGAAATGAATGAGAGAGAATATGTTTTAAAGGAAACATTGAAACCTTTCAATCCTCTCCTTTAGAACTTTCTCTATTTAGTTCCAAAATATAACTTATCAAATCCTCTCCCTTTCTTTATTGTCTATGGACGACCATAATAGGTGCCACATAGCCCTCTAAAAACTTTCAAAATCACATAGCATTCAATCTATTTAAACATTCTATCGATATCGTATTCGATATGCGTATTTATAGCTTTTATATACACACTTTATTAAATACCAATGATATTCGATCAAATAAAATAAAATTTTAATAATTAATATTTGAAAAATATTAACTAATTTAATATTTTTTAAAACCCACTTAGTATTTATTCTATATAAATCCAATTTAAATAATCTACCGACATCTTATATCAATACATGCGTTTATAACTTTTAAATGTGCACTTTATTAAATACTAATGACACTCAAACAAATAAAATAAAATATAATAATTAATATTTTATAAATATTAATTAATTTAATAAATTTACAATGATTAAAAATGTATAAATCTTGTGATTCATTTGGAGTATTCATCATTTCGGTTGGGTGACTCAAAGGTGTAAATTCAGTTATCAATTAATATCGAATAATTTGAATACATTCACATGTTACCTTAGCCAGCGTCGTCACATTTTGACTTAGTTTATCGCTTACACATCTTTTTTTGGTAAAATCCAATTTTACTTATTATAACCAGTACCTAGTAGTAACGATTATTTACACCAATTCTCTTCGTTAACACTATATCACATCAGGACTTAAGAAATTTGGTTTTGGTCAAAATTCCATTCCAACATCGCCCACATTCAACTTGAATAGTCTAAATAAAAAGTCCTTGATTCAATAATAATTATTATTAACCATACTGCTTTGGCTATAAACTTTAACTTTGAGTTGACTGCAGTTGTCCGTGATACTAATCCCGTATAACGAGGAGACGAATCCCTATTGAATAGTGTTTTACTTCCAATGCTTCAACTCAGATGAACTTATAGTCATTTAATGGATGCCATGCCTCGATTTAACTATAATCGAAGTAAAGTATCCACATTGAACAATATTCTCAAGTTGAGAGAATTGTGTAACATCGTCACTTCAAGATTCTCTATTTGACCTTAGTTATACTAACCAACAGAAAACTCTCTAATGAGTCATTCCATAGTTATCCAATAACTACCAGTATGAAAATCCTTGGTGCCCCCAACAGCAATAAGTACTACACTGTCCAACTTTTGGAGATTGTTATCCACTCTAGTCACTACGGATGTCTTGGTAACCCATCTCAAAACATTTGACTAGGGATGTTTAAAACAATATCATTTTAACATGATAAATTTCCCATGATTACAACACATTGTACTTATTATCAAATAACATAACACTTAAGAATTTTCTATTTAACACACTTTAAATTAACTGCTTAATTAATTATATCACAATATAACAAGTATATAACAGAAAGAAAACACCTTTTTGTTTGAACAAGAGTTGTTGTCGAGTTAAATATATGTAACGGATTACGTAATTGCCCCAACAGCATACCCCTAACTCTATCAATCTCCTACTTGCAATTGGGATCAATTATGGAATCTTATTTCAACTTCTTTGATCAGTTTTCTCAAAAAATAATCAAGCTAGTCGTTTAGTGAATGGATATGCTTTATTGTTTTAATTATCTACTTTACCAATCAATTCTCGTTGATGCCGATAAACTGCTTTTATCATGTAGAACTTTTCAAAGTATGTCTTTTGACTTCTAGTGAGCTCTAGGTTCTTTTACATACTGTATCGTATCATTGTTATTATATAACAATGTCATGGGATTCTCAATATTTGGAATCTCCCTTAGCTCTATTATAAATTTGTATATTTTTTTATACTTCTTTTATTGCAGCACTTATTCAAGGTGGTAAGCTCGGCCTTTGGCCGAATCAGCCACTAGTTATTATTTGGAACATTTCCAACTTATAGTCCTTAACTTAAGATTGAATATGTACTTAGGATTGATATACTATACCTGATATCACTTTTGAAGTTCGAATTAGCACTCCTTCATAAGGAGTTCATTGTTTATGTAAATAATTCTCTATTATTTCATAAATAATGGAGAGCACTCTAAAATATCATTTAGTGATCTTAGTTCGAATTTGATACTTCTTTTATGTATCAAGTACATAAGTGAAATGCGATACGTATACAATATAGCATGCATGATAATTCATATTGCCATGCATAAGGAATCCATCTTACATGCTCGATATTAAATAATTTAGTACGGTATCTATGTATATCGTTTTGGGACATTCCCAAATTTTTTATACTGATTATTAAAGATGTCATTTCAGATCCTATACCAAGAATTGAACAACTAAACTGAACACAAATACACCATTAATAATCATAAGTTTGTATTTTACTTATGCTTTTAAAAATATTTTAGCATCTATTAATATTCTTTCTTACAGACACATGCTTCCTTTGCATTTCAACTTAAATTCAAACTGTTTAATTTCTATGTCAAAATACTTGCTTAACTCTAATGCTTATCAAATAATACTTTTGTATCACTTCTTGGATTATATCCAATAACCCACAAAATCAGAATCGCTACCACAGACTTCAAAACACTTTGGTTATTAAGCATAAACAACGTATTCAAATTCATTATTTGAAATTTCTATTTCAACACACATATACCAAAACTTAAATTCATATTAAGCAATAATTTTGCGAGTAAAAACCGAATTAAATTAAGTATATTGAGTACTTATTCCGTGACGTTAACTTTAACAATTGAAATTCATGATGTTATTCCACCAACATAGCTTAACATATTCCAACCACATTGATCTTCTTCTCGAAGGCAATTTTGCGGTCGATGGATCGTATCACTTCGGGTAATACTATCAAAATCATATTTTGATAATGTACTTAGAATCCATTCTAGATTTTGCACATCATGCCATATGATGGGGTCAATACTCTTAATGGCTATTGAATACCGAGGAAATTATTTTTTCGATGTCGATAATAAAATCATGGTTTCTTTTAAACATGTGAGAGTTCTCATTAATCATTCTAATTAGTTGTTTCCATTTAGAATCGGTCAATTTCATTTCATTCATTGTAATCAGTTTTTGTGACGCCTCACCTCTATGCTCACAATAACAAAGAGTATTAAAAGAAATACTGTCTGTTATTACGAAGAATAAGGCTGGATAGGAGCGGCCATCCGTAGTTGGCCTTACACTAGTATTGGTTACCTCGATAGGAGTGGTATATATTTTTCATTTTTCATCTCTTATTTATTTACTCCCATCGACATACCCAATTCCTGTATAAAAAAAACTACGATGGTTCATAATAGTTTAGGACAATGTATATAATAATAACACAGATATAAAAGATGTGGAACACAGATAACAAAAGTCTCATATATATAATAACTGATGTCAGTTACAATACATTTGACACAATACATATGATACAACTACAACTGTCGACTTTGGAAGTTATATATACAAGTACATTATCAACTAATATACATGAATACATATCAACCTATACTATGACATGACTACTCCAAAAGATATGAAAAGTCTTCATAGATCAAACAGCAACCCAAAGCAAGATATCTACAACCTGAAATAACTCGGGTCTGACCCGAGTATTAAATTCAAAAGAAAATAATACACGGGTCAGTCTAATTCAAACTCAGTTATTAATGCACAGAAGCAATAATAATCAAATATCAAATAGACGATAGTCACAGAAATCTCGTATATCCAACTCTTCGATAGAGAATCAGATAACGGCAGATATAACACTAAACAGTGTTAAACAACAAATCAGCAAATCCAAATCATCAACAAAGATAAATAAAAAATTTATCAATGAAGATAATCTAGAAAACAACAGAATTGTCTAAACGACAATCAACAAAAAATCCAATTATTAAATAATAATTAGAAACTCAAAATCTAATTATCAAATAGATAATTAGACAAATCTCAAAATGATCAAATCAAATCAAAACTCTATGTGGCTGTAGTACACGCACGCGTGCACTGCCTCGCCACTACAGTACGCCGAAACTGCAAAGGTCAATATAAATGAACCAAAAACAACTGGTACTAACTCGAATCAAATGACGAATTACACACGAATGCACAATGAAAGTTTAAATCTGAGTACAAGGTCAAACCCCGAGCGTTTAAGCTGGATTCAACACAGGGTAATAGAGGTCAAGTCACTGCTGTCGTGACTCAACTCAATACAACAATGAAGACATCGGTCAAATGAATGACCAGTCTCGACAAACCAGAACTTGAGACCAGAAACAAAACATCAAAAGCGATGAATACAAATACCACAAATCAAGTTCAAGTGCAACAGTACATGATACGTGAACCAGACAAATACACAAATACACACATAACAAATGAACGCAACTACCACTAAGCAAATGACACAGTCAGTTCGAACATGTGTCAAAGAGCATGTGCAAGAGGCAACATAACTCAAACTAGCAACTGCAACGAGAATAAATAGTGAAACAAGACCATCAAGAGGCAACTGCAACCACAAACAAGACTCAACTAAAGTGGTGAATACAAAAAAACAAGCAAAGCAATTCATAGCAGAAAAAAAAGCAGCAGTGACCAAGTTAAAGAAGGCAACAATGGTCAGTGCAACTTCCATAGGAATAGTGGACAGTACAAGTGTAGTCTCAGCAAAAATGCCTCGAAGAACAGGCCATAAAAGAGGCAAACTAGTGATGTACAACTGAATGCATCAGTGATCAATACAAGTGCAGACTCATGTGCTACTAGATAACAATGTAGCATCAAGGGAACATATAGAACAGTGAACAGAGTCGAAGCTACAACCCAGTTCAATATGCAATGTACCCCAATACAAGTGAAAACAACAGGTGACAAGACTCAAGTGTAATGCACAGTGGTCAAGCAAAATGTCTCAACGCCAGGTCAAGATAAATGCCAAAGTCCAGGAACCTTTCCAAATAAACAAAGTCATGCCCAATCTCATATTCGAACAAAACTCAAAGTCATGCAATTAACAGCAGATGAAATATGAACAAAATGTTTTAGTGATGCACGGGAACCAAGACAACTACAACACAAATGGCTCTATCAATATATGGAACAAGATGATCAAACGCAATGTTCATGACAATGCAGACCTGAGTATACTGCAGTTCAGTGAACATATATGCAAGAAAAGATTACAGGTACAACAACCTCAATAATAAAATAGCCATGTTCGAAACCCAATACAGGGAACTACGTGATGAATAGGTATACCAGTGAGAGGGATGGCAAGAACATGAATGTACAATCTACAACAGACAGTGGAATTCAAATTCAGTTTCAAACAACACAGTATGCTGCAGAGAAAATGGAACACTAGTTTCAATCGAAGAATCAAGCCAAAGTCTAAGTTAACCAGAACAAGTTCGAACAATATCAAGAGCCAAAGTCGTGGCAATCACGACATAAAATCAATGCCATGATGAACAATCCATCCTCAAATCATACAAAATTGACAAAATCAAAGAAATCACCAACATCGAGCAAAATCGAATTGCCGAGATAAATTAAATCACAAATTCAAACGAACAAAACATAGGAATTTAAACCCTATATAAACATGAGGTAGAAGTAGATGTGAGTGAAAAGAATCACTCACCTTTGCCGAAGCGAAGAACACGAACGATCGACGGAGCAAGCAACAAGAAAAACATCATTCGATCAATCTGATTGAAGTCGGCACTGTAACGCCCCACCTCTATACCCACGCTAACCAAGAACACTACGATGTAGTGCTGTCAATTAGCACGGAGAATAAGGCTGTTGAGGAGCGACCATCCGTGTAACTTCTTTGTGCGAGCACCGATATGTCAGATAGAATAGAATGCATATCTTTTAAGGAGGAAATCCGACATACCGATACAAACACAAAGCTATCACACGGTGGCTATATATAATCTTCGGAAACAAATATAGAAATAAACGTAACATAAATCAGTCACAGACAACTCATATCACAAAGGCGGAAATAGATATGAGTATAACACATGAAAGTGTACATCAGAGTAGTGGTCAAATAAGATCCACAATAACACAAAATAAAAGATACAAGTGCAAGACAACAGAATATGTATACATCAAGGAGTCTCAATCTCAAATGTATACGACAAAAACTACTAAACTAGAGTAGTTAGCCAAAAAGTCGGATGATGGCTCCAGATAGGAAGTCATAAGGAAGCACCTGTAAAATCTCAGTCTGACCCGAGTATTATTTAAGAAGAAAATAATAAACGGATCAGTCTAGCTATAATTATCAGATAAAATGAGATAGAATATGAGATATGATAATAGAACGTATGTTAACAATAAAGTCCTACTGTGATAAGTATACATTATAAAATCACGAAAGTCATACAAAATCTCAAGAATCTCATAGCATAAAAAGAATGTCATATTCTTTATTTAATTCACCAAGCCACAATAAATGACATACATATCAATGCCAACTGAAAAGGTGGTGAAACATAAAATTTCAGAAATCACAACGAGAAATCCAGAAATCACAAGAAAAGGATGGCCAATCCCAAACAGGAGCATGAAAGCCGGTACATTGACGCAGTGCAAACGGTACGTCCAATGAACCAGAAAGCCGAGACATCGATGTAGTACAATCGGTACATCAGATGAATCAAACATTGACGCAGTGCAAACGGTACGTCCAATGAATCGGAAAGACAGAGACATCGATGTAGTACAAACGGTACATCAGATGAATCGAACATTGACGCAGTGCAAACGGTACGTCCAATGAATCGGAAAGACAGAGACATCGATGTAGTACAAACGGTACATCAGATGAATCGAACATTGACGCAGTGCAAACGGTACGTCCAATGAATCGGAAAGACAGAGACATCGATGTAGTACAAACGGTACATCAGATGAATCGAACATTGACGCAGTGCAAACGGTACGTCCAATGAATCGGAAAGACAGAGACATCGATGTAGTACAAACGGTACATCAGATGAATCGAACATTGACGCAGTGCAAACGGTACGTCCAATGAATTGGAAAGACAGAGACATCGATGTAGTACAAACGGTACATCAGATGAATCGAACATTGACGCAGTGCAAACGGTACGTCCAATGAATTGGAAAGACAGAGACATCGATGTAGTACAAACGGTACATCAGATGAATCGAACATTGACGCAGTGCAAACGGTACGTCCAATGAATCGGAAAGACAGAGACATCGATGTAGTACAAACGGTACATCAGATGAATCGAACATTGACGCAGTGCAAACGGTACGTCCAATGAATCGGAAAGACAGAGACATCGATGTAGTACAAACGGTACATCAGATGAATCGAAACACATTAAAAGTACTTGGGTTGCCAGCCCACAAAGAAATGAGACGAAGCTCAATAAAATGAAGTACAGTCCTTCATACGGACAAAGAGACATCGCACAATTGCTAGTCTAAATCATAAAAATGATCATCATGATCATAAGGAAGTGTCAATTACACCAAGCTAGTAAATATATGAGTTTAGCTTCATGTCCCATAACCACTTGCTTAACTTAAATATTTACGAACAAGCTGTAAATCTTCACTAGGAAATTGTCACGAAAAGGGTTCAATCGAACAAGTCCAAGAGCTAACCGACGAAGTGAACGCAAGCGTTTCATACCACTCGTTTTACTAAGTCGTTTAAGTCGATTTCTCATTCGAGTGAAGTAAAGGTTTGTATATACTAATAGATTGAAAATCAGTTTTATAAACGAGTTTGATATTGAAAATAGAGTTGAAATCTTTTTTGATGAAAGAGTTTTGATATTTACTATTAGTATTGAAACCTTTATATTTTTAAAGTGACAAGTCATAAAACGTATCACAAAAATTCACATTCGGAGACGTGAATAAAATCCAAGGAAATCAGCTCAAAATGCATCAAAATGGAAGTTCTGATGAATGCTTTTCATATAAGATTGCCTACGCAGAGTAATACGGGGTTCGACCTGCCCGGTCAGGTCGCGGGGGTCCAGGGGGCAGCGCCCACGGCGGGGTGCGGGGCAGCGCCCCGTCACGGTACGACTTAGTGAAGACAAGCGACCTAAGTTTAAAAAGGCGGACGACTTAACAAAGTGGCCGATAATAAATGATAACAACAAAAAGGGAATCAACACGAATTGATTAGAGTTGGAAATTCAAGCACAATAGGGAAGTAGGCAAAAGACTGCAGATTCAGACGTCTGGAATAATTGGTTCAGACGTCTGAACCTGGAAAAATTAAATACTTTCCAGAACACAGATTCAGACGTCTGAACGAAATATTTCAGACGTCTGAAATAGGCAATTTAAGCCTATTTTCTTTCTGTATGAAATCGAGCCAATTCAGACGTCTGGGGCCAAAGATTCAGACGTCTGAATCTGGGAATAAAAATCTTCCCAATATAGTATTCAGACGTCTGAATCTTACGTTCAGACGTCTGAAACTGGGGTTCAGGGCATTCCCTGAACCTAGACCAAAAATGGCCAAATGAATACCGGAAGCGATCGATCGAGCGACAACGACTAAGGATTTACGCCAAGCGACAACCCAGCCTTAACGGCTCTTCGACACGCCTCAAATACCAATGTCCAAATATCCATAAAAGGATTTTCATAGATTTTGATTTCAAAAGACCAAAAATTGGAATATACACCAAATCAATCCAAACCAAAATCAATTGCACAAGAATAAGTGTTAGGAATTCATACCTAACAATCGAAGATAATTAAAGACTTAGATGTGAGATAAAAATCTCACCTTTATGCACAAGAACTAGAATGAAGAAGCTATAGAGCAATGGCAATGACAATCTCTCTTCAATCCCAACTCAACAAGCTTGAATCTAAGCTAAAAGAGAAACATTTCCCGAATTTAGGTTTAGGAAATTTCTGAGATTGAAAGGAGAATGTGTTGGAGAAGAAGGAGATGAAGCTTACCAATGGGTTCTCTTTGAATTTGGAGCTAGAACAAGAGTTTGCAAATGGAACTAGGGTTTTGTAATTTCTAATTCCTCTTCCTCTCCACCATTTTCAGTTTGCTTGAGGAAATGAAATGAAATGGGAGTGAATGGATGAAGAGTTAGAGAGGTAGGAGGTTAAGTGGGGTTATTGGGCTGAAACCCAACCCAAAGCCCTAAGTGAAAAGTGGCAAAATTCTCCTAACTCCAAACATATCGAAGCTTACACTCAAAAAGATCGCAAACGACATTTTGGACTCAATGGGGGTGGTCTCGAGTCCCAATTCGACTGTTTGCAAAAAGTAGCTTTTCGGACCAAAATTCGACGAACGACGAAATATTTAAATAAAATATTTAAATATGAAATCGATAAATATGCGGGTTGTTACAGGCACCCTCGATTTTCCAAAGCCCTAGCTATCGAAATGATGAACGAACGAAAGGAATGAACGAGCAGCCATTATTTTTGAAGCCCTAGTTTTTTTGCAATGGGGATGAGGCCGCCATTTCTTTTTTTGTTTTGATTTAGGGTTGGTTTCGAACGAAAATGAAAAGGGAACGGGTTTTCGAACGAACAAAAGGAGAATGGGTTTTGCCTCTGATAGATATCTCGGCAAAACTAACAAATGAAGATGTGGCCCAAAACTATGTTTTGAAGCCCACATAACAACAAATAAATTTACAAAGAATTTCATCTAGATTAAAAACTCTAATAGCAATTTGTTAGCAACTTTAATCGTCTAATGACTACAACTGACTTTTACAAAATCCCGGGTTGTTACAGACTCCCCTCCTTATAAAAATTGCGTCCCCGCAATTTTCATAATTAAGGTTGTCAATAACAATTATTTTTCTAACATAAACTGGTTAAGCTAGAAAATAAAGGTCGAGAATACAAACACCAAAGAAATCTTTTAATTTCATAAAGGAAATTCACAAATTCTCAACAAAGTCTGATTATCAAATAGATAATCAGAAAACAGCAGAACTGAATAAATACTATTTTCAACAATACTGAATTATCAACTAGATAATTAAAATTCAGAAATCACAAAACAGCAATATCTAATTATCGATACGATAATTAGAAGACAACAAAATCTAATTATCAACAAAGATAATTAGAAAACAAAAATCACAAATCGCAAAACCGCAGATATCCAGTTATCCAACAATTAACTAGAAAACACGAACTTCATAATCAGCAAACTCTAACTATCAACAGAGATAGGTAGAAAATTGCAATTCAATATATTCAACATAATCTAGAATCAAGTAGAGACTAGAAACCTCAAAAATCAGTAAATTTAGCAATTATCTAATTATCAAAAACGATAATTAGAAATTTCAAATCAACAAATATTTAATTATCAAAAACGATAATCAAAATCACAAATCAACAAATATCTAATTATCAAAAACGATAATCAGAATCACAAATCAACAATTTTCTAATTATCAAAAACGATAATCAGAAATCGCAAATCAACAAATATCTAATTATCAACAAGGATAATTAGAATTCAAATCAGCAAATATCTAATTATCAACAAAGATAATTAGAATTCAAATCAGCAAATATCTAATTATCAACAAAGATAATTAGAATTCAAATCAACAAATATCTAATCATCAAAACAATAATTAGAACTCTCAAATCAACAAATATTTAATTATCAAAAATGATAATTAAATCTCAAATCAACAAATATTTAATTATCAAAAACGATAATTAAATCTCAAATCAACAAATATTTAATTATCAAAAACGATAATTAAATATCAAATCAACAAATATATAATTATCAAAAACGATAATTAAATCTCAAATCAACAAACATTTAATTATTACAAACGATAATCAAATCTCAAATCAACAAATATTTAATTATCAAAAACGATAATCAAAATCACAAATCAACAAATATCTAATTATCAAAAACGATAATCATAATCAAAAATCAACAATTTTCTAATTATCAAAAACGATAATCAAAAATCTCAAATCAACAAATATCTAATTATCAACAAGGATAATTAGAATTCAAATTAGCAAATATCTAATTATCAACAAAGATAATTAGAATTCAAATCAGCAAATATCTAATCATCAAAACGATAATTAGAACTCTCAAATCAACAAATATTTAATTATCACAAACGATAATCAAATCTCAAATCAACAAATATTTAATTATCAAAAATGATAATTAAATCTCAAATCAACAAATATTTAATTATCAAAAACGATAATTAAATCTCAAATCAACAAATATTTAATTATCAAAAACGATAATTAAATCTCAAATCAACAAACATTTAATTATTACAAACGATAATCAAATCTCAAATCAACAAATATTTAATTATCAAAAACGATAATCAAAATCACAAATCAACAAATATCTAATTATCAAAAACGATAATCATAATCAAAAATCAACAATTTTCTAATTATCAAAAACAATAATCAGAAATCTCAAATCAACAAATATCTAATTATCAACAAGGATAATTAGAATTCAAATCAGCAAATATCTAATTATCAACAAAGATAATTAGAACTCAAATCAGCAAATATCTAATCATCAAAACGATAATTAGAACTCTCAAATCAATAAATATTTAATTATCACAAACGATAATCAAATCTCAAATCAACAAATATTTAATTATCAAAAATGATAATTAAATCTCAAATCAACAAATATTTAATTATCAAAAACGATAATTAAATCTCAAATCAACAAATATTTAATTATCAATAACGATAATTAAATCTCAAATCAACAAACATTTAATTATCACAAACGATAATCAAATCTCAAATCAACAAATATTTAATTACCGATACGATAATTAAATCTCATAACATCAAATATTTAATTATCAATATGATAATTAAATCTCATAACAGCAAATATTTAATTATCGATATGATAATTAAATCTTATAACAGCAAATATTTAATTATCGATATGATAATTAAACCTCATAACAGCAAATATTTAATTATCGATATGATAATTAAATCTCATAACAACAAATATTTAATTACCGATACGATAATTAAATCTCATAACATCATATATCTAATTACCTGCAGATAATTAGAAACAACATATATCTAGAAATCAATTAAGAAGACTAGAAAATCAACATAAAAGGTTGGATCGATCCCATCAGATGGCGAGTTTTTAGTTCGTCGCACGTGCATCAACAAATGGCCGAAGCCTACCAAGTACTCAACATAATTTTGGCGCCCAACAAATGACCCGAAGGTCCGCAGAGTGACCCGAAGGTCTAGTACTGGTATTTGACCCGAAGGTCCTCAGAGTGGCCCGAAAGCCCAACAAATGACCCGAAGGTCCAACATAGTGGCTCGAAAGCACACAAATCATCAGAATCATCAAAACATCAAATGTTTCAATTAACGAGTCCGGAATTAACCGAAATAGCAAACACACATGTCCTATACCACGTGTTTTACTAAATCGTTTGATTCTCTTCATCGTTTCCTTGAAAGTGCAAAATTTGTGTATTTCGTAAAAATACATTTTACATTCTCAAACGGACAAGTCCGGAATTAAGAGAATCAGTAAAAGAAAGGGGTCATAGTCCTCGATTTTGCTGAAACGTTTAAATCGCTTCCTCATTCTTTTGAAAGCGCAAACTGTAAAATTCCTGAAAACAATTTTATTTATTTTCTAAAATTAACAATTCACATTCTCAACTGGACAAGTCCAGAGTTAAGCGAATCAGTAAAAGAAAGGGGTCATAGTCCTCGATTTTGCTGAATCGTTTAAGTCACATCCTCATTCTTTTGAAAGCGCAAACTGTTAAAAAAATTTATAAAACAATTTTCATTTTAAAACGATTTTCCAATCACGTGATTAAAGCAGCAATATTAGAAACAATTTCGAAAAGGAAATTGTACTTCCCAAAACACCGTAAAATCGTATCTCAAAATCAGCATTACGGAATAACCGCTTGAAAATCCACTTTTAAAATTTGACGGTTACTGAAGTCAAAGCGACAGTAATTTTTAAACGTCAAAATCTCATCAAACTAATTCGCATCGAAATATAATACCAGTGAATTTTCATTCATAAAAAATGTCACAAAACACCATGCTACAAAAATTTAGCACCGATGTAAAAATCCCGTTATAAAAATAACGGCAACAAATTACGTTTAAACCAAACATCGGTTCAACGTTAAATTAATGTAGTAACGTGCAACTCAAAATTGCACGTATACTACAAAATGAAAAAATAAATCATTCGAATGTATCTTCAATGAAGATAATTCAAAACAGCTAAATCTAATCAATATATGATTAGCATAAAAGAAAACCAGCAAAGATCTCAACAAAAATCAAATAACTGCAATCATTTCGAATCCTCAAATCGGATTCGAAATTTTCAAAGAAACAAAATAAACACAGCTATGTAAACAAAAAATGAAATTTATTTCATTTTCGTATTTTGATTTTTAAATCAAAATGATTTATCAGCTGTATTCAGCGAAGACAGTCTCACTGTTTCCGCTGCGCACTCTGATAACAGAACACAAATTTTTTCAACCAACAAAACACAGTGTCACTTCCATTTTTAAATAAAGATATTTAAAAATTTCATCAAAATTTCAAAACTTTAGTTTTGACTCAAAGCACAAATAAAACATCGACCAATAGTTGTAACATATGTTCCATCTAAGTAATGTTTTATATTATGTCCATAAACCCCACCTCTATGCTCACAATAACAAAGAGTATTAAAAGAAATACTGTCTGTTATTACGAAGAATAAGGCTGGATAGGAGCGGCCATCCGTAGTTGGCCTTACACTAGTATTGGTTACCTCGATAGGAGTGGTATATATTTTTCATTTTTCATCTCTTATTTATTTACTCCCATCGACATACCCAATTCCAGTATAAAACAAACTACGATGGTTCATAATAGTTTAGGACAATGTATATAATAATAGCATAGATATAAAAGATGCGGAACACAGATAGCAAAAGTCTCATATATATAATAACTGATGTCAGTTACAATACATTTGACACAATACATATGATACAACTACAACTGTCGACTCTGGAAGTTATATATACAAGTACATTATCAACTAATATACATGAATACATATCAACCTATACTATGACACGACTACTCCAAAAGATATGAAAAGTCTTCATAGCTCAAACAGCAACCCAAAGCAAGATATCTACAACCTGAAATAACTCGGGTCTGACCCGAGTATTAAATTCAAAAGAAAATAATACATGGGTCAGTCTAATTCAAACTCAGTTATTAATGCACAGAAGCAATAATAATCAAATATCAAATAGACGACAGTCACAGAAATCTCGTATATCCAACTCTTCGATAGAGAATCAGATAACGGCAGATATAACACTAAACAGTGTTAAACAACAAATCAGCAAACCCAAATCATCAACAAAGATAAATAAAAAGGATTATCAATGAAGATAATTTAGAAAACAACAGAATTGTCTAAACGACAATCAACACAAAATCCAATTATTAAATAATAATTAGAAACTCAGAATCTAATTATCAAATAGATAATTAGACAAATCTCAAAATGATCAAATCAAATCAAAACTCTATGTGGCTGCAGTACACGCACGCGTGCACTGCCTCACCACTACAGTACGTCAAAACTACAAAGGTCAATATAAATGAACCAAAAACAACTGGTACTAACTCGAATCAAATGACGAATTACACACGAATGCACAATGAAAGTTTACATCCGAGTACAAGGTCAAACCCGAGCGTTTAAGCTGGGTTCAACACAGGGTAATAGAGGTCAAGTCACTGCTATCGTGACTCAACTCAATACAACAATGAAGACAACAGTCAAATGAATGACCAGTCTCGACAAACCAGAACTTGAGACCAGAAACAAAACATCAAAAGGGATGAATACAAATACCTCAAATCAAGTTCAAGTGCAACAGTACATGATACGTGAACCAAACAAATACACACATAACAAATGAACGCAACTACCACTAAGCAAATGACACAGTCAGTTCGAACATGTGTCAAAGAGCATGTGCAAGAGGCAACAGAACTCAAACTAGCAACTGCAACGAGAATAAATATTGAAACAAGACCATCAAGAGGCAACTGCAACCACAAACAAGACTCAACTAAAGTGGTGAATACAAAAAAACAAGCAAAGCAATTCATAGCAGAAAACAAAGCAGTAGTGACCAAGTTAAAGAAGGCAACAATGGTCAGTGCAACTTCCATAGGAATAGTGGACAGTACAAGTGTAGTCTCAGCAAAAATGCCTCGAAGAACAGGCCATAAAAGAGGCAAAATAGTGATGTACAACTGAATGCATCAGTGATCAATACAAGTGCAGACTCATGTGCTACTAGATAACAATGTAGCAAGAAGGGAACATATAGAACAGTGAACAGAGTCGAAGCTACAACCCAGTTCAATATGGAATGTACCCCAATACAAGTGAAAACAACAGGTGACAAGACTCAAGTGTAATGCACAGTGGTCAAGCAAAATGTCTCAACACCAGGTCAAGATAAATGGCAAAGTCCAGGCACCTTTCCAAATAAACAAAGTCACGCCCAATCTCATATTCGAACAAAACTCAAAGTCATGCAATTAACAGCAGATGAAATATGAACAAAATGTTTTAGTGATGCACGGGAACCAAGACAATACAACACAAATGGCTCTATCAATATATGGAACAGGATGATCAAACTCAATGTTCATGACAATGCAGACCCGAGTATACTGCAGTTCAGTGAACATATATGCAAGCAAAGATTACAGGTACAACAACCTCAATAATAAAATAGCCATGTTCGAAACCCAATACAGGGAACTACGTGATGAATAGGTATACCAGTGAGAGGGACGGAAAGAACATGAATGTACAATCTACAATAGACAGTGGAAATTAAATTCAGTTTCAAACAACACAGTATGCTGCAGAGAAAATAGAACTGCAGTTTCAATCGAAGAATCAAGCCAAAGTCTAAGTTAACCAGAACAAGTTCGAACAATATCAAGAGCTAAAGCCGTGGCAATCACGACATAAAATCAAGTGAATATTAGGCACGCATCCTTAAAACAGAACTTAATTCAAAGCGGATTCCTGTGATAAAAAGTATACTTTGTACGTCCCTGTTTTTGGTTTCCGCCTATTTTTTCCCCAAATTACCCCTACGCTTCACTGTCAAGCTCCAGTTCTTCTTCTTCAAATGAAAAACCGAGCCGAGTCTATAAACTATGAGAATCAAGAAATTAAATTGAAGACTCTACAAAATCGAAGGTTTATTTTTCGATTTAAATGAAAAACTACAATTAAATTGAAGACGAATCAATCTTTTTTTTAAAAATATGAGATTATTAATAGTTGCAGTTATGAATAATTGCAACAGGTTCTTTTTTTGGATTAAATGATTTTACATGGATAATTGCTGATAAGAATGCAATTATTCTGAATATTTGAAGAAATAAATGCAATTATTGAGAATAATTGCCGATAACTATGCAGTTATTATGAATAATTGCAGAGACAGATGAGTTTAGAATTGAAATGATTTTACAAGAAAAATTGCTGATAAGAATGCAATTATTTTGAATATTTTCAAAAATAAATGCAATTATTGAGAATAATTGCTAATAAATATGCAACTATTACAAATAATTACAGAGAAAGATAAATTTAGGATTAAAATGATTTTACATGAATAAATATTGCTAATAAGAATGTAATTAAGAAAGATGAATTTCGGATTGAAATAATTTTACATGAATAATTGCTGACAAGAATGCAATTATTTTGAATATTTGCAGAAATAAATGCAATTGTTTGAGAATAATTGCTGAAAACTATGCAATTATTATGAATAATTGCAGAGAAAGATGAATTTAGTATTGAAATGATTTTACAAGAAAAATTGCTGATAATAATGCAATTATTCTGAATATTTGTAGAAATAAATGCAATTGTTTGAGAATAATTGCTGAAAACTATGCAATTATTATGAATAATTACAGAGAAAGATGAATTTAGTATCGAAATGATTTTACAAGAAAAATTGCTGATAAGAATGCAATTATTTTGAATATTTTCAAAAATAAATGCAATTATTGAGAATAATTGCTAATAAATATGCAACTATTACAAATAATTGCAGAGAAAGATAAATTTAGGATTAAAATGATTTTACATGAATAATTGCTAATAAGAATGTAATTAAGAAAGATGAATTTCGGATTGAAATAATTTTACATGAATAATTGCTGATAAGAATGCAATTATTTGAATATTTGCAGAAATAAATGCAATTGTTTGAGAATAATTGCCGAAAACTATGCAATTATTATGAATAATTGCAGAGACAGATGAGTTTAGAATTGAAATGATTTTACATGAATTTAGAATTGAAATGATTACATGAATAATTGCTTATAAGAATGCAATTATTCTGAATGTTTGCAGAAATAAATGCAGTTATTGAGAATAATTGCTGATAACTATGCAATTATTATGAATAATTGCAGAGAAAGATGAATTTAGGATTGTTTGCACAAAAAATGGACAAACACCTCAAAGTTGTATGATTTAGTAGATCTTATGTTATTCTTAGTAATTTGAGCGATTTATGCAAATACGTAAAAAACAGGGGGTAAACTGTAAAAAGACACGCAGATTTATAGTGGTTCAGCCAGAATGTGCCTACGTCCACTTTATATGTTATTTCTCTTCTTTTGTTATGATTACAAGTACAAAGCTTTGGTACAAGTAAAAGAAAGTTGTTTGAAGAGTTCCTTCCGTGCTTGAGCTCTCAAACTTGTCCCCCATTGTTGTACCCCAGCCCCTCTATTTATAGAGTGAGGCTAGGGGTAGGGGTAGGGGTCTTGGAGGTACATAGCAGCTGGTGGGCCTGGGCTGCCACGATCTGGCCTGGCAATGCTTTGGCTCGGTAGGACCTTGGTGACAGGTTGGTTCGGTGGTGAGGACGTAGTTTGGTCCGGTGGTGAGGACGTAGCTTGGTCCGGGGGTTGGAGAAGGTGGCTGGTCCGGTAATGGTTGGAGATGTTTCATTCGGCGATGAACTGGTCCGGTAGGAGGTGGCCTGGACCGGTAGTGGTGGGAGGTGAGGTTTGGTTCGGTAGAGGTATGGAGACGGAGTTGGACCGGTGGTCTCCTTCTCCTAGATCGGTGGGGTATGGTTCGGTAGAGGTAGGGAGGTGGAGTTTGGTATGTTGACTCGGTAGAGCTTCGTCCGGTAGTGGGAGAGGAGTGGTTCGGTGGAGCCCGGTTTGGTGGTAGGAAAGGAGTGGTCCGGTGAAGAAAATTCACCCAACATTTGCCCCCCAAAGCAGGGCATATGTTTAACATATGTTGTGCTTTATTCGTCGACCTCATTCGGTCTGAGAACCGAACCGGCTGGACCGGTCAAACAACTTCCTCTTATAAGTATGGGACATGTGTTTCTACCATTCTCCATCGTTTGAAGGTAGCCGAATTGGAACTCACGTCTGCCGAACCAAAGTTATTGCCGGATCATCTTCGACTGCTGAACCAGGTAGTTGCCGAATGCCTCTTATATTTGAAACTATCGAATGAGTCTATGCCGAACGAACCTTGATTCTGAGAATGCCGGATGAACCTTTGTAATGAACTACCGAATGAAATTTTGTAATGTCCTACCGAATGAACTTTTGAGTCCGAATGAACTTTTGAGTCCGAATGAACTTTTGAGTCCTGAGCGAAGTTCCAGATTGCACACACTCGCTCCTTTACTTCCTCTATTCTAACGACATTCTTCTTTGTGTTTGCAGATAATGTCTCGTAAAGCGGAAACTCGATCGGATAAAAAGAAATCCGGGGGCGAAGGAAGCTCCCCCGCCGTGCCCCCAGCTCAGCCGAATCCCGAACGTCACGGACCAATCCCGAGATCACTAGTGGATGGGTACGGCCCTCAGGAAATTCTGAACTCCCCGCCCGACTGTTTTCCTAGTTCCCTCAAGGAGGAGAAGCTTGATGCCATCTCTCGTTCTTTCGGAATTGATAGGGCGCGAATGCTGTTGCCAGGGAGAGATGTCATGCCATACGACCCCCCTGAGGGGTACTTTGCTTACAGCAGATACCACTGCATGTGTGGTGCCATTCCGCCTCTTAATGCTTGGGTAATCAGCTTCCTAACATATCTCAAGGTGGCCCCATTCCAGCTTCAACCCAACTCCTATGCTATCCTGGTGAGCCTCTTCGTCATTTTCCAAAGGAAGTATGGTCGTGCTCCTTCCAACCGGGAGATCCGGTACTTGTATAATTTGAGGGGCTATAAGAAGGGGTCCCCATACATTAGCTTGGAGTCAGCCGTGACCTTCAAGCCGGTCTTGGACCTGTACTCTAAATTCAGCATGTTCAAGAAAGAGTGGTTCTTTGTTAGGGACGACTCCGTTTCAATCCGGCGCTTTACCTCTGGATGTAAGTTGATGCTTTTACTTATAATTTCTATTCCGATTGCGATGCTTCTTCTCATACTTTCTCATTTTTGCTAGCGACAGGTGGCTTTCTGGTTGTGGAGACTGACCGCCTGGTTCAGACGGCGGTTGAGGTAGAAGCCATTCTTGGGAAATATAGATCATCTGCCTTCTTGATCAGAAATGTGATTCTTCTGGAATATAACTTAATCCTTCCGCAGAAGTCAGTAGTTAAGCTGAGGGAAACGGCGGAGGAGAGGGCGGCTGCTCAGACCAAGGAAGGTGTTACGGTAGAGAGTAGCAAGAGGAAACCTTTCATAAAACCTTCAGCTGTCGGAGGTAAGAAACTCAAGAAGTCGGACGGTCCTTCCCCCAGCAATTGTCCACTTACCCGGGAAGAGGAAGACATAGAGGAGGAAAGAGGCGAGGGTGGAGATGGTCGGGAAGGTGATAAAGGTGGCGATGGCATCGGGGCCTTGTTCCCTGGGCAAGCGGGCGAGATTCAGGAGTGGACGGACGATGCGTTCCACCAGGCTTTCGAGGGGCTGGATGGAGATCCGGCTTTGGTAGAGAAAACCGGGAAAGCGGACAAGGCCGGGACCGGTGCAAGCGAGTCTTCCCAGACCATTCCAGCCAGGGTGGCTCCGACGACTCAAGGTGAACTCTTGACTCCTGCATGCTTCACTAATGATAGGGACTTAGGAATATTTTACGACCGGCTCCCGTCCTGGAATGAAATCCAGGACCTATTGCAGTATCCTACTCCTCCCCAGGGTTTTGTACAACCATAGATGTCTTTCTCTCCTTTTAATTTGCCATGTTTTCTTGAAGTATAGAACATTATATGCTTGTGACACTTTTTCTTCATATCAGGAGCAGGTAGAACGGTCAAAGCCTCAGACTTTCGGCACAGGCTTGAACAGTACAAGCTTTCCAAAACTTCTGTCAAGCCGAAGCCTTCGACCTACCGCTCCGGGGATGTAGTCGGCTACCGTCCTCTTCTCGGGGTTATCGAAGAGGGTATTCAGCAGAGAAAGAGGAGTCGTCCTTTATCCGAACCTTTGTCTGGTCCTCAGCTCCCGGCTCAGCCTCTTCATGATATCACGGAGGAGGATAGCGAGTTTGTGCCTTCTCCGCACCCGTCCGGAAACCCTTCTGTTATCCATATCGACCGTCCTGATTTGGCTCGTAATCCATTTGTGGGTCATCCTGATCTGGATCCAAGCTCTCATGATATTACTTTTGACGAAGTCACTGGTGAACACCTTCTCCCCCGTAACCCCATGGTACGAGTACTTGATGAAGCCAAGTCCTTAGATCTCGATTTACTCACTACTCGTATAGTCACTATGGGAGACGAGGCCAAGGCTAACATTGATCGGGTGGCGGAGGAGACCAAGAAGCTGATGGGGCATCATGCCCGGCTGGTTAAGGCCGGAGAGGAGATTGGGAGCGCCAATATCCGACTTCGATTGGTGGTTTCGGATCAGGCCAAACAGCTTGCGGATCAGGCTATTCAGATTTCTCAGCATGAGGCTGCTACTGGACGATTAAGGAAAAACATGGAAGAGGCCAGTCGGGCCGAATTGCGGAAAATGGAAGCTACTTGCAAAGAGCGGATTGACATGGCTATTGCCACGGTGGACGAGGTTCGGAAAGCGGATCTCGAGCAGGTGGAGGAATTGTCCGGGAAACTTGAGGCTGCAGTGCTCGCTCAAGCTAAGTTGAGGGAGGAGATGGAGGCAATGCGGGGATCCCTTCTAGCCGACTGCTCGAGATACCGATCGGAGAGAGATGCTGCCGTTGGGAGGTTGTTGGCTTTCGAGGCCCGGATGAGGGAGTTTGAGGAGAACGAGGGGATGATGGACGAAATGCTCCAGGACATGTACTTCCGAACCTGGAAGCAGGGCAACCTATCCTGGATGGATGATTATCCCAGGATCATGGCTAAGATCTATCTTCGGGCTCTGGAGGAGGCCAAGGCCGATGCGGATAAAGATGGTGGCGTGGCCTTCAGCATGGATGTGGTCACTGCCCAGTTTGCCAAGGAGGAGAAGGTGGCGGTGAAGGAAGGTATGCGGTTGCTTGCCGCTGAGGAGGTAGGCGTGCAGGTAGAGGATGACGATCAGGATAGTCAGGAAGCAGGCGCTGGTAAGTCTCTCTTTTTAGTTTCTCCATCAACTTGGTTGTTTATTGCTAATGAGTCCTTTCTTTGACTGGACAAGGGGTCAACAGGACAAGGATAAAGCTCCACTGCAGCCGGCCCCTTGATTATATCTGAAAAAACTCTTTTTGTGGGTTTGACAGGGTTAAAATAGTAAAGTAGTCTTTGGGTTATAATATTTTGCCACTTGTAATAAATAGTCTTATTTTTGACGTGTAATTCTTTAACTTGGGCTGATTTTCTTGAATGTTTGTTGCTTTTTCGACATGTTGTAGGAGAAATATAGCTATGCGTATTCTTGCAATTGAGTTGTGTTTGATGTCAGGTTTTGGTTTTAAAACATAATTTCATGACTTGTAATATTAGTGTGTGGTGTGAACAAATTATAGTCATGCATTTGTACATAAAGGAAGAAAATACCGCCTTTCATGTTATGTTTGTAGATGGCAGTTTCGAATATCTTGCATGACTGAGCATGGAAAGTAGTTGAATGCCCTGCCATCTGATTGTGGATCCACGCATCCATTGGCGAGTGTCTTCTACTCCGTATCCTGTACTTGATGGATTGTTATAGAGGATAGGAGGAAAGCTTTTTAAGTAAAATTGAAATATGTGAAATAGTAAAACTTCCAATCACGGAAGGCCTTCGATGTGCTTAAGTTCGTGGCAAACGGGTTTTGTAGTCACTTTCCCTAGCTGTGGGTCTTGGAGACATTCGTCACCCATCTTACGCCTCCGCGGGGAGTTAATTCTTTTTTACCACAGCCGTACTTAAGACACATCGGAGCCGAGATCGCGCACAGTAACTACCCGGGCCATTATGGCCCGCAATCGTGGGTATTATTCGATTTACTGTGGCCGGCTAGCGTGGGTGCCGATCGTCAACTGTGAACTGCCCCTGGCTGGCCACACCTTATGTTGGGGCTTATAGTCGGTTCACAGTTGCCGGCGAGCCTAACGCCGTAATGAGCTGCCTCGGCTATAGTCGGCCTTCTCGGTGGCTTATAATCGGCTCATTACAGTTGGCTTTAAGGGCCGTCGCGAGCAATGAGTTAACCCGCAGCAGAGGGATGCTGGAGCAAAAGTGTCTCATTGGCGAGGGTATAGATTCGCATAGTACCTGTTAGGTCTTGTCCAGGTGAAGTTGTGTTGTGGAGTGTTTTGAATAGAAATGCTGTATACTCAGGATTTTGTTCAACAGAAAAGGATAAAGTTAACAAGCAGCCAAGATACAAAGGAACAAGTTAAAAAAGAGACAAGGTTTTTTAAAGTGGTTCGGCACGAAAAGGCCTACGTCCACTGATTCTCTTTGTTAATTCACTTCATATGGGCAATACAAGTTAAGAAAAGTATCGACGGAGGTGTTGGATGTTCCATGCCCTCTGGAACACCTCTCCGTCCACTGTTGACAAAATATAGGCTCCGTTGTGGAGATCTTTGTGAATTACATATGGTCCATCCCAGATTGGGTCTAGTGCTCCAGGGCGAGGGAAGATTCGTTTGAGGACAAGATCCCCTTCCTGCAAGGTACGATGCTTGACTTTGAAGTTGTATTGTGCTGCCACTTTTTGCTTGTGGGCTGCTGTTTTGAGGACTGCATCGTTTCTTCTCTCCTCGATTAGATCCAAAGACATGTGAAGGAGTTCTTCGTTCTCTTCTGGGTTATAGTGGATCCGACGGTGGGAAGGCACAATAGTTTCTACTGGGAGCATAGCCTCCGATCCGTATGCCAAAGAGAAAGGAGTGTGCCCTGTCGATGTTCTGAAAGATGTGTGGTAGGCCCATAGTGCCGTAGGGAGTTCATCCACCCAAGCGCCCTTTGACTTTTCGAGCTTCTTTTTGATCAGAGCTTTCAGAATTTTGTTGACTGCTTCGACTTGTCCGTTTGCCTGGGGATATGCTACGGATGAGAAGCTTTTATGAATTCTGTGTTCTTGGCACCAGTTGGCTAATTCCTCGCTGTCAAACTGAAGTCCATTGTCTGATATGATTTTGAGTGGGACTCCGTACCTGCATAGAACATTTTTGATCAAGAAGTTAATAACTTTTGCTGAAGATACTTTATTCAGAGGTTCTGCTTCCACCCATTTGGTGAAATAATCAACTGCCACTATAGCATATTTGGCACCGCCTCGGCCCATTGGTAGCTCGCCGATTAAGTCAATTCCCCATATTGCGAAGGGCCAAGGGCTGGTCATTTGAGTAACCTCAGTTGTTGGTAGCCGTGGAATCTTAGCAAATTTTTGGCATCTGTCACATCTCTTGACGAAATCTAAGGCGTCCTTGCTTAAGGTGGGCCAGAAATATCCGTATCGGAGTATCTTTTTTGCTAATGTTTGCCCCACGGTGTGATCTCCACAGCTCCCCTGATGGATGTTGGATAAGATTTCCTTGGCTTCCTTTCCGGCGACACACCTTAATAATGGGTTAGAGAAACCGCGCCGATAGAGGATGTCTTCTTGTATTGTATAACGGGACGCTTTTCTCAAGATTTTCTTGACTTCACTACGCCCGTTGGGTAGAGTGCCACTTTGTAGGTAGTCTCGGATGGGAGTCATCCAAGTTGCTTCTTCGATTGCAGCTATCAGATTCACTTGCTCAAAACTCGGGGCCAGTTGTTTTGAGATGGTTACTGCCCCGAAGATGGTGATGTCTCTCACACTTGCTTGCTTTGCCAATTCGTCGGCCTCTTGGTTCTCTTCCCGAGGGATGTGTTTGACTAAGTACTGATCCAATCGGCTGAGAAGCAACTTGGTCTTCTTTAGATATGCTATGAGTCGTTCCTCTCGAGCTTGGAATTCTCCTAGTATTTGATTAACAATAAGTTGAGAATCGCTGTGAAGACACAAAGAATTGGCTCCGATTTCTATGGCAATTTCTAGTCCAGCTATCACTGCTTCATATTCTGCATCGTTGTTGGTGGCAGCGAACTCCAACCTTATAGCATAGTGCAGTTTATTTCCCCTGGGAGTGATTATTACCACACCTGCCCCCGAGCCTTGTTCGTTAGATGCACCGTCCACAAAGAGATTCCACTTGATATCTTCTGTTATTTCCAGTTGCTCCTTATCCTCGTTGGTAGTGAACTCTGCAATGAAATCAGCCATGGCTTGTCCCTTGATGGCGGTGCGAGGGTGATAGGTGATATCATATTGACTCAGCTCAATGCACCATTTAAGTAGTCGCCCGGAAGTGTCGGGACGATGGAGTACCTGCCTCAGTGGTTGATCGGTCAGAACTTTGATGGAATGGGATTGGAAGTAGTGACGTAGTTTTCGTGAAGTGATTAGTAAACAGTATGCTAACTTTTCAAGTTTAGGATATCTGACTTCTGCCCCAGTAAACCTTTTACTGACGAAGTAAACTGGTCGTTGCTTGCGGTTGTCTTCCCTTACCAAGGCAGCGCTTAAAGCGTGAGATGACACAACAAGGTATAGGTATAATTCTTCGCCTTCGCTTGGGGTCGAGAGTACCGGTGGTTTCTGGAGGTGTTCGATTAGGTTAAGGAAAGCGGTTAAGCATTCGTCCGTCCATTCGAACTTTCCTTTATCTTTCTTTAGAGCTTCGAAAAAGGGGACGCACTTGTCCGTTGCCTTGGAGATGAATCGGCTTAGGGCGTCCACTTTTCCATTTAGGCTTTGCATTTCCTTTCGGGTGGAAGGTATCTTGATATCCCTTAGTGCTCGGACTTGTTCAGGGTTTGCTTCAATCCCTCGGGCATGGACGATGAACCCTAAGAATTTTCCCGATGACACTCCGAAGCAGCACTTTAGTGGATTCAACTTCATTCCATACTGTCGAAGTACCTGGAACATTTCGCCTAGGTGGCTTACGTGATCTTTGGCTTTCCGTGATTTCACCAGCATGTCGTCCACATATACTTCCATAGTTTGTCCTATTAGCCCTGCAAACATCTTGTTGACGAGGCACTGGTAGGTGGCTCCTGCATTTTTAAGTCCGAAAGGCATTACCTTATAGCAGTACAAACCTCGATCGGTGATGAAACTAGTGTGGTCTTGGTCGGGAGCATGCATAGGAATTTGGTTATATCCTGAGTATGCAGCCATAAAAGATAGGAGTTCGTGCCCGGCTGTGCTGTCTACAAGTTGGTCGATTCTGGGAAGTGGGAAGCAATCCTTTGGGCAGGCGTCATTTAGGTTGGAAAAGTCAATGCAGGTTCGCCACTTCCCATTAGCCTTTTTTACCAGCACCGGGTTGGCGATCCATTCCGGGTAGATAGCTTCTCGTATGAAGTCATTGGCGAGTAGATTCTTTACTTCTTCATCGAGTGCTGCTGATCGCTCTGCCCCCATACTTCTCTTTTTTTGTTTTACAGGCGCCTTGGTAGGATCAATGTTTAATACGTGGCAGGCTATGTCGGGGGAGATTCCAGTCATGTCAGCGTGTGACCAAGCGAATACATCCAAGTTGTGGCGGAGAAAATCGATGAGTTGTTCCTTCAATTCGGCTTTTAGTTGGGACCCAATTTTCAATAGTCTACTCGAGTCGTGCTTGTCTACAGATATAAACTCCATAGCCTCTGCAGGCTCGGCGGTGGCCTCCTCCTCTTTGTCCCTAGGGTCTAATTCATTGAAAGGGTCGCTGGTATATCGAAGAGGAGGGGCTTTCTTTAATTGCTATGCTTCTAGGCTTTTTGTGCAGAGGGCAATCTCTACACCCTTCCCTTTATCCTTTCTGTGGTTGTTGCGAAGTTCAGTTACATAGCAGTCTCGAGCAATATCCTGGTCTCCTTCCACTTCCCCTACCCCATTGTCTGTTGGAAATTTCATTTTCAGGCACCATGGGGCTAGGACAATCTGGAAGTCAGACAAGGCTGGTCTTCCTAAGAAGGCGTTGTAGGCCGAATGGTTTTCTATCAGCACAAACGTCTGCTTCCTCACAACGGAGCGGGGATGGCTTCCAATCTCAACAAAGAGGTTCAGCTGCCCGAGGGGCATCTTCGCATTTCCAGTGAAACCGTGTAGTGGTTTATCGCAGGGAGATACATCCTTTATTGATAGCTTCATTTTGTCGAATGCGTGTTTGAACAGGATATTTACAGAGCTTCCAGTGTCTACCAGGATTCGGTAAACTTCGGCGGGACCGAGTCGGGCAGAGATAACCATGGGATCCATGTGAGGGTACTGTCTTCCTTCTAGGTCACGTCTACTGAATGTGATGTCATCACTTTCTTTCCGCTTTGGGTGGCGCTCTTCTATAACCGTATTGACACAGTCTTTATTGTCTCTAAGCGACTTCCCATATCTTTCCATCTCTCTCCAACTTCTGTCTGCGATGTGCGGAACTCCTGAGATGGTATGGACCACTATCTTCTCTTGACTAGAGCTGCTAGCGTTGCGGTTTCCTCTGTCGGTCCCTGGTGAGGGTAGCCTTGGGTTTTCATTGGCAAGAGCTGGAGTCCTGTCTTGACTTTTTACATAACGTTCCAGTTTCTTCCTTCTGATGTGTTCCTCAATCAGATCTCGAAGATGATGGCATTCGTTGGTATCATGTCCGTGAGATTCGTGGAAGCGGCAGAATTTTCCAGACTTCTGTGCGTTATCTGATTCTTTCTTGTATGGTGGGCGTTTGTATCTAACTTCGCCTTGGGTGGCAAGGAAGATATTTTCGACGGTCTCGTTCAAAGGGGTGTAAGTGTCGAATCTTGGTCTTGGCCGATATAGGCGCTTTTCTACCTTCTTGCCCCCAGCATTGTCTCTGGAATCATTTCTTCGAACGTCCCTCGCCACAGCAGGGGCGTTGCCATGGGTCGTCTTATTTTGCTGTCCTGACTGCCCCTCAACGGCAGCATCCTCAAGCCTCATGTATTTCCCGGCTTCATGGAAGAAATCGGGTAAAGTAGCTGGCTTTTCTTTTGTCAATCTTCTAGCAAATTTAGTGTCCGGATGCACTCCACTGCAGAGGGCCATTAGGATAAGCTTCTCATCGGCATCTTGAACTGCGGCTGCTGTGGCGTTGAATCTGGTTAAGTATTGCTGCAGCTTTTCTCCAGGTTTTTGTTTGACGCTGGATAAGGAATAAGCGTCCTTAGGTTGCTCCACATGAATGCGGAACTGACTGATAAATTTTTCTTTCAACATTTCCCATGAGCTGATGGATCCTTGGGGTAGATGACAGAACCAGGAGGTAGCAAGATCTGCTAAGAAGAGCGGAAAGCATTTGCACAGTACTCCCTCTGTTGCTCCACTCATGAGCATATGCTGCGTGTACCTCTGTAAGTGTACAACGGGATCGGAGGTTCCTTTGTAGGGTTCCATTGTTGGCATCTTCCATTCTCGGGGGGTGATAGCAATTTCGATATTGCGGGCGAAAGGGCTGGTTACCCTAGCGCCTATCCCTCGATCTCTTTGCTCCCGTTGGACACACTCTCTGAATAAGCGTGCCATCCTTTCATCAGAACTTGGAGCAGATAGAAATGAGTTTGGTTCTGTTCTGTGGGATTGATTCCGTCCAGATGACCTGTAGGGATGGTATCGTCTATCATTCCTCATATTTTCCAGTGGCTGCCTTTGATCTTCTGGGAGCACGCTTGGGTCAGCTACAGTTGGCCCTTGCCTTGATCTCCCCCTGTTGGGTTCTGATCTAAGCACTTCCTCGGGTCCAACTTCGGGCTGAACTCTAGCTCGGCCCCGTTCACTGGTGTTTCTGTGGTTAGGCAGCATGACAGGCTCAGCTACAGTTGACCTTCGCCCGGTACCTTCCCCGTTGGGTTCGGTACCAAACGTTTCCTCAGGCCTAACTTCGGGTTGTGCTCGGTCTCGGCTCCTACCACGGCTACTTCTGCCGTTAGCTCCTTCGAAGAAGGAGGATCTTTGCTGTCTCTGAGATCCTCCAGACTGGGACTCGCCCCATGATTCAGTGTTGCGGTTGGATTCTTCAGCGTCCCTCAAGCGTGACATGAGATGGTCCACCAAGGCTTCCTGCTGGGACGTGAAGCGGTTAGTTACTTCAACAACAACTCTGTCCAAATCTGCCCTAGTAATTGCTGCAG
Organism: Allium fistulosum; assembly: GCA_030737815.1. Classification (NCBI taxonomy): domain Eukaryota; kingdom Viridiplantae; phylum Streptophyta; class Magnoliopsida; order Asparagales; family Amaryllidaceae; genus Allium; species Allium fistulosum. Next base: position 861,851,767 of record CM060906.1, read on the forward strand.
GCTGTTCTGTGGCAGGAGTGGTTGGGTTAGCCTATCCTTTAGTTGTTACCGTTGCTGGAGGAGGACGATTTACTTGATTCGTGACAGCTGGATCTGGAAGACTGCTGGATGCGATGTTTTTTCCTTTGTTAACATCTTTTCTCTGTTTGGGAGGCATGTTTTCCAAGTGGCGGACGATGCTGTTAGGAAAACTTGTTAAGTAGATGAAGCTGAAGCCTGAGTTCAACTCTCAATGAAAGCACCAAAAATGTTTGCACAAAAAATGGACAAACACCTCAAAGTTGTATGATTTAGTAGATCTTATGTTATTCTTAGTAATTTGAGCGATTTATGCAAATACGTAAAAAACAGGGGGTAAACTGTAAAAAGACACGCAGATTTATAGTGGTTCAGCCAGAATGTGCCTACGTCCACTTTATATGTTATTTCTCTTCTTTTGTTATGATTACAAGTACAAAGCTTTGGTACAAGTAAAAGAAAGTTGTTTGAAGAGTTCCTTCCGTGCTTGAGCTCTCAAACTTGTCCCCCATTGTTGTACCCCAGCCCCTCTATTTATAGAGTGAGGCTAGGGGTAGGGGTAGGGGTCTTGGAGGTACATAGCAACTGGTGGGCCTGGGCTGCCACGATCTGGCCTGGCAATGCTTTGGCTCGGTAGGACCTTGGTGACAGGTTGGTTCGGTGGTGAGGACGTAGTTTGGTCCGGTGGTGAGGACGTAGCTTGGTCCGGGGGTTGGAGAAGGTGGCTGGTCCGGTAATGGTTGGAGATGTTTCATTCGGCGATGAACTGGTCCGGTAGGAGGTGGCCTAGACCGGTAGTGGTGGGAGGTGAGGTTTGGTTCGGTAGAGGTATGGAGACGGAGTTGGACCGGTGGTCTCCTTCTCCTGGATCGGTGGGGTATGGTTCGGTAGAGGTAGGGAGGTGGAGTTTGGTATGTTGACTCGGTAGAGCTTCGTCCGGTAGTGGGAGAGGAGTGGTTCGGTGGAGCCCGGTTTGGTGGTAGGAAAGGAGTGGTCCGGTGAAGAAAATTCACCCAACAAGGATTGAAATGATTTTACATGAATAATTGCTGATAAGAATGTAATTAATCAGAATAATTGCAGAAATAAATGCAATTATTGAGAATAATTGCTGATAACTATGCAAATATTATGAATAATTGTAAAGAATGATGAATTTAATCTTCATAATTGAACTAAAATTCTTTATTTTGTTATTTATAGTTATAAATGTCTAGTTTTGTATTGAAATGCTTTTATATGAATAGTTGCCGATGAGCATGCAATTAATCAGAATATTTACAGACATACATGCAATTATTAAAGATAATTGCAGATTTATATGCAATATTTGCAAACAATTCAGCAATTATATGCAATAATTGATGACATGCCTGCAAGTATACGCAATAGTTGCAGACAATTCAGCAAGTATATGCAATAGCTGTTGGCATTTGAAGAAAAATCGATAATGTTTAAAATTTGCAGAATTCTCCGCAAATATATGGAATAATTGCACTCTTACCTTAAATATGTTTTTTTGGTATGAACAATGGATCTCATTTTAAAGATCATCAAATTTGTGATTTTTTGGTGACAACGGTATGCTGATCTGATTTTTCTACATAAAGTTATACGCGTTTGAAATGTTAAAAACGTAAAGGGTATTTTAGTCTTTCTGCGCGCGCAAATTTGAAAACAGGGACCGAAAATGTAAGTTAAGTTTGGCAAGGATTTTTTCTCTATTTTGAAACTTATCAGGGATGTGAGCCAAACTATCCCTAAAATCAATGCCATGATGAACAAGCCATCCTCAAATCATACAAAATTGACAAAATCATAGAAATCACCAACATCGAGCAAAATCGAACTGCCGAGATAAATTAAATCACAAATTCAAACGAACAAAACATAGGAATTTAAACCCTATATAAACATGAGATAGAAGTAGATGTGAGTGAAAAGAATCACTCACCTTTGCCGAAGCGAAGAACACGAACGATCGACGGAGCAAGCAACAAGAAAAAAATCATTCGATCGATCTGATTGAAGTCGGCACCCTCGATTTTCCAAAGCCCTAGCTATCGAAATGATGAACGAACGAAAGGAATGAACGAGCAGCCATTATTTTTGAAGCCCTAGTTTTTTTTGCAAAGGGGACGAGGCCGCCATTTATTTTTCGTTTTGATTTAGGGTTGGTTTCGAACAAAAATGAAAGGGGAACGGGTTTTCGAACGAACAAAAGGAGAATGGGTTTTGCCTCTGATAGATATCTCGGCAAAACTAACAAATGAAGATGTGGCCCAAAACTAAGTTTTGAAGCCCACATAACAACAAATAAATTTACAAAGAATTTCATCTAGATTAAAAACTCTTATAGCAATTTGTTAGCAACTTTAATCGTCTAATGACTACAACTGACTTTTACAAAATCCCGGGTTGTTACAGTTTTATATTTAGATTGTATCCAAATCTACTGTGCTACCAATAATTTATAAAAGAAATTACCTTGTCATGAAGATGGCGTTTTTTGAAACAACAATGGTTTCCTAATGGAACATAATAAATATTCATAAACATTTTATGAGTTGTCTACATATATGTATATATGTATGTACGTATAAACTAATTAAGTTTTAGGTTTACGAACGTATGTTCATAACATAAATTGGTCAATCAACATCGATCACTCCCAAATTGCTTTTGGGTGGTTCACACAAGATCCCACATGGGTAAATATTATGTACAGCTTCTCAACTCATACAACCTATCAAATCCTTGACCTGGGATGTGTAGGGATTGTTTCATCAACTCTTATCCCATATGATTTTGTAAACTTTTTTTAGATTAAATTGAACTAACTTTATATACTTATTTTTAAGTACTCAAACTTACATAAAGAAGTTAAATCAACTTTACTCATCATCAATTGTAGTTTGTCCAACAAAATATAATTACTCCATATTGATACATCATTATGTATCATAAAGAGGAGTGACTTTTAAGATTGAATGATATTCCTTTTTAGGTACTTTTTGATGCAGCAGCGGAATAACAAAATGATGATTCTGTGAAAGTAGCAATTGATGGAATGAAGAATACTGAATGGCCCAAATTCGTTGATCCGAAGATACCGAATTCTAGCTATCTTCGTCACGTTGATCGCGCACGATACCGTGAAAGAAGATCTACAATTCTTCAGACGTTGATCAAGCACACTTGATACCGTGAATTGGCTTCTACGATCGTTGATCCGAGCGCACTCGAATGCCGAAAGAGGAGATAGGAGATTACACTCAACTACCAATTTAATGAAAGCACAAAGCTAACAAACAAAAGTTTTTATTCAAATCAACGTCAGTTTACAAATGAGACCACCTGCCTATTTATAGGCTTACAATTCACAATACAAAATTCTGTACAACACTTAGGTCGGGCACGACCTAACACAACACGACTTACGACTTACGACCTAGTATAGGTCGTTCACGACCCAACACATCAACATTACGACACAACATACATCACAAAGCCTTCACGACCTAAAACAAGTTGATTACAACAAGTAAACGTTTACAGTATTTACAACAGTCACAATAACACGACTTAAACACTTGAGCGACCTAAAAACAAGGCAGCGACCTAACTTCCAGCACATAAGGTCGAGCGACCTAAGATGGATGCGGCTTAAGCTTCAGCGACCTAAGAAGTTTGCTTCTGGGATTCTTCTCACGACCTAATTCTCTTCGCGACCTAACTTAGGTCGTAGCTCGAAACAGTCTTTACTCGAACTATCGGAGCGACCTAAAGGAACTGAGCGACTTAAATTAGGTCGTTCGCGACCTAAAGGAAAATGCGGCATTTTTGAGTGAGTTAACTTGTTAGGTCGTTCGCGACTTATCATAGGTCGTAGGTTGCCAAGTTGCATCGTTGAGCGACCTAAGGACAAAGAGTGATATGTGATCTGTTTTAACTCGCTAGGTCGCTCATGACCTAAGACTTCAACTTCCAACGACTTATCCCACAATTTTAGCTCGTTTGCTTCCTCGTTAGGTCGCATGCGACTTAACAGAACGTTAGGTCGGTCGCGACCTAAGACTTCAATATTCTGGGCTGCATCACTTTTGGAACCATTTTCCTATATACTCACATATTCGATTAAATAAAAGTTTCTTATTTCTTTTGTACGTTATGTTTTCTACTTTTATTTTATATTCAATGAACTTACCATAGACATACTATATATTTATCAAATACACATGTTTATTTTATAGTAGTTCTTCTATGAGTTCACTAACTCTTAGTTTGCTCCCTTTAAATGGGTGTTTTGTCCTTAATTCCAAGATAATTGTAAAAAAATTACAAATACTTTTATGCTATGTAGGTAATCCAACAAACACCGTTATTTTAATAGATTTTTTTCAAAATGAATATTCAAAACATTCATAACCAAATAAAACTCTATTAACTTTCAGTCAATGCTGAAAATAATAATAATTTCATAAATACTATTTGGTACATTTACGAAAATAAGTTTTCATATCTAGATGCATCCATTGATAAGTATTATATGGTGCGCTCCCACTATTTCCGCCATTACTATAATAGCATATAAAATATGAAGGTTCATTCAACTACTAATTATGGGTTATTTATTTCTTTTACTGTAACTAGCTTACAATTGAGAGTTTTCGATCAAATATCTTAACCTTGTAGAAATGACTTTTATGGAAAAAAAATTCTATACGAAAAAAAACAATTGGAATAAAAATTACATTTCTCATTCCATATTAAGTATCTCCTAGCATTTTGTTGAATTCTCGTTTATGATATTACTTCATGAAGTAGAGTTGACTACTCACTCTCTTCATCCAACCATGCCTAAGTTACATTCAATCTTGTGCATTCGCTTTTTTTTTTACATTGTCAAACCATTCAAAAGGAAATCCTTATTGTAATCAATCATATTAAATACACAATTTCCCCTTATGCTTTATTTGTTTATTTCCAATGAACTATTTTCATTGAAATTATGTATATTATCAACTACAACCATTCATCATATAACATTTATCTGTGATCGAGTACGGATCAAATATTTGTATTTTTGTATTACTTAAGAGTTCAAAACACATGGAAACAACACAAAGTCCTAGGCAAATACACAATTAAGTGACTAAGTTACAAATGTGTTTAATAGTGTCTAGTTAGGCTCTTGCATGGGTCCTCAAGCAACAACATGCCAAAAGATTTAAGGTAAGGACATTTCATATTTCTTTGTCGACCTTTAATTTAGTTCATTTGTATATATTAATTGATAAATATTTTATCAATTTTTATTATTTGAATAAATTTATCAATATAGATTATTTTTACTTATATTGCATAGGTCTTACAATATTAGAAAAGTTAAACCTTACTATTTCAATTTTCTAATAAGGACTTTTATGTAACTCGATACCCAAAAAGGAAACATACAAATCTTTCGATGTCTCCAGTGGGCATTAGGACTCGGTTGCCTTGGGATTTTGACCTTGAGGAATATCAACAAATCAAAGGCCCATAAGCAATGGATAACGCTTTATTGGTTGTATCAAATACAACTTCTAACCCATGGTCTTGTCCTAATCTCATCTCGACCTTGCGAAATATCAACAGATCGAAAGAGATTATTCACACTTACCCACCATTTTGTGATGGCCTAAGTATAATACACATACGTTAAGGAATATCGACAAGTACATGTATGTATCTTACCTCATTTAGTCAATTTTTTAATAGTACTACACCTAACATCTCAAGCTTGAGAAATATCAACAACTAAAGAGTATGCATGTGATCTATTAATATATAAATAGTAAAGGACAACTAATATATTAAAGATTCATAATCTTCAATATACATATATTGAAAGAAATCGATTTAGGGAATAATATATTTCTTGTGAAATACCGTCGTGATTCAAATGCCGAACACATCTGAAATCACGGTCTACGTACAATACGTATGTACTCAAACCTTAAACCTCATTTGGGTTTCATTCCAGTTCCACTTAATTTTATACATATATATTTTATTTATATAAGTATCAATTAGTTATTACCTTTATAATTTAATTCACTTATATAATGTATACATGTATCTTATTAATTAAATCTTACTTAATTAATTTTAATTCATATTTATTAAATCATATTTAGTTATTTTAACTTGTTTTATTTTATAAAAAAATTTATACTACTAATCTTAAATTACTTAAGATAGTGGATCAACTATAATATTTATAGTTTGTTTGTGTGTACATATCAATATATTTATACATTCTAATTAATTAACTTTCAAATAATTTTATTTAATAAATTTTATTTAATTAAACAATTTAATTGAATACTTTAATTAATTTGAAATTTTAATTTAATTTATCATAAATAATTTTAAGATAAATAAATAACTACAATAATTATAGTTATGCGCGTATATCAAAATATATGTTTTAATCAACTTACTTTTAATTAATCATTTAACTTAATTTAAATACTCATATTAATTAAACTTTAAATTTAAATTTTCAAGATAAATTATTTAATTTCTCAAAATAATTTTGAAAAATTAGGATGCATTTTATAAATTTGATAAAATTTTACTTTTATATTTTAAACTTAGCATTTAAGTTTAAAATATCATTAAGTTATCATATCAAAATTTGAAAATCGGTCTAAGGCCCAAAATCAATTTGACCCTTTATATTAGGGATAATCTTTGGGCTAACTTCTGTTGGAACCAGGCTAGCCCGTAATGAACGAAATAGGTGAATTTTTAATTTTTTTTTACTATTTTGGATCTTTATTGGGCCAATTAAGTCTAATTCATTTAGAACTTTTCTAAATTTCTTTTAAATAAAATCATTATTTTATTTTATTTTATAAATTTAGTTTTACTTTATATTAATTTTTATTAAGTTTGAATATGTGTATAATATACACATATTTGTGTACGTACACGTCCAACATGATAAAGCGTGCATGGTTTGACATGCCCATGTATATGTGTTAGGATTTACACTACAACGGACATGTTTGCCCCTCTAGTATTCTTTATGCTCTCTAAATGAATTCATATATATATATATGTATGTATGTATGTATGTATGTATGTATCTGTGTGTGCGTGTGTATGTGCGCGTGCATCAAATGTTATATATATACATTATTTTTTGAAAATGGGTAAATTTTATTAGGCCATTTTTGGCCCAAACGTTGATCGCCCCATAGTGTCGCATACAAATGTAACGATACAAATAGAAACTTTACATAAACTCAAAACATTCCTTGACTTCACATTCTCTCTCCTCTACTTTACAGATCTAAAATATCTATCCCTCAAAACTACATCTTCCTTTTCTTCATGGTGGTTGAAAGTTCGAACTTGTACTTGTCCTACCGTTCCCTGCCAACGGTCTGTTGTTGCAAACAAGACTCCTGCTTGTTTCATGTTCTTGGTATGGATCTTCTCGCTTATTTGTTTAGATACCAACTGCATGCTAATTATAGCAAGCTTACTAACTTCATTTATGCTCCGAACCTTCTTCTGAAACAACTTCCTCGTTCATTCCTTCCAAATGCTCCAAATAGCAACTGTTAGAGTGATGCAATTCATTTAGAAAGTTTTCATGTTGTCGCACTCCAATCAGTTATGAAAACTGTAACGACCCATAAATTTTAATGGTTTTAATAAGGTAATTAACTGAAATTTTGTGAAATTTTAAATAATTGAATTTTGAAATAAAAATTTGATTTTTGAAATACGTCTATATAAACATAGCAAATGGTAAATTTTCATCAGAAAATATGAAAGTTCATTTTATTGTGTAATTTTATTTAAATTTAAATTAGTTAATGTTGGATGATAATAAAATGTTTTCCAAATCTAAATATTTTTATACAATAAATTTGTAAATCATCTTCTGAGTGAGATGTCATATTTCGTTTCATCAAATTTGGACTGCTATTGCTCCGTTTATCTTAATTCCGGCGTTTTAGCAGCATTTTCGATACCGACTATCGACTTTTGATTGGATGATCGTACCACTGATATCTGTATACTGTTTTGATCATCTCGTCGTGCTAATCTCCGCAGTATATTTATTTATGCATTTCGGAGTTCGAAATAAGACGAAATCAGTAAACCAATCAGTCGTATCGGTTCCATATTTGGACCTTTTAGCTTCCTTTACCCTTTCATTTTCCACCATGTTAACCCAACAGCCTTCTGCTTTTATTATTTTCTTGAATTCAATACTAGGCTTTTGTTTTCCACCATTTCAATTTATATTTGCTATTTCACGTTTAATAGTGGATCGTTTCATATGATTTCTTCTGTTTCATTCCTAGTCTGTTCTGCCATGAAAAATATTTATAAAAAAAAGTCTATACTAAGGTTGGATTCTTTTTTTTTTGCCTGAAGCATCTTTCCCTTCCTTTGTTCGCTCGGTCTCCACCACCTCATCGCATGCTCAGCTCGCAACCCGATGCCACCATGCCAACCGAATCTCCTCTCACCTCCGTTCTCTCTCTCTCCTCGCCTAGCCCATGCATCCACCATTTTCCCTTTGAAACCAGCCCCTCTTCCCGAGCCGAGCCTTTACGCCTGCCTCTCCACCCTCAACCACCAAGCAACCGCCTTCACTGACAAAACCCGGCACCGCTTCACCTCAAGCCTTGGCCTCTGCTCGCACCAGACCTACCCGCCTAGCTTGCTTGGCCTTGTCATCCAACAGCGTACCCTCTCCTCAGCCGCTTATTTCCCCTCCTTTCCTCTACCAGCGACGAGTGTAGCCTAGTCTTCACCTTCCTCCTCTCTTGCTATGCTGTGTAATGCATACTTCTCCTCTTATTTTGTACATAGGTATATATATATATATGTTTATCAAATTTTGATTTTTAAATTGTCTATGTGGAACTATAATATAAGTTGTTTATCTTTCGACTTACATATATAGATAGGTTGTAGTAGTTTATATATATAAAGTCTGACTATTATACAAGTATATATATATTTTATATGTTGCAATATATAGCCTGCTTATATACAAGTTTAAAATAAGTTTGTCATATGTTATATATTGTATAATATGTTTATGTTTATATATGTGGTTGTGAAAGTTAAATAATATGCTGTTTGTATATGAAGTTTTATCTGTTTTAATATATATAAGCTTTATATATAGTTAGTGTATTTTTACTGAGAAATATGTATAGGTTGTATAAGTTTATAATAGTATTAAATATTTTATCTGTTGTATAGTTTTATATTGGTATTATATATATATATATATATATATATATATATATATATATATATATCTAATCTATTTATATAGTTTAGATTTTTTTTTAAACATTTATTTTGAAGATGATATATATGTAAGTTATATCTTGCCTGAGTTCTGTTTATATATATAGTATATAAGTGATGTTGTAGTATATAATCTGTTAGTGTTTGTTTATATTTTCTTTTAACAGTATATGAGATATATATTTACCCATTTAAACTATTACCTTATGTATATATTATGTTAGTTATATATTAACTACATTTATACTTATATATCATTAGTTTATATACTCTGTTATATATATATAGACTAATGTAAGTTTATATATGCAGTATTATATATGTACTTTATATGTATTATGTCAACCTATATATGTTGTATACCTGAATATGTTTGCATATATTTTTAGGTATGTATATAATAGTTTAAGTATATCTTATTTATGTAACAGTTTGTTATAGTTAAGTATATATATATTTATATAATAGTTTGTTTATATAGTAAGCTTATGTATTTTGTATTCTTTCCAGTTGCATGCTTTTATTGTATATGTGACGACTCGGATTTTTTAGCGTTTGTTAATGGGTAATTAACGGAGTTAAATCATTGAAAATACTGATCTATTATTGAAATATTAATATTAATTAGTCAAACAAATAAATTTTATGATAATTTAAAATATCTGGAATTGGTTTAAACACTATATATTCGAACTTAAGTTATAACATTTTGGGTATGATGAATTTTATAGGATATATATATATATACACAAACTCCACCATTTAAAATTAGGATAAAACATCCAAAGATATATATATATATATATATATATATAAATTGCATAAACCTTATGATATTTGATAACATATATAAGTATATAAATGTGCATGTATGTATATATGCCCATATGAAATAAAATATAGGAAAGTTGTAAAAGTGTGGATATATATATATATATAATATCAAAAATACACATAGGCAGAAGAAGATATTTTTTTTTGATGGCGGGTGCTAATGGCGACTCATCCAAGGAAAAGGCGATCGAAGAGAAAACTGCGGAAATCTCATCAAAGATACCTATCACCGAAGAAATAGACGATACGGGGTGGATAGAGGTAAAGAATAAAAACAAAAACAAAAGCATCAATCCAATCAGAGATCAACAGCTGCATAACAGAGGAAAAGGAATTCTGGGAGGACCTGTTAGGGCTACAGATTTGGTGGGACCTAGAGAATATAATGGCAAAAAGTCATCAGATCTGGTGGGTCCTATAGCATATAATGTCAAAAAGGGTTCAGAACAGGGGATTGCAAAGAAGCCAGAGATCAGGAAAGGAATCAGAACATGGGTAGATGCTATTGCGGGTAACACACGCATAAATGGTGGGGTCAACAAATTTGAAGCTATGGAAGATGAGGAAGGGGTATATGCAGATCTTGATGAAGAAGTATTCAGTACGGCAAAAAGCATGTGGGGCACTGCTATATACATGTATGTTGCAGGTAAGAGGCCATATTATGTTCATCTAAATGCTTATATAAAAAGGGAGTGGAAACCCATAGGTAATTGGGATATTTTCCCTAGAGAAAATGGTTTTTATCTGATTAAATTCAGTAATGAATCAGACTTCAAGAAAGTACTAGATGGGGGGCCATGGTTTATTGATAGTAAACTTATATTCACAAAGAAATGGGAACCTAACTTGAGGCTAGAAAGAGACATGTTAGAATCACACCCAGTTTGGGTGAGATTGAGAAATTTAGATCTGTCTTTGTGGAATGCTCGTGGAATAAGCAAAATTGCTAGTCTAATTGGTAACCCATTAGACATGGATGATTTCACTAGACATGTTAAAAGGCTAAATTATGCTAGAGTGCTTGTTGAAATAAAAGCTAATGATAACATCAAAAAGCAAGTGAGAGCTAAAGACAGACAGGGCAATATATACATCCAGGAAATAGAATATGAATACATCCCTCCTATTTGTAGTAACTGCAAATGTTTTGGTCACATACTGACACAATGTGAAACAGTGATATGTCCCATTAAACAAGTGTGGAAACAAAAAACCACTACTGAACAAAATGAGCTTCCACAACAAAATCAGACACAACTGAGTCCTACCACAACAGTTTCAGATATATACAACGAACGAGAGAATATTACAGACCTAAAGGATAATACTGAGGAGCCAGAGAAGGCAGACCAAAATTCAGAGCAGGTCCTGGATAATGTGGGGGAGGAAGGAAATGGCCAAATCCATAGCTTGGAGAGAAGCCCAACCCCTATAAACATAGAAGAAGAGGAGTTAAATAATGTGGTTCTTGAAAATATGGAATCTGAATCTGAGACAGAAGAGGAGAACATAAATAAATATACAAAATCAAATCAAAAATATGAATCACAATTCAAGAAACCAGTGATTATGGATAAGGCGAGCTCAAGTCGCGAGGTATCTCCTAGGAAACTGAGGAGTAGACCTCCAACAACCAAATGTCCATAATTAGCTGGAATGTAAGAGGTCTAAACAATGATACTAGGCGTTTAGACCTCTTAAATCTTAGGAGGAATTACTCTCCTTCTATATTAAGTATCCTGGAGAATAAGTTTAATGAAGAAAATCTTAAATTCTTTACTCAGTCTTTAGAAGCTGATTGTGATATGATGCATAATAATGATGTAGGAGGAAAAGGTCGTATTCTACTTTTATGGAATAAAAGAATATGGAATGTCAATTTGTTAGATAAAGATGATCAACAAATAACTATAAATGCTATCAATACTGGTGGCATGAAACTTATATTGAGCTGTGTATATGCAAGTAATCTATCTTCTCATCGTACAAATCTATGGAAGGTCATCACTAATATGAGTAGCAAGATAAATGAGCCCTGGATTGTCATGGGGGATTTTAATGCTGTTCTCAAAGCAGAGGAGAAAAAGGGAGGACTTACTGTCAGAGTATCCTAATTAGAAGAATTTAATAATTGCATAACTGGGGCAGGATTGCTGGAACCAGTCCACTGTGGCCTGAAATATACATGGAGAAGTGGTGAATGCAAGAAAATATCTTGTAAATTGGGCAGAGCTTTAGTAAATGTAGAATGCATAAATAAACTGTCTAATACTAGAGTAAAAATTCTTCCCCCTTCAACTAGTAATCATTGTCCCATACTTATAAACTTAAAAGGGGAGATTTTACGTACAAAAGGCAAACCGTTTAGATACTCCAACCAATGGCATGAATTAGAAGGCTACACAGAGGCCACATACTTAAATGACATTCCTAGGAGGGGATAGAATGCTATAAACTTGTGCAGCTCCTCAAGTGTATCAAGAAGAATTTGAAAGAATGGAATAGAACAAGAACTAAAAATGAAGATCAGATCAATGAATTTCAAAAAAGATGCGAAGAATTATTGATAACTATTAATAATGGAGAGTCTAATGAAGAAACATGGAAGATGTACTACCATTATCAAAGTATTCTAAAAGAAGCCCTTAGAGTAAAAGCCATTGAACTCAAACAGAAAGCTAAAGAAAAATGGTTAAAAGAAGGGGATGAATCCACAAAATTTTTCTACACTAAAATGGCAGTCAGACAGAATTTTAATTACAACTATCATTTAATTGATCAAGACGGAAATGAATGTTCTAACAGCGCAGAATTTGAAGAACAAGCTATAAAATATTATAATGAGATGTTCAATGGCGATGTTAATAATTCCTTACCAGTTATACAGAGAAGAAGGATGGTAAACTCCAGGGGAAAAAGGTTGCTGACCAAGAAAATCACTATGGAAGAGGTTTGGGAAGCTGTGAGAACCATACATATAGACTCCAATCCCGGGCCAGATGGTCTGGGATCCAAGTTCTTCATTCTCCACTGGGAATCCCTGAAAGTAGAAATATTATCAGCAATGCAGGATATATTCATAAGTGGCAAATTTGTTAAAGAAATTAATCACACTTTTATATGCCTCATTCCAAAGAAAGATAATCCGTCAAGGATTGAAGACTACCGACCTATATCTTGTTGTAATGTGTTATACAAAATTCTAAGCAAGATACTATGCAACAGAATGAAACTTGTGTTACCTGACCTTATCTCAGAATGTCAAAGTGCATTCATCAAAGGGAGAAGCATTTCTTAAAACTCGTTGATGGCTCATGAACTGATTAGAAACTTTAACAAACCAGGTGCGGATAAATTCTGCCTTAAAGTGGATCTTCATAAAGCATATGATAAAATAAATAGGAATTTTATCATTCATATGCTAAAAACTATGGGTTTCCCCCAAAGATTTGTTAACATAATAAGAGAATGTATAACTACTCCAACCTTTTCAATCCTGATTAATGGAGTACCGAAAGGTTTTCTAGGATCCAACAGAGGAATCAGACAGGGTGATCCTCTATCGCCTAATTTATTTGCTATCGCCATGGAATACTTCTCAATACAAATGGAACTGGCGACATACGACAGAATAATCCAGCCTATATATAACATTCAGCCTATAGTGACACACCTACTATATGCAGACGACTTGCTCATATGTATAAAATCCAGCGACACATCGGCTAAAGCGGTTAAGGATGTTAAGATACACAGGACTTAAAATGAATGAACAAAAAACCAAGTGCTACTTCAACAAAACTTGCAATAAGAAAAGTGAGATATTAGATATCTTAAAAGTGGAAGAAGGTGTTCTCCCAGTGAAATACTTAGGTGTTCCTCTATCTTCAAATAAGATAACTGACACAGAATGTGCAGTTTTAATCTCTTCGATAAGGGACAAATTGCAAGGATGGAGCTCTAGGCTTTTATCGCTAGCAGGAAGGATTGAATTGGTTCACACTGTGATTCACTCCAAAATAAATTTCAGGCTACAAACTTTTCAACTACCAGATGCTTCAATTCAGAAAATAGAAAGGGTGTGTGCAGATTTTATTTGGAAAGGAGGCATGCATAAAATTAAATATGAGAACTTGTGTAGACCTAAAGAGGAAGGAGGAGTGGGTTTGAGAAGAATTAAAGATATGAGGATGGTTTTCACTCTAAAACAAGCTTGGAGAATAATCACAGGAAAAGGATTATGGGGAAATTGGATGAGGAGTAGATACATTAAAGGAAATTTCTGGTGTATGCAAATTGATAATAATGCTTCGGCAAACTGGAAAGCCATAATGAGAATAAGGGAAACTCTTGCTGCATGCAGTATAAAAGAAATAGCTATGGGAAGAGAAACTGACTTATGGAAAGATCCTTGGATAGCAGGTGATTCTTTGATCAACATACTGGGGCTTCACACTTTTTCAGATTATGGATGCCCCAATAGAAAAGTGTCAGATATTATTAACAACAATGAATGGAACTGTTCACAGCTTCCAGTAAATCAAAACATTAAAGATAGAATACAATTTATGCCAATCTTTAGTGGTATAGATAACGATATCTGGGCTTGGAAACCTACAGGTGCTGAGTTTACTACTAAATCAGCTTGGGAAGCGATAAAGAAACGAGATAATAAGGCTGAATGGAGTAAAATCATTTGGGATCGGGCAAATACACCGAAAATGGCTTTCTCAACTTACAAAGTAATTCTTAACATGTTACCTACTAAGGATAGACTTGTTAAATGGGGGATTTTGAGAGAAAATAAATGCGTCTTATGCAATATAGAAGAAGAATCGCATGAGCATCTTTTCTTTTCCTGCAAATTTTCAAATGAAGTATGGAAAATTTGCAAAAGACAAACAAATCTACAGAAGGATACAAGTACACTGGAGGAAGAAGTAGCTCACCTGGTTCAGCGGAGAAACGTTGTAGACGTGGAAACCAAATTGGCCAGTATTGCTATTACTACGACGTTTGGAGCATTTAGAAGGAACGAAATCGTCGAGTATTTCAGAAGACACAGAGAAATCACATAGAGGTCAGCAAACTTATGAGAAATGACATGCAACAGATACGAAGGAGAATCAAGGATTGGAATAATACCTCGAGGGAACTAGGAGAAGTTTGAATTGCAAGAGAGGATCAGAATCGAGCATCGGAAAAAATCCTAAATACGAGCTACTATCGGCCGCCATGAATCTGAAGTTGTGAAGCTTTTATTTATGGTAATTTTGAGTTTGTAAGATTTTGTCAGCTATGTTTTGTAACCCTACACAGTTCGTTATTTGAGCTCTGTATTGGTTTGAATTTTGGGTTGTAATGCCTTTATTAAAATCTTACCCATTTACAAAAAAAAATACACATAGGTAAAATATATGAAGAATATACAAGCTTATGGTATTTAAATTTATGAACAAGTATATAAGTAATATATATGTATATATCTACCATATGGACTAATGTACATGGAAATTGTAAAAAGGAAATTAAGTATAGTATATGCATACATGTTCATATTAAATAAGAAATGTATAGATAAGCATGAAAATATAAATAAGTATAAAAATATTGATGTCATATATATAAGTATATGTGAGGATATGTATGTATACACATAGGGAGACAAGCATTTAATGCACATTTCAACTTTAGCATACAAAACATAATACATCAAAGCTTTTTGATATAAAATCAATTCATGTCAGGTCACAACAGTGTACAAATCAAAAAATAAACAAAAGGAAATAAAATAAAAATGTAAATATATGAAGATCTGTAAAATACCTTAGCCTAGCTTACCCTGTACACTTCCACTCTTTATAAATATGTATCACTGCCTTGTCTTCTATTTCATTCACTCGAACTAAGTATAACAATAGATAAACATTTATTCCTTCTCCCAATTAAAAACAAACAAAACAACTCAATCTGCCATTTAAGAAAATAAATAAGTCTTGAAGTAGAAGCAACTCATGTAAAAAGCTTGAAGGAAGATACAAACTGAGCAGCATTTGTTTCTCTGTTTCCATCTGTGAGTAAAACTATAAGCTTGTACTTTGTAACTATGTTAAATGCTTGGATTGAGGTGTTTGATAAGTATGCCTGTACAGACATGTAAAACATATACGTACATAAATATATAAGTTTTATAACCAGGGAGAAACCCAGACATGTACATCATTTTTACCTCTACTCTGTGTACAAGGAAATGCTAAGTTTAGTTTCAAAAAAATTCCTACCTCTCACCCTACTTGGTTTTAGTATTTGTTATTGAAAAGAAAAATTGTTAGTTTTGACTCTACTTTGGTTTTAAATTGGTATTATCAAGTATTATTTCCCATAAAGGATAAAAAGGGTATATTTGCAATAAGTAACCAAAAGGGAAGGAATTCGAATTTCACGTTTGGGTTTATGTTTATGCGAGCATGATCGACATAGAAAATGATGAATTTTGGAAATGGTTTCATAATTTTTACTAACGTATGGGACGAGATAATTGGAGACGTACGATTTCGAGTCTTGGGTCAAATTCCGGTAAGGGTGTCGATGATGGGGGTCGGGTTTTGGCCAGGAGGTAGCTCGGAGGTGGGGGAGTGAGGGAAAATGTAACAACCCGCATTTATACAATAATATATTTAAATATTTTATTTAAATATGACATCGTCTATTCGTATTTAAAATCCTAAATATGAATTTTTATCGTGGTCGAATCCGTTGTTCTAATGGATTCAAATCGTGTTTTAAATATCACCAAAGTGTTTAATCATCATGGTTTGCTATTTTTAAATTCAATGGGCTTAATATTGTTGTTTGGCCCATTAAAATTATCTCCCTTGACCGTGGTTTTCTTCAGGCTGATGCCTTGGCCTCTTCCTATTATTCATTTTTGTCATTTCACGTTCAAAATAAACGAACGAAATAAAATAGTCAGAGAGGAGAAGGCGACTAGGGTTTCGCGGCTCCTCCTCCTCTTGAAGCCAATGCTCCTCCTCCTCCTGGTGCGTGCTCAAGTCGTGAGGTGCCCTCAACGGCAGGCTAGGGTTCGCAGCGACGCTGGCGGAGCTCAAGGCTAGGGTTTGGAGCAATCGAGAGCGTGAGTCGTTCGTGTATTCGTCGTTGTAAGGTGAGTACTTCTCGTACTCACACTTCTAAATCCTATTTCAGTATTTCGTGCATCACTTATTTATAGTGAGTCTGGTTTCTTATTTAATTGATGAATTTGGGGGAGGATTTCAGTTTGCTGCCTTTATCGAATATATGATTTTGGGGTATTTATTCATGATTAGTGGCGATTTTGAGCCGCTACTACATTTTTTTGGGTTCCACAGTTTGGGTTGTGAATTTCTGGTGACTTCGGTCACTAGATGTTTTTGCTTTGGTCTCGTTGCAGTGTTGTTATATGTTGCAAACTTGCATTTCAGTGTGCTTCAAATCTAGTTCATGTATATACATACATACATGTGTGTATATATGTGTATGCTATGCCCGTGCATTTGATTGATTGATTGTAGTCTTCTTCACTTGATATTTGTTATGCAATTGTAATTGCACTTGGTTACTTCTGATATGTTCATTTCAAGTTTTCATACTGAAGTCTTGGTCATTTCTATTCTGAGTTCTCTGGCATGTTCCTTGATAACTTTCTGGAGCTTGCTTGTATTCATTCCAGTCTGGTCTCTGTCTTGTAGCATCCAGTTTACCTCTGTTGGTTTGATAGTGCACTTTGATTTGAGCTACAGTTGCATAGCTTGAACTTGGATCTAGTTTGTATTGAGTTGTAGCTGATCATCTTGAACTTGTTGCATTCCATTTTCATGTGTACATCTCTCTGACCTTTACATGCAGTCTGATTTTTTTGCTTTAAGTCCATTTCGGGGTGACATATATGCTCCTGTGTTCATGTGCTCTGGTCACTTGAGACTTTGCACTTTGGTGCTCCAGTTGAGTTGAAACCATAGTATTCAAGTGTACATGCTGCATCCTTGACATCTTTACTGTTGGGTGAACTGATTTTCTTCGAACTTCATATGCACATTTTTGAGTTTCTCTTGCAGTCTGTTTGACATACTTCAAGTAGTCTTCATATATACTTGTTTATGTCTTCACTGCATGGCTTTTAATTTAAGTTGCATTGCTTATATCTGTACCATTGACTGTTGTACTGATATTACTTCTTGGTACACCTCTTTATAGTCCTCATTACACTGCATAGTCCTCGTGAAAATTATTCATTTGTCTGCCTTGACTTCATGTAGCTTTTCAGGTGGCTGTACACTCGTATTCGATAGCTTTGGGTCTATTGATTCACTGGCCTTTGTATTTAATCTGGACATTTTACTTGTGCACATTTGTCTCACAGATCCCCTCGAGTCTGTGGCATTACTGGCACTATCCAATATCACGGTTGCATACTGTATATGTAGTGCCATTGACAGTTGAGTCTTCATTTGATAGTTATATTTCCTCGAATATCAGGTTGTCTTCTCCTTGAAATCTGTAGTCTGACTTTATGGAGTTGATTATCCATTGTTGTCTTGTTTGCATATCTGTGCCATTGCTTTGTTTAATTCTTTCTCACTGTGACTTTGGTTTGCTTTGTATCTGATTCATTACTCATTGCCATTCACTTAATATCAGTTGCATTCCCTTGAATCATTTCATGTTGGAACCATTGTACGGGTGACATTGTGGTGACTGCAGTTTAGTCGCAGTTTGCCCTTGTCTTTGCACCTGTTTGCCACTGTAGTTTCATCGTGGTGGTTGCTTTGTATTCGCTTTGTATATTTTGACCAGATCTTGCTATCCAGTGTCTTACATGCAATTTTGGTCCTTGTTGCTTTGCATTGCATTAAGGGGATCTGTTTTCAAATCCACTTGTGTTGAACCCGATTTCGGGGCTTGACCTGGTGATCATTTGTGACTTCCATTGAGCTTTTGTGTATCTCCTGCGATAGTGGCAAGGCAGTATACGCGTGCGTGTACTGCAGCCCTATCAGATTTGACAGTATTAAATTGATATTTCGATTTGCTGAATTGTTTCGTTGGTTAAATTCTATATTTCGAAGTTGTATTTTGATTTTCGAATCCTCTGATTTGCTGTTTAACACTGATATGTGTTACATTTATCGTTATCCAATTCTCTTATTGAAGAGTTGGATATACGAGATTTCTGTTACTATCGTCTATTTGTTATTTGATTATTATTGCTTCTGTGCATTAATAACTGAGTTTGAATTAGACTGACCCGTGTATTATTTTCTTTTAAATTTAATACACCGGTCAGACCGAGTATTTACAGGTTGTAGATTTTTAGCTTTGGGTTGCTGCTAGAGCTATGAAGACTTTTTTATATCATTTGAAGTGGTCTTCGTCCTGTTGTAGTAGTCAGTGTGTCTGTTTTAAGATGATAATGTATTCATGTATATTAGTCGATAATGTACTTGTATATATAACTTCTTGAGTCGACAGTTGTAGTTGTATCATTTGTATTGTGTCAAATGTATTGTAACTGATATCAGTTATTATATATATGAGACTTTTCGTTCCATCTGTATTCCGCATTTATGTTATCTGTGTTATTTTTATATCTATTGTCCTAAACTAGTATAGCCACTGTGTAGTAGCTTTGAGTTTGTATCGGTATGTCGGATTTCCTCTAAAGATGAAATGCAATGTTTTATTATCTGACATATCGGTGCTCGCACAAAGCACTTACATAGATGGTCGCTCCTCAACAGCCTTATTCTCCGTGCTAGTTGACAGCACTACACCGTAGTGTTCTTGGCTAGCGTGGGTATAGAGGTGGGGCGTCACAGCTTGGTATCAGAGCCTGAGGTTTAGGACAATTATAAAACATAACTTAGATGGAGCTTGTGTTACAACTATTTGTCGATGTTTTATCTCTCATCTTTACATATGACTATTTTTGACTGTTAGGTATGAATTCCTAACGCTTATTCTTGTGTTTTCGGCTTTGAATTGATTTAGCCGATGTTGATTTTGTTTTAATTTGGCAAATTAAAGCCATTTTGACTTTTGGACTTTGTTCCACTTTTGTTCTATGCTATGAGTGTCATTGTGTACCTGTTACACTGTGATGAAAAATAGCTGGACCAGTTGCAAATTGAGTGATTTTGATTTCCCATTCACATCTAGTATGAATCTCAGTGATTTTGAACTTGATATTTTGTGTTTTCCTCATCTGGATTTCCCTTCGACTTCGGTCACTTTGTTTTTGAGAAATTGCTAATTTCTTGATTTTCAAGACTCTGATTTTGTTTGCCGTTGGTTTTTTGATAATGATGAATGATTCATTTTGTACTCGACTGCGGCTATTAATTGTTGGCTTCGACATTGACTTGATTCTTACTTTTGTTGAAGTCATTTATGCATTTCTGCTCGTTTTGCTTTGTTTTTCCAGTTGATAATCGATTCTTCTTTTCTAATTAGTTGTTATCACCTTTGTCGATTTTGATAACTTCTATTTCTGGAATTTTTGGTATTCCTACTTTGATGAATTTGGAATCGAATTCTTTGGATTCTATTCACATCTTCGTATGTGAATTCTTGTGATTGATTGTTTCTACAATCATTTTTGTGATTTGTCACTTTAAAAATATAAAGGTTTTCTATACTAGTAGTAAATATTAAAATCCTTTTTCTCCAAACGATTTCAAAACTATTTTACTACAAAGCTCTTTTTATTAAACCGTTTTCCAATCTATTAGTATATACAAGCCTTTATTTCACTCGTATGAGAAATTGAATTAAACGACCTAGTAAAACAAGTGGTATGAAACGCTTGCGTTTACTTCGTCGGTTAACTCCTGGACTTGTTCGATTGAACCTTTTGTGACAATTTTTTTTAGTGTAATTGACACTTCTCGTTGATCATGACGATCATTTTATGATTTAGACTAGCAATTGTGCGATGTCTCTTTGTTTGCAAGGTTAGACTAGACTGCAGTAGTGTGATTCCGACTCACACATATCTCTTTGTTCGCAAGGTTAGTCTAGACCGCAGTAGTGTGATTCCGACTCACACATATCTCTTTGTTTGCAAGGTTAGACTAGACCGCAGTAGTGTGATTCCGACTCACACATATCTCTTTGTCCGCAAGGTTAGTCTAGACCACAGTAGTGTGATTCCGACTCACACATATCTATTTGTTTGCAAGGTTAGACTAGACCGCAGTTGTGTGATTCCGACTCACACATATCTCTTTGTTCGCAAGGTTAGTCTAGACCGCAGTAGTGTGATTCCGACTCACACATATCTTTTTGTTTGCAAGGTTAGACTAGACACCACTTGTGTGATTCTATTCACACATACCTTTTTGCTTTTTGGTTAGTCTGGACCTTAATTTGTGTGATTCCACTCACACATATCTTTTTCTCTGCGAGGTTAGCCTAGACCTCAATCTGTGTGATTCCGACTCACACGTGTGGGATAGCGACCCACGGTCTTCGGACCATTCCTGTGTGAAAATTTAATGGATGGCTTCCATGAGATAGCGTCTCGTCTTGTGATACCGGTGTTTTGGAGCTTTCATGCTCCCATTTTTTTTTGATAGGCCCCTTTTCCTTTTTATGATTTAGACTAGCAAATGTGCGATGTCTCTTTCCCTGCGAGGTTAGCCTAGACCTCAATCTGTGTGATTCCGACTCACACGTGTGGGATAGCGACCCACGGTCTTCGGACCATTCCTGTGTGAAACTTTAATGGTTAGCCACCATGAGATAGCATCTCGTCTTGTGATACCGGTGTTTTGGAGTTTTCATACTCCCGTTTTCTGATAGGCCTTCCCCCTCCTCTTTTTGTGATTTCTGGATTTCTTGTGATGATTTTTAGAATTTGTGCTTCACCAATTTTCGTGATTTCTATTGACAAGTTTTGTCAATTTTTGTGTATTGGTGAATTCATGTGTTATTGACTTGTTATGAATACAAGTTTAGGGTATGATATCCCTTTCTATCTTTGAGAAGATTCTTGTGACATTTTCTTATGAATGAAAATTCATTGGTATTATACTTTGATGCCAGTTATTTTGATGAAATTTTGACGTGTTAACTTCAGTAACCGTCAATTTTAAAATGGATTTACAAGCGGTTCTTCCGCAATGCTGAATTTGTTGTCCGTTTTACTGTACTTTGAGAAGTGCAACTTCCTTATCTAAGATGCTACTGATATTGCTAATTTAATCACGTGTTTTCAAAATTCTTTATTTTTAAAAAGTTGTTTCAAAAATATAAATTAAAATTGTTTTCAATAATTTTTACAGTTTACATTTTCAAAAGAACGAGGAAGCGATTTAAACGTTTCAGAAAAATCGAGGACTATGACCCCTTTCTTTTACTGATTCGCTTAATTCCGGACTTGTCCGTTTGAGAATGTGAAATGTTATTTTTTTAAAAACACACAATTCTGCACTTTCAAGAAAACGATAAAGAGATTTAAACGATTTAGCAAAAGTAAGGAGTATGAAACCATACTTTTACTACTTCGGTTAATTCCGGACTCGTTAATTGAATATTTATGACTTCTGATTATCGTTTTTGATAATCAGATGTTTGTGTTTCTGATTATCGTTTTTGATAATCGGATATTTCTGATTTCTGATTATCGTTTTTGATAATCGGATATTTGTGTTTCTGATTATCGTTTTTGATAATCGGATATTTGTGTTTCTGATTATCGTTTTTGATAATCGGATATTTGCGTTTATGATTATCGTTTTTGATAATCAGATATTTGTGAAGTTTGATTATCGTTTGAGATAATTAAATATTTTTCGATTTGATTAATCGAATGTTTGTGTTTCTGATTGTCGTTTTTGATAATCAGATATTTGTGAAATTTGATTATCGTTTGAGATAATTAAATATTTTTTTCGATTTGATTAATCGAATATTTGTGTTTCTGATTATCGTTTTTGATAATCAGATATTTGTGAAATTTGATTATCGTTTGAGATAATTAAATATTTTTCGATTTGATTAATCGAATATTTGTGTTTCTGATTGTCGTTTTTGATAATCAGATATTTGTGAAATTTGATTATCGTTTGAGATAATTAAATAATTTTTTCGATTTGATTAATCGAATATTTGTGTTTCTGATTATCGTTTTTGATAATCAGATATTTGTGAAATTTGATTATCGTTTGAGATAATTAAATATTTTTCGATTTGATTAATCGAATATTTGTGTTTCTGATTATCGTTTTTGATAATCAGATATTTGTGAAATTTGATTATCATTTTTGATAGTTAAACCTATTTGCGATTTGAAAATTCGATTATCATTTTTGATGATTGAATATTTGCGATTTTGAGATTTGAGCTTCGTCTTTTTCTCTGGCGATTCAGGTGAGTAATTTGATTTACTCACATTCAATTCGTGCAGTACGTGAATTCTGCTCTATTTCCTTTTTCTTTTAAATGCTGGAACTCGATTGATTCTTGCTTTTGATAGTCGTCTGATTTTGATTCCTTGATCCCCATGATTGTTGATTCTTTTGATTTGAATCAGTCGAACCTCTTGACTTCATATCTAATACTTCCCCTGCTGACATTTGCTTTGCTTATGCAATCGACTTTGCCATGCTCTTTTGGTTGTTACCTTTTGTCCATTCATTCCTTATGATTGCGAGGACGCAATTTCTTTAAGGAGGGAAGTCTGTAACAACCCGCATTTATACGATAATATATTTAAATATTTTATTTAAATATGACATCGTCTATTCGTATTTAAAATCCTAAATATGAATTTTTATCGTGGTCGAATCCGTTGTTCTAATGGATTCAAATCGTGTTTTAAATATCACCAAAGTGTTTAATCATCATGGTTTGCTATTTTTAAATTCAATGGGCTTAATATTGTTGTTTGGCCCATTAAAATTATCTCCCTTGACCGTGGTTTTCTTCAGGCTGATGCCTTGGCCTCTTCCTATTATTCATTTTTGTCATTTCACGTTCAAAATAAACGAACGAAATAAAATAGTCAGAGAGGAGAAGGCGACTAGGGTTTCGCGGCTCCTCCTCCTCTTGAAGCCAACGCTCCTCCTCCTCCTGGTGCGTGCTCAAGTCGTGAGGTGCCCTCAACGGCAGGCTAGGGTTCGCAGCGACGCTGGCGGAGCTCAAGGCTAGGGTTTGGAGCAATCGAGAGCGTGAGTCGTTCGTGTATTCGTCGTTGTAAGGTGAGTACTTCTCGTACTCACACTTCTAAATCCTATTTCAGTATTTCGTGCATCACTTATTTATAGTGAGTCTGGTTTCTTATTTAATTGATGAATTTGGGGGGGGGGGATTTCAGTTTGCTGCCTTTATCGAATATATGATTTTGGGGTATTTATTCATGATTAGTGGCGATTTTGAGCCGCTACTACATTTTTTTGGGTTCCACAGTTTGGGTTGTGAATTTCTGGTGACTTCGGTCACTAGATGTTTTTGCTTTGGTCTCGTTGCAGTGTTGTTATATGTTGCAAACTTGCATTTCAGTGTGCTTCAAATCTAGTTCATGTATATACATACATACATGTGTGTATATATGTGTATGCTCTGCCCGTGCATTTGATTGATTGATTGTAGTCTTCTTCACTTGATATTTGTTATGCAATTGTAATTGCACTTGGTTACTTCTGATATGTTCATTTCAAGTTTTCATACTGAAGTCTTGGTCATTTCTATTCTGAGTTCTCTGGCATGTTCCTTGATAACTTTCTGGAGCTTGCTTGTATTCATTCCAGTCTGGTCTCTGTCTTGTAGCATCCAGTTTACCTCTGTTGGTTTGATAGTGCACTTTGATTTGAGCTACAGTTGCATAGCTTGAACTTGGATCTAGTTTGTATTGAGTTGTAGCTGATCATCTTGAACTTGTTGCATTCTATTTTCATGTGTACATCTCTCTGACCTTTACATGCAGTCTGATTTTTTTGCTTTAAGTCCATTTCGGGGTGACATATATGCTCCTGTGTTCATGTGCTCTGGTCACTTGAGACTTTGCACTTTGGTGCTCCAGTTGAGTTGAAACCATAGTATTCAAGTGTACATGTTGCATCCTTGACATCTTTACTGTTGGGTGAACTGATTTTCTTCGAACTTCATATGCACATTTTTGAGTTTCTCTTGCAGTCTGTTTGACATACTTCAAGTAGTCTTCATATATACTTGTTTATGTCTTCATTGCATGGCTTTTAATTTAAGTTGCATTGCTTATATCTGTACCATTGACTGTTGTACTGATATTACTTCTTGGTACACCTCTTTATAGTCCTCATTACACCGCATAGTCCTCGTGAAAATTATTCATTTGTCTGCCTTGACTTCATGTAGCTTTTCAGGTGGCTGTACACTGGTATTCGATAGCTTTGGGTCTGTTGATTCACTGGCCTTTGTATTTAATCTGGACATTTTACTTGTGCACATTTGTCTCACAGATCCCCTCGAGTCTGTGGCATTACTGGCACTATCCAATATCACGGTTGCATACTGTATATGTAGTGCCATTGACAGTTGAGTCTTCATTTGATAGTTATATTTCCTCGAATATCAGGTTGTCTTCACCTTGAAATCTGTAGTCTGACTTTATGGAGTTGATTATCCATTGTTGTCTTGTTTGCATATCTGTGCCATTGCTTTGTTTAATTCTTTCTCACTGTGACTTTGGTTTGCTTTGTATCTGATTCATTACTCATTGCCATTCACTTAATATCAGTTGCATTCCCTTGAATCATTTCATGTTGGAACCATTGTACGGGTGACATTGTGGTGACTGCAGTTTAGTCGCAGTCTGCCCTTGTCTTTGCACCTGTTTGCCACTGTAGTTTCATCGCGGTGGTTGCTTTGTATTCGCTTTGTATATTTTGACCAGATCTTGCTATCCAGTGTCTTACATGCAATTTTGGTCCTTGTTGCTTTGCATTGCATTAAGGGGATCTGTTTTCAAATCCACTTGTGTTGAACCCGATTTCGGGGCTTGACCTGGTGATCATTTGTGACTTCCATTGAGCTTTTGTGTATCTCCTACGATAGTGGCGAGGCAGTACACGCGTGCGTGTACTGCAGCCCTATCAGATTTGACAGTATTAAATTGATATTTCGATTTGCTGAATTGTTTCGTTAGTTAAATTCTATATTTCGAAGTTGTATTTTGATTTTCGAATCCTCTGATTTGCTGTTTAACACTAATATGTGTTACATTTATCATTATCCAATTCTCTTATTGAAGAGTTGGATATACGAGATTTCTGTTACTGTCGTCTATTTGTTATTTGATTATTATTGCTTCTGTGCATTAATAACTGAGTTTGAATTAGACTGACCCGTGTATTATTTTCTTTTAAATTTAATACACGGGTCAGACCGAGTATTTACAAGTTGTAGATTTTTAGCTTTGGGTTGCTGCTAGAGCTATGAAGACTTTTTTATATCATTTGAAGTGGTCTTCGTCCTTTTGTAGTAGTCAGTGTGTCTGTTTTAAGATGATAATGTATTCATGTATATTAGTCGATAATGTACTTGTATATATAACTTCTTGAGTCGACAGTTGTAGTTGTATCATTTGTATTGTGTCAAATGTATTATAACTGATATCAGTTATTATATATATGAGACTTTTCGTTCCATCTGTATTCCGCATTTATGTTATCTGTGTTATTTTTATATCTATTGTCCTAAACTAGTATAGCCACTGTGTAGTAGCTTTGAGTTTGTATCGGTATGTCGGATTTCCTTTAAAGATGAAATGCAATGTTTTATTATCTGACATATCGGTGCTCGCACAAAGCACTTACATAGATGGTCGCTCCTCAACAGCCTTATTCTCCGTGCTAGTTGACAGCACTACACCGTATTGTTCTTGGCTAGCGTGGGTATAGAGGTGGGGCGTCACAGAAAACTGGTGCGGGATTTTTTTAGGAGTGTGTAGTGGCCGGTCGGAGGGGACTTAGGGCTTGGTGGTGGCGATTGGTTGACTTCGATTCGAAGTGAATGGTGGTAAGTATGGGAAGAAGATGGCGCGCACACCAAGGGGAAAAGGGGAAGAGGGATGTGGCGCGTGTTTCGGTAGAGTTTCGTCGGTGGCGGGTGGTTGTGGTGACGAGACGTGAGGGTTTTGTAGGTGGATGGGTCGTTCCAGGCGTTGGACAGGGTCAAATTTTGATCCGGGGTGGTTGTGGTGATTCCAGGTGGTTGAGTGAAGTTGCGGGGTCGTGGGTGACTCATATGGTTGGTCGTTGGTGATCGTCGGCTAGTAGCGATAGCGTGCACGTGAACGTACATGACTGCGTGCACATTTGGTTTCCAGGCGGAAGTAATAAGAAGGTAAGGAAAAGGATAGAAGAGGGAAGTGGGCCGAAAAAGAAGTTTGGGCCGTGAATTAAAGTAAAGAATAAAAGAAAGGTAAAACGAAAAGATAAGGAAAAAAAGAGAAAAGGTGGAAAATAATGAAATCAGAGAATAATAAAAAAAAGAATAAAAGAAAAAGGAAAGGAAAGGAAGAAATTAAAAAGAAAGTAAAATAAGAGTAAAGAAAAGAAAAGAAGGAAAATAAATGGAAATTTTATTCATATATATATATATATACACACATTTACATAATATCTTATATTTCCTTCCTTAAATAAAAGTCTAATTTTATCTTAAATCCATAAATTAAGTTTCGGTGATATTTTACAAATTATTGGAAATTGTTATTATTTTACATAACACAAACTTATTGAGCAATTAACAATTTATTAGTAAATTGTTATCTTGTGATTAAACTGGTTTTAAATAAAAATGGATATGGTTAATCAAAGTGAATTAAAACCATGAGTAAATCATTTGAATATTGATCATAGGTCGTTATTTGGGGTAACGATCTACATCCTCGCTTAATTCTGTGAGATATCCGTTCCCACTTTAAATTAAGGAGATTTAAACAATGATATGTTTAGTTGAACTAAAATCTGTAATAAGTCCCATAATCGGGCATTGTCTCCATAGACAATAAATTGTAATTTTAAACAACTGACTCCTTTATATTTATTCTTTGGATTCGAAGAGACCGGGATCGGATATCACCGCTATCCGGGGCCGCTTCGATTTAAGGACCACTATGAAATCTCCGCGGGTATGGTTATAGAATCTAATAGGCAGGAATTGAATAAAATTTAGTAAATCCGATTATTTTTAAATGAGTAACTATACTTGGACATTAGTATAAATCAATGTATTTTATAACAAGTGTTGGGTTATAACGAGGTAGAACTCGTAGCTTGTACGAGTTACCTTTGTTCAAATGAAGTTTATGACTTAAGATAATTCCAGTTAAGTTGGTTTACTCACGCTGGTTTCCAGCCCGACTCGGGTGTTACTTTATTGTAATGCTCGGGTTAGACCGAGTATTACAGATTTTCAGGTTGGGACGTTTTGGAGCTCAGGAGACGAGCTGGATGGCAGAGACGTATTGATTATATTCCACTGTGTATTATGGACTGTATAGACAGTAGTTGAGGACATATTATTATAACTGTCCGGATTTGTTTTACTCTGATATTTTACATGTATATTGACAGTTACAGCTTTTCCTTGTATAAAATGCTGTTATTTGTATATTATATTTTGTTCCTCTGCGATTGTGAGATTCTGTGCTGTTGTTTTCCTTTTCTTCTTCTACCTCCTTTCCTTTTTAACCCTAACAGTCTTGGATTTTCGGCACTCGATTTCTCGGCACTCTATACAGTGAACGTATTAGTATCGATTTTCGAGGTCGAAAATCTTCGGGTCGTTACATTTGGTATCAGAGCTGAAGGTTAAGCGAGAACCTTGGCTCTGGTGGGGATTACTCATTATAGATAGGGTCAGCAGTACCCTAGAATGAGTTGAGTGTATTATATGAGAGCGTACTTGTTATTTTCTTATATAATGATTTTAAAAACGGTTTTAAAAATGATTTTTACAATTATATTTTGATATATAAAGAAGTAGTTTTTCTAATTATTATATATATTAAGGTAATTGGTTGTTGATTATTGAATTTAAATAAGATTGTAAGATTTAAGTGGTAAAATACATATAACCGAATAGGAATTCAGACAAGGATTAACTATACAAATAAGTTAAGATAGAAATGGAGTCAAACCTGAATTTAAAATTCTGAGAATTTGCAAAAGTGTTTTTCAAGGTGTTTTGAAACGAAATAAGTTACTCTGGCTATATTTTTCCAATAAATTATGATAGGATAGATAGTGTGCTTAGATATGTTAATTATTGGGTATTGTATCCTAATAAAGGATGTTTATTATGGAATAAACGATGATGAAACAGAATGAGATGTTTTAAGGAAGTAACAATTTAGATGAGTATGGCTTATAAATTGAAACGGATTTAAATTGTGAAGTTTTAAAATCTAAGTCTAGAAAATTTTGAAATTTTTTCAAAATGTTTAAGGAAATAATAAGTAGTATTATTAGAATACGTCTTGATATGGGAATCTTTGTTTATAACAAGAGTTGGTGAAGATGAATTTGTTTGAATGGAAAACCCAGAATGGTTTAAAAATTTAAAAGTATGACTTAATGAAATAAATATGTATATCTATATATGTGTGTGGATATATATGGGTTCAAAGTTGATTTGAAATAAATACTAAGGGTTGAATTTTGAAATCCCCTGAGAATGAGATGTATAACCCTAAGAGGAATAAGTTTTTGAACCTAAAAGTGGGAAGTGATACCGATAGGAAATTTAATATTGGGATGGAAATTTAAATTAAGTAAGGATGGATGGATTAAATGAATTGAGATTTAACTTAGGGAAAGTTAAATAAGTTTTGAACTTATAACTTGAATTGGAAGTTTCAAGATGGGATTAGGATTTAACTTAGGGAAGTTAAATGGATTAAATTGAAGAGGAAAATCTGGATTTGATAAGAAGTTGTGTATGGATGGTTTCAAACAGTTTTTGAAATAAAACGGGTTTTGGATTCTGGAAATTGGTAATGAATGCTATTGATTGGTGTTTCCGATAATTTGGATGCTGATTTACTTTAACATATCCTGCTATTATCCTGTTTGCTATTGACACCATATATAAAATGATAAATTGGATTATTTTGAATAAATTAATAAGTGGATGGATTCCTAAAATTAAATTGAAGTAAAATTGTATCATGAAATTTATTTAAATGATTTTGATTCTTGAAATAAATTTGAATTTATAGAAATAAGATCATTTTGAACTTAAGTTCGAAATGTAAAAAAATAAAAAAAAGATTTGTTGACCGAAATTGTTTAAAGGGATTAGGTTTAAAAATTTGAACTCTCACTCGAACATCACATAAGTTGAAGTAGAAGTAATTTAAACAAACGTTGGGCATTTGAACTCAGAATTGACTTATTAGAGAAATTCAGATTCGTTAAATTAAATGTTAAAGGTTAATTTGATTTAAGGGATTAAATCATTATTTGAAAATTTAACTTGAATCTGTATAAATCAAGATAGTTTAAAATTTGAAAATGGAATTGGAATTAATTCAAAGGTGGAATTGAAATGAATTAATTGGAATTGTAATCGAAGTTGAATAAGTTTAAATTCAAACGGGAACCGATTTGAATTAGAATTGGAATCGAAGTTAATTCGAATTGGGATCTAGATTGAATCAATTTAAAAGGAAGTGGAAACTGAAATTGATTCGAATAGAGATGGGAAATGAACCAGTTTGACTCTGCAACTATTTTCAAATAAACTATTTTGATATAAACTGTTTTAAATCTATCTTCTAAATACTTAGATTATTTTGATCTCTCCAAGCAATTTACCATACAAACCTTTCTTTTACAAACTCAAACTATCTTATATTAACAATTAAACTATCTAACTATTTTACAACTATTTAACTATTCTACAACCATTTAATTATTTTAAAACTATTCAAACTATTTTCTAATTTCAAACTGGTCAAAATGGAAATTGTTCATATTTAAACCATGAATTAAATACTAATTGGGTTGATTCGAAGTGATAACCCAAATGGAAATTGAAGCAAAAACTTGAGGTTGGAACCGAAATCGGAAATTGAAGTAGAAATGATTTTAAAGGAAAATAATATATTTTAAGAAATATATGATGATAAAATAAAGAGTAAATAGTATTATAACTGGAACTCACTTTATAAGAAGTAGGTAATGTGGCAAATAACTTTGTAAAGGGAATCGAACTTGAATATTTGATTTGGCATAAATGAAGTTATATATATTTGTTATACATGATAAACTTATATATATAAGAATGATTTTATGAGAATGGAACTAAAAAGATTTTTGGAACCGACTGATTTTGAAAAGCTTTTGGTTTTTGCAAAAAGCAAATTTTGGGAATTTGGAAAGTCAAGTTTGAGAATTATCGATTTTGAGATATCGATTTTGTGTAAATGGGAATTATATGTGATACATATAAAGAGTATGTTTTGAAAATGCTATGGGGAAAAAGGCGCTCCTATTTAGAGTTGAAACTTATAGTAGGAGATCCACTAGGTGGTTCTGCCTTGAGCCCTAAGGGGGGTTCTAAATTTTGATCCCAAAGGACGTCCGGACTAAACTATAGTTCCTGTGGATTGTGATTGGGGTAGCGAAAGTCGAGGGCGCTGATGCCTATAGAGACATTGGGGTTATGCTGTGACGGTAGTATAACTCTGGTGTAACTACGATCTACTGCGTTCCATAGCGTAAGTCGAGGGCAGCGATTGCCTAAAGTCTACGTTTGATTTCACTGGGAGAGCGACGTAACATCGGTAGACTGCGGTCTAT
The DNA here is from genome assembly GCA_030737815.1 of Allium fistulosum. Lineage (NCBI taxonomy): Eukaryota > Viridiplantae > Streptophyta > Magnoliopsida > Asparagales > Amaryllidaceae > Allium > Allium fistulosum. Next base: position 861,883,785 of record CM060906.1, read on the forward strand.
GTGGTCCATAGCGAAAGTCGTGTGGCAGTGAGTGCCTACAGGCTACATTAGGACTCGACAGGTGTAGTCTGCGATCTATGTGGTGAAGTTTCATTTAGCAGTGAAATTCGAGGGCACTAATGCCTACGGTTACATGTTTTTTGCTACGATAGCAACGTAACCCTGGTTGTAACTGCGATCTGTGGCGGTTCCATGGTGTAATCGAGGGGTGCGAATGCCTACAGTTTTCTATGGTTTTGCCGGGATGGCGACGTAATCATCGGGCTAACTGCGATCCATGGAGGGGGTGATGATTTCCAGGGCATTCTCACAAAAAGAAGAAAAAATGTTTTCCGAGTATTTTCACTAGGTGTTGAAAACGGGTTTACTAAGTACTTATAGATTTTCAGTCTTGCGCCTGATCAACGTTTGACTGAATTTCTGTGGGAACAAGGCTGGACTTGTTGAAACATCGAGTTATAAAAAGTATTTTTATATAAAGCAAGTTTGGTCCTATTATGGAGTTTTAAAAGTATGATTAAAAGAATAAGAGTTAAAATGCTTAAGAGGATTCAACTAATAATAATACTCATCAAATTAAAATTCTCGCTCTGTTCCTTTTCGAGGACGAAAAGTTCTAAAGGGGGTAGGAATGTGACGACCCAGATTTTTTAGCGTTTGTTAATGGGTAATTAACTGAGTTAAATCATTGGAAATACTGAGCTATTATTGAAATATTAATATTAATTAGTCAAACAAATAAATTTTTTGATAATTTAAAATATCTGGATATATATAAATTGGTTTAAACACTATATACGAACTTAAGTTATAACATTTTGGGTATGATGAATTTTATAGGATATATATATACATACAAACTCCACCATTTAAAATTAGAATAAAACATCCAAAGATATATATATATATATATATATATATATAAATTGCACAAACCTTATGATATTTGATAACATATATAAGTATATAAATGTGCATGTATGTATATATGCCCATATGAAATAAAATATAGGAAAGTTGTAAAAGTGTGGATATATATATATATATATATATATATATATAATGTCAAAAATACACATAGGTAAAATATATGAAGAATATACAAGCTTATGATGTTTAAATTTATGAACAAGTATATAAGTAATATATATGTATATATCTACCATATGGACTAATGTACATGGAAATTGTAAAAAGGATATTAAGTATAGTATATGCATACATGTTCATATTAAATAAGAAATGTATAGATAAGCATGAAAATATAAATAAGTATAAACATATTGATGTCATATATATAAGTATATGTGAGGATATGTATGTATACACATAGGGAGACAAGCATTTAATGCACATTTCAACTTTAGCATACAAAACATAATACATCAAAGCTTTTTCATATAAAATCAATTCATGTCAGGTCACAACAGTGTACAAATCAAAAAATAAACAAAAGGAAATAAAATAAAAATGTAAATATATGAAGATCTGTAAAATACCTCAGCCTAGCTTACCCTGTACACTTCCACTCTTTATAAATATGTATCACTGCCTTGTCTTCTATTTCATTCACTCGAACTAAGTATAACAACAGATAAACATTTCTTCCTTCTCCCAATTAAAAACAAACAAAACAACTCAGTCTGCCATTTAAGAAAATAAATAAGTCTTGAAGAAGGAGCAACTCATATAAAAAGCCTGAAGGAAGATACAAACTGAGAAGCATTTGTTTCTTTGTTTCCATCTGTGAGTAAAACTATAAACTTGTACTTTGTAACTATGTTAAATGCTTGGGTTGAGGTGTTTGATAAGTATGCCTGTACAGACATGTAAAACATATACGTACATAAATATATAAGTTTTATAACCAGGGAGAAACCCAGACATGTACATCATTTTTACCTCTACTCTGTGTACAAGGAAATGCTAAGTTTAGTTTCAAAAAAATTCCTACCTCTCACCCTACTTGGTTTTAGTATTTATTGTTGAAAAGAAAAATTATTAGTTTTAACTCTACTTTTGTTTTAAATTGGTATTATCAAGTATTATTTCCCATAAAGGATAAAAAGGGATATTTGTAGTAAGTAACGAAAAGGGAAGGAATTCGAATTTCACGTTTTGGGTTTATGTTTATGTGAGCATGATCGACACAGAAAATGATGAATTTTGGAAATGGTTTCATAATTTTTACTAACGTATGGGAGAAGATAATTGGAGATGTATGATTTCGAGTCTTGGGTCAAATTTTGGTAAGGGTGTCGATGATGGGGGTCGGGCTTTGGTCAGGAGGTAGCTCGAAGGTGGGGGAGTGAGGGAAAACCGGTGCGGGATTTTTTTAGGCGTGTGTAGTGGCCGGTCGGAGGGGACTTAGGGCTTGGTGGTGGCGATTGGTTGACTTCGGTTCGAAGTGAATGGTGGTAAGTATGGGAAGATGATGGCGCGCACACCTGGGGAAAAGGGGAAGAGGGATGTGGCACGTGTTCCGGTAGAGTTTCGTCGGTGGCGGGTGGTTGTGACGAGACGTGAGGGTTTTGTGGGTGGATGGGTCATTCCAGGCATTGGGCAGGGTCAAATTTTGATCGGGGGTGGTTGTGGTGATTCCAGGTGGTTGAGTGAAGTCGCGGGGTCATGGGTGACTCGTATGGTTGGTCGGTGGTGATCGTCGGCCGATAGGGGTAGCGTGCACGTGAACGTACATGACTGCGTGCACATTTGGTTTCCAGGCAGAAGTAATAGGAAGGTAAGGAAGAGGATAGAAGAGGGAAGTGGGCCAAAAAAGAAGTTTGCGCCGTGAATTAAAGTAGAGAATAAAAGAAAGGTAAAATGAAAAGATAAGGAAAAAAAAGAGAAAAGGTGGAAAATAATGAAATCAGAGAATAATAAAAAAAGAATAAAAGAACACGGAAAGGAAAGGAAGAAATTTAAAAGAAAGTAAAATAAGAGTAAAGAAAAGAAAAGAAGGAAAATAAATGGAAATTTTATTCATATATATATATATACATTTACATAATATCTTATATTTCCTTCCATAAATAAAAGTCTAATTTTATCTTAAATCCATAAATTAAGTTTCGGTGATATTTTACAAATTATTGGAAATTGTTATTATTTTACATAACACAAATTTATTAAGCAATTAATAATTTATTAGTAAATTGTTATCTTGTGATTAAACTGGTTTTAAATAAAAATGGATATGGTTAATCAAAGTGAATTAAAACCATGAGTAAATCGTTTGAATATTGATCATAGGTCGTTATTTGGGGTAACGATCTACATCCTTGCTTAATTCTGTGAGATATCTGTTCCCAAATTAAATTAAGGAGATTTAAACAATGATATGTTTAGTTGAACTAAAATATGTAATAAGTCCCATAATCGGGTATTGTCTCCATAGACAATAAATTGTAATTTTAAACAACTGACTCCTTTATATTTATTCTTTGGATTCGAAGAGACCGGGATCGGATATCAGCGCTATCCAGGGCCGCTTCCATTTAAGGATCACTACGAAATCTCCACGGGTATGGTTATAGAATCTAATAGGCAGGAATTGAATAAAATTTAGTAAATCCGATTATTTTAAATGAGTAACTATACTTGGACATTATTATGAATCAATGGATTTTATAACAAGTGTTGGGTTATAACGAGGTAGAACTCGTAGCTTGTACGAGTTACCTTTGTTCAAATGTAGTTTATGACTTAAGATAATTCCAGTTAAGTTGGTTTACTCACGCTGGTTTCCAGCCTGACTCGGGTGTTACTTTATTGTAATGCTCGGGTCTGACCGAGTATTACAAATTTTCAGGTTGGGACATTCTGGAGCTCAGGAGACAAGCTGGATGGTAGAGACGTATTGATTATATTCCGCTGTGTATTATGGACTGTATAGACAGTAGTTGAGGACACGTTATTATAATTGTCCGGATTTGTTGTACTCTGAAATTTTACATGTATATTGACAATATAAAATGCTATTATTTGTATATTTTATTTTGTTCTGCTGCGATTGTGAGATTCTAAGCTGTTGTTTTCCTTTTCTTCTTCTACGTCCTTTTCTTTTTAACCCTAACAGTCTGGGGTTTTCGGCATTCGATTTCTCGGCACTCTATATAGTGAACGTATTAGTGTCGATTTTCGGGGTCGAAAATCTTCGGGCCATTACAGTATATATATATAGTATATATATATTGTTGATTCCAAAGTATTATACGCATGTAAATTTATATATATATATATATATATATTTATATATATTATTTTTATATATAAGTTATGATATGGCTGAGTATATATATAAGTATTATTTCAAATTATATTATGTATATATGTTTGATTTTAGTATATGTGTTTAATTTAAAACAATGATTTATTTACATATATATTTATTTATTTTAATATTTGTCTTAAATAAAATACTGATTTCAAGGAAATAAAATATATATATATATATGTTTATGTTCTATCAAACTGATTGATTTTTTCTCATCGATTCCTATCTATCAGCTTTGTCCGTCAAATTCATGCCAATCTAGCTTTGCTTTGGAAGTCGTGCTTGCATTTCGTAACTCAATTTCATTGTCTATCCTCTCTAGCCTCAAAAGGTGACCAATCACTCACGATTAACATTCTTATATTTATTAAATTTTATTTCATTTGGAACGACAATTGAAATATGTTGTTGCTAGTTATTTAATTCCCATATATGATACGCCCTTTTTGTAACTATTTACCTGTGACATCTGACACCATGATTTGTTATTTATATTTTATCTGTTATTGATGATATATGCCTGTTGTTGATTTTTTATATTATTATCATATATGTTCTCACTCTGCAAGTTCCCTGCTAGTATAGGATTCCCTATGGGTTGAAATGATACATACCCGAACGATCTTGTAGAATAGGAGAAAATCGTTATGGGTTGAAATGATAAATCCAAGCGATTTTCATTGACATTGAAGTTGGGATTACGGGTTGAAAAGATATATACCTGTAGATATTTAAATTGCGGATTGAAATGATAATATCTGTATTACTTGACCATAGGTGTAACAACCCGCATATTTAACGATTCGTATATTTTAAATTTTTAATTTAAGTATAACATCGTTAGTCGGATTTTAGTCCGAAAGAGTCACTATTCGTAAAAGAACAGTCGAAATAGTGAAAAGTCTTTGTGGATCGTGATACGAAGGTGTCTATTTGAAAAAAATAAGTAAAAACTGTCTTACAGGGATTCAGACGTTTGAAATGAAGCATTTAGACGTCTGAAATTGTTCGAGTCAATCCAGAAAGGAAATAGGCTAAAATTGCCATTTTCAGACGTTTGAAATAGACGATTCAGACGTCTGAATATTGTTCTAGACAACTTCTGTTTTTCCAGATTCAAACGTCTGAATCGTTCATTTCAGACGTCTGAATGAAGTTAGAAAACTCATATTTTTCCAGATTCAGACGTCTGGTTTGGAAATTTCAGACGTCTGAATGAAGAATGGAATTGAGAATCACCAATTTGGACTCGAGACCACTTCCATTGAGTTCAAAATGGTGTTTGCGACTTTTTTGAGTATAAGCATCGATATGTTTGGAGTAAGTTGAATTTTGCTATTTTCTATTTGGGCTTTTGGGTTTGGGTTTCACCCAACTCATCCTATACCCTAACTCAGCCCCCTTTCCTCTCTATTCACTCAATTAATTTCCTAAAAACTCAAGCTCAACTGAAAATGGGGGAAAAGAATGGGAAATAGAAATTCCAAGCCCTAGATTCAATTGCAAACTCAAATTCTTGCTCCAAAATCAAAGAGAAGCTTAGGTAGGCCTTCTTTTTATCTTCTCCATCTTAATCCCTCTTCAAATTCTCAGAAATTCCTAATATCTTAACTTAGAGAAAACTTCATCTTTGATTATAGATTTAAGTTCTTGAGGTTATGTTGAAGAGAGATTAACCTATTGCTTGTTCTTGAGCTTATCATTTGTGTTTGGGTTTAAAAGGTGAGTTTTTGAACTCACATCTACATCTATATCTTTGATAGTGTTAGGTAGTAATTCCTAACATATAATCCTTGTCCATTTGTTTTTGAATTGAATTAGTTTGATGAATATTCCAATTTTTGGCGTTTGAAGTCAAAATCTATGAAAAATCCTTATATGGTTGTTGGGCATGTTGGTCGGAGTGTATTAGTGAGTCTTTAAGGTTGGGTAGTCATTTGGCGTAAACCACTAGCCATCGTCACTCATTTGATTGATTCCTATAGGTTTTGGCCATCATTGGCCTAGGCAAAGTATTTCCTGAGCTCCAGTTTCAGACGTTTGAAATATACAATTCAGACGTCTGAATCCGCTTGTCTCAGCCCAATTTGCCTATTTTGTGTGGGATTCCAATTTTTGATCGATTCTTCTTTCTCCAATTAGTTGTTTCACTTTAGTTGACTTTGATGATTCATTTAGATTTCGTACACAGGTTTTTATAAAGAGATCTTTTTAAATGATATTAAAAGCTCGTTTCTTCAATTTATAATTTCTATATAAAACACACACAATTTTGCACTTTGAGCGAAGCGGGAGGAGAATTAAATGATTAAATAAAACGCATGCTATGAACACGTGGGTTTATCTTTTCAGTTAATTCATAATCTATTTGTTTGATTGTTTTGACCTCTGGGTCTGGTTTACCGATGAGATGAGGTGAACTTCGTACTGCTTTGAGTGTGAAATTGACTAACGCTTGGTAAACCGTTTAGTGCGAACGTGTGGTATGGGACTCACATTAACATTTTTCGGGTTCCTTTCTGAGAGTTGTGACACATTCTGCCATTTAGTGGTGTCCAATACTGGGTCTCCGGACCTTCTCCACTACGGTTCGTTGCCTTCGGGCGTTGCCTTCGGGCGTTGCCTTCGAGCGTGTGGATCCTTGTTATACAGTACTGAGCTAGAGCATTTTTTGTTTCTTTGACAATTATATTTCCCTAGTGTATCGCCTTTCGGTGTCGGTTCTTTGAACCACACGATATATAGCGATTACCTTGTGGAAACTTGTGTTACCTTTATTGGTATTTGTTATTGCCTTTTTGGCTTGTTTTGGGATATGATATCCTTGGTTTATTTGAGTTGCCTATGATATGAGGCTGTTATGATTCATCTTCTGTTAGATGATCTGGTTATCTCTTTTGGAGATATTTGTGGTACTTTATAACTTTGGATGTTCATTATCATTTAGTTTATCTAACTGATTTGTTTAGCCAGACTGACCCGTGTATTTTATACTCGGGTCAGACCGAGATGTTTCAGGTTAGGTACATTGGTCCTAGCCTATTTTGCTTCCGCATGGACTATTCTGCTAGCTCCTTTTTGTTATAGCTTTTTGTGTAGTCCTTTTGGCTGTAACTCTGATATGTATTCTTTTGACTCTCCTGTACATTGTGGTTTGCTTTACCACTTGGCATGTATCATTTTGTATACTCTGTAATGTACCTGTATATGTGTAAATGTATGTGATGATCTACTGTTCTGTGATGTGTATTACATTTGAGTTGTTATATTTTATTTTGATAGATCCTTCAGCCACCTATGGCTTTGTATTAAGTATTTATTGGAGATGTCGATCCACTTGAGAAAGAAGTGGCAATTGTCGGTGTATTTAATAGATAATTAAGACAAGGCTATAGATGGTCGCCCCTATCCAGCTCTATTCTCCGCATTAGCAGACGGTGTTACTTAGTAATACTCTTTGCTAATGTGGGTCTCGGAGTGGGGCGTTACAATAGGATATAAAATATAAAACTATATACAGACACTGTTAGTCTATATATATATATATATTGAAATGATTTCCATAGTTTTAAAAAGGGAATATATATATATGGTTTTACATAAATATTGATTTTAAATATTATATATATAAATGTTATTTTATAAAGGTTTAAATTTTAGATTTTTAAAATTATACGTTTTTGGAACTTTAAATTTATAAGCTAGTTTTGAAATTATAAATTTTAAGATTTTACTTATAAATTTTACTATTTTAAAAATATATAAAATAATTTTTAATATAAAAATAAATTTAATAATAAGCTTTAATTTATAAAAAATTTAATTTGTTTAGTATATAATATGTTTAAGTATTTATTTAAATTTATATTTTTAAATTAGATTTTATAATAATTTTAATAAATCAAGGTTGGGAAGATAGTTTGAAATTGATTTAAAATTGTATTTGTTTAAAAATTATACTTAAATAAAAATCGATTTGAAACTTATTGAATTTTAGATTTTTAAAGATATGATTTATAACTTGATTTTTATTAAAGGTGATTAAATGAATATTCTAAGTTTAAAATAAATTGAATGGGATATTTAGTTTTATTTAAATGTTATTGAATTGATTAAGTGAATATTTCAAACTAAATATGAAGTTGAATTTGAAATATAAATGAATTTATCAAATTTAGTTATTGTAAATTTTTGAATATTTAAAGCTTTGAAATATATTGAAATTGAAATGGTTTATTTTTGTAGTTCAAATCTATATTTGGAATCGATATAAAATGGTTTATTGAGAAGTTGAATTGAATTGAAATTGATGAACTGGGTTTGAATTAAATTGAATCCCAGAATTTAAGTTTATTTGAATCGATTTGTGAAATTGGAGGAAACTATTTTTATTATATAAAGTATTTTTAATATATAAACTATTTTAATATATATATATATATATATAAATTATTTTAATATAAACTATTTTTAATAACTATTTTTAATATACAATTTTTTTATATAAACTATTTTAATTTATAACTATTTTAATATACAATTTTTTTTTATATAAACTATTTTAATATATATACTATTATTAATATCTAAAATGTTAAAAGGAAAGTGTAATGATTTCCAAAGTTATGTTTTCAAAGTGTTATGATTTCCAAAGTGTTATGGTTTCAAAGGTTTTATAATTTCGAAAGAGTTAAATTTTTGGAAAGTGCTATGATTTTGGAAATGGATATATTTTAAGTGAATAATGATCTCGTACTGATATGGTTTTGAAATGGATATGATATTTTGGATATGGAAATGATATTTTGAAATGACCACGGTGTTATAATAAAGTTTGGTTGTTAAAGAGACCGGGATCGATTATTGTCATACTCTCTGCCAATACCGAAAACCACTTTAACAACTGTGTACGTGGTGGAGATTCCAGAATGAAGTAGGATGGTTTGGTGACGATTCTATATGGTATTTACGTAGCCCTGACTCCCGTGAGTCAGCTTGATGCGGCTAAAACAGGAGCTACGCTGGGCCAAGTAAGATCATTCCTCCTATCAGACACATTTCTTCGATACCATTCTATTGCTTTTGTTATTTGATTGGGTGCACCCTTTGATTTGGGAGTGTGTCACGAGGTGGGCGGTAGTAGCTGCTATGCGCTACCACCAGTCCAGATCCGCAAATGGTATATCTTCCCTGGCATTGCCTCGAGTGCCTTGTCGCATGCCTTATCGCGCCTTCTACGAGTTTGTTTTGTACCGTAACTATGTGATGTACTCTGGGTAAACCTCCAGTTTACGGAGGAGCGTACGACATTGTATAGACTACAGGAATATATAAAATGTGTTAAGGGGGATATGGGTAACGCCTTAACGCTATTTTAATACTTTTACTTTACTATAGACATATTATAATAGCGTGTTGTACTACATAATAGATAGTTCCATGGATAGAGGATGGGTATCCCAAACATCCTTTGAGTTACTTGTATATCAGTTGATATTTCACTTGAGTTGGATTTATTGATATAAGAATGTTAATCCCGACTCGAGTGTTTTGTGTTTGGCTTTATGCTCGGGTCAGACTGAGTGTCACAGCATTTGAGACTCACCTTTGTAGTTGGAGCTTCACTTGGAGATCCACCTGTATCTATTCAGCTTTCAGCTATCCAGTGGTTTTGTTCAGATTTGTCATCTGTTTGTATTCGAGACTACATTGTATTTGATATATTATGTTGTATTTTATTTCAAACTCTGTTGTTTATATAGTAGCTTCATGAACTACTATTTATCTATTCCACTGCTTATTGTTATATTACTCTGTGTCTGTGATTCTATGATTGATTTATTTACTGTATATGCTGAGTTTTTCCAAATATAAATTAACAATCTATTGTTTTGAGCAATTCAAGTCCGACATGTGCGGATGCGAATGGCACGAAATATCTGGTTGTTACAAAAACATTTGATGTAAATTATCTATAGTAATTGTCAAATTGGTTACTTGCTTGAATTCTCCTAAATTATTTATGAGAAATCACAGTCAAAGAAGAGATTATTGCGATTTTCCTCTTGTTTGCCACATAAAAGACATAATTTTCGTCAATTATACCCCACTTAAATGATCCATCCCTCTTCAACAGTCTCCCTATCATTGCTTTGCACGTTGATAATCCCATTTTCGCGCTATTAACCCTATCCCAAATGATTTTCCTCCAGTTAAATTTTTGTTCTTTAGCTCTAATCGCCTCCCAAGCTGTTTTAATGGAGAATTCTTTACCAGTATGTTTCCAAGTCAACACAACATTTTCTCTGCCTGAGAACAAAGCCATATACTCAATCTGATTTCGTTGTTCAGTGCTGCATGGGATTGAGTCACGTTTTCATTTGGCTTCCCTTATAATTGAATCAACAATTTTGACTGCGCACCCATAAGCCAAATGAGTATCCCATCCTAAGTTGTCTATCAATGATTTCCTTCAATTCAAGGGTCTTTCCAAAGATCAATCGATTTGCCTTGATCAATTTCTCTGTTGTAGTTCACTGCCAATCTGTCTCTGATCCTCATAATTGCTTTCCATGTAGGAGACATATTATTATCCATAGCCATTTGCCAAAAGTTTTCTTTTATGTATCTCTGTCTCATCCATATAGCCCAAAACCCTTTTGCATTAATGACTTTCCAAGCTTGCTTTAGTGTAAAAACATCTTTTATGTCTTTTAAACATCTAAACCCAACACCCTCTTCTTGCTTTGGTCTACATAAATCTTGATATTTAATTTTATGAAGTCTCCCTTCCAGATAGAGTAGCAAACACCTTTTTTGTTTTCTCCATCGAAGCATCTGCCAATTGGAATGTTTGTAACCAAAAGTTAACCTTAGCCCAAATTACTATATGAACCAATTCTATTCTTCCCACAAATGACAATAATCTTGAGCTCCAACCTTGCAATTTGTCTCTGATTTTTATTATCAATTCAGCATTCTCTCTATCAGTTATTTTGTTTGATGACAAAAGGACTCCTGAATATTTCACTGGAAGCTCCCCCTCTTTGACTTTCAAGATATCCAACACCTCACATTTATTCTTGTAGAATTTGTTAAAATAACACTTAGTTTTTAGCTCATTCAACCCGAGTCCAACTTTCCATCTAAACTATGAAATATATCTCTTATGACTTTAGCTGCTTCACAACTTGATTTTATGCCAATGATCAGGTCGTCAACATAAAACAAATGGCTCACTCTAGGTTGGAAACTATATATTGTCTAGAATTACTTGTTGTGACTTGCCAACTCTATTTAGAGGGTAAATATTCCATGGCTACTGAAAAAGGTATGGAGATAGAGAATCTCCCTGCCTTATCCCATAGTTGCTTTAAATAAATTCTTTAGGAATCACAGTCACGAGAATAGAAAAGGTAGGAGTGGTAAACGTTCACTGATCAACTCCACAAACTTCTTTGGGAACCTCATACATCTAAGCATATGAAGGATAACATTCTAATTTATCTTATCATATGTCTTGTGGAAGTCGACTTTTAAACAAAATTTATCCACGCCTTTTTTTTTTGAAATTTCTAATTAGCTCGTGTGCCGTAAGTGAGTTTTCAGATATGCTCTTGCCTTTAATAAATGCACTTTGGCATTTAGCTATAACATCTGGTAAGATTTATTTTCAATTTTTTACAAGCAACCTTACTCAAGATTTTATATAACATGTTGCAACATGCTAGAGGCCTATAATCTTCAATTCTAGAAGGTTTGTCAGACTTTGGAATTAGACAAATAAATATGTGATTTACTTCTTTTAATATTTTAGCTATCTTGAACGATTATTGTATAGCTGACACAATCTTGTTTTTCAAGACATGCTAGTGATTTTTTGAAGAAAGCAGAACCTATCTCGACTGGACCGGGACTGGAGTCAATATGAATGCACCATAGAGCTTTCCATACTTCAGTTTCAGTCATGTTCCTACTCAACAGCCTCCTCCTCTAGCATTCACTAACCTTGTAGTTTGAATGAAGGGTAAGTTTATTTCACATTGCCAATTATACAATCCAGTAAAGTAGCTGATGGCTTCTTCTTCGATTTTCCCAAAGTCAACTGTAGCATTTTAATCCTGGTCAAATGATTATAAATTTTAAAAAAATTCCTAGTCAAATGATTAAAAAATTTAAATTTTCCCAAAGTCAACTATATCAATTTCATCCCCTTTAGTGATCCACTTTTCCTTTCCCTTTTGTTTCAGCTCTATATCCTTTGATTTCATGGTAGCTTTTAATATATTCTACACCTCATAGTACTACTTCCAAACACCATCATTAGGGGGGCTAAACTCAATTAATTTCAATAGTTCTTCACTTTGCTTCACTAAAATTTTAATTCTGTCATATTCTTTGGGTTTGCATTTATTCCATTCCTTCAGTCTTTGTTTGGCATTTTTAAGAACTTCAACTAGCATAAAGAGATTGGTCTCTTCCACTTGTTCATACACATTAATTTTTATTGCATTATTATAGCCTTCAAAAAATTACCAATCATTTTCGTATCTAAATGCTTTTCCTTTTTCTTGACTAGATTTCTCATATAGATTGATATATATAGGGCTGTGATCGCTAATCATATTGGGGGGAATGCTAACTTTTATGTCAACAAACTTATTGATACAACATGAGTTGACCAACACTCTATCTAACTTACAATATAATTTTTTACACTTACCACTTCTCCAAGTAAATTTTAGGCCGGTGTAGACAATTTCAACCAATCCTATAGCAACCACACAATTATTGAACTCTTCCAACTGTGAGACATTTAATGTAAGTCCTCCTTTCTTCTCTTTCTTTTTCTGTACTGCATTGAAATCACCCATTACAATCCAGGAATCTCCTATAATGTTAGCTAGTTTTTTAATTTTCCCTCATAGGATAGTTCTATGGCTTGCCAAATTGCTAGCATATACAGAAGAAATATAAATAATCAAACCACCAAATTTATAGCTTTGATAGTTACTAGTTGTTTATCCTTATCCACAAGGTGAACGTGCTAAATATTTTTATTCCAAATTAGAAGAACCCTGCTTTTTCCTCTTAAGTCATTGTTATGCAGAAATCCCCATTCAGATCCCATGGTTTCAGTAAAGAAAGAAAGATTGCGATCCTCAAATTTATTCTCTACTATACATAAGATAGAAGGTAGGTAATGGCTCCTAAGATTATAGAGGATTAACTTACGAGTATCCTTATTTAGACCTCTGACACTCTAGCTTATTAAGGACATTTAGGTCTAAGAGTGTTAACCCGCCTTTTGGCAAGGACGCAGACAGACGGGTTTAACTTACTCAACTGCACGTTCGTCGATGTTGGCATACGATGGATTCGGTCAACTGGATGGATGGATGATGCAATGTGCTTGGGAGATGGAAATATGATTGGATAAAGATGAATCAACTATAATTTGGGTCTAGGAAACATGGTTCGGCATGATGGAGGTTCGGCACATATGGTTCGTCTGGAATTCACGTTCGAATGGCATTCAAGAGTACTCGGTATACATGGAATGCTCGGCATTCAGTAGTGCTCGGCATCCAGGAGCACTCGACATTCAGTAGCGTTCGGCCTAAGAGGTAGGGATCGGTCGAGGAATGGAGAGGAGGCATGTTTCAGTCGAGGATATCGTTCGGCAAATGTGGTTCGGTCAGGAAGCTCGTTCGGCCTAGGAGGTATGGAACGGTCGGTATGGAATAACGTTCGGCATGTGTCAACGTTCGGCATGGCAGAATTGTTCTTCATAAACTATCGTTCGGCCTAACAATTGTTCGGTCTAAGTATCGTTCGGCCAAGAGATGGTTCGGCCTTGATAGCGTTCGGTCTAAGTATCGTTCGGCCAAGAGATAGTTCGGCCTTGATAGCGTTCGGCCAGAGTATCGTCCGACCTAAGTTTTGTTCGGCAATCAGTCGTTCAGCACGAATACACTGGATCGGCCTCCGTTATCGTTCGGCGAAAATGCCTCCCACGGCATTCAGGGTGTTCGGCCTCACTTCTGATCGGCATGAGGAGATCGTTCGGCATTCACACCTTGTTCGGCATTCAGCGTTCGGCATCTATGGTTCGGCATATGGAGACCACTCCATTTGGGCTGAGGTATTCGGCTGCAAGGCCCACCAGGGAAGTCCAACTCACCTTTGTCTATAAATAGAGAGGCAGGGGCACAGTGAAAGGGGGATCTTCTTTCTGCTCTCTTACTTTCTCTTTTCTAAGGCTAAGGCAACTCTGCCATTTTGTAACTGTAATCGATTATTACAACAATAAAAAAGTAAACTTCTGGAGTGGACGTAGGCCGGAGTTAGCCGAACCACTATAAAATCTGTTGTTCTTTACTGCTTTCATTTCAGTTTTAACTGTTCTTCACATTATTACTCTCTACATACATTCTATCTTTGAGCTGTGACTGGTATTTGGTGCTTTCATCCGGATTTGGGGGTTAGTGACCAATTTTGGCGCTAACACTTTGGTGCTTCCACTGAGAATTGAAACACTCGGGAATTTTGGAGTTAGGAACTTGGATCTTAGAAAGCAATGGCAAGACCACCAACGAGGAAGCAAGTAGTGGAAAGGAGCAATCAGGAAGGAAGTCAAGCGGCCTCTTCTGGAGCTAGAGAGGGTCATGCATCCATCTACATAACTCGGGACGAGATGCAAGTGATGATGAATTCTATGCAAGAGCAGATGATGAAACGGCAAGAGGAGATGATGCAGGCTCTTCTTAGGCAATTTGGACAACCAGGAACTGCAGGAGCTCAAGTTCGTGGAACTAGACCAGAGGTACTCAACCAGCGGACAGATGGAGTGATTCAGCAGGAGGCAGCTCCCAATCAACAAATAGCTAACAATCTAGATGGACCTAGACTCGGGGGCACACCACCAGGTAATGCTGGACGAGTTCATGGAGGGATACCGAATGACGCTACACGGCCTAACATCGATAGGAATACAGGAATACGTGATGAGGAATATGTGCCAGAATTTCCTCGGGGGCTTGGAGGGCAGTCTGGAAACACTGGATTGGCTGACATTATCAGGCGGACTATTCGTGGAGGTCTGACAAACAGGGATTCAGAGGGAGTTAACAAAAGTCCGTTTACCCGGAACATTAGGACAGCTAGGAATCCGCCCGATTTCAAACTACCCACTCTGGAAGTATACAACGGAAAGACGGATCCCACCGACCACTTGATGAGGTACACCAGGCATATGGAAGTACTGGGGGCAACGGAGGAGGTTATGGCCCGATGTTTCCCCCTGTACTTGACTGATATTGCTGCTATGTGGTTCAGACAGCTGGAGGACGGATCCATTGGAGCATGGATGGAACTGGTGGACAAGTTCTTAAGTCAGTTTCGAGTTCACATAAAAAGGCCAAAGAACGTGATGACACTAATGTCAGTCAAACAAGGGGCAGATGAATCACTCAGGACATTCTTAACTCGATTTAATGCAGCAGTTGCTTCGGTGGATCGGCCGGATCCATCAATGGTTCTGATGGCCGCAGCATCAGGAGTCAGAGATAATTCGGAGTTCAAAGTATCGTTGATACGGGACCCACCGTTGGATCTTGGGGAATTCTTTCATGAAGCTGAGAGATTTCTTTGACAAGAGGATGCATATTTGGACATGAGGTCAAAGGAAGTAAACATGATTAAGGATGGAGGACTACCCGGCGAAAGCTCGGGTGGGGGCAAGGATAAAGGGAAAAGGAAACGCTGGGGAGAACCAAAGTTCACAACTTACACAGGACTGAACGCAACGCTGGAGCGGATATTCTTGGATACTCGAGATCGCCTTCCGTATCGAAGGCCAGCGAGGAGGGATCCCTCAGAGCGAGAAAGGGCGTCAGGAAGGCACTGTCTTTTTCATGACCTGGACGGGCATGATACTAACAGCTGCCGGCATTTGAAGGACATAATCGAGGAGCATATAAGGAATGGTCAGTTGCGACAATATGTCGAAACTCGGAATGCGGCGGTGGAACCAGAGTAGCCACCGCCCACCTTGAACGATGAGGGCATGAGGCCCAGGGATGGTGGCCGATTGGTCATCAACTAATCTTGATGATTTGGAATAAGTAACAAACTCCGGGCAAACGGTTAAATCACTTACTCATGTACGGGGTCGGAGATAACCCTCAGGCATGCTCTGAGATGATGGCTTACCGAGATGCCCTGGTTTGTGAAATTTGTTTTTTCCTTTGACTTGCACATTTGCTTTTTCTGGTTTGGTTTTGGAGTTTGGTTTGAACTCCCTGTTTTGCTCGTTTTCTGGTTTGGATTCTAGTTTGGATGTTTGTTTTTGGTATGGATTTTTGATATGGGTTTCTGGTTTTCTATTTGGATTTGGATTTCAGATTGGATTTTGATTGGATTTTCTCTGGATTTTGGCTAAAAGGTTGTCGAGTATGGACTATGCTCGGCAAGGGTCCGAAGAGACCAGGATTCGGCCTAGGACTTAGGCCATATATTATCGGTTACTATTTCAGGTCGTCGAGTATGGACTATGCTCGGCAAGGGTCCGGAGTGATTGGGATTCGGCTTAGGACTTAAGCCACGGCATTATTCGACGTTCAGGGACACTGAACCATGAACACCATGGAATTACTTAACATAGGTCGTCAAGTGTGGATTGCGCATGGCAAGAACCCGGAGAGGTTACGGATTTGGATGTTTGCTATGAATAGCTAAGGATTCGGACAAGGACCCGGAGCGGTCCCGGATTTGGATATCAACCCAGAGAGGTCACGGATATGGTTATAGGTTATTGAATATGGATGGACTATAACCTGGTTGTCAAGTTCAAATGGACATGGATTTGGTTACTGGATTCGGAATCGGACATCGACTCGGAACAGTCGTGGAAATGGATCAGGATATGGCCGTGGCACTCGGATAAGATGGCTTGGTAATGGATTGGATTAGGAATCGGAAAGTATGGATGTGGATAACATACATACTTAAGATATTGGACTTGAGGTTATTCAAAACACACCTTTCAAAGAAAGGCATGTTTTGGGGGGCAAGTGTTAACCCGCCTTTTGGCAAGGACACGGACAGACGGGTTTAACTTACTCAACTGCACGTTCGTCGAGGTTGGTATACGATGGATTCGGTCAACTGGATGGATGGATGATGCAATGTGCTTAGGAGATGGAAATATGATTGGATAAAGATGAATCAACTATAAATTGGGTCTAGGAAACATGGTTCAGCATGATGGAGGTTCGGCACATATGGTTCGTTTGGCATTCATGTTCGAATGGCATTCAAGAGTACTTGGTATACATGGAACGCTCGGCATTCAGTAGCGCTCGGCATCCAGGAGCACTCGACATTCAGTAGCATTCGGCCTAGGAGGCAGGGATCGGTCGAGGAATGGAGAGGAGGCATGTTTCAGTCGAGGATATCGTTCGGCAAATGTGGTTCGGTCAGGAAGCTCGTTCGGCGTAGGAGGTATGGAACAGTCGGTATGGAATAACGTTCGGCATGTGTCAACTTTCGGCATGGCAGAATTGTTCTTCATAAACTATCGTTCGACCTAACTATTGTTCGGTCTAAGTTTCGTTCGGCCAAGAGATGGTTCGGCCTTGATAGCGTTCGGTCTAAGTATCGTTCGGCCAAGAGATGGTTCGGCCTTGATAGCGTTCGGCCAGAGTATCGTCCGGCCTAAGTTTTGTTCGACAATCAGTCGTTCAGCACGAATACACTAGATCGGCCTCCGGTATTGTTCGGTGAAAATACCTCCCATGGCATTCAGGGTGTTCGGCCTCACTTCTGATCGGCATGAGGAGATCGTTCGGCATTCACACCTTGTTCGGCATTCAGCGTTCGGCATCTATGGTTCGGCATATGGAGACCACTCCATTTAGGCTGAGGTATTCGGCTGCCAGGCCCACCAGGGAAGTCCAACTCACCTTTGTCTATAAATAGAGAGGCAGGGGCACAGTGAAAGGGGGATCTTCTTTCTGCTCTCTTACTTTCTCTTTTCTAAGGCTAAGGCAACTCTGCCATTTTGTAACTGTAATCGATTATTACAACAATAAAAAAGTAAACTTCTGGAGTGGACGTAGGCCGGAGTTAGCCGAACCACTATAAAATCTGTTGTTCTTTACTGCTTTCATTTCAGTTTTAACTGTTCTTCACATTATTACTCTCTACATACATTCTATCTCTGAGTTGTGACTGGTATTTGGTGCTTTTATTCGGATTTGGGGGTTAGTGACCAATTTTGGCGCTAACAAAGAGGTTTTCTCCTTAGTTTCCTAAGAGATTCCTCTCGCAAACTAGTTGCCTTGCCTTTAGAATCTTTAGCTACAAATTGCTCCTCATAATTTAGATTAAGTTTGGCATATGCTTTGTCACTAACAATTTCTTCTTCCGCATCATCTGTAGTGTGTAGATCAATATTTAATTTGTTCAACTCTTCAATTGATTCAGGTACCTGTTCCTGCATCATGGCTTTGGATTACTAGCTCTACCTCGCTATTCCCTGATGTTTCAGTCTAGTCCTTCGGCTTGTTCACACTTTCGTTAAGCACCCTACGGGGACCTCCACCACCCCCTTTCCATTAGGAAGCTCAGTAGTAACATCATGTTGTATGTTAACGAGAGTATGATTTTTGGGTGAATCCAGCACTGCATTCATGGGCTCTTTTGTCTTACTTGGGCTCATGATTTTGATTTGACTAGTTTGATCTATAACTGTGTTATTAACTATGCTACTTTCACTTTTATTTTGCCATACTTGCTTTACTAGGGGTTAAACTATAGTGCATTGAGCATCACTATGACCGAAACATTTGCATTGCTTACAGATAGGGGGAACATATTCATACTCAATGTCTTGCACATATATACTACCCTTGCTATCTTTAGCCCTTATTCATTTTTTTAAGATCATCAATAGCCTTCACATCAACTAAAACTCTAGCATACTTAAGCCGTTTGACATTTCTAGTGTACTTGTCTATTGCTGGAGGAGTATCAATAAGACTGGCAAGCTTACTAATACCTCTAGCATTCCATAATGCTAAGTCAAGATTCATCATTCTAACCCAAATATGATGGGTTTCCAACATGCCCCTCTTTAGTCTTAGATTTTGCTCCCAAGGCTTTGTAAAAATAAGTTTACTGTCCATAAACCAAGGACCCCCATCTAAAACTTTCTTACAATCTTCTTCATTAGCAAATTTTATTAAATAAAAACAATTTTCCTTAGAAAAAATATCCTAATTTCCTTTTTGTTTTCATTCTCTTCTGATAATATGCATTTAAATGTATGTAGTATGGTCTTCAGCCAACCAAATAGACATAAATAGAGTGCTTCCATATGTTTCCTGCATCTGCAAGCACCTCATCCTCTAAGTCCACAAATAATCCTTCATCATCCATTGATCGATCAAATCTTTGCACCCCACCATCAATATGCATGTTACCCACTAACGCAGTAGCCCATGTGCACACCCCAGCTTTGAATTGCAGCGATTGGGCCACGTTCTCCTTTTAGCTTGATTTATTTGCGAGTAAAGTATCTGATCTCCTCAATTTGAGGTTGATGTTTGCCTCAACCCTAGATTTACTTTTCTTTTTATTGCATACCTCCTGCCAACCACTAGATCTTCCTCATTTTCAGCCTTGAGAATAGTTATCACTCTAGGGTTTTGTCCACCATTATAATTAGCCGACATCTTCCACACACACACACACACACACATATATATATATATATATATTTGCATAAAATTATACATTTATAAAATACAATCATATATTTATATAAATATGTGGAAATAGTAATTGTAATAATTTAAATAAAATATTTAAGATGTATTTGTACAAATTTTCGTTTATATTTAATAACAAAACCATTTAATAATTAAAATAAAATATTTATTTATTTATTTTTAATTGTTGCTGCAAACCCAAGAATAAAATTACCTTTTTATATATTCTATTTTAATTAATTAATAATTATAAACACAAACACATGTGCATATATATATATATTATAAAATTGATGCTAACTTACTTAAAGCTCATGGCACAAAAAATTTCGGATTTAAAAATAAGTTTTAAATATACAATTATAAAAAAATCTGAATCCTCATTCGCTCAATATAACCTTCCCTCTTTATCTCCTTAAGCTAGTTCCTCCTTAATCAAAGAAATTAACTCGGATGAAATAAAGTCTAGTATCTTCACTATGAACTCTGACAGTGCACTTGGTCCTGATGAGTTTAATGCATACTATTTTAAGGTCTCATGGAATATCATTGGTGTGGATGTGACCAAAGCTATTAAAAATTTCTTCAAACATAGTAGAATGCTCTCTATAGTGAATGCCGCTAAAATTGCCTTGATTCCTAAAGTTAAACAGGCTTCAAGTATTTCTCAATTTAGACCCATTGCCTATTGCAATGTGATTTATAAATGTATATCCAAGAATATGGCTTCAAGAATAAAAGCGATGCTTCCTATCATTATCTCCTCAAACTAGAGTGCTTTTCTTCATTCCACAAACGATAACATTTTGCTTACTCAAAAGTTGTTAAGAGGTTACAACATGAAGAATATTTCCCCTAGATGTGTTATGGAACTTGACCTCCAAAAGGCATTTGATTCAATTCAATGGCAGTCAATTATTTATATTCTTCACAAAATGAACTTCCCAGTTCCCTTCCTTGCTTGGGTTTACACTTGCTATTGTACTATCCACTAATTTATTAGTTTAAATAGCGGTTCATTTTGCTATTTTGTTGGCACGCAAGGGATTATACATAGGTACCCAATGTCTCCTTATCTTTTTATTTGTATCATGGAACTTTTAACCTACATGATCAATAAAACTTCTCAATGAAAAGTTGTTGAAATATATCCAATCTGTAAGTCTCTAAAATAATAACACTCATATTCGCTGATGATCTCTTGCTCTTTACTAAACCTAAATTTAAATCTTTCTCTAGTTCTCTAGTTGTTCTGAGTAATTTTCATGAGTTATCAGGACTGTATGTCAATAAAGAAAAATCCAAAATTTTAATAGCTGGGATTTCTAAATCTAAAAAAGAGAATCTTATGACATTATCCACTCTATCTTCCATGGGGACTGATGATATATATCTTGGTGCTCCTCTTACTTCTTCTAGAATTAATGCTAGACAATGCCTACCTTTATATGATCAAATTATCCTCCTGGCATATTTCTAAACTTTCTACTAATGGTAGGCTTGTTATTATCAAATCTATAGCCTCTCCTATATGTTTGTATTATGCTAGAATTTTTATTCCCCCCTCTAAGCTTATTGGTATGGTTAACTCTGCTTTAAATCATTTCTTATGGCATGGTAATCCTTACTCTCAAAAGTTAGTTCTAATTGCTTTCAAATATATTTCATGTCCATATGATAGGGGAAGATTGGGAGTCATGAATAGTAAATGGTGGAACAAAGCTGCCTTCTCCACTTATTTTAATAAACTATTGGATCATGAATCTAATTTATAGGCTGAATGGATAAGAGTTAACCTTATCAAAGGTGCAAATTTCTATACTTGGCTATTCCAAATGACTATTGTTGGACTTGAAGATGTATTTTGAAGATGAGAACCGCATTTCTGCCTTTTTTCCAGAACACTTTGCACTATGCAAACTGTTATCTTTTGGGCATGATCCTTGGTCAACCAAAAGAGTAATTCTTTCTGAAGTTGTAGGGTTCAACTTTAAATTTCTGGCTAGTATTAATGACAATGCCAGAGTCTCTCCCTACCTTCATGATGGTAAAACCAGTCTTTCTTATTGTAGTTCCGTTGTTGTTAGAAATGCTTAGGCAGTGACTGAAGGAAGGAGTTATACATCTAATAATGATACAAATCTCTAGTGTGATAAGTCTCATTTAATTTCCAAGGTTTACAATATAATCTCAGGTTTTCAGGATATGTCCATCTTTCCATGGCATTCAAGATTGTGGGCTATTGGATCAAAACCAAAGGAAAATCTCCTTCTTTGGAAAATCATCAGAAATGGTCTTCATACTTAGAACAAATTGGTCAACAGAGGAATGCTGGAAGTTTTTTCATGCATTTTGTGTGGAAGTGATGTTGAAAACATTTCTCATCTATTTTTTACTTGCAGTTTTACTTTCTTCATTTGGCAGAGATCCCTCTCCGTTCTAAAACTACATAACCCCAATGCCATCTCTAGTAATGAGCGGTTTATTATTTTCAAAAGGACTAGATG
The DNA here is from genome assembly GCA_030737815.1 of Allium fistulosum. Classification (NCBI taxonomy): domain Eukaryota; kingdom Viridiplantae; phylum Streptophyta; class Magnoliopsida; order Asparagales; family Amaryllidaceae; genus Allium; species Allium fistulosum. Next base: position 861,906,341 of record CM060906.1, read on the forward strand.
GAGATCGAATGAAGGAATGTTGCTTCTTAGGGTTTTGAAAAGTTCACATCTCTTGTTTGGGAAAGAGAGAAATGCTCGGATTTTCAATGGAGTATCTAGATCGAAGTAATGCTTGTCACTTACCTTGCCAAGGCAGTTTCCCACCTAGATTTAAAAACATTTTAATACTGGTGTGTCTGCTAGTATTAACTATTATTTTGCTTTTGGGTGTTCTGGTGGTTATTGTGTTAATTGGTCATTTGTTGTTTTTTATTTTTACCTTTTCTGTCTTCCTTTTTGATAGGTTGCCCATATCTTCCCTTTGTATCCTCTGTTCATTTCAATATATGTTAGGGGCCATTTTACCCTACTGGCTTTGCCAAAAGCAATTATAAAATAATTTAAAAACCAATCTAAATTAATTATTAAAATTATTAAAAATTATTTTTGAAATCTATAAATTATGCAACATCGCTAAATAAAATTTATAATTAATTTCAAATTATATATATATAATAAATATCTAGTTAAATAAATAGTTATATTAATATTTAAATATATAATAAATATAAGTATATTTTAAAATAAAGTAAAAATTTGCTGTTGAATTATTGTTGTGCCAAACCAAAATTTTAGATATTTTATAATAATTATTGTATGATATTAATCTTTTGGATATGATTTATTAGTCGATAAATCATATATAATATCATTTAATTAAAAAAATGGTTTATTTTTTATCCTTTTATTTTTAGGTTGTGAGTTCAATACCAGTAAACATACAAATTATTTTATTTTTAACATATAGATGCATCAATATATTCAACCATCCAACATATGATAGAACATTGATACACTAGATTCGTAATTTAATCTAACAACCTGTAATATATTACAATAATAGATGATAATATTAAATGAATTAGCAAACATGTTGAATACCTTTCACCAGGGTCTAGAGATCTCACTTTGAAATGATGAAATGGCTCCTTGAATCAAATTCCAAGTTCTAGAGTTGCTGGCTTCCTAATTACTTTACGTCCTATGATCTAATCAAAGAGTTGTGATGTGATTTATGCTTGGATATTTTGAATGTAATAACTTGGAATTTTGAACACTTCATATTTATATGTCCGAATTATTTAAATAATCAAATATGAATAAATGTGACCAAATTGATTTAATAACCTTATTAACCCCCTTTTCAAATAATTACTAGTAATAAGAAATTTATGTTTGAAATTTGTTTACAAAACAAATAGTTCGAATAAATATCGATAATGGGATCAAAAATCATTATATCAACAAACGGTCTCGAAACACGTGAAATTATCATTCTGGGGCACTGTCTCGGATTTTGATGAAACTAGTATCATCGAGACCAAAATAATGAGGTGATGAATGCCGACGAATTTCGTAATGACCCGACATCCCTTATGATCGTGTATGCTCAAAACGTGTTGCAATTTAAAAGATAAAATTAAATCTAATATTTATATTATTATAAATAACACCATATCCCCATACATTTACTTTCTCATCTCTTTTCCTCTTTCCCCTTTCATATTCTTTTTCCTGTAAAAAGAAAGAGCTGCCACCTTTAAGGAATTAATCGAGAGCTATAGTCAACGAAAATCAAAAAGATTAGATTCGTAAAACTCATATGGGTGAGGGCTTGAAATCTATATGGGGTTTGTTGTGTGCGGTGATGTTTAGGGCCATAGACGTTTTCATGGCCGAACTAGGATTCAACATTGGTGGAGATTAAGGAGGAGTTAGGCCAAGGCAGGGTGGCATTGAACTTCTCATGTGAAGATGGGTGGATGGTGATAGTTTGCTGAGGTGCGACACTGGATAGTGGAATGCGACATTTGGTTTGTCGCTAGTGAGCTTTAGGTAACGATTAGGTAGGAGATGCCAAAGGTTGAATTGAAGGTAGGGTTGGACTCGTGGTGGTGAGGGAAGCTGATTGATGTTGGTCAGAGGCACTATGGTGCACTGGAGAAAATTGTGACACATGAACAGTGTGAGAGAAGCATCAGGTTGGAAATTGAGGGAGATGGCTGAGCTTCAAGTGGTTGGGTCAGTCGAAGAGAGAACGCGAGGTGGAGTTCATAGGAACTGACGGTGCATGGTTTCGTTGAACATGAAAGAAGAAATTGGCAATGGAAGGGTAGGGTTATGGGTTTGATGTGCATGGCCGTGTACAGGTAATTAAATTTGGGAGGGAAGAAGGATTTAGGGAGGTAATTAAATTTAATTAAGTTGATTAGTTAATTAATTAATTTATAAAATCTGAATTCTTATTAAACACGTAACTTTTATATACGAGGTCCAATTGAGACACGGTGCAACTCCCCACCTTTAGACCCTCATTAGTAAAAGATATCAGCAAGTAATATCATCTGCTAATGCGGAGAGTAAGGCCGGTTAGTAGCGACAATCTGTAGTATTGCTTTGAGCGAGTATCGATACATCAAATTATGTGACTATATTTTCCTTAGAAGAGGAGTTCGACGTACACGATTCAGGCGCCAAACAATAATACAGTGGCTTAATCATAATTCTAAACAATATATAATATCACAACGCAAAATAACAGAGTGAACAATAGAATATACATAAGAGATACAGCTGAAATGAATAAGAGCATGTACATGATAAACTACAAAATAGTGGTCATAGAGATCCACTCACCATACATGTTCGACAACTCAAAATAACATGTAGTACACAAAATAAATCTCTGTCTCTAAGACGAAATAGACATTATATAGATATATAAAAGATGATGATAAAAGATAACTAGCTAACTCATGAATGGTCCAACTCTAGAAGTCATCACATAAAAGCACCTGAAACATCTTAGTCTGACACGAGTATTATAAAATAATAAACGAGTCAGTCTAGCTTTAATTCAGATAAATGTGGGATAGAGCGATAATACTAAATTATATCTCAATAACAACTCTTAACCATAAAGTGTTAAACCATAAAAGAATATCAAAATTCTTAAAAATTCATTCACCAAAATTCCAAATATTATTTTAGCTTCAAGAAAAGCAAATCCCAAGTTAATTTTAGTGAAAACACAAATCTTATAGAATACAGAAATCAATAATAGAAATCTAGAAATCATAAGGGGAAGGCGCCTAAAATACTCCAACATTGGTGAACATATGAATTCACCGAACATGCATGTAACCTCCAAGATAAGCATGAATGCCTATAGAACTCCAAGATGGGCATGAAATCCCATAGTAACTCCAAGATAGGCTTGAAAACCTAAAACTCCAAGATAGGCATACGAGCCTATAAAAAACTATAATAGGCGTGAAAGCCTATAAAAATTCAAGATAGACATGTCGATAAAACTCCAAGATAGGCATAAGGGCTTATAAAACTCCATGATAGACATGAAAGTCTATAAAACTCCAAGATAGGTGTGAAAGCCTATAAAACTCCAAGGACGAGTCTGAAACTTGCCACAATAAGTGTCAATACTCCCAAATAGCAAAGTAACAGCCGTATATCCCATACCATATAGGTTTACTCAAACGTTTACTATAATTTAGTAAACTCCACTAGGCACGATTCAATCGAACAAGTCCAATAATAAACAGGAGAAGTAAATGCAAGTGTTCCATATCACTTGTTTTACTAGGCCGTTTAATTCAATTCCTCATTCAACCAAGAACTTGCAATTTTTTATATCAAACTTCAAACTATGTTAGAAATAATGCTTTGTAAAACTAGTAATAGATATAGGAAACATAGATTGCTATACATATTTATTTAAACCTAGCTTTTCAAACCATTTTTAAAACTATTAATATATATACCTTTCCAAAGTCATATTTGTAAGTAATAATGGTTATATATATATAGAAATAATAATTTTATTTAAATATATCATTTTAAAATTTGTTTAAACAGTGCAAAGAAGGAGTGTTATACAGCAACCATAGAGCAGTTTCTATAGTAGGAAAACATCAAGATGAAATCACTAAATCAAGGTATGAAAACCCATGAATTAACATTGAAATGTCATTAAAAAATAGCTCCCAAACAACACCAAAACACTAGAATTCAAAGGGAAAAACCAACAGGAAACAAGAGCAAACAAAGAGGGTTACTTGCATGACCTGGAATGCATTCCAGGCCCTGGCAGGTCGACTGGTTGCAAGGCACCAGTCGACCGGTGCCACTGCCTGGAACATGTTCAAGGCAGTGTCGGTCGCCCTCTTTTTGTTCATCATCGTTTATTTTTCTGGTGATGACTAATTTTATTCATGAGATATCATTTCTACAGCGTGCACATCAAATACAACCGATATATATATATATATATAACAACAAGATGTGAATACGAAATAGGGTTTCAGCAAATTGAAAGTTGAACGATAAAGTTAGGGAATAACACATCAAATTGAGATCAATACAAGCCTATATCCATTCAATTAAGCAAACAACAACTTTCATTTTAATTTAAACTAGAAGTGTAAGATAAACTCATATTTGCATCCAAAATTTCCAAAATTGAATGCAACAACGCAGGGCCAAATCTTAGCAAATTCCTACATTTTCATCCTTAGTGCAGAAAGGGTTTGTCATAGCAAAACTTAATATTTTCCTATGAAATTTTTACAAAATGTGGGCACATAAGTTACGCACAACATATCCAAATTTCAGACTTTTATGATTTTGCTAGAATTAATTATGATTTTCATACTAATGTACATTTTCATTCCAAATTTCGCTTTCCCTCTTAGCTATTCAACCGATTCCATCCTTCTGCCATGGCCAAAACTCCTTCCTTTTGAGTCTATAAAATGGAGCAGATTATAGAGAAGCTATGACTTAAGTTTGGAGATTTTGAGGATTTGATTTAATTTGATTTGATTTGACTTTGATTTTAGAAGGCTTAGGGTTTGAAAATTAAGAAAGAGATAAAGTTCTGTTCTTATATTAACTAAAGTGATAAGATAAAATGAACGTACAAACTTCTCACTCCTCAACTATTTCTCTAGTAACAAATATCTACTTAGGCCTTAGTTTAGAATTTTAATTTAACAAAGTGACAAGGTTTCTATTATCCAATTTCTAAAGGAATGGGCTTAAGTGACTAAAGTTCCAATAATCAAGAATTTAACTCACTTTTATAAATAAAGCAAACCCATGTTTATTCCTTTCATTAAATTTATAACGAACGAGTTTAAGCTATAAATTAAAAAATTTTAACAAAGGAATTTATTCTTATTATTTCTAATTCATTAGTAATAAATACCCTTTTTGATTACAAAAATTCAATTTTGACAAGAACGCATAATTTCATTAATTTCAATTAATTCCTGGAATTCATTATTGATGCAATGTTTTAATGGTAGAAACATATGTCATCAAATTTAACCTATAAATAAGAATAGTTTCATGCATTACTATTTTCATTTTATTATATTTTAAAATATTTACCATTTATTTCCCTTTAGTATATTTCCTAAAATTACTCCTCTATTTTAATTAAAAAATTAATTCGATTCAATTCCTTATTTTAAGTCTTTTAGATTTATTTCCATTTATTTATTCTTTTAACTCTCTCTTATTTAAATAAAAGAATCAAACCATGTAAACATTATTTGTTATAAAACTACCAAATGATAATATTCCCAAGAAAATACTTAAGATAGATCTCTCCATTTTAATTTGATCCAGATTCACATTAATTTGGAATAAGGAATGGAATAAGAATCCCCAAAATATTCAATAAATCCAATCCTTGTTGTTTTAATTCACACACACACACACATATTTAATTTCCGGGTACATTTCAAACCCAGTTTATTACACGCGATCTTTACCATTGCACTCGTAATGAGAATATAACCATCTTGCTTTGGCTTGGGCTTGGTTGAGTTAACTCACCATGTAATTTGTATAATGTTGTACATATAATTATTGTGTTAAAATATAAGTTAAAATAGATAACAATGCAAGTAATTACTCCTTGCTTTGTAAAGCAAGTAACAACATTATATGTAGCATAGTCTATCTTATAACCCTCTAAGACTTGTTGCTTACATGTTTGATAGTGTGTTGTGAATGTTTGAGGCGAAATGGTTGCTATAAACACACTTTGAAATCCCCAGTATTTAACATATGTTAAATTGATTAAAATGTGAATATATCATGAAAAAATATATTTGATTGTTCTCTACACATGTTTTGGTGTGCTTGACATAAAATAACTGGTTTAGAAAGTTATATAAATTGTGAAACAACGATGTGAAAGTTAGAAGCGAAAAGGTCGCTATGGATGCACTATGAAAGTACCTTGAGTTCAGCGATTTTCAAAGTCAACTTTCAAAGACGTCCCGAGGGCTTCTTTGCATTTTTAGTAAGTCCTATAAGTGTACTTATTACTGAAAAAATATCGAAGTTTTAATATATTTTAAATAATTATTTATGAACCTTTAAAATAAATGATTTAAATTATAAAAATATGCTTTTTATGGTTTTTAAATAAATTATAAAACTAATATTTTTACGTAATATTTAAAATAAATGTTTTAAACAATAGTATAAGTATTTTAAAGTATATATACTTTTAGAAAATTTGTTAAAGATTTTATTAAATTATTAAAAGGCTTATTTAATTAATATCTTTTAAATTATTTTAGAATTTTATTAATTATATTAGGTTATAAATATATTGATATACATATATACATACACACGCATCATTTTAAAATGGTTTTTAGTAAATATATAAGTTTTAACAAGTAAGTTAAGTATTTATACACGTAGTAAAGGAAGTTTGGATTTTTACATTTAAGTTAAATAAATCATGTTGAGAAGTTAAGTAAATGTGTATTATATTAATTAATAAGCGTGGGTATTCTTTGATCTTTAAAATAAATGTCTTAAAGTTAATGATAACTATAAGTAAATGGTTGGTTTGTGGTAAACGATGTTTTAGTAGCATTTTTTTAACCTTGATTAATTATACTTAGGAATATAATTATATATTTAATAGTAAATTAAAGATAATTACAAGTAAATAGTTTTGGGTTGTTGTGACAATGTTTAGGTAACACTTGTCTTAAACCCTTGTAATTGTAACGACCGGGATTTTCGATCCTCGAAAATCGACACTAATACATCCTTGTGCTGCAAATCCAAGTGTCGAAAAGCCCGATTGTAAGGGGAAAAAGGAAGATAAAGATAGAACAAAATCTCACACGAATGGAATAACATATATTATTTCAATATATAGTCTTTATAGTGGAAAACCTTAAGTACAATATCAGAGTCTAACCTGGATTCAGCCTGGACAGTTATAAACCCTCTGTCCTTTCAAATGCTAAAAAATGAAAACAAATGCAATAGATGCAACAGATAATAGAATGTCCATACGTAGATGAAGATCTCCAGCTCTCCTTTGGAAACTCCAAACGTCTTCAATTAAACCCGAAACTACTCGGATATGACCTGAGTAGTAAAAATACCCAGATTAGGCTTGGTAAACCAGCATGAGATACTAGAAATTTTGAATGCTGATGTCAATCAAAACCTTTGAAAAGAAGGGTATCTTATAAGACCAAGCCCAGACATAAATACATGCAAGTTTTTTATCTTATGATAACCAAAATACTTTATACTGAAAATTCTTTGATATTATCTTTAGTGACATTGGTTTTGAAAATATTTTTCAATTAAATATATATAAAACAAGTATTAATACTTGGACTAAGTCTATGGTAATATATCTGGACTAGGTCAAACGGAATATACCTGGACGGAATATATGAAACCAAATGGGTAGCTGAAATATTTGCAAAGCATTACAGCTATTTTGGGACTACAATCAAAACCATAAAGCTCGTATTGGGATTGGATTTCCAATGTGATAGGGAACTAGTGACCTTTTCCTCCGATCCACGCATAGCAATACTAGTTCACTCCAGTGGCTTTACATAATCTCCATCAGCCTCCGAACTGTGCTGCTACACCACCATGTAACAGAGTATTACTCGGTGGCTTTACATGATCTCAGTCAGTCCCCATACTTGTCCATTTCATCATCTTAAGGTAGCAGATGCCTTTCATTCCTCATAACTGATAGCCCGAAATATGTCCTGCAGACCACATAGTATCCCGTATCATTCCTGGGATGTGAGACTCGTGAGCTACGCTTAACTTCTAAAAGCCATGGTTTGTTTCACACAAATCCACGCTTTGATCATATCAGGTTCCACTTTGAATGCCACATTTCCATTCCTTCAATCACATTGACTCTCATGAACATATAATCTTTAAGCTCGTACATCTCAGAGAAGGGTATTAAGCTAAGATAAGTTGTCTTCTCCGTCACCAAACAGATGTATGTTTGTAAAAGTCAACGTTGTGATCATAGAAATGCAATGTCAGACATTCGTCCATACAAGTTCGTTCTGGGACTGAACGAAACTGAAGGCACTCCTCCTACCACATCCTTTTGGGAACCACCCCTAGGATCAGTAGCGAGTAGTCCTTGCAATACAAAGATTTCAAAACACGACAGGACCACTGCTAAAATAACTATCTCTATATTGGGAGCGACCTAGAGAATGTCAAAAAGCAGTCCTTCTACTATGAAGATCTTCGGTCTTCAATACAATGAAGATTTTCAAAACGCAAACACCACTGCCATATAAATATAATGTGGGGTAAACCCAAGGGACTCGTGATAGAAATCCCTACATTCTGAAGATCCCCGGTCTTCACAAATCATCATCTTCAACAGTCTTCATTTCCGAACGTTACATTGGTTCGAAGTGGTTCTGGATAGAAGTTACCCAAATCTGATCCCGGTTTCTTCGCACCAATCATCGATTAAGAAGATATTAAGTTCACATGTGATTATCAATTATTAATCAATTTAATTCATCTTTTTATTCATTCATAAATATCTCTTAGAGATATATTTTTAAATTAGTCCATTTATCTTCTTAACAGTATATGGAATCATTAAGCCTCTTTATCAAATCATTTGGTAAATTTAAAACTTTTTAATCTTGGAATAATTCAAAATCATTTCACCTTTTACTTAGGAAAACATTTCCAAATCATTTATCTAAATCTCATATTGAAAAACATTATTTTAGAGCATCTGGGCTTTCTCTTCAACATGTTCCGTCCCTCGCCCAAGTCTTTTTGGATCTCACAGACGAAACACGTGTATTGGTCGTTTCCGCATACTCCTTTCATTTTCAGAAATGATTTATAAAACATCCAAATCATTATTTAAAACACTTAATTATTATTTTAAAAAACATTTATAAAAGATAATAAAAAAATGGTTAAGTATAAAATCATATTTCACAAGTTATAAAATTGCTGTGAAAAGTGTTGTGAAAAAGTGCTGCAAACAGTGTATTAAAGTTTCTTTGCTCAAAACAACATTTTTACTTCACATATATTCATTTTTCAAACTCAAACCACTTTTAAAACACTTTAAATGATTTATAATATTTATTTCATATTTTTAAACATTTTGAAAATATATATTTAGAATATTTGCTACTTTGGCCAATGAACTACCAAAGCGCGATTTTGTCTAAAACTTGATTTGCTCATATTTTAATGTCTACTTAATGAAATATTGATTTACTTTCTTCTTTAAAAATTATGGTTACAATAGTACCAAAAATTCATATCTTGAATAATTCTGAGCTATATCCCACTTCATATACTCATTTGAAATCTTCGGCGCAAAATCGCGAACCACCGTTACGCGATGCACCTAGTTTTGTCTTGTTTTTCAATTTCTTTTCAAACTTCATGGAAACACTTTAAATGTTTATAAAATATTTCCAAATCATTCTAATCTCATTTAAAAAAATACTTTTCATATTTCAAACTCATTTTCCTTTTCATTTCATATTATAATATTATATTACAATAATATTCATTTCAACCTTTTCAGATGTTTAATACTAGTAAGAGGCTAAACAACTCCATAGACATCTTTATTTATAGATTAAATTTCCATTTAATTAACTATGGTTAATTACTAACCATCGATTTTATCATTTATCAAACCAAGTAATCATCCATATTAACATCCATATTTCAAACAAGTATCAACCAAGTAATCACACATTTAATCACCTAATATATTTTAAACATTCAAGGCATTATACTTGAAATAATTTAGAGATTAATTAGTAAAAATGTGAGTACTCACCTTTAACCAAATCGCCACACTTCCTACCAACATTCTTATTCAACAACACTTCACTAACTCATCTTCTACTTCATTCCTCTTTGCTTTATGTTCTCGAGACCTCTTCTTCCAAACTCTAAAAAATTCGGCAGAGCTTCTGCAGTACTTCAAACTTTCTCCTATCTTATTGAAACAAAACGGGAGGCACTTCCTTCTCTTTTTCTTGCACCGGAGCTTCCCAACTTGCTCCTTCCTTCTATATGGGTTCGGCCCCACCATGATCCCCTCCTTCCTCCATCATTTCTTCACTTCTTAGATGCTAAACCGTGTTCTAATGATGATATAAGAACTTTGACAGAATTTGGTGGAGTTTGGAGTTGGTTTGATATGATTTTAAGAAAAGTTAGTAAGGAAAGAGAAGAGAGGAAGCCATTAAAATGGAGAGGAAGGAGAAGAAGAAGAGAAAGAAAGGAATGGAATGAAGTGTGAAGATTTGTGAAGCCTTAGGGTCTTATTTATAGAAAAAGAAAAACGTAGTAATTACCAAATTAACCCTTTACGAAATTACCAAAATACCATTAACTTACACCTAAAGTAAACTACACTTTTTCAACACTTACCATCACACATCAACATCCTTGCTTTATATCATAATTACTTAATGGTTAAGAAAAGTAAAGTAATGATTTTGTTGGATTTGGATGTGATTGATTTAATGTTTACTTTTTTACTTTTTTTAATTACCTTACTTACTTTTACTAATGATATTCTAGAATTTTCTAATGGTACTTAGAAAAAATAAACATGTTTTATTATTAAAATATGTGTATACATATGTTAAAACATTTTAACAAAGGTGTAACAATGCTGTGACAACTTATATTGAACACAACGTTGATTTTCGACAAAATGTTTTACGGTCACATTTTGACGTTTTTGTTAAACTATTTATTTATGTAAAAAAAATTGAAAATTGATTTCCTATCATCTTTAATTAAGTAAAATAAGTTTATTTTAGTTATAATACTATATTTAATAATATTAAAATTCAATTGTTAAAATACGACGTCAATTTGTCAACGTGAGACGAAATTTATCAATCTTTAAAAAATAAGTTTATAGTTATAAAACTTTTATCAGCCAATTACTATCACTACATAAAAATTTAAAAAAGAATTACTTATCATTAAAAAAAATTGAATGTATATTCATTTTTATCGAAAACCGGCTTTTGTCACTTTTACGATGAAAATCCAAACTTCTTGATTTTGTAATTCCATTCTAAAAATAAGTTTATCCTTCTTATTTATTACATAAAACATGATTATTTAAGTTTGAAAATTCTATAATTGAATATTTAAAATTAATTATTTCCATTTAAAAGTTATATAATTACCGGTCGTTACATACTTCCACCTTAAAAGAATTTCGTTCCCGAAATTAAACCAAAACTAAGGCCCGATAATACTTACTCAAAATAATCTTTAAACTCAATTCTGTATGATATACACAGATCATCTTCTATTCGAATACACAACTTTACTTTCTAACTAGTATTGATTTCCCGATCCCCTAATGCGGACTCTGATCAGGCTCTTTGATCAGAAACCTTTGTTTCCCTTACATAGCTCTCGATTATAATAGAAAACTCAAGTACCCAATCATAAATCCTCATCAATATTCGTCATCAAGAATCGATTGATAAATCCTCTTTCAGACCGTTGAGAACACCTTAAATTTCAATACTCGAATCTTAGATCAAAATCGTGTAACGAAATGATCTACGTACCTCATATATACTTATTAACATTAAAAAATCTTTACCAAACTTTTCATAAAACTTTTATCTTTCAAAAATGCTCCTTTATATATAATCAATCTAAATATTTATTTCCTAATATTTTTCTTAAAGGAAAACATTTCATCCTAAAGGAATTATTTCAATTTTAAAAGATAATTTACCTTTTACTATCCAAAATTACAATCAACTTGTCCCATTATAATATATTTCTTTTTAATCAATCTTTATATTAATTTATCAAATAATAATTCAAAATTCACTTTTTAACTAAAGGAAAATCATATAGATCATGTAACTACAAAATAATACCAAGGAACTGGGTGCTACCAATAGTATTTTATATCCCCTTAACAAGAAGGGCAATACTCAAGAGAAGTGTTTACCATTCGAACATATCTCTACCCATTTTAGTTATTTTCGAGCCACTCAAACTAGTTACCATTTGAGACTTTTATACTTTTCAAATTTCTTATTTGTAATTTCTCTTCAAAAATTCCATTAAAGATTATTTTATTTATAAAACCCATTTTATAAATCCCTTTTATAAAATCATCTTATATTAACTTACTTCCTTTTAAAATTTCATAATTCTTTTCCAAAACACCAAAATTTAGTTCCTCAAAATTTATATAACATTTCTTTCATATCCATCTTTATCAAAATCATATTATTCGTGTAAAATACATTTTTATACTACAAGCTTATGCATTATCTTATATAAATTCATTAATCTTAACCCAATATTATTTTCAAACATCTTATAGTCAAATCGTGAAACTTAATTCACAAGATGTTCGTTCAATCAACAAATGGTAATAACCGAATATTATCATTCCTTGAAACATATAGATATCTATATCTTTCAAAAGATATTCCTTTATACTTAAAACATAATCCTTTTAAATTTTCAAAAGATTAGGATTGGAGTTCTTAAAATTCCTTTTTATTAGACATATATCTTTTACACTAAAAACAGAATATATTAACCCTAAAAGATTTTTCTTTCTTCTTTTCCTTTGCTATCCTTTTATCCTTTCCTTTATTTTGCCAGCATAAGGTTCTAGATTTATCTTCTCTTTTGCCTCTTTTTGTGCACATATTCTTCATGCTCGCTTTGGGTTAGCCCATAACTCATCACCTGGCATATAATAAAACATCCTGACCTAAATGATATAATAAGTTATTATCAAAAGTTTCGTACCATTAATTTCTTGACTTATCCAAATTACTTGATTTAACTTGTTTGGCTTTGAACTTGCCTTGATTGTACAATGATAAAAAGAATAATTTACCAAGCGTTCGATACCATTCGCCTAAGCCAACATATGCTTGATACTTAAAAGATTATTCCTATCATCACCAAACAGATCAAGACCTTATGTAACGACCCTGAAATTTCAAAAATTCAAATTTAAAATATTTAATGAATTTTAAATATTTGAATGATGAATTTTTGATTCGAATTTCAACTTTTCAGAATAAATTTTGCGATTAAATTTTAGGATTTAATCTACTGAAAATTTAATAATAATTTGAATCGGGATTTATAGAAATGTAAAGGAAAATGCTTTAAAATTTTAAAGTATAAAATCGCTGGATTGTAAAAAATCAAATTTATCTTAATTAATTAAAATTTAAAAACTTTACATTTTGAAATTGATATGAGATATGCAAATTAAAAGAATATAGATAATGATTGGGAAAGATTGAATAAATTTTATCTACAAAATTCAATAGCATAAGTTATTAGTAATTAATGAAAACAAAACAAAGTAAATAAAAATAAAACCAAAAATAAAAGATAAAATTAAAATAAAAAGATAAAAGAAAAAATATACCAGCCCATACTAACCCATACCGACCCATACCCAATCTCCTCGGCATAAACCACGAACCCGACCCCCCTCTTCTCATTCATTCAAACCCTAAACCTAAATCGAAGAAAAGAAAAAAAATGGCGGCCATGAGTTTCGTTCTTCCTCGTCTTCAAGATTAGGGCTTGAGAGTTTTGTAGTTCGATCGAAGCTCTGTACTGCTTGATAGTATTAGACGCTTTTCCTCGCGTTCGCTCCTGTAAAGATCGACCACGGCTTCGACTTCCGTTCTTCGCTCGCGACCACTTCATCAAAAAGGTGAGTGACCCTCACATCTAATCCAACTATGCTCGGCATTATGATTTTTGTTTTGATGCCACTGAATTTGTCGTTAAATTTCTCGGTCGTTTGAGTTTGATCGAAAGCCGTGATTTGTTTTGACTTGTTCGAATTCATGGATTTCTTACTTTGCTCTGTTGTCCACCCTACTGTCGATGATGATTTGGGTTCCTTTTTATAGACTTCTGATTTGATTAAACGTGTTATTCACGTTGCCGATTCTTTCCTTTATTATGTTTTGATATTTCTGGAAATTCCTTTTGAGTCACGGCTTTGATTCTTGAACGTCCGTTCTTTGATTTTAACCAGTCTTGATACTTTCCTAAATCATAAATTTCTGTTTCAATGATTTAAAAAAAAACTTTCCTGTTTTCAAACATATGGTTTTGACAAATTTGATCATCTTGACTTGTTTACTGCTGTGATATGTTTAAACCCCTCTGGTCATTCACGACTGTTTATTATGCTGCATCGGATTCGACTTGCTTAACATCTGCATTGAGTTGATCTACATGCTTCTTAAGTCACTGTTACATATATCACTCTAGTCTGCACATTCACCTATGCTTGTTGATGCTTATGTTGTAGCTTCACTTTTATCTCTTGTGATATCTGTTGAGTCTGTTTATTCTGTTGCTCTGTGTTCCTGATATTGTGATGTTGAGTTACTGATACACTTGTCTTGTTGAACTGTAACTATGCATTTGTATCAACTTGAATATGTTGCATTTGTAATAGTTTGGTCTCTACCGAGCTTCACTTGACACCATACATGTGATGTTTGTAGACTTGTACATGATACTTTTGACTATTACTTGAGTACTGCATTTGTTGATTCATCATTGTTGCCAGGTAGATTGATGTCTTCACTGTAGCGTTTGTATTGATGCTGTTGTGTTCATGTGCTCTTTGAATTATGTACTGAAAACATGTGTATTCATACATCTATATATGTATATATGTGTTGTCCTTGTAGTCTTCATTCCACTTTGAACTTGTAGTTGCTTCTTGTCTGCATTGATAATCTTGCTTCCTTGACCTGGTCTTGAGTTTGGTCATTTGAACATCACTGAGTTGCATTTTCATGTTCATGTGTTAAATCGAGACTTTGGTGCTACAGTTGTATGCATTTGTATGTCTGTACTTGAGTCTCTTGACTTTACTTCCTTGTTGTTGCATTTGTACAGGCATTCTTTCTGTTCTTTTGAGTCACTTTAACCTGTGCATTTATGTACTTGAAGTTACTTGAACTTGTTTGTTCACTTATGTTGATGATGCTTTGTCGTACATATATGTGATCAGTTGCCTTCATTCCAGTCTTGTTCATTACTGGTTCATTTGGACTTGAAACACTTCATATGTGTGCATGCTTGCTATAGTAACTTGTACCGGACTTTGAGTTGTCTAGCCTGTAGTTGATTCACCTATATACTTTGACTCTGTTTAGTTACTGTTTTGTTGTTCAGTTACATGTTTCATGTTTTCACTTGTAGCTTGACCATTTGTGTTCACTGTGTATACTAAACTGGTGCACTTCTTATTGTATATTGAAGAATTTCACCGTTTCATTTCTGTAGTCCCTTGAGTCTATAGATGATTCACTGTTGTATGTTCATATTCATTGTTGCAGTGATCATTGAAATTTTGGTCGAGCCCATTTCCACTTGTGTTGAATCTGATTTTGATTTGGACCTTGTGCACTCGAGTTGGCGAGGCAGTGCACATGTATGTACGTGTGTACTGCAGCCACACCGCCTTGATTTTATTGGTATTTCTCTTGCTTTTGATGCACTGACCTTTTATGCAATTTTATACTAGTGGCGAGGCCATACACGCGTGCGTGTACGGCAGCCAATCAAACTTTGATGTTTTAAAGGGACAATTTTGATTGTTTTAAATTGATTTGGTCGGTTTGATAAATTGTTTATTTATCTCTGTTGATGATTTAAATCTGCTGATTTATTGTTTAACACTGTTAAGTGTTATATTTACTGTTATCCGATTTCTTTGTTTAAAGAGTCGGATAGACATGAATTATTGTGACTGTCGTCTATTTGATTATTACTGCCTCTACGCACTAATAACTGGTTTGAATTAGACTGACCTGTGCATTATTTTCTTTTGAATGTAATACTCGGGTCAGATCGAGTATTTTTACAGCTTGAAGATTTTCAGGCAGCGAAGTTAGAGAGAGAGAGTAAAGAATCACTTAAGTTTTCAAGAAAATTATATTTTAAGATATTCCGCTGTATCAGTTAAATACATTGTATAAACTCTGATGTATGTATTTAAAAAGATTTATAGTAATGAAATAATATTATTATTCTGTGTTTCTGTGGCTGATTCTGTTTAAACCTTATAAACTAAATAACAATTCGTCTTTTTGAACGTTTCTAGTTGGTTTAATTACCGACTGGAGGCGGTCAGAAGGGGGAATGTTACAGAGTGGTATCAGAGATTTGGTTTACACAAAGCTTAGTTTATGATGTTTAATATGAATAGTTACTAGAAACACTTTAAAGAAAATGTTTTTCAAATCTAAAAAAGTATAAAATTGTTTGAATGGATTTGAAATTTAACTTAAGAAAAGTTAAATAAATTGAACTGGATTAGATAAATTATTGAGATGGAAATTTAAACTTAAAAGATAAGTGATTATATAATATGAATTGGGAAGTTTAAATTTAATAAGTTGTATAACTTATAAAATGAGAAAATTTAAGTAAAACCAATTGTTAAAATGGTTAAACAGTTTTTGTTAAGTAAAACAAAATCTGAATTTTGAATAGTGATATAAATTTGACTTTAGTAAAAGTTAAATAAAATGACTTTAGAAATGAAACATAGCTTAAGTAATGATGAATGAGGTTGAATTTGATATCAAAATGAATTAATAAAGTGAAGTAATGAATATGAATTTGAGTTATATAAAGGAAATTCAACTTTAATTGTAAAAGTGAATTAGTGAATAAACATGGATTAGAAATGTGTTGTTAAGAGTTGAATAAAACTTAAGTTAAGAAGTTGTGAATATAGTGAATATAAGAATTAAATCTGAATTAGAATATAAACCAATTGAAATTAAATGTGTGAAACCAAATTGAATGTAAGCAAAGTAAATAAATTTGGTTTTGCTAGTTGATTGTATAGAAATTCACTAAGTGTTAATGAAATTGAATTAATGGAAATTGAAAGCTAAGTAAATTGAATTCAAATTGAAAGATAGGTAAATCTAAATAGAATCAAAATTTGATTTGAATTGAAAGCAACTAACTTGAATGTAAATTAGTGAAAGTGAACTAATTGAATATGAATGAATGTTAGTAAAATCCAATGTGAATAAATCAAATGTGATTAAATTGGAAATCAATTCAACGAAAGGTTTTACTAAAGAACTAGTAGATTATTTTGGAAATAGAAAATCGATAAAATTATATAATAGGTTAAATTGGAATTTTTGAATTATTATATAAACGGTTTTATGGAAGATTAGAAAGAATTGATATTATATTGGAATTACAAAATGTTTGTAAAAGTGTTAAAAATGAAATATAAGTGTATTTCATAAGTGAAATTATAAAATGAATCGATGTCGTAAAATAAAAGAATTTATAAGTAATTTACTTATAAATTTAATTTCTGATATAAAACTGAGTTATAAAAGGAATGATTAATAAAGTGATTTTTATAAATTGAAGTTTTTATAAATAGGAATGGAATTTATAAACGTTGTTTATGAATTCGAAACTGACTTATTTTGATAAGTAAATTCGTATAGCTTGTTAAAAATAGTATATTCACAATTTTGGACAGTGAATATATTATTGAATAAAATAGACATGTTTTAGGAAAGTGATATTTTAAAACGAAGTTAATTGTTTTAAAGATGTTTTAAAAGGCATTGAATATCGAAACCATAGATTTCAACATTCATTGTTGAAATAGACGTTTTCGGGAAATAAGGAAATGGTGGACTATAACACTATTGTTATAGTAAATGATTTCCGAAAGGAAATGTTTTGTATAGTATTGGGATTTATACATCTATCTAAATTTCGAATTCCTATACTAGTGATTTTGAGTTGTCGTAACGATGTTTTACGTAACATTCGTTTTAACTCAAATAAATATGTGAAAGAGAATGATTTCCTTAAAGATGAAATATATACTTAATTTTGATTAAAGTATATCGAATATTTTCAAATGTTGAAAATAAATGGATTTGTGAATTACTTATTTTTAAATAAGTATGGAAATGTTTTTCCAATATGAAATGAAATGTTGTGAATATATCCCGTGAGTGATAAATGATTTGAAATTCATTTTCGAAGTCGAAGTTGAAAAGTTAAATGAGAAATTTGAACAATTAGTTCAATTTGAAATTTTTCAAAAAAAAAGATTGAATCGTTGAGTTAAAATTGAGTTTAACTTCGACATCAAAGACAATTTAAGTTGAGCTTTGAATTTCAAATGATGATTTGGATTGTATGTCTAACATTGTGAATTGATGACATAGAAATTGATCTCTATTAAATATATATCTGTTGGTGGTGGAGAATTTATTCTCTTAGCTTAACACCCTTCTCTGAGACGTACGAGCTCAGAGGTTATATATCGATAGACATCAATTCTGTGTTGAGAATTGACGATGTAACGTGAAATCCAAATCGAATGTGAAAGTCGATAATAAATGGAATTATGAATATGAATTGGGTTTGAGATAACCTTAAATTTCCAAATCGACTTAGAGGAAAAAATTTGAAATCCTCTATTTTGTTATGAATATGGATATGTAAGTTTTCAGAACTTATATATATATGAAAGCGGTAAATTTGAAACCGTCAGTTTAGAAAGTCATTGTTATGGAAGTCTTATGTAAGCTTACATGGATATAATATGTACGAAATGTGAAATGAAGTACTACATATATATGATATTATGTTTTCCAAACTGAGGATATGGAAACGTACCTTCCATTTATTATTGGAGAAGGTATTGGAACTCGTGAAGAGTGTCCATTTGAAATTCGTAGCTACGTAGAATTTTCCATAAGTTGGAATGTCCATTTGGACTAGAATCCCTCGTGATGGGATCATGTTGATTATGATGTATGCTAGCGTAATTTGAGGGGCGAGATGCCCACAGTTACAAGCGACTCCACTGGGATAGTGGCGCAACCGCCGGGTAAACTGCAATCTAGATGCCAAGCGAAATTCGAGGGGCGAGATGCCTACGGTTACAAGCGATTCTACTGGGATAGTAGCGTTACCGCCGTGTGGACTGCGATCTATGGCAACAACCATGGCGAAATTTAAGAGATGAGAAATCTACAGATTACAAGCGATTCTACTGGGATAGTAGCGTAACCGCCGGGTAACTGTAATCCATGGGGGAACGTGCTTTCCATATCCATTTTTAAAAAGAATTTTAAAGTATTTTCACTGGGAATTGAAGCAAGTATATTTAGTACTTGGAGATTTTTAGACCTGCGCCTGGCCAGCGTATGCCTAATGTCTGTGAGAACGAAGATGGACTTGTTAAATTTCGAGTTAGCAAGTATTTTCAAACTGTAAATGGCGAATAAATAGTCTAAAAGTAAAATTTCAAAATTCCTACCTAATAAACTAAGGAAGAGGATCTTTGAAATGTTTTGAAAGTTCACAGCTTTGGAAGAGATATATTATGCAAATCTCTAACGTGAAGAATTTCAAGTTCAAATCTGAGTTTTGTAAATCGAAAATTTTGGCAAAAGACTTTTGCGTCTTAATTTTAGAAATCAATAAACAAAGGAGATAATGAACAAAGCTAGTGAGATTAAAACAAACGGAATGAATCATATATTCATTTATTTGTAATAATCTTTAAGCTTAGTAAAAATTGAGTAGGGTATAAATATTGATGGAATTTTAACAACCTTTCCTTTTCGTGGACGAAAAGTTTTTAAGGAGGGGAGTTTGCAACGACCCTGAAATTTCAAAAATTCAAATTTTAAATATTTAATGAATTTTAAATATTTGAATGATGAATTTTTGATTCGAATTTCAACTTTTCAGAATAAATTTTGCGATTAAATTTTAGGATTTAATCTACTGAAAATTAAATAATAATTTGAATCGGGATTAATAGAAATGTGAAGGAAAATGCTTTAAAATTTTAAAGTATAAAATTGCTGGATTGTAAAAAATCAAATTTATCTTAATTAATTAAAATTTAAAAACTTTACATTTTGAAATTGATATGAAATATGCAAATTAAAAGAATATAGATAATGATTGGGAAAGATTGAATAAATTTTATCTACAAAATTCAATAGCATAAGTTATTAGTAATTAATGAAAACAAAACAAAGTAAATAAAAATAAAACCAAAAATAAAAGATAAAATTAAAATAAAAAGATAAAAGAAAAAATATACCAGCCCATACTAACCCATACCGACCCATACCCGATCTCCTCGGCATAAACCACGAACCCGACCCCCCTCTTCTCATTCATTCAAACCCTAAACCTAAATCGAAGAAAAGAAAAAAATGGCGGCCACGAGTTTCGTTCTTCCTCGTCTTCAAGATTAGGGCTTGAGAGTTTTGTAGTTCGATCGAAGCTCTGTACTGCTTGATACTATTAGACGCTTTTCCTCGCGTTCGCTCCTGTAAAGATCGACCACGGCTTCGACTTCCGTTCTTCGCTCGCGACCGCTTCATCAAAAAGGTGAGTGACCCTCACATCTAATCCAACTATGCTCGGCATTATGATTTTTGTTTTGATGCCACTGAATTTGTCGTTAAATTGCTCTGTCGTTTGAGTTTGATCGAAAGCCGTGATTTGTTTTGACTTGTTCGAATTCATGGATTTCTTGCTTTGCTCTGTTGTCCACCCTGCCGTCGATGATGATTTGGGTTCCTTTTTATAGACTTCTGATTTGATTAAACGTGTTATTCACGTTGCCGATTCTTTCCTTTATTATGTTTTGATATTTCTGGAAATTCCTTTTGAGTCACGGCTTTGATTCTTGAACGTTCATTCTTTGATTTTAACCAGTCTTGATACTTTCCTAAATCATAAATTTCTGTTTCAATGATTTAAAAAAAAACTTTCCTGTTTTCAAACATATGGTTTTGACAAATTTGATCATCTTGACTTGTTTACTGCTGTGATATGTTTAAACCCCTCTGGTCATTCACGACTGTTTATTATGCTGCATCGGATTCGACTTGCTTAACATCTGCATTGAGTTGATCTACATGCTTCTTAAGTCACTGTTACATATATCACTCTAGTCTGCACATTCACCTACGCTTGTTGATGCTTATGTTGTAGCTTCACTTGTATCTCTTGTGATATCTGTTGAGTCTGTTTATTCCGTTGCTCTGTGTTCCTGATATTGTGATGTTGAGTTACTGATACACTTGTCTTGTTGAACTGTAACTGTGCATTTGTATCAACTTGAATATGTTGCATTTGTAATAGTTTGGTCTCTACCGAGCTTCATTTGACACCATACATGTGATGTTTGTAGACTTATACATGATACTTTTGACTATTACTTGAGTACTGCATTTGTTGATTCATCATTGTTGCCAGGTAGATTGATGTCTGCACTGTAGCGTTTGTATTGATGCTGTTGTGTTCATGCGCTCTTTGAATTATGTACTGAAAACATGTGTATACATACATCTATATATGTATATATGTGTTGTCCTTGTAGTCTTCATTCCACTTTGAACCTGTAGTTGCTTCTTGTCTGCATTGATAATCTTGCTTCCTTGACCTGGTCTTGAGTTTGGTCATTTGAACATCACTGAATTACATTTTCATGGTCATGTGTTAAATCGAGACTTTGGTGCTACAGTTGTATGCATTTGTATGTCTGTACTTGAGTCTCTTGACTTTACTTCCTTGTTGTTGCATTTGTACAGGCATTCATTCTGTTCTTTTGAGTCACTTTAACCTGTGCATTTATGTACTTGAAGTTACTTGAACTTGTTTGTTCACTTATGTTGATGATGCTTTGTTGTACATATATGTGATCAGTTGCCTTCATTCCAGTCTTGTTCATTACTGGTTCATTTGGACTTCAAACACTTCATATGTGTGCATGCTTGCTATAGTAACTTGTACCTGACTTTGAGTTGTCTAGCCTGTAGTTGATTCACCTATATACTTTGACTCTGTTTAGTTACTGTTTTGTTGTTCAGTTACCTGTTTCATGTTTTCACTTGTAGCTTGACCATTTGTGTTCACTATGTATACTAAACTGGTGCACTTCTTATTGTATATTGATGAATTTCACTATTTCATTTCTGTAGTCCCTTGAGTCTATAGATGATTCACTGTTGTATGTTCATATTCATTGTTGCAGTGATCATTGAAATTTTGGTCGAGCCCATTTCCACTTGTGTTGAATCTGATTTTGATTTGGACCTTGTGCACTCGAGTTGGCGAGGCAGTGCACATGTATGTACGTGTGTACTGCAGTCACACCGCCTTGATTTTATTGGTATTTCTTTTGCTTTTGATGCACTGACCTTTTATGCAATTTTATACTAGTGGCGAGGCCGTACACGCGTGCGTGTACGGCAGCCAATCAAACTTTGATGTTTTAAAGGGACAATTTTGATTGTTTTAAATTGATTTGGTCGGTTTGATAAATTGTTTATTTATCTCTGTTGATGATTTAAATCTGCTGATTTATTGTTTAACACTGTTAAGTGTTATATTTACTGTTATCCGATTTCTTTGTTTAAAGAGTCGGATAGACATGAATTATTGTGACTGTCGTCTATTTGATTATTACTGCCTCTATGCACTAATAACTGGTTTGAATTAGACTGACCTGTGCATTATTTTCTTTTGAATGTAATACTCGGGTCAGACCGGGTATTTTTACAGCTTGAAGATTTTCAAGAACGAAGTTAGAGAGAGAGTAAAGAATCACTTAAGTTTTCAAGAAAATTGTATTTTAAGATATTCCGCTGTATCTGTTAAATACATTGTATAAACTCTGATGTATGTATTCAAAAAGATTTATAGTAATGAAATAATATTATTATTCTGTGTTTCTGTGGCTGATTCTGTTTAAACCTTATAAACTAAATAACAATTCGTCTTTTTGAACGTTTCTAGTTGGTTTAATTACCGACTGGAGGCGGTCAGAAGGGGGAATGTTACAGAGTGGTATCAGAGCTTTGGTTTACACAAAGCTTAGTTTATGATGTTTAATATGAATAGTTACTAGAAACACTTTAAAGAAAATGTTTTTCAAATCTAAAAAAGTATAAAATTGTTTGAATGGATTTGAAATTTAACTTAAGAAAAGTTAAATAAATTGAACTGGATTAGATAAATTATTGAGATGGAAATTTAAACTTAAAAGATAAGTGATTATATAATATGAATTGGGAAGTTTAAATTTAATAAGTTGTATAACTTATAAAATGAGAAAATTTAAGTAAAACCAATTGTTAAAATGGTTAAACAGTTTTTGTTAAGTAAAACAAAATCTGAATTTTGAATAGTGATATAAATTTGACTTTAGTAAAAGTTAAATAAAATGACTTTAGAAATGAAACATAGCTTAAGTAATGATGAATGAGGTTGAATTTGATATCAAAATGAATTAATAAAGTGAAGTAATGAATATGAATTTGAGTTATATAAAGGAAATTCAACTTTAATTGTAAAAGTGAATTAGTGAATAAACATGGATTAGAAATGTGTTGTTAAGAGTTGAATAAAACTTAAGTTAAGAAGTTGTGAATATAGTGAATATAAGAATTAAATCTGAATTAGAATATAAACCAATTGAAATTAAATGTGTGAAACCAAATTGAATGTAAGCAAAGTAAATAAATTTGGTTTTGCTAGTTGATTGTATAGAAATTCACTAAGTGTTAATGAAATTGAATTAATGGAAATTGAAAGCTAAGTAAATTGAATTCAAATTGAAAGATAGGTAAATCTAAATAGAATCAAAATTTGATTTGAATTGAAAGCAACTAACTTGAATGTAAATTAGTGAAAGTGAACTAATTGAATATGAATGAATGTTAGTAAAATCCAATGTGAATAAATCAAATGTGATTAAATTGGAAATCAATTCAACGAAAGGATTTACTAAAGAACTAGTAGATTATTTTGGAAATAGAAAATCGATAAAATTATATAATAGGTTAAATTGGAATTTTTGAATTATTATATAAATGGTTTTATGGAAGATTAGAAAGAATTGATATTATATTGGAATTACAAAATGTTGGTAAAAGTGTTAAAAATGAAATATAAGTGTATTTCATAAGTGAAATTATAAAATGAATCGATGTCGTAAAATAAAAGAATTTATAAGTAATTTACTTATAAATTTAATTTCTGATATAAAACTGAGTTATAAAAGGAATGATTAATAAAGTGATTTTTATAAATTGATGTTTTTATAAATAGGAATGGAATTTATAAACGTTGTTTATGAATTCGAAACTGACTTATTTTGATAAGTAAATTCGTATAGCTTGGTAAAAATAGTATATTCACAATTTTGGACAGTGAATATATTATTGAATAAAATAGACATGTTTTAGGAAAGTGATATTTTAAAACGAAGTTAATTGTTTTAAAGATGTTTTAAAAGGCATTGAATATTGAAACCATAGATTTCAACATTCATTGTTGAAATAGACGTTTTCGGGAAATAAGGAAATGGTGGACTATAACACTATTGTTATAGTAAATGATTTCCGAAAGGAAATGTTTTGTATAGTATTGGGATTTATACATCTATCTAAATTTCGAATTCCTATACTAGTGATTTTGAGTTGTCGTAACGATGTTTTACGTAACATTCGTTTTAACTCAAATAAATATGTGAAAGAGAATGATTTCCTTAAAGATGAAATATATACTTAATTTTGATTAAAGTATATCGAATATTTTCAAATGTTGAAAATAAATGGATTTGTGAATTACTTATTTTTAAATAAGTATGGAAATGTTTTTCCAATATGAAATGAAATGTTGTGAATATATCCCGTGAGTGATAAATGATTTGAAATTCATTTTCGAAGTCGAAGTTGAAAAGTTAAATGAGAAATTTGAACAATTAGTTCAATTTGAAATTTTTCAAAAAAAAAAGATTGAATCGTTGAGTTAAAATTGAGTTTAACTTCGACATCAAAGACAATTTAAGTTGAGCTTTGAATTTCAGATGATGATTTGGATTGTATGTCTAACATTGTGAATTGATGACATAGCAATTGATCTCTATTAAATATATATCTGTTGGTGGCGGAGAATTTATTCTCTTAGCTTAACACCCTTCTCTGAGACGTACGAGCTCAGAGGTTATATATCGATAGACATCAATTCTGTGTTGAGAATTGACGATGTAACGTGAAATCCAAATCGAATGTGAAAGTCGATAATAAATGGAATTATGAATATGAATTGGGTTTGAGATAACCTTAAATTTCCAAATCGACTTAGAGGAAAAATTTTGAAATCCTCTATTTTGTTATGAATATGGATATGTAAGTTTTCAGAACTTATATATATATATGAATGCGGTAAATTTGAAACCGTCAGTTTAGAAAGTCATTGTTATGGAAATCTTATGTAAGCTTACATGGATATGATATGTACGAAATGTGAAATGAAGTACTACATATATATGATATTATGTTTTCCAAACTGAGGATATGGAAAAGTACCTTCCATTTATTATTGGAGAAGGTATTGGAACTCGTGAAGAGTGTCCATTTGAAATTCGTAGCTACGTAGAATTTTCCATAAGTTGGAATGTCCATTTGGACTAGAATCCCTCGTGATGGGATCATGTTGATTATGATGTATGCTAGCATAATTTGAGGGGCGAGATGCCCACAGTTACAAGCGACTCCACTGGGATAGTGGCGCAACCGCCGGGTAAACTGCAATCTAGATGCCAAGCGAAATTCGAGGGGCGAGATGCCTACGGTTACAAGCGATTCTACTGGGATAGTAGCGTAACCGCCGTGTGGACTGCGATCTATGGCAACAACCATGGCGAAATTTAAGAGATGAGAAATCTACAGATTACAAGCGATTCTACTGGGATAGTAGCGTAACCGCCGGGTAACTGTAATCCATGGGGGAACGTGCTTTCCATATCCATTTTTAAAAAGAATTTTAAAGTATTTTCACTGGGAATTGAAGCAAGTATATTTAGTACTTGGAGATTTTTAGACCTGCGCCTGGCCAGCGTATGCCTAATGTCTGTGAGAACGAAGATGGACTTGTTAAATTTCGAGTTAGCAAGTATTTTCAAACTGTAAATGGCGAATAAATAGTCTAAAAGTAAAATTTCAAAATTCCTACCTAATAAACTAAGGAAGAGGATCTTTGAAATGTTTTGAAAGTTCACAGCTTTGGAAGAGATATATTATGCAAATCTCTAACGTGAAGAATTTCAAGTTCAAATCTGAGTTTTGTAAATCGAAAATTTTGGCAAAAGACTTTTGCGTCTTAATTTTAGAAATCAATAAACAAAGGAGATAATGAACAAAGCTAGTGAGATTAAAACAAACGGAATGAATCATATATTCATTTATTTGTAATAAGCTTTAAGCTTAGTAAAAATTGAGTAGGGTATAAATATTGATGGAATTTTAACAACCTTTCCTTTTCGTGGACGAAAAGTTTTTAAGGAGGGGAGTTTGCAACGACCCTGAAATTTCAAAAATTCAAATTTAAAATATTTAATGAATTTTAAATATTTGATTGATGAATTTTTGATTCGAATTTCAACTTTTCAGAATAAATTTTGCGATTAAATTTTAGGATTTAATCTACTGAAAATTTAATAATAATTTGAATCGGGATTTATAGAAATGTAAAGGAAAATGCTTTAAAATTTTAAAGTATAAAATCGCTGGATTGTAAAAAATCAAATTTATCTTAATTAATTAAAATTTAAAAACTTTACATTTTGAAATTGATATGAGATATGCAAATTAAAAGAATATAGATAATGATTGGGAAAGATTGAATAAATTTTATCTATAAAATTCAATAGCATAAGTTATTAGTAATTAATGAAAACAAAACAAAGTAAATAAAAATAAAACCAAAAATAAAAGATAAAATAAAAATAAAAAGATAAAAGAAAAAAATATACCAGCCCATACTAACCCATACCGACCCATACCCGATCTCCTCGGCATAAACCACGAACCCGACCCCCCTCTTCTCATTCATTCAAACCCTAAACCTAAATCGAAGAAAAGAAAAAAAATGGCGGCCACGAGTTTCGTTCTTCCTCGTCTTCAAGATTAGGGCTTGAGAGTTTTGTAGTTCGATCGAAGCTCTGTACTGCTTGATAGTATTAGACGCTTTTCCTCGCGTTCGCTCCTGTAAAGATCGACCACGGCTTCGACTTCCGTTCTTCGCTCGCGACCGCTTCATCAAAAAGGTGAGTGACCCTCACATCTAATCCAACTATGCTCGGCATTATGATTTTTGTTTTGATGCCACTGAATTTGTCGTTAAATTGCTCGGTCGTTTGAGTTTGATCGAAAGCCGTGATTTGTTTTGACTTGTTCGAATTCATGGATTTCTTGCTTTGCTCTGTTGTCCACCCTGCTGTCGATGATGATTTGGGTTCCTTTTTATAGACTTCTGATTTGATTAAACGTGTTATTCACGTTGCCGATTCTTTCCTTTATTATGTTTTGATATTTCTGGAAATTCCTTTTGAGTCATGGCTTTGATTCTTGAACGTTCGTTCTTTGATTTTAACCAGTCTTGATACTTTCCTAAATCATAAATTTCTGTTTCAATGATTTAAAAAAAAAAACTTTCCTGTTTTCAAACATATGGTTTTGACAAATTTGATCATCTTGACTTATTTACTGCTGTGATATGTTTAAACCCCTCTGGTCATTCACGACTGTTTATTATGCTGCATCGGATTCGACTTGCTTAACATCTGCATTGAGTTGATCTACATGCTTCTTAAGTCACTGTTACATATATCACTCTAGTCTGCACATTCACCTACGCTTGTTGATGCTTATGTTGTAGCTTCACTTGTATCTCTTGTGATATCTGTTGAGTCTGTTTATTCCGTTGCTCTGTGTTCCTGATATTGTGATGTTGAGTTACTGATACACTTGTCTTGTTGAACTGTAACTGTGCATTTGTATCAACTTGAATATGTTGCATTTGTAATAGTTTGGTCTCTATCGAGCTTCACTTGACACCATACATGTGATGTTTGTAGACTTGTACATGATACTTTTGACTATTACTTGAGTACTGCATTTGTTGATTCATCATTGTTGCCAGGTAGATTGATGTCTGCACTGTAGCGTTTGTATTGATGCTGTTGTGTTCATGCGCTCTTTGAATTATGTACTGAAAACATGTGTATACATACATCTATATATGTATATATGTGTTGTCCTTGTAGTCTTCATTCCACTTTGAACCTGTAGTTGCTTCTTGTCTGCATTGATAATCTTGCTTCCTTGACCTGGTCTTGAGTTTGGTCATTTGAACATCATTGAATTGCATTTTCATGTTCATGTGTTAAATCGAGACTTTGGTGCTACAGTTGTATGCATTTGTATGTCTGTACTTGAGTCTCTTGACTTTACTTCCTTGTTGTTGCATTTGTACAGGCATTCATTCTGTTCTTTTAAGTCACTTTAACCTGTGCATTTATGTACTTGAAGTTACTTGAACTTGTTTGTTCACTTATGTTGATGATGCTTTGTTGTACATATATGTGATCAGTTGCCTTCATTCCAGTCTTGTTCATTACTGGTTCATTTGGACTTGAAACACTTCATATGTGTGCGTGCTAGCTATAGTAACTTGTACCTGACTTTGAGTTGTCTTGCCTGTAGTTGATTCACCTATATACTTTGACTCTGTTTAGTTACTGTTTTGTTGTTCAGTTACCTGTTTCATGTTTTCACTTGTAGCTTGACCATTTGTGTTCACTATGTATACTAAACTGGTGCACTTCTTATTGTATATTGATGAATTTCACTGTTTCATTTTTGTAGTCCCTTGAGTCTATAGATGATTCACTGTTGTATGTTCATATTCATTGTTGCAGTGATCATTGAAATTTTGGTCGAGCCCATTTCCACTTGTGTTGAATCTGATTTTGATTTGGACCTTGTGCACTCGAGTTGGCGAGGCAGTGCACATGTATGTACGTGTGTACTACAGCCACACCGCCTTGATTTTATTGGTATTTCTTTTGCTTTTGATGCACTGACCTTTTATGCAATTTTATACTAGTGGCGAGGCCGTACACGCGTGCGTGTACGGCAGCCAATCAAACTTTAATGTTTTAAAGGGACAATTTTGATTGTTTTAAATTGATTTGGTCGGTTTGATAAATTGTTTATTTATCTCTGTTGATGATTTAAATCTGCTGATTTATTGTTTAACACTGTTAAGTGTTATATTTACTGTTATCCGATTTCTTTGTTTAAAGAGTCGGATAGACATGAATTATTGTGACTGTCGTCTATTTGATTATTACTGCCTCTATGCACTAATAACTGGTTTGAATTAGACTGACCTGTGCATTATTTTCTTTTGAATGTAATACTCGGGTCAGACCGAGTATTTTTATAGCTTGAAGATTTTCAGGCAGCGAAGTTAGAGAGAGAGTAAAGAATCACTTAAGTTTTCAAGAAAATTGTATTTTAAGATATTCCGCTGTATCAGTTAAATACATTGTATAAACTCTGATGTATGTATTCAAAAAGATTTATAGTAATGAAATAATATTATTATTCTGTGTTTCTGTGGCTGATTCTGTTTAAACCTTACAAACTAAATAACAATTCGTCTTTTTGAACGTTTCTAGTTGGTTTAATTACCGACTGGAGGCGGTCAGAAGGGGGAATGTTACACCTTATTCTTGGAACTTTTCAATGGGATAACATCTTAAAAATTTTCCATATCACACGAATATTTATACTTTTCTGTATATAAAATATACTCCTTTTAAAACGATGTGTCGATTTGCCTTGTTAAGTGTTTAGAAATCCCTATTGATAGTGGTGATCAGGCGCATCGACCAAATCTATAAACCACTCAACAGATAATCAGCACAAAACATATTTTATCAAATAACAAATATGTGCCCATACATATAATACTCTAAAACTCATTTTAGGGTGTTACTAACCCTATCTCTAATGAGTCACTCATTCTAGGGTATTACTAACCCTATCTATAATGAGTTTTACCCCACCAAAGCCTAGGTGTTCGCTCAACCTAACCTTTGATACCAAATGTAACAACCGGGATTTTAGACCCTTGAAAATAGACACTAATACATCCTTGTGCAGTAAATCCAAGTGCCGGAAAGCCCAGTTGTTAGGGGAGAAAAAGAAGATAAAGATAGAGCAGAATCTCATACGAATGGAATAACATATATTATTTCAACATATAATCTTTACAGCGGAAAATCTTGAGTACAATACCAGAGTCTAACCTGGATTCAGCCTGGATAGTTATAAGCCATCTATCCTTACAAATGTTGAAAAATGAAAACAAATGCAATAGATGTAGTGGATAATAGAATACGTCCATACATAGATGAAGATCTCCAGCTCTCCTTTTGAAACACTAAGCGTCTTCAACTAAACCTGAAACTACTCGGATCTGACCAAAGTATTAAAAATACCCGAATCAGGTTTGATAAACCAGCGTGAGATACTCAAAATTTTAAATGTTGATGTCAATCAAAACCTTTGAAAAGAAGGGTATCTCATAAGATCACACCCACACATAAATACAGACGAATTTTTTATCTTATGATAACCAAAATACTTTATACTGAAAATACTTTGATATTATCTTTAGTGACATTGGTTTTGAAAACATTTTTCAAGTAAATATATATAAAACAAATATCAATACCTAGACTAAATCTATGGTAATATATCCGGACTAGGTTAAACGGAATATACCTGGATGGAATATATGATACCAAAGGGGTAGCTGAAATATTTGCAAAGCATTACACCTATTTTGGGACTACAATCAAAACCATAAAGCTCGTATTAGGATTGGATTTCCAACATGATAGGGAAATAGTGACCTTTTCCTTCGATCCATGCATAGCAATACTAGTTCACTCCAGTGGTGTGACGACCCTGAATTTTTAACATTTGAAAATTTGAATATTTAATTGAGTTTAAAGGTTTGAATATTAGTTTAACTTGAAATTCAAATATCAGAATGAATTTGGCAATTAAATTATTGAATTTAATTATATGAAGTTGGGTAAAATTTTAAATCTTCAGTTTTAAGCCGGTTAAAAATATTTCCAAGGCTTAGAAAATTCATATTTATGATACTGAAGGTAATGGAGCTTTCAAAATTGAATTTGAAACTGTTTTGTTCAGTTTTAAAAATATATTGGTTAAATTGATATTTAAAAATAGCCTTCCGAGGCATAGTCTCGGAATTCGATGAAACCAGTACCATTGGATCCGTAATAATGTGTTATTATCGGATTTCAATTTTCATAGTGATTGGAGTGGTTGTGTGAGCGTACGATATATAAACGCGTTGAAATTTATATCGAAATTTACTATAATAACTGGGTCCAAAAAGCTATCTACTCCATACGATCGAGTTTGGACTCGAAACCTTTTCCATTGCGTTCGAAATAGGCGTATAGCATTATAAATGCCCAGCAGCATGCCTCGATGGGATATCGAAATTTTGAGTTGCAAATTCGTGATGATTTAAATTTGAATTTGAATTTAAATTGAATATATATCTATACAGTCAACTTCAGCTGAAATAATTTCACATCGTCGTTTTTTCTTCACTTCAAAATACTATAGCTTGTTCATTTTGGCACGCAACCATTTCATCCTTATCTCCTCTTTTCTTTTTTAAAAAAATCAGCTGTGAAGAAATTTGTTCGTTCAAAAAAAAATCGAACGAAAAGAAAAATCGAAAACCTATTCTTCGTTCAAACAAAAATCAATGGCTCGCCTCTCCTCAATTAAATAGCCGCGTGTAATCGAAATGGAAATCAAAATTCCTAAATCATGATGGATCTTGATGCTCACTTTGCTATCTTTGGCGACAACTGGAGTCGCGTTACTTTTCTTCATCGTCGCCTGGTGGAGCAGTGAAGGTTGTCGCGATTTTGGGGACTACGGAGGCACACGCGCACGAGGCTACGGTTTCAATTCGAGCATGTTTCGTGCAAGCGCAACCTTAGGTGGCTCGAGGGGATTCGATCGTGACGGCCGCATTCGATGAAGTTGGCATCAGCCGTTCTCGATTCTGGGGGTATGGTTTCTTTTTATTTTTGCTCGAATTTATATATATATTTAAGAAAATAAAAATATGGGAGTTTTAAAACGTTCTCAGTAAAGGATTTCTATTTTGTTTTTGCAGAAAGGTAAAATATAAAATAGGTATATCTATATAAAACACAAACACATATTTTAATATATTTATAGATAAACAGTAAATATAAATATATATATATATATATATATTTGGGTAGATGAGATTTTAAAATATTGAAGAGTTATTTAAAATTGGATTTTTGAATTTATATAAATTAATTTTTTATAAGTGAGGTTTCAAAAGAAAAGAAAATATTTTTGTTTCAAATCAAATTTTAATTTTAAAATTAAATCATTGGCTAATTAAATTTATCAAATGAAAATTGATTATTCGAATATTAATAAATTGTATAAAATTGTTTATACAAGGTCTAATACAGTGAAGGAATCAAGCCGAAATGGAAAATGGATTGCAAAATAAAAGCAAAGGTGAGATCTTCTCACTCACTTGACTGTTTGATGAATTTAAATAGTTGAATTTAAATTCTGGATGTGTTTGGATGAATTGGATAATTTATCTATTGATGATTTAGATATAGTAGGATATATATATATATATTTATATATTTGGAGTGATTGATTTCCCGCATTATATAGCGGATGAGACCCTATGCGCCGCATAATAGCGGATGATATTTTTTAAATCCCATATACCGCGATATTCCACCTAGAAGTGGAATGGGTATTTAATTGTTGTGCTAACATCTGTGGATGCAGGGAACAGGTTGGAGGGATCCAACTGGATTCCTCAAATTGTATGAATTTATTTCATATGTTGTGTGATGATTTATTGATAATCTGTGAATGATTATATTGATGATTGAATTTGTTGAAGGCTATAATTTAGCCGAATGTATTTTTGGTATCGTTGGATACCAGAAATAAATGAAATACGGATTTTAAATAGTTTGAGATAAATATAGGGATTTATTTTAAAAAGTAAATAAATTTTTAGAAATCAATTTGATAATTGATTTGTGTGAGGAATACGGATTAAGGATCTTAAGGCTAGAATTAACACTAGAGGGGGGTGAATGGCGTTTTAAGAAATTTGTTAATCTTTTTGAGTTTATCTTAATTTGTTAACAA
This sequence comes from Allium fistulosum, assembly GCA_030737815.1. Classification (NCBI taxonomy): domain Eukaryota; kingdom Viridiplantae; phylum Streptophyta; class Magnoliopsida; order Asparagales; family Amaryllidaceae; genus Allium; species Allium fistulosum. The sequence continues at coordinate 861,939,937 of CM060906.1, forward strand.
TGTATACATTAATCAGACACAGATATGAACACAGAATCAAACACAGATACAAATATAAAGTAAAAGCAGTAAAGGAAAGAACACACCGGATTTTATACTGGTTCGGAGTTACCCTACATCCAGTCCCGCAACACAAGTACAGATTTTCTTTAAAAACAATTCTTACAAATACAACCCTCGGTTTCAAGGCTACAAGGAACACCCTCCAGAATCACAATCTTCCGGGTAGAGATACTTGATTTCCGGGGCAACAAGTTCACCCAATTGATTTCCAGGGCTACAATCACACCTTCTCTCGCTCAATTGATTACAAAAAGTCTATAACTCAGATTAGCACTTGGATCTTGTAGAGATAGTGGAGAGAATCAAAACCAGAAATTATCTAGTTAGATTCGATATTGATTTCGGCAGAGTAATGGTGTAATTTGTAAATAAGAAAGTGGAGAAGAAGAAGAGAAGTTAAATCAGAGGAAAAAGTGATTAAAATTCGTTGAAAACACCCTTTATTTATAGTAGATCAACAGCCATGTCCATTGGTGAAGGGATGTGGCGAATAGACACTTCTTTTTTTAAAAACAATTTAACTGTCACCATGTCGACAGGGGTACATGTGACCATGTCGACATGCCCTTGTAATTTTTGGTGATTTGTTTTTCTTTGAAAATAATTTCTATATTATATTATACTTATATTTAAACTTTAAAATATACTTATATATAGTTATAATACATAAATAGCTGTAGAGAACAATATTAAAATATATATAATAATTTCCTATACTTTTATATTTAAATCTTAAGTATAAATATGTAAAACAGCTAAATATATTAATATCAGAATTATTGTTTAAAAACTTAGGATAATAATTTAAAATCAAAGATATTTAAAATTAAGGAGATTTAAAACTAAAGATATTTTTTAGGCTAAAATATATTGAAAAACCAGGACAGATGATTTTGGTTTTTTAAACAGGAATATTTAAAATCATTTTGAAAAACAAGCTATATATTTTGAAAGTCATTTTGAAATAAAAGTAAGTGGATACAAAAAGATGTTCCACTAGATTTTTCGTAGGTTCCATCCTACTTAGGGTTCCATCCCTTTAACGAGCACAAAGTGGATTCCATTCCACGAATAAAATAGATTTTAAGATGTCAGTGCCTTTCTATGAGTTTTAACAATATTCCTAACTATATAACTTATCTTGGAAACTTGAACTCTTGAAATTCTTGATACTCATGAGTCTTGAATCTTGATATCTTCAATCTTTGATCTTGAATCTTTATACTGTACAATTATTCATTCTTTAGTACCTGCAAACATATCTATATATATCTACATAATAATGTTAGTATTATATATTTTATAATCTAATTCTAAGTAAGGTTGTTGTCATCAAAACCAACTCCTCAGGGACTAACAATCTCCCCCTTTTTGATGATGACAACCTTTGTTTATAAAATATCACTTCTATCCTAATACTTCTAATAACTCCCCCTTAATCTATGCCTAACTATCCTATTTTATACTTCTCCCCCTTTGTCATCAACGAAAACCATATAACTCCCTAATTATAATACTATATAACTCTATATAACTCTATATAACTCCCCCTGAAACTAAGACTACATTACTTGTGATTATAATGATAGTGTTATCATACATAATCAATACTTAACTCTAAACTAAACTCTTAATAACTACTTTTCTTAACTAATAAACTATATATTCAAAAGATATGAGAATATACGAATAAGAGAACACAATTTATTATATAATGTTATATTTATATGTGTGTAAACTATGTAAACAGATATACATGTGATTTTAATATAAACAACTATATATACAACGATACGAACGAAAGAATGAAAGAAAGAACACTAAGGAGTATTCTTGACAATAGGAGACATATGAATCGAACAATTAGGATAGTGGAGACAGAAGTTTCCACGCTGTTCGACAAGGTTTCCATCCTTATCAAAACATACTTCACCAACGCAAACTACGGTGTCGTCGTCTTCAACTTGCACTTCATGAACAGGTGTGTCCTCTTCTTCCAAGGGTGCTTCTTCCTCTTCCATTGGCTCTTCTTCGCTGTCCTCTTGTGTATGGTCACTAGAAGACTCTTCTTCAATCAAGATCGGGTTTGCTTGGTTATCCATTAGGAACTTCTGCAAATTTCTAAGGATTCGACCTTGCTTTTCCTGTTCTTTACTGATCCGAATTTGTTTGACTTGAATCTCAGTCACCATTTGCAGAATATCCTTTGTAGTATCCTTTAATTTTATCACATGAGCGTGAATGGAGCGTTGAAGAGGGCCCGGAGTAGGAGAGAGAAATGAGAAAGTCGAGTTTATGTTTGAATTTGATGGAGAAGCCATTATTTTCTTTGTTTCAGAAGTTAAACCAGAAGAAAATGAGAGAGAATGAAGAGAAAGTCGAAATATCGAAGAATATATAACCAAATTTTCAAATTTTGGTGGGAATTTTAATTTTCAAAAAATACCGTTATATGTCGACATGGTGGGATATGGGGTTGTCAACAGGGGTATTTTAATTTTGGCTTCTAATTTATTTTTAATTTATTTAATTATACTTGTTATATATTTATGTTTTATATTTCAGTTATTGAACAAATACCTAATTCTCTTCTTAATTTAGTAAATATAGATTCATTTAATGGTTTTGTTAAGATATCAGCAGTTTGATTCTTAGAGTTTATATATTCGAGAGTAATTACTTTTTTAGTTATATTAACTCTAAGAAAATGATGTTGAATATCAATATGTTCAGTTCGAGCATGAAGAGTAGGATTTTTAGATAAATTTATTGCACTAGTATTATCACAATAAATTGGCGATTTTGAGATATTTAATCCAAAATCTCTTAAGGTTTGTTGCATATATATTACTCGAGAACAAGCCAAAGCAGCAGAAATATACTCTACTTCAGTTGTTGATAGAGAAACTGTATTTTTCTTTTTACTAAACCAGGAAACCAGAGAATGTCCCAAAAAGTGACAAGTTCCACTTGTACTTTTTCGGTGTGATTTACATCCAGCATAGTCAGCATCACAGTATGATATGAAATCAAATGAATCATTTTTAGGATAAAATAAGCCATAATCAGAGGTGTGTTTAATATATCTTATGATACGTTTTACAGCTTTTAAGTGAGTTTCTTTAGGATGAGATTGATATCTTGCACAGAGACATACACTATGCATGATATCAGGTCTACTAGCAGTGATAAAGAGCAATGATCTGATCATTCCTCTATACAACTTTTGATCTACATCTTTCGAGAAATCTTCTTTACTTAGATATTCATTGGTTGCCATGGGAGTAGGTTTTCCACTCGCAGTAGTCAAACCAAATTTATTAACTAGTTCTTTAGCATATTTTTCTTGACTAATAAAAATACCATTATCTAACTATTTTATTTGCAATCCTAGAAAGAAGTTTAATTCACCCATATGACTCATCTCAAACTCTTTTGTCATTATTTCAGAAAATTCTTTATTCATTTCGAAGTTAGTTGAACCAAAAATGATATCATCTACGTATACTTGAACTAGTTGGATATCATTTTTATTTCTTTTAATAAAAAGAGTATTATCTATTTTACCAATTTCAAAATTTAATTGTAATAAATAAGATCTTAGTCTATCATACCAGGCTCTAGGAGCTTGTTTTAGACCATATAAAGCTTTCTTAAGTTTGTACACATGGTTTTGTAATTTTTCATCTTCAAAAAGTGGTGGTTGTTCAACATATACTTCTTCTTTTGCAAATCCACTTAAAAATGCACTTTTAACATCCATTTGAAATAACTTGAAATTATTATGATTTGCGAAAGCAAGTAGAATCCTAATGGCTTCTAATCTTGCTACAGAAGCAAAGGTTTCGTCACAATCTATACCTTCTTCTTGATAATAACCTTGGGCGACTAATCGTGCTTTATTTCTAACGACCTCACCTTGTTCATTCATTTTATTTTTATAGCCCATTTAGTTCCAATTATAGTTTTATCTTCAGGTCTAGGAACAAGTTCCCAAACTTCATTTCTAGTGAATTGATTTAATTCTTCTTGCATAGCCAAAATCCATGAATCATCAGTTGATGCTTCTTTAGGATTTTTGGGTTCAATAGATGATATAAATGCTACATTACTCATTTTACTTAGTTGATTTCTAGTTGTAACAATAGATTGCATATCTCCTATTATATTTTCAATAGGATGATCTTTTAAAAGTTTAATCCTTTTATTAGGATGATTAATTTCATTATTAATTTCGGTTGATTCCTGATTTTGAGTAATTAAATCTTCTTCATCATTTGTAATTTCAAAATCTTTTAAATTTTCATCAAACGAAACATGCATTGTTTCTTCGATTGGGTTAGATCTTAAATTAAAAACTCTATAAGCTTTACTTCTATTAGAATATCTAATAAAGATTCCTTTGTCGGATTTAGGATCAAATTTATCCAAATTATCTTTTGTATTTAAAATAAAGCATTTACTTCCAAAAATTCTGAAGTATGATACCTTAGGTTTCTTTCCATGAAGAAGTTCATAAGGTGTCTTATCAGTTAAAGGTCTAATTAAAATTATATTCAAAATATAACAGGCGGTAGCAACAGCTTCTGCCCAAAAGTGTTTTGGTAAATTACTATCTGAAAGCTTAGTTCTCGCACACTCTTGTATTGTTCTATTTTTATGTTCAACTACTCCGTTTTGTTATGGAGTTCTTGGAAATGAGAAATTGTGAGTTATTCCCTTCTTATTGCAGAATTCCTCAAACTTTTCATTTTCAAATTCACCATCGTGATCACTACGAATAGTTATAATTTTTAAAGATAATTGATTTTGAATCCTTATTGTAAAGTTCTTAAAACATTCAAAAGTATCACTTTTATATTTCAAAAATATTGTCCATGTAAATCTAGAATAATCATCTACAATTACAAAAACATATTTACTATGATTTATTGACTGAATTTGAGATGGACCAAATAAATCAAGATGAAGTAACTCAAGGGGTTTTGAAGTTGAAATCATATCTTTTAATTTTAAAGGAACTTTTTCTAAGCTTTCCTAATTGACATGCATCACATAAACTATCTACTTTAAAATTCATTTTAGGGAGACCTCTTACTAGATCATGTTTTGACAGTCTAGATAAGAGTTTGAAATTCAAATGTCCAAATCTCTTATGCCAAATCCAAGGGTCACTTGTATTTGCCAAAAGACATAGGTTATCATTTGAAACTTTCATACTAAGAATATAAATATTCTTTTTCCTAATTCCCTCAAATATTATGGTTGAGTTATTATCTTCAATATGACATTTATCTTTTTCAAATTTAATCTTATATCCTTTATCACAGAGTTGACTAATACTTAGTAGATTATGTTTTAGATTCTTAACTAGCAAAACATTAGTAATAATAGTAGTTTCAGAGTTACCGACATTGCCGATGCCAATTACGTATCCTTTCGAGTTGTCTCCAAAGTTAACCAGTCCTCCGTCTTTGATATAATATTATTCAGCATATCCGGATTACCAGTCATGTGTCTAGAGCAACCACTATCAAGTATCCACTTATTCCTTTTGATCTGCACAGATTGTCCATTGTGGATTGATTCCTTAATACCCATAAAGCATCTTTCCTGCACATTATAAAATTTGGGTAGACAACTAGAATTTGAATAACATTCATATGCAGACTCATGGAACAATGATGATTTAAACAATTCTAAACTAGTTTTAACAGATTTTTCAAAAATAGCCATTTTAAAACTTTTCAAAATTCAGATTATGAAACTTTTGAAAACCTTGCTCTGATACCAAATGTGAGGAATGCAGATTAAGGATCTTAAGGCTAAAATTAACACTAGAGGGGGGTTGAATAATGTTTTATGAAATTTGTTAATCTTTTTGAGTTTATCTTAATTTGTTAACAATGTATACACTAATCAGACACAGATATGAACACAGAATCAAACACAGATGCAAATATAAAGTAAAAGCAGTAAAGGAAAGAACACACCAGATTTTATACTGGTTCGGAGTTACCCTACATCCAGTCCCGCAACACAAGTACAGATTTCCTTTAAAAACAATTCTTACAAATACAACCCTCGGTTTCAAGGCTACGAGGAACACCCTCCAGAATCACAATCCTCCGGGTAGAGATACTTGATTTCCGGGGCAACAAGTTCACCCAATTGATTTCCAGGGCTACAATCACACCTTCTCTCGCTCAATTGATTACAAAAAGTCTATAACTCAGATTAGCACTTGGATCTTGTAGAGATAGTGGAGAGAATCAAAACCAGAAATTATCTAGTTAGATTCGATATTGATTTCGGCAGAGTAATGGTGTAATTTGTAAATAAGAAAGTGGAGAAGAAGAAGAGAAGTTAAATCAGAGGAAAAAGTGATTAAAATTCGTTGAAAACACCCTTTATTTATAGTAGATCAACAGCCATGTCCATTGGTGAAGGGATGTGGCGAATAGACACTTCTTTTTTAAAAAACAATTTAACTGTCACCATGTCGACAGGGGTACATGTGACCATGTCGACATGCCCTTGTAATTTTTGGTGATTTGTTTTTCTTTGAAAATAATTTCTATATTATATTATACTTATATTTAAACTTTAAAATATACTTATATATAGTTATAATACATAAATAGCTATAGAGAACAATATTAAAATATATATAATAATTTTCTATACTTTTATATTTAAATCTTAAGTATAAATATATAAAACAGCTAAATATATTAATATCAGAATTATAGTTTAAAAACTTAGGATAATAATTTAAAATCAAAGATATTTAAAATCAAGGATATTTAAAACTAAGGATATTTTTTAGGCTAAAATATATTGAAAAACCAGGACAGATGATTTTGGTTTTTTAAACAGGAATATTTAAAATCATTTTGAAAAACAAGCTATATATTTTGAAAGTCATTTTGAAATAAAAGTAAGTGGATACAAAAAGATGTTCCACTAGATTTTTCGTAGGTTCCATCCTACTTAGGGTTACATCCCTTTAACGAGCACGAAGTGGATTCCATTCCACGAATAAAATAGATTTTAAGATGTCAGTGCCTTTCTATGAGTTTTAACAATATTCCTAACTATATAACTTATCTTGGAAACTCGAACTCTTGAAATTCTTAATACTCATGAGTGTTGAATCTTGATATCTTCAATCTTTGATCTTGAATCTTTATACTGTACAATTATTCATTCTTTAGTACCTACAAACATATCTATTTATATCTACACAATAATGTTAGTATTATATATTTTATAATCTAATTCTAAGTAAGGTTGTTGTCATCAAAACCAACTCCTCAGGGACTAACAATTTGGTATTTGAAAAATAATTTGGAAAATCAATATGAAAATTTATTGGTGTTCTGAATGAATATGGATTTTGTGTTGAAATAAATTTGGAAATCGATTTGTAAATTGATTTGGTATTTGGAAATAAATTCAGAAATAAATTTGCAAATGGTTTGTTATTTGGAGATAAACTTAAAAATCAATTTGAAAATGTTATGTTCTATTGAAAATAGACTTGGGAATCAATTTTTAAAATTGATTTGGTATTTGAAATAAATGGAAGAATCAATTTGAAATTTGATTTGGTGTTGAAATAAATTTAGAAATAAATTTGAAATTTGATTTGTGGGTTGAAAGTGAATATTTGAAAAATCGTATATAAGTGGATATTTGAAAATTTAAATTCATAGTGGAAATAAATAATATCGGGAATTTTATTCCGCGAGTGAAAAGTGATTTGAAATTGGTTTTCAAAGTGATGAAGTGTGGAAAATATATATCTTGCAAAGATATTTTGAGATTTAATAATTTGGAAAAAATTATTCATATTGGATAATTATTGTGAATATTGTTTGATAGTAAAATATCCAACTATTAGTATAAACAATTTGGGGAAATTATTAAGGCTTGTTGTTTGTTGTGAATGTTGTTTGATAGTTAAATAACCGACTATCAATATTTGCCTTTGAAATAGCACTTGAATTTGTTTTAAAAACAAGCGCTCATTATTCGGTTTAGCCAGGAGAGGAATTTGTGTCATATAACCCATTCCGAATAATGATACGACGTTATGGATTGCAATTAAAGACCGGATTTGCAAGGGATTCTTCCTTTATTGGACGAAGTGCCTTCGATTTTGTTTGAACCCGAAACAGACTTATATGGTCGTATGTCTGACACTACACTTTGAGATATAAAGCATATTTCTTTCAAATACATATCTGTTGGTGGCGGAGAATTTATTCTCTTAGCTTAACACCCTTCTCTGAGACGTACGAGCTCAAAGGTTATGTAGTTGAAGGTTATCAGTGATATACTCCCAATTTGGTAGTGTGGCATGCTGAGTGCTGCTGTGTGTTGTTGATCATTTGTTGACCAAAGCAAGGCTTCCGTGTAAAGCGTAGCTTTGTGGACGAGACCTCATCGAACCTCACACCCCGGAAATGGTCGAACCAGGAAAGATGCGGCAAGGTTATGAGGGTCGCACCCTTTAGGGTATGTCATTTTATTCTGGAAAAAGGTGGTATCATGGTATGGAGCCCAGATACTTTACCTTTGTTGTTGCTTCAATCTCATTTACTATGTGGTTGTTGCTTTGTGATCAAGGGCCCTCGGATAAAGGTCGCAAACGACCGAGGGGTGGTATACTCGAGTAGTAGTTAAATAGTAAGAGGTAACCCGGCCTTGTGTTGGCAGAGAACTAGTTAGTTCTCGGGACATCCCTCTAGAGGCGTACCCATGTGGCATAGGAAGTTCCTTAGCCTGACCATTTGTTGGAAAATCCAAAGAAACAATACGAACCTTGTATGGTTTAGTTGTATAACCTGCCATGCAGCGTGGCGGTAACCTGCCACAAAACATGGTATCTATAGTAGGCATACAATAATGGTTGTATGCTGGCTAAGATTAATATTATACTTTCGAGATGTTTTCCACACTAGGCACTAATGATAATATTAAAAAGATTTTGGGTATCAAGCATGTTTGACTATCATAAGGAGAAATCTCCTCAAATTCTGCGTTTGCATTGTGTGTATGGCGGAAGGCTTTATGGTAGTTTCATTTTCCAAAAGCATTGCGGATTTCTTTTTAATACCAATAACTGTTTTTAAGATCTCACACCAGTCCCACGACTGACCTGGAGTTTATTGTTCCCTTTCTAAACTCTGGGTTCCCATAATTTTCCATACGGTCAACCTAGAATCAGGTTATCAATTGGATCTGGATGGATTGCTGTGGAGATCTGGAGGCGAGCTGGATGGCGAGACGTATCACTTATACTAGTATTATTCCGCTGTGTATTATGTTATGTGAACAAGTTTATATAACTGTCCAGTGATGTGTGTTGTTGTTGTAAACTCTGATGATGTGTTGTATAAACTGATATAGTTTGTAACAACCCGCATATTTATCGATTTTATATTTAAATATTTTTATTTAAATATTTTATCATCAGTCAGATCTTAGTCCGAAAAACTACTTTTTGCATAGGTCAAATTAGGACTCGAAACCACCTCCATTGAGTTCAAAATGACGTTTGCGATCTTTTTGAGTATAAACTTTGATATGTTTAGAGTTAGTGGAATTTTCGCCACTTTTTCACTTGTGGATTTGGTTTGGGCTGAACCCTTTTTGTTACTTACTAACTCAGCCAAACCCCCTCCCCTCTTCATTAATTCATTCTTCATTTCCTAACACTTGAAGCTTCATCAAAAATGGGGAAGGGAATGAGAAATTAAAACTCCAAAGCTCTTGTTCATTTGCAAATCCAACAACTAACTCCAAATTCAAAGTGAAGACATTGGATTCAAGCTTCTTCCATTGACTTTAAGCTTCTCCATCTTCAATTTCGTGAAAAGGTGAGATTTTTATCTCACATTCTTGTCTATAACTATCTTGGATTGTTGGGAATGAATTCCTATCACTTTAGCATGTACATTTGCATTTGGTTTGGATTGGATTAGCGAAAACTCCAATTTTTAGTGTTTTTGACAAAAAACTGAGCCTAGGTCGTTCTGCCTATGTCTTCACTGGTTCTGCGTAGCTCTCGGCCAACATAGGTCGCATCAGTACTTTGGGTCGTAGGTCGCATCGGCACTTAGGTCGTTAGGTCGCTCGACCTTCCCATGATTAAGTCGCTCGCCCCTTACTTCATTAGGTCGTTCGAGTATGAAGAGACTCACCTGCATTTAGCTCGCTAACCCTTAGGTCGTTCGGCAACGTTAGGTCGTTCGGCAATAACTGGGTCGCTAGGTCGCACGGGTTAGGTCATTAACCACCTTAGGCCGCAAAACCTTTAGGTCGCGCACCCTTAGGTCGCACCATGTTGGGCCTCGGCTAGCTCGTTCCTCCTTAGGTCGATCGACCTATTTAACTCGCGCCTGTTTTGTGCTTGAAACCCCTAGGTCGTGCAGGGCTTAGGTCGTTTGCATTCCTTTAGGTCGCTCGACCTTACCCACTTGTTAGGTTGCAACCCCTTCTCCTTAGTTCGACCGAGTTTGGTCGTTCATCCCCTAAGTCGCAACCCGCTAGGTCGTTCGACCTGTTTTCTCTCTAAGGTCGCTTGACCCTATTTTCTTTAGGTCGTTAGACCTTATTTTTGTTTAGGTCGCCTGACCCCTTTTATCGCTCGACCACTTGGCCGTATCATGTTAGGTCGCACGGCCTTGTTAAGATGTTAGGTCGCACGGCCTTGTTAAGATGTGTTGATTTTTGGAATTTGTGCTTCACTAATTTTCGTGATTATCATTGATAAGTTTTATCAATTTTTGTGCATTGGTGAATTCATGTGTCATTGCCTTTTTGTGGATTTGGATCTTTGAGAAGATTCTTGTGATATTGATTAATCTCTTGATTGATTATCATTTACATACTTATAGTAGTATGCCATTATGGTTATTATACGTTTATGCCATATCTCTTATTCTATATCATGTCATCTGATATTTATAGCTAGACTGATCCGTTTATTATTTTCTTATGAAATAATACTCGGGTCAGACCGAGATGTTACAGGTGCTTCTGCTTGACTTCTCTTCTGGGATTACTCTGACTTTTGGCTAACTACTTAGATTAGTAGTTTTTGTTGTATACATTTGAGATATAGACTCCGTGATGTATACTTACTCTTTTGTGTAGCTTGTAGCTATTATTTTGTATTATCGTGGATCTTTCAGACCACTACTCTGATGTACACTTTCATGTGTTATATATATATATATTCATATCTTTTTCCGCCTTTGTGATATGGATGTCTGTGACTGATTTGTGTTATGTCTATTTCTATGTTTGTTTCCGAAGGTTATATACAGCCACTGTGTGATAGCTTTGAGTTTGTATCGTGTTGGACTTCCTCTTTTGCATGTTATTCTATCTGACATATCGGTGCTCGCACAGAGCAATTACACGGATGGTCGCTCCTCAACAGCCTTATTCTCCGTGCTAGTTGACAGCGTTACACCGTAGTGTTCTTGGCTAGCGTGGGTATAGAGGTGGGGCGTCACAGCTTGGTATCAGAGCCAAACTTCGGAACAATGTAGAATAACTTAACAAGGATCATCGTCCTAAGTCTAACTTAGGAGTTATGCCTTAGGATTTAATTCGAGTCTTCGTACCGATTCATCCTATTTCCTTTTATGTATCCTTGTTCTATCTATCAAGATTTGCTTGATATTTATTTGGAGAATAACTTTTCTTCTTCCCTCTTTCTTAAAGAAGAGAATGTCTAGAACAGGCCGTCCTAGAGCCAGACCATCTACTGTTACTCCCCAGGATGGAGTTTTTATGACTGCTCAACAGCTTCTTGATTTAGTAAAGAATGCTCAGGCAGCTGGTCCTAATCAGGAACCTACTCACCCTAAGTCTGGATTTGCACGCTTGTGCAACGATTATACCAACTTGGGTGGGAAACCATTCAAAGGTTCCGAAACTATTATTGAAGTCCAGGCTTGGCTAAGAACAGGCGATCAAATCTTTTCTCGCATGAACCTTATTAATCTTCACCGAGTTCAGGTGGCCTCTAGTATGCTCCAGGAAAGAGCATTGGACTGGTACAAACTTCTTATTTCTAAAATCAATGAAGCGGATCTCACCTGGGAGCAATTCCGGGAACGCTTCGAATTAAAATTCGTACCAGAAGCAGAGAAAGTGACATTGGCTCGACGTTTCATAGACCTTGTTCAAGGTGAATCCTCTATGACAGATTATGTCGCATCCTTCGAGTCACTGTCTAAATATGGGGTTGAATACATCAACACCCCCATTGAAGAAGATCCAAAGATTCGTCTATGGCTTAAACAAGAATCTTAAGAAGCCATTACTTCTAAAATTAGAAGTTTCTTTCGATCAACTTATTGATATCGCTCTTCGTCTTGAAGAGGCGGATAGGGAAAGTGATGTTGAAGTGGTGGGTTCCAAACCAAACTTCAACAACAGGAAAAGGCCAAACAAATCCAAAGGCCCTTATCCCAATAAGAAGGGGAAACAAGCAACTCCTACTGCAAAGACTTTTTCCTCTAGTGATGGGAAATGCTACAACTGTGGTTCTAGGGAGCATTTTGCAAACAAGTGTTCAAAGCCCCGTTCTTGTTGCTATTGTAAAAGTCCGGATCATTATATGCATTTATGCCCTAAGCTTCAAGGCAAGAAGGAGGGAAAGTTAAACGTTGCTCAAGCCCCTGGCCACACATCTCGCGGTCAAGGTATGTCTCATTCTGTACTTGATGGCATTATTATATTTCGTGATTAACCTATTAGATTTCTCTTTGATACGGGTGCATCCCATTCTTTTATATCAAAGGAACTTGTCGATACTTTTTCCTTAAGTGTTGTTGCTTTAATAACTTCTTTGAGAATTGCGAATCCTGTTGGTGGATCCGCAACTCTTAGTTTGCTTTGTAAAGATGTGGAGATTATTTTGTGTGATTTTTCTTTCCTAGCCGATTTGCATGTCATGCGTTACTTAGGCTTTGGAATGATTTTGGGTATGGATTGGCTTAACCATTATGAAGCTCATATCCTATGTCCTGAGCGGACTATTTATCTCCGACATCCGCAATCTGTAAAGCAGATTTTAATTATTCTTAAAGATTCGGATTCCTCTTTGGCTGCATCTTTATATTCTTTAAATCCTCGTGATGATGATAATGATGATGAGGAAGATGTCATTTCTCGTATTCGCGTCGTACGTGAATTTTCTGACATATTTGAGCCCGTTTTAGGATTACCACCTAAGCGAGCAATTGAGTTCAGAATTAATCTTACACCTGAAGCGCAACCTATTAATCGTCCTCCTTATCGCATGTCTAATAAGGAAAATGAAGAGATGCGCAAACAATTATCCGAATTGGAGACGAAGCAATTTATTCGCTCTAGTTCCTCGCCTTGGGGAGCTTCAGCAATTTTCGTGAAGAAATCCGATGGTACACTTAGGCTTTGCGTCGACTACCGCAAGCTTAATGATCTTACTATTAAGAATAAGTATCTTTACCTTGGATTGATGATCTGTTTGATCAACTTAGTGGTGCTAGAGTCTTTTCACAATTGGACTTAGCTATCGGTTTTCATCAACTTCGTATTGCAGAGGATAGTATTCCTTTGACTTCGTTCCGTACTCGTTATGGATCTTATGAATGGCTAGTTATGCCATTTGGTTTAACGAATGCTCCAGCTTATTTCATTGACCTTATGAATCGAGTTTTCAAAGATTTCCTCGATCGGTTTGTTCTTATCTTTATTGATGATATTCTTGTGTATTCTAAAACCGAGGAGGAACATGAAAAGCATCTTCAGATTGTATTGGAAACTCTTAGGAGCAATCAATTGAAAGCAAAATTTTCTAAATGCCACTTTTGGCAATCTAGTGTGAAGTTTCTCGGTCATATTATTTCCGAATCCGGGATATCAGTGGATCCTTCAAAGATTGAAGCGATTCAAAATTGGAAGAGACCGGAGAGCGTGACTGAAATCTGTAGCTTTCTCGGATTGGCAGGTTATTACCGCCGTTTCATAAAAGACTTTTCTAAGATTGTCGTGCCTCTTACTGGCTTAACAAAGAAAGGTGTTAAATACATTTGGTCGGACAAATGTGAAACTTCATTTCAAAAATTAAAAGAACTCCTTTCTGATGCTCCTATTCTTGTAATTCCCGAAGGGAATCAAGATTTTGTTGTTTATACCGATGCTAGTCGCGTTGGTTTGGGTGCCGTTCTTATGCAAAAAGAACTTGTTATTGCTTATGCTTCTAGGCAACTGAAGCCGGCTGAGACTAGATATGCCACACATGATTTAGAACTCGCGGCTATCGTTTTCGCCCTTCAAATTTGGCGACATTATCTCATGGGAGAGAAACTCATACTTTATACTGATCATAAGTCTTTGAAATATTTATTTTCTCAAAAGGAACTTAATTTGCGTCAACAGCGTTGGCTCGAATTCCTTGCCTCTTATGACCTTGATATTCTTTATACTCTCGGAAAGGGAAATCGAGTTGCTGATGCTCTTAGTCGTAAGCAACAAGCGGTTGTTTCTATGATGATATCCGAATGGCATGATCTCGAGGTTTTATCCACTTGTGAGATTAGAGATCGTGTATCCGATTTATGTTCATCTCTTGTTTTATGTAGCCTTGAAGCTCATCCTTCTCTTTTACACCGCATTCTTGAAGCTCAAAGGCTAGATCCCGAATTGGCTCTTCTTAGCCAGAATATTAAGGATAAAACCGATATTGAAGGTTTGAAAGACTTTGATATTGATTCTCGTGGCGGCATTCGAAAATTTGGTAGACTTATCGTACCAAATAGTAGAGATCTTCGTAAAGATATTTTAGAAGATTCTCATCGTTCCAAATTTTCCATTCATCCCGGTAGTAGTAAAATGTACGCAGATATGAAGCGACTTTATTATTGGGAGGAAATGAAATCTGATATTGCTAACTTTGTTAAGTGTTGCATGACTTGCCAACTTGTCAAGGCCGAACATCAAAGGCCCGGTGGGTTATTGCAACCATTGGAAATTCCAGTCTGGAAGTGGGATCAAATTTCCATGGATTTTATTGATGGCCTTCCCCGTTCCCGTTCGGGTCATAATAGCTTATGGGTGATTTTTGATAGACTTACTAAATCCGCCCATTTTATTCCCGTTCGGTCTAACCGAACCGTTCCTCTTTTGGCCAAACTCTTTATTAAAAAAATTGTTAAATTGCATGGAGTTCCTACTTCCATTGTTAGTGATCGTGATCCATTGTTTACTAGTGGATTCTGGAAGAGTCTTCAAAAAGCTTTGGGAACGAAGCTTAATTTTAGCACCGCTTATCACCCCCCCATCCGATGGACAAACTGAGCGTGTGAATCAAACTCTTGAAGATCTTCTTCGTTCTTGTGTGCTTGATTTCGGTGGAAGTTGGGAAGATCATATTTCTGTAGTTGAATTTTCCTATAATAATAGCTTCCAATCTAGTATTGGTATGGCACCTTTCGAGGCACTCTATGGAAGGCCATGCCGATCTCCTTCTTGTTGGCTTGAGGCCGGTGAGAAGCTGGTTTTAGGTCCAGATTTTATTCGGGATTCCACAGAGAAGATTGACCTTATTCGACATAGGATAAAAGAAGCCCAAAGTAGACAAAAATCCTATGTCGATAACCGAAGAAGGAAATTAGAATTTTCTGTTGGAGATCTTGTAATTGTTCGTGTTTCACCTATGAAGGGTGTTGTACGTTTCAGTCGATCGGGAAAATTAGCGCCTCGATATATTGGGCCATTTCCTATCACTGAACGTATTGGTTCCATGGCTTATCGCCTATTATTACCGGCTCAGTTTTCTACCATTCATGACGTGTTTCACGTTTCTCAATTACGGAAGTGCCTTCGGGATTCCGATTCTATTCTTGAGCCCGGTGTTGTGGAAGAGATTGAAGTTTTGCCTAATTTAACTTATGAGCAGCATCCTATTCGCATTATTGCTTCGGAGGTCAAACGACTACGAAATAAAGATGTTCCGCTTGTTAAAGTTCAATGGTCCTCAAATCCTAAGGATTGCTCTTGGGAATCTAGAGAATTCATCGAGCGATCACATCCAGGCTTACTTTCTCAAGCTCTTTGAGGTGAACTTCTTATTTCAAATTTCTTTGGTGTTAATATGCTTTTATGGTTGTTACCTTTTATTTCCATCTTATATATTGCGTGGATGCAATTTCTTTAAGGAGGGGAGTCTGTAACAACCCACATATTTATCGATTTTATATTTAAATATTTTATCATCAGTCGGATCTTAGTCTGAAAAGCTACTTTTTGCATATGGTCAAATTAGGACTCGAAACCACCTCCATTGAGTTCAAAATGACATTTGCGATCTTTTTGAGTATAAACTTTGATATGTTTGGAGTTAGTGGAATTTTCGCCACTTTTTCACTTGTGGCTTTGGTTTGGGCTGAACCCTTTTTGTTACTTACTAACTCAACCCAACCCCCTCTCCTCTTCATTAATTCATTCTTCATTTCCTAACACTTGAAGCTTCATCAAAAATGGGGAAGGGAATGGGAAATTAAAACTCCAAAGCTCTTGTTCATTTGCAAATCCAACAACTAACTCCAAATTCAAAGTGAAGACATTGGATTCAAGCTTCTTCCATTGACTTTAAGCTTCTCCATCTTCAATTTCGTGAAAAGGTGAGATTTTTAGCTCACATTCTTGTCTATAACTATCTTGGATTGTTGGGAATGAATTCCTATCACTTTAGCATGTACATTTGCATTTGGTTTGGATTGGATTGGCGAAAAACTCCAATTTTTAGTGTTTTTGACAAAAAACTGGGCCTAGGTCGTTCTGCCTATGTCTTCACTGGTTCTGCGTAGCTCTCGGCCAACGTAGGTCGCATTAGTACTTTGGGTCGTAGGTCGCATCGGCACATAGGTCGTTAGGTCGCTCGGCCTTCCCACGATTAGGTCGCTCGACCCTTACTTCATTAGGTCATTCGAGTATGAAGAGACTCTCCTGCATTTAGCTCGCTAACCCTTAGGTCGTTTGGCAACGTTAGGTCGTTCGGCAATAACTGGGTCCCTAGGTCGCACGAGTTAGGTCATTAACCACGTTAGGTCGCAACACCTTTAGGTCGCGCACCCTTAGTGTGACGCCCCACCTCTATACCCACGCTAGCCAAGGACACTACGGGGTAATGCCGTCAACTAGCACGGAGAATAAGGCTGTTGAGGAGCGACCATCTATATAATTGCTTTGTGCGAGTATCGATATGGCAGATAAAAATATAACTTTTCATCTCAAGAGGAAATCCGACATACCGATACAAACTCAAAGCTACTACACAGTGGCTATATGGACTTCGGAAACAAATATAGAAATAAACATAACACAAATCAGTCACAGACAATTCATATCACAAAGGCGGAAATAGATATGAATATAACACATGAAAGTGTACATCAGAGTAGTGGTCAAATAAGATCCACAATAACACAAAAGAATAGATTCAAGTGCAAGACAATAGAATATGTATACATCAAGGAGTCTAATCTCAAATGTATAAAACAAAAACTACTAAACTAGATTAGTTAGCCAAAAGTCAAACGATAGTCCCAGATAAGAAGTCATGAGGAAGCACCTGTAAACACTCAGTCTGACCCGAGTATTATTTAAGAAGAAAATAATAAACGGATCAGTCTAGCTATAATTATCTAGAAAAAATGAGATGTAAGAAGAGATATAATAATAAAACGTATGATAACCATAAACGTCATACCACGTCAGATATACATTAGAAAACCCACAAAAGTCATACAACATCTCAATAATCTCGAAACACAGAAAAGAATGTCATATTCTTAATTTAATTCACCAAGCCACAAAAATGACATACATATCAATGCCAATGGCAAATGCTGGTGAAACATAAATTCCACAAATCAATATCCAGAAATCACAAAAGTTAACGTCACACAAATTCTTGAAATCATCAACAAGAAATCCAGAAATCAAAAAGGGGGAAAGGCCTATCACAATCACACGGTCCGAAGACCTATCAAAACGGGAGTGTGAAAACTCCCCAACACGCGTATCATAAAATGGGTCTTTATCCCATAAAACGAGCCGAAGCTCCTCCTGATAGGGTATAGTCCCCTATTGCGGACTATGAGCCGAAGCTCCTCCTGATGAGCCGAAGCTCCTCCTGACAGGGTATAGTCCCCCATTGCGGACTATGAGCCGAAGCTCCTCCTGATGAGCCGAAGCTCCTCCTGACAGGGTATAGTCCCCCATTGCGGACAAAGAGACATCACACATTACTAGTCTAAACCATAAAATGATCATCATCGATCATCAAGAAGTGTCAATTACACTAAGCTAGTAAATATAAGAGTTTAGCTTCATGTCCCATAACCACTTGCTTAACTCAAATATTTACGAACAGATTGTAGATTTCCACTCGAAAATTGTCACAGGAGTTTCAATCGAACAAGTCCATAAATTAACTGACGAAGTAAACGCAAGCATTTCATACCACTTGTTTTGCTAAGCCGTTTAATTAGATTTTCTCATACGAATGAGGTAAAGGTTTGTACATACTAATAGATTGGAAAACAGTTTTATAAACGAACTTTGTATTAAAAATAGAGTTGAAATCATCTTTGTGAAAGAGTTTGAATATTTACTACTAGTATAAAAACCTTTATATTTTTAAAGTGACAAATCACAAAAACGATTGTAGAAACAATCAATGATAAAAATTCACATACGAAGACGTGAAACAATTCCAACGAAATCGATACCAAATCCATCAAAAATGGATAACCACAAAAATCCCGAAAAAGAAGTCATCACGGTAGATAATAAAAGATAACAACAAATCGGATAACCTTGAATCGATAAAGGCTGGAAACCAAAACAAAATAATTAGGTATGTTGAGATGAGCAGGTCGGTCGGCTGACCCACTGGGTTCGGTCGACCGGTCCAGACCTGGGAAATCCGCGGGATACTGGTCGGTCGACCGGACCAGAGCCTGGGATGTGCTCTGGTAGCAGGTCGGTCGACCGACCTGGAGTTTCGGTCGACCGGACCCTGTTTCCAGCACATCCTAGCATACAAAATGAAGGCCAATCCCTTCCAAATTTCAATTGGTCGAGCAATGAGCGCTAAGGGTTTATGCCAATCGACTACCCAGCCCAATATGCTCTCCGATGCACCACAAAATCATGATCAAACATCAAAGTTATGAATTTTAAAGATTTGGCTTCAAAACACCAAAAATTGAATTATGCACCAAACCAATCCAAACCAAAATCAAATGCACATGAATAAGTGTTAGGAATTCATACCTAACAATCAAAGATAATCATAGGCTTAGATGTGAGATAAAAATCTCACCTTTTCACAAAATCAATGAAGAAGAAGCTATAGAGCAATGGCAAGAACAATCTCTCTTCAATTCCAACCCAACAAGCTTGAATCTAAGCTTAAAAGAGAAACATTTCCTAAATTAGGTTTAGGAAATTTCTAAAATTGAATGGAGAAGGAGTTGGAGAAGATGGAGGGAAGGCTTACCAAAGCTTCTTCTTGAATTTGGAGGTAGAAGCTTGAATTTGCAATTGAACTAGGGCTTGAAATTCCTAATTTCCACTCTTTTCCCCCGTTGTTGCTTAAAGTTTAAAGTGTTAGGAATATGAAATGAAGTAATGAAGAGGAGAGGGGGTGGAGTAATGATATAACCAGATTTGGGCAAGTGGGCTGAACCCAAACCCAAACCCAAAGCCCTAAGTGAAAAATGGCAAAATTCTACTATCTCCAAACATATCGAAGTTTATACTCAAAAAGATCGCAAACGTCATTTTGAACTCAATGGAAGTGGTCTCGAGTCCTAATTCGACTGTTTGCAAAAAGTAGCTTTTTGGACAAAAATCCGACGAATGATAAAATATTTAAATATAAAATCGATAAATATGCGGGTTGTTACACTTAGGTCGCACCATGTTGGCCTCGGCTAGCTAATTCCTCCTTAGGTCGATCGACCTATTTAACTCGCGCCTGTTTTGTGCTTGAAACCCCTAGGTCGTGCAGGGCTTAGGTCGTTTGCATTCCTTTAGGTCGCTCGACCTTACCCACTTGTTAGGTCGCAACCCCTTCTCCTTAGTTCGACCGAGTTTGGTCGTTCATCCCCTAAGTCGCAACCCGCTAGGTCGTTCGACCTGTTTTCTCTCTAAGGTCGCTTGACCCTATTTTCTTTAGGTCGTTAGACCTTATTTTTGTTTAGGTCGCCTGACCCCTTTTATCGCTCGACCACTTGGCCGTATCATGTTAGGTCGCACGGCCTTGTTAAGATGTTAGGTCGCTCGCCTTTTTATACTTAGGTCGTTCGACCTGCATTTCGTTAGGTCGCTCGGCATGTTAGGCCGCACCACCTATTTCTGCTTTGATGCATTTTGAGCTGATTTCTTTGGATTTCATTCACGTCTTCGAATGTGAATTTTTGTGATAGATTGTTTCTACAATCCTTTTTGTAATTTGTCACTTTAAAAATATGAAGGTTTCAATACTAGTAGTAAATATCAAAACTCTATTATCAACACGATTTCAACACTATTTTATTACAAAACTCTTTTTCTCAAACTATTTTCCAATCTACTAGTATATACAAACCTTTACCTCACTCGCACGAGAAATCTAATTAAACGACTTAGTAAAACGAGTGGTATGAAATGCTTGCGTTCACTTCGTCGGTTAATTCTTGGACTTGTTCGACTGAACCTTTTGTGACAATTTTCTAGTGAAGATCTACAGTTTGTTCGTAAATATTTAAGTTAAGCAAGTGGTTATGGGAGATGAAGCTAAACTCATATATTTACTAGCTTAGTGTGATTGACACTTCTAAATGATCATGATGATCATTTTTGTGATTTAGACTAGCGATTGAGAGATGTCTCTGTGTCTGTGAGGGAGACTAGACCCCGTTTGTGTGATGTTTCTACTCACATATGTGGGGTAGCACCCCATGGTCTTCGGGCCATTCGTGTGTTCAAAAATTAATGGTTAGCTACCATGAGATAGCGTCTCGTTCATGTGATACATATGTTGGTGAGCTTTCATGCTCCCGTTCGTGTGATAGGCCTCCCCCTTTTTGTGATTTCTAGATTTCGTGTGTTGATTTCTGGAATTTGTGCTTCACCAATTTTCGTGATTATCATTGATAAGTTTTATCAATTTTTGTGCATTGGTGAATTCGTGTGTCATTTCCTTTTTGTGGATTTGGATCTTTGAGAAGATTCTTGTGATATTGATTAATCTCTTGATTGATTATCATTTACATACTTATAGTAGTATGCCATTATGGTTATTATACGTTTATGCCATATATCTTATTCTATATCATGTCATCTGATATTTATAGCTAGACTGATCCGTTTATTATTTTCTTATGAAATAATACTCGGGTCAGACCGAGATGTTACAGGTGCTTCTGCTTGACTTCTCTTCTGGGATTACTCTGACTTTTGGCTAACTACTTAGATTAGTAGTTTTTGTTGTATACATTTGAGATATAGACTCCGTGATGTATACTTACTCTTTTGTGTAGCTTGTAGCTATTCTTTTGTATTATCGTGGATCTTTCAGACCACTACTCTGATGTACACTTTCATGTGTTATATATATATTCATATCTTTTTCCGCCTTTGTGATATGGATGTCTGTGACTGATTTGTGTTATGTCTATTTCTATGTTTGTTTCCGAAGGTTATATACAGCCACTGTGTAATAGCTTTGAGTTTCTATCGTGTCGGAATTCCTCTTTTGCATGTTATTCTATCTGACATATCGGTGTTCGCACAAAGTGTCACATACAGGAATTTTCGACTTTCGAAAATTCGACATCGATACTCACTTTATCGACTGCCGAGCAATCGAGTGCCGGAAACTCCAATAGTGAGGGTTTTAAAAAGAAGAAATAGAAGAAAAGATAGAAGAAAAGGAGAAGAAGAAGAAAGCAGAAGAAGAAAGAAAAGAAAAGAAAAGAAGAACAACAGAACAACATCAGAACAGAAAACAATATCAGAATCTCACATATCGCAGCGGAACAATATATAATAGATAACACTAGTCTTTTAAAACAAAGAACTATATCAGTTTATACATAGATCAATCAGAGTCATATACAACAATGGACAGTTATATAACTTGTCCTCATACAGAATACACAGCGGAATAAATAACATCAGATACAAATACTACGTCTCGTCATCCAGCTTATCTCCAAGCTCTAGAATATCCTGAATATCCTGATAATATAACTCTAGGCTACCCGTGTGGAAAATGGTGGGCACCCAGAGTTTAGAAGGGAACAATAAACTCCGAGTCAGTCATGGTGACTGGTGTGAGATCGTAAAACAGTTTATCTTTAAAATAAACAAAGGAATATTTTTAGAGTCAATTCGCAATGCTTTTGGAAAATGAAACTACCATAAGACCTCCCACCACACACACAATGCAAACGCAGACTTGGAGGAGATTTCTTCTTATGATAGTCAAAGATGCTTACTACGCAAAATCAAATCATTTTGATATTATTATTAGTGCATAGTGTAGAAAATATTTCGAAAGTAGAATATAAATCTTAGCCAGCATAGGTACCATTATAGTATGCTTGCTATAGCTGCCATATTAGATGGCAGGTTCTACAACTAAAACCGTACAAGGCTCGTATTGTTTCTTTGGATTTCCAACAAATGGTCAGGCTAAGGAACTTCCTATTCCACGATGGTTACGTCCCTGGAATAGACGACCCGAGAACCTAACGTTACGGTTAGATCTCTGCCAACACAAGGCCGGGTTACCTCTGCAAAAATAGGTAACTACTGACACGCGTATGCCATCCCCCGATCGTCACCGATCTTCCCGAGGATCCCCGATTCGCAACAACCACAAAGTAATAAATTTGCAGCAACCACAGAGGTTAAGTATCTGGGCTCCATACCATGATACCACCTTTATCCAGAAGGAATGACATACACTAAGGGGCGCTACTCCCTAGAACCTTGCCGCATCCTTCCTGTTTTGACCATTTCCGGGGTGTGAGGCTCGACGAAGTCTCGTCCACAAAGCTACGCTTTCTACAAAGCCATGCTTCGGGTCAAACAAAATGATCAACCTATGATCACAAAGATATAAGATCAAACAAATGATCATATCGCAAATGATCAAACACTGATCATTTCACAGCAACACTCAGTATGCCACGTTACCAAATTGGGATATATCGCTGATAAATTTCAACTACATAACCTCTGAGCTCGTACGTCTCAGAGAAGGGTGTTAAGCTAAGAGAATAAATTCTCCGCCACCAACAGAAATGTATTTGAAAGAAATCAGCTTTATATCTCAAATTGTAACGTCAGACACACAATCCATACAAGTCTATTCCGGGATCGAACAGAACCGAAGGCACTTCTCACGAAGCCCTTGCAATTCCGGATAATTTTCAATCATGTCAGGACTTCCCATCACTAAGGGTGATAAAACCTCTAAATCGGAGATCAGCCGATGTAGAGTAACTCGATGGTAATCCTTCCATTTTCAAAAATATCCGGTCTTCAACACCGGTCTTCAAATGCAATTCATAACGACGTATCACATATTCGGAATGGGTTATACGACCCCATGGTCCTTTCCCGGCTAACCCGAATAGTGAGCGCTTATTTAAAAATAAGTGTGGCATTCAAATTCATCCAATTCACAACAAATACCTATCTAAAGGTAATTATTGATAGTCGGTTATTTAACTATCAATAAAGATGCGCAATATCACCAGATTCCAAATAAATTTTCCAATTTATTTATCTTCAAAAATATCTTTACTAGATATAAAATTTCCACACTTCAAAAATAAATCAACGTTTATTTTTAAACAACTTCCTTTCTTTTATAAATTCCATATTGAATTTATATTTTCAAAATATCTACTGATATACGATTCTCAAATCGTTTTCAAATATTCACTTTCAATTTATCTTTACAAGGATAAATTCTCAAAACGTTCATTTCATTTTGGGAAAACATTTCCATACTTATTTAAAAATAAGTAGTTCATAATTCTATTTATTTTCAACATTTGAGAATATTCGATATACTTAAATCAAAATTAAGTATATATTTCATTTTTTTAAGGAAATCATTTACTATAACAACATCTATTTGAGTCAAAACGAATGTTACGTAAAACATCGTTACGACGACTCAAAATCACTAGTATAGGGATTCAGAATTTAGATAGATGTGTAAATCCCAATACTATATAAAACATTTCCTTCCGGAAATCATTTACTATAACAACAGTGTTATAGTCCACCATTTCCTTAAATTTCTCGAAAACGTCTATTTCAACAATTACTGTTGAAATCTATGCTTTCGATTCATAATACGTTTTAAAACATCTTTAAAATGTTTAACTTCATTTTTGATATCATTCCTTCAACAATAAATCCATTTTACTTAATAATATATTCACTGTCCCAAAATCGTGAATATAATTCACTTAACCCAATTTCAATCTATTTCTACACATTTTTATTTCAATAGAGATTCGCTATCCAAAATCGCGGATATATCTTCTTTAAAAATTTTCTATATTAAATTTATCCAATTCAATCTATTTCGAATTTATAAACACAGTTATAAATTCTATTTCTATTTTAATAACAACCTCGACTTATAAATCTTCTTTTTATCAACTTCTATATTTTTACTTATCAAAATAAGTGATTCCGGATTTATAAACAACTTTTATAAATTCCAATTCTATTTATAAAAACTTCAATCCCAAATCAATTTCGATATTGATTTCAAAATTTAGTTTCAACTTTGAATAAAATTTCCATACCGATTTCTCAAAAATTCATTTCCAAATATTAAATCAATTATAGATTGATTTCTAATTTTTATTTATCACTACTAAGTAAATTCCTCATTTTTTCTCAAATTATTCAATATTCTGTTTTAAAATGGATTCTTCAAATTGAAATCATTTTATATTGATTTCCCAATTTATTTCAATTTACCAATTAAATTTCTAGTTGGATTTCCAACTTATCTTCTTTTAATAAATTCCTTTTTAAGAAAATAAATTTCAATTGTTTCTTTCAATCTATTTAAAAATCCAAATTCTTAAATTAAATTCTTCAATTTATAATCACTATTTTACGAAATCCATTTATTTAACATTTTCACTTGATTCTGGAATTAATTCGATAAGATTATAAAAATTAACTTTTTATACTTCAAAAATTCCTTTCTTCAAAATTTATTCAATTTCTAAAATTAATTCACTTAGAAATTTCTATTTTAATTTCAAAAATTCAATTTCGTTTATTTTTGGAATCCAATGATATCAAACATCCATTCAGCTAAATTTTAGTTTTCAAACAATTTCCAGACATCAATTCAATAACATCAATAATCATTCACAGATTATCACATCACAGTAGAAATAAATTCAATCAATGTGAGGGGTCCAGTTGGATCCCTCCAACCTGTTTCCCTGCATCCAAAAACGTTAGCACAATACCAATTCCACTTCGAGGTGGAATATCGCGGTATATGGGTTTTATAAAAATCCGCTTACTAACGGCGCAATAGGGTCTCATCCGCTATACGAGGCGGGAAATCATCAATCCAATATATACATATGCCAATATGTATGTATTGCTATATATATATATAGATATATCCTACTATATCTAATATCACATCCAATAGCAATCAATCAATCCATAAATAACTGCCAAAATTCCACATTCAATTTGAGTAAGAAAATCTCACCTTAGCTTTTTAATTTGCAGCCCATTCTCCATCTTGACTTGTTTTCTCGATTTATAGCCCTTGTATAAATATTATACAAATTATTAATATTCGTATTAAATCGAACTAAAATTTTTCGTTTGGTAATTTTAAATTATCGCAAGATTTTATTTTTAATATAAACTCTTTAACATTTTAATTCTACATATTTTCCAGAAACCTTAACTTTTAAAATTCCTACTTTTCCTGTTAATATACCTACCTATTACTTTTAAATTAAAACAGATATTTCATAACTTAAATTAATACTACGTTATATATTTTCTGTAAATATATAAACCTGCATATGTTATATTTCTTTATTCACTGCATAAGGATTTTTATAGTAAACATTTATATAAATTCCTATATATTTCTTTCAAAACCTCTTATACATACATTAAATTATAAAAATACAATTCTTATCAAACCTCTATATTAACCGGAAAACAGAGATGTTTTATATGCAGCTTACTGTAAAATATTTAGTTATTATATTTCTTTTCTTTTTCTATACATATCTGTAAAAATAAAAGTCCAGTTGTATAATCCTTTCTTTCCTGTAGTTGTATATGTGTAAAGCTTAAACTGGAATAAATTAACAAACAACACAGATACCTTTCCCCTCGTCACTGACATCACCATTGGCTGTCGCCAAGCACCGCGAGTACCACCGCACGCCCAAACGAATCGGCGAGCCTCGCCCCTTGTACCCAACCCCAGCTCGTACTCTTCCAACCATCATCGAGTTCTGCCAAAAGCTTGCCGAAGGTGCCAAACTTCTTTACCATCTCGAATACAACCACCGCAAATCCCATCTCCACCTTGCTTGCCGCTCGAACGAATCGCACGCCTTCATCGCGAACTCCAACAGGAATCTGCTGTCGTGACTCCCTACGCCTGCTCTAGCTTGGCACGCGACAGTCGCGAATTTGACTCATGAAACCTCAGCTTTGCCTCACGAAATCCCCCTCCTCCGATTTCTCCAGGCCTCGCGAGCCCCAATCCCAATCGAATCGAACGAGAAAGCATGGGATTTATATTTTAAGTGGGAAACGAGATTTCGTTCTAGCATTTTTTTTATTTGTTGAACGATTTGAAAAATGGAAAGGAGAATGCGGCTATTATTTCGTTTTGAATTTTGATTTCTGAAGAGGGAGCTTTTGGTTTTGAAATGTTAAGGAGGAAAGGGGAAGATTTCGTTTAAAATCTAAGGATCGAACTGGAGAGAATTCGTGAATGAAATTGAAGAGGCCGGCTTCGTTCGAACGAAATAAAATAAAGTGGACGCCATTTTTTTTCTTCTGTGAATTTGAATTCGTTCTGATGGAAGAAAGGAGGATACTGGGTAATTTAAAAATGGAAGGAACGTGCTTGCACGACCATTTCGTGATATTAGGCGCGATTTTAGGCAGGATTTTAGGAAGCTGATGTTGACCAATTATATATTTAAATTCAATTTGAATTCGATAAAGATTCAACGCATTTATGTGTCGTACGGTCACATAACAGCTCCGATAATTACGAAATTTGAAATCCGGTAATAATACAATATTACGGATCCAATGGAACTGGTTTCGTCCAATTCCGAGACTGCGCCTCGGAACGCTATTTTTAAATATCGATTCAAACAATATAATTTCACACTGAACAATTCACTCCCAAATTCGATTCTGAAGCTTCTGTTATCTTCAGTAATATCAATACGAATTTTAAAGGCTTTTGAAATATTTTTCTTCAACTGTAAATTGAAGATTTAAATTTTTTATCCAGTTCAATAGATTAAATTTTATAATTTAATCGTCAAATTCAAAATTATATTGGGAATTCAAATTAAATCATCGTTCAAATATTTAAAATAAATTAAATATTCTCAATTTAATTTGTTCAAAATTCTGGGTCGTTACAAACTTCCCTCCTTAAAAGAATTTCGTCCCGAAATTACAAGTTAGGAAAAGTGGTCCTTAACTCGTCTACTATTTTTTACAATCTAATAGTTTTATAAATTTTTATCAAAACAAATCTTCCTACTAAAGATTCGTTATCAATTCAACTAGCTTTCCAACTTTAATTATAAGTTTCAACAACTTCATTGTTTTACTACTCTTTTCAAATTTAAATTCAAATTCAAACTTTAAACTTTCAAAATTTTCCACAAAAATTCCTAACACTCGAAATTTTCGAAAAATTTCGCCAGCGTCTCCTTTGCGCGGCTAATACGGTACGACTACAAAACGTCCCTACGGACTCTCAGATTTCAAAAAGAAAAGAAAAAGCCAAGCGGCTGGACAAGAAATCAACAAATCTCATATAGAAATTCAAATACTTACCTTTTGTCGAGCAATTCAAATTTATCTTTGAAATCAAATTCCAATTCCTTTTATAACACCTGTATGTCCTACTAGCCATAATATCTAGTTACACATTCAATCCATTTTGCAAATTCTATTACAAAATTTTCAAAATATACTTCTTATATCCTCTTTAGCTTACTTCACTGTTGAAGTTACATATTCAATTTCGTTCAATTTTTTCATTTCAATTTCATTTGAATTCAATTTCATCTTTAGTTCACTTCATTTGCAATTGATTCCATTCAATTTAATTTGCATTTCATATTTCCATTCGGTTTATTTTATTAACCAAACAACTTTCATACATAACTGCTCTTTTTAGATTAGTTTCAATTACTAATTTATCACAAATTCCAATTTATTTATTCAAATTTGTTTTCAACAAGTTTCAATTCCAGTTATTTGTTACTTTTGTTCATTTCCAAAATTTGTTTTCAATTTACCCTTCGGTTAAATCTACTGTCTTTTAAACTGGATTTCCAATTCGAATTCAATTTACTTTTCTTTTATAATCATTGAATTTAATTCGTTCAATACCTTATCCATTTGGTCAATATTCAATTAGCTTCACTTACTAATTTTAGTTTAACTCCACAAATCGAATTCAATTCTAATTTTATTCACTTATAAATTCAAAATGAATTTAACAATTCAATTTCATTTATTTGCTTATACTTACTTTGATTTAACTTCATTCTTCAAGCTAAATTTATTCTATCAAAATTCAAATTGTATAAGTTATCAACTTATTTCTTATTTTATAAATATTTTTATATGGTATTCCAGAGTCTTACCAACATTTCAAAATCATTTTTGAAAACAATTCAAATTATCCTTTGAATTTCCAAAACAAAAAACCCAAAATTTTCAAACAACTTCCATTTTAAAATAATCGGCAGCAATTCCTCTTTTGGAAACCCGAAAATGAACACCGTTGATGCTGCAGTCATTACCGAAGTTATTTTCCAGCGACCGAAAAGAGTTTAGAGCTTTTCATCTCTTCAAAACATTTTTCAAAACCTTTGAAATTCATTTTCAAATCAAAAAGATTTAACTTTTCAAATCTCCAAAATTTTCAAATTCTTTTCAAAACATTTCCAAAACTTCTCTGGAATCCCGTTTTAAATTACAATTCACATTTATAAGTTACATTCTTTAATTTCATTTGTATGTGAATTTATTTCTTAACTTTGGAGTTACGATTTGAATTTCTTATCCAATTTCATATAATGATGATAATAATTCAACATTATTACTTCCTAACAACCAAACATCCAAATACTATGATAATTCATAGAAAATCATTTCTTTTTTATACAAAAATAGTTTTGGGCAAAATTATTTCATTCACCATATTTTAAAACAATACTATGTCGTCTTGCCTCGTTTAAGTGTTTAGAAATCCCTATCGATAATATGGCGTCCCACATACCGACCAAAACTCATAAACATCTCAACGGATAAGTAAACACAATATAAAACATTTTTATATTCACTAACAAATACGCGCTCATATCTATTATTACACTCAACTCATTCTAGAGTACTGCTGACTCTATCTCTAATGAGTAACACCCAACAGAGCAGGGTTGTCGCTTAACCATAAGCTCTGATACCACTTTGTCACATACAGGAATTTTCGACTTTCGAAAATTCGACATCGATACTCACTTTATCGACTGCCGAGCAATCGAGTGCCGGAAACTCCAATAGTGAGGGTTTTAAAAAGAAGAAATAGAAGAAAAGATAGAAGAAAAAGAGAAGAAGAAGAAAGCAGAAGAAGAAAGAAAAGAAAAGAAAAGAAGAACAACAGAACAACATCAGAACCGAAAACAATATCAGAATCTCACATATCGCAGCGGAACAATATATAATAGATAACACTAGTCTTTTAAAACAAAGAACTATATCAGTTTATACATACATCAATCAGAGTCATATACAACAATGGACAGTTATATAACTTGTCCTCATACAGAATACACAGCGGAATAAATAACATCAGATACAAATACTACGTCTCGTCATCCAGCTTATCTCCAAGCTCCAGAATATCCAGAATATCCTGATAATATAACTCTAGGCTGCCCGTGTGGAAAATGGTGGGCACCCAGAGTTTAGAAGGGAACAATAAACTCCGAGTCAGTCATGGTGACTGGTGTGAGATCGTAAAACAGTTTATCTTTAAAATAAACAAAGCAATATTTTTAGAGTCAATTCGCAATGCTTTTGGAAAATGAAACTACCATAAGACCTCCCACCATACACACAATGCAAACGCAGACTTGGAGGAGATTTCTTCTTATGATAGTCAAAGATGCTTACTATGCAAAATCAAATCATTTTGATATTATTATTAGTGCATAGTGTAGAAAATATTTCGAAAGTAGAATATAAATCTTAGCCAGCATAGGTACCATTATAGTATGCTTGCTATAGCTGCCATATTAGATGGCAGGTTCTACAACTAAAACCGTACAAGGCTCGTATTGTTTCTTTGGATTTCCAACAAATGGTCAGGCTAAGGAACTTCCTATTCCACGATGGGTACGTCCCTGGAATAGACGACCCGAGAACCTAACGTTACGGTTAGATCTCTGCCAACACAAGGCCGGGTTACCTCTGCAAAAATAGGTAACTACTGACACGCGTATGCCATCCCCTGATCGTCACCGATCTTCCCGAGGATCCCCGATTCGCAACAACCACAAAGTAATAAATTTGCAGCAACCACAGAGGTTAAGTATCTGGGCTCCATACCATGATACCACCTTTATCCAGAAGTAATGACATACACTAAGGGGCGCTACTCCCTAGAACCTTGCCGCATCCTTCCTGTTTTGACCATTTCCGGGGTGTGAGGCTCGACGAAGTCTCGTCCACAAAGCTACGCTTTCTACAAAGCCATGCTTCGGGTCAAACAAAATGATCAACCTATGATCACAAAGATATAAGATCAAACAAATGATCATATCGCAAATGATCAAACACTGATCATTTCACAGCAACACTCAGTATGCCACGTTACCAAATTGGGATATATCGCTGATAAATTTCAACTACATAACCTCTGAGCTCGTACGTCTCAGAGAAGGGTGTTAAGCTAAGAGAATAAATTCTCCGCCACCAACAGAAATGTATTTGAAAGAAATCAATTTTATATCTCAAATTGTAACGTCAGACACACAATCCATACAAGTCTGTTCCGGGATCGAACAGAACCAAAGGCACTTCTCACGAAGCCCTTGCAATTCCGGATAATTTTCAATCACGTCAGGACTTCCCGTCACTAAGGGTGATAAAACCTCTAAATCGGAGATCAGCCGATGTAGAGTAACTCGACGGTAATCCTTCCGTTTTCAAAAATATCCGGTCTTCAACACCGGTCTTCAAATGCAATTCATAACGACGTATCACATATTCGGAATGGGTTATACGACCCCATGGTCCTTTCCCGGCTAACCCGAATAGTGAGCGCTTATTTA
The DNA here is from genome assembly GCA_030737815.1 of Allium fistulosum. NCBI lineage: Eukaryota > Viridiplantae > Streptophyta > Magnoliopsida > Asparagales > Amaryllidaceae > Allium > Allium fistulosum. Next base: position 861,971,694 of record CM060906.1, read on the forward strand.
AAAATAAGTGTGGCATTCAAATTCATCCAATTCACAACAAATACCTATCTAAAGGTAATTATTGATAGTCGGTTATTTAACTATCAATAAAGATGCGCAATATCACCAGATTCCAAATAAATTTTCCAATTTATTTATCTTCAAAAATATCTTTACTAGATATAAAATTTCCACACTTCAAAAATAAATCAACGTTTATTTTTAAACAACTTCCTTTCTTTTATAAATTCCATATTGAATTTATATTTTCAAAATATCTACTGATATACGATTCTCAAATCGTTTTCAAATATTCACTTTCAATTTATCTTTACAAGGATAAATTCTCAAAACGTTCATTTCATTTTGGGAAAACATTTCCATACTTATTTAAAAATAAGTAGTTCATAAATCTATTTATTTTCAACATTTGAAAATATTCGATATACTTAAATCAAAATTAAGTATATATTTCATTTTTTTAAGGAAATCATTTACTATAACAACATCTATTTGAGTCAAAACGAATGTTACGTAAAACATCGTTACGACGACTCAAAATCACTAGTATAGGGATTCAGAATTTAGATAGATGTGTAAATCCCAATACTATATAAAACATTTCCTTCCGGAAATCATTTACTATAACAACAATGTTATAGTCCACCATTTCCTTAAATTTCTCAAAAACGTCTATTTCAACAAGTACTGTTGAAATCTATGCTTTCGATTCATAATACGTTTTAAAACATCTTTAAAATGTTTAACTTCATTTTTGATATCATTCCTTCAACAATAAATCCATTTTACTTAATAATATATTCACTGTCCCAAAATCGTGAATATAATTCACTTAACCCAATTTCAATCTATTTCTACACATTTTTATTTCAATAGAGATTCGCTATCCAAAATCGCGGATATATCTTCTTTAAAAATTCTCTATATTAAATTTATCCAATTCAATCTATTTCGAATTTATAAACACAGTTATAAATTCTATTTCTATTTTAATAACAACCTCGACTTATAAATCTTCTTTTTATCAACTTCTATATTTTTACTTATCAAAATAAGTGATTCCGGATTTATAAACAACTTTTATAAATTCCAATTCTATTTATAAAAACTTCAATCCCAAATCAATTTCGATATTGATTTCAAAATTTAGTTTCAACTTTGAATAAAATTTCCATACTGATTTCTCAAAAATTCATTTCCAAATATTAAATCAATTATAGATTGATTTCTAATTTTTATTTATCACTACTAAGTAAATTCCTCATTTTTTCTCAAATTATTCAATATTCTGTTTTAAAATGGATTCTTCAAATTGAAATCATTTTATATTGATTTCCCAATTTATTTCAATTTACCAATTAAATTTCTAGTTGAATTTCCAACTTATCTTCTTTTAATAAATTCCTTTTTAAGAAAATAAATTTCAATTGTTTCTTTCAATCTATTTAAAAATCCAAATTCTTAAATTAAATTCTTCAATTTATAATCACTATTTTACGAAATCCATTTATTTAACATTTTCACTTGATTCTGGAATTAATTCGATAAGATTATAAAAATTAACTTTTTATACTTCAAAAATTCCTTTCTTCAAAATTTATTCAATTTCTAAAATTAATTCACTTAGAAATTTCTATTTTGATTTCAAAAATTCAATTTCGTTTATTTTTGGAATCCAATGATATCAAACATCCATTCAGCTAAATTTTAGTTTTCAAACAATTTCCAGACATCAATTCAATAACATCAATAATCATTCACAGATTATCACATCACAGTAGAAATAAATTCAATCAATGTGAGGGGTCCAGTTGGATCCCTCCAACCTATTTCCCTGCATCCAAAAACGTTAGCACAATACCAATTCCACTTCGAGGTGGAATATCGCGGTATATGGGTTTTATAAAAATCCGCTTACTAACGGCGCAATAGGGTCTCATCCGCTATACGAGGCGGGAAATCATCAATCCAATATATACATATGCCAATATGTATGTATTGCTATATATATAGATATATCCTACTATATCTAATATCACATCCAATAGCAATCAATTAATCCATAAATAACTGCAAAAATTCCACATTCAATTTGAGTTAGAAAATCTCACCTTAGCTTTTTAATTTGCAGCCCATTCTCCATCTTGACTTGTTTTCTCGATTTATAGCCCTTGTATAAATATTATACAAATTATTAATATTCGTATTAAATCGAACTAAAATTTTCGTTTGGTAATTTTAAATTATCGCAAGATTTTATTTTTAATATAAACTCTTTAACATTTTAATTCTACATATTTTCCAGAAACCTTAACTTTTAAAATTCCTACTTTTCCTGTTAATATACCTACCTATTACTTTTAAATTAAAACAGATATTTCATAACTTAAATTAATACTACGTTATATATTTTCTGTAAATATATAAACCTGCATATGTTATATTTCTTTATTCACTGCATAAGGATTTTTATAGTAAACATTTATATAAATTCCTATATATTTCTTTCAAAACCTCTTATACATACATTAAATTATAAAAATACAATTCTTATCAAACCTCTATATTAACCGGAAAACAGAGATGTTTTATATACAGCTTACTGTAAAATATTTAGTTATTATATTTCTTTTCTTTTTCTATACATATCTGTAAAAATAAAAGTCCAGTTGTATAATCCTTTCTTTCCTGTAGTTGTATATGTGTAAAGCTTAAACTGGAATAAATTAACAAACAACACAGATACCTTTCCCCTCGTCACTGACATCACCATTGGCTGTCGCCAAGCACCGCGAGTACCACCACACGCCCAAACGAATCGGCGAGCCTCGCCCCTTGTACCCAACCCCAGCTCGTACTCTTCCAACCATCATCGAGTTCTGCCAAAAGCTTGCCGGAGGTGCCAAACTTCTTTACCATCTCGAATACAACCACCGCAAATCCCATCTCCACCTTGCTTGCCGCTCGAACGAATCGCACGCCTTCATCGCGAACTCCAACAGGCATCTGCTGTCGTGACTCCCTACGCCTGCTCTAGCTTGGAACGCGACAGTCGCGAATTTGACTCGTGAAACCTCAGCTTCGCCTCACGAAATCCCCCTCCTCCGATTTCTCCAGGCCTCGCGAGCCCCAATCCCAATCGAATCGAACGAGAAAGCATGGGATTTATATTTTAAGTGGGAAACGAGATTTCGTTCTAGCATTTTTTTTATTATTTGTTGAACGATTTGAAAAATGGAAAGGAGAATGCGGCTATTATTTCGTTTTGAATTTTGATTTCTGGAGAGGGAGCTTTTGGTTTTGAAATGTTAAGGAGGAAAGGGGAAGATTTCATTTAAAATCTATGGATCGAACTGGAGAGAATTCGTGAATGAAATTGAAGAGGCCGGCTTCGTTCGAACGAAATAAAATAAAGTGGACGCCATTTTTTTTCTTCTGTGAATTTGAATTCGTTCTGATGGAAGAAAGGAGGATACGGGGTAATTTAAAAATGGAAGGAACGTGCTTGCACGACCATTTCGTGATATTAGGCGCGATTTTAGGCAGGATTTTAGGAAGCTGATGTTGACCAATTATATATTTAAATTCAATTTGAATTCGATAAAGATTCAACGCGTTTATGTGTCGTACGGTCACATAACAGCTCCGATAATTACGAAATTTGAAATCCGGTAATAATACAATATTACGGATCCAATGGAACTGGTTTCGTCCAATTCCGAGACTGCGCCTCAGAACGCTATTTTTAAATATCGATTCAAACAATATAATTTCACACTGAACAATTCACTCCCAAATTCGATTCTGAAGCTTCTGTTATCTTCAGTAATATCAATACGAATTTTAAAGGCTTTTGAAATATTTTTCTTCAACTGTAAATTGAAGATTTAAATTTTTTATCCAGTTCAATAGATTAAATTTTATAATTTAATCGTCAAATTCAAAATTATATTGGGAATTCAAATTAAATCATCGTTCAAATATTTAAAATAAATTAAATATTCTCAATTTAATTTGTTCAAAATTCTGGGTCGTTACACAAAGCAATTACATGGATGGTCGCTCCTCAACAGCCTTATTCTCTATGCTAGTTGACAGCATTACACCGTAGTGTTCTTGGCTAGCGTGGGTATAGAGGTGGGGCGTCACATAGTTCTTTGTTATAAAGATTATTCATTCATCTATTATATACTGTTCCGCTGCGAATGTGAGATTCTGATATTGTTTCTGTTTCTTTTTCTTTCTTTCTTCTTCTACCTCTTTCTTCTTCTTTAACCCTGATGGTTCGATTTTTTGGGTATGAAAAATTGGGTCATCACAAGTGGTATCAGAGCAATTGGTTAAGCGACAACCTTGGCTATGTTGGGTGTTTCTCATTAGAGATAGAGTCAGTAGTACTCTAGAATGAGTGTGAGTGTAATAATAGATATGAGCGCGTATTTGTTAGTGAATACAAAAATTTGTTTTATATCGTGTTGACTTATTGGTTGATTGTTTATAGATTCTGGTCGGTGCAATTTGACCAACTGTAATCGATAGGGGTTTCTAAACTCTTAAACAAAATAAACCGACACAGTATTGTTTTAAAAATCGGATAAATGAAATAATTTTACCCAAAACTATTTTTGTATAGAAAAGAAATCATTTTCCATAAATTATTATAGTATATGGATTCTTGGTTGTTAGGAAGAGATAATATTGAAATATTATCATTGTTATATGGAAACGGAATAAGAAATAATGGTATAACCAAAGATTTGGTGATAAATTCATTTAACAAATGAAATTTATGAAATAAATATGAATTGAAAGTATAAGGAAATGAATTCATATACAAATGAGATTTGTAAATGTAAATTGTAAATGTGATTTATAATTTGAAATAGAATTCCAGGAAGATATTTGAAATAAAATTCATTAATGGAATGAAATTGGTAATGTGAATTTATAAATGAGTTCTATAAATTAAAATAAATGCCAGAGTAATTTTTGCAATACGGATTAAAGGATTTGAATTGAAATTTCAAAAGATTAAATTTTCTAATTTGAAAATGGTTTCCGAAAGTCTGGAAAATAATTCTTTGAGAAGTATTTTTGAGTTGGATATGAAATCTGGTGGGGTTTGAAATTTTAAAAAATATTTGAAAGAAAAATATTTTGAAAGGATATAATTGATTTCAAGAGATAATTTTGAAATGTGAGTAATTGTTAAAAAGACTCTTGAATTTCTTTAAAATGTTATGGAATGTAAATAAGTTTGATAACTTATAAAAATATTTGAAATTTGATTGGAATAAGGTTCAAATTGAAAAGGAATGAATTTGTGAATGAACAAATGAGGTTACTTTGTAAATAAATGAATTGGAATTGAAAAATGAAATGAGATTTGATTTGAATCAATTTGAATAAAAATCCAAACTTAGAAAAATAAAATAAAATGGAGTGAATTTAAGTAAACTAACTTGATAATGTATTAATTCATGAAATAATGAATTGGAAGTTGAATTAGTTAAATTAAAGTTGAGTTGTGAGCTAAATTTAAAATGGTTTGAATTTGCATATAAATTCAAGTAAGTAGTAGAAATAAATTGAAATTTTCCTTGTTATTGATAAAATAAATTCAGGATGAATTAAATATGGAAATTTGAAATTTAAAAAGAATAAGTGAATATACTAATTGAATTAAATTAGTAGATGGAATGGATTTGATAAAAAGAAAAAAATCAAATCAAAGATTTAAATTAGAAATTGTTTACAAGGAAAATGAACTTGAGTTTTGAGTTGAAATAACTTAAGCAATATTTGGATAAAAGCTCGACTTAAGTAAAATTGTGAAATGGTTGTTGTCGAGTTTTGTGAAATGGTTTTGAATGAAATTTGTTTGGACTAATGAAATAAACCAAATGTGAATATGGAATGCAAATTGAATTGAATGGATATTCTATTAAGTAAATATCGTTGAATTTGCATAAGAAATGATTGTCGTTTGACGCAAACGAGGTTATATAAAATTCTATGAGTTATTAAAAGAAAATAAAAATTGATTTTTGAATCAATTGAAATGGATATGAATTCGTTTCGCTTAAAAATGAATTGAATGTAAGGAACTGCATTGTAAATCACTTGAATTGAATAGAAATGGTATGTGAATTAGATGAAAGCGATTAAATTTGTATTGAAACTTGATAAATTGCTAATGGAAAGAATTTTGAATGTTTTGCTTATGAAAACTATGTGTTTACTATTGAAAATGAGTAAAATGTTAATAGATTTCCTATATATGTCACTTATGTGTTTAAATTGAGTAAGTACAGGTATTGGGAAGCCGTTTGGCTGCATTTTGGTCGCGCAAATAGCTAAATAAATAAGCCACTTTGCTTAAAATGCTAAATAAAGGTACGCCTATGCAATAAAAATAAGAAATATGAACTGTTTTTGTTTTTCCGACCATGTGGGTCGATGTATATATATTTATATCTTTTGTCAAATTGCAAAAGTTCCTCCGTACAAGGGAGACTCCACCAAAATTTTCTGAAAATTTTGGGAGTTAGAAAAAATTTGGAATTTTTGAAAATTTTCAGTAACGACAAATGATTTCAAATTTGAAATTGAGATAAGGTAAATAGAATTCAATATCTAAAATGAAGTAAATTGAATTCAAATGGAATTGAAAATGCAAAGTTGAATGGAAATGAATATATAACTTTAGTAGTGAAGTGAAAATAAATATAAGAAGTATGTAAATACTTATATTGAACTTAAGAAGTAAACTTGTTTTATATGGAATTGGAATCCAATTTGAATAGAAGTAAATTAAAACCAAGTGGTATAGTGAAAGTAATAATATAAGGGTATACAAAGTGCCTATATTGAACCCCCAAATCAAATTTTAAATTGATTTCTAAATTTATTAATATTCGAATAAATGGAAGAATCAATTTGAAATTTGATTTGGTGTTGAAATAAATTTAGAAATAAATTTGAAATTTGATTTGTGGGTTAAAAGTGAATATTTGAAAAATCGTATATAAGTGGATATTTGAAAATTTAAATTCATAGTGGAAATAAATAATATCGGGAATTTTATTCCGCGAGTGAAAAGTAATTTGAAATTGGTTTTCAAAGTGATGAAGTGTGGAAAATATATATCTTGCAAAGATATTTTGAGATTTAATAATTTGGAAAAAATTATTCATATTGGATAATTATTGTGAATATTGTTTGATAGTAAAATATCCAACTATCAGTATAAACAATTTGGGGAAATTATTAAGGCTTGTTGTTTGTTGTGAATGTTGTTTGATAGTTAACTAATCGACTATCAATATTTGCCTTTGAAATAGCACTTGAATTTGTTTTAAAAACAAGCGCTCATTATTCGGTTTAGCCGGGAGAGGACTTTGTGTCATATAACCCATTCCGAATAATGATACGACGTTATGGATTGCAATTGAAGACCGGATTTTCAAGGGCTTCTTCCTTTATTGGACGAAGTGCCTTCGATTCTGTTCGAACCTGGAACAGACTTATATAGTCGTATGTCTAACTACACTTTGAGATATAAAGCAGATGTTTGCACCAAAATTGGTCACAAACACCCGATAGTCGTTGAAAGCACCAGTGCGTAATCACAATTCACAGATAACAAATATGTAGAGAAACAAAAATGAAGAACACTCAGAAAATTGAAAAGAATAACAGTAAACAACACAGATTTTATAGTGGTTCGGCGATCTTTCCTACGTCCACTCTGAAGCTTATGATTTTATTGGTTCACTTGATAACTTCAATCTGTTACAGCAGATTACAATTGATGATAGCTCTGAAATTCAAATACAACAGTGATCATAAGATGTAGAATTGAACCCGACAGAGTCTGGACGTTGAATCGCCCAAGGATCCCTTTTCTGTAGGCTTCAGGGGCTATTTATAGGCGTAAGAGGCTGAGATTGCACTCAAACTTCGGGAGACTTCTTCTAGCATGTGAGTGGGCCCACGCGACCGGTCCCACCAAGTTTCGACTTGATCTATGATCGATACGAATTGATTTCGTATCCATCAAGAATTAGTCCAATCGAGTCGAAACTTGGCAAGAACATTCTTTACCTTGTGCGCAAGCTTCTGTGAAAATTTCGTTGCATTTGGATCTGTGGTTTAGGAGATATGATCGATGCAAGATTATGATTTTCGTTTGCTGCTGATTTCGAACCCATGCCTTCGTGTCCATCCCGTTCGACTCGATGGAACACGTGACACTGTGGCGACGTGGCGCGCACTCCTCGCACCGATCCCCTTTTTGCTCCGAGTTGACCGCGTCGCATCCATGAACTTCGCCTCGTTTGTATCGACATCCATTGCCTTGTTCGATTCGATAACAGCTGCCAACACATATCGATGGAAGCATGCTCGTTCGTATCGATAGAAATTGGCCTATCCGTATCGATCAAAAGTGTACGATTGATGGATACGAACTAACGAGCTTCAATGGGTTCGAACAGTGCGATGGCAGATCAGTTCGAACGTAATGGATTCGAATTGGTCGAGGCGGACTCATCTTGATGGATGCAAATCTGGTCGGTGCGAGTGGTCCATCACCTTGACCTTCTGATGGGTGCGAATTCGATGGATTCGAACCGATCAACCATATCGATACGAAGAGCATATTTTCTCCAACTTGCATCGATCATATCTCACTCATACGAACTCCGATTAACCTGAAATTTGAAATGCTAGCTTTCATGACTTTGCTTGCCGTGTCTTATCAATTATAGCCTGATTCGGGCTCGGACAAATTTCATCGATATCCATGGTGAAACAATGTATAACGAACTTTTACGACGAACTGTCTTTAGTTTTCCAGTCAACTTTTTAGTATCACGGCCTTGCCAAAAGGCGGGATAACATTTGCCCCCCAAAACATTCCTTGCGATAGGAAGGTGTGCTTTGTAGTTCCATAAGCTGGATGTTCATATCCTATCATCGACCTGTAAAGAACTTTATAGTCTTTCCTGACCACGAATGACGATCGTTCGCGACCGTATGTCATTTGAGGTAATATGGGACCTTTCGAGGTCGGATGCCGTTCGTGGAAAATAACGAAATGGGACCGTTCGTGGTCGGATGCCTTTCGCGGCAAATAAAGGAAGGGGACCATTCGTGGTCGGATGTCGTTCTAGACGAGCTGTGACCGTTCGCGATCGGTTGTCGTTCTAGACGAATTATGATGGATTGTGACCGTTCGTGGTCGTATGGTGCACGAGATAAAATGTGATCGTTCGCGATCGGATGCCGCACGAGGCAAAATGTGATCGTTCACGATCGAATGTTATACTAGATGAAGTGTGACCGTTGGTGGTCAGGTGCCGCACGAGGCAGAGTGTGATCGTTCGCGATCGGGTGCCGTTCGAGGCTAATGGTGACCGTTCGAGGCGAATAAGTGTGCCCGGGGGGAGACTTAGTATTATCAATACCAGGTTCACATTCGGGTGAATTTCTGAATCAGCGATCGTGGCGGTTCGTCGCCATACAAGGTGTGCTTGTGGACCGTTCGCGATCCAAAGCATACGCGAGTAACTTCTTCTACAGAATTGCAAACATCAAATTAACGTTCACATGAATTCCATAACAGAAATGTCCAAACAAACAAAGTCTAAATGTCCAAATCAACATGAAACAAAAGCAAAGCAAGGATGTCAAAGTGTAAATTCTCACTACGAGACGGTCAATAATCATTCAGAGCATGCTTGTGGATCGTTCTCGATCTCATACATGTGTAAATGGTGTGATGGTGTTAGTGAGAAGTTTACGACTTGTTCATCGTTATTTAAATCAATTGATAACCATACGGTGCCCCGGCTCGGGGCCACCCCTAGCTGATGTAGACGGTGGTCGCTCTGGTTCCACCGTTGGAGCTTGCCTTCTCACATACTGAAGTAGCCTACCGTTCTGATACGCCCTTCTACCTCATCCTTCAGGTGTCTACAGTCATTTGTGCTATGACCGTTCAGCTCGTGGAATAAGCAATATTTGTCTGACTTTCTCTCGTCGGTAGTCGGATCCCGTCGCATTGGTCTATGATATGCAACTTGCTCTCGGGTGTCTTGGTAGATTCGCTCCAAACTGTGATATCCCGGATTTTTGGGCATCAGATAATTGGATAGTTATCTGATTTAACTTTTTAAAATACTGATTTATAAATCGAACAAATTCAAATGTGATAATCTCCATTTAAAAATTTATTTAAAATTTGGTAAGATTGTTAATTTCAAATCAATAATGATAATATGTTGTATATATTCATGTATAGAGAAGTTTTATATACAAATTGAATTTGTGTTCGTTTAAATATATATGATATATATATCAAATTGATTTTTAAATTGAATTTGAAGTTGAATCTAGATTTAAAATTTGGAAAGTCAAAAGATAGATATTTTAAATATTTTAAAATAATATATAAGCTTTTATTTATAAATATAATTGGTTTTTATTTTCTTTAAAGTATTTTTATATATAGATAAGTATTTGTAAATTAATAAATTAAGTATAAAGCTTTTATTAATATTTAAAAAAGTAATTAAAGATTACTTATTTTACAAGTGTCAAATTATGAGATCATGTAAATAACATGTGTAAGATGAATAAACAAGTGTCACTTTTTATTTTTATTTTATTTTCTTTTTAATAAATCCTAATTAACTCTATATAAACACCTATCTCCTCTCTTCCATTTCTTTTCCATTCACGTTTTCAAAAGCAAAGAAAAACTCTAAAGTCTGTAAACAAACTCAAACCAGAAAATTCAAAGGCAACAACTTTTTCAAACCTGTAGCAAACTCAAGGAATTTCATCTCAGATTTAAATGGGATCAACTCAACTAAGCAATACAACAAGTTTCAGATTTTCAGGTAAGGACGTTCTGGAGCTCAGGAGTCGAGCTGGACGGCAGGAACGTATGGAGTGTTTCTACTGTGTTATATTATTGTATATCTGAGACTTGATAATTGTGTATATCCAGTGTCTGTATAAATGTGTAACTCTGATGTATAAAAATGTAATCGACAGATATAATATTGTTTTGTAAACTGTTATTATTTATTATTATATTTTATCCGCTGCGAATGTGAGATGTTGATGTTTCTGATCTTCTTGTTCTTTCTTCTATCTCTTTTCTTTTTCTTCTAACTATCTGGAAATTTCGGGTTCGAAATTTCCGGGTCGTTACAGTTGGTATCAGAGCGAAGGTTAAGCGAGAACCTTGGCTCTGTTGGGATTACTCGTTAAGGATAGGGTCAATGGTACCCTAGAACGAGTTGAGTGTATATATATATATATGAGAGCGTAATTGTTATTTTCTTATATAAGGATTTTAAATGATTTTATATAAGAATATATTTTGATATATAAAATGATATTTCTTTCTAATAAATATTAAGGTAATTGGTTGTTAAAATATTGGAATTAAATTAAGTGGTAATAGAAATACAACCAATTTAAAATTGAATGAAGATAAGTTTGAAATGAATTCAAACTGAAATTAAAATCTTGAATTTGTAGAAATAAAGATAATAATAAATTGGTTTCCAGATATGATAACCTTGGTTATTATCATAAATGGTAGTTGTGTTTAATAATGAATGTTGTTAATGATTAAGCAAAATGAAATGTTTTAGGGAAGTAAACATTTAAGTGTGTATAACTTGTAAATTGGAATTGAAGATAATTTAAAATTGTGAAGTTTTAAATCTAATTCCAGAAAACTTGAAATTGTTTTAAAGAAGTTTGTTTTGAATTAAAACCAAAGGTGGTTTAAAAATTTAAAGTATAACTTGGTGTGTAAAGAAAATGTATATATGAGGAATATACATAATACCAATGATGATTTGAAATAAACACTTAGTGTTGAGTTTTAAATTGGAAAGTGATGTGAAACCCAAAGTAAAGTAGGTTTAAAAACTTAATAGGGGAAAGATTATTAATCTGAAGTTTAAAATTTGAATGGGAATTCAAATTGTGAAAGGTTGACCGGATTAAGTAAATTTAACTTGGAGGAAGTTAAATAAGTTTGAATAAATAACTTGAATTGAAAATTTCAAGATGAAATTTAAATTTAACTTGGATAGTTAAATGGTTAATTTAAATGGGAGTTATGAGTGATCTCAAAATGGGTTTGAGATCTGGAAATTATAAATGGATAATAAATTAGAATCTGAAGATTAAATATTTTTTTTTTGAATTCTTATTTGAACTTTGTAACAAGTTAAGTAAAAATAATTTTAAAATGAAATTTTGGAATTTGGATTCAGAATTAAATGGTTTAAAGATTTAATTTGTTAAAATTAAAAATAAAGGTTAAATTAATTTAAAAGTAAAGGAATTGTGATTTAAAGAATTAAATCAATATTTAAAAATTTTAACTCGAATTTATATAATTCGAGATAGTTTAAAATTGAGATTTAAATATAATTAGTTCAAATTGAATTTGATTTGAATTAATTAGAATTGTGATTGAAGATGTATAAGTTTAAAAATTCAAATGGTAAATTAGAATTGAAAGGATTTGAAATTGGAGCTGGTTCAATTTGAAATTAATCCAAATTGATTTGAAATAGTTTGGAATTGTAATTAAAGTTGAATAAGTTTAAAAATCAAATGGAATTTGATTTGAATTTGGGAAAGAATTAAGGATAATTCAACTTGAATTGGGATTAAATCAATTTCAATGGAAATTGAAGTATTGAGTCAATTTAAATGGAAGTGGAATTTAAATTGAATTGATGGGAAATTATTTGGAAATGGAGATTGGGAAATTAAACAGTTTGGCTCTGGATTATTTTCAAAATAAATTGTTTAAATACAAATATATTTTTCCAAACTATTTACTATACAATCTTTCTTCTTAAACCCAAACTATCTTATACTTATTTTATAATTATTTTGGAATTATTTAACTATTTTGAAACTATCTTATAAACTAATTACTATTTTTCAGTTACTCATACCTAATTATTATTTTAAAATCTATTTTGCAATTATCTAACTATTTTATACCTACTTAACTATTTTACAGCTATTTTACAAACTAATAACTATTTTTCAACTACTTACCTATTTTAAACCTTTTCAAGCTATTTTTAAATTTAAATAAGTCAGAGTTCAAACTGTTTGTAATTGAAGTAATAACTCAATTGGAAATGGAAGCAATTGAGAATAAGTGAATGGAATTAAAGGAAATATGAATAGAAAAGATAATTGATTTAGCTAAAAAAAAAATCAATCAATAATGATAAATACGTAGGATATACGTATATTATTCTATTCGCATAGTGATTTGATCTAGATTCGAACATAGAATTTCGAGATAGTATTATCGATCCGAGTTGGGATTTTTCGCTCGATTTTCGACGGCGAACCTGGATATGGGTTGTTGATTGGTTTTGGATATTCTCTATCATAGTTGTGACTATGCAAGGAGAATGACGGTTTCTGATCAGGAAACCAGATCTGAGTCCGCACTAGGAAGCCGGGTGGACGATACTAGTTCGGAAGTGAAATTGTGTGATCGATTGAGCGATCAGATTGATATAGCGTACGGATGATATATGTACATCGTACGGGTTTGAATGAAATTGGCATTTAAAATTTGAGGATAAGAAATTTGAAATGGTTTTCGAAAATGAAAGGTATATTATGTGTAATATAATGGAATTGGATATTTCTTTGGTTGAAATTTACTTTATGGAGGTAAGTAAATGGTAAATAACTTTATAAAGAAATCAAACTTGAATATTTGATTTGACAATAAATAAAGTTATATTTTGTAATATGATAAACTTCCCTTATTGAATCTAGCCAGAATAAAAAGGGTTTTGAAATATTTGAAGTATAACAAAGGTTTTATACAAGTTTGAAATGATCCAAAGATTTTCAAAGTATATATATATCTATATCTATATATATAAAGGATCTTATGAGAATGATTTTGGAAAAGGTTTTGGGAACCTATGGATTTTGGAAAGGGCTTTTGATTTTTGAGAAATCAATTTTGGATTTTGGAAAGCCTAGTTTGAGAATTATCGATTTTTGGTAATCGATTTTGTGTAAAGGAGATTTTGATAAATCATAAAGGGTATGATTTGAAGATACTATAAGTATATAGTATAAAATGTTTTGAGTATAGCTCTGGGGAAAAAGGCGCTTCCTTGAAATGAACTTCTCAGGAGTACCACTGGGTGGTACTACCTTGAACCCCAAGGGGGGATTCTAAAGTTGATCCTGTGAGGAGTCCGGACAAAACTAGTTCCTGAGGATTATTTGTGTAGCGAAAGTCGAGGGGCTGGTGCCCACAGAGGCATTTGGGTTATTCTGTGACGACAATGTAACTCGATGTCACTGCGATCTACTGCAGACCATAGCAAAAGTCATGTGTGCCGCTGAGAGCCAACTGTCTACGTTTGATTTTATATCGGTAGACTGTGACACTATGGTAACATAGCGAAAGTCGTGTGTGCCGCTGAGAGCCAACTGTCTACGTTTGATTTTATATCGGTAGACTGCGACCTATGTGGGAGAAGTTTCATTATTTGGCAGCGAAATTCGATGGCGCTGATGCCTACAGTTATATGGGTTTGTGCTGTGATAGCAACGTAAGGCCCGGGTATAACTGCGATCTGTAGCGGGTTCCATGGCGAAATCGAGGAGCGCGGAGACCTACAATTATCTGTGGATTTTGCCGGGACGGCAACGTAACCATCGGGTTAACTGCGACCATGGATGGGGGTGATGATTTCCAGAGCATTCTCACCAAAGATATTTCCTCTATTTTCAAAAACGTTTTCGATATTTTCAAATAAATTATTTTCCAAATATTTTCGCTGGGTGTTGAAACCGGGTCTGCTAAGTACTTATAGATTTTTCAGTCTTACGCCTGATCAACGTATGACCGAATTTCTATGAGAATGAGGATGGACTGGTTGAGACATCGAGTTATAAAAAGTATTTTTATAAAACTATTTTGGTGATATTATATTGATTTTTGAAGTATTTTAAAATTTCTTAATTAAAGAGTTTATAGATGAAAATACTCAAAGAATAATTTAACTGTAATAAAATTCTTGCTTCATTCCTTTTCGAGGACGAAAAGATTTAAAGGGGGGAGGAATGTGATATCCCGGATTTTCGGGCATCAGATAATTGGATAGTTATCTGATTTAACTTTTTAAAATACTGATTTATAAATCGAACAAATTCAAATGTGATAATCTCCATTTAAAAATTTATTTAAAATTTGGTAAGATTGTTAATTTCAAATCAATAATGATAATATGTTGTATATATTCATGTATAGAGAAGTTTTATATACAAATTGAATTTGTGTTCGTTTAAATATATATGATATATATATCAAATTGATTTTTAAATTGAATTTGAAGTTGAATCTAGATTTAAAATTTGGAAAGTCAAAAGATAGATATTTTAAATATTTTAAAATAATATATAAGCTTTTATTTATAAATATAATTGGTTTTTATTTTCTTTAAAGTATTTTTATATATAGATAAGTATTTGTAAATTAATAAATTAAGTATAAAGCTTTTATTAATATTTAAAAAAGTAAAAGATTACTTATTTTACAAGTGTCAAATTATGAGATCATGTAAATAACATGTGTAAGATGAATAAACAAGTGTCACTTTTTATTTTTATTTTATTTTCTTTTTAATAAATCCTAATTAACTCTATATAAACACCTATCTCCTCTCTTCCATTTCTTTTCCATTCACGTTTTCAAAAGCAAAGAAAAACTCTAAAGTCTGTAAACAAACTCAAACCAGAAAATTCAAAGGCAACAACTTTTTCAAACCTGTAGCAAACTCAAGGAATTTCATCTCAGATTTAAATGGGATCAACTCAACTAAGCAATACAACAAGTTTCAGATTTTCAGGTAAGGACGTTCTGGAGCTCAGGAGTCGAGCTGGACGGCAGGAACGTATGGAGTGTTTCTACTGTGTTATATTATTGTATATCTGAGACTTGATAATTGTGTATATCCAGTGTCTGTATAAATGTGTAACTCTGATGTATAAAAATGTAATCGACAGATATAATATTGTTTTGTAAACTGTTATTATTTATTATTATATTTTATCCGCTGCGAATGTGAGATGTTGATGTTTCTGATCTTCTTGTTCTTTCTTCTATCTCTTTTCTTTTTCTTCTAACTATCTGGAAATTTCGGGTTCGAAATTTCCGGGTCGTTACACAAACCCTCGTTCAGTTCTGAATAGGTGGTAAATCGCGGCTCCCTCCGTTGCCGCTTTAACCTATCATCATTTTCTTCAGCCTTTCGCTTCCCTTTACCAGTCTCTGCACCCTTTCCAGGTGAATTACCGCCTCTAACTGTGTAAACATCGATTTCTTCTTCTCTCTCCGTACGAGCATCCTCTAATCGCAAAAACTTTTCGGCTTCATGATAAAACTCTCCCAGGTCCGTATGTGGATCCTTAGTTAGTGAATTCTTGAACACCGTGCCATCAGATATTCCAGATACAGCTGCCATCATGACCATAGATGGATCTGGCCGATCCACCGATGCTGCTGCTGCATTGAATCGCGTCAGAAAATTCCTCAAAGACTCCCCAGCTTTCTGCTTTAGCATTGCCGAACTCATCACATTCTTGGGTCTTGCAATGTGAACCCTAAATTGCTCCATGAATCTTTCAGTTAAATCTGCCCATGTTCTTATGGAGCCATTCTCCAACTGCCTAAACCATAATGCTGCGATATCTTTTAAATACAATGGAAAGCACCAGGCCATGACTTCCTATGATGCCCCCAGTACGTCCATATGCCTCATATACTTCATCAGATGGACCGCAGGGTCCGACCTCCCATCGTACATCTCCACTGATGGTAACTTGAATTCTGGTGGGTTCCTAGCCATCCGAATCGCAGGAGAAAAGGGACTCATGTTTACATCTTCAAGATCTCCGTTTACTAATCCGCCCCTCATGGCTCGTCTGACTATTTCTGCCAATCTATCATTGTCTCCATGCCATAGTCCTCGTTCACCACCTTCGATCTGCCCCCCGAGTCCGTGTGAGCTTTCAGTAGTCCGCCCCCCTGGCTGAGCGTTCATCCCTCTATTGACACCAGGTTGCTCGGATGCTCCTGTCTTTCTCCTCGGGATTTGATCAACAGTTCTAAATGTATGCCCCCTAGTTCTGGTGCTGTGCCAGATGGTCTTGCTTTGTTCTGAACTTTGGTTGCTCCTTGATTCTGGGTTCCTAGTTGCCCAATCTGTTGAAACAAACTCTGGATCATCTCTTCTTGTCTCTTCATCATTGTCTCCATCTCGTCCTTGGTGATGAAGATCGATACTTGGTTTGCCCCCGAGGAAGCCTCTTGACTCCCTTCATGCTGACTTTGCTCTGGCCTTTGCCTTTTACTAGTTTGCCTTGTCATATCTTCTCAGATCTGAGCTCTTAAGTCTTCAAATTCAACTTCTACGTGATAGAACTCATGAGTTCATTTCTCAGTGAAAGCACCAAAATGTTTGCACCAAAATTGGTCACAAACACCCGATAGTCGTTGAAAGCACCAGTGCGCAATCAAAATTCACAGATAACAAATATGTAGAGAAACAAAATGAAGAACACTCAGAAAATTGAAAAGAACAACAGTAAACAACACAGATTTTATAGTGGTTCGGCGATCTTGCCTACGTCCACTCTGAAGCTTATGATTTTATTGGTTCACTTGATAACTTCAATCTGTTACAACAGATTACAATTGATGATAGCTCTGAAATTCAAATAAAATAGTGATCATAAGATGTAGAATTGAATCCGACAGAGTCTGGACGTTGAATCGCCCAAGGATCCCTTTTTGTAGGCTTTAGGGGGCTATTTATAGGCGTAGGAGGCTGAGATTGCGCTCAAACTTCGGGAGACTTCTTCTGGCACGTGAGTGGGAGTACGCAACCGGTCCCACCAAGTTTCGACTCGATCTATGATCGATACGAATTGATTTCGTATCCATCAAAAATTAGTCCAATCGAGTCGAAACTTGGCAGGAACATTCTTTACTTTGTGCGCAAGCTTCTGTGAAAATTTCGTTGCATTTGGATCTGTGGTTTAGGAGATATGATCGATGCAAGATTATGATTTTTGTTTGTTGCTGATTTCGAATCCATGCCTTCGTGTCCATCCCGTTCGACTCGATGGAACACGTGACATTGTGGCGACGTGGCGCGCACTCCTCGCACCGATCCCCTTTTTGCTCCGAGTTGACTGCATCGCATCCATGAACTTCGCCTCGTTTGTATCGACATCCATTGCCTTGTTCGATTCGATAACAGCTGCCAACACATATCGATGGAAGCACACTCGTTCATATCGATAGAAATTGGCCCTGTTCGTATCGATCAAAAGTGTACGATTGATGGATACGAACTAACGAGCTTCAATGGGTTCGAACAGTGCGATGACAGATCGGTTCGAACGTAATGGATTCGAATTGGTCGAGGCGGACTCATCCTGATGGATGCAAATCTGGTCGGTGCGAGTGGTCATCACCTTGACCTTCTGATGGGTGCGAATTTGATGGATTCGAACCGATCAACCATATCGATACGAAGAGCATATTTTCTCCAACTTGCATCGATCATATCTCACTCATACGAACTCCAATTAACTTGAAATTTGAAACGCTGGCTTTCATGACTTTTCTTGCCGTGTCCTATCAATTGTAGCCTGATCTGGCTCGGACAAAATTCATCGATATCCATGGTGAAACGGTGTATAACAAACTTTTACGACGAACTGTCTTTAGTTTTCCAGTCAACTTTTTGGTGTCACGGCCTTACCAAAAGGTGGGATAACAACAGATTTCTTTCAAATACATATCTGTTAGTGGCGGAGAATTTATTCTCTTAGCTTAACACCCTTCTCTGAGACGTACGAGCTCAGAGGTTATGTAGTTGAAGGTTATCAGTGATATACTCCCAATTTGGTAGTGTGGCGTGCTGAGTGCTGCTGTGTGTTGTTGATCATTTGTTGATCAAAGCAAGGCTTTCGTGTAAATCATAGCTTTGTGGATGAGACCTCATCGAACCTCACACCCCGGAAATGGTCGAAACAGGAAAGATGCGGCAAGGTTATGAGGGTCGCACCCTTTAGGGTATGTCATTTCCTTCTGGAAAAAGGTGGTATCATGGTATGGAGCCCAAATACTTTACCTATGTGGTTGCTTCAATTTCATTTACTGTGTGGTTGTTGCTTTGTGATCGAGGGCCCTCGGATAAAGGTCACAAACGACCGGGGGGTGGCATACTCGAGTAGTAGTTACCTAGTAAGAGGTAACCCGACCTTGTGTTGGCAGAGATCTAGTTAGTTCTCGGGACGTCCCTCCAGAGGCGTACCCATGTGGCATAGGAAGTTCCTTAGCCTGACCATTTGTTGGAAAATCCAAAGAAACAATACGAACCTTGTACGGTTTAGTTGTATAACCTGCCATGTAGCATGGCAGTAACCTCCCACAAAACATGGTAGCTATAGTAGGCATACAATAATGGTTGTCTGCTGGCTAAGATTAATATTATACTTTCGAGATGTTTTCCACACTAGGCACTAATGATAATATTAAAAATATTTTGCGTATCAAGCATGTTTGACTATCATAAGGAGAAATCTCCTCTAATTCTGCGTTTGCATTGTGTGTGTGGCGGGAGGCCTTATGGTAGTTTCATTTTCCAAAAGCATTGCGGATTTCTTTTTAATACCAATAACTGTTTTTAAGATCTCACACCAGTCCCACGACTGACCTGGAGTTTATTGTTCCCTTTCTAAACTCTGGGTGCCCATAATTTTCCACACGGGAAGCCTAGAATCGTGTTATCAATTGGATCTGGATGGATTGCTGTGGAGATCTGGAGGCGAGCTGGATGGCGAGACGTATCACTTATACTAGTATTATTCCGCTGTGTATTATGTTATGTGGACAAGTTTATATAACTGTCCAGTGATGTGTGTTGTTGTTGTAAGCTCTGATGATGTGTTGTATAAACTGATATAGTTCTTTGTTATAAAGATTATTCATTCATCTATTATATATTGTTCCGCTGCGAATGTGAGATTCTGATATTGTTTCTGTTTCTTTTTCTTTCTTTCTTCTTCTACCTCTTTCTTCTTCTTTAACCCTGATGGTTCGATTTTTCGGGTATGAAAAATCGGGTCATCACAAGTGGCTTTACATGATATCCGTCAGCCTCCAAACTATACTGCTACACTACCATGGAACAGAGAATTTTAGTGTCTTTACATGATCTCCATCAGCCTCTATACTTGTCCATTTCATCATCTTAAGGCAACAGATGCCTATCATTCCTCATAAATAATAGTCTGAAATCTATCCTGCAGAACATATTGTATCCCATATCATTCCTGAGATGTAAGGCTCGTGCGGCTACGCTTAACTTCTACAAAGCCACGCTTTATTTCACATAAAGCCACGCTTTGATCATATCAGGTTCCATTTTCAATGCCACATTGCCATTTCTTCTATCACTATTGACTCTCACGAACATACAACCTCTGAGCTTGTATGTCTTAGAGAAGGGTGTTAAGCTAAGAGAAGTTGCCTTCTCCGCCACCAAACAGATGTATGTTTGTAAAAGTCAACATTGTGATCTTAGAAATGCAATGTCAAACGTTTGCCCATACAAGTTCGTTCTGGGACTGAACGAAACCGAAGGCACTCCTCCTACCACATCCTTTTGGGAATCACCCCTAGGATTAGTAGCGAGTAGTCCTTACAATACGAATATTTCAAAACATGACAGGACCACTACTAAAATAAATATCTCTATATTAGGAGCGACCTAGAGAATGTCAACAAGCAGTCCTTCCGCTATGAAGATCTTCGGTCTTTAATTCAACGTAGACTTTCAAAATGCAGACACCATTGCCATATAAATATAATGTGGCGAAACCCATGGGACTCGTGATAGAAATCCCTACATTTTGAAGATCCCCAGTCTTCACAAACCATCATCTTCAACACGTCTGCACTTCTGAACATATACACTGGTTCGAAGTGGTCTTTGGATAGGAGTTGCCCAAATCCGACCTCGGTTTCTCCGCACCAATCATCGATTAAAAAGATGTTAAGTTCACATGTGATTCTCAATCATTAATCAATTTAATTCATCTTTTTATTCATTCATAAATATCTCTTAGAGATATATTATTTTAAATTAGTCCATTTATCTTCTTAACAGTATATGGAATCATCAAGCCTCATTTATCAAATCATTTGGTAAATTTAAACCTTTTTAATCTTGGAATATTTCCAAATCAATTCACCTTTTACTTAGGAAAACATTTCCAAATAATTTATTTAAATCTCAAAACTCCAAAAAATTCGGCAGAGCTTCTGCAGTACTTCAAACTTCCTCTTATCTTCTTGAAACGAAACGGGCGGCACTTCCTCCTCTTTTTCTTGCACCGGTGCTTCCCAACTTGCTCCTTCCTTCTACATGGGTTCGGCCTCACCATGATCCCCTCCTTCCTCCATCATTACTTCACTTCTTAGATGCTAAACCATGTTCTAATGATGATATAAGAACTTTGACAAAATTTGGTGGAGTTTGGAGTTGGTTTGATATGATTTTAAGAAAAGTTAGTAAGGAAAGAGAAGAGAGGAAGACATTAAAATGGAAAGGAAGGAGAAGAAGAAGAGAAAGAAAGGAATGGAATGAAGTATGAAGATTTATGAAGCCTTAGGGTCTTATTTATAGGAAAAGCAAAACGTAGTAATTACCAAATTAACCCTTTACGAAATTACCAAAATACCATTACTTACACCTAAAGTAAACTACACTTTTTCAACACTTACCGTCACAAATCAACATCCTTGCTTTATGTCATAATTACTTAATGGTTAAGAAAAGTAAAGTAATTATTTTGTTGGATTTGGATGTGATTGATATAATGTTTACTTTTTTACTTTTTTTAATTACCTTACTTACTTTTACTAATGATATTCTAGAATTTTCTAACGGTACTTAGAAAAAGTAAACATTTTTTGTTATTAAAATATGTGTATACATATGTTAGAACATGTTAATAAAGGTGCAAGAATGTTGCAACAACTTATATTCAACAAAACGTTGATTTTCGACAAAATGTACGGTCATATTTTGACGTTATAGTTAAACTATTTATTTATGTAAACAAAACTTGAAAATTGATTTCCTATCATCTTTAATTAATTAAAACAAGTTTATTTTAGTTATAAAACCATATTAATAATATTAAAATTCAAGTGTTAAAATACAACGTCGATTTGTCAACGTGAGACGAAATTTATCAATCTTTAAAAAACAAAAATTGAATGTATATCCATTTTGTAATGACTCGTAATTTTCGATAGTTAAAAGTAGTTAATTTAATAAGATGTTGTGATTTAATATTGGTAGAAATAAAAATTTATGATTTAATAATAAGAATATAACTGGAACGAAATGTAATAGTATTAATTTAAGGTAATTGATTACTGCTTAAAATGTAATTCCAATTTAATTGAAATGATTAAAAAGTTATAACTGGTTATAGATTGTAAATAAATTGTAATGATGTGTGTATTAATTGATAAATTGGATAAAAGGGTGTAATTGATAATTTAAATTTAAATATGTATAAATTAATTAAATAATATGTAATTAATTGTAATTGAATAAAATTAGTGTTGTGGTAGTAATTATAACACTTATTGTAGGTAATAAACTTATAAATGTGATTAAATGTAGAAAAGGTGACAATCGTTATTTATTACCAATTTATTTAATCAATTATAATTAAATGAAATTAAATGTTACGTAAAATGAGTTAAGACGATAACTGTAAAAGGTGAATGCAATAAAATGTACAAAAATGTCAATTACATTCATAAGGTAAAAATTGATTTAATAAAAAGAGTGGAACAAAGATAAATTAATTTATTTAGATTTTAAATTTTAATAAAATTGACAAGATTCAATGTAATTGAAATACTGCAACTAATATGGTAAAAGATGAAAATTATAGATTTTAATGTAATAAAATATAAACAAATGTTAACCATGTCTATAGAATAATGAATGATGAAATAAAAAGAATTGAAATCAAATTTGATCAACTTACTGAATTCAAATTTCAATTGATTGGATATAATTACAGTTGAAATTAAACACTGTAAACTATTGTAAATGTCTAAGTAATCAAAAAAATGATAAAATTTGTTAGTTATAAAAGGTGGAATTAAAAAGTGATTTAATCAATTTAATATTAATTTATTTAATTAACGTAAAAATAGCCATTTTGGCCACGGACTTGGATTTCAACAAAACCAGTTTCATCGGATCCATAACAGTGAATTATTATAGGATTTCAAGTTTCGTAGCGATTGGACTTGTCGTTTGATCGTACGAGCTTGATACGCGTAGAAATCAATTTAATTAAATTCAATTGAAATCAATTTGAAATAAGCTGATTTTTAAGCTAACTTCTTCATACGATGGAATTATGATTTAAAACCTATTCCATTGAGTTTTAAATTATCGAAAACAGCTATTTCGATATATGGGATGACCCACTTTCGTTTCGGAAGCGAAACGGGCCTTTCGGGTCGTTATTGTCAATCCGAACCAATTCGAGATGTTATTCATTTGCTAATCGGGCATTGTTCGTATAAATAGCTTTGTTCTAACCCTAGTAGCCTTTTTAGTTCTTATTATTGTACGTATCTGTCTATTCAACCTACAGTTTCTTCCTTCTTCTAATGGCTCCAAACCAAAACCCTAAATCCAATTTCAAAATTCAACTACAAAATCAAACTCCTCCAAACCCTAACATATTATATACCGTTTCGAAGTTATCGATGATTGTAATTCACTAGTGTGATTCGTTTTTCAATTGGATTCACCGTTTGTCCAGTAATCGCCGAATTAGTTTCGGCCATCCATACGAAGTTTTGACGATCCAACGGTGGATCGTCGTCCGATCGACGATCAGGGAGGGGCATTGGGAAGCTAGTATCGACCAAGTCGTTGGGTGGTCATCGCTTGTCGTAAGTTGCTCAGGATTCGCCACAATTGGCGTTTGAAGGCTACGGAGGTCGGAGCTCGTTCTGGTCATCGTGGATGGCCGCGAGAGCAAGGCAGGGTCGGTTGGGGATGAGGGTGTCGGCGCCGGTCTTGGGTCATGGGGGTGTAGGCCATAGCGACGACGTTCACGGGTTGGAGGTGGCGGCTCTAGTGGTTCACGCGGGGATGATAATGCGGAAGTAGGGTTTTGCGGCCTGTTGACGTGTAAGCTTATGTGATAGTTTTGTTATTTTCAATTTAAGTTAAAAATTGTAAATTTCCAAATCTTCTAATGTTAATAACTTTTACGTTCGAGGTCGGATTTATGCACAGTTTGCTCCGCTGCGATCGTATCAAAATTCCATATATTTTGAAACTAGTTTGGACGAATTTTGAGACTGTCGAATTTTGGGCCTTAATTTGAATTTCAATTCAATTTGAAATCAAAGGTGAGTGTTTTGACCTACTCACAACTACTAAATTATCTTATGTTAGTTAAATTGAAGTTATGATGTGATTTGGAATTGATTGGTTGATGTTTGGTATATATATTGTCATTCTAGTTAAATTTGACTTTTATTGCATTTAATCATCGTTTAATTTAATATTGAATTTAATTGTCAATTTAATACATGTTATTGATAATTAGTTATCTATTGATGTTTATTGATTGATTTGGATGATAATTGTGATGGATGTTCGATCGTTGATATTGGATGACTGGATGTTATATTTTTATATTGTTATAACACTGCAAGTTCCCTATGGGTTGAAATGATACATACCCGAACGATGTATAGATTAGGAAAAATTGTTATGTGTTGAAATGATAGACTTGAGCGATTTTATGGATTTTTGTGTTAATTTGGGATTGCGGGTTGAAACGATATACCCTTAAAATTTAAAATTGCGGATTAAAATGATAAATATCCATATCACTTGACCATAGGGTAGAAAATTATATACGGACACCGGATTGGTTAAATTAAATGATTTTTAATTCTTTAAATTTTCAATTCAATTAATTGGCATTTTTAAATAGAAATTGATTTATATAAACTGAATTATTGTCATTATTCCAAGCGTAATGCTGAAATTGGAATTGATTTAATGAATTGTTCAAAGGATTTAAATTGGGATTGCAAAGGTGAAGTGTCAAATATAAATGAATTTATCAGAATTGAGTTATTGAAAATGTTTGGATATAACCTTGAAATCTATGTTAAACTAGTTTAAACTATTTTAATTAATTTAAATATTTTAATCAATTTAAACTAATTTAATTTATTTTAATCTATTTTAATCTATTATAACCTATTTAATCCAATTTAATCTATTTTACCTATTTTAAACTAATTACATTTATTCTTTCTATTTTAAATCTATTTAATATAATTTAAATCTATTCAATTTATTTTAAATTTATTTAATCAAATTAAATTTATTTAATTAATTTAAATCTATTTAATATAATTTAAATCTTTTTAATTTATTTTAAATCTATTTAATCTATTTTAAATCTATTAAATCTATTTTAAATCTATTTAATATAATTTAAATCTATTTAATCTATTTTAAATGTAATTAATCTATTTTAAATCTATTTAATATAATTTAAATTTATTTAATATATATTAAATCTATTTAAATCATTTAGATCTAATTAAATCAAATTTAAATCTATTTAAACTATTTTAATCTATTTTAAACTATTTTTAAAACTATTAAAACTATTTATGACTATCTAAACTATTTTCTAAAATGTCAGACTGTGTAAAGTGGAAGTATTTATATTTAAATCCTTGATGATAATACAACCTAAGTTGGGATTTGAAATGATATTTGGGAGTGAAACGACATATTTAAGTAAATATGATTTTGAAAGTAATTATGAATTCGAAAGTGATATGGGTTGAATTGGATATGATATTTTGATATCAATATGAAATGGTTTTGGAAATGTAAAAGAACCTCTAGTGTGTAATAAGTGGTTGGTTGTTAAAGAGACCGGGATCGGATATTGTCATACTTTGTGCCAATACCAAAAAGCACTTTAACAACTGTGCATGTGGTGGGGATCCTAGAAATGAAGTAGGATGGTTTGGTGTACAATTCTGTATGAGGTATTTACGTGACCCTGACTCCCGTGAGTCAGCTTAGATGTGACTAAAAGAGGAGCCACGCCGGGCCAAGTGAGGTCATTCCTCCCATCGGACACATTTCTTCGATACCGTATTATGACTTTGTGATGATTTTGTGGCCACCCCTTGATTTTGATTATGGGATTGTGTTCCAAGGTGGGCGGTAGTAGCTGCTATGCGTTACCACCAGTCCGGTTCCGCAATTGGTATATCTACCCTGTCATTACCTCGAGTGCCGTGTTCACATGCCCTACCGCGCCTTCTACGAGTTTGTTTTGTGTCGTACCTATGGAGTGCTCCCTGATAGCCCACCTGCGGGTGGAGTTTACAGTACCTGTATAGACTACAACATTATATAAAATGTGTTAAGGGGGATATGGGTAACGCCTTAATGCTATTTTAATACTTTACTTTACTGTAGACACTACACTCACGTTAGACACTGGATAGGAGATTTCAAACCCCGTAAACATCTCTGACGCCGTGTAACGAACCGGAATTTTCGATCCCGGAAATTCTAGATAGTTAGGAAAAGAAGAAAAGAGATAGAAGAAGAAACAGAAAACAAGTCACAGAATCTCACATTCGCAGCGGATGAAATATAATATCAAATAATAACAGTTATACAAAAGAATACTATACCTATTAATTTATATCATTACATCAGAGTTACAACATTTATACATACACTGGACAGTTAAAATCAAAATGTCTCGGATAAACTGTAATATATCACAGCGGAAACACTCCATGCGTTCCTGCCATCCAGCTCGTCTCCTAAGCTCCAGAACGTCCTTACCTGAAAATCTGTAATACTCGGTCTGACCCGAGCATTACATCAAAGTAACACCCGGGTCAGGCTGGAAACCAGCGTGAGTAAACCATATAATTTGAAAGTACCAAGTTCAACCCATAATGAATAAAACCCGGGTAACTCGTACTTCTCCACGAGTTTATTACTCAATATGTCAAATACTTCTTTCATAATCAAATTTTAAATATTCGAAGGTCCATAATATTTCATCTAGCCTATTGATTTTACACATCCAATCTTTATAGAATCAAGTAGATTACCCTATCCATCAACAAATCTCTAATTACAAATTAATGGTTCTTTAATCATTAATTAATAAACTTTTGGTTATTAATTTAGCTTCTTAAAAGTAATCAATCCTTAATTATTTTATAAATCAATTAATTATCCTCAAATTTACTGATTAGTTAACAATCATTTATTCATATAGCATTTATCACAGCTAAATCGTACACCATTAAAACAAATGTATTATAGGGTAATATCTCCAAATAGTCATCGCAATCCAGATATTCAAAGGTAAATCAACAGAAGTCATCAATGTATAATACAATTACCTTAAATCAACCTATAATAAATTAGATTGTTACTCAAGAATTAACCAAAATTTTGATTAATAAATCATTAACTAATTAATTTATTTATTTCAAAACATTATATTAATCTCTTCTTAATTATCAATAAATCAATTAATCAATCTTCAGTTATTATACTTAATTATTTTATTAAATAAACTTAATTGCTAAGTTGTTTTCCACTAATTTCTTACCTCACAACTTACTAAATTTATTAATCATTAATTCTTAGTTAGATTTCTACGTTGGTCAATTTCAAATTTTTTTATTAACCTTAATTAATTAATTTGAAAAATTATAAATTTCAAATCTTAAATTACTTAACCTTTCTTAATTTCCTTGCTATGAATTAAAATCAAAACTTTTATCTTGCATTTCGTAAAACTTGTTTATACTTAATGCTTTTAAAACTTCGCATTGAACAAACCCAGGCTAATTCTGGTTTACCCGGAGTCGAACCCTGAGTCACCATCCCTATTTCTTCGAGTTTCATTTCTTCTTCAAATCTCTCTTTTTTTCTTTTTTCTTTTTTATTTGTGTTTAAACTTAAAACTGATACACTCATACCTCTCACTAACAACGCGAGCTTAACCCGAGAACCAGTTCCACTAGCTCGAGCATTTTCTCGAGACACGCAAGAATCTACCACCAGTCTCCAGTCCTTCGCCATGCACATGCACCAGCACCGGAGACCTCTCCGTTGACCGATGAACCTTCCCACGCGCCATTCGTCGCCATTACAACAAACTCAAACCATCAAATCACTTGCATTAATTACATATCAAAATCGAGTTACTTGGACGGAAAACTGGATCCAAGAACTACGACCAAACTTCCCTTGACCCCGCACTCCGACCATCAGATGAGGCGAAACTCCGGCAACCTCAACTCCGATCATCCACAAACCTATTCCACTTGGTTCGTCGAACTCGATCACCCTGAGATTATATATAGACCCTAAATCCAACCTCAACCCAACCTAGGTTTACAAACAAATTCACATCGCCGCCAACGCCAAAGAGGACTATCGTCCTTCCTGTCATTTTTGCCGATCACTCTGAACCTTCACCTAACTCCAGCCAAAATCCCGACCATCCCAATGCTCGTGGCCATCAGAATTTGCCCAAAAACCCATTATCAATCATTCCCCAAATACATATTCAATTCTACATTAAAAATTCTTATATTTGTTTTAAAAATCATAACTTTTATAATGCATTCATGTTATAGTATTAAAACAAGGAATTAAGTTGATTGATTTTCCATGTTTAAGTATCTCTACTGTACTTTTACAGTTTTTTTCTTTTCTTTCTATATTTAAAATCTTAAAATATATGTATCTATTTTTAACTTCTGTATTAAGCTTAAACTAAAATACCTTATTTAGACTTCAAAGCTTAACAGAGATCACATGTAAAGATTTTGAATTTTGAACAAATTCATAAACTCTGAGCTAAGAACAGAAGGTTAAATTCAACTGATAAGCACACATTCATATACACAGCCATCATTCATGTAAGCAATATATACTATATCACTGCAAACTTCGATCTTGCATATCAAGGTAAATACCAGATTTAAACTTTGTAAAACAATTTGTTTACTCACTGGTGTAAAGGAAAGAAGAAATTGGTATGGAATACTCACAATCACATTAAATTTCAGAGATAAGCATGCAACAGAACAATATTTAAACCATTTAGATTGTGAAGTTACTCACAAAGTTTTCCAGAGATAACAGAGCTTCTTTTTCTTGTTGACACAGGTTTGTAGGACTGCATGTTGAAGCCTTCAATTCGGTCCTTGGTTTTTACTGATGTAGATTGTTGTTTCAACTTGAAGTTTTATTTAAATTAGAGATGAAGTTTATTTCAGATTTACACGGTTTGAATGGACGAAATGATGAAGAGTGTGATGTATATAAGAAGAAGTTTACAGGAGATATTTTCTTCTATTTGTACAATAGGCAGATGATTTTTCTTGCGTTGGTGGCTGAAGTGATAACATTTTGGCCAGCATTAATTAGGCTTGTACAAATTCATATTTCTTTCTTTCTTTACTTCGGCTGAAATGATATAGGATGGTGTACTAGAGATAATGGCCTGTGCAAATCTATTATTTTTTTGATTTGTTCCTTCCTTTGCAAGCTTTATACTTTGTAATATGAAAATCTTCTATTTTAACTTGAATTATATATATTTTCAAACATCATAAAGTTTGTATCTATTTGTATTTTCATTCATATATGTTGTTGTTATTTCATATATATGCTTGCATTTCCCCTATCTAATATGTATATACTTATGCTTGCATATTCCTAGCTATTATGTATACATATAATTACCTTTAGTATTATAAAGGTAGAGTTTTATTCTAAACAATCTTGAGAGGTTTGTCTTCAAATCTCCAGTCCATAGTTTCTTTTCCAAGTGTGTGTATATATATATACATATATATGTATATGTTCATGGGCGTTTTTAAATTAATGGAGCTTCAAATATTTTCTCTATAAAACCTATCAATAGTCAGAGGTTTTATAATTCAATATTTATTAAAATTTTCAACCCAATCTATATATATTCAGATACTCTAATTGTTAGAATTTGTTTCTTCGACTTATAAAATTAATATTTCAATGAATAAAATCAATTAATTACCCAATTAACAGACGTCCAGAAATCCGGGTTGTCACATTCCTACCCCCTTAAGAACTTTTCGTCCTCGAAAAGGAACGGAGCAAGAATTATTAAAATACTTAAAATCAGATAAATTTCTTTGATCATTTTTAAAATCACTTTAAAAATCTATATAATATTACTAAAATAGTTTTTATAAAAATACTTTTATAACTCGATGTTTCGACAAATCCATCCTTGTTCTCACAGAAATTTGGTCATACGTTGATCAGGCGTAGGACTGAAAATCTATAAGTACTTGGTAAACTCGTTTCCAACACCTAGTGAAAATACTTTGTAAAATAATTTTATTGAAAATATAGAAAACGGTTTCGAAAATAGAGGAAATATCTTTGGTAAAAATGCTTTGGAAATCATCACCCCCAATCATGGTCGCAGTTAACCCGATGGTTGCATTGCCATCCCGGCAAAATCCACAGATAACTGTAGATCTCCGCGCTCCTCGATTACGCCATGGAACCCGCTACGGATCGCAGTTATACCTGGGCCTTACGTTGCTATCACAGCACAAACCCATATAACTGTAGGCATCAGCGCCACCGAATTTCGCTGCCAAAAGAATGAAACTCCTCCACTTGACCATAGACCACAGTCTACCGATGTTACGCTGCCATCCCGGCAAAATCAAGTGTAGACTGTTGGCACTCATCCTCCACACGATTTTCGCTATGGTCCACACAGTAGATCGCAGCGACATCGAATTAAACTGTCGTCACAGCATAACCCAAATGCCCCTGTAGGCATCAACGCCATCGACTTTCGCTACCAAATAATCCTTAGGAACTAGTTTGTCCGGACTCCTCACAGGATCAACTTTAGAACCTCCCCTTTAGAGGCTCAAGGCAGTACCACCCTGTGGCACTCCTGAGAAGTTCATTCAAGGGAGCGCCTTTTTCCCCAGAGCCACTTTCAACACACTTTATACTATACACATATAGTATTTTCCAAATCATACACCAAGTATGAATCTCATACATATATATCTCCTTTACAAAATCAATTCTCAAAATCGATAATTCTCATATTAGGCTTTTCCAAATGCCATAGGTTCCCAAAACCTTTCCTCAAAATCATTTTCACAAATCCTTTTTATAAATACATACATATAAATGTTTTGAAAAATCTTTGAATCAATTTGTTCTTGTATAAATTCACTTTTGTACTTCAAATACTTCCAAAAACCCTTTTCTTCTCGCAAAAGATTCAACAAGGGGAGTTTTATCATATATATAACAAAGATATATAACTTGTTTAGTCCAAATCAATATTCAAATTTAATTACTCTATAAAGTCACCTACCGAATTACTTACTTCCATTAAGTAAATTTTTATGATAGAAATATCCAATTTCCACTTTACTTCATCATATATTTAACAAAATATATTTTCAATTTCAAAAATCATTTACAGTTCTTATCCACAAATTTCAATATCAATTTCATTCAAACCCGTACGATGTACACATATCATCCGTACGCTATATCAATCTGATCGCTCACTCGATCACACAATTCCAATTCTGAACTAGTATTGTCCACCCGACTTCCTAGTGCAGACTCAGATCCGGTTTCTTGATCAGAAACCGTCATTCTCCTTGCATAGTCACAACTATGATAGAGAATATCCAGAACCAATCAAAAATCCATATCCAGGTTCGCCGTCGAAAATCGAGCGAAAAATCCCAACTCGGATCGATAATATTATCTCGAAATTCTGTGCTCGAATCTGGATCAAATCACTATGCGAATAGAATAATATACGTACATCCTACGTATTTATCTTCATTGATTATCAGTTAAACCAATTTCCTTTCTATTCATTCTCACTTTGATTTTATCCACTTATTCACATTTACCTTAATCCCCATTTGAATTATCACTTCAATTCTTATCTCAGTTGGGTATTTACTCATAACAGTTCGAACTCCGACCATTTTATACTTAGAAAATAGCTTGAATTTTTTTTTTAAAAAAAAGATAAGTAGTTGAAAAATAATTATTAGTTGAAAAATAGATGGTAAAATAGTTAAGTAGTTTTAAGATAGTTGTAAAATAGTAAGATAATTTCAAAATAGTTGTAAAATAGTAATTAGTTATAAAGTAATAAAAAATTAGTGATTAGTTTGTAAAACAGATATAAAATAGTAATTAGTTTTCAAAATAATTGTAAGATAAATATAAAATAGTTTGGGTTTTAAAAAGAAGGGTTGTATAGTAAATAGCTTAAGAAAATAGTTTATATTAAAACAATTTATTTGAAAATAGTCTCAGGGTCAAACTGTACAACTTCCCAATCTCCATTTCCAATCAATTGCCAATTTCCAATTAACTTTCAATTCCATTTCACTTTAAACCATCTCGAATTATACAAATTCGAGTTATTATTTCAAATGTTGATTTAATCCCATAAATCAAATTAACCTTTACTTTTAATTTAACAGCCTAACCATTTAATTCTGAGTTCAAATTTCAAAATTCCATTTTAATTTATCCTTACTTCTACATAAACTTATTTCTAGGTCCAAATAAAAGTTCAAAACAATTTTATCTTAAAATTTCAATTTATTACCCAATTTTATTTCCCAGTTTTAAAACCAGTTATTAAACAAATTTTAATTTACAAATTCAATTATTCAAATTTTCAGTTCAAAGTAGTTCCATATCCATAATTTCAAATTAAAATTTAATTTTCTTTTTTTCAGTAATGGACACCACAATCCATTTCTTCATTCATTTAAACAAATCCAATTCACAATGTAAGGATTATTAATAACAATAGGATGACATCATCCAATTTATTCCAAAACATCCATCCATTTCCAATTTCCAAACCTCACCCCATTTTGAGATCACACAAACTCCCAATTAAAATTAACCATTTAACTTTCCAAGTTAAATCTAAATTTCATTTTGAAATTTCCAATTCAGGTTGCTTGTTAACTTATTTCACTTTCCCCAAAGTTAAATTCAATTTTCTTAATCTAGACAACCTTACCCAATTTGAATTCCCATTTCAAATTTTAAACTTCTCATTAATAATCTTATAAGTTCAAAAACTTATCACCTTGGATATCACATCTCATTTCAAATTTAAAACTCAACATTTAGAGTTTATTTCAAACCATTTTTAATATTGTTTGTATTCCTCATATATACATATTATTTCCTTTACCCACTAAGTTATCCTTAAATTTTAAATCACCTTTGGTTCAAAACAATTTTCAACAACTTTTGTTGAAATAGGACCCTTCCATTTAAATATATTAAATAACATTATTTATCATTTCTTTATCAATTTGAAACAATTTTATAAATTCTGAACCCAGATTTTAAAACTTCATAATCTAGATCTTCTTCGGTTCCAATTTATAAGTCATACTTGCCTAAATGTTTTACTTCCCTAAAACTTTTCATCTTGCTTACTCATTAACAACATTTCATTATTAAACACAACAACCATTTATGATAATAACCCAGATTATCATATCTGGGAACCAATTTATTATTATCTTTATTTTGAAAACATTTCTACAAATTCAGGATTTTAATTTCAGTTTGGATCCATTTCAAATTTTTCTTCATTCAATTACAATTTGGTTTTACCACTATTAACACTTAATTCTCATTATTATTATCTTTAATTCCAATAATTTTTAACAACCAATTACTTTAACATTTATTAGTAAGAAATATTGTTTTATATATATCAAAATATATTCTTACATAAAATCATTTAAAATCTTTATATAGGAAAATAACAAGTACGTTCTCTCATATATATATATATATATATATATATATATATACACTCAACTCATTCTAGGGTTCTATTGACCCTATCCTTATGAGTATACCCACCAGAGCCAAGGTTCTCGCTCAACCCTCGCTCTGATACCAACTGTAATGACCCAAAAATTTTGATCCCGAAAATTCCAGATAGTTAGGAAAAGAAGAAAAGAGATAGAAGAAGAAACAGAAAACAAGTCATAGAGTCTCACATTCGCAGCGGATGAAATATAATATCAAATAATAACAGTTATACAAAAGAATACTATATCTGTTAATTTATATCATTACATCAGAGTTACAACATTTATACATACACTGGACAGTTAAAATCAACATGTCTCAGATAAACTGTAATATATCACAGCGGAAACACACCATGCGTTCCTGCCATCCAGCTCATCTCCTGAACTCCAGAACGTCCTTACCTGAAAATCTGTAATACTCGGTCTGACCCGAGCATTACATCAAAGTAACACCCGGGTCAGGCTGGAAACCAGCGTGAGTAAACCATATAATTTGAAAGTACCAAGTTCAACCCATAATGAATAAAACCCGGGTAACTCGTACTTCTCCACGAGTTCATTACTCAATATGTCAAATACTTCTTTCATAATCAAATTTTAAATATTCGAAGGTCCATAATATTTCATCTAGCCTATTGATTTTACACATCCAATCTTTATAGAATCAAGTAGATTACCCTATCCATCAACAAATCTCTAATTACAAATTAATGGTTCTTTAATCATCAATTAATAAACTTTTGGTTATTAATTTAGCTTCTTAAAAGTAATCAATCCTTAATTATTTTATAAATCAATTAATTATCCTCAAATTTACTGATTAGTTAACCATCATTTATTCATATAGCATTTATCACAGCTAAATCGTACACCATTAAAACAAATGTATTATAGGGTAATATCTCCAAATAGTCATCACAATCCAGATATTCAAAGGTAAATCAACAGAAGTCATCAATGTATATTACAATTATCTTAAATCGACCTATAATAAATTAGATTGTTACTCAAGAATTAACCAAAATTTTGATTAATAAATCATTAACTAATTAATTTATTTATTTCAAAACATTATATTACTCTCTTCTTAATTATCAATAAATCAATTAATCAATCTTCATTTATTATACTTAATTATTTTATTAAATAAACTTAATTGCTAAGTTGTTTTCCACTAATTTCTTACCTCACAACTTACTAAATTTATTGATCATTAATTCTTAGTTAGATTTCTACGTTGGTCAATTTCAATTTTTTTTTTATTAACCTTATTTAATTAATTTGAAAATTTATAAATTTCAAATCTTAAATTACTTAACCTTTCTTAATTTCCTTGCTATGAACTAAAATCAAAACTTTTATCTTGCATTTCGTAAAACTTGTTTATACTTAATGCTTTTAAAACTTCGCATTGAACAAACCCAGGCTAATTCTGGTTTACCCCGATTCGAACCCCGAGTCACCATCCCTATTTCTTCGAGTTTCATTTCTTCTTCAAAACTCTCTTTTTTTCTTTTTTCTTTTTTATTTGTGTTTAAACTTAAAACTGATACACTCGTACCTCTCACTAACAACGCGAGCTTAACCCGAGAACCAGTTCCACTAGCTCGAGCATTTACTCGAGACACGCAAGAATCTACCACCAGTCTCCAGTCCTTTGCCGTGCACATGCACCAGCACCGGAGACCTCTCCGTTGACCGATGAACCTTCCCACGCGCCATTCGTCGCCATTACAACAAACTCAAACCATCAAATCACTTGCATTAATTACAGATTAAAATCGAGTTACTTGGATGGAAAACTGGATCTAAGAACTACGACCAAACTTCCCTTGACCTCGCACTCCGACCATCAGATGAGGCGAAACTCCGGCCACCTCAACTCCGATCATCCACAAACCTATTCCACTTGGTTTCGTCGAACTCGATCACCCTGAGATTATATACAGACCCTAAATCTAACCTCAACCCAACCTAGGTTTACAAACAAATTCACATCGCCGCCGACGCTAAAGAGGACTATCGTCCTTCCTGTCATTTTTTCCGATCACTCTGAACCTTCACCTAACTCCAGCCCAAATCTCGACCATCCCAATGCTCGTGGCCATCAGAATTTGCCCAAAAACCCATTTTCAATCACTCCCCAAATACATATTCAATTCTACATTAAAAATTCTGATATTTGTTTTAAAAATCATAACTTTTATAATGCACTCATGTTATAGTATTAAAACAAGGAATTAAGATGATTGATTTTCCATGTTTCAGTATCTCTACTGTACTTTTATAGTTTTTTTTCTTTTCTTTCTATATTTTAAATCTTAAAATATCTGTATCTATTTTTAACTTCTGTATTAAGCTTAAACTAAAATATCTTATTTAGACTTCAAAGCTCAACAGAGATCACATGTAAAGATTTTGAATTTTGAACAAATTCATAAACTCTGAGCTAAGAACAGAAGGTTAAATTCAACTGATAAGCACACATTCATATACACAACCATCATTCATGTAAGCAATATATACTATATCACTGCAAACTTCGATCTTGCATATTAAGGTCAATACCAGATTTAAACTTTGTAAAACAATTTGTTTACTCACTGGTGTAAAGGAAAGAAGAAATTGGGTTGGAATACTCACAATCACATTAAATTTCAGAGATAAGCATGCAACAGAACAATATTTAAACCATTTAGATTGTGAAGTTACTCACAAAGTTTTCCAGAGATAACAGAGATTCTTTTTCTTGTTGACACAGGTTTGTAGGACTGCATGTTGAAGCCTTCAATTCGGTCCTTGGTTTTTACTGATGTAGATTGTTGTTTCAACTTGAAGTTTTATTTAAATTAGAGATGAAGCTTATTTCAGATTTACACAGTCTGAATGGACGAAATGATGAAGAGTGTGATGTATATAAGAAGAAGTTTACAAGAGATATTTTCTTCTATTTGTACAATAGGCAGATGATTTTTCTTGCGTTGGTGGTTGAAGTGATAACATTTTGGCCAGCATTATTAGGCTTGTACAAATTCATATTTTTTTCTTTCTTTACTTCGGCTGAAATGATATAGGATGGTGTACTAGAGATAATGGCATGTGCAAATCTTTTTTTTGATTTGTTCCTTCCTTTGCAAGCTTTATACTTTGTAATATGAAAATCTTCTATTTTAACTTGAATTATATATATTTTCAAACATCATAAAGTCTGTATCTATTTGTATTTTCATTCATATATGTTGTTGTTATTTCATATATATGCTTGCATTTCCCCTATCTAATATGTATATACTTATGCTTGCATATTCCTAGCTATTATGTATACATATAATTACCTTTAGTATTATAAAGGTAGAGTTTTATTCTAAACAATCTTGAGAGGTTTGTCTTCAAATCTCGAATCCATAGTTTCTTTTCCAAGTGTGTGTATGTATATATATATACACACATATATATGTATATGTTCGTGGGCGTTTTTAAATTAATGGAGCTTCAAATATTTTCTATATAAAACCTATCAATAGGTAGAGGTTTTATAATTCAATATTTATTAAAATTTTCAACTCAATCTATATATATTCAGATACTCTAATTGTTAGAATTTGTTTGTTCGACTTATAAAATTAATATTTCAATGAATAAAATCAATTAATTACCCAATTAACAGACGTCCAGAAATTCGGGTTGTCACATTCCTCCCCCCTTAAGAACATTTCGTCCTCGAAAAGGAACGAAGCCAGAATTATTAAAATACTTAAAATCAGATAAATTTCTTTGATCATTTTTAAAATCACTATAAAAACTATATAATATTACTAAAATAGTTTTTATAAAAATACTTTTATAACTCGATGTTTCGACAAGTCCATCCTTGTTCTCACAGAAATTCGGTCATACGTTGATCAGGCGTAGGACTGAAAATCTATAAGTACTTGGTAAACTCGTTTCCAACACCTAGTGAAAATACTTTGTAAAATAATTTTATTGAAAATATAGAAAACGGTTTCGAAAATAGAGGAAATATCTTTGGTAAAAATGCTCTGGAAATCATCACCCCCATCCATGGTCACAGTTAACCCGATGG
The DNA here is from genome assembly GCA_030737815.1 of Allium fistulosum. Lineage (NCBI taxonomy): Eukaryota > Viridiplantae > Streptophyta > Magnoliopsida > Asparagales > Amaryllidaceae > Allium > Allium fistulosum. The sequence goes on from CM060906.1 coordinate 862,009,937, forward strand.
TTGCATTGCCATCCCGGCAAAATCCACAGATAACTGTAGGTCTCCGCGCTCCTCGATTACGCCATGGAACCCGCTACGGATCGTAGTTATACCCGGGCCTTACGTTGCTATCACAGCACAAACCCATATAACTGTAGGCATCAGCGCCACCAAATTTCGCTGCCAAAAGAATGAAACTCCTCCACTTGACCATAGACCACAGTCTACCGATGTTACGCTGCCATCCCGGCAAAATCAAGTGTAGACTGTTGGCACTCATCCTCCACACGATTTTCGCTATGGTCCACACAGTAGATCGCAGCGACATCGAATTACACTATCGTCACAGTATAACCCAAATGCCCCTGTAGGCATCAGCGCCATCGACTTTCGCTACCAAATAATCCTCAGGAACTAGTTTGTCCGGACTCCTCACAGGATCAACTTTAGAACCTCCCCTTTAGAGGCTCAAGGCAGTATCACCCTGTGGCACTCCTGAGAAGTTCATTCAAGGGAGCGCCTTTTTCCCCAGAGCCACTTTCAAAACACTTTATACTATACGCATATAGTATTTTCCAAATCATACACCAAGTATGAATCTCATATATATATCTCCTTTACAAAATCGATTCTCAAAATCGATAATTCTCATATTAGGCTTTTCCAAATGCCATAGGTTCCCAAAACCTTTCCTCAAAATCATTTTCACAAATCCTTTTTATAAATACATACATATAAATGTTTTGAAAAATCTTTGAATCAATTTGTTCTTGTATAAATTCACTTTTATACTTCAAATACTTCCAAAAACCCTTATTTAGGTAACAAACTTATTTAGGTAATAAATTTATAAATGTGATTAAATGTAGAAAATGTGACAATTGTTATTTGTTACCAATTTATTTAATTAATTGTAATTAAATGAAATTAAATGTTACGTAAAATGAGTTAAGACGATAATTGTAAAAAGTGAATGTAATAAAATGTACAGAAATGTCAATTACATTCATAAGGTAATAATTGATTTAATAAAAAGAGTGAAACAAAGATAAATTAATTTATTTAGATTTTAAATTTTAATAAAATTGACAAGATTCAATGTAATTGAAATACTGCAACTAATATGGTAAAAGATGAAAATTGTATATTTTAATGTAATAAAATATAAACAAATGTTAACCATGTCTATAGAATAATGAATGATGAAATAAAAAGAATTGAAATCAAATTTAATCGACTTACTAAATCCAAATTTCAATTAATTGGATATAATTACAGTTGAAATTAAACACTATAATCAATAAAAATAATTAACATTGAATTGACATTGTAAATTTGTTTTAAACTATTGTAAATGTCTTAGTAATCAAAAAAATTATAAATTTTTTTAGTTATAAAAGGTGGATTAAAAAGTGATTTAATCAAATTAATATTAATTTATTTAATTAACGTAAAAGTAGCCCTTTTGGCCATGGACTCGGATTTCGACGAAACCTATTTCATCGGATCCGTAAAGGTGAATTATTATAGGATTTCAAGTTTCGTAGCGATCGGACTTGTCGTTTGATCGTACGAGTTCGAAACGTGTACAAATCAATTTAATTAAATTCAATTGAAATCAATTTGAAATAAGCTGATTATTAAGCTAACTTCTTCATACGGTGGAATTAGGATCTGAAACCTGTTCCATTGAGTTTAAAATTATCGAAAACATCTATTTCGATATATGGGATGACCCACTTTCGTTTCGGAAGCGAAACGGGCCTTCCGGGTCGTTATTATCATTTGAACAAATTCGAGATGTTATTATTTGCTTATCGGGTTTTGTTCATATAAATAGCTTTGTTCTAACCCTAGCAGCCTTTTTATTTCTTTTTATTGTAAGTATCTGTCTATTCAACCTACGGTTTCTTCCTTCTTCTAATGGCTGCAAACCAAAATCCTAAATCCAATTTCAAAATTCAACTTCAAAATCAAACTCCTTCAAACCCTAACATATTATATACCATTTCGTAGCTCTCGACGAGCGTAATTCACTGGTGTGATTCGTTTTTCAATCGGATTCACCGTTTGTCTAGTAATCGCCGAATTAGTTTCGGTCGTCCATACGAAGTTTTGACGATCCAACGGTGGATCGTCGTCCGATCAACGATCGGGGAGGGGCGTTGGGAAGATGGTGTCGACCAGGTCGTAGGGTGGTCGTCGCTTGTCGTAATTTGCTCAGGATTTTCCAAAATTGGCATTTGATGGCTACGGTGGTCAGAGCTCGATTTGGACGTCGTGGATGGCCGCGAGAGCAAGGCGGGGTCGGTTGGGGCGAGGGTGTAAGCGCTGGTCTTGGATCATGGGGGCGTAGGCCATAGCGGCGACGTTCACGGGTTGAAGGTGGCGACTCCAGTGGTTCACGGGAGGACGAGAATGCGAAAGTAGGGTTTCGCGGCTTGCTGACGTGTAAGCTTATGTGGTAGTTTTGTTATTTTCAATTTAAGTTAAAAATTTTAAATTTCCAAATCTTCTAATATTAATAACTTTTACGTTCGAGTTCGGATTTACGCGCGGTTTGCTCTGCTGCGATCGTATCGAAATTCCGGACATTTTAACATTAGTTTGGACGAATTCTGAGAATGTCGAATTTTGGGCCTTAATTTGAATTTCAATTCGATTTGAAATCGAAGGTGAGTGTTTTGACCCATTCACAACTACTAAATTATCTTATGTTAGTTAAATTGAATTTATGATGTGATTTGGAATTGATTGGTTGATGTTTGGTATATATAAATTGTCATTCTAGTTAAATTTGACTTTTATTGCATTTAATCGTCGTTTAATTTAATATTGAATTTAATTGTCAATTTAATACCTATTATTGATAATCAGTTATCTTTTGATGTTTATTGAATAATTTGGATGATGATTGTGATGGATGTTTGATCGTTGATATTGGATGACTGGATGTTATATTTTTATATTGTTATAACACTACAAGTTCCTTATGGGTTGAAATGATACATACCTGAACGATCTATAGATTAGAAAAAATCATTATGGGTTGAAATGATAGACCCGAGGGATTTTATGGATTTTTGTGTTAATTTGGGATTACGGGTTGAAACAATATATACCCTTAAAATTTAAAATGGCGGATTGAAATGATAAATATCCATAGGGTAGAAAATTATATACGGACACCGGATTTGTTAAATTAAATGATTTTTAATTCTTTAAATTTTCGATTCAGTTAACTGGCATTTTTAAATAGAAATTGATTTATATAAACTGAATTATTATCGTTAATCCAAGCGTAATGCTGAAATTGGAATTAATTTAATGAATTGTTCAAAGGATTTAAATTGGGATTGCAAAGGTGAAGTGTCAAATATAAATGAATTTATCAAAATTGAGTTATCGAAAATGTTTGGATATAACTTTGAAATCTTTGTTAAACTAGTTTAAACTATTTTAATTAATTTAAACTATTTTAATTTATTTTAATCTATTATAACCTATTTAATCCAATTTAATCTATTTTACCTATTTTAAACTAATTAAATTTATTCATTCTATTTTAAATCTATTTAATATAATTTAAATCTATTTAATTTATTTTAAATTTATTTAATCAATTTAAATCTATTTAATATAATTTAAATCTATTTAATTTATTTTAAATGTATTTAATATATTTTAAATCTATTTAATATAATTTAAATCTATTTAATCTATTTTAAATGTAATTAATCTATTTTAAATCTGTTTAATATAATTTAAATTTATTTAATCTATTTTAAATCTATTTAAATCATTTAAATCTAATTAAATCTAATTTAAATCTATTTAAACTATTTTATTATTTAAACTATTTTAATCTATTTTAAACTATTTTTAAAACTATTAAAACTATTTATGACTATATAAACTATTTTCTAAAATGTCAGACTGTGTAAAGTGGAAGTATTTATATTTAAATCCATGATGATGTTCAACCTAAGTTAGGATTTGAAATGATATTTGCTGGTGAAATGACATATTTAAGTAAATATGATTTTGAACGTAATTATGATTTCGAAAGTGATATGGGTTGAATTGAATATGATATTTTGATATCAATATGAAATGGTTTTGGAAATGTAAAAGAACCATCCGGTGTGTAATAAGTGGTTGATTGTTAAAGAGACCGGGATCAGATATTGTCATTGTAAAGGCCGGCAAATCCGTACCCCTTTGAGCCAACAATATTCCACCTCAATTTAACTCAAAGTGGATGGAAATACGAGTCTTCGGGTTTAAAGAAGAAAGAGATAGAAGAAGAAGAAGAAAAACAACAACAACAGAGTCTCACAATCGCAGCGGAACAAAATACAATATATAATAACAGCTTTTAAATACAAAGAAATCTGTACTGTCATATATACATACCATCATCAGAGTACAACAAACATCCATCACTTGGACAACTTAATACTTGTCCTACACAGTGGAAATAATAGTCAAATACGGAAGTACGCTCTGCCATCTAGCTCGTCTCTCGAACTCCTCAACCTTTTAACCTGAATCTGTACAACTCGGTCTGACCCGAGCATCATAATAAAACAACACCCGAGTTAGTCTGGAAAACCAGCATGAGAGAACCACACTCAATTGGATTATTATATTTTTGAAAATCATTTGAAACAAAGGTATCTCGTAAGACCACGCAACAAATAAATATATCGGGTTTTTATCTTACGATAACCAAAACATTTTTATCAAATTTGTCTAATATTATAATAGTGTCTATAGAAAGTAAAATAGAATCTAGCTGAAATGCTTGCATCTCACGTTCCAGCAATAGTTAGGCACAATCAAAACCGTACGGGCACTTATTGGAGAATGGATTCTATACAATGGCAGGTCTACTGGGGTACCGCCCGTTACAGTACCTGGCCTAGATCAGAGTACCGAGGATCGCGCCCGATCCCCAGCAACACAAGACCGGAGCTACCCCTTACTGGATAGTCCGAATAAGATCACCCCACGGTTGGAGCGACCAACCGCCACACCACCGAAATAAAAAGGGACCTCTAGACAGGGGAAATCTTACCCTACTTGGGTGCTACCCACTTAGCCTTGCTGCGCCTCCCCTGTTTTAGTCATTCTTGGTTGATGAGGCTTGAGGCTATACGTTACCTTTTTAGAACGAGTCTCACTTAGAATGCTCATCGTCCTCCTGACGATGTTCTGGAAGCATTCATCCATACAAGTTTCCCTGGGTCTGGACAAACCGAATCACTGTCTTCATCATCTTCACGGTCTTCATTTGCTAACGTTCAAACCGGATCGAAGTGGTTTTCAGGTAATTAAACCCGATCCCGGTCTCTTCGAAACGATCAGCGTATTGGCCAATATTGATAGTCGGTTATTTAACATTCATATAACATTCACAAGCAACCATCAGCCCTTAAATAATTCCCCAAATTATTTATCTTCAAAAATATCTTCACAAGATATTATTTCCATATTTCAACACTTGGAAAATAGTTTTCAAACCCCTTTTATTCACACAGAATAAATTTCAACCCTTTTCAATACTTAGAATATTTTCCCACTTCATTTAATATTCAATACTTGAAAACTCTTCATTTTATTCCCTATTTCTATTCTCAAAAATCTTTTACAACCTTATTTGTAAATTTCCAAACTCATCTCACACGGATTCTATAAATCTCAGAATTCCTTAGTTAATTCCTTTTATATTTCCAAAGCCCTCTTTGCTTATTAAAATCCCAGTTTTCACTTTTACTTTCCTTTGTGTGAATTTTATTCCACCTTCTGAAACTCCTATCTTATACTTTAAGTTTCCATAAACCCCACTATAAGATCTTTCCTCTACAATCTTATCCAATTTAATAATTTCGCTTCTCATCTCAAGAGGATTTATAATTGACTTTAAAACATTTAAAAACATATATACTTATAAAATAAGAATAATGGTTTACTTTTTAAATATGGTTTTAGGTAAAACTAATGTATCAATATCTTAAAAGTATTAAAGTTCATATCCAGTTGCTAATTAATTTACAAGGTTGGTTTATAACACTAGAGTTTATCTCAACAAAAGTTTATTTTTTAGAAAATCCAATATTCCCCATTTCTATCTATAAAATCCTCTGGATTCGTATCCCATCGATCCTTTCCAATTTATCACCATTCTCATATTTGAAATATATTCCACTATTTCCTTTCAAAGTTATTTCAATTCCTCGATATAAGTTCTCACCATTTCACTTATATTTTTAAAACATATCCACTGATATTTTTCTATCTCACTATAAACCCCGTTTATAATTTTATAAACTCCCCTGAGTTTTCCATTTATTTATAAAAACAATTTTATTTAAAATTCCATTTTATAATTTTATTCTTTAATAAAACTCCATTTTTATTTCAAAAACTAATTATCGATTCAAAATATCTCTTTGAGCCCTTAATTTAATTTCAAATCTCTACTTAAACCAATTACCAAATAGTTAAGAATAACCCAGTTAGTTAATATATTTTTATTCCACTTGATTCCATTTAGAATCAATCCAATTTTCAATATACATAATTTTCTTCCAAATTTCCTTTTAAATTCCTTCAATTTAATTATTTCCGGTATTTAAAATGCCCATTTTAAACTCCAATTCCATTTAACATTTAATAATTCAATTCATATATACCATATCAATTTATCCATCATACCATATATCAACATATATATATGAACAATAAATATTTTTGAGGAATCCTGTTGGATCCCTCCAACCTGTTTCCCTGCATCCACAGATGTTAGTCAAGAAATAAAAATACCAATCCCACTTCGAGGAGAATATCCCGGTATATAGGGTCATCCGCTATTATGCGGGGCGCATAGGGTCTCATCCGCAATATAATGCGGGAATATCAATCACTCCAATATATATATATATACACTACTATATATAAATAACATCCAATAGATAATTATTTAATTCATCCAAGCACATCCAATAATTTAAATTTATTCATTTAAATTAAACTAGGCAATCCAAATGAGTGAGAAGATCTCACCTTTGATTTTGTTTGCAATCCACTTCAATCTCGAATTGTTTTCTTCATGATTTAAGACCTTGTATAACATTTACGGTTTATTAATATTCGAAGTAAATCGAACTATCAATTGCCATTTAATAATTTGATTAACTAATAATTTAATTTTAAACTAATGATTTAATTTAAACCAATAATTAAATTTTTAACTAATTTTCCCTTTTAAAAATCTTTTAGTAACTAAAAATAATTAAATAAGTTAATTAAACAAATAAATCACCTTAATAAATTATTTTAAAATAAACTAGTAAATTGTATCTTATTTTTTTCCATTTTCAAACTGCATATAAAAATAATCTATATAGGTTTTGAAAAATCTAATTTTCTATATAAAGTTTCAAACATTTAAAATTCCTATTTTTCTTTCAAATCTTACAAATATCCATATATTCTTTACTGTGTTCCTATATATAATAAAATATGTGAATGTTTATATAGATATATTTATATTTATATTATATATATTTTCCCTTTATTGTATACATACATAAAAATAAACTGCACACACACATATATATTTTTTTGTAAAATAAAACTCAGAGTTTACCTTACTGTTATATAGCCCAAATCAATCTCGACTAAACCTATGCTGCTCGCAACTCCCACTCGAACCGCCGCTGCCACCTTCCAATCGAGCAAGCCGAGCTCCCAACCTCCCAATGTCGTACGCGAACCCCGAGTCTCCCTCCCCTCAACTTCGACAAATTCCGCGACTACGAACAACCAGCGCCACAACACTACACCCTGGCACAATTGAAGCCTGCCGCAGACCCCCACCTCGGTCTCGATTCGTTTGATACAGATGCAGCGAAGCCATGGTCCAAATTATTGAACGAAGATTCGATTTCGTTTTCGTGAGGTTTTTTTTTAATTTTTTTTTCTCTGAAGAATGAAAAGGGGAACTCAATCGAAGCTTTGAACAGAAGGACGAGATTTTTTTTTAAAAGGACGAATTGATTCTCGAAGAAGAATGCTGCCATTTTCCCTCGAACAGATTTTCATTCGACGACAATTAGAAAGAAGAAAAAAAGGTTGCAACTTCGTTAAGAATTGAAAAGGAGCAGAGGTAAGCTGGCGATTTTTAACAGCGGCCATTTTAATTTTAATTTTCTCTTGCTTCTTTTTTTAAAATTTTTTTTGAACGGCTTGCTTGCTTTTAAAAAGAAGAGGGAGGGGACTAGAAAAAGCATGATGAGACGCTAACGTGCCTACATCAACTTGCTACAGTGCTTTGGAAAGGGCTGGAAAAAGCTTTGATGTGAAATTAATTGACTGGTCAATATATAATTAATATTATTTAAATTTTAAATTATCTCGAAAACGAAGCTTAAAATCTCGACCTCCAATCGAGGCGTGTGTGACGCCCCACTCCGAGACCCACTGTAACAAAGAGTATTACGGGAGTAATACTGTCTGTTAAAGCGGAGAATAGAGTATAGTGGAAGCGACCATCTATAATCAAGCTATAACTATCTACCGAATACGTAGAAAGGTGGAATCTATTTAAATTTTTCTCAATCAGGTGGTTCGACATATTCGGTAAATACTTATAACGAAATTACAAATGGCTAAAGATCTATCAGGACAAAGCATAATAACATAATAAAATAGCATCACAGAACAGAATCACATAACAGATATAAAATCCCAGAACAATACATCATCAATACAGATCCAAATACTATAAGTGGGTACAAAGCCACCGCTCACACATGTGAGTCAAAAATATGTACATATCCAAGTCTGAATGATAATATAGTAGCAGAATAGTGGACAAATAAAGCGCTATCTATCAGCATAGCAGATAATGTCCAAGCGGAAGCACAGAAGCTAAGTCCAGAGACCTAACCTGAAACAACTCGGTCTGACCCGAGCGAAAACACTCGGGTCAGGCTAGCTAAACAATCAGTAATAACTGAGATATATAATAATGTGGTACATAAATAAAATAGTACTTATCCAAAGAGAAGTATATTTTGAACCACATGAATATAATGATGATCCCTAATCATCAATAAACAATAAAAATCTCCAAAGAGAAATCAACACCAAAGTGTAGAATAAATAAAGTCGCCTCATATCATCGGCGTAGCCAAAGCCATAAAAAGATGCCCATAGGCAATAATCCCAATAGTGACCAGAGTCTATGATCAATGCCCAAGCAAAGATCGATGCTCCAAAGAGCAATGGGGATATACTGAAAAATCAATGAAATCAAACACTGAAAAGCAGTGTCCAGAGACACTGTGAATCCACAAGGTAATCGCACTTACATCATATGGTTCCATAGAACCAACGCCGAATGGCGGTACTCGAATGGATATAAAAATCATCAGATAATACAAGTTTTGCACGTGCACCGACCAGAGTCGTTGTTGCCAAGTACTGTAAAGTTGTGATCGATCACTCGCACAGATGCGGAACGCGCGAAACGGTGAAATCCTTCCCAGAAGGATAAAGGCCCAGAGGCACACGCCGAAAAGTAAACTGCTCCATAGAGCAGGTGTCCAAAGACGGTTGCCCAGAGGCATGGTGACCCAGAGGTCCAGTACTGGCCGCCCAGAGGCTAATGTGTCACTAACTTCTTGGAGAGGAACCCGCAAAGTGTTAACAATGAGTCCCATACCCCACGTTCGCACTAAACGGTTTCCTAACCAATAGCAAGCTCACACTCCAAACAATTAAAAGTCTACCTCATATCATCGGTAAACTAGACCCAAAGGTCAAAACGATCAATCGAATAGGTCGGGGATTAACCGGAAAGAAAATACACACGGTTTCCATAGGCCGGAGATTTCCTAACCGTTTAAGCACCTTTCCACTTCGCTCGACGTGCTAAAAGTGAGTGTGAGATTTTTATTATAGAAAATAATGGTGTAAAACGGATTTATAATTGATTTTCGAAATCACTTTTAAAACGGTCTTTTGAAAGGTCTCCTATTATGGAGTAATTAATTTAATAATTAAAATAATATTATATAATAATTTTCAAAAGCCATTTAGGAGTGAAAAATCTTTTGAAAATGATTCATAAAACCCGTGTACGAAATCTAGAGACAAATCTCAAAGAAATCAAAGAAAACCAGAAAATCATCAAAAATATTCTAAGTGTTTGTAAACATTCAAAAACAGCTGTGAACCCAAGTTCGGCAATTTATTTGGACCAGCAAACAGTGTCCAAATGTCATGAAAATTTGCAGGCATGTAGTACAACATCCCTACTTTAAGATGCAAAAAGAATTTCTGGATTCCGAGTTGAGACGAAGTGGCAGCGACGTCTCAAAGTTGGACCCAGAACAAGATTTACGCTGTTTACAAACAGCGACTAGAGTTCAACTTCGACACGAAATTCGAAGTACCAAACGAACTCCAATGTTGTCCAAATTTTCCTGAGATGGATTTCGGAACTCCACCTTTCTAACGAGACCAAAAACGTCGAATTCCGACTTCCGATGCGAACGTGGCGGCATCGCGGAGTGGCGCTCAAAAGCTGGAAACAGAAGGGATATTTGATTTTCATTCAAGTGTTTGACCATTCAAAAAACTGCTGCGAACCCAAGTTCGGCAATTTATTTGGACCAGCAAACTGAATCCAAATGACATGAAAACTGGTAGGCATATAGTCCAACATCCCTACTATAAGATGCAAAAAGAATTTCTGGAATCCGAGTTGAGACGAAGTAGCAGCGACGTCTCAAAGTTGGACCCAGAACAAGATTCACACTGTTTACAAACAGCGACAAGAGTTCAACTTCGACACGAAATTCGAAGTACCAAAAGAATGCCGATGATGCCTAAATTTTACAGAGATGGAGTTCGAAACTCCACCTTTTCAACGAGACCAAAAACGTCGAATTCCGACTTCGGATGCGATCGTGGCGGCATCGCGAAGTGGAGATAAAAAATCTGGAACAGGGTTTAAAAAAAAAATTAATTATTTTTTTTTTTTCTTTTTTCTTTTTTTTTTCGACGCGGGCTTCGGCCCGCGTCAGCCTGCCCCAGCCCGCTCGGGCTGGGGAGATATTTTTTTTTTTTTCCATCCCAGCCCGCCTGGGCTGGGAATTAAATCCCAGCCCACGCGGGCTGGGATCCGTTATGTCCCAGCCCGCCTGGGCTGGGAGTAATGTCCCAGCCCGCCTGGGCTGGGAATTAAATCCCAGCCCACGCGGGCTGGGATCCGTCCCAGCCCGCCTGGGCTGGGAGTAATGTCCCAGCCCACGCGGGCTGGGAGGGTTAAGTCCCAGCCCGCTTGGGCTGGGAACCTTAAGTCCCAGCCCATGCGGGCTGGGGAGTTTAGCGGGCCGCCTAGTGCGGACCCGCGAGGTTCACTATGTGCCAGCCCACTAGGGGCTGGCCTGCTGCGCCTGGGTTGCAGCCTGGGTGCAACCCAGGTCTGTTCTGGTGCACACAGTGCACTGTTTCAGCCTGTTTCAGGCTGAAACATTCCAACCAATCAATTTTTGTTGTTTTTGAGGTTTTGGGGTGTTTTTTTCAGTTTTTGGCATTAAAATTTTCACCAAAATTAACTAGCAATAATCACTACTAGCAATAATCACTAATCAATAGTAATTACCAATATTACAACTAGCATTAATTACTAATCAATAGTAATTACCTCTACCAATCAAGCAAATAAGCAAACACTTCAAGTGCAACTTTCCAAAGCAAAGAGGATGTTGATTAGAGAGCTTCAAAATTAAAAAGAGAACAAAACCAAGGATTACAAAGAGATTTCAAAGATTAAAATAAAGATTAGAAGGTGATTAGGCCTAGGATTGCATTACCTTGCTAGGATTAAACAAGTCTAATTATGAAGAGATGGAGATGGAGCTTCTAAATGGAGGCCATTAATTTTGCTTAGGTTTAGGTTTAGGAATTTATAAAGAGGAGGAGGGTTAGGGTTATGGGTTTAAGATATTATATAGGAGGGGGTTAGGCTAATGGGTTATGGTAAGGGGGTTTTAAACCCATTAGGACTTAGTTTATTTTCTAAGTTATCATGTGGAAAAAAATCCTAATAAGTGTGACGACCGCCCATGACCCCTGCACCGAATCTAAAGATAAAGCGCTGTAAAGTGTGCCAGGCGACCATGGACGATTGTCAAGGTAAGATTTAAAACAACAGAATCTATCGTATTACTCACAGCGCATGGACAAAATACACTAGAACATAAGTATAGTGAAGCTTTACAGAACAAAATGACATCATATAAAACTCCATAATAGTTGAATACAAGCATCCACATAGTCAATACATCCAGCCTCACTACATAACTCTCAGAGAATACAAAACAGCGGAATATCCAGTACATATAATAAGAAGATAATATGCAACCCTCCAGCTCGTCTTCGATATCAGCATCGTGAGAGGAGAACAGCACCTGTCACCTGCTACCTAGTCTGCCCGTCCCAAAATGGACGAACAGCCCAAGGCAATAAGAATTAAAAACATAAAGCCTTGAGTCAGACAACAGTCTTAGTGAACAGTAAATTAACTAACAACATACCAAAAGAGCATAAAGGAAAAAGAATAGGAATACAACCCTCCCACTCCAACCTCATTCTACAGTGATAGCCCCCAGACACACACTAAGCAGAAGAAACATAGCAGAGCATACAATTTAAAGTAAACAATTGTCACTTGAGTCAAAAGCGATGTTTTCCAAGTACAAATCCCGAGGTCTAAAACCAAGGTCAGATAAGCACCCAGGAAATACCGCTCTTGAGACCGAATGACGATACAACCAAACATCCATGACTCTGGCTATCACTGTTATCATTGCTTCGATATCACCGTTAATTGAATGACCGGCACATTCTTTCAGCCGTCCGTCAAGGGCTAATGGTAACCCCGGTTCTAGACATAACTCCCGCACGTCATCGTGACCCGTGCCTAGGATTATCGAATCTACCCAGAGTACTTGACCATCAACTTAGTCTTTTGGGCGTCCCCATGTACTCTTGCTTAGAGCATGCTAGAACCTTCAACAACGATGAGATCTCAACCTCCTAGTCATCCTCCTCGACGACTATTTCCATACTAGCTCAAGCGCCTCTCGAGCATCCATTATCCTCAACTCGAATCATATCACCGAGTTATCAACATGCTTGGAATGATCCCGTCTGGATTAGACCAAGTCTTCATCACATGATTGCCTCGCTTCATAACATCCTCGCGAAGCCTCATCTCAACATCACATCATCAAATCTATGCATAAGAGCTTCATCATCCCGCTACATATGCCACGAGCAGCTTTCCCAATCCAAGAGCCTTTCCCTTAGCTTTTGAATCACCTTTGGTCTAAATCTAATCATCAATCATCTAGTTCATAATAATCAATCAAATCAAACATCAATCCAAGCAATCAAGCATTCAAAAATGATCTAAGTAGACAATTATAACAATAATGGCATTTTCGTAATTAAAGAGTTGAAAGTCCAATAAGCATGAAAACATGGATTATATCTCTACAAACTTGATGAATGAACTTGCATAGGTTAACATATGATAAAATGGATGCAACATCATCTTGAACAATGGATCTACATGGATCTACACATAGGATGAAGAAAATGCATGGAAATCTCTATTTTAACACCAAATCAAGCCAACAATCCGATATACTCCTTTGGGTCCGTGTGAGAGATAATCACCACTCACCAAATCACCTAAACAATCCAAAAGATATCAACTTCAGATCTGGACAGCGAAGAACTAAGCTAGATCCGACAAGATCTCACTTCAAACGATGAAATCTCTCTTGAAAAGATGAAGATCTTCAATCTAAGCTCTTGAATCTTCAATCTTGATCTTCGATTTGGATGGATGGAAGCACTAGATTAGAGTGGAGAAAAGAAGTGAAGAAGTGTAGAAGTCGAGCTCTCAAAATGGCAGCACTTCGTCGCTTCAAAATCCGGATCCCAAAAAGTGAGAACAACCCCTCCTATTTATAGCTGAAATCTGTCCTTAAGTCGAAATCTGGCTATCTCCCTAAGTCGCTTCCGACCTAAGCGACCTAAGCCTCTCCGACCTAAGCCTCTCCGACCTAACAGATGCACGCGACATAACAGTCTTCGACCTAACGACTTAGCCAGATCCAGCGACTCATCGCACGCGCGACCTAACCTCTTACGCGCTTAGCGACCTAACAGGCCTCCCCATCTTACGACCTAACAAATAGATCCACGCGACCTAACACTTAGACTATTCTAGCGACCTAACAACTCACGCGACCTACGACTCAGCAAACTCGCGACCTAACACACACGCGACCTAACCATCTTAGGTCGCCTACGACCTAACTCAACACAGATCTAACGACCTAACTACGCTAACACTTAGGTCGGTCAATCTCATAGGTCGCTAACTCTTATAGGTCGCAAACTGCTTATTCCCTAAGTCGTTAACTCTACTAGGTCGCTAACTCGAACTGCCGACCTAACACTTGACTCACCCAAACACTTAGGTCGCTCACACATTTTCTTAGGTCGCCTGAACCTCTTAAGTCGGTCACGACTTAACCCCTTAGGTCGCCTACGACCTAACCAAAGCCAACAACTAGTCTTCCTTAAGTCGTCTAACGACCTAACTCCAAGCCCTGAGTCAACACTCCCACCTCCTAAGTCGTATACGACTTACGACTTATGCTAAGTCGTGAACGACTTAGGACTTAGCCAAAAATTGCCTAAAATCTGAAATGGCTAAAAATGCTAAAACTCCAGATTTGACGAACTTTTCGATCCGTGAAAATACGGGTCGTTACATTCTCTCCCCCTTAGGAATTTCGCCCCCGAAATTCCAAGCAATCAAAAACTATTCTGTACGCCTACCATCCATAGCAATCAACAAACCATGCATCCAATTCTAACTTAGCGTACAGAATTCTAGAATTAGAACAAGTTACAATATCGCGAGATGACACGACACCTTAGGGCCATACCTTGAAGAGTTCAGGATGAGCTGCTTTCATCCTCTCTTCCACCTCCCACGTACAGTCGTTATCATCTTCACTCCATTGTATCTTGAGCAACTTAACTACCTTTCTCCTAAGCTGTTTCGTGTCGGTTTCAACAACACGAAGCGGCTTACGAGGTCTTCTATCGACTGGATCAACTTCTAAGTCTTCACAGCTATCAGCAGAAACCACTGTATTCGAGTCGTGCACATACTTCCGTAGATATGATACATGAAAAACATTGTGCACACTCGACATCTTCTCTGGTAACTCCAATCTGTAAGCGAGCTTTCCAATTCGCTCGATAATCGGGAATGGTCCAACAAATCTCGGAGTCAATTTTCCTTTCTTCCCGAATCGGATAACATTCTTCAGTGGAGAAATCTTCACAAAAACCATATCTCCTACGTCGAATTCCAAATCCTTTCGACGCTTATCAGCATAACTCTTCTGACGGTCTTGGGCTGCCTTCATTCGTTGCCGAATGATCTCTATGCAATCCGAAGTCTGTCGAATCATCTCTGGCCCAAGTATCGGCTTTTCTCCAGTTTCCAACCAACATGTCGGAGAGTTACACGGTCTTCCATACAACGCCTCATACGGTGCCATACCAATGCTTGACTGGTAACTGTTGTTGTACGCAAACTCCACCAAATGAAGGTGATCTTCCCATGATCCTCCGAAGTCCAAAACACATGCTCTAAGAAGATCTTCCAAAACTCGGTTGACTCTCTCGGTCTGACCATCTGTCTGAGGGTGATAAGCTGTACTCAAACACAACTCGGTTCCCAAGACTTCCTGGAAGCTCTTCCAAAATCCACTAGTGAACAATGGGTCTCGATCGCTCACTATACTCTTCGGAACACCATGGAATCGAACTATCCACTTCACATACAACTCAGCCAACTTTGATGCAGTCCTAGTCGATCGAACAGGAATGAATCGTGCACTCTTAGTCAGACGATCCACAATGACCCAAATCCCTTCATTTCCCGTTCTGGTTCTAGGCAATCCATCAATAAAATCCATCGACACTTGTTCCCACTTCCATGTAGGAACTTCTAAGGGTTGAAGCAATCCACTTGGCTTCTTCTGTTCAGCCTTTACCAACTGACAGTTCATACACTTGGAAATGAAATCTCCAACATCCTTCTTCATGCCTTCCCAGTAGTAGGTTCTCTTCATATCCCGATACATCTTATTTCCACCTGGATGAATTGTCAACTTCGAGTGATGACTTTCCTTCAGAACTTCACTCCTCAATTCATCTATATCGGGAACCACTAGTCGTCCTTGCTTTCGAAGCCAACCTTCTCTATCGACCTCGAATCCTTTATCCTTTTCTGGCTCCAATCCAGATTCCAATTCACGGATAATCTTGACAAGCTTATCATCTCGCTTTTGACTCTCGCCAATCCTTTCCACAAGAGTCGGTCTTATCGATAAGTTTGCCAACATTTCAGGTTCCAATTCGCATCCAGGCCTGAAGTCAAATCCAGCTAAATACTCGAGACTCTTCCATTCAGAAAACATGGCTCCCAATCCTGCATGTCTTCGACTTAACGCATCAGCCACTGCGTTACCTTTTCCCGGAGTATAAGCTATACCAAAATCATACGATGCCAAAAACTCTAGCCAACGTTGCTGCCGAAGATTCAAATCCTTCTGGGAGAAAAGATACTTCAACGACTTATGATCCGTAAACAACTCGAATCGAACTCCCAACAGATAATGCCTCCACATCTTCAGAGCAAATACAATCGCCGCTAACTCCAAGTCATGAGTTGGGTAATTCCTTTCATGCGGCTTCAGTTGTCGACTGGCATACGCAACAACTTTATCCTTCTGCATCAGCACTGCTCCAAGTCCAGTACCACATGCATCGGTGTAAACCACCATCTCATCATTCCCACTTGGAATAGTCAAAACAGGAGCACTCGTCAATCGCTCTTTCATGATTCCGAAAGCTTGCTCACACTTAGCATCCCAACTGAACACTTGGTTCTTCTTCGTCAATCCTGTTAACGGTGCAGCTATCTTGGAGAAGTTTTTGATAAACCGTCGATAATATCCTGCTAATCCAAGAAAACTTCTCACATCAGATGCATTCTTAGGTCTAACCCAATCCTGGATTGCTACCACCTTTGCGGGATCAACCGCTATTCCATTTCCAGAAATCACATGGCCTAAGAACCTCACTTCACTCTTCCAGAAGTGACACTTTGAAAACTTAGCCTTCAGCTGATGTTTCCGTAAGATCTCCAAAACAATACGCAAGTGCGTCTTGTGCTCTTCTTCCGTTCTGGAATAAATCAGAATATCATCCACGAACACAAGTACGAACTTGTTCAACTGATCTCTGAACACTCTATTCATAAGATCCACAAAATATGCTGGCGCGTTAGTCAATCCAAACGGCATTACCAGCCACTCAAAGAAACCGGATGGTGTTCGAAAAGCAGTCTTCGGCGCACTATCCTTAGCAACTCTCAACTGGTGAAATCCCGTTGCCAGATCCATCTGAGAAAACACCTTAGCTTCGTGAAGCTGATCAAACAAGTCATCTATTCTCGGCAATGGATACTTGTTCTTCTTAGTCACCTTATTCAGCTCACGATAATCCACACACAATCTCAATGACCCATCTGCCTTAGTTGCAAACACAACTGGTGCACCCCACTCGGACACACTACGCCGAATGAATCCTTTCTGCAAAAGATCATCAACTTGCACTCTCAACTCCTGCTGTTCCCTAGGCGCCATCCGCCTAAGAGGCATCACAACAGGTCTGGCTCCTTCAACTAGATCTATACGAAACTCGATCTCTCTATGCGGCGGCAACCCTTTGACTTCGTCAAAGACATCCTCGAATCCATTAGCGATCGGCACTGATGACAGTCCATCCCGTGGAACAACTAGCGAATACATGAAGCTCATGAAGACGCCTTCTTCATGCTTACATCGTATCACAATCTTTCGCCCCTCCACATTCCCGACTGTCACCTCTAGCCTCTCACAATCAACCTTAGCCGCATACTTCCTAAGCCAGTCCATACCCAAGATAATTCCGAACCCCGTAAAGTTCAGAACAAAGCAATCACAAACAAAAGAGCAACCATGACTCGACACAACTAGACCACGGCATAACATACACAAACAAGACGAACCCCCAACTGGATTAGTCACAACCAATGGCCTATCAACAATATCCGGTGTCAAACCTAACCGGCCAACGAGTTCATTACAAACAAACGAATGCGACGCTCCAGTATCAAACAGAACTCTAACTGGAACACCACCTAGGAAAAGAGTACCTTGAACAACCACACTCTTTCCTTTCTCTTCAGCAGTAGGAGCTTTTGAAGACGACGGAACAGCTCCCAAAGCATAAGCTTGCACAATTTGCCTGTCCTTCCTTGGTTCTGGACAATTCTTCCTGAAATGCCCCGGCTTGTCACAGTTGTGACACTTCATCGGTACCTTCGGATTCTTACAATCCTTAGAGAAATGGCCCTTCTGCTGACAATTGTAGCAAGTCACCTCGCCTTTCGGCTTCTTCTGGCCATCCTTACCCTTCTGCTGCTGCTGCTTCCTCTTCTGGTTTCCACCCTGCTGTGGTTTAGATTCTCCCTTGGTAACAGCAACAACAGGTCCTTCCTTAGGAAACAGACTTTCATGCCTAAGAGCTTTCTCCACAAGCTTCTCAAATGAATCGTCCAAATGATCCACCAACTGTCTCCCAAGATAACTATCCAAGCCGGTCACAAACTTCTCATTCTTCTGATAAGCAGATTCAATATACGACCGGGCATACTTGGACAAAGCTTCGAACTCAGAAACATACTCAAGAACTGATCTTCCACCTTGCTTGAGCTCCACAAACCTCTTGAACAGAATAGACTTCTGAGTTGTAGAAATGAACTTAGCTTCAAATCTAGCTTGGAATTGCTCCCAAGTAATCTCTTCCTCCGCAGTATCGATGGTAATAGAATTCCACCAATCAGAGGCTCTCCCTTGAAGCTGCCTTGATGCCAACTTCCTCTTAGTTGCATCATCAATTCCCAAATCACCAAAGATCCTTCTACAAGCATCTATCCACCTCTGGACCTCAATGGTAGATTCTGTTCCCAAGAAAACCTTCCCTCCAAGAGCAGTATAATCCTTGCACAGCTTAGCAAAATCCACTGGTTTCGGAGTTTGGACTTGAACTCCAACATCAACTGCCGCCCCCGGAACTGGTATCCTTCTCATGATCGAAGTCATCATAGCTTCGAACATGGCTGCATAATCAGCAGTCTCTTCAGTAGCACGACCTCCCCTAGCAGCTGGTCTCCCTCTTCGACTCATTCTCAATATCTATAAAAAGGAATGATTAGAACATCTAGAGAATCAACTGCATAAAGGACTCAAACTCTACTAAGCCACTATATTATATATAGTAATCATCCATCAAAATACAATTACGTCTCTCATACGTAGTTACGACAGCGAGCGTTGGGTAAAATCGATTAACCAATGCTCTGATACCAAATGTGACGACCGCCCATGACCCCTGCACCGAATCTAAAGATAAAGCGCTGTAAAGTGTGCCAGGCGACCATGGACGATTGTCAAGGTAAGATTTAAAACAACAGAATCTATCGTATTACTCACAGCGCATGGACAAAATACACTAGAACATAAGTATAGTGAAGCTTTACAGAACAAAATGACATCATATAAAACTCCATAATAGTTGAATACAAGCATCCACATAGTCAATACATCCAGCCTCACTACATAACTCTCAGAGAATACAAAACAGCGGAATATCCAGTACATATAATAAGAAGATAATATGCAACCCTCCAGCTCGTCTTCGATATCAGCATCGTGAGAGGAGAACAGCACCTGTCACCTGCTACCTAGTCTGCCCGTCCCAAAATGGACGAACAGCCCAAGGCAATAAGAATTAAAAACATAAAGCCTTGAGTCAGACAACAGTCTTAGTGAACAGTAAATTAACTAACAACATACCAAAAGAGCATAAAGGAAAAAGAATAGGAATACAACCCTCCCACTCCAACCTCATTCTACAGTGATAGCCCCCAGACACACACTAAGCAGAAGAAACATAGCAGAGCATACAATTTAAAGTAAACAATTGTCACTTGAGTCAAAAGCGATGTTTTCCAAGTACAAATCCCGAGGTCTAAAACCAAGGTCAGATAAGCACCCAGGAAATACCGCTCTTGAGACCGAATGACGATACAACCAAACATCCATGACTCTGGCTATCACTGTTATCATTGCTTCGATATCACCGTTAATTGAATGACCGGCACATTCTTTCAGCCGTCCGTCAAGGGCTAATGGTAACCCCGGTTCTAGACATAACTCCCGCACGTCATCGTGACCCGTGCCTAGGATTATCGAATCTACCCAGAGTACTTGACCATCAACTTAGTCTTTTGGGCGTCCCCATGTACTCTTGCTTAGAGCATGCTAGAACCTTCAACAACGATGAGATCTCAACCTCCTAGTCATCCTCCTCGACGACTATTTCCATACTAGCTCAAGCGCCTCTCGAGCATCCATTATCCTCAACTCGAATCATATCACCGAGTTATCAACATGCTTGGAATGATCCCGTCTGGATTAGACCAAGTCTTCATCACATGATTGCCTCGCTTCATAACATCCTCGCGAAGCCTCATCTCAACATCACATCATCAAATCTATGCATAAGAGCTTCATCATCCCGCTACATATGCCACGAGCAGCTTTCCCAATCCAAGAGCCTTTCCCTTAGCTTTTGAATCACCTTTGGTCTAAATCTAATCATCAATCATCTAGTTCATAATAATCAATCAAATCAAACATCAATCCAAGCAATCAAGCATTCAAAAATGATCTAAGTAGACAATTATAACAATAATGGCATTTTCGTAATTAAAGAGTTGAAAGTCCAATAAGCATGAAAACATGGATTATATCTCTACAAACTTGATGAATGAACTTGCATAGGTTAACATATGATAAAATGGATGCAACATCATCTTGAACAATGGATCTACATGGATCTACACATAGGATGAAGAAAATGCATGGAAATCTCTATTTTAACACCAAATCAAGCCAACAATCCGATATACTCCTTTGGGTCCGTGTGAGAGATAATCACCACTCACCAAATCACCTAAACAATCCAAAAGATATCAACTTCAGATCTGGACAGCGAAGAACTAAGCTAGATCCGACAAGATCTCACTTCAAACGATGAAATCTCTCTTGAAAAGATGAAGATCTTCAATCTAAGCTCTTGAATCTTCAATCTTGATCTTCGATTTGGATGGATGGAAGCACTAGATTAGAGTGGAGAAAAGAAGTGAAGAAGTGTAGAAGTCGAGCTCTCAAAATGGCAGCACTTCGTCGCTTCAAAATCCGGATCCCAAAAAGTGAGAACAACCCCTCCTATTTATAGCTGAAATCTGTCCTTAAGTCGAAATCTGGCTATCTCCCTAAGTCGCTTCCGACCTAAGCGACCTAAGCCTCTCCGACCTAAGCCTCTCCGACCTAACAGATGCACGCGACATAACAGTCTTCGACCTAACGACTTAGCCAGATCCAGCGACTCATCGCACGCGCGACCTAACCTCTTACGCGCTTAGCGACCTAACAGGCCTCCCCATCTTACGACCTAACAAATAGATCCACGCGACCTAACACTTAGACTATTCTAGCGACCTAACAACTCACGCGACCTACGACTCAGCAAACTCGCGACCTAACACACACGCGACCTAACCATCTTAGGTCGCCTACGACCTAACTCAACACAGATCTAACGACCTAACTACGCTAACACTTAGGTCGGTCAATCTCATAGGTCGCTAACTCTTATAGGTCGCAAACTGCTTATTCCCTAAGTCGTTAACTCTACTAGGTCGCTAACTCGAACTGCCGACCTAACACTTGACTCACCCAAACACTTAGGTCGCTCACACATTTTCTTAGGTCGCCTGAACCTCTTAAGTCGGTCACGACTTAACCCCTTAGGTCGCCTACGACCTAACCAAAGCCAACAACTAGTCTTCCTTAAGTCGTCTAACGACCTAACTCCAAGCCCTGAGTCAACACTCCCACCTCCTAAGTCGTATACGACTTACGACTTATGCTAAGTCGTGAACGACTTAGGACTTAGCCAAAAATTGCCTAAAATCTGAAATGGCTAAAAATGCTAAAACTCCAGATTTGACGAACTTTTCGATCCGTGAAAATACGGGTCGTTACAATAAGCATCCAATTTTAATTAAAACCATGTAATTATCTCATTTGGCCCATTAACCCATAATCACTTTTTATTTAAAAATTCCCCATTTCAACCCAAAATATCTTAATTTGCAAACCAATAGTAAATTTAAATCCCCGAAAATTTATTTCGCCCCCTTTTTAACCTAAAGTCATAATTTTAATTCATTATTCAGTAATTGCAATCTCAGGGTTGTTACAGACTCCCCCCCTTAAGAAAATTGCGTCCCCGCAATTCCTTAAATATAGAAATCGTCTATAACATCTAATCCACAACATGCAGATTCGCACGGAAAGAAAATCCACAAAGATCAATATTTATATTCTCACAGAGCAAGCTAAGGGTCGTGGATCCACCAATGGGATTCACAATCCTAAGTGAAGAAACCATACAAGTAACATCCAAAGATAAAGTATCAACTAGTTCCTTTGATACGAATGAGTGAGAGACATCCGTATCAAAAAACTCTAAAAGATTGATCGTGAAATAAAATAGAACCTTCGAGAACGGAAGGATGCGTACCTCGAGGCTGAGATGAAGATGCGAGTTAAGCACGATTCAAAGATAGATAATTCAAATGGAATACTACGGAATATAAATGTATTCCTAAACATATTCCTAACTTATCTATCCAATGTCATGAGGAAAGGGCTTTGTAATATTCGAATCATACTAGGATGTATTGTACTAAGTGTTACTGTTCTGTGTTTATTATGCTTATTCCTGAAACCTCGCTCTGATACCAAGCTGTGACGCCCCACTCCGAGACCCACTGTAACAAAGAGTATTACGGGAGTAATACTGTCTGTTAAAGCGGAGAATAGAGTATAGTGGAAGCGACCATCTATAATCAAGCTATAACTATCTACCGAATACGTCGAAAGGTGGAATCTATTTAAATTTTTCTCAATCAGGTGGTTCGACATATTCGGTAAATACTTATAACGAAATTACAAATGGCTAAAGATCTATCAGGACAAAGCATAATAACATAATGAAATAGCATCACAGAACAGAATCACATAACAGATATAAAATCCCAGAACAATACATCATCAATACAGATCCAAATACTATAAGTGGGTACAAAGCCACCGCTCACACATGTGAGTCAAAAATATGTACATATCCAAGTCTGAATGATAATATAGTAGCAGAATAGTGGACAAATAAAGCGCTATCTATCAGCATAGCAGATAATGTCCAAGCGGAAGCACAGAAGCTAAGTCCAGAGACCTAACCTGAAACAACTCGGTCTGACCCGAGCGAAAACACTCGGGTCAGGCTAGCTAAACAATCAGTAATAACTGAGATATATAATAATGCGGTACATAAATAAAATAGTACTTATCCAAAGAGAAGTATATTTTGAACCACATGAATATAATGATGATCCCTAATCATCAATAAACAATAAAAATCTCCAAAGAGAAATCAACACCAAAGTGTAGAATAAATAAAGTCGCCTCATATCATCGGCGTAGCCAAAGCCATAAAAAGATGCCCATAGGCAATAATCCCAATAGTGACCAGAGTCTATGATCAATGCCCAAGCAAAGATCGATGCTCCAAAGAGCAATGGGGATATACTGAAAAATCAATGAAATCAAACACTGAAAAGCAGTGTCCAGAGACACTGTGAATCCACAAGGTAATCGCACTTACATCGTATGGTTCCATAGAACCAACGCCGAATGGCGGTACTCGAATGGATATAAAAATCATCAGATAATACAAGTTTTGCACGTGCACCGACCAGAGTCGTTGTTGCCAAGTACTGTAAAGTTGTGATCGATCACTCGCACAGATGCGGAACGCGCGAAACGGCGAAATCCTTCCCAGAAGGATAAAGGCCCAGAGGCACACGCCGAAAAGTAAACTGCTCCATAGAGCAGGTGTCCAGAGACGGTTGCCCAGAGGCATGATGACCCAGAGGTCCAGTACTGGCCGCCCAGAGGCTAATGTGTCACTAACTTCTTGGAGAGGAACCCGCAAAGTGTTAACAATGAGTCCCATACCCCACGTTCGCACTAAACGGTTTCCTAACCAATAGCAAGCTCACACTCCAAACAATAAAAAGTCTACCTCATATCATCGGTAAACTAGACCCAAAGGTCAAAACGATCAATCGAATAGGTCGAGGATTAACCGGAAAGAAAATACACACGGTTTCCATAGGCCGGAGATTTCCTAACCGTTTAAGCACCTTTCCACTTCGCTCGACGTGATAAAAGTGAGTGTGAGATTTTTATTATAGAAAATAATGGTGTAAAACGGATTTATAATTGATTTTCGAAATCACTTTTAAAACGGTCTTTTGAAAGGTCTCCTATTATGGAGTAATTAATTTAATAATTAAAATAATATTATATAATAATTTTCAAAAGCCATTTAGGAGTGAAAAATCTTTTGAAAATGATTCATAAAACCCGTGTACGAAATCTAGAGACAAATCTCAAAGAAATCAAAGAAAACCAGAAAATCATCAAAAATATTCTAAGTGTTTGTAAACATTCAAAAACAGCTGTGAACCCAAGTTCGGCAATTTATTTGGACCAGCAAACAGTGTCCGAATGTCATGAAAATTTGCAGGCATGTAGTCCAACATCCCTACTTTAAGATGCAAAAAGAATTTCTGGATTCCGAGTTGAGACGAAGTGGCAGCGACGTCTCAAAGTTGGACCCAGAACAAGATTTACGCTGTTTACAAACAGCGACTAGAGTTCAACTTCGACACGAAATTCGAAGTACCAAACGAACTCCAATGTTGTCCAAATTTTCCTGAGATGGATTTCGGAACTCCACCTTTCTAACGAGACCAAAAACGTCGAATTCCGACTTCCGATGCGAACGTGGCGGCATCGCGGAGTGGCGCTCAAAAGCTGGAAACAGAAGGGATATTTGATTTTCATTCAAGTGTTTGACCATTCAAAAAACTGCTGCGAACCCAAGTTCGGCAATTTATTTGGACCAGCAAACTGAATCCAAATGACATGAAAACTGGTAGGCATATAGTCCAACATCCCTACTATAAGATGCAAAAAGAATTTCTGGAATCCGAGTTGAGACGAAGTAGCAGCGACGTCTCAAAGTTGGACCCAGAACAAGATTCACACTGTTTACAAACAGCGACAAGAGTTCAACTTCGACACGAAATTCGAAGTACCAAAAGAATGCCGATGATGCCTAAATTTTACAGAGATGGAGTTCGAAACTCCACCTTTCCAACGAGACCAAAAACGTCGAATTCCGACTTCGGATGCGATCGTGGCGGCATCGCGAAGTGGAGATAAAAAATCTGGAACAGGGTTTAAAAAAAAAATTAATTAATTTTTTTTTTTTTTTTCTTTTTTCTTTTTTTTTTTCGACGCGGGCTTCGGCCCGCGTCAGCCTGCCCCAGCCCGCTCGGGCTGGGGAGATATTTTTTTTTTCCATCCCAGCCCGCCTGGGCTGGGAATTAAATCCCAGCCCACGCGGGCTGGGATCCGTTATGTCCCAGCCCGCCTGGGCTGGGAGTAATGTCCCAGCCCGCCTGGGCTGGGAATTAAATCCCAGCCCACGCGGGCTGGGATCCGTCCCAGCCCGCCTGGGCTGGGAGTAATGTCCCAGCCCACGCGGGCTGGGATCCGTCCCAGCCCGCCTGGGCTGGGAGTAATGTCCCAGCCCACGCGGGCTGGGAGGGTTAAGTCCCAGCCCGCTTGGGCTGGGAACCTTAAGTCCCAGCCCATGCGGGCTGGGGAGTTTAGCGGGCCGCCTAGTGCGGACCCGCGAGGTTCACTATGTGCCAGCCCACTAGGGGCTGGCCTGCTGCGCCTGGGTTGCAGCCTGGGTGCAACCTAGGTCTGTTCTGGTGCACACAGTGCACTGTTTCAGCCTGTTTCAGGCTGAAACATTCCAGCCAATCAATTTTTGTTGTTTTTGAGGTTTTGGGGTGTTTTTTTCAGTTTTTGGCATTAAATTTTTCACCAAAATTAACTAGCAATAATCACTACTAGCAATAATCACTAATCAATAGTAATTACCAATATTACAACTAGCATTAATTACTAATCAATAGTAATTACCTCTACCAATCAAGCAAATAAGCAAACACTTCAAGTGCAACTTTCCAAAGCAAAGAGGATGTTGATTAGAGAGCTTCAAAATTAAAAAGAGAACAAAACCAAGGATTACAAAGAGATTTCAAAGATTAAAATAAAGATTAGAAGGTGATTAGGCCTAGGATTGCATTACCTTGCTAGGATTAAACAAGTCTAATTATGAAGAGATGGAGATGGAGCTTCTAAATGGAGGCCATTAATTTTGCTTAGGTTTAGGTTTAGGAATTTATAAAGAGGAGGAGGGTTAGGGTTATGGGTTTAAGATATTATATAGGAGGGGGTTAGGCTAATGGGTTATGGTAAGGGGGTTTTAAACCCATTAGGACTTAGTTTATTTTCTAAGTTATCATATGAAAAAAAATCCTAATAAGCATCCAATTTTAATTAAAACCATGTAATTATCTCATTTGGCCCATTAACCCATAATCACTTTTTATTTAAAAATTCCCCATTTCAACCCAAAATATCTTAATTTGCAAACCAATAGTAAATTTAAATCCCCGAAAATTTATTTCGCCCCCTTTTTAACCTAAAGTCATAATTTTAATTCATTATTCAGTAATTGCAATCTCAGGGTTGTTACAGCGTGCCACTAGGCGTTTATAATGTAATACCCCTATTTCGAATGCAATGGAAAAGGTTTCAAGTCCTAACTCGATCGTATGGAGAAGATAGCTTTTTGGACCCAGTTATTATATTAAATTTCGATATAATTTCAACGCGTTTATATACCGTACGGCCACACGATGACTCCAACCGCTATGAAAATTGAAATCTGATAATAATACAATATTAAGGATCCAATGGAATTGGTTTCGTCGAACTTCGAGACTGTGCTTCTAAAGGCTATTTTTAAATGTCAATTTAAACAATATATTTTTAAAATTGAATAAACCACTGTTAAATTCAATTTTAACCCATTTATTTTCCTCAGTATTATCAATATAAATTTTATAAGCCCTTAAATTATTTTTAACAAGCTCACAACTCAAAATTCAAATAATTTACCCGAATTCCAATTATATAATTCAAAAGTTGAATATCCAATAAATCGTTATCTCTTAGATTCTGAATTTATTTTATAAATGAAAACCAAACTTTTCATATTCAAAATCAATTCATAATCCAAATTAAATATTTAAAACCATTTAAATATTCCAAATTCAACGTTGAAAAATTCGGGTCGTCACATTTCTCCCCCCTTAAAATAATTTCGTCCCCGAAATTACTAAGGCAGAAGAATGCCCCAAACCCATTAACTTTATCAAACCCACTTAGTGAAAATCCCGTATTCACTTTCCTAATCTTTTGATTCCAACCTAAACAATTCGTTTTAACTCTAAACCCAAAATCCTTTATTTCCAATTCCAATTTGAAATCGTTTCGTTGTTAACAAAAATTTTCCAAAAATTTTGTAACTCCCAAAATTTCTAGAAAATTTTGGCAGAGTCTCCCTTGTACGGAGGAGCTTTTGCAATTTTACAAGAGGGATAAATATATATGCATCGACCCGCACAGTTGGAAAACAAAAAACAAACAATATTTCATATTTCCTATCTTTTATTGCGTAGGCGTACCTCTATTTAGCATTTTTAAGCAAGCGGCTTATTTATTTAGCAACTAGCACGACCAAAATCCAGCCATACGGCCTTCAGGTACCTGTACTTACTTAATTTAAAACGTAAGTTCTAAATATATGAAATTCATAACATTTTTCTTATTTGAAAAACTACAACACTAGGATTCTATAAACAATGCACACTAAACAATTTTCCATAAGCACTTTCAATGTTCCAATATTAATTTAATTGCTTTCCACCAATCCATATCCTATTTCATTCAATTTAAATGGTTTACAACCCAATTGCTTACATTCAATTCATTTCTAACCCAAACAAACTCATTTTCATTCCAGTCGATTCCAAGATCAATTTTATTTACTTCTATTAATTCATAGAATTTTTATTTACTCTCGTTTACATCAAACGACAAATTTTTCTATGCAAATTTGGCGATATTCAGGTGAATAAATAATTACTTAAGATTATATCCATTTTAGATTGATTCCAACTCAATTTATATTAATTTCATTCCATTTCTAATTTATTCACAATCCATATACTTGCATTTCACTTCTTATCCACCTATGTTTCATTCAAAACCATTTTATTAAGCTTGAAACATTCCATACTAATATATTAATAATCATTTCCCAAATTAATTTAACCCAAACTTTTAGTTAATGGCTTTCACCCTTACTCGAAGCTAAGCTTTCATTAACTTTAAACTTTAAGTTAATTTACTTTCTTCAAATTATTTCAACTTCATACTTAAGTTCACTTCCATTTAATTTGACTCTCACCAAACTCAATTACCCCATTCTCTTTATCCATTTTAATTCTAAACCCATTCTCAATTTGTTAAATAATATCCAAGTCCATATTTAACTCATTTATACTCGAATTGGATTTAATTTGCAACTCAAATCATTTCTATTTTAATCCAATTCCATTTTATTCGACAACACTTCAATTCATATTTAATTCAGTTACAATATTCATTGAATATTATTTATAACTCAAGCTTCATTTCTACCATTCACTTTTTAATTCACAATCCAATTTTATTAACTCAGAATTCAACTTCTATTTAACCAATTTAAATCTCATTAACATATTCAATTAACTAATTTATTCCAAATTAGTTCATTCCCAACTTTCAATTCAATATTTGATTTTTATCTTCAAAAATCACTTCATTATTTACTTGAGTTCAATTCTATATTTGTAATTCAAGTTTGGATTTCTAATTTATTTCCAAAATACAAAACAATTTTATTTTGGCTTACTATTCTACTTCTCCATTTTTTTCTATAAGTCACACACTTATATTTTTCATACTTCAACCCATTTTAAGCTTGACTATATTAATATTTCATTTTTACTCGAGATTATACACTTATTTATAGCCACAAATATTTTTATTCAATGGGTTTTCAATCATTTTATAAGTTATCAAAATTTAATTGTTCCAATTCAATTCTTATCCAGTTTACTTTTATTTATTTAAGTAAGGATTTAATTCCAAAGTTCAAATCTCATACTTTCCTTTCTTATTTAAAAATCACTTCAATTTATAGGTTTATACTTATTCTCTTATGATTTTTAAATTATTTAAATAAGGATTCCAGAAATTCTTTCAAACTCCCCGGAATTTAAACTTCTAGTTTCCGATTTAAATCCAATTTTAATCCATTTGTACTATTTATATTTATACAAATTCTCATATTAGTTATATAAACTATTTTATATTATAAAATCTTGTTTGAGTAAAATGTTATCATCTAAACATTTCAACCGTATATAATAATTTTAGAAAATTATTTCCTTTATATCAAAATATATTTTCTGGGTAAAATTATTTCATTCGCCCACTTTTGAAAACAATATTGTGTCGGTTTATCGTGTCTAAGCGTTTATAAACTCTTATCGAATTAGCTGCGCTGCTATTCGATCAGAATTCATATACCACTCAACCAATAAGTCAACACAATATTAAAACAATTTATATTACTAACAAATACGCGATTATATCTATTAATACACTCAAACTCATTCTAGAATACTACTGACTCTATCTCTAATGAGTAATCCCCACCAGAGCCAAGGTTCTCGCTTAACCTTCCACTCTAATACCAAGTGTAAAGGCCCGCAAATCCGTACCCCTTTGAGCCGACAATATTCCACCTAAATTCAAATCAAAGTGGATGGAAATACGAGTCTTCAGGGTTAAAGAAGAAAGAGGTAGAAGAAGAAGAAGAAAAAAAACAACAACAACAACAGAGTCTCACAATCGCAGCGGAACAAAATACAATATATAATAACAGCTTTTAAATACAAAGAAACTGTACTATCATATATACATACCATCATCAGAGTACAACAAACATCCATCACTTGGACAACTTAATACTTGTCCTTACACAGTGGAAATAATAGTCAAATACGGAAGTACGGTCTGTCATCCAGCTCGTCTCTCGAACTCCTTAACTTTTTAACCTGAATCTGTACAACTCGGTCTGACCCGAGCATCATAACAAAACAACACCCGAGTCAGTCTGGAAAACCAGCGTGAGAAAACCACACTCAATTGGATTATTATATTTTTGAAAATCATTTGAAACAAAGGCATCTCGTAAGACCATGCCATAAATAAATATGCCGGGTTTTTACCTTACGATAACCAAAACATTTTTATTAAATTTGTCTGATATTATAATAGTGTCTATAGAAAGTAAAATAGAATCTAGCTGAAATGCTTGCATCTCATGTTCCAGCAATAGTTGGGCACAATAAAAACCGTACGGGCGCTTATTGGAGATTGGATTCTATACAATGGCATGGCTGCTGGGGTACCGCCCGTCACAGTACCTGGCCTAGATCAGAGTACCGAGGATCACGCCCAATCCCTTGCAACACAAGACCGGAGCTACCCCTTACTGGATAGTCCGAATAAGATCACCCCACGGTTGGAACGACCAACCGCCACACTACCGAAATAAAAAGGGACCTCTAGACGGGGGAAATCTTACCCTACTTGGGTGCTACCCACTTAGCCTTGCTGCACCTCCCATGTTTTAGTCATTCCCAGTTGATGAGGCTTGAGGCTATATGTTAACTTTTTAGAACGAGTCTCACTTAGAATGCTCATCGTCCTCCTGACGATGTTCTGAAAGCATTCATCCATACAAGTTGCCCTAGGTTTAGACAAACCGAATCACCGTCTTCATCATCTTCACGGTCTTCATTCGCTAACGTTCAAACCGGATCGAAGTGGTTTTCGAGTAATTAAACCCGATCCCGGTCTCTTCGAAACGATCAGCGTATTGGCCAATATTGATAGTCGGTTATTTAACTATCATATAACATTCACAAGCAACCATCAGCCCTTAAATAATTCCCCAAATTATTTATCTTCAAAAATATCTTCACAAGATATTATTTCCATATTTCAACACTTTGAAAATAGTTTTCAAACCCCTTTTATTCACATGGAATAAATTTCAACCCTTTTCAATACTTAGAATATTTTCCCACTTCATTTAATATTCAATACTTGAAAACTCTTCATTTTATTCCTTATTTCTTTTCTCAAAAATCTTTTACAACTTTATTTGTAAATTTCCAAACTCATCTCACATGGATTCTATAAATCTCATAATTCCTTAGTTAATTCCTTTTATATTTCCAAAGCCCTCTTTGCTTATTAAAATCCCAGTTTTCACTTTTACTTTCCTTTGTGTGAATTTTATTCCACCTTCTGAAACTCCTATCTTATACTTTAATTTTCCATAAACCCCACTATAAGATCTTTCCTCTACAATCTTATCCAATTTAATAAATTTCGCTTCTCATCTCAAGAGGATTTATAATTGACTTTAAAACATTTAAAAACATATATACTTATAAAATAAGAATAATGGTTTACTTTTTAAATATGGTTTTAGGTAAAAATAATGTATCAATATCTTAAAAGTATTAAAGTTCATATCCAGTTGCTAATTAATTTACAAGGTTTGTTTATAACACTAGAGTTTATCTCAACAAAAGTTTATTTTTTAGAAAATCCAATATTCCCCATTTCTATCTATAAAATCCTCTGGATTCGTATCCCATCGATCCTATCCAATTTATCACCATTCTCATATTTGAAATATATTCCACTATTTCCTTTCAAAGTTATTTCAATTTCTCGATATAAGTTCTCACCATTTCACTTATATTTTTAAAACATTTCCACTGATATTTTTCTATCTCATTATAAACCCCGTTTATAATTTTATAAACTCCCCTGAGTTTTCCATTTATTTATAAAAACAATTTTATTTACAATTCCATTTTATAATTTTATTCTTTAATAAAACTCCATTTTTATTTCAAAAACTAATTATCGATTCCAAATATCTCTTCGAGCCCTTAATTTAATTTCAAATCTCTACTTAAACCAATTACCAAATAGTTAAGAATAACCCAGTTAGTTAATATATTTTTATTCCACTTAATTCCCTTTAGAATAAATCCAATTTTCAATATACAAAATTTTCTTCCAAATTTCCTTTTAAATTCCTTCAATTTAATTATTTCCGGGATTTAAAATGCCCATTTTAAACTCCAATTCCATTTAACATTTAATAATTCAATTCACACATACCATATCAATTTATCCATCATATCATATCAACATATATATATATATATGAACAATAAATATTTTTGAGGAATCCCGTTGGATCCCTCTAACCTGTTTCCCTGCATCCACAGATGTTAGTCAACAAATAAAAATACCAATCCCACTTCGAGGGGGATATCGCGGTATATAGGGTCATCCGCTATTATGCGGGCGCATAGGGTCTCATCTGCTATATAATGCGGGAATATCAATCACCCCAATATATATATATATATGTATATATATATACTACTATATATAAATAACATCCAACAGATAATTATTTAATTCATCCAAGCACATCCAATAATTTAAATTTATTCATTTAAATTAAACTAGGCAATCCAAATGAGTGAGAAGATCTCACCTTTGATTTTGTTTGCAATCCACTTCAATCTCGACTTGTTTTCTTCCCGATTTAAGACCGTGTATAACATTTACGGTTTATTAATATTCGAAGTAAATCGAACTATCAATTGCCATTTAATAATTTGATTAACTAATAATTTAATTTTAAACTAATGATTTAATTTAAACCAATAATTAAATTTTTAACTAATTTTCCCTTTTAAAAATCTTTTTGTAACTAAAAATAATTAAACAAGTTAATTAAACAAATAAATCACCTTAATAAATTATTTTAAAATAAACTAGTAAATTGTATCTTATTTTTTTCCATTTTCAAACTGCATATAAAAAAAATCTACATAGGTTTTGAAAAATCTAATTTTCTATATAAAGTTTCAAACATTTAAAATTCCTATTTTTCTTTCAAATCTTACAAATATCCATATTCTTTACTGTGTTCCTATATATAATAAAATATATGTGTGTTTATATAGATATATTTATATTTATATTTATATTATATATATTTTCCCTTTACTGTATACATACATAAAAATAAACTGCACACACACATATATTTTTTTTGTAAAATAAAACTCAGAGTTTACCTTACTGTTATATAGCCCAAATCAGTCTCGACTAAACCTACGCTGCTCACAACTCCCACTCGAACCGCCACTGCCACCTTCCAATCGAGCAAGCCGAGCTCCCAACCTCCCAATGTCGTATGCGAACCCCGAATCTCCCTCCCCTCGACTTTGACAAATTCCGCGACTACGAACAACCAACGCCACAACACTACACCCTGGCACAATTGAAGCCTGCCGCAGACCCCCACCTCGGTCTCGAGTCATTTGATACAGATGCGACGAAGCCATGGTCCAAATTATTGAACGAAGATTCCATTTCGTTTTCGTGAGGTTTTTTTTTAACTTTTTTTTATTCTGAAGAATGAAAAGGGGAACTCGATCGAAGCTTTGAACAGAAGGACGAGATGTTTTTTTAAAAGGACAAATTGATTCTCGAAGAAGAATGCTGCCATTTTCCCTTGAACGGATTTTCATTCGACGACAAATAGAAAGAAGAAAAAAAAGGTTGCGGCTTCGTTTAGAATTGAAAAGGAGCAGAGGTAGGCTGGCGATTTTTCACAGCGGCCTTTTAATTTTATTTTTCTCTTGCTTCTTTTTTTAAAATTTGTTTGAATGGCTTGCTTGCTTTTAAAAAGAAGAGCGATGGGACAAGAAAAAGCATGATGGCACACTAACGTGCCTGCATCAACTTGCTACAGTGCTTTGGAAAGGGTTGGAAAAAGCGCTGATGTGAAATTAATTGACTGGTCAATATATAATTAATATTATTTAAATTTTAAATTATCTCGAAAACGTAGCTTAAAATCTCAACCTCCAATCGAGGCATGCCGCTAGGCGTTTATAATGTAATACCCCTATTTCGAATGCAATGGAAAAGGTTTCGAGTCCTAACTCAATCGTATGGAGAAGTTAGCTTTTTGGACCCAGTTATTATATTAAATTTCGATATAATTTCAGTGCGTTTATATATCATACGGCCACATGATGACTCCAACCGCTACGAAAATTGAATTCCGATAATAATACAATATTACGGATCCAATGGAATTGGTTTCGTCGAATTCTGACACTGTGCTTCGAAAGGCTATTTTTAAATCTCAATTTAAACAATATGTTTTTAAAATTGAACAAACCACTGTTAAATTCAATTTTAACCCATTTATTTTCCTCAGTATTATCAATATAAATTTTATAAGCCCTTAAATTATTTTTAACAAGCTCACAACTCAAAATTCAAATAATTTACCCGAATTCCAATTATATAATTCAAAAGTTGAATATCCAATAAATCGTTATCTCTTAGATTCTGAATTTATTTTATAAATGAAAACCAAACTTTTCATATTCAAAACCAAATCATAATCCAAATTAAATACTTAAAACCATTTAAATATTCCAAATTCAACATTGAAAAATTCGGGTCGTCACAGTCATACTCTCTGCCAATATCGAAAACCACTTTAACAACTATGCACATGGTGGAGATCCCAGAAATGAAGTAGGATGGTTTAGTGTATGATTCTGTATGAGGTATTTACGTGACCCTGACTCCCGTTAGTTCGCTTAGATGTGACTAAAACAGGAGCCACATCGGGCCAAGTGAGGTCATTCCTCCTATTAGACACATTTCTTCGATACCATATTACGACTTTGTGTTGATTTGGTGGCCATCCCTTGATTTTGATTATGAGAGTGAGTTCCAGTGTGGGCGGTAGTAGCTGCTATGCGTTACCACCAGTCCGTGTGACGACCCGGAATTTTTGAGCATTTGAAATTGAAATATTTAATTGATTTTATATATTCAGAGGTTAAATTTTAACTTTAATTTCAAATATACAGTATTTATTGGATGATTAATTTTTGAATTAGACAATTAAAAATTGGATAAAATGTTGAATCGAGAGTTTTGAGCCAGTTAAAAATAATTTAAAGGTTTGTAAAATTTATTTGGTAATACTGAAGATAATAGAACTTTCAAAATTTGATTTCAAAGTATTTTGTTCATTTTTGAAAATATAACGCTTAAATTGAATTTAAAAATAGCCTTCCGGGGCACAGTATCGGAATTCGACGAAACTAGTTTCATTGGATCCGTAATATTGTATTATTATCGGGTTTCAATTTCCGTAGCAATCGGAGTGGTTATGTGAGCGTGTGGTACATAAACGCTTAGACTAGCATTAACCGATCTGAATTAAAAATAAAGGTTAGCTTCTCTCATACGCCAACATAACATCACGTCCTTTTCCCTTTCCCTTCCTTTCAAATCGCAGACAAGAAAAATCAAAATCAGATTATGGCCGAACAAAAGCAAATTCATCTTCCTCCAGAATTGATTCAAACTTCACTCCATTTTAATACCCAACCACCCTCCTTCAAAATCTCGTACGACAACTAAAATAATAAACGAATCGAGCTGAACTTTTCAAAAACAAATTAACGAATGAACGAAATTCGTTCGTATCAGTTAGAATAGAGCGGGTTCGTCTTCTCCTTCCGTTCGAATCAAATCATAAGAGAACAGTGGGTTCGAACGAAGTCAGATCACGTCTGGGCTTCGCTGTCGAGCAATGGTGCAGGGGTCCGATTTGGGGTTTGTACGAGTCGCGAGTTCAAGGCGTTCGATTTCGAACGCGATGGCGTTCGAACGACGGAGATGGCGACACCTCGAGATGGTCACGGCAATTTTTGGGTTCGCAAGGGAAGTTGATCGAGCTAGGGTTGGTTTTGGTTTGCGTGTGCAGTGGATAGTGGTGCGGTAGGCTATCGCGATGATCGCATGGCGACCTGGAAAGGAAGGCGGAGGCGAGGCATCGGGTCAGGTGGAGTTCGTCGAGGATCTTCTCGCGTTAGTTTGTGCGTGAGGTATTGTTCATCTTCATTTCATTTTGCTCGATTTTAATACTGATTTGGAAGAAATTTAATTATATAGTCTAAAACAGAAAAAAAAAAGAAAAAGAAAAGAGAAGGATGTTGTGGAGTTTAAAACAAAAATTTAAAATTTGATTTTTAAAACATTGGAAGTTTGTATTAAGTAAGATTTTTGAAATCTATGACTTATTTTTAGAAGTATACATGTGGTTTTAAAGAGAATAAAATATATATATATACATATTTTCATTTACTAGTTATTTGTAAATCATATATTATAGAGATAGATGTGTTCAATAAACTTATTCAATTATTTTAGTTACTAAGAAGTTATTTAAAGGAAAGTTGGTTTAAATTTTAATTATTAGTAAATTAAATTTGGTTAAAGATAATAAATTATGTGGTGAATTAAATTTATCGAATGAAATTTAAGTGTTTGATTGATTCGAATATTAATAGTAAATCATATAATTATTTATTCAAGGTCGAAATCTGAAAGGAAACAAGCTGGGATGAAATAAATGGAAATGAATGGCAAAACAAAATCGAAGGTGAGTTAATCTCACTCAGTTTAATTTTAAATTTAATTGGTTAAATTTAAATAGGGATGAATGATTGAATTGATTGATTTGATTGATATGGTATATAGTAGTATATAGCAATATATACATATTGGCATATGTATATATTGGAGTTGATATTCCCGCATTATATAGCGGATGAGACCCTATGCGCCGCATAATAGCGGATGATATTTTATAAAACCCATATACCGCGATATTCCACTTTGAAGTGAAATTGGTATTGTGCTAACGTCTGTGGATGCAGGGAAACAGGTTGGAGGGATCCAACTGGATTCCTCAAAATATTTAATTTTGTTAAATATTCTGTGATATGATTTTTGATATCATGTGATGAATTATATGGATAATTGGATGTTATGGTTTGGTTGGACCGATTTGGATATACTGAGTTATCAAAATCTCTAGAATGGAATTTTGAAAGGAAATAAAAGAGTAAATTTTTAAGTGAAATAACTTTAGTGAATTAGAATGAATTAATAATGAATTGGAAATAAAATAAAAGTGATTGCAAAATTTTAACAAATTTGGAATAAGAAGATTGACAAGGGAAATAATAAATTGTAAAGCTTAAGTGATATTATTTGAAAGAATAAAGAATTTATTTTTAAATTTAAGGATTGAATTTAATTAAGTAATAAAGAAGGAATTTTGGAAGTTTTAAATTGGTATTTTCAGTTAAAAAGGGTTTTAACTCAAAATTAAGAAATAAAATCTGAGAGTAAATGTAATTTGAAATAAATGAAGTAAATAAGAAATTTATTTCGAAGTAAAGTAAATGGGAAAATCAATGGGAAATTGATTTGGTTGTTTAAAATTGGAATTTAAAAGAGAAGTGAGATTTTGAAATTTATAAACTGGGTTTATAAAGTGAAATGGAATATCAGGGAATATTTGAGAATATAAATTCAAGGTGGGAATTTATAAAGGGATATGAATTGGTTTAAAAATAAGTGTTGATTTATTTTTAAAGGATGTGAAGAGAAGTGTATTTTCTTGGATTGCCAAGTACGTTTTTCAAAGCAATTTTTAATATAAGTTAAAAGTTTTAATATGTTTTAAAAAGCATATTTTAGAAAATTGATTATTTCTCAATGTTAATTTCCTAAGTAAGTATTTTCAAAAATCTATTATTGTAGTAATTATATAAAAGTGATTTGGTATTATGATTTAAAAAGAGAAAGTTAGTTTATATTTATAAAGTGGTTTCATTTTAAATATTCCTTAAGTATATATTTTTAATAAAGTATTAAAGTAGTTTGATTTCAATGTTATAAAAATATATTTAAAATAAAGTGTTTTTAAATTATTTTAAAATTAAAAGTATTTTGTACTTGGTGATTCAGTGGAAATAATTATTTAGGAAATGTATTCCGTAAGCGGAAACTGTTTGAAATTGTTTTCAAATGAGCTTTGAAAATTTGGAAATATATCTTGGAAAGATATTTGGGCAAATAAATAATGTGGGAAATTATTTATTGTGTGATGGTTGCTTGTGGATGTTAATTGATAGTTAAATAACCGACTATCAATATTGGCCAAATGCGCTGATCGTTTCGAAGAGACCGGTATCGGGTTTGCTACATTACATCGTGATAGGGGGTTCTCGCTTTGCGTTATGTGGCGAACGGGAGACTCTTACCCCTACATGTCCCCGGGGGTAGTATAAGGCCTTTTGGGGTTGGTTTGCTAGGTGCTTACAGTCGAGAGGCTGGCCGTAAAAGCAAACCCGAGGTATCACTGTGAGCCACAGCGGGGCTGGGATGGTTGAAAAGCCTACCGGTCGTGAGCCGTTGCTGATGGTTGAAAAGCCTAGGACGTTACAGTTGGTATCAGAGCTTAAGCTGGCGATAACCTTGGCTCTGGTGGGAATTTTGAGAGTATTAATAGATATGAGCGCGTATTTGTTAGTGAATATAAAATGGTTTTATATTGTGTTGATTGATTTATTGAGTGGCATATGAACCTTCGTCGGCACAGTCTGGACAACTGTATCGAAGGGGTTTCTAAACACTTGAATAGAACAGTTCGACACAGTATTGTTTTAAATAGGGTGAATGAAATAATTTTGCCCAAATTATTTTGTATATAAAAGAAATAATTATTTGAAATTATTATAGTTATATATTTGGATGTTTGGTTGTTAGAAAATGACCATAATGAGTTAGTCTCATTATTGAGTAGAAATTGAAACTTATAACCTAAGTTGAAGAATAAATTTATATAACAAAATGGAATTTGAAATATAGACTATAAATGAAATTTATAAATTGAGATAAACTTTATATACAAATGTGAATTACAAATGTGATTTATAATCAAATGAGATAAATTCATAAACAAATGTAATTTGTAAATGTAAATTGTAAATGTGACTTATAACTTGAAATAAAATTGAATGGATTTTGAATTTGAAGTTTTGGGAAAGGTTTAAATTCCTTTGGATTTAAGAATAGTTTTTAAAGGTTTTGGGGAAAATAATGGTGATATTATTTCATGAATATTTTTGAAATTGAATTGAAATCTGGTGGGATTTAGGATTTAAAAAAAAAGTTTGAAAAGTTTTAAAG
This sequence comes from Allium fistulosum, assembly GCA_030737815.1. Lineage (NCBI taxonomy): Eukaryota > Viridiplantae > Streptophyta > Magnoliopsida > Asparagales > Amaryllidaceae > Allium > Allium fistulosum. Next base: position 862,049,557 of record CM060906.1, read on the forward strand.
TGATATAAAAGCATTAAATTCTCTTTCGGTCGCTGGAAAATAATTTCGGTGATGACTGCAGCATCATCGATGTCTATTTTCGAGTTTCCAAAGAGAAATTGCTACCAAACTGTTTTAGATTGGAAATGAGTGTGAACTGGGTTGGTTTTGAAATTCATAGGGAAAATTGTTTGGTAAAAGCAGATTGTTTTGGAAATTGGGATTTGAGGTGATATACCAGATGTGTATGAGTTATTTATGGATTCAAATGGTTTTTGAAATAAAACCGGGCAATTGGATTCTGGGAATTCTATTTAAAATATAAATGTGGAAATTTAAATGAATCAACAATATAAAGTATAGAATGAAGTTGATTGAAATAAGAAGGGAATGAAAGTTTAATTCTGGGATTATAATTATGAGATGAAAATAACTAAATGAGTAATATAAGTTGGTAGATAAAAGAGTTAGAGAACTTGAAGGTGAATGAATTGTAAAAATTGTATCCTAGAATTAAAATTTAATTCGAGTATATGAAGGTGAATAAAATATATTTGAATTTAACTTAAGATAAGTTAAATAAAATTGAGAATTGGAATTGAATTAAATGTAAATAAGTTGAAGTCAAATTGAATTGGATATAAAAGGTAATGTAAATGCTTATAATTGTGTAAAGAAATTCATATTCTTAAGTTCTTAAGTGTAATAATTTGAAATTTGATTATAAAGATGAAAATGGACTTAAATGAATAGTCCTAGATCTTAAGTAAGTAAGTTAAAACTTATGAATAGAAATGAAATTGTAAGTCATAAATGGGAATCCATTACTTTGAACCATTAAGAGTTATAATTTGAAATTGTAATTACCAAATGGAAACGACTAAGATGAGCAATCTTAATTTTTAAATAAATCCAAACTTGAATTATAAAATAAATTGAACTTAAGATAATTAAGTGAAGTGATATTTGGGATTTAAAAAGCAAGTATTTAATTTTAACCAGCGGAGGAACTAATTTGATAATAAATTAGTTAATGGAATTGAATTGTGAGTTAATGAAATTGGATTAACATAGTGATGGTTTGAATTGCGAATGAAATCCAAATAAGTGAAAATAAATTGGAAATGGCCTGGTTATTAATAAAATAATTCCAGATGAATTGAGTATGGAAATTAAAATTCATAATGATTGAGTGAATAAACCAATTATATTAAATAAATAAATGGATGGAATTTGATTAAATAAGAATCAAATGAAAGATGGAAATAAAACTTTAAAGGGTTGGTTAAATGGAAAATAAACTTAAGTTATTGACTTAAGTAAATGTTGAATGGAAACTGAACTCAACAGAGGAGTGGTTTAAATAAGTTGAGAAATAGTTATTGAATGAATTAACTTGGATTGTTTTCGAGCTAAATAAAATTCAATTTTTGGAAGTTGGAGATGAATTGAATTTAAGAAAAAAAAAATTGGGAATGAAGTAGTAAATTGAAGTAAGTTGGAATTCATATGAAATGGGAGTTCAATTTGAATATATACACTTCGGTGGTGAAGTAGTAAATAAATATAAGAAAATTTATATTGAACTTAAGAATTGAAGAATGAAATTCTTAAGAAAATTTGTATTGGAAATATACTTAGTAATTTTGGAAAAAAATATATATATACTAAATGAATAGTTGAATGAAGACTAAAACTGAAGTTGTGAAATGGGATAATTGTAGATAAGTGAATAACAATCACAATGAATGTGAATAAAAGTGGATTGATATAATTGATAATCAATTGGGCTAATTAATACGTAAGATGTACGTATATTATTTTATTCGCATAGCTATTTGATCCAGATATCGAACACAGAATTTCGAGATAGATATATCGATCCGAGTTGGAATTTTTCACTCGATTTTCGACGGCGAACCTGGATATGGATTGTTGATTGATTCTGGATATTCTCTATCATATTTGGTGACTATGTAAGGAGAATGACGGTTTCTGATCAAGAAACCAGATCTGAGTCCGCACTAGGAAGTCGGGTGGACGATACTAGTTCGGAAGTGAAATTGTGTGATCGATTGAGCGATCGAATGTGATACTGCGTACAATATATGTGCATCGTACGAGCTTAAGTAAAGCAAATATTGGAAATTTGTAAAGGAAAGTATAAAATGACTTTGGAATTGTGATTGAATATTATTGCTTAGTAGGATATACAGGTGTCTAAAAGCAATGGATAAATTGGGATTTTTGATTTTAGAAGATAAAATTTAATGGCCCGAAAAAAGGTATGTATTTGAATTTCTATATGAAATTTGATTGGGTTTTTGATCCAGCCACTTGGCTTTTTGTTTCTTTTTGAGATTGGGAGGCCGTAGAGCCATTTTGTAGTAGTACCGAGCTAGCCGCGCAAAGGAGATGCTGGCGAAATTTTTCGGAAATTTAGGGAGTTAGAAAAATTTTGGAAAATTTTGATAAGTTAAAAATTGAATTCAAATTTAAATTTGAATCGATAAGAAGTGATATTGTTTGGAACTTATGGATAGGCTTGGAATGTAATAAGTGGGATAGTGTGTCTTTAGTAAAAAGGATTTGTTTTGGGCAAGTTGTTAAAACTATTTGGGTTGAGGAAATAGTTAATGGGTTATAGATCATTCCTCTTAACTAGTAATTTCGGGGACGAAATTCTTTTAAGGTGAGAGGAATGTGACGACCCGGAATTTTTGAGCATTTGAAATTGAAATATTTAATTGATTTTATATATTCAGAGGTTAAATTTTAACTTTAATTTCAAATATACAGTATTTATTGGATGATTAATTTTTGAATTAGACAATTAAAAATTGGATAAAATGTTGAATCGAGAGTTTTGAGCCAGTTAAAAATAATTTAAAGGTTTGTAAAATTTATATTGGTAATACTGAAGATAATAGAACTTTCAAAATTTGATTTCAAAGTATTTTGTTCATTTTTGAAAATATAACGCTTAAATTGAATTTAAAAATAGCCTTCCGGGGCACAGTCTCGGAATTCGACGAAACTAGTTTCATTGGATCCGTAATATTGTATTATTATCGGGTTTCAATTTCCATAGCAATCGGAGTGGTTATGTGAGCGTGTGGTACATAAACGCTTAGACTAGCATTAACCGATCTGAATTAAAAATAAAGGTTAGCTTCTCTCATACGCCAACATAACATCACGTCCTTTTCCCTTTCCCTTCCTTTCAAATCGCAGACAAGAAAAATCAAAATCAGATTATGGCCGAACAAAAGCAAATTCATCTTCCTCCAGAATTGATTCAAACTTCACTCCATTTTAATACCCAACCACCCTCCTTCAAAATCTCGTACGACAACTAAAATAATAAACGAATCGAGCTGAACTTTTCAAAAACAAATTAACGAATGAACGAAATTCGTTCGTATCAGTTAGAAATAGAGAGGGTTTGTTTTCTCCTTCCGTTCGAATCAAATCATAAGAGAACAGTGGGTTCGAACGAAGTCAGATCACGTCTGGGCTTCGCTGTCGAGAAATGGTGTAGGGGTTCGATTTGGGGTTTGTACGAGTCGCGAGTTCAAGGCGTTCGATTTCGAACGCGATGGCGTTCGAACGGCGGAGATGGCGACACCTCGAGATGGTCACGGCAATTTTTGGGTTCGCAAGGGAAGTTGATCGAGCTAGGGTTGGTTTTGGTTCGCGTGTGCAGTGGATAGTGGTGCGGTAGGCTATCGCGATGATCGCATGGCGACCTGGAAAGGAAGGCGGAGGCGAGGCATCGGGTCAGGTGGAGTTCGTCGAGGATCTTCTCGCGTTAGTTTGTGCGTGAGGTATTGTTCATCTTCATTTCGTTTTGCTCGATTTTAATACTGATTTGGAAGAAATTTAATTATATAGTCTAAAACAGAAAAAAAAAGAGAAGGATGTTGTGGAGTTTAAAACAAAAATTTAAAATTTGATTTTTAAAACATTGGAAGTTTGTATTAAGTAAGATTTTTGAAATCTATGACTTATTTTTAGAAGTATACATGTGGTTTTAAAGAGAATAAAATATATATATACATATTTTCATTTACTAGTTATTTGTAAATCATATATTATAGAGATAGATGTGTTCAATAAACTTATTCAATTATTTTAGTTACTAAGAAGTTATTTAAAGGAAAGTTGGTTTAAATTTTAATTATTAGTAAATTAAATTTGGTTAAAGATAATAAATTATGTGGTGAATTAAATTTATCGAATGAAATTTAAGTGTTTGATTGATTCGAATATTAATAGTAAATCATATAATTATTTATTCAAGGTCGAAATCTGAAAGGAAACAAGCTGGGATGAAATAAATGGAAATGAATGGCAAAACAAAATCGAAGGTGAGTTAATCTCACTCAGTTTAATTTTAAATTTAATTGGTTAAATTTAAATTGGGATGAATGATTGAATTGATTGATTTGATTGATATGGTATATAGTAGTATATAGCAATATATACATATTGGCATATGTATATATTGGAGTTGATATTCCCGCATTATATAGCGGATGAGACCCTATGCGCCGCATAATAGCGGATGATATTTTATAAAACCCATATACCGCGATATTCCACTTTGAAGTGAAATTGGTATTGTGCTAACGTCTGTGGATGCAGGGAAACAGGTTGGAGGGATCCAACTGGATTCCTCAAAATATTTAATTTTGTTAAATATTCTGTGATATGATTTTTGATATCATGTGATGAATTATATGGATAATTGGATGTTATGGTTTGGTTGGACCGATTTGGATATACTGAGTTATCAAAATCTCTAGAATGGAATTTTGAAAGGAAATAAAAGAGTAAATTTTTAAGTGAAATAATTTTAGTGAATTAGAATGAATTAATAATGAATTGGAAATAAGATAAAAGTGATTGCAAAATTTTAACAAATTTGGAATAAGAAGATTTGAATTAACAAGGGAAATAATAAATTGTAAAGCTTAAGTGATATTATTTGAAAGAATAAAGAATTTATTTTTAAATTTAAGGATTGAATTTAATTAAGTAATAAAGAAGGAATTTTGGAAGTTTTAAATTGGTATTTTCAGTTAAAAAGGGTTTTAACTCAAAATTAAGAAATAAAATCTGAGAGTAAATGTAATTTGAAATAAATGAAGTAAATAAGAAATTTATTTCGAAGTAAAGTAAATGGGAAAATCAATGGGAAATTGATTTGGTTGTTTAAAATTGGAATTTAAAAGAGAAGTGAGATTTTGAAATTTATAAACTGGGTTTATAAAGTGAAATGGAATATCAGGGAATATTTGAGAATATAAATTCAAGGTGGGAATTTATAAAGGGATATGAATTGGTTTAAAAATAAGTGTTGATTTATTTTTAAAGGATGTGAAGAGAAGTGTATTTTCTTGGATTGCCAAGTACGTTTTTCAAAGCAATTTTTAATATAAGTTAAAAGTTTTAATATGTTTTAAAAAGCATATTTTAGAAAATTGATTATTTCTAAATGTTAATTTCCTAAGTAAGTATTTTCAAAAATCTATTATTGTAGTAATTATATAAAAGTGATTTGGTATTATGTTTTAAAAAGAGAAAGTGTAACGACCCATAAATTTTGATTGGTTTTAATGACGTAATTAACTGGAAATTTGTGAAATTTTAAACAATAAAATTTGAAATTAAAAATTTATTATTTGGAATACGTATATTTTAATATAGCAACTGGAAAATTTTCATCTGATAATATTGAAGTTTATTTTCCTGTGAAATTCATTTCAAATCAAACCGGTTAATAACAGTGAATTTAAAAGTTTCCGAAACCAAAATATGTCAACAGGAGAAAATTTATTCAGATCATTATGAATCAGACTGCGAAATTCGTTTTTCCAAATTTGGACGTCTACTGCTCCGTTTATCTTAATTCTGACCAAATAGCAGCATTTTCGGTACCGGTTATCGATTTTTGATTCGATGATCGTACCACCAATATCTGTATACCGTTTTGATCGTCTTATCGTGTTGATCTCCACAGTATATTCATTTCTGTATTTTGAGGTCCGGTACGCGACGTAAACAATAAAACTGTGTGTCGTATGGTACCAAATGGAGACTTTTAACTTACCGTGCCTTTTAAAAAATTCAAACGTGATGTCCAATCAATCAGGAAATTAATTGCTTTGAATATTTCAGTTGAATCAATCTGAGACTATTCCATTTCCTTTCCTTTTTTTCGGTTACTTTTACTTATTTCTTACGCTGCCTAACATTCGTTCAAAAGCTTACTTCTAGATCTGCATCTCACTTCCTAAAAAATCTCCTCCCCTCCCATTCGTTCTCTGCCAAAACCCAAGAGCCTTCTTCTCCACGTTTCTCCTCCCTCTCCTCGCCAACACCACTGCCCACCGCCTAAGCCCCTCCCCTCTGACTTCACTTCCACGCCTTGCTACTCCAGCACGCATCCTCCCTCTCTCCAAACAAACACCCACGTTCTTCCCAAAACCGAGCACCCTGTCCCTTGCCCTCCTCCATTTCGGCCTTCATCACCGCAGCCGACCTTGCTCCTCCAGACATCAATCCGCGACCTCCATCAACTCCACCGTCCGGCATCCCACCAACGAAACCAATCATCAAACCCCTCTCCTTCCCCTGCACTGCCGCTTCAACCGATCCTGCCTCTTCTTTTGTTCGGCCGAGCTTCTCTCTATATATATTATGGTATATTTTATATATGTTTGTAGGTAATATATATATATTATTATATTATGTTGTTAGTACATATAGATTTAGCTGGGCATATGTTAGTTTGTATATGTACAAGTTTTCAATAATTTATATGTATAATATAACAAAGTAAGTTTACACTGAATTTTAATATCCCATGCGTATAAGTATATTTGTGTTCATTGTAAAGGTAGTGTCTAGTCTTGTTTTATATATGTAACTTCTTTTGCTTTATAAAGTACTATTATATATATATTATTATACTATAAGTTCTGCCTGATGGCTCTGTTCTTACATATAAAGTTGTTTATTTATATATTTGTATCTTATACAATGATATGTTTTAGCTAGTATACATGGTTATATATATCAGGTCTGCATGTATATATGGTTATATATCAAGTCGGCGTAAAGGTGGTTGTATATTTTGGTCGGTGGTCTACTTTCATATTTCCTGTTATCAACTTATTAGTTCACATATATAGTTCATGCGTAAAAAAAAAGGAAGAAAAAGTTACGTATATAATACAGTATGGCGAAGCCATGTATTCGGGTCTGCATATGTTATTTACTTGTTTTATTATGTAAAAAGCTTACATAAGTTGACTAGTCTATTAACAATAGACTGATATGTTAGTAAGGTTTACACTATCCATATCTCGTTAGTTGTCTTTATAATAGGTTCTTAATATAATACTTTGTATATATAACTGGTTCTGAATATTCTACTCGTCATTTTGTGAAGTCTGCATAAGTGTTTTAGAGAAGCTCACACATATTGCTCAATATATATAGACTGGATTTGAATTCGAGTAGTATATATGTGTGTGGTGTGTTATAACAAAGCAAATCTATATTTATTTTGTTATCAACTGGTGATTTTTAATTTTTTTTATATAAGGTTTTCGTTGGATTAATTTTAGGAATCTATAATATTATACATTTTGGTTTCTGTTAGATTTCTAAAATATATATATAAAGTGATTTGGATATGGATTATGATTTGAAATATAACATGTAATTTAGATTGAATATTGGTTTTAAGTAAAAATATAATGATGTCATATATTTTTGTTTTGATTATTTCTTCGTTGATCCAACCCTGATTTAACTTCGTCGATTCCTATCTATCAGCTTTGACCGACGTGCTTGTTTCGTCGTCGAATCGTTCCATCTAACGTTGCTTTGGAATTCGTTGTCCATTTCTTTGTCAGATCTCTCTAGCCTCGAAAGGTGAGCAATCACTCATGATTAATGTTCTTATATTTATTAAATTTGATTTCAATTGAAACGACAATTGAAATATGCTGCTGTCAGTTATTTATATTGTTATATCTATGCCATCATCTGTATCTGTTCACTTGTGACACTCGATATCACTATCTGTTATTTAAATTGTTATATATGCTATTATCTGCAACTATTCACCTGTGGGATATGACACCATATCCCGTTGTTCTTATTCTATTGTTATTGATGATATATGCCTGTTGTTTTATTTTATATTATCTGTTATCACCCTGCAAGTTCCCTGTTAGTATAGAATTCACTATGGGTTGAAATGATACATACCCGAACGGACTTTAGAATAGGAGAAAATCGTTATGGGTTGAAATGATAAACCCAAGCGATTTTCATCTGAATTGGAATTGGGATTACGGGTCGAAATGATATCTACCCGTATATATTTAAATTTCGGATTGAAATGATAAATATCCGTATCACTTAACCATATGATAAATATATATACAGACACCGTTGGTCCATATATATAAATATTTTGAAATTGAATTCTATGTTTGAAAAGAAATATATGGTTTTAACAAATGTTGATTCTTAAAATTTATATATAAATGGTAACGATATATATAGATTTAATAATGACATTTAGTTAAATGAAGATGGATTTAAATACATATAATATGTTTAAGATAAAATTTATATTTCAAAATAGATTTTTTTAGTAATAATTTGAATAAGTTAAAGTTGGGAAGATAATTTGAATTTGGTAAAGAATTTTATTTAATTAAACCGATTTAAACTTATTGAGATTAGGATTTAAGATATGATTTATAACTTGAGTTTGATTTAAATAAATTAAATGAATATTTCTTGTTTAAAAAAAAAAATTTTTTAGGAACTATTTAGTAAAAATGAAATTTAAGGCTAGTTAAATGATATTGAATGTAATAAGTGGATATTCCCTGATTTAATAATAATAAAGTTAAATCAAGAGCTATATGAAACGGTTAAATTTAACTTTGAAAATGTTGAATATTAAAGCTTTGAAATATATTGGAATTTAAATCAATATAATTTGAATTTGTTATTTAGAAACAGAATTGAATTAAAATGGAAAAATTTAGATTGAATTAAATTGAAATTTGGAAATTTAGGTTATTTGAATCGATTTGTGAAACTTGAGGAATTTATAAATGCTTCACCTTATAAATTATTTAATCTATATATACTATTTTGGAAATAGATATGTTTGAAATGAAAATGATATTTGGATTTTGAAGTATGAAAAAAAATTGAAATGACCACGGTGTTATAGTGTATATTTCCACCTTGTAGATAGTTCCACAGATCCGTAGAGGATGGTTATCCCAAACATCCTTTAAGTTACTTGTATTTCAGTTGATATTTCGCTTGAGTTGGATTTATTTATATAAGAATGTTAATCCTGACTCGAGTGTTTTGTGTTTTGCTTTACGCTCGGGTCAGACCGAGTGATACAGCATCTGAGACTCACCTTTGGAGTTTGGAGCTTCCTTTGGAGATCCAACTATCGCCTCAGCTTTCAGCTCTTCTAGTTGATTTGTTCAGAGAAGTCATCTGTTGTACTGAAGACTTCACTGCATTTGAGATACTCTGTTGTATTTTATTTCTAACTCTGATGTTTATATAGTAGCTTCATGAACTACTATTTTATCTATTCCGCTGCGTATTATTGTATTACTCTGTGTCTGTGATTCTGTGATTGATTTATTTACTGCATATGCTGAGTTTTGCCAAATTTAAATTAACAATCTAATATTTTGAATTATTCAAGTCATACATGTGTGGATTTATTGTCGATTTGAATGGTCCAAAATAGCGGGTCGTTACAGTTGGTATCAGAGCCAGGTTCTAGGCAAAACTTAGCATATATGGTAAACTGATTTGCAGAATCACTTTCGTTCTGGCCTCTCCCTAATTATATTCTTATTTGAGTATATCCATCTTCTCTTCTTGAATTTTAATTATCTCATCTTCGTTCGAGTCCTTTCCCTTTTGTTTTGAAACTCCCTTTGATTTAATTTCCCCTTAAATTTTGAACTTCTATCTTGTTGATTTTTGACTCATTGAATATTTGAATGATAGGAAACTATCTTGTAATGGCAAAATCAGAAGAGCAGAAAGCAGCCCGTCGGGCACGAAGAGCACTGGCCCGTAAGGAACGGGAGGAAGCAATTGAGGAACAAGAGAGGCTGTGGAGAGAAAGAGCAGAACCGGGTCCTTATGACCATGTCATTTGTTATCGGTGTCAGGAAAAGGGACACTATGCAGTCATGTGCGGGAAAAGGAATGTAGGAAAGAAGAAAGAGGGCAAGCGTTTTCGATCCAAGATCTTCTGTTTTAGATGTCGTAGTGAGGGGCACTTTCCCAGTCGCTGCCAGAAGGTGAAGAAAGTGAAATCTGCACCCACTACATCAGTCGACCTATCAACCATTTGCTATCACTGTAAGAGGCCTGGGCATATAGCCAGGAATTGTTCTGTGCGAAAGTATGGAAAGAAGGTTGCGTACCCGCAGTTCATTAAGGAAGATGGGGGTGTAGTACACCTATGCCAGAAATGCAGATGTTGGGGGCACATTGAGGGGGAGTGTTCTGGACCCGTTGATGTACCACCTGGAAGAATTAATACCGATGCTTTGTTTATGTAGGAGTGGTAAACCTGTGGACCTTTTGTTATCTGTTGTATGTTAGGTTGCTTTAAGCGAACTCTATTGTATCTTTTGCTTAACTGAAGTTGTCAAACTGGAGACATTTATGCTTCTGTTTTCGTATGTTATGAATTCGAGTCTTTCCAAATTTTGAATGGAAATTCTTTTGTATCGATATAGGTTATATATCTCTAATCTTGGTGGGGATTTGCTTCGATTAGAATTTCTTTGAACTTTGGAACGTTCCCTACGGTTCCAAAACTCATTCTTGTCTCTTCCTATTTGTATTCTTTTGATTCTGGAGTATCCCATAACTCCACTTCGAATGATCTCTATAAGAATAGGATCCCACCAATCTTTGAATGAGTGTGAATGGGTGAAACTCCTTCACAATTGGCATTGATTCACCGGAGATTTCTATATCTTTGGTTTAGATGTCGCTATCTCTTGCGATCGAATGTTGATTTTTCTTGGAATTCTGCATCAATCTTGTTCTTGAAGTCACGGTTGACCCGGTTATGGTCGCCCGTGGTTTATATAAGTATATTCATCTTCTATTTTTAAACATAATTATCTCATCTTTGATCGAGCCTATCTTCGAATCAGAATTCTATTTGATTTGAGTTCCTTTAATTTGAATCTCTATCTTTGTTTTGAAATCCATTCTTGAACCATCCTTTGAAAAATCGGGCTTGTTTATATTTTAGAAATTGTTTTATATATCGAAATTATTACTTTGATAAGTATGATTATATTCTATATATAAAAGTGAAATGTTTCGATAAAGGTTATATACCCTTTTTAAAATGAGAATTTGAGGTTTCGAAATGATTTGTAATTTTGAAAAATTATATAAGAAATTGAGTTATATAAAAATGATTTATAACTGAAGGGTAAAATTTGAAATTCGAGAATTGAATTCCGGTATTTTGAAATTGGTTTTAAGATTTTGGAAAATATATGAAAATAATATGATTTAAAAGTATTTTCTGAATAAGAAATGTTTCAAATGATTTTAATAAGTTCTGAATGATTTCAAAGACAATTTCAAAGAAGTTTGAGAAAATAAAAGTCCAGAACTCACTTATGTCGCTGGAAAATAATTTCGGTGATGAGTGCACGCATCATCGACATTGGTTTTCGAGTCTCAGAGTGAGGGAAAGGCCACTTTAGTAGCATTGCTACGCGAGTGATTTTGCGAAACAATTTTTGATTTCAAAATTCAGAAGTAAGATTTGATATTCGAAAGATATATGTATATATATATATATATATTTGAAACGATTTGAAATGAACCGGTGTTCAGTCCTCGAGTTTGGATTTGATATAACCCTATCTATTAAAATTGATTTACTGATTTGTTGCTGATTTCTAACTCTTGAATTTTAAAATGATTTCTTCAACTATTTTGAAGGTTCGAACACTTCCAAATCAAGGTTAACTTTTCAAAGCTAAGAAATTTTGAAAAGTATTTTGATAAAGTATATAAGTTTGTTTTGAATGTTTAAGTATGAAGTAATACGATTTAAATAAGTTGAAACTGTTTGGTTAAGTAAATGAATAAGGAAATTTTAAATTCTCTAATATGAAATTTAGATTTGAAATGTCTTGAGAAGAAGTTGGTCTTCAAAATATTTTGAATAAAAGTTAGTTTAAATGTTTTAATTTAGTAACATCTTTATGAAACTATATATTTAACTAGTTGGAATAAATATATAAGTTGTACGTATGTTGTTTTATTCGCATAATTAATTTGATCCTTATATAAGATGGACCTTACATAAGTATAAGATGGTTTTGAAAACATTTGATTTTGGAAATGAATTGGTTGACTTAAATTATATTGATTTGGAAATTTGGATTTATTTTCTAAATCTATTATTTTGGAAGCTTTGAAAACTAAAGATATATAATTTGAGAAGAAATAATTTGGTGAAATCGTATATGATTTTGGAAGTGAATTGATATTGAAACAAATTGAAATTTGAGAACCTTGTATTACTAAATACTTGATTTGGGAGTTGTCGAACTTATATAAAATTGACTTGTATGAGTATGAAATTGATTTGAAAACTATAGATTTGAAAGGATACTCAATTTGAAAGTGAAATCTTATATAATTGAAGTCTATATAAGTATGATTTGATATACTATTGATTTTGGAAAGTAATGGATTTGAAAATTAAATCTTATATATAATGGGTTTTATATAAGTACGATATTTGAAAGTGATTTGAAAAGGTACTATATGATACATATTTTCGAAGTAAAGATATGGAAAGTGCCTTCTGCTTGATATCCGATTTGTGGCCACATCTTGGATTCATTCTATCGATATTATTCTCTCTGATTTTTGGTTTTCCGGATATGATACTCGAGTGTCCTTCGAATTCCATGGCGTTACCCATGGTCTTATGTTTCTCTCGTGACTGCATAGCGCAACTGCCTGGCTGAGTCTTGCCTAGGGGTACGGATTGTTTCCTGGGGGATCCAGGCGTAATCATTGTGTATCCTGCAATCTGTGTAGGTCGCGAATAGTAGCGCAAATGCTTGGCTGAGTCTTGCCTAGGGGTACGGATTGTTTCCTGGGGGATCCAGGCGTAACCATTGTGTATCCTGCATTCTACTAGTCATCATGGCGTAACTCGCAGGGCTGAGAAAGCTTACGGATATGGATTGTTTCCTGGGGGAACCAGGCGTAACCATTGTGTATCTGCGAACCATGGTTAGACAAAGGTTTTGTTTGTGTTTTTGATTGGATTGTACTTTCCATATCTGTTTTTAAAAAGTTTTTCCAGTATTTTCACTGGGTGTTGAAACAAGTCTATTAAGTACCTGGAGAATTCTAGTTTTGCGCCTGATCAACGCACTACCAGAGTCTACAGGAACAAGGATAAACTTGTTGAAACATCGAGTTATATAAGTATTTTCGAAAGAAAATTTGTTCGACTATAAAGGTATTTTATTATAAAAGTATTTCCAACAAAGAAATTTTGTATTAATAATTCGAAATTGAAATTCTAATGGTTTGAATTTATTATTCATGCCCGATACTATTCTTTTGAATCTACCTTATCTGCTCAGCTTTATTTATTCACCTATATTCTATTTCCAAATCCTCCTTCTTTTCCTTGTTGACTATATTCTTTTAAGTATTGTTTAATTATAGACTACATGGTTTAATAGAAATTTTAGTGTTATAAATATTTTGTGGTTATAAAACATACTTAAAGTAAATAATTATTGATTTCTTAATAATATTTGAAAAGTATCTTGAGATAAATTAATAAATTTATGAATTATGGATTTAATGTTTTCAAATAACTTCTTTGTAAATATAAGTAATAATGTAAATAACTGTTTTCAAATAGCTTACATATATTTATAAAGGTGTTATTTAAACATATAAATGGTATTTATAAAGAAAACAAGAAACTTTACAAATGAGTTTTGAAAAATATTAAGGTATTAAAAATAATTGAATTGTAAATGAAGTTTTCAAATGAATATTTCAAGTAAAATTTATATAGTTAAATTGATTGTTTATCCTTGTCTTTTAATCTATCTTTTCTGTCTGGTTGTTTCTATTCTCCTACCTCCTTCCTTTTCGGGGACGAAAAGTTTTGAGTGGGGGAGAGTGTAACGACCCATAAATTTTGATTGGTTTTAATGACGTAATTAACTGGAAATTTGTGAAATTTTAAACAATAAAATTTGAAATTAAAAATTTATTATTTGGAATACGTATATTTTAATATAGCAACTGGAAAATTTTCATCTGATAATATTGAAGTTTATTTTCCTGTGAAATTCATTTCAAATCAAACCGGTTAATAACAGTGAATTTAAAAGTTTCCGAAACCAAAATATGTCAACATGAGAAAATTTATTCAGATCATTATGAATCAGACTGCGAAATTCGTTTTTCCAAATTTGGACGTCTACTGCTCCGTTTATCTTAATTCTGACCAAATAGTAGCATTTTCGGTACCGGTTATCGATTTTTTATTCGATGATCGTACCACCAATATCTGTATACCGTTTTGATCGTCTTATCGTGTTGATCTCCACAGTATATTCATTTCTGTATTTTGAGGTCCAGTACGCGACGGAAACAATAAAACTGTGTGTCGTATCGGTACCAAATGGAGACTTTTAACTTACCGTGCCTTTTAAAAAATTCAAACGTGATGTCCAATCAATCAGGAAATTAATTGCTTTGAATATTTCAGTTGAATCAATCTGAGACTATTCCATTTCCTTTCCTTTTTTTCGGTTACTTTTACTTATTTCTTACGCTGCCTAACATTCGTTCAAAAGCTTACTTCTAGATCTGCATCTCACTTCCTAAAAAATCTCCTCCCCTCCCATTCGTTCTCTGCCAAAACCCAAGAGCCCTCTTCTCCACGTTTCTCCTTCCTCTCCTCGCCAACACCACTGCCCACCGCCTAAGCCCCTCCCCTCTGACTTCACTTCCACGCCTTGCTACTCCAGCGCGCATCCTCCCTCTCTCCAAACAAACACCCACGTTCTTCCCAAAACCGAGCACCCTGTCCCTTGCCCTCCTCCATTTCGGCCTTCATCACCGTAGCCGACCTTGCTCCTCCAGACATCAATCCGCGACCTCCATCAACTCCATCGTCCGGCATCCCACCAACGAAACCAATCATCAAACCCCTCTCCTTCCCCTGCACTGCTGCTTCAACCGATCCTGCCTCTTCTTTTGTTCGGCCGAGCTTCTCTCTATATATATTATGGTATATTTTATATATGTTTGTAGGTAATATATATATATTATTATATTATGTTGTTAGTACATATAGATTTAGTTGGGCATATGTTAGTTTGTATATGTACAAGTTTTCAATAATTTATATGTATAATATAACAAAGTAAGTTTACACTGAATTTTAATATCCCATGCGTATAAGTATATTTGTGTTCATTGTAAAGGTAGTGTCTAGTCTTGTTTTATATATGTAACTTCTTTTGCTTTATAAAGTACTATTATATATATATTATTATACTATAAGTTCTGCCCGATGGCTCTGTTCTTACATATAAAGTTGTTTATTTATATATTTGTATCTTATACAATGATATGTTTTAGCTAGTATACATGGTTATATATATCAGGTCTGCATGTATATATGGTTATATATCAAGTCGGCGTAAAGGTGGTTGTATATTTTGGTCGGTGGTCTACTTTCATATTTCCTGTTATCAACTTATTAGTTCACATATATAGTTCATGCGTAAAAAAAAAAGGAAGAAAAAGTTACGTATATAATACAGTATGGCGAAGCCATGTATTCGGGTCTGCATATGTTATTTACTTGTTTTATTATGTAAAAAGCTTACATAAGTTGACTAGTCTATTAACAATAGACTGATATGTTAGTAAGGTTTACACTATCCATATCTCGTTAGTTGTCTTTATAATAGGTTCTTAATATAATACTTTGTATATATAACTGGTTCTGAATATTCTACTCGTCATTTTGTGAAGTCTGCATAAGTGTTTTAGAGAAGCTCACACATATTGCTCAATATATATAGACTGGATTTGAATTCGAGTAGTATATATGTGTGTGGTGTGTTATAACAAAGCAAATCTATATTTATTTTGTTATCAACTGGTGATTTTTAATTTTTTTTTTATATAAGGTTTTCATTGGATTAATTTTAGGAATCTATAATATTATACATTTTGGTTTCTGTTAGATTTCTAAAATATATATATAAAGTGATTTGGATATGGATTATGATTTGAAATATAACATGTAATTTAGATTGAATATTGGTTTTAAGTAAAAATATAATGATGTCATATATTTTTGTTTTGATTATTTCTTCGTTGATCCAACCCTGATTTAACTTCGTCGATTCCTATCTATCAGCTTTGATCGACGTGCTTGTTTCGTCGTCGAATCGTTCCATCTAACGTTGCTTTGGAATTCGTTGTCCATTTCTTTGTCAGATCTCTCTAGCCTCGAAAGGTGAGCAATCACTCACGATTAATGTTCTTATATTTATTAAATTTGATTTCAATTGAAACGACAATTGAAATATGCTGCTGTCAGTTATTTATATTGTTATATCTATGCCATCATCTGTATCTGTTCACTTGTGACACCCGACATCACTATCTGTTATTTAAATTGTTATATATGCTATTATCTGCAACTATTCACCTGTGGGATATGACACCATATCCCGTTGTTCTTATTCTATTGTTATTGATGATATATGCCTGTTGTTTTATTTTATATTATCTGTTATCACCCTGCAAGTTCCCTGTTAGTATAGAATTCACTATGGGTTGAAATGATACATACCCGAACGGACTTTAGAATAGGAGAAAATCGTTATGGGTTGAAATGATAAACCCAAGCGATTTTCATCTGAATTGGAATTGGGATTACGGGTCGAAATGATATCTACCCGTATATATTTAAATTTCGGATTGAAATGATAAATATCCGTATCACTTAACCATATGATAAATATATATACAGACACCGTTGGTCCATATATATAAATATTTTGAAATTGAATTCTATGTTTGAAAAGAAATATATGGTTTTAACAAATGTTGATTCTTAAAATTTATATATAAATGGTAACGATATATATAGATTTAATAATGACATTTAGTTAAATGAAGATGGATTTAAATACATATAATATGTTTAAGATAAAATTTATATTTCAAAATAGATTTTTTTAGTAATAATTTGAATAAGTTAAAGTTGGGAAGATAATTTGAATTTGGTAAAGAATTTTATTTAATTAAACCGATTTAAACTTATTGAGATTAGGATTTAAGATATGATTTATAACTTGAGTTTGATTTAAATAAATTAAATGAATATTTCTTGTTTAAAAAAAAAATTTTTAGGAAATATTTAGTAAAAATGAAATTTAAGGCTAGTTAAATGATATTGAATGTAATAAGTGGATATTCCCTGATTTAATAATAATAAAGTTAAATCAAGAGCTATATGAAACGGTTAAATTTAACTTTGAAAATGTTGAATATTAAAGCTTTGAAATATATTGGAATTTAAATCAATATAATTTGAATTTGTTATTTAGAAACAGAATTGAATTAAAATGGAAAAATTTAGATTGAATTAAATTGAAATTTGGAAATTTAGTTGATTTGAATCGATTTGTGAAACTTGAGGAATTTATAAATGCTTCACCTTATAAATTATTTAATCTATATATACTATTTTGGAAATAGATATGTTTGAAATGAAAATGATATTTGGATTTTGAAGTATGAAAAAAAATTGAAATGACCACGGTGTTATAGTGTATATTTCCACCTTGTAGATAGTTCCACAGATCCGTAGAGGATGGTTATCCCAAACATCCTTTAAGTTACTTGTATTTCAGTTGATATTTCGCTTGAGTTGGATTTATTTATATAAGAATGTTAATCCTGACTCGAGTGTTTTGTGTTTTGCTTTACGCTCGGGTCAGACCGAGTGATACAGCATCTGAGACTCACCTTTGGAGTTTGGAGCTTCCTTTGGAGATCCAACTATCGCCTAAGCTTTCAGCTCTTCTTGTTGATTTGTTCAGAGAAGTCATCTGTTGTACTGAAGACTTCACTGCATTTGAGATACTCTGTTGTATTTTATTTCTAACTCTGATGTTTATATAGTAGCTTCATGAACTACTATTTTATCTATTCCGCTGCGTATTATTGTATTACTCTGTGTCTGTGATTCTGTGATTGATTTATTTACTGCATATGCTGAGTTTTGCCAAATTTAAATTAACAATCTGATATTTTGAATTATTCAAGTCAGACATGTGTGGATTTATTGTCGATTTGAATGGTCCAAAATAGCGGGTCGTTACAGAAAGTTAGTTTATATTTATAAAGTGGTTTCATTTTAAATATTCCTTAAGTATATATTTTTAATAAAGTATTAAAGTAGTTTGATTTCAATGTTATAAAAATATATTTAAAATAAAGTGTTTTTAAATTATTTTAAAATTAAAAGTATTTTGTACTTGGTGATTCAGTGGAAATAATTATTTAGGAAATGTATTCCGTAAGCGGAAACTGTTTGAAATTGTTTTCAAATGAGCTTTGAAAATTTGGAAATATATCTTGGAAAGATATTTGGGCAAATAAATAATGTGGGAAATTATTTATTGTGTGATGGTTGCTTGTGGATGTTAATTGATAGTTAAATAACCGACTATCAATATTGGCCAAATGCGCTGATCGTTTCGAAGAGACCGGGATCGGGTTTCCGTATACCGGGATTCTAGGTCTGGAGACTCGAATACCACTTCGATCCGGTTTGTACGTTTCGTGTAACGATTTCGGAGTCGAAGATGGAGCAGTGAAGTGCAAGGGCTAGTCGCTACTAATCCTGAGGATATTTCCAAAATGGATGTAGTAGGAATAGTGCCTTCGGTTCCGTTCGGACCCGGGACGGACTTGTATGGACGAATGCTTTCGTGACATCGTCAGGTGGACGATGGGCATTCTAAGGGATATGTTCTGAAAAAGGTATCGTTTAGCCTCAAGCCTCATCAACCGGGAATGACTGAAAATCAGGGGTTATGCAGCAAGGCTTCGTGGGTAGCCCCCACTTGAGAGTAAAGTCATCCCTGTCTAGATGTCCCTTTATTTCGGCTTAGTGGTGCGGTTGCTGATCCCAACCGTGGGGTGATTTTATTTGGAATTATCCAGTAAGGGATGATTCCGGCCTTGTGTTGCAGGGGAGCGGGCGTACTCCTCGGTACTGTGATCTAGGCCACGTACTGTGATAGGTGGTACCCCAGTGCCTAGTCATTCGTTGGAAATCCATTCTCCCTACGTGCCTTGTACGGTATTTGTTTGTATACCTAGTATGCTGGAATTTAATCATGTAACAATTTCAGCTATTTTAATAAGTATTTGTGAATAGACACTATTATAATATCAGAGGATTTTTATAAAAAGTGTTTTAGCTATCGTAAGGTAAAAACCCGACATGTTTATTTGTGGCGTGGTCTTACGAGATGCTTTTGATTTCAAAAGGATTTTTGAAACTTTAATAATCAAATTGAGTGTGATTTTCTCACGCTGGTATTCCAGACTGACTCGGGTATTGTTTTATATGATGCTCGGGTCAGACCGAGTATTATAGGTTACAGGATATGATGCTGTGGAGCTCAGGAGATGAGCTGGATGGCGAGACGTATCTTCCGTACTTGTTTATATATATATATTCCGCTGTGTTGATTGTTGTACTCTGTTGTATTGAGGACATGATATGGTTATTGTCTAGTTGTATGTTATGTGTTCTCTGGTGTATACTCTGATGCTATATTATATAAAACTGATATAGTTTTGATTTGTGTAAAGATCTGTTAATATATATTATATTATATTCCGCTGCGATGGTTAGATTCTGATTTTGTTTTCTATTTTTCTTCTTCTACCTCTTCTTCTTTTAACACTAATGGTTCGATTTTCCGGGGCTGGAAAGTCGGGTCGTGTAATACCCCAAAATTTTGTGAAAAATCATTTTTGTAAAATGATTTAATTTTTGAAATATTTAGATTTAAATATGGTGAAATTTCTGGAATAAATAGTGTGCAAGTATATGTGTGCACGTGCACACTGAAATGGCACAAGGAAGAACTCCAGATTTCTTGGATTTAAAACAAGAATTTCAAAGCAATACAAACATGATTTTGCAACATGGATATTTGATTTCTGGAATTATATGGATCATCTTAGAAAATAAGAAAAGTAAGTTTTACTTTAAATCAGTAAACAGATTTTATTTAAAACCCAGAAAAGAAAATTATACATATATATGTTATAAGGATTTGTAAACCTGTATACATATAGGTGCATATGTTTCTGAAATTAAAGAGGAATTAAATAAGCCTAGATAAGATATGTATACAAATATACATTTTTTTTAAATACTGAAAAGTATATATATATATAAGCAAGTGAAACTATAACATTAAAATGACATGAAATGTGATACAAGTCAATATGCTTGTGTAGGCAAAAATAGAAAAGGGGATTCTCAGGAATAATTAAAATATAAAAATATGATAGTCACACTTTTAACATGACTAGGTGAGTGGCCATTTTCTGAAAAGTAAAAGAAAGAAAATGCAGCCTTTAAATTGGTTAATATGGCCGGGGTATTATGAATGAAAAATGCATGATACTAGCCAGGACAGAAATGGAATTCTGTTTTAACAAAACCCTAGTGGAAAAAAAATGCATATAAATAGGCAGTTTTAGCCAGTAGAATTATCTTTACCCCGAGCTGCACAAAAATAAGAAAGGAAGAAAAATATTGGAAGGAAGGAGAAAACACTCATACAAGGATTTTCTGGATTAATAAGAGGAAATATTTAGGTGAGTAACCTCACTGAGTTCATGGCATTAAGACCTGAGATGAGGCAGCCACTTTTTATATTGCCATTTATATATTTCTGGTTTTGATGATTTCATCAATGCTTTTTGGATGTCTTATTTTAAATCTGATATGATTTAATATGGATGATTTTGATGATCTTTGATTGGTTGAGACATTTGTCTTTGGATGTGTATCATACTGTTTTATTTATACTCATAAATGTTAAAGTCTAGGATCTTAAAATTATATAGAGAATACTCTCAACTGTTATAGATCTATGGCATGGAAACTTTACAAAAAATGTTTGGAGCTGCATTATACTTGGTATAAGTGCTGAGGCTTGAGAAGAAAAATGTTAAGGGTGCAATAGAAATTTTCTAAGTGCTGAGCCCTTAATCAAATCAAAAAAAAAAGAAACTCACAAGCTAAAATTATGATTGAACCAGATCCTGAATCTGAATCAATCATAAAGGCTTGCAGATCAATATAATAAGAACATGCCATGCCTCTTTTTACAGTTGAAAATATTCTTATATTTTACTAAGATCAAGACATATTGACCCCATTTAGGAAATAACTGTCTGCTTATTTCTGAGGAGAATTATGCTAGGAAAGATTATGGATGTTTCCATGTTTGCAGTGACATGTTCACTTAGCATATTTGATGATAGGATTTAAGACAATACACTAGTAAATAAACTAGGGAAGGGAAGGCCAAGAAAGCTGCTGGAATGCTTGTCATATTTGAAGTATGCAAGTTGGCACATGGTTTGTTTAAGCCCTGAGATCTTTGTGCAATGATGTGAATTAGTTCATTGCAATGTGTCCCAGTGATTCCTTAATAGCAGATGAGGCAGGGATTTAAATTGAATAATACAACCTGTAAATGAAGGAATAGGAATATGGATATTTCTTAGGTTGAATGGTATGGAACCAAGATGGTTCCAGTGAATGCAATTGTTGCAAATAGATAATTATGTTTGCATGATTATGTATGCAAGTGTAAGAATGATAAATGAATATATCATACCTGAATTAACTTAATTATACTATGTTAAAGTAATTGATTGCAGGAATTTGCTTAAATAACTAATTGGTGCTCTTATATTCTCTATTGCTTAATATCATGAATGTATAGATGTTACTAATACCAGATCATAGATCTGACCCTTGTTTGCTCATGGCATCTGGGGTGTCTCATTTTAAAATGAGGCAGCCACTTATGCTCTTTCAGGTAACCCAGGCACTAAGTAAAAATGAAGTTATGGCTATTATGGAGGAGTGAATGAACATGCTAGCTAGTTTCAATAAGAGCTTAAATTGATTATATCTGCATGTATTCAAGAAAATTTTTATGTTTCTAAGATTTCCAGTCATGTAATGAATTCTATTATGGTTAGATGGACTAGTTGTATCATGTTAAATATATTGTTATGCACTAAGGATTAAAATCTAAAAAAAATATCTGAGTGGGGAACAAGGAAATGATTTTAAGTATTGATATGGATGCTTGGAAAAGAAATATGCATATGTAGGTGAGCTACTGTTTTGCATAATTTATATTATGTATTAGTTAATCTTGAGACATAACAGAGCACTGAATTTTAGAATAAAATCTGGATTTAGCTAGAAGTAAACTTATAAGGATTTTAGTTTCCTTTTTACTGAAATGCTTTGTAAATAAGTTTGAATTCATTTCTGAATCGTATTGAGAAAAGTAAAGTGTTTTTAAAGGCTTCAGACAGAATGCAATGAATGGTATCTCCATTGCTTTGAACTAGTGTGTAGCAGATACAGGATACATGAGTTAACCAGCTTCAAATAAATGATGTATTGGTTGATCATGATAGATTGTATTTTGAAAATAAAAATGCATTTCAAAAGCTTAGTACATTTAGCAATTGTTTCACCACAATCATCTTTAAAAGTTTAAGACAGATAAGCAATGTAAACTGGTTTGAACAAACAAAACCTGGCAACACTCCATATACTCTGAAGTTTAGGTAGATTCTGGTTTGTAAAATGCAAATAGAAGAATGGTCAGATTAACCACATGGTTAGACCATAGGTCAGGCAAATTGTTCACTTCAAATCAATGAAGCATGGAACCATTTGAACCCAGTTTTCTGGAAAATGAGTAAAGTTATTGACATGTACATGTATATCTGTGTACATGTTGATATTTGGGCAAAAATATAAACCTAAATTCCTAGAACAGTTATAGGAATGGGTTTCAAAAATAACAAAGAAAGAAATATTGTTTTGTATGTTAGATTATAGGCAAAAATTAAATATATATGTGCAGATATAGGTAGATATCAGATTTCAAACCATACAGGAGAAAAATAAAAAGAAAAACAAAAATTGTGTTTGAACCGACCAGCATAGCACTCGAACTCGTGACCTCTCATGTATAAGTTAGGCGCGTTTCCATTACGCCTAGATGTTGCTTGTGTTCACTTATGATCCACTTTCTTTTAGCCTGAGTTTGATATTATCCAGACTCTAACACAATCATCCATATTAAAAGCTTACTTTCCACTGGTTATTACTTGATCATTTCTTAATTAGAATAACAGACTAAAGTACATGTTTCCAGTGGATTCTATGGTCAAAAATCAGGATACAATAATTAATCTGAATTGCTAAAAATCTAAATCAAACAGAATGTTCTTGTACAACAAAAAAAAATAAAGTATATACTCTGAATTTAAACAAGAGGAACACATACATCTTCATATGTATGTGTATGTTATTTGATATACACTGATATATTTATATTGGTAAGTTATTTTGATCCTGGATATATTTTGTTTATTGGAGAAAGAAAATGACCTTGGAAAATATATTTGTAATGAATGATATATCTATATATCATCTCTAAATCTCTTAAAAAAAATTCCTTATGAAATTAGGGTGGAAATAGGAGGGTCATTTCAGTTGGTATCAGAGCACTTGGTTGCATTGATTGTTAAGTATTATAGAAATGTATTATGTCTGTTTGTTTTGGATGAAATAATTTAGATAAGAAAATAGAAATTATAGAAGTACTCATAATATACTAATACCATTTGCCCAGAATTTAGTTAGCAGACCATGGTAGGAAGAGGAACTCATCACAATGCAGGACCTAGTGCACCTCAAATGCTTGATATGCAAGAATTTGTGAGGGTTTTAAGAGAAGGGATTGGGCATAGGCCTGAGAACCCACATGAAGAGCTTTCAAAACTACTGAAGACTTATTCCAATTTGGGAGGCAAGAGTTTTGAAGGAACTGAGAGTGTGATGGAAATTCAAGCATGGTTGAGAACACTTGATAGGATTTTTAATGACATGCAGTTGGATGACCAAAGGAAGAGGCAAGTAGCTTCTAGACAACTGAAAGGGGTAGCTTTAAGCTGGTGGGAGGTGATCATAGCTGGAAGAAATGAAAATGAAATCACTTGGAATCAGTTCAAGGAGATGTTGGAGGCAAGATTTGTACCAGCATCAGCCAAGACCATTTTGCTTGAAGAATTTATCAAACTTAGGCAGGGAACTTTGAATGTCACTGAATACACTCAAAAGTTTGAGGGGCTATCCAATTATGGAGCAATGCTAGTGGCAGATGAAGCATCCAAAAATGATAGGTATATAAAAGGACTGAACCCAGGACTTAGCAGAGCTATGCTACCATATGCAGATAGAACATTTGATCAAGTAATTGATCTGGCATTGAAACTGGAACAACATGACAAAGAAAGAGAGAAATATAGGAATTTTAAGAGCAACAACAAGAAGGATAAGGGAAGATATCACCCTTATGATAAAAAGAAGGAGGAGGCAGACAACAGGAAGAGTAAAGACACAAAAGCCAATGATACTAAGAAGAAATTGGTTTGCCATCATTGTGGAAAAGAAGGACACATCAAACCAAGGTGCCCAGAGTTAAAAGGAGGAGCCTTCAAATGCTACCTATGTGGGAAAGAGGGGCATATGAAGAGGAACTGTCCTGAGAATAAACAGCAAGGGAAATTGGCAACTTTGGAAGGTAAAGGCAAATCTGCAGTGAAAATTGATGCTGAAAATCATGGCCAAGTGGAAGGTACATTACTCATTTGTGCCATACCCATACCCGTAGTATATGATACTGGAGCAACACACTCTTTGATTTCCTATGAATTAGTTAAAGTGTTAAAATTAAACTACATATTGGTTGAAACCCCATTGCTTGTACAAAGTCCCCTAGGGAGTTCTAGTGTTTTGAACATGAATTGTGTGGATGTGGAGTTAAACATAGGAGGAAATATTTTTATTTCCAATTTATATGTTTTAAATTACCCAAATATAGGAGTTATATTGGGGGTAGATTGGTTAAGGCAATTTAAAGCCATAATTAATTTAGACTCATCCACCATATCATTGCAAAATTCTAGAGGCCAGAGGATCATAGTTCTATGTGAAGTAGCTAAGGAAGGGAAATTGTATTATTTAGTTGACTTAGAAAAAGATCTGAGTGAACTAACCATTGAAGAAATTCCCATAGTTAATGAATACTTGGATGTGTTTGGGGAAGTTAAGGGTGTTCCACACCACAGACCAGTTGAGTTCCAAATTAATCTCATTCCAGGAGCAAGTCCAATAATCAAGAAACCTTATAGAATGGGGCTAAGTGAACTGAAAGAATTGAAAAATCAGTTGGAAGAATTAGAAGGCAAGGGATTTATAAGGCCAAGCAATTCCTGCTGGGGTTCTCCAGTAGTGTTTGTAAGAAAACATGATGGTACCTTGAGAATGTGCATAGATTACAGGGAACTAAATAAAGTAACCATCAAGAATAAATACCCATTGCCTAGAATAGATGATCTCTTTGACCAACTCAGTGAAGCTAAAATATTTTCTAGGCTAGACTTAGCATCAGGATTCCATCAAATGAAGGTTGAAGACTCAAGTGTTAAGTATACTACATTTAACACAAGATATGGCTTATATGAATTTTTGGTTATGCCATTTGGTTTGACAAATGCTCCTTCATACTTTGTTGATTTAATGAATAGAATATTTAGAGATTATTTAGACAAGTTTGTACTGATTTTTATTGATGACATTTTGATTTATTCTAAGACAGTGGAAGAGCATAAAAATCATTTGCATTTAGTTTTGTCAAGACTAAGGGAAAATGATTTAAAAGCAAAATTTTCAAAATGTGCATTTTGGAAAGAAGAAGTGCATTTTCTTGGGCATGTTATCTTTGCCAAAGGAATATCAGTAAACCCTAATAAGGTAGTGGCAATCCAAGCATGGAAAAGGCCTAGTACCATCAGTGAGATTAGATCATTTATGGGGATGGCAGGATATTATAGGAGATTTATAAAAGATTTCTCAAAAATATCATCACCACTTACCAATTTAACTAGAAAGAACCAAGCCTTTGTATGGACAGAAAAATGTGAGCAAGCTTTTATCAAAATAAAAGAAGCCTTGATTAATGCACTAGTATTGAGAGTGCCAGAAGGAAATGAAAATTTGGTTGTGTACACTGATGCAAGTGGCTCTGGGTTAGGGGCTGTGTTGATGCAGCAAGACCAGGTGGTAGCCTATGCATCTAGGCAATTAAAGCCACATGAAACCAGATATGCAACCCATGATCTTGAACTAGCAGCAGTTGTGTATGCTTTGAAACTTTGGAGACATTATTTGTTAGGTGCCAAATTCATTTTGTACACTGATCATAAGGCACTGAAATATTTATTCTCACAAAAAGATTTGAACATGAGGCAACATAGATGGGTAGAGTTCCTAGCTGCCTATGATCTAGATATACTGTATACACCAGGCAAGGCAAATAAAGTTGCAGATGCCTTGAGTAGACAACATGCCAAGGTAGCCATGTTGATGATGGAAGAGTTTAGGGATTTGTCTATACTTACTGATTTGGAAATTGAGGAAAACAGTGAGGAACAAATGATGTCCATTGAAGAAGGTGGAGGTAAAGGGAAATTAAGTATGATATCTCTGCAATCAGATTTACTTCTTAAGATTGGGAAAATGCAGGAACAAGACCTAAACATGGTGGAAAAGAAAATGCTCATATCAAAAGGGGAGGAAGTAATAAATTATCAAATTGATAAAAATGGTTATTTAAGGAATAAAAATAGGATATGTGTTCCAGAAAATATAGAATTGAAGGAGGAAATATTAAATGAGTACCATAGGAGTAAGTACTCCATACACCCAGGTAGCACCAAGATGTATCAAAATTTGAAAAGAAATCTTTGGTGGAAGGGGATGAAGTCAGATGTGGCCAGATATGTTGCAAGGTGCATGACTTGCCAACAAGTCAAGGCAGAGACACAAAGGCCATCAGGGCTATTGCAACCCCTTAGTATACCACAGTGGAAGTGGGAGGATATATCTATGGATTTCATAGATGGTCTGCCTAGATCTAAGAAGGGAAACACAAGCATATGGGTAATAGTGGATAGGCTAACTAAGGTAGCACATTTTATCCCAGTTAAAACAGAAAGAAATGCTCCAAAATTGGCTCAAATATTCATGAAAGAGGTAGTAAGGTTGCATGGCATACCCAAAACCATTGTGAGTGATAGGGATACCATCTTCACCTCAAGGTTTTGGAAAAGTTTTTAAGAGGCCATGGGGAGTGAATTGTGCTTAAGCACTGCCTACCATCCACAATCAGTTGGTCAAACTGAGGTGGTGAACAAAGTCTTAGAGGATTTGTTGAGAGCATGCACACTGGACTTTGGAGGCAACTGGGAAGACCACCTCCATCTAGCTGAATTCACATACAATAACAGTTACCAAAGCACCATAGGGATGGCACCATTTGAAGCCTTATATGGCAAGCCATGTTTATCACCTATATGCTGGATAGAGACTGGAGAAAGGGCTGTTCTTGGACCTGAATATGTTAAAGAAACTACAGAGAAAATTAGGTTAATAAGAAAAAGAATAGCAGCAGCTCAAGATAGGCAAAAGAAATTTGCAGATAGGAAGAGAAAGCAAGTGGAATATGAAGTGGGAGACTTTGTTTTCATCAAGATTTCACCTATGAAGAAAGTCATGAGATTTGGCAAGCAAGGTAAGCTTACACCAAGGTATGTTGGACCCTATAAAATTCTGGAAAGAATCGGTTCATTGGCTTACAAATTAGAACTACCAGAGGAAATGAAAGCAATGCATAATGTTTTTCATGTGTCCCAACTTAGAAGATGGGTACATGATAAAGAAGACATTTTGGAAGAGCCTACCAAAATTCAAATAAATCCTGACTTGGTTTATGAAAAAGAACCAGTGAGGATTATAGCCAAGGAAGAAAAGAAATTAAGGAGCAAAACCTTGGAACTAGTTAAGATCCAGTGGAGTAGTGATCCTAATGACTGCACATGGGAGTTAGAGGATAAGATTAGAATGGATTATCCTAAGCTTTTTGCAAATTAAAAGGTAATTTTTTTTTTCTGGAAAAATTTGTTATGCATGGTTGATATGGTTGAATTTGTTTGCTTATGCATATGATTGATAAGTTTTCAGAAAAGAAAATGATGCTTGTTATAAATGTTAGAAAAATTGTGAGGACACAATTCCTAAAAGGAGGGGTGAATGTAATACCCCAAAATTTTGTGAA
This sequence comes from Allium fistulosum, assembly GCA_030737815.1. Taxonomy (NCBI): domain Eukaryota; kingdom Viridiplantae; phylum Streptophyta; class Magnoliopsida; order Asparagales; family Amaryllidaceae; genus Allium; species Allium fistulosum. Next base: position 862,078,203 of record CM060906.1, read on the forward strand.
AAATCATTTTTGTAAAATGATTTAATTTTTGAAATATTTAGATTTAAATATGGTGAAATTTCTGGAATAAATAGTGTGCAAGTATATGTGTGCACGTGCACACTGAAATGGCACAAGGAAGAACTCCAGATTTCTTGGATTTAAAACAAGAATTTCAAAGCAATACAAACATGATTTTGCAACATGGATATTTGATTTCTGGAATTATATGGATCATCTTAGAAAATAAGAAAAGTAAGTTTTACTTTAAATCAGTAAACAGATTTTATTTAAAACCCAGAAAAGAAAATTATACATATATATGTTATAAGGATTTGTAAACCTGTATACATATAGGTGCATATGTTTCTGAAATTAAAGAGGAATTAAATAAGCCTAGATAAGATATGTATACAAATATACATTTTTTTTAAATACTGAAAAGTATATATATATATATATATAAGCAAGTGAAACTATAACATTAAAATGACATGAAATGTGATACAAGTCAATATGCTTGTGTAGGCAAAAATAGAAAAGGGGATTCTCAGGAATAATTAAAATATAAAAATAGGATAGTCACACTTTTAACATGACTAGGTGAGTGGCCATTTTCTGAAAAGTAAAAGAAAGAAAATGCAGCCTTTAAATTGGTTAATATGGCCGGGGTACTATGAATGAAAAATGCATGATACTAGCCAGGACAGAAATGGAATTCTGTTTTAACAAAACCCTAGTGGAAAAAAAAAATGCATATAAATAGGCAGTTTTAGCCAGTAGAATTATCTTTACCCCGAGCTGCACAAAAATAAGAAAGGAAGAAAAATACTGGAAGGAAGGAGAAAACACTCATACAAGGATTTTCTGGATTAATAAGAGGAAATATTTAGGTGAGTAACCTCACTGAGTTCATGGCATTAAGACCTGAGATGAGGCAGCCACTTTTTATATTGCCATTTATATATTTCTGGTTTTGATGATTTCATCAATGCTTTTTGGATGTCTTATTTTAAATCTGATATGATTTAATATGGATGATTTTGATGATCTTTGATTGGTTGAGACATTTGTCTTTGGATGTGTATCATACTGTTTTATTTATACTCATAAATGTTAAAGTCTAGGATCTTAAAATTATATAGAGAATACTCTCAACTGTTATAGATCTATGGCATGGAAACTTTACAAAAAATGTTGGGAGCTGCATTATACTTGGTATAAGTGCTGAGGCTTGAGAAGAAAAATGTTAAGGGTGCAATAGAAATTTTCTAAGTGCTGAGCCCTTAATCAAATCAAAAAAAAAAAAAGAAACTCACAAGCTAAAATTATGATTGAACCAGATCCTGAATCTGAATCAATCATAAAGGCTTGTAGATCAATATAATAAGAACATGCCATGCCTCTTTTTACAGTTGAAAATATTCTTATATTTTACTAAGATCAAGACATATTGACCCCATTTAGGAAATAACTGTCTGCTTATTTCTGAGGAGAATTATGCTAGGAAAGATTATGGATGTTTCCATGTTTGCAGTGACATGTTCACTTAGCATATTTGATGATAGGATTTAAGACAATACACTAGTAAATAAACTAGGGAAGGGAAGGCCAAGAAAGCTGCTGGAATGCTTGTCATATTTGAAGTATGCAAGTTGACACATGGTTTGTTTAAGCCCTGAGATCTTTGTGCAATGATGTGAATTAGTTCATTGCAATGTGTCCCAGTGATTCCTTAATAGCAGATGAGGCAGGGATTTAAATTGAATAATACAACCTGTAAATGAAGGAATAGGAATATGGATATTTCTTAGGTTGAATGGTATGGAACCAAGATGGTTCCAGTGAATGCAATTGTTGCAAATAGATAATTATGTTTGCATGATTATGTATGCAAGTGTAAGAATGATAAATGAATATATCATACCTGAATTAACTTAATTATACTATGTTAAAGTAATTGATTGCAGGAATTTGCTTAAATAACTAATTGGTGCTCTTATATTCTCTATTGCTTAATATCATGAATGTATTGATGTTACTCATACCAGATCATAGATCTGACCCTTGTTTGCTCATGGCATCTGGGGTGTCTCATTTTAAAATGAGGCAGCCACTTATGCTCTTTCAGGTAACCCAGGCACTAAGTAAAAATGAAGTTATGGCTATTATGGAGGAGTGAATGAACATGCTAGCTAGTTTCAATAAGAGCTTAAATTGATTATATCTGCATGTATTCAGGAAAAATTTTATGTTTCTAAGATTTCCAGTCATGTAATGAATTCTATTATGGTTAGATGGACTAGTTGTATCATGTTAAATATATTGTTATGCACTAAGGATTAAAATCTAAAAAAAATATCTGAGTGGGGAACAAGGAAATGATTTTAAGTATTGATATGGATGCTTGGAAAAGAAATATGCATATGTAGGTGAGCTACTGTTTTGCATAATTTATATTATGTATTAGTTAATCTTGAGACATAACAGAGCACTGAATTTTAGAATAAAATCTGGATTTAGCTAGAAGTAAACTTATAAGGATTTTAGTTTCCTTTTTACTGAAATGCTTTGTAAATAAGTTTGAATTCATTTCTGAATCGTATTGAGAAAAGTAAAGTGTTTTTAAAGGCTTCAGACAGAATGCAATGAATGGTATCTCCATTGCTTTGAACTAGTGTGTAGCAGATACAGGATACATGAGTTAACCAGCTTCAAATAAATGATGTATTGGTTGATCATGATAGATTGTATTTTGAAAATAAAAATGCATTTCAAAAGCTTAGTACATTTAGCAATTGTTTCACCACAATCATCTTTAAAAGTTTAAGACAGATAAGCAATGTAAACTGGTTTGAACAAAAAAAACCTGGCAACACTCCATATACTCTGAAGTTTAGGTAGATTCTGGTTTGTAAAATGCAAATAGAAGAATGGTCAGATTAACCACATGGTTAGACCATAGGTCAGGCAAATTGTTCACTTCAAATCAATGAAGCATGGAACCATTTGAACCCAGTTTTCTGGAAAATGAGTAAAGTTATTGACATGTACATGTATATCTGTGTACATGTTGATATTTGGGCAAAAATATAAACCTAAATTCCTAGAACAGTTGTAGGAATGGGTTTCAAAAATAACAAAGAAAGAAATATTGTTTTGTATGTTAGATTATAGGCAAAAATTAAATATATATGTGCAGATATAGGTAGATATCAGATTTCAAACCATACAGGAGAAAAATAAAAAGAAAAACAAAAATTGTGTTTGAACCGACCAGCATAGCACTCGAACTCGTGACCTCTCATGTATAAGTTAGGCGCGTTTCCATTACGCCTAGATGTCGCTTGTGTTCACTTATGATCCACTTTCTTTTAGCCTGAGTTTGATATTATCCAGACTCTAACACAATCATCCATATTAAAAGCTTACTTTCCACTGATTATTACTTGATCATTTCTTAATTAGAATAACAGACTAAAGTACATGTTTCCAGTGGATTCTATGGTCAAAAATAAGGATACAATAATTAATCTGAATTGCTAAAAATCTAAATCAAACAGAATGTTCTTGTACAACAAAAAATAAAAATAAAGTATATACTCTGAATTTAAACAAGAGGAACACATACATCTTCATATGTATGTGTATGTTATTAGATATACACTGGTATATTTATATTGGTAAGTTATTTTGATCCTGGATATATTTTGTTTATTGGAGAAAGAAAATGACCTTGGAAAATATATTTGTAATGAATGATATATCTATATATCATCTCTAAATCTCTAAAAAAAAATCCTTATGAAATTAGGGTGGAAATAGGAGGGTCATTTCAGGTCGTTACAGTCCGGATCCGCAATTGGTATATCTACCCTGCCATTGCCTCGAGTGCCGTGTTCACATGCCCTACCACGCCTTCTACGAGTTTGTTTTGTGTCGTACCTATGGAGTGCTCCATGATAGCCCACCTGCGGGTGGAGTTTACAGTATCTGTATAGACTACGGCATTATATAAAATGTGTTAATATGGGTAACGCCTTAACGCTATTTTAATACTTTACTTTACTATAGACACTATTATAATAGCATATTGTACTACATAGTAAATAGTTTAACGGATCCTTAAGAGATGGAAATCCCGAACATCTCTTAAGTTACTGCACTCACGTTAGACACTGGATATTTATTTACTGCTGATTTAACTTACATAAGATCCTTTAGTTTTGACTCAAGTGTTTTGTCTTTTCAATTCGCTCGAGTCAGTTTGAGCTTTTCAGTTTATCGAAGACTGCTTTCTAGAGGAAGAAGAGGAAGATTTTTTACTATTATCTTTTAATATATTTATTCCATTGCATCATGTTGTTCCCCTACATTTATTTATTATTTACTCTTATTATATGTAACTCTGATCTATATTATAAAAGGTATAATCAATGTTATTTGTAAACAGCTTCATGAACTATTTATTTGATTATTATATTTTGTCATTCCGCTGCGAGATTCTGTATTTGTTTTTCTTTCTTTCTCTGTTTTTTCTTATTTACCCCATAACACTCTGCCCTTTTGAATGGTTTGAGTCTGACGCGTGTGTCTGCTTAAAACGTCTAAAAAGGCAGGTCATTACACATTTTTATCGAAAATTGGCTTTTGTCACTTTTACAATGAAAATCCAAACTTCTTGATTTTGTAATTCCATTCTAAAAATAAGTTTATCATTCTTATTTATTATATAAAACATGATTATTTAAGTTTGAAAACTCTATATTTGAAAATTTAAAATTAGTTAAATATTTTGTTTAAAAGATGTAAAATTACGGGTCCTTACAGTAATAATAATTGAATATTTAAAAGAGAGTTTTAAATAATGTTTTAGTAATATTTGTTTTTAAACTCTTGAATTATATTTTAAAATAGAAAAATATTGTTAAGATATTATGAATATACTTAGATCTTTAATAATGGGATATTAAAGTTAATAACAAGTATGAAATCATTTGGAATAAAGATAGAAAAAATATATGTTTATAATATAAAAGAGAGAAGGGTTTATAGTAACAATGTTTGAGTAACATTTGTGTTTAACCGCTTTGATTATATTTTAAAGTAAGTAAATTTGTAAAGTGATTTGTGAATATACTAATGCGATCGAGATAAGTATATGAATACTTTTGAAGTATAGAAAAGAGTATAAATGAATAATAAAATTTGTGAATTGTAAAATACAAGTATATATATTTAATAAAGGGAATTAAATCTATATACAAGTTTAAATAAGTGAAGTTTTAATTAATAAGAAGTATTAATTAATGAATGGATGTTTTAATTAATAAGAAGTATTAATTAATGAAAGAAGCTTAATTAAATGAAAGAAGTTTTATTAGATAAAAAGGTTTTACTAGTAAAAGAGTTACTAAAAGATTAATTAAATAAAAATGGGATTAAAATTCGTTTATGTGACTTGATCGTGCTTTGTGTGTTACTTGTTTATGGAAAGTATTTAGTTGTGTACTTAGCACTAAAGCCGACAAAGTAGACTTATGAATATTCATGAGAGTTTAGAACGATGATTCGAGTAGGGTGTAGAAGCAATAGTGCTCTAATCTACCGGGCTTCACTCTTGACTAAGGGACAGTGGAAATTGAGAAGGTTGGAAATGTAATAAGTATATGAGACTTGGTTTCCATATGCGATCATTTCACTATTGCTAAATTTGACCAAATTAATTTGGGAAGTATCTAGATGAAACACGAGAATTATATAGTACAGTTATTCACATGGTGATGATATAACCTACATATAAGTTTGACTTACTCTTCTTTGACAAATGATAAGGAAATCCATTCAAATAGGAGAGGATCGCCACCCATATGTATTGTATGTTTATTTCTAAAAGAACTAGAGTTGAATTAACCAAAAATCTTTCGATTGGTTTTGGAGCGCCCGGTTAGCAGGGAAGCATACTTATTTGAGATGACTTAAAACTGTAATCACTTCAAAACTACATGTAACGACCCAAAATTTTTTCATTTTAATTTGTGAATATTTAATTTAAATATTCAGTTAATGGTTTTATTAGTCAAATAACCTTCTTCTGAATTTATAATTAGTAATAGAAAAAAAATTTTAATTTTTTTTTACATGAATATATAGTTTGGTGGAAAACTGGAAATGTGGCCGAAATGTAATTTTTGGATTTTCGTCTTTTGTCGAATAACAAGTTATTTTAAGTTGTAATATTTTGATTTTCTTTAAAACAACCTTTAAAAATGGTAATGTATTTTCTTCCAAATGAATATAGCAATATTCAGTATTTTAAAATGTAAATCTTATTTAAATTCAAATAAAAAATGAAGTGACATAAAGTGAAACTTAAGGGTTAAGAAAATGGTATAAGTACATATAAAACACTCTTTTACCCAATGTACAAACAAAGATACCTAAACACATCTTATTATCCAACATACACTTACATGTACGTACTATGTAGGTTAGGAGGAAATGATGGTTGAGTTGAAAAGCAATTTTTAATTTTCTTTATTTCTTTTAAAACCTCTTTTATAATCATACCCCTTTTTGCCTTATCATTTTCAATTTTTTTTTCAAAAGCTTCATTTTTCCTAATCTTTTTCCAAAATTTTCTCCATTCTTTTAAACATAAAAATCTTATCTTTTCGGTTCAAAAACTTCATTTATTTAAGAATCATATTTTAGAGAAGCTTAAGGATTGATCTAGTAAAACAAAACAAGAAAAATTAATAATGGTGAGACCATTAAGCTATATGCTTGTTTTATACTTTGGGAAAATAAAAGTGGGTTAGTAAATCAAATGAACATGTTGTTAAATAATAAATTTGTATAAATTTGTTAATAAAATTTTTTGTTTGAAAGTTTGTTAAAAAAATCAAATTTTGGTTAATCTTGAATTGAAAGTAGGCTAAATAGCTAACTGTAAATAAAACAAACCATATTTCTTGTTCGTTGTATTCATGAAAACAATGTTTCCCTTATCTTCAAAATTCGATATCTCACAAACTAAGTTGAATTTTCTTATTGCGTCAACTAGTAAGTTTTTTATTTCGACCCATAGCATATTTTAAAATAGTTTTGGTGTTTTTAGTTATATATATCTAGAGAAATTGGAATAATACAGTAAGAAAATCAAAAGGCGAGCTTTTTGGCAATCATAATTCGACGAACGAGTTATCCTATCTTACTCATCTCGTCGATTTGTGATTTTCAGATGTATCCGGGTGATTTTTAAATTTGGGATCTGGTTTTGGAACAGAATGGAACGGAATTAGGCATCTTGTGAAATTCCGATGAGTTTGTTGGCGATGGGTTGAGTGGTCATGGCTGGAGGAGCCTCAAAACATGTGGAAACCTTAGAAAATGGTTGCAAGTTCTCAAGAGGAGTATGGTGGTAGGTCGAGCATCGAATAGGGTTTTAGTACATGTGGGGATACAAATTCGAACGTGGTTAATTTGTGGGTGCAGGAGGCGTCGAGTGACACAAGGAGGATGGAGAAGGTGCTGGAAAGTCTCAAGAAGTGAATGGTGGTGGTAGCATAGTTGTAGGCGGCCGAAGGTGATGGTAGTGGATAATTTTCCAACACGTCTTGGTTTTCTTACTCTCATTTTGGTTCGGCCGCATGGTTGAGTTTGAGTTCCATGTGGCCGGAGGTTTCGTCGAGGTGTGGGTCATGGTGAGCTTAAAGAGGCCGACTGAGGGGCGGTGACGTCATAGTGGATAGTCGACCGGGGTGCTCGTGCACATGTACGCATACATTTCTGTGTTTAGTTCCATATTTCATTCCTAGAAGTGTTGAGTTAGAGTATATAGTTTAGGAAAAAGGGGTTTTTAATTGGTTAGGATGGGTTTGGGCCTAGTAGGATGGGTTTGTGTTTAATTTAATTAGGTGTTTATTTAATATAAGTTTAAATTTTAAAATTAAATAACATATTAAATTAAATCCGTTCGACCGACAGATTTCGATGTTAGATTTGTATGGTCACATCTGTAAAGTTATTTGACAGAATTGTTGAAGGGAAAATTGTTTGAAGTTTAATAGGCAAAGAAAATAATTACATCAATCAATAATTATAAATTATCGCTGACACTTTGTTAGCAGAATAAAATCCCGTTCTGGTATATCTAAGTTAAATAGATTATATTTGACATTTATTTAGCAGAATAAATCCTCATTCTGCTATTATATGAATTTGGATATTTATGTATATGCTAGTTGATTTATACTGATTTCTTATCCATCAATCGATGGTATGGATTTTATCTAAATATCTATTGTATATTAAAATAACTGTGTTGCAACTTAAATGTCGATTTGAGTGTAATGGTAGCTTGTTAAGTACAGTTGAGATTTGCTAAGCCTCTTTCCTAATTGGACAAGTTTGAATTAAAGTCAACTTAAAGGAAAATTTTAGAATAATTAATAATGTTTAAATGGTTAATTTTATTAACGTTGTTTAAATTTGATTTAAATTAATAAAGGTTTAAAGTTAATATTAAATTATAAAATGTGGAGTTGATTATTATTTAATCTATATTGCTTTAAAGTAAATTATTACAAGGGTTTGAGTTAATTCATTTATTTAATTAACAAGTGTTAAAGTTAATTATTTATTTAATTAAAATGTTTAAGTTAATTATTTATTTAATTAAAGAGTTTAAATTATTTATTTATTCATTAAATGATTTAAACTAATTATAAATGGTTGAGGTAAATTAGTATTATTTATAAATGTTTTAATGATAATTATATTTTAAATTAATTATGTTTCAAGTTAGTAATTATTTTACTTAACAATAATTAAGCTAATTTTCATTTTTAATTAATGATTTTTCTTAAGTTAATTATTTAAATAAGGTATTTAAAGTTAATTGATTATTTTATTTAACAAGTTTTACCTTAATTAGTTACTTTAGTAAATATTAATTTAAATTTGATTAATTATTTAATAATGAGGTTTAAAATTAATTACCCTTTAATTTAATTGGTGTTTTAAGTTGGTTAATTAACCTAATGATATTGTTTTGAGTTAATTAATTATTAATTTATTAATGGTGATTAAGTTAATTTAATTAACTTAAGATTATGCTTTTAAATAATAATGTTTCTTTATGAAAAAGGATTTTAGGAAAATAAGTTTATTTCTAAAGAATTATATTTTGGAAAGAAATATTGGATTTTGAAAAGAAAGATTGGGTTTATAAAGTTTGGTTGAATCATTTATTTTAATCAAGTTATGAATCAAATAAATAATTAGTCCTTCTTAAGTTTGGTGGTAGGGAAGCAATTCCCCACTTAACAATGAGGGACTAATTGTGTGGGGATTCATAATTAACTGTATTTCAAAGATATATGTTTTGATCTATTTAAAAGTGAATTTGAATTAAGAAATCTTTCTCATCTGGTTTGTGAATATACTTATGCCGGTGAGATAAGTATATGAATTATTTTGGGTAAATAACTAAAGAGATTTAACTAATAAGAGATTAATTAAATGAGGCTTAGTGTTTTCCATGGGAAACTAAATCTATGTTAGGATTATGTGTTCATTTGATAGTTATATAATCAACTATCAAATCTGGTTGCAAAGTTGTAGTAATGTCATAGGGGGTTCTCGCTTTGTGAACTATGCCGAAGCTTAGACCCTTACCCCTACACATCCCTGAAATTCATGGGTTGGTTTGTTAGGTGCTTACGATCGAGAGGTTGGAAGTAAAATCAAATTTGAGGTTACCAAGATGTAGGCACCACCCGTTTAGGGAGAACGTTATAGTTGGTATTAGAGCTTAGGTTGTGCAAACATCTAGGTTTTGGTGGGATTGACTCATTAGAGATAGGGTTAGTAATACCTATAATGAGTTTGAGAGTATTATATATGAGAGTACATACTTGTTGGTGCTATAAATGTTGTATAATGTATTGATATGTTGGTTGAGTGGTTTATGAATTCTGGTCGAGACGTGGGATGCCACGGTGTTGATGGGGGTTTTAAAACACTTAAATAGGCAAGTTGACAAATATTGTTTTGAAAATTGGTAAATGAAATAATTTTACCTAGGATTATACTTTATATATAAATAAATAATTCAAATATAGTTTTAGTTATTATTATTTGGTTGCGATTTGTTTGATAGGAAATGTTGATATTTATTTATCATCATTTGATTGGTTGCTTATGCTCAATAGTTATGAGCATTTGTTGGTTGATTTAATTTTAGAATTTGGATACAAACAGCTTAGGAATTCACTTTCATGATTTAGATATAAGGCATTCGTTAAATATTGTAGGTTTGATAAATTTAATTGTTATGAAAGAGATTCTATAATTAAGAAAAGTTGTATTAAGTGATTTTATATAAATTTGATTTATAAGTTGGGTCTTATAACAAAAGAGGATTTTTATTCTTCTCGGTGTTTTTGAAAAGATTTCAAAGATATTTTGTAAAGAGTTTTAATGGTATCATTTGGAAGTTTTTATAAGTATAAAAATTAATAGAAGAATTATTTTAAGTTAACTAGTTCAAGTGGCTCGAAAACAACTTAAAATGGTGAGGAGACGTGTTTAGATGGTAAACACTTCTCTCGAGTATTACATTCTTGCTAAGGGAATATATGATATCGTTTGGTAGTACCCAGTTCTTGATTATCAAATTGGGGTTACTCAAGCTATATATTTTTTTATGATAAAAATATATTGTATCATTTCAAAAATAATTTTGAAATAAAAACCTAGCATTTAGTTCTTAAGTTTCCCTTAAATGAAAGATTAAATCATATAGTGTTATTTTTATGAAATGTTTTCAGAAATAATTTTAACAAGAAAGAATTGGTATTAGTAAGGACCAATAAGGTAAGTTCGTAAGTTGTATGTAGATCGTTTCTCTTTTTCACATAGTTTTGATCCAAAAATTCGAGTACATGACTTTAGGGTGTTTTACACAGTTCCAAATCAGGATCTATCACTTGATTATTAACGGCGAACACTTGATGAGGGTTCTTGATAGGGAACCAAAGTTTTCTATCATAGTATACAACCATGTAAGGAGAACAAAGATTCCTGATCAAGGAGCCTGATCTGAGTCCATACTAAAGAATTGGGCAATTGATACTAGTTCGGAGGTGAAGTTATGTATTCGAATAGAGATCGAATCAGATTTTGCATACAAATGATCTATGAACATCATACGAGCTTATGGATAATATCAGATATTTGGATCTTGAATTTATTTAAGGTAAATAAATTCAATAAAAAGGTTTTAATCTGATGATTGTATATACTCTCAGGTTACAATAGGGTATTATAAGAGTTGAACTTAAGCAAAGTTTTATGAAGATGTTTTCATAAATAAGATGGTTAAGTTTGATTTAACCGGTTTCTTCCCTTGCTTGTTTGAGATGAATTTCGAGGACAAAATTCTTTAAAAGGGAAGAATGTAACGACCTGGAATTTTATCGTTTTAATTTGTGAATATTTAATTTAATTTAAATATTCAGTTAATGGTTTTATTAGTGAATTAACTCTCTTTTGAATTTATAATTGTTAATAGAAAATTTATTTTTAAAATTTGGTTTACATTAATAAGTAGTTCGATGAAAAACTGGAAATGTAGCCAAAATGTAATTTTTGGGTTTTCATATTTTATCGAATAACAAATTATTTTGAGTTGTAATATTTTGATTTGCTTTATGGCAAAACTTTAAAAATGGATATTTTCTTCCAAATTAATATAACAATTTTAAGTATTTATAAATGTAAATTTTATTTAAATTCAAATAAAAAAATGAAGTAACATAAAGTGAAACTTAAGGATTAAGAAAATGGGATAAATACATATAAAGCTGTAACAACCCGCATATTTTACTATAGTATATTTAAATGTTTTATTTAAATATAGCATCTCGGATTAAAGTCCGAAATGTTACTTTTTGTAAACAGTCGAATTGGGACTCGAGACCACTTCCATTGAGTCCAAAATGGCGTTTACAACTTTTTTGACTATAAACATCGATATATTTGGAGTTGAGTATAATTTTGATATTTTCAATTGGGGCTTTGGGTTTAGGTTTCAGCCCACTAAGAGAACCCAACTCCTCTACATATAAACTCCCACTCCACCCCTCTACTTTTCATTCATTTCATTTCCAATTTCCTAACACTCTCAAGCCCTAGAAAGAATGGTGGGAAGAGGAAATTAAAATTCCTAAGCCCCAGTTTCTCTTAGGAATTCAAATTTCAAGTTATAAATCAAGGAGAAGCTTAGGTAAGCATCCTCTTCATCTTCTCCATCTCAATCTCTCTCCAATTTCAGAAATTTCGTATTACCTAACTTAGGAAATATTTTCTTATGATCTTAGATTGGAGCTTCTAGAGTTGAAGTTGAAGTGTGGTTGATCTTTCCCTTGTTTTAAAGCTTTTCACTTGTTGTTTTGGGTTTAAAGGTGAGTTTTTGAACTCACATCTATGTCTATAGTTATCATTTTTGTTAGGTATGAATTCCTAACATCCATTCACATTCATTTTCTTTTGATTTGAATTGATTTGGTGAATTTTCCAAATTTTGGTGTTTTGAAGTCAAAATCTTAAAAGATCCTATCTCGGATATTTGAATGTGTTATTTGGGGTGTATCGAAGAGCCTATAGGACTGGGTTGTCGCTTGGCATAACCCCTAGCCTCCGTCGCTCGTCCGATCGTTTCCGAATCATTTTGGCCATCATTGGCCTAAGCAAATTTTTGCCCAGAAAAGGCAGCCAGACGTCTGGTTGGAAGGTCCAGACGTCTGGTGAAAAGACCCTCTCTTTTTATACCTGAATTCGTAAGGATTTTTTTTACATAGAGATATATATATTATCATATATATATTTCTGAAGCCTAGAGTCATTTTTCTTTTTATCAAAACAACTTATCCAGGATCAAAATTTTTACCAATATAAATATATCAGTGTATTCATAAGGATATGCACATACATATGAAGATGCACGTGCCTCTCTTGTTTAAATCAGAGTTATGGTAAACAAGAGGATAATTTGATTGATTAAATTTAATCAATCCACACATAGTTCAATTTAATTCATACAATAAAATTCCATCCATATATGTAACAATATGATTTTTAACTCTTGATTTCTTGTTGGATTCTCTATGAAGTGTAATTCCTAGAAACAATATAATTGTGTTATGATTACTTATAAATTAATGGTGTAGTGCTTATGCTCTGAAAATGATATAAGTTTATATCATTATCTATGTTTGATTATTTATAAAATCTGCCTTAGATACTAACTCTTTTCTGGAATATTTCCAAGTGAAATATCATATTCCTAAAGCTTAATTCTTTGATGTCATGATGTTATGCTAAATGAAATGCAAACATGAGTGAGTTTCCTGAGACCCTGAGTATCAGAAACATGGTTCAACCAGACTCTTTGTTCTGGTATAAGCCGTAGGGTTTTAAAAATGCATTTTGATCAAAGCCATGGTGAAAAGGAATTCAGATTCATGTTAAAATACAAAGGTACTGATGTGCTATTATTTGAACAAAACATATTTAAACATGCATATATACAACTATCATGGACATGGCTTTCAACTCCTATGTTACAGATTCTTCCTTTATTCAAGAATAAGGTATAAAACATTTGCGTAGAACAAATTGCATTATGAAAACATTGTAGACACATAAATACATTTTCCCTATGCCTATCAACTCTTGTATGCAAATGTCATGATGAAAGAATAAATCATATTGTTTATTGAGACTCAACTATCCAGATTTCCAAAACTTAATACTTTTCAAAGACTCAAGATTGACTAATACATTTAGAAAATATAACCATCCTATTTATCATAGTGTTCTTCCTCAGATTTACTTACAAAATCATAGGTTAGCTTCTTCAACTTTTCAGATAATCACTAAATCTATAAACTCCAATTACAAGACAATTCCTTAGCAAACTATCCATCCATCATTCAGTACTTAATACAAATGATAATTTAAAAATATCAATACATGCAGATTTCATCTTTTAAGCTCTTGTCTAATTAATTTTAGCATGCTATAATCTTCTTCTCAAAGCCTTGCTCCTACTCCTACTTAGTTGCAGCAATCCCTGAAAAAGCATTTGAAGTTGCCCCATATTAAATGAGACACCCCATATGCCATTAGCACACTAAGGTCAGACACATGTCTGGTATGAAAAAATCCACTAAAACAATTTGTAAATCTAGTTAAAGTTGAAACATGTATAAATCTGTATATCCTGCCTTTAGAAAACAAGTAAGTCATAGTGTGCATGTTCTATGTCAATGTGCATATGCACACTTAAATCTTTCTTTCCAGAAACCTTATAAAGATATGGAACATGCATACATTCATACAAATCAGTCATAAATCAAATAAGCATACATACAAAAACAGGGAAATCACCAAAATGAATTAAATCATTTATTCCCTACTCAGATTTTTTCCAGGAAGACTCTAGTTCCTTCTTATATCAAATTTTCTCACATTGATGTATTTTTCTATCTTGGTCTCATCTGCAATTATATGAATCAATGGACACATTGTAATGGACTAATTCACTCCATTACACAAAGATCTTAGGACTTAAACAAGCCATGTGTCAACCTGTATTGCTCAAGAACACAAGTCATTCCTGCAGTGCTCTTGACCCCATTTCCTAATTAGTTTTAAGTTGATAATGACTCTTTTGATTTTTCATGACTAAACCATTCAGTGAATCATTTCACTAAAACAAACATCCATGCCATGGCATTTCATATCATTCATAACCAAACAACGATAAACAGGCAATTAACATAGGTGTCTAATAAATAGGATTCTGCATCTATATATATATATATATATATATATATATATATATATACTTGCATTTTAAAAGGGGTATAGACAACTAACATTGGCTTATGGATTTTTGAGAGAGTTTTTCTTCTTGCAAACATCTGTGCTTAAGTTAAACTCAGAATGACCAAGTTTCACTGAATCACAAATTTATTTGCTATGTATATGGCTATTTATATATTTTCATTGAATTAGGAGCATCAGCACATAGGCAACCCTATTGCACCCTTAATTCCTTTTTGCCTCAAGCCTCAGCACCTATACACAAGTATATTGCAGCTCAACATGTTTATAATTTTCTGGGTTATGCCAAAACCAACACTACTTGCCTATATTCATCATTTGATTCTCTGGGTATTCACTTATTTTTTCCTAATATTAACATATCAGAGAGAGAGATCTGGGTTTATAAAATATATTTACTAATAATACTTAGAACTTTCAAATAACAAATCAAGTAGAACAACCAAACTAAAGATCAAATCATTTTCATCTTAGAAATCAAAGAAAGAATAACCACATATGAAAATACATTTTAAGAAAAATCAACTTATAAACTGGCTGCCTTCATCAGGACTTAGTGCCTTAGATTTTTGAGTGAGTTTTCTCACCTAGCTCTCCTTCACTTCTTAGTTGATTGATAAGCTTCTGCCTTTGCCCCCAAACCCTTTCCTTCACTTGTCTTATATTTATATGATATGTATATTTTTTTTCAAGAGCTATCAGGGAAGAAGAGAAGGCCCCTCATATCACTGCTTATTTATGCAGGGTTCTTCTTAGGGTTTAAGGTGCTAGCTAAAGTCATTTGTGCCCATCAGAAATCATGCCATTTGCATTTAGTTTAAACCCAAAATCTTACCCTCCCCGGATCAAGTTTGTGGAGAGAAAAGTGGTTTTATCATTTTGGTTATTTTCAGAAATTATGCTTTTCCAGAAAATGCTTTTTCTCTTGTCTACTATCATGCTAAAGGTGTGACTTGATTTCCATTATTTATCATATATATATATATGCCAAAGGTTCTTCCTAATTCTGCCTATACAAAACATATCACTGTTTTATCTTATTTTTCTATTTTTAGCTTTCGCTTAAATAGCATGTACTTCCCTTATTTATTTATAAAAGGATTACTCCTTTTATATCTTCATTCTTTCTTTCTGCCTATAGTTTAAAATATATTTGTGTATTTTAATTTTACTGATTTGAACTCTGGCATTTGATTAGCATACATATATGCATATATATGTCTTACAAAAATAATTAATACACACACACATATATATATATATATATATATATATCTATACATTATTTTTACTGAACACATATGCACATGTACACTCAAATACAACCAGTAGCATCCATATATATATATATATTTATGCATATAGCTTTTAAGGATTTAATCTATTTATCTATATATATATATATATATATATTTTCCATACACATCAACATATGTTCATTCATATCATTCAGGAATTAAGCTTCTATTCATGTGTATTTCCTGTGCACACATGTACACACATATAGCTACACCATATCAAGCCATATCAATTCCTTTTTAAAATTGGTTTAAAAATTATTTTAAACTTATTTATATTTCAAAATAAATTCCTAAAATCTGGGGTCATTACATATACCCCACCTTTTAGAAATTGTGTCCCACAATTTTCCTAAGCTTAAATCAAATTTAAACTTAATTCAGAGAACAAATACATTCTCAACCTAATAGATTTTTTTAGTTCTATCACAATAACTAAAAATACATGCATCCCAAAAGGAAAACAAATTAAAAATCAAAATTACCTTTAATCTGAAAATAGCTTAGGATAGTTCATCCTAACCTTGTCTTCTAATTCCCATGTGCAATCACTAGGATCAAGACTCCACTGTACCTTCACAAGTTTCAGTGATTTATTCCTCAACTTCTTCACATCCTTTGCCAAAATTCCCACTGGATCCTTTTCATAAATCAAATTAGGATTTATTTGCACTTGGGTTGGGATCTCAAGAATTTCTGCCTTGTCATGAACCCACCTTCTCAATTGTGATACATGAAAAACATCATGCATCCCTTGCATGTTTTCTGGTAATTCCAACTTATATGACAAGGAACCAATTCTTTCCAGAATTTTGTATGGCCCAATATATCTTGGGGTTAACTTGCCTTGTTTCCCAAACCTCAGTACATTTTTCTTAGGTGAGATTTTGATGAAAACAAAATTTCCTACTTCATATTCCACCTGCTTCCTTTTCATGTCTGCAAATTTCTTTTGCCTGTCTTGAGCTGCTGCAATTCTTCTCCTTACCAACTCAATTTTCTCTTTAGTTTCTTGTATGTACTCAGGCCCTAAAATAGCTCTTTCTCCTGTTTCTACCCAACATACAGGTGACAAACATGGCTTTCCATATAAGGCTTCAAATGGAGCCATCCCTATGGTGCTTTGATAGCTGTTATTGTATGTAAATTCAGCTAAATGAAGATAATGTTCCCAGTTACCTCCAAAATCCAGTGCACATGCCCTTAACAAGTCCTCTAAAACCTTGTTCACCACCTCAGTCTGCCCATCTGATTGTGGATGGTAGGCAGTGCTTAAGCATAATTCACTTCCCATGGCTTCTTGAAAACTTTTCCATAACCTGGATGTGAAGATGGTATCCCTATCACTCACAATAGTTTTGGGAATGCCATGCAACCTTACTACCTCCTTCATAAATATTTGAGCTAATTTTGGTGCATTCCTTTCTGACTTGGCTGGAATAAAATGTGCCACTTTAGTTAGCCTATCTACTATCACCCATATACTTGTATTTCCTCTTTTAGATCTAGGCAGTCCATCTATGAAATCCATAGATATATCTTCCCATTTCCACTGTGGTATGCTAAGAGGTTGTAACAACCCTGATGGCTTTTGTGTTTCTGCCTTGACTTGTTGGCAAGTCATACATCTTGAAATATATTTGGCTACATCTGACTTCATTCCCTTCCACCAAAAATTTCTTTTTAAATTTTGATACATCTTTGTACTGCCTGGGTGTATGGAGTACTTACTTCTATGATATTCATTTAATATTTCCTCCTTCAAATCCATGTTTTCTGGAACACATATTCTATTCTGGTTTCTTAAATAACCATTTTTATCAATATGGTAATTTGTCACCTCTTCCCCTTTTGATATGAGAATTTTCTTCTCCAATAAGTTTGTGTCTTGTTCTTGCATTTTTCCTACCTTCAAAGTTAAATCTGATTGAAGAGACATTAAACTCAATTTTCCTTTACTCTTATCTCCTTCAACTGGTACTATTTGTACCTTACTACTTGCTTCAATTTCCAAGTCAGTGAGTATAGACAAATCTTTAAATTCTTCCATCATCAACATAGCTATCTTAGCATGTTATCTACTCAAGGCATCTGCAACTTTGTTTGCTTTACCTGGGGTATAGAGTATGCCAAGATCATAGGCAGCTAAGAACTCCACCCATCTATGTTGCCTCATGTTTAAATCTTTTTGTGAAAATAAATACTTTAAAGACTTGTGGTCAGTGTAAAGTTCAAACTTAGTTCCTAACAAATAATGTCTCCAAAGTTTCAAATCATAGACCACAGCTGCTAATTCAAGATCATGTGTGGCATACCTTACTTCATGGGGTTTGAGTTGTCTGGATGCATATGCAATGACTTGGCCTTGTTGCATCAACACTGCACCCAAGCCAAACTCACTAGCATCAGTGTATACAACTAATTCTTCATTTCCCTAGGGTACTTTCAAGATTGGAGCATTCACCAATGCCTCCTTCAACTGTTCAAAGACTTCTCACACTTCTCTGACCAAACAAAAGCTTGATTTTTCCTGGTTAGGTTAGTAAGTGGTGTAGAAATTTTTGAAAAATCTTTTATAAATCTCCTATAATATCCTTCCATCCCCATAAATGATCTTACTTCACTCACTGTGCTAGGCCTCTTCCATGCTTGAATAGCTATTACTTTATTGGGGTTCACAGAAATTCCTTTGGCATAAATGACATGGCCAAGGAAATGTACCTCCTCTTTCCAAAATACACATTTTGAAAATTTTGCCTTTAAATCTTTTTCCCTCAATCTAGACAAAACCAGATGTAAATGACTTTTATGTTCTTCCACTGTTTTGGAATAAATTAAAATGTCATCTATAAAAATCAGCACAAATTTGTCTAAATAATCTCTAAAGGTTCTATTCATTAAATCTACAAAGTATGATGGTGCATTGATCAAGCCAAATGGCATAACCAGAAATCCATACAACCCATACCTAGTGTTAAAGGCAGTGTACTTGATACTTGACTCCTCCACCTTCATTTGATGAAAACCAGATGTTAAATCTAGTCTAGAAAACACTCTTGCCCCAGCTAATTGATCAAAAAGATCATCTATTCTTGGCAATGGATATTTATTTTTTATAGTTACTTTGTTCAATTCTCTATAATCTATACAAAGTCTTAAGGAACCATCTTGTTTCTTAACAAATACCACTGGTGCTCCCCAGCAAGAATTACTTGGTCTTATAAAACCCTTATCTTCTAATTCCTATAATTTTTTAGTTAATTCCTTTAGTTCATTTAGCCCCATTCTAGTTGGCTTTTTAATCACTGGTCTTGCTCCTGGAACTAAATTAATTTGGAATTCCACTGGTCTATGGTTTGGAACACCCTTAACCTCTCCAAACACATCTAAGTATTCATTGACTATGGGAATTTCTTCAATAGT
Source organism: Allium fistulosum (assembly GCA_030737815.1). Lineage (NCBI taxonomy): Eukaryota > Viridiplantae > Streptophyta > Magnoliopsida > Asparagales > Amaryllidaceae > Allium > Allium fistulosum. Next base: position 862,097,819 of record CM060906.1, read on the forward strand.
AAGTTCACTGAAATCTTTTTCCAAGTCAATTAAATGATACAATTTTCTTCCCTTAGCTACTTCACACAAAATTGTGATTCTCTGGCCTCTAAGGTTTTGCAATGATATGGTGGATGAATCTAAGTTAATTATTGCTTTAAATTGCCTTAACCAGTCTACCCCCAATATAACACCTATGTTTGGGTAGTTTAAAACATATAAATTGGAAATAAAAGTATCTCCTCCTATGTTTAATTCCACATCCACACAAATCATATTTAAAACACTAGAACTCCCCAGTGGACTTTGTATGTGCAATGGAGTTTCAACCAATATGCAATTCAATTTTAGCATTTTAACTAGTTCACAAGAAATCAAAGAGTGAGTTGCCCCAGTATCATATACTACTGCTATGGGTATGGTACAAATAAATAGTGTACCTTCCACTTGATTGTGATTTTCAGCATTAATCTCCACTGTGGATTTGCCTTTGCCTTCCAAATTTGCCAATTTTCCTTGTTGTTTAAACTCAGGACAATTTCTCTTTATATGCCCCTCTTTCCCGCATAGATAGCACTTGAAAGCTCCTCCTTTCAATTCTGGGCACCTTGGTTTGATATGTCCTTCCTTTCCACATTGATGACACACAATTTTCTTCTTGGTTTCCTTAGCTTTGATATCTCCAGTGCCTTTGTTACTGCCCTCTTCTTTCTTCTTATCATAAGGGTGATATCTCCCCTTACCCTTCTTAGTGTTATTATTCTTAAAATTTCTGAACTACTCCCTCTCCTTGTCATGCTGCTCCAATTTCAAAGCCAAGTCTATTACTTGATCAAAAGTCCTGTCAGCATAAGGTAACATGGCTCTGCTAAGTCATGGGTTCAAACCTTTAATGTACCTATCAGTTTTGAATGCTTCATATGCCACTAGCATTGCTCCATATTTGGATAACCCCTCAAACTTTTGAGTGTATTCAGTGACATTCAGAGTTCCTTGCCTGAGTCTAATAAATTCTTCGAGTAAAGTGGTCTTAGCTGATGCTGGTACAAATCTTGCTTCCAACATCTCCTTGAATTGATTCCAAGTGATTTCATTCTCATTTCTCCCTGTAATGATTACTTCCCCCCAGCTTAAAGCTACTCCTTTCAACTGTCTTGAAGCCAATTGCCTCTTCCTTTGATCATCAAGCTGCATGTCATTGAAAATCCTATCCAATGTTCTCAACCATGCTTGAATTTCCATAATGCTTTCTGTCCCTTCAAAGCTTTTGCCTCCTAAATGAGTATAAGTGTTGAGTAATTTTGAGAGCTCTTCATGGGGATTTTCTTGCCTTTGTCCTGCCCCATCCCTAAATGCTCTCACCAAATCTTGTAGATTGACGATTGGTGGTGCATTGGAGGATCCTGCTCCCTGATTTGGTCGTCTTCCTACCATAGTTTGCTAATAATAATTTACATAGCTGGTTAGTTTTTTTTTTATGTCTAACTCAGACTTGATCATCCAGTGATTAATCCCTATAAAATATTTTACTTATATTTTTTTTCTTAAGCTTTTTAATTTCATAGAAGGATTTGATTTCAATTTTCAACTATGTTTTAGTAACATAGCTCTGATACCAAATGAAAAGACCCTCTCTTTTTATACCTGAATTTGTAAGGATTTTTTTTACATAGAGATATATATATTATCATATATATATTTCTAAAGCCTAGAGTCATTTTTCTTTTTATCAAAACAACTTATCCAGGATCAAAATTTTTACCAATATAAATATATCAGTGTATTCATAAGCATATGCACATACATATGAAGATGCATGTGCCTCTCTTATTTAAATCAGGGTTATGGTAAACAAGAGGATAATTTGATTGATTAAATTTAATCAATCCACACATAGTTCAATTTAATTCATACAATAAAATTCCATCCATATATGTAACAATATGATTTTTAACTCTTGATTTCTTGCTGGATTCTCTATGAAGTGTAATTCCTAGAAATAATATAATTATGTTATGATTACCTATAAATTAATGCTGTAGTGCTTATGCTCTGAAAATGATATAAGTTTATATCATTATCTATGTTTGATTATTTATAAAATCTGCCTTAGATACTAACTCTTTTTTGGAATATTTTCAAGTGAGATATCATATTCCTAAAGCTTAGTTCTTTGATGTCATGATGCTATGCTAAATGAAATGCAAACATGAGTGAGTTTCCTGAGACCTTGAGTATCCAAAACATGGTTCAACCAGACTCTTTGTTCTGGTATAAGCCGTAGGGTTTTAAAAATGCATTTTAATCAAAGCCTTAGTGAAAAGGAATTCAAATTCATGTTAAAATACAAAGGTACTGATGTGCTATTATTTGAACAAAACATATTTAAACATGCATATATACAACTATCATGGACATGGCTTTCAACTCCTATGTTACAGATTCTTCCTTTATTCAAGAATAAGGTATAAAACATTTGCGTAGAACAAATTGCATTATGAAAACATTGCAGACACATAAATACATTTTCCCTATGCCTATCAACTCTTGTATGCAAATGTCATGATGAAAGAATAAATCATATTATTTATTGAGACTCAACTATCCAGATTTCCAAAACTTAATCCTTTTCAAAGACTCAAGATTGACTAATACATTTATAAAATATAACCATCCTATTTATCATAGTGTTCTTGCTCAGATTTACTTACAAAATCATAGGTTAGCTTCTTCAACTTTTCAGATAATCACTAAATTTATAAACTCCAATTACAAGACAATTCCTTAGAAAAATATGTGAAGACCAAAAATTTATGAGATAAAAATAATGCTGAAATAAAGAAAATATATATAATATAATAAAATTAGTAAATAGAAGATAATTGAAGAATAAGATGATTTGAAAATGAATATTAAAAAGGGAATAAATGTTTCAACAAATAATGAGAAGAAAAAGAAACTTAACTAAGGTGTGAATGAGTTTTAAATACACACATCTCCTGAAAACTATAAATTTATATGGCCAGAAAAGTATTTAGGTAGTAAAATAGTTTATCTTTATAATTGAAATGCATACCAACCAGTCAAGTAATATTTATATGTATGAATGTATTTTTTTTATAAAGCAAGATAGATAATAAAAATTTGTTAGCTAAAAATCAAGCTTACAAAAGAAAAGAGAAAAAGAAATATAGGGCTGAGTCACATAAAAATGATGTGCAAGGAAATCATGCAAATAGCATGTGCACAGAAAAGTAATGAAGCAACTGTTTTGCTGAAAATGGAAACCAAGAGAAAATGGCACTTATAGCCATAAGAATGCATACATTAATCCCTGAGTAAGGTAAGGACATAATGGGTTTTTCCTCCATTTAAAACCCTAACAGAATGATTTAAATCAGGGGAGGAACAATAGTTGTCCAGGGGGAGAAAACAGAATTAAAATAAAATAAACTTACATTGTCCTCAGACCTGAGCACTCCCGGAGAGAAGCAAAGGAAGGTGACTGGTAATCACTTTGATATGTATGGCATTAAGACCCATGTTAAGGGCAGCCAAGTTATTTTCATATATAAAAATTTATTATGATTTTCAGTTTGATTTTATTCTCTGAATAAATGCATGCAAATTATGGGTGATATTTTGATTGAACTTTTGGTTGGAGTTTTGATCTGTCTTGGTTTGACAAGATTGTTTCAGTCTTTTGTTTTAAAATATAAGTAATCAAACATATATCCATATCATAGAAGTGGATTTAATGATCCAGTTTTATGTGAGAAATAAACTGAATGTTGTACTGAGAAATGGGATATCAAAGAAAAATAGCAGGCAGTATGAATAATGAGATTTATGCTTATGCCTAGTCTATATTAAAATGGTATGAACAATGCAGTATCATGCATAAGTGACAAGTTGTTATGTTTTTATGGGTTTTTCTTAAAGGAAAATCATGTCCTATGTTCCTAATAAAAGTAAATAAATGGGATATGGTTTCATCAGATTTATGAGATATAGGAAAACTTCTTGTAGATATATATGTATGAAAGTTTCAGAAATATGATTTGAATAAATCAACCTTGGGATGGGATTTAGTATTTTTGCATGAAAAGCATGTTATGGCTAATTAAAAACCCCGGACGTAGTTCCTTAACTATTGACCCATGAGAGAAAAGGAAAGGAATGCAAAGCATTCCAAGAGATAATAAAATTCTCAGAAGACAAATAAATATGGTCTCTAAATTATAAAAATAATTTTGGAATGGTGCCTTGATCTGCTCATCATCAGGAGGATGATGGGTATGTGCATGACTTGCTAAAGTCCTGTAGGCCTCTGTGAAAAGGGATAACAGAACTGAGCCCCTTTTCAATGCACACATAGAGTTCAATGGCAAGGAGTTAGACCAAACACAAAATGTAAAAATAAATGAAATGAGATTGATCAGTCAGGCTATGAAATTGGAAATAATTTCATAGGAGTATGTATATAATAATCTGGATGGAATGAATGCATGGTTGTTTGAGTGTATAAATGATAGACAAGTTTACAAATATTCAGATTTTAGTATGAATTAGTTCTCATTAAACTAATATGTTTTTTCTCTATAGCATTAAGAATTTACAAAATGTTTAACATGTGATTTCACTCATACCAGAAATTTATTTCTGACCCTATTTGTTGCTTTGTGACATTTGGGGTGTCTCATTTTTATTGAGGCAGCTCTAGATGTTGCTGCAGGAAAGGAAGCATAAGAAACTTGTTAGCATGGATACTTGAAGACCCACTTGCATTTAGAATGCTTAAGGAATTTGGCAGAAATATTGTAATAATTAGGCCAAGCAAAACTTCATTATGTTTAAGTATTTTCTGGATTGATATATGTGCTTATCTTTTTGAGTGAAGAATATGTAGAAGCCTTTGTATTGCATATATGTGTTTATTGGTTTCTGTTTCAAATGACTGAACTGGATAATCTCTGGTGAAGTATGATGTAGGGGATCATGTCATATAATTTGATATGTGACCATGTCTCCCTTGGCAATGTCTGACTAGTTTTCAAAAAGGCAAAGTAGAAATAGTTAAAAAAAGGAAGGAATATAGACATTCAGTAAATTTTCTAAAGTCTGAGTTGAACCAAAACTGAGTTAATCAGAAATGCATGATCATGGCTTATAATTGATATAAGTATATGTCAAGCCTGAAAATGATACCCCTAATTTCTTAGTTTAGGCATTTAAATCACAGTAGAAGCTTGCATTGATTTATGAAGTAGACCCATATGCATTTTTATATTACTTGTAGTTTTCACAGCACTATGTTCAACATATCTCTCTATTTAGGTATAAGACTCAAGTCGGGATGCATTTGGTCATAACCAACTTGAGGCTGGTTAAATAACTAGTAGTCCTGTTTGCAATAGGCATGTCCATCACTTAACAACACCTTAGATACTACCATTCAATATTAAAAAGAACATTAGTTGTCTACCAGATGAGTTCACCTGAGAATTTGTATTAATTTAGTTTGTAACTTAGCTTAAATCATTTTGTCTCCAAATATATGCTAAGTCTTAAGGCATTATGTGTGTTGCACTTGTACCCTATCTAAATGGATTGTGTTTTCTCTGTTTGGTCTTCTACTCAATTTGTTTCTTGATCACTCATATGATTCCTGCAAAATAACAAAATTAATATATGAGTACCTTTACCTAATACACAAATTTGTTTAAATATGAATTAGGAACCCCGGGCCAAACTAGAAGGAATGAGCTATTTTAAACACTCTCTCATTTAGCATAGAACTATAAGTATCAAATTAGAAAACCCTAGAATCTAATTATATATGGCTTTAAATCCAGGAATTAAACAACTGAGAAGAAAAGCAAGAAAATTAGGGAAAATGTTATTACTTGATCTTATAATCAAGCCTAAGTTTTAAGTAAGAAAATCAAGAAAAGGAGGGCTATGTGACACCAAAAACTCTTAAACATGAGAAATAAGGTGTGATTAAATTCCTTTGCCAACTTCAATTACTCTAATAGGCAAAGAGTCATCTATATATCTTCATATATATAAATGATCTAATCTGATTTTATATACTGATATTTTTATATTGGTAGACTAAGGAATCTTGGGAAAAATGATTAAATGGGAAGTGATCCAGTGAAGTATATATATATATATATATATGTATAGAGATATATACATATGAAAAAAAACTCAACTGAAAATTCATTAAAAATAATTGAATAAGTAGAGGGTCACTTCAGTTGGTATCAGAGCTATGTTATTAAACATAGCAGAAATAAAGATCAGATTCTCTTATCAAAATAAATTCTTATGAGCCTAAATACATCACACAATTTTCAGTACAAATGAGATTACTGAAACAATTAAGTTACAAATTAAACTAACTAGTTATGTAAAAATTGTATAGCAAATCATGGTAGGAAGACCACCAAGTCATGGAGCAGGACCCTCCAATACAACACCAATGGTTAATTTGCAAGATTTGGTGAGGGCCTTTAGAGAAGGAGCAGTGCACAGGGAAGAGAATCCTCATGAGGAATTAGCTAAGCTATTAAAGACATTCTCAAACCTAGGAGGCAAGGACTTTGAGGGCACTGAAGGGGTTATGGGTGTGCAAACATGGTTGAGAACTTTAGAAAGAATATTTGCAGACATGCAAATTAATGATCAAAGGAAAAGGCAGATAGCTTCAAGAAGGCTCAAAGGAGCAGCACTAGATTGGTGGGAAGTAATTATTACAGGAAGGCCAGAAGATGAGATAACATGGAATCAATTCAAGGAGATGCTTGAGGCAAGGTTTGTTCCAGCAACAGCTAAGGCAACATTGCTTGAGGAATTTATAAGGTTGAGGCAAGGACCAATGAGTGTGACTGAATACACTCAAAAATTTGAGAGTTTGTCCAAGTATGGAACTATGCTCACAGGGAATGAAGAATCAAAGAATTCAAGGTTCATTCAGGGACTCAATGCTGGTTTGAGTAGAGAAATGCTACCATATAAAGACAGAACATTTGATCAAGTCATAGATCTTACTCTTTCTTTTGAACAACATGTCAATGCAAGGGAAAAGTTCAGAAACATGAGAACTAACAATCAAAAGAAAGGGAAGAATAGAGCACATCCTTATGACAAGAAGAATGTAGACAAGAAAGTTGAAGGAGCAGCCACTGGGGAGGCTAAGAAGAAGGTTACTTGCTACAATTGTGGCAAGGAAGGACACATGAGCAATAGGTGTCAAGCAGCTAAGAAAGCACCATTCAGCTGCTACAACTGTGGGAAAGAAGGTCACATTAAGAGGAACTGCCCAGAATTCAAGAAAGGGGCAAGGGTAGGAGCACTGGAAGCCAAGGCTAAGGCAAATGTAGTGGGAAACTTTGGACAATTGGAAGGTATACTTCTAATTAAAAATTACCCAATCATAGTTATATATGACACTGGAGCTACACATTCTCTGATATCACAAGACATAGTGGATAAATTAGCTCTCACATACAATACAGTTGAAAAACCCTTGTTTATTCAAAGCCCACTAGGTAGCTCTTGTCTGCTAGGATTAAAATGTTTGGGAGTAGAATTAAACATAGGAGGAAATATGTTTAAATCTGACTTGTTTGTGTTAAAATATCCTGGAATAGGAATTATTCTAGGAGTAGATTGGTTGAATAAATTCAAAGCAATTTTGAATTTAGAAAATTTTACAATTTCTTTGAAAACAGAAAATGGTAAAAACATCATAGTCATGAGTGAAGTAGCCAAAACAAATTGTCTTAATCAAATATGGAGTATGACTGAAAAGGAATTTACCTTAAAAGACCAAAAAGTAGTGAATGAATATCCAGATGTTTTTGGGGAAGTTGTGGGAATTCCAAAAAATAGACCAGTGGAATTTCAGATAAGGCTGATCCCAGGATCAAGTCCTATTATCAAAAAGCCTACTAGAATGGGTCCAAAGGAATTAGTAGAATTAAAGCAACAGTTGGAGGAATTAGAGCAAAAAGGCTTCATAAGGCCTAGTAGTTCAAACTGGGGTTCTCCAGTTGTATTTGTGAAAAAGCATGATGGTACACTAAGAATGTGTATTGATTATAGAGAACTAAATAAAGTCACCATCAAGAACAAATACCCACTCCCCAGAATTGATGATCTATTCGATCAATTGAATGGAGCAAGGATTTTCTCAAGACTGGATTTAGCCTCTGGATTTCACCAAATGAAGGTTGAAGAGGAGAGCATTAAATACACTGCTTTCAATACAAGGTATGGCTTATATGAATTCTTGGTAATGCCTTTTGGATTGACCAATGCACCATCCTATTTTGTAGATTTAATGAATAGGACATTTAGAGACTTTCTAGACAAATTTGTGGTTGTTTTCATTGATGACATATTAGTGTTTTCAAAATCAGAAGAGGATCATGTAAAACACTTGCATCTGGTTTTGTCTAGACTGAGGACACATGATTTAAAGGCCAAATTCTCTAAATGTACATTTTGGCAAAATGAAGTAAAGTTTTTGGGGCATATTGTATCACAACAAGGAGTTAGTGTAGATCCAACTAAGGTGATAGCAGTGCAGTCATGGGATAGACCCAAATCAGTGACTGAGGTGAGATCATTTTTAGGAATGGCAGGCTACTATAGAAGGTTTATAAAAGACTTTGCAAGAATAGCCATTCCATTGACCAAGTTAACTAAAAAGGAGCAACCCTATGTGTGGACAGAGAAGTGTGAACAAGCTTTTTCATCACTAAAGAAAGCACTGGTGGAAGCTCCAGTTTTGCAAGTGCCAGAGGGTAATGAAGGGCTAGTGGTTTATACAGATGCTAGTGGATCTGGATTAGGGGCAGTGCTCATGCAACATGGTAAAGTCATAGCATATGCATCAAGGCAACTCAAGCCAAATGAAACCAGGTATGCTACACATGATTTAGAACTAGCTGCTGTAGTATATGCATTGAAACTATGGAGACACTATTTATTAGGTGCTAAGTTTGAATTGTTTACTGATCATAAGTCACTTAAATACTTATTTTCTCAAAAAGACTTGAACATGAGGCAACATAGGTGGGTGGAATTTCTAGCTGCCTATGATCTTGATATATTATATACCCCTGGAAAAGCTAACAAAGTGGCAGATGCATTGAGTAGGCATCAAGCAAAATTGGCAAACTTAATGATGACTGAATTCAAGGGTTTGACCATCCTTAGTGAAGTAGAAGTAAAAGAAGGAATGGGGGTATCAGATGAAGCACACAATGATATGACCGAATATGGAAAACTAAGCCTCATTTCTTTAAGGTCAACTCTGGTTGATAAAATAGGACAAATGCAGGATCAAGACACAGATTTAAAGGAGAAGAAAGATATGATGTTACAAGGCATGACAGTGGAAAATTATGAAGTGGATGAAAAAGGTTATTTAAGGAAAAAGGGGAAACTCTGCATACCAAACATGGAGGAATTGAAGCAAGAAGTTATGTATGAACATCACAAAACAAAATATACAATACACCCAGGTGGTACAAAAATGTACCATGATCTCAAGAGAAATTACTGGTGGCCAGGGATGAAAGGAGCAGTGGTAAAATATGTGGCAAATTGTTTAACATGCCAACTAGTTAAAGCAGATTATCAAAGACCCTCAGGCTTACTGCAGCCTTTGGAAGTGCCTACCTGGAAGTGGGAAAGCATTTCAATGGATTTTGTGGATGGTTTGCCAAGAACAAGAAGAGGCAATGATAGTGTTTGGGTGGTGGTTGATAGGCTTACAAAGACAGCACACTTCATCCCTATAAGTTCCAGCAGAAATGCTCATAAGCTAGCTCAATTATTTGTAAAAGAGATAGTGAGATTACATGGTATTCCTAAGACTATCATTAGTGATAGAGACACCATATTTACCTCAAGATTTTGGAGTAGCTTTCAAGAAGCCATGGGAACAGAACTAAGTCTAAGCACAGCCTACCACCCACAAACTGATGGGCAAACTGAAATTGTTAATAAAGTTTTAGAAGACTTACTTAGAGCATGCATACTTGATTTTGGTGGCAACTGGGAAGATCACCTTTATTTAGCTGAGTTTGCTTATAATAACAGCTACCAGACCACCATAGGTATGGCTCCATTTGAGGCTTTGTATGGAAGGCCTTGCTTATCTCCTGCATGTTGGATGGAGGCAGGTGAAAGAGTATTGCTTGGACCAGAACATGTGAAGGAAACCTCTACAAGAATTGAATTAGTGAGGCAAAGAATGAGAGTGGCACAAGAAAGACAGAAAGCATATGCAGACAAAAGAAGGAGGCTAGTAGAGTTTGAAGTGGGGGATTATGTATTTCTCAAAGTTTCACCCATGAGGAAAATACTAAGGTTTGGAAAAGCTGGAAAGCTATCACCAAGGTATATAGGCCCATATGAAATTGTTCAAAGAATAGGAACTTTGGCTTATAAATTGAAGTTGCCAGAGGAATTGAGCAACATACATGATGTATTTCATGTATCTCAATTAAGAAAGTGGGTGCATAACAAGGAAACTATTCTTGAATCCCCTACACAAGTTGAAATTCAAGAAAACCTGGTTTATAAGAAGGAACCAGTAGGCATAGTGGCTAGAGAGGAGAAGAAATTGAGAAACAAAATAATAAAGTTGGTTAAAATACAGTGGAGTCTAGATGGAAATGATTGCACTTGGGAGGCTGAAGATAGGATGAAGGATAAATATCCTAATCTATTCTCTGCATAAAGGTATGCCTGAAATTATAATAAATTTGAGAACTATTTAAACATATATATATTTGAATAGTTCTGGATGCATAAGTTTTTTTTAAGCTGCTTAGATCAAGATTAAAACTCTTGCACAGTGGAAAAGAAAAATATGTATTTATAATTGTGGGACACAATTCCTTTTAGGAGGAGAGTATGTGAAGACCCAAAATTTATGAGATAAAAATAATGCTGAAATAAAGAAAATATATATAATATAATAAAATTAGTAAATAGAAGATAATTGAAGAATAAGATGATTTGAAAATGAATATTAAAAAGGGAATAAATGTTTCAACAAATAATGAGAAGAAAAAGAAACTTAACTAAGGTATGAATGAGTTTTAAATACACACATCTCCTGAAAACTATAAATTTATATGGCCAGAAAAGTATTTAGGTAGTAAAATAGTTTATCTTTATAATTGAAATGCATACCAACCAGTCAAGTAATATTTATAGGTATGAATGTATTTTTTTATAAAGCAAGATAGATAATAAAAATTTGTTAGCTAAAAATCAAGCTTACAAAAGAAAAGAGAAAAAGAAATATAGGGCTGAGTCACATAAAAATGATGTGCAAGGAAATCATGCAAATAGCATGTGCACAGAAAAGTAATGAGGCAACTGTTTTGCTGAAAATGGAAACCAAGAGAAAATGGCACTTATAGCCATACGAATGCATACATTAATCCCTGAGTAAGGTAAGGACAGAATGGGTTTTTCCTCCATTTAAAACCCTAACAGAATGATTTAAATCAGGGGAGGAACAATAGTTGTCCAGGGGGAGAAAACAGAATTAAAATAAAATAAACTTACATTGTCCTCAGACCTGAGCACTCCCAGAGAGAAGCAAAGGAAGGTGAGTGGTAATCACTTTGATATGTATGGCATTAAGACCCATGTTAAGGGCAGCCAAGTTATTTTCATATATAAAAATTTATTATGATTTTCAATTTGATTTTATTCTCTGAATAAATGCATGCAAATTATGGGTGATATTTTGATTGAACTTTTGGTTGGAGTTTTGATCTGTCTTGGTTTGACAAGATTGTTTCAGTCTTTTGTTTTAAAATATAAGTAATCAAACATATATCCAGATCATAGAAGTGGATTTAATGATCCAGTTTTATGTGAGAAATAAACTGAATGTTTTACTGAGAAATGGGATATCAAAGAAAAATAGCAGGCAGTATGAATAATGAGATTTATGCTTATGCCTAGTCTATATTAAAATGGTATGAACAATGCAGTATCATGCATAAGTGACAAGTTGTTATGTTTTTATGGGTTTTTCTTAAAGGAAAATCATGTCCTATGTTCCTAATAAAAGTAAATAAATGGGATATGGTTTCATCAGATTTATGAGATATAGGAAAACTTCTTGTAGATATATATGTATGAAAGTTTCAGAAATATGATTTGAATAAATCAACCTTGGGATGGGATTTAGTATTTTTGCATGAAAAGCATGTTATGGCTAATTAAAAACCCCGGACGTAGTTCCTTAACTATTGACCCATGAGAGAAAAGGAAAGGAATGCAAAGCATTCCAAGAGATAATAAAATTCTCAGAAGACAAATAAATATGGTCTCTAAATTATAAAAATAATTTAGGAATGGTGCCTTGATCTGCTCATCATCAGGAGGATGATGGGTATGTGCATGACTTGCTAAAGTCCTGTAGGCCTCTGTGAAAAGGGATAACAGAACTGAGCCCCTTTTCAATGCACACATAGAGTTCAATGGCAAGGAGTTAGACCAAACACAAAATGTAAAAATAAATGAAATGAGATTGATCATTCAGGCTATGAAATTGGAAATAATTTCATAGGAGTATGTATATAATAATCTGGATGGAATGAATGCATGGTTGTTTGAGTGTATAAATGATAGACAAGTTTACAAATATTCAGATTTTAGTATGAATTAGTTCTCATTAAACTAATATGTTTTTCTCTATAGCATTAAGAATTTACAAAATGTTTAACATGTGATTTCACTCATACCAGAAATTTATTTCTGACCCTATTTGTTGCTTTGTGACATTTGGGGTGTCTCATTTTTATTGAGGCAGCTCTAGATGTTGCTGCAGGAAAGGAAGCATAAGAAACTTGTTAGCATGGATACTTGAAGACCCACTTGCATTTAGAATGCTTAAGGAATTTGGCAGAAATATTGTAATAATTAGGCCAAGCAAAACTTCATTATGTTTAAGTATTTTCTGGATTGATATATGCGCTTATCTTTCTGAGTGAAGAATATGTAGAAGCCTTTGTATTGCATATATGTGTTTATTGGTTTATGTTTCAAATGACTGAACTGGATAATCTCTGGTGAAGTATGATGTAGGGGATCATGTCATATAATTTGATATGTGACCATGTCTCCCTTGGCAATGTCTGACTAGTTTTCAAAAAGGCAAAGTAGAAATAGTTAAAAAAAGGAAGGAATATAGACATTCAGTAAATTTTCTAAAGTCTGAGTTGAACCAAAACTAAGTTAATCAGAAATGCATGATCATGGCTTATAATTGATATAAGCATATGTCAAGCCTGAAAATGATACCCCTAATTTCTTAGTTTAGGCATTTAAATCACAGTAGAAGCTTGCATTGATTTATGAAGTAGACCCATATGCATTTTTATATTACTTGTAGTTTTCACAGCACTATGTTCAACATATCTCTCTATTTAGGTATAAGACTCAAGTCGGGATGCATTTGGTCATAACCAACTTGAGGCTGGTTAAATAACTAGTAGTCCTGTTTGCAATAGGCATGTCCATCACTTAACAACACCTTAGATACTACCATTCAATATTAAAAAGAACATTAGTTGTCTACCAGATGAGTTCACCTGAGAATTTGTATTAATTTAGTTTGTAACTTAGCTTAAATCATTTTGTCTCCAAATATATGCTAAGTCTTAAGGCATTATGTGTGTTGCACTTGTACCCTGTCTAAATGGATTGTGTTTTCTCTGTTTGGTCTTCTACTCAATTTGTTTCTTGATCACTCATATGATTCCTGCAAAATAACAAAATTAATATATGAGTACCTTTACCTAATACACAAATTTGTTTAAATATGAATTAGGAACCCCGGGCCAAACTAGAAGGAATGAGCTATTTTAAACACCCTCTCATTTAGCATAGAACTATAAGTATCAAATTAGAAAACCCCAGAATCTAATTATATATGGCTTTAAATCCAGGAATTAAACAACTGAGAAGAAAAGCAAGAAAATTAGGAAAAATGTTATTACTTGTTCTTATAATCAAGCCTAAGTTTTAAGTAAGAAAATCAAGAAAAGGAGGGCTATGTGACACCAAAAACTCTTAAACATGAGAAATAAGGTGTGATTAAATTCCTTTGCCAACTTCAATTACTCTGATAGGCAAAGAGTCATCTATATATCTTCATATATATAAATGATCTAATCTGATTTTATATACTGATATTTTTATATTGGTAGACTAAGGAATCTTGGGAAAAATGATTAAATGGGAAGTGATCCAGTGAAGTATATATATATATATATATATATATATGTATAGAGATATATACATATGAAAAAAAAAACTCAACTGAAAATTCATTAAAAATAATTGAATAAGTAGAGGGTCACTTCAAAATACTTAGCAAACTATCCATCCATCATTCTGTACTTAATACAAATGATAATTTAAAAATATCAATACATGCATATTTCATCTTTTAAGCTCTTATCTAATTAATTTTAGCATGCTATAATCTTCTTCTCAAAGCCTTGCTCCTACTCCTACTTAGTTGCTGCAATCCCTGAAAAAGCATTTGAAGCTGCCCCATATTAAATGAGACACCCCATATGCCATTAGCACACTAGGGTCAGACACATGTCTGGTATGAGAAAATCCACTAAAACAATTTGTAAATCAAGTTAAAGTTGAAACATGTATAAATCTGTATATCCTGCCTTTAGAAAACAAGTAAGTCATAGTGTGCATGTTCTATGTCAGTGTGCATGTGCACACTTAAATCTTTCTTTCCAGAAACCTTATAAAGATATGGAACAGGCATACATTCATACAAATCAGTCATAAATCAAATAAGAATACATACAAAAATAGGGAAATCACCAAAATGAATTAAATCATTTATTCCCTACTCAGATTTCTTCCAGGAAGACTCTAGTTCCTTCTTATATCAAATTTTCTCACATTGATGTATTTTTCTATCTTGGTCTCATCTGCAATTATATGAATCAATGGACACATTGTAATGGACTAATTCACTCCATTACACAAAGATCGCAGGACTTAAACAAGCCATGTGTCAACCTGTATTGCTCAAGAACACAAGTCATCCCTGCAGTGCTCTTGACCCCATTTCCTAATTAATTTTAAGTTAATAATGACTCTTTTGATTTTTCATGACTAAACCATTCAGTGAATCATTTCACTAAAACAAACATCCATGCCATGGCATTTCATATCATTCATAACCAAACAACGATAAACAGGCAATTAACATAGGTGTCTAATAAATAGGATTCTGCATCTATATATATATATACTTGCATTTTAAAAGGGGTATAGACAACTAACATTGGCTTATGGATTTTTGAGAGAGTTTTTCTACTTGCAAACATCTGTGCTTAAGTTAAACTCAGAGTGACCAAGTTTCACTGAATCACAAATTTATTTGCTATGTATATGGCTATTTATATATTTTCATTGAATTAGGAGCATCAGCACATAGGCAACCCTATTGCACCCCTAATTCCTTTTTGCCTCAAGCCTCAGCACCTATACACAAGTATATTGCAGCTCAACATGTTTATATTTTTCTGGGTTATGCCAAAACCAACACTACTTGCCTATATTCATCATTTGATTCTCTGGGTATTCACTTATTTTTTCCTAATATTAACATATCAGAGAGAGATCTGGGTTTATAAAATATATTTACTAATAATACTTAGAAATTTCACATAACAAATCAAGCAGAACAACCAAACTAAAGATCAAATCATTTTCATCTTAGAAATCAAAGAAAGAATAACCACATATGAAAATACATTTTAAGAAAAATCAACTTATAAACTGGCTGCCTTCATCAGGAATTTTTGAGTGAGTTTTCTCAACTAGCTCTCCTTTACTTCTTAGTTGATTGATAAGCTTCTGCCTTTGCCCCCAAACCCTTTCCTTCACTTGTCTTATATTTATATGATATGTATATTTTTTTTTCAAGAGCTATCAGGGAAGAAGAGAAGGCCCCTCATATCACTGCTTATTTATGCAGGGTTCTTCTTAGGGTTTAAGGTGCTAGCTAAAGTCATTTTTGCCCATCAGAAATCATGCCATTTGCATTTAGTTTAAACCCAAAATCTTACCCTCCCCGGCTCAAGTTTGTGGAGAGAAAAGTGGTTTTATCATTTTGGTTATTTTTAGAAATTTTGCTTTTCAAGAAAATGCTTTTTCTCTTGTCTACTATCATGCTAAAGGTGTGACTTGATTTCCATTATTTATCATATATATATATATATATATATGCCAAAGGTTCTTCCTAATTCTGCCTATACAAAACATATCACTGTTTTATCTTATTTTTCTATTTTTAGCTTTCACTTAAATAGCATGTACTTCCCTTATTTATTTATAAAAGGATTACTCCTTTTATATCTTCATTCTTTCTTTATACCTATAGTTTAAAATATATTTGTGTATTTTTATTTTACTGATTTGAACTCTGGCATTTGATTAGCATACATATATGCATATATATGTCTTACAAAAATAATTAATACACACATATATATCTATACATTATTTTTACTGAACACATATGCACATGTACACTCAAATACAACCAGTAGCATCCATATATATATATATATATATATATTTATGCATATAGCTTTTAAGGATTTAATCTATTTATCTGTATATATATATATATATATATCTTCCATACACATCAACATATGTTCATTCATATCATTCAGGAATTAAGCTTCTATTCATGTGTATTTCCTGTGCACACATGTACACACATATAGCTACACCATATCAAGCCATATCAATTCCTTTTTAAAATTGGTTTAAAAATTATTTTAAACTTATTTATATTTTCAAAATTAATTCCTAAAATCTGGCGTCATTACATCTGGTTAGGGCAGTAGATGAAAAAAAAATGCAGAGAACAGAATCAGACGTCTAATACAACCTTTCAGACGTCTGGTGCACACTGTCAGACGCCTGATACAACTTGTCAGACGTCTAGTTAGAGTTTAGATGTCTGGAAGGTTTCTAATTAAACGGCTTAGTAAAACAAGTGGTATGAAACGCTTGTGTTTACTTCGTCGGTTAATTATTAGACTTGTTCGATTGAACTCTTGTGACAATTTTCGAGTGGAAACCTACAATTTGATCGTAAATATTTAAGTTAAGCCAGTGGTTATGGGACATGAAGCTAAAATCATTTATTTACTAGCTTAGTGTAATCTACACTTTTCAATGATCAATGGTGATCATTTTATGGTTTAGACTAGCAATATGCTATGTCTCTTTGTCCACGTGGGGGACTGTACCTCATTTTATGGAGCTTCGTCTCATTTTTTATGGGCAAACGACCCATGGTCTTTTGACCGTGTGTGGAGCTTCGTCTCAAATTGGTGGGGTAGCGACCCATGGCCTTCAGGCCATTTGTGGAGCCTCGACTCAAACTTGATGGTTAGCGACCATGGAATAGCGTTTCGTTTGTGCTACACGTGTTGGTAAGTTTTCATGCTCCCGTTTGTGATAAGCCTCCCCCTTTGTGTTTTCTTGATTTCTGGTTGTTGATTTCTAGAATTTGTGTTTCACCAATTTTTGTGGTTTGCATTGATAAGCTTTATCAATATTTTTGGTTTGGTGAATAAGTTAAAGAATATGACATTCTTTTTGGTGTTTGAGTAGATTTGAGATATTGTATGATTTTTATTATTATTGAATGTATACTTATCATAGTATGGCATTATTGTTATCATACGTTTTTGTCATATCTCTTATCCTATCTCATTTTATATGATATTTATAGCTAGACTGATCCGTTTATTATTTTCTTCTTAAATAATACTCGGGTCAGACCGAGGTGTTACAGGTGATTCCACTTGACTATTTAGCAGGGACTATCATTTGATTTTTGGCTAACTACTTTAGATTAGTAGTTTTTGCTTTTATACATTCGAGATAGAGACTCCTTGATGTATACTTATTCTTTTGTCTAGCACTTGTACCTATTCTTTTGTGATGTAGTGGATCTTATATGACCGCTACTTTGGTGTACACTCCTATGTGATATTTTCATATATGTTTCCGCCTTAGTGATATGAATATCTACGACTGATTTGTGTTATGCTTATGTCTACATTTTGTTTCCGAAGGCCACTTAGCCACTGTGTAGTATCTTTGAGTTTGTATTTGATATGTCGGATTTCCTCTTGAAATGAAATGCAAGTCATTTTATCTGACATATCGGTACTCGCTCAAAGCAATTACACAAATGGTCGCTCCTCAACAGCCTTATTCATCGTGCTAGTTGGCGGCATTACCCCGTAGTGTCCTTGGCTAGTGTGAGTATAGAGGTGGGGCGTCACAGCTTGGTATCAGAGCTAAACTTCGGAACAATGTAGAATAATCTAGCAAGGATCATTGTCCTTAGTCTTTCTTAGGAATCGTGCCATATGATTTAATTCGAGTCTTCGTACCGCTCTATCCTATTTCTTTTTATGATGCCTTGTTTTATCAATCAAGTTCGTTTGATATTCATTTTATGAATAACCTTTTTCCTCTTCTTTCTTTCTTTCTTAAAGAAGAGAAATGGTTAGACCAGGCCTTCCCAGCGCCGGTCAATCTAGTGCTACTCCTCAAGATGGAGTATTTATGTCTGCCCAGCAGCTTTTAGATCTTGTAAGGAATGCTCAAGCTACCGGTCCCATTCCAGAGCCTACTCATCCTAAATCTGGGTTTGCACGTTTGTGCAGCGATTATACCAATTTGGGTGGAAGGCCATTCAAGGGTTCCGAAAGCGTTATAGAAGTCCAAGCTTGGCTTAGATCGTGCGACCGCATCTTTTCTCGCATGAATCTTATTGATCTTCATCGAGTCCAAATGGCTTCTTGCATGCTCCAAGAAAGAGCATTAGATTGGTATGAGCTTTTGGTTTCGGAAATTATCGAAGCGGATCTTACTTGGGAGTAATTCCGGGAAAGGTTCGAGTTAAAGTTTGTGCCGATATTTGAAAAAGTATCTTTAGCTCAACGCGTTATTGACCTTGTTCAAGGTGAATCTTCTATGACCGACTATGTCGCATCTTTTGAATCTCTTTCTAAATATGGGGTCGAGTATATTAATACCCCATTGAAGAAAAAACAAAGGTTTGTCTATGGGTTAAATAGGAACCTCAAAAAGCCATTACTTCTGAAACTAGAAGTTTCTTTCGATCAGCTTGTTGATATCGCTCTTCGACTCGAAGAAGCCGATAAAGAAAGTGATGTTGAAGTTGTGGGTGCCAAACAGAACTTCGAACAAGAAGAGGCCTTTTAAGTTCAAGCCTAATCCCAACAAGAAAGGGAAGCAAGCAACTTCGGTAGCAAAGACTCCTACCTCTAGTCGTGGAGAATGTTACAATTGTGGTTCTAAGGACCATTATGCAAACAAGTGTCTGAAGCCCCTTACTTGTCGCTATTGCAAAAGTTCGGGTCATACTATATCTTCATGTCTCAAACTTCAAAGCAAGAAGGAAGGGAAGCTAAATTTTGTGCAAGCCCCTAGTAACACTTCTCTTGGTCAAGGTATTTCTCATTCTATCCTTGATGGCATTATTATATTTCGTGATCTTCCTATTTGAGTTCTTTTTGATACGGGTGCATCTCACTCTTTTATATCAAAAGAACTTGTTGATGCTTTGTCTTTGAATGTTATTGGCTTGATGACTTCATTGAGAATTGCGAATCCGGTTGGTGGATCCGCAACACTCAGTTTACTTTGTAAAGATGTCAACATTATTTTATGTGATTATGCTTTCCGAGCCGATTTGCATGTTATGCGTTACCTAGGTTTCAGAATGATTTTGGGGATGGATTGGCTTAACCGTTATGAAGCCCATTTCCTATGTCCTGAGTGGACTATATATCTTCGACATCCTCAATCTATTAATCAGATTTCTCTTGTTCTTAAAGATTCAGATTCCAATTTGGTAGCATCATTATATTCTCTAAACCCGCGTGATGACGATAATGATGACGAGGAAGATTTAATTTCCCTTATTCACGTTGTTTGTGAATTTCCTGACATATTTAAGCCCGTTTTAGGATTACCACCTAAGCGAGCAATTGAGTTCAGAATCAATCTAATCCCTGGAGCTCTACTTATCACTCGTCCTCTTTATCATATGTCTAATAAGGAAAATGAGGAGATGCGTAAACAATTATCCGAATAGGAAGCCAAAAAGTTTATTCGTTCTAGTTCCTCTCCTTGGGGAGCTTCAGCTATTTTTGTAAAGAAATCCGATGGTACACTTAGGCTTTGCGTTGACTACCGCAAGCTGAATGATCTCACCATCAAGAATAAATATCCCTTACCTCGGATTGATGATTTATTCAATCAACTTAGTGGTGCTAGAGTCTTTTCACGGTTAGACTTAGCAACCGGTTTTCATCAGCTCCGTATTATAGAGGATAGCATTCCTTTGACATTGTTCCGTACTCGTTATGGATCTTATGAATGGCTTGTTATGCCATTTGGTTTGACGAATGCTCCAGCTTATTTCGTTGACCTTATGAATCGAGTTTTCAAAGACTTCCTCGATCGATTTGTTCTCATCTTTATCGATGATATTCTTGTTTATTCTAAAACCGAGGAAGAGCATGAAAAACATCTTCGAATTGTGTTGGAAACTCTTAGGAGCAACCAATTGAAAGCAAAATTTTCTAAGTGCCACTTTTGGCAATCTCGTGTTAATTTTTTGGGGCATATTACTTCTGAATCCGGAATTTTCATGGATCCTTCAAAGATTGAAGCAATTCAAAATTGGAAGAGACCGGAGAGTGTGACGGAAATTCGTAGCTTTCTTTGATTGGCGGGCTATTACCGCCGTTTCATAAAAGACTTTTCTAAAATTTCTATGCCTCTTGCTAGTTTGACAAAGAAGGGAGTTAAATACATTTGGTCAGACAAATGTGAAACTGCTTTTCAAAAATTAAAAGAACTCCTTTTCGATGCTCTTATTCTTGTGATTCCTGAAGCGAACCAAGACTTTATTGTTTATACCGATGCTAGTCGTGTTGGTTTGGGTATCGTTCTCATGCAAAGGGAACGTGTTATCGCTTATGCTTCTAGGCAATTAAAGCCTGCCGAGACTAGATATGCCACTCATGATTTAGAGCTCGCAGCTATTGTTTTCGCCCTTAGAATTTGGCGTCATTATCTTTTGGGAGAGAAATTTGTTCTCTACACCGATCATAAATCTTTGAAGTATTTATTTTCTCAAAAGGAACTTAATTTGCGTCAACAACGTTGGCTCGAGTTCCTTGCATCTTATGATCTTAATATTCTCTATACTCCCGGAAAGGGTAATCGAGTTGCCGATGCCCTTAGTCGTAAGGACCAAGCGGTTGTTTCAATGATGATATCTGAATGGAATGATCTCGAGACTTTATCCACTTGTGAGATTCGAGGCCGTGTATCCAATTTATGTTCATCTCTTGTTTTGTGTAGCCTTGAGGCTCATCCTTCTCTTTTGGACTGCATCCTTGAAGTTCAAAAGCAAGATCCCGAATTGGTTCTTCTTAGCCAAAGTTGTAGGGATAAAATTGATATTGAAGGTTTGAAAGACTATGATATTGATGCTCGTGGCGGTATTCGAAAATTTGGTAGACTTATCGTGCCAAATATTAGTGATCTTCGTAAAGACATTTTAGAAGATTCTCATCGTTCTAAATTTACCATTCATCCCGGTAGTAGTAAAATGTACGCGGACATGAAGCAACTTTATTATTGGGATGGAATGAAATCTGATATTGCTAACTTTATTAAGCGTTGCATGACTTTCCAACTCATAAAGGCCGAGCATCAAAGGCCCGGTGGGTTATTGCAACCTTTGGACATTCCCGTTTGGAAGTGGGATCAAGTCTCCATGGACTATATTGACGATCTTCCCCATTCTCGTTCGGGTCATGATAGCCTATGGGTGATAGTAGATAGACTTACAAAATCCACCCATTTTTTTCCTATTCGGTCCAATCGGACCGTACCTCTTTTGGCTAAACTCTATGTTAAAGAAATTGTTAAATTGCATGGAGTTTCTACTTTTATTGTTAGCGATCGTGATCCATTATTTACTAGTGGATTTTGGAAAGGTCTTCATGAAGCTTTGGGAACAAAGCTTAATTTTAGCACCGCTTATCATCCTCATTCCGATGGACAAACCGAGCGTGTGAATCAAACTCTTGAAGATCTCCTTCGTGCGTGTGTTCTTGATTTTGGTGGAAGTTGGGTAGATCATATTTCTCTTGTTGAGTTTTCTTATAATAATAGCTTCCAATCTAGTATTGGTATGGCTCCTTTCGAGGCACTCTACGGAAGGCCATGCCAATCTCCTTCGTGTTGGCTTGAAGTTGGTGAGAAGCTGGTTTTAGGTCTTAATTTTATTCGTGAAGCCACAGAATAGATTGACCGTATTCATCATAGGATGAAAGAAGCTCAGAGTAGACAAAAATCCTATGCCGATAACCGAAGAAGGAAATTAGAATTTTCTGTGGGAGATTTAGTGTTTATTCTTGTTTCACCTATGAAGGGTGTTGTGCATTTCAGTCGATCGGGAAAATTAGCACCTCGATACATTGGCCCATTTCCCATCACCGAACGCATTGGTTCCGTGGCTTATCGCCTTTTATTACAGGCTCAGTTTTCTGCTATTCATGACGTATTCCACGTCTCTCAACTACGAAATGCCTTAGGGATTCCGATTCTATTCTTGAGCCCGGTGTAATTGAAGAATGTGAAGTTTCACCAAATTTGACTTACAAGCAACATCCTATTCGTATCATTGCTACGGAGGTTAAACGCCTTCGAAATAAAGATATTCCGCTTGTGAAAGTTCAATGGTCCTCAAATCCTAAGGATTGCTCTTGGGAATCCAGAGAATTCATCGAGCGAACACATCCGGACTTACTCTCTTGTCCTCCTTAAGGTGAACTTCTCATTTCAAAATTTCTTCTTTTGTGTTGTTATGCCTTAGTATGGTTGTTACTTCTTATTTTCCTCTTAATTATTGCGAGGATGCAATTTCTTTAAGGAGGGGAGTCTGTAACAACTCGCATATTTTACAATAGTATATTTAAATGTTTTATTTAAATATGGCATCATTAATCGGATTAAAGTCCAAAATGTTACTTTTTGTAAACAGTCGAATTGGGACTCGAGACCACTTCCATTGAGTCCAAAATAGCGTTTACAACTTTTTTGAGTATAAACATCGATATGTTTGGAGTTGAGTAGAATTTTGATATTTTAAATTGGGGCTTTGGGTTTGGGTTTCCGCCCACTAAGAGAACCAAACTCCTCTACATAACAACTCCCACTCCACCCCTCTACTCTTCATTCATTTCATTTCTAATTTCCTAACACTCTCGAGCCCTAGAAAGAATGGTGGGAAGAGGAAATTAAAATTCCTAAGCACTAGTTTCTCTTAGGAATTCAAATTTCAAGTTATAAATCAAGGAGAAGCTTAGGTAAGCATCCTCTTCATCTTCTCCATCTCAATCTATCTCCAATTTCAGAAATTTCCAATAACCTAACTTAGGAAATATTTGCTTATGATCTTAGATTGGAGCTTCTAGAGTTGAAGTTGAAGTGTGGTTGATCTTTCCTTTATTTTAAAGCTTCTCACTTGTTGTTTTGGGTTTAAAGGTGAGTTTTTGAACTCACATCTATGTCTATAGTTATTATTGTTGTTAGGTATGAATTCCTAACACCCATTCACATTCATTTGCTTTTGATTTGAATTGATTTGGTGAATTTTCCAAATTTTGGTATTTTGAAGTCAAAATCTTTAAAGATCCTACCTTAGATATTTGAACGTGTTATTTGGGGTGTATCGAAGTGCCTATAGGACTGGGTTGTCGCTTGGCATAAATCCCTAGCCTCCGTCGCTCGTCCGATCGTTTCCGAATCATTTTGGCCATCATTGGCCTAGGCAAATTGTTGCCCAGAAAAGGCAACCAAACGTCTGGTTGGAAGGTCCAGACGTCTAGTTAGGGCAGCAGATGAAAAAAAATGCAGAGAACAGAATCAGACGACCTTTCAGACGTCTGGTGCACACTGTCAGACGTCGGATACAACTACTCAGACGTCTGGTAGGTTTCTGGAATATTTCCAGAATCCAAATCTAGACGTCTAGATGAACCCCCAAACGTCTGGAAATGCCAATTTTGCCTATTTTGGGCTGTTTTTGAGTGGATTTCCAATTTTAATCGATTTTTCTTGATCCGGATAGTTGTTATCACTTATTATCGACTTTGATGACTTCTTTCTTTGAATTTTTGGGAATATCTATTTGATGGATTTGATATCGATTTCTATGGTTTTAATTCACGTCGTCGAATGTGAATTTTTGGTTGATCATTGTTTCTACAATCGTTCTCTGTGATTTGTCACTTTTAAAAATACAAAGGTTTATATACTAGTAGTAAATATTCAAACGCTTTCACAAAGATGATTTCAACACCATTTTTAATACAAAACTCGTTTTTAAATCCGTTTTCCAATCTATTGGTATATACAAACCTTTACCTTATTTGTACGAGAAATCCAATTAAATGACTTAGCAAAACAAGTGATATGAAATGCTTGCGTTTACTTAGTCGGTTAATTCTTAGACTTGTTCGATTGAACTCTTGGGACAAATTTCGGGCAGAAATCTACAATTTGTTCGTAAATATTTAAGTTAATGCAGTGGTTATGGGACATGATGCTAAACTCATTTATTTACTAGCTTAGTGTAATCTACACTTTTCATTGATCAATGGTGATCATTTTATGGTTTAGACTAGCGATATGCGATGTCTCTTTGTCCACGTGGGGGACTGTACCTTGTTTTATGGAGCTTCGTCTCATTTTTTATGGGCTAACGACCCATGGTCTTTTGACCGTTTGTGGAGCTCCGGCTCAAATTGGCGGGGTAGCGACCCATGGCCTTCAGGCTGTTTGGGGAGCCTCGGCTCAAACTTGATGGTTAGCGACCATGGAATAGCGTTCCGTTTGTGATACACGTGTTGGTGAGTTTTCGTGCTCTCGTTTGTGATAGGCCTCCCCCTTTGTGTTTTCTGGATTTCTGGTTGTTGATTTCTAGAATTTTTGTTTCACCAATTTCCGTGATTTGCATTGATATGCTTTATCAATATTTTTGGTTTGGTGAATAAGTTAAGAATATGACATTCTTTTTGGTGTTTGAGTAGATTTGACATATTGTACGATTTTTATTCTTATTGAATGTATACTTGTCATAGTATGGCATTATTGTTATCATACGTTTTTGTCATATCTCTTATCCTATCTCATTTTATATGATATTTATAGCTAGACTAATCTGTTTATTATTTTCTTTTTAAATAATACTCGGGTCAGACTTAGGTGTTACATGTGCTTCCACTTGACTATTTAGCAGGGAATATCATCTGATTTTTTGCTAACTACTTTACATTAGTAGTTCTTGCTTTTATACATTCGAGATAGAGACTCCTTGATGTATACTTATTCTTTTGTCTAGCACTTGTACCTATTCTTTTATGATGTAGTGAATCTTATATGACCGCTACTTTGGTGTACACTCCTATGTGATATATTCATATATGTTTCCGCCTTAGTGATATGAATATCCATGACTGATTTGTGTTATGCTTATTTCTATATTTTGTTTCCGAAGGCCACTGTGTAGTATCTTTGAGTTTATATTTGATATGTCGGATTTCCTATTGAAATGAAATGCAAGTCATATTATCTGACATATCGGTTTTTGCTCAAAGTAATTACACAGATGGTCGCTCCTCAACAGCCTTATTCTTCGTGCTAGTCGATGGTATTACCCCGTAGTGTCCTTGGCTAGTGTGAGTATAGAGGTGGGGCGTCACAGCTTGGTATCAGAGCCAAACTTTGGAATAATGTAGAATAATCTAGCAAGGATCATTGTCCTAAGCCTTTCTTAGGAATCGTGCCATAGGATTTAATTCGAGTCTTCGTACTGTTCTATCCTATTTCTTTTTATGATGCCTTGTTTTATCAATCAAGTTTGTTTGATATTCATTTTTATGAATAACTTATTTCCTCTTATTTCTTTCTTTCTTAAAGAAGAGAAATGGTTAGACCAGGCCGTCCCAGCGCTGGTCAATCTAGTGCTACTCCTTAAAATGGAGTATTTATGTCTGCCCAGCAGCTTTTAGATCTTCTAAGGAATGCTCAAGCTGCTGGCCCCATTCCAGAGCCTACTCATCCTAAATCTGGGTTTGCACGCATGTGCAGCGATTATACCAATTTGGGTGGAAGGCCATTCAAGGGTTCCGAAAGCGTTATAGAAGACCAAGCTTGGCTTTCCGGGAGCAATTCCGGGAAAGGTTCGAGTTAAAGTTTGTGCCGGAAGCTGAAAAAGTATCTTTAGCTCGACGCTTTATTGACCTTGTTCAAGGTGAATATTCTGTGACCGACTATGTCGCATCTTTTGAATCTCTTTCTAAATATGGGATCGAGTATATTAATACCCCATTGAAGAGAAATTAGAGGTTTGTCTATGGGTTAAATAAGAACCTCAAAAAGCCATTACTTCTGAAACTAGAAGTTTCTTTCGATCAGCTTGTTGATATCGCTCTTTGACTCCAAGAGGCCGATAAAGAAAGTGATGTTGAAGTTGTGGGTGCCAAACAGAACTTCAAACAAGAAGAGGCCTTTTAAGTTCAAGCTTAATCCTAACGAGAGAGGGAAGCAAGCAACTTTGATAGCAAAGACTCCTACCTCTAGTCGTGGAGAATGTTACAATTGTGGTTCTAAGGACCATTATGCAAACAAGTGTCCGAAGCCCCTTACTTGTCGCTATTGCAAAAGTTCGGGTCATGCTATATCTTCATGTCCCAAACTTCAAAGCAAGAAGGAAGGGAAGCTAAATGTTGTGCAAGCCCCTAGTAACACTTCTCTTGGTCAAGGTATTTCTCATTCTATCCTTGATGGAATTATTATATTTCGTGATCTTCCTATTCGAGTTCTTTTTGATACGGGTGCATCTCACTCTTTTATATCAAAAGAACTTGTTGATGCTTTGTCTTTGAATGTTATTGGCTTGGTGACTTCATTGAGAATTGCAAATCCGGTTGATGGATCCGCAACACTCAGTTTACTTTGTAAAGATGTCGAAATTATTTAATGTGATTATGCTTTCCGAGCCGATTTGCATGTTATGCGTTACCTAGGTTTCGGAATGATTTTGGGGATGGATTGGCTTACCTTTGATGATGGTTGCAAGGTCTTAAGAGGAGTATGGCAGCAGGCCGAGCTTCGATTAGGGTATTAGTTCATGTGGGGGTCTTGGTTCAAACGCGGCTGATTTGGGGGTGGCAAGAAGCATCGAGTGATGCAAGGAGGTGGGAGAAGGTGCTGAACAGTCTTGGGAAGTGAATGGTGGGGGTAGCATAATCATAGGCGGTCGAAGGTGATGGTCATGGATGATTTTCCATCGCGTCTTAGTATTGCTACTCTTGTTTTGGTTCGGTCGCATGGGTGAGTTTGAGTTTCAGATGGCCAGAGGTTTCATCGAGGTATGGGTCGTAGTGAGCACGAAGAGACCGACTGAGGGACAACGACGTTGTAGTGGATAGTCAACTTGTGTGCTCTGCATGTGTATGTGTGCACGTGTACATTTCTGTGTTTGGTTCCAGTTTTCATTCCTTGAAGTATAAAGTTAGAGTATATAGTTTAGGAAGAAGGAGTTTTGAGTTAGTTGGGCCGGGTTTGGGCCAAGTAGGGTGGATGTGTGTTTAATTTAGTCAAGTGTTTATTTAATATAAGTTTAAATTTTGAAATTAAATAACTCGTTGAATTTAAATCTGTTCAACTGACAGATTTCAACTTAGATTCGTATCACCTAGTACATCACATCTGTAAAGATATTTGATAAAATTATTGAAGAGAAAATTATTTGAAATTTAGTAGGCATAGAAAATAATTACATCGATCAATAATTATAAATTATCATTGACACCCTGTTAGTAGAATAAAACCTCGTTCTACTATATCTAAGTTAAATAGATTATATTGGACATTTATTTATCAGAATAAATCCACATTCTGCTATTATGTGAGTTTGGATATTTATTTATATGCTAGTTGATTTATATTGATTTGTTATCCATCATTCGATAGTATGGATTTTATTTACATATTTGTTGTATATGTAAATATTTGCGTTGTGACTTAAATGTTGATTTGAGTATAATGGTAGCTTGTTTAAGTACTATGAGATTTCCTAAGCTTCTTTCCAAATTGGATAAGTTTGAATTAAAGTCAATTTCAAGTTTTAACAAATTAAAGAAAATTGTTAGATTAATTAATAATGTTTAAATGGTTAATGTTATTAATGATGTTTAAAATTTTATTTAAATTAATAATGGTTTCAAATTAATATTAAATTGTGAAATGTGAAGTTAATTATTATTTAATCAATATTATTTTAAAGTAAATTATTACAAGGGTTTAAGTTAATTCATTTATTTGATTAACAAGTGTTTAAAGTTAATTATTTATTTAATTAAAATGTTTAAGTTAATTATTTATTTAATTAAATAGTTTAAATTAATTATTTATTTAATTAAATGATTTAAGTTATTATAAATGGTTGAGGTTAATTAGTATTATTTATAAATGTTTTAAGGATAATTATATAATTTAATTATGTTTTAAGTTAATAATTATTTTAATTAATAATAATTAAGCTAATTATCCTTTTTAATTAATGATTTGTCTTAAGTTAGCTAGGTATTTAAAGTTAATTAATTATTTTATTTAACAAGGTTTACCTTAATTAGTTACTTTATTAAATGTTAATTAAAGTTGATTAATTATCTAATAATGAGGTTTAAACTAATTACCCATTAATTTAATTGGTGTTTTAAGTTGGTTAGTTAACCTAATGATTATGTTTTGTGTTAATTAATTATTAATTTATGAATGGTGATTAAGTTAATTCAATTAACTTAAGAATATGCTTTTAAATAGTAATGTTACTTTATAAAAGAGGGTATTAAGCAAAATAAGGTTGTTTCTAAAGAATTATATTTTGAAAAGAGATCTTGGATTTTGAAAAGAAAGATTGGGTTTATAAAGTTTTGATTGAATCATTTATTTTAATCAAGTTATGAATCAAATAAATAATTAGTCCTTCTTAATTTTGGTGGTAGGGAAGCAATTCCCTACTTAACACCGAGGGACTAGTTGTGTGGGGATTCATAATTAACTATGTTCCAACAACATATGTTTTGATCCATTTAAAAGTGAATTTGAAGTAAGAAATATTTCTCATTTGGTTTGTGAGTTCCAATGACATATGTTTTGATCCATTTAAAAGTGAATTTGAAGTAAGAGATATTTCTCATCTGGTTTGTGAATATACTTATGCCGGTGAGATAAGTATATGAATTATTTTGGGTAAATAACTAAAGAGATTTAATTAATAAGAGATTAATTAAATGAGGCTTAGTGGTTTCTATGGGAAATTAAATCTCTATTTGGATTGTGTGTTCATTTGATAGTTAAATAACCTACTACCAAATCTTGGCCAAAAATATAACTCTGGAAATATCTAGGAGAATCGCATGAGTTATATGGCACAGTCGTCTTCGATGGTGTTGTACTGTGCTTATAAATCTCGTTTTGTTCTCCTAAGATAAATGATAGGGAGATTCGTCTACATAAATATTTAGGGGGTGATCCCGCTCCTATGTATTGTATATTTATTTCCTAAAGAACCGAGGTTAAGTTTATCGAAAACTATCGAATGTTGTTTCAAAGAGACCAGGATTGGATAAGTATTAATTATCCAAAAACCACTTCGAAGAGACATATTGTGCCTCATCAACCGAGAAAGGGCTGAAGCAGGAACATTCGGCAGGGCTAAGTGGGTCGCTACCATTAGGGTATGATCATCCCATATCTAGAGTCAATATTTATGTATGCTTCGGGCACCATTATGGTTGTTTGATCCGCAACCAAGGGGTGATCATATTCGGTGCTATCCAGTAAGAGGTAGGGCCAGTCCTGAGTAGTAGAGGTGCAACTTCTTGTAGCCTCTCGTACATTTTATATAAAGGTGTACGGGTTTGGTGGGTAGACCCTTACCCTTTCATAGTTGGAATCTGTTTTCTAATACGAGCCTTCAGATTTAGTTGTATACCTTTTATGTTGGAATTTTCATCCTAGACACTATTATAATATCACTGGATTTTCTATAGAAAATGTATGGGTTATCGTAAGGTAAAAACCCGTTCTTGTTTATGTGCGGCATGGTCTTACGAAATACCTTTGATTTTAAAAGGTTTTACAAGTTATAATAATAAAGTTCTTTGTGATTTGAGTTCTTATGTTGGTTTTACCAAATTGATCTGGGCATTGTTTTTCTTATAATGCTCAGGTCAGTCCTGAGCATATTTCCATATTAGCTTTGGATGATTTGAAGCTCAAGAGACGAGCTGGAGGCCGAAGACATATCTCTCGTATATTTTTTTTATTTCCGCTATATTGTTGCTATATTTTATCAGCATTTGTAAGGACAAGCCATTATAACTGTCCAAGCTAATGATGGGTTGGTGTTGTACTCTGATTTATGTATGTATATTAAGGTTAAGATTTTTCTTATGTAAAGATTAGTTATATTATAGATTATTCGATGCGTTGTGAGATTTTATTCTTCTTTTCTCGTTCTTTTCCCCAACTATCTGACTGTCCGAAAGTCAAGTTGTTGCACCATATATGTGGTTTCTATATCTTGGAAGTGGATCTATTCGAGGTACTAGAATCTTTGTAGAGATTCGAGATCTGTTCGAGATGCTCGAACCCATATAGAGGTTCAAGGTCTGTTCAGGATGCTGGAATCCATTTGAGAATTCATGTTTTGTTCGAGTGATGATGACTCGTGTGTTGAGATGCTAAAAGTGACTTCACCATCGGTAATGACTAAAAATAGAGTTGGGGCATAGCCGATGGGTTTAGCTAATCCAAGGGTATATCAACTCTATATTTAGAGATGCTTTCGATATGTTAGGCATGGGAGATGATGATATTCAGCATCACATGCTCGGGCATGGTCTAGCTATTGCTTTACTTATTGGTATACCTATTTAAAGATATAAGACACTTGGAGGTAGTTTCTAACACTTGTGCATAAGTGGATTTGGCTTGACTGGAGTGATGTCTGTGGAAAATTCATTACGTGTGCATATCCTAGTGGTTTTGGTTATACTTCAATATTGTTGTGGTGTGATTAATGTGGGCACCAATTAGTATTTTTTGATTTATATTCTTTACCCTAGACATTATCTATTATATCGTAATTTATGCTTATTATTTGGTTGGCTCTTTTGAGGGGATAGCCGTTACGACGGTCTCAAAAGGTGCAGTTATATGATGCATACATATTTCTTGAGTTTCTTACACCAGACTTATGTCTGGCACGTGGCTTTTGTTTTCCCAAAATTCCCTGTGCACTCTTTTGAGAAGTTTGAAAAGGACATGTTTTCATTGATGTTCATTGAGCTCTTGGAGAGGAGTTAGATATTTACCTGCCATGGTATTCATATTTCTATTTCTTTACTTTATGTATATTTATCAGTAATTATATGGACTGGTTGTTATAACTATCCAGACTGATGGTAGAACTGGGATTAGTAACTATGAAATGTTATGTATATTAGAGTAGCTTTGTGTATTACATTTTGATATTATATGTTATCATTCCGCATGTGAGATTCTGATGTTTTTATTCTTCTATTTTGGTTCATTTTTTTTCATTTTCTTTACCCTAATATTCTGTCTTCCTAGCACTTGGCTGCTCGGTACGTAAATACCATGGATGTATTAGTGTCGACATTCGAGGATCAAAAAGGCCACTCATTACATCTGGTATCAGGGCTGAAGGTTAAGTAAGAACCTTGGTTTTGGTAGGGTATAACTCATTAGAAGATAGGATAATGGTATGCCCTAGCACGAGTAAGTGTATTATTAATATGAGAACGTATATGTAATTGATCTATATTAGTAATATACAAGTACAAGTTGATAATGTAGTTGATTAATGTAGGGATTAATGGTGTCCATTTATCCCTCGTTTATTAGCTTAATCATGCTCGACAAGTTTATGAGCATTGATTATTGTTTGTTGAATTTTTTTGTGTTTAACCAATTTATAAGTAATTTACCTGTAACGGCTAGCTATTTCGAACCGTTCAAATCGACAATCATCCACTCATGTCAAACTTGAATTGCTTAAAACAACAGATTGTTAACTTATATTTGGCAAATCTTAGCATATACGGTAAATAAATCAATCACAGACATAGAGTATTACAACAAAAGAAGCGAAATAGATAAATAGTAGTTCATGAAGCTACTATAATAAACAACATAGTCCAATACAACAGAAATCTCGAATACACAGAAGTTACTAATACTAATGCCAATGACAAGCTGAATAAAACAACTGGAATAAACTGAAATAACTGGAAGCTGAATAGATAAATCCAAGCACATCTCCAAGCTTCAAAGGTAAGTCTCAAATGTTGTGACACTCAGTTTGACCCGAGCATAAAGCAAAACACAAAACACTCGAGTCAGGATTAACATTCTTACATCAGTAAATTCAACTCAAGTGAAAAGTCAACTAAAATATAAAATAACTTAAAGGATGTTTGGGATACCCATCCTCTAAGGATCCGTTAAACTATTTACATACATAGTACAATACGCTACATAGATAATGTCTATAGTAAAGTAAACTATTAAAATAGCGTTAAGGCGTTACCCATATCTCCCTTAACACATTTATATATTCCCGTAGTCTATACAATACCGTAAGCTCCACCAAACCGGTGGTTTACCCAAAGGGCACTCCATAGGTATGGTACAAAACAAACTCGTAGAAGGTGTGATAAGGCATGTGACAAGGCACGCAAGCAATACCAGGGTAAGATTCTACCGTATGCACTCCCGGACTGGTGGTAAAGCATAGCAGCTACTATCACCCACCTCAAGACACACTCCCAAATCAAAGGTGCACCCAATCAAATCACAAAAGCAATAGAATAGTATGAAGAAATGTGCCCGATAGGGGGAGCGACCCCACTTAGCCCAGTATAGCACCAGTTTTAGCCACATCAAGCTGACTCATAAGAGTCAGGGCTACGTTAATACCTCATATAGAATCATTGCCAAACCATCCTACTTCGATCTGGAATCTTCACCATGTACACAGTTGTTAAAGTGGTTTTCGATATTGGTAGAGAGTATGAAAATATCTGATCCCGGTCTCTTTAACAACCAAACGCTTATTTCACATCGTGGTCATTTCACATTTTCAAAACCAATTCAAAATTTGATATCAAAATATCATGTTCACTTCAAAATCATATCACTTTCGAAATCATATTCATTTCCAAAATCATAACCACAGAATAGTTTAAACCACCATATTAAAATATTCGCTTTTAAATCCATTAAATCTAAATCATAACAGTTCCAACTTAAACAGTTTAAATATTGAAAATGGTTTATATATTGTAATGGTTATAAATTAAAAATAGTTTATATTTAAAAATAGGTTATAAAATACAATAGTTTATATAATAAAATAGTTCGTATATTATAAATAGTTTATATATTTAAAATAATATATATATATTAAAATAGTTTATAGATTTAAAAGAGTATATATTGAAAATAGTTCAAATTAGAATTGTTTCTTCCAATTTCACAAAACCGATTCAAATTCTCATTAAACAATTTTATATTTATATCGATTTCAAATCCAGATTTGAATTATAAATTTAAACCACTTCCAAATCAATACGAATCAATACTCAAAATTTATAATAAGTCAATTTGATAAATTTCATTATATTTCAAAATTCAACTTTAATCCAATTTAAATTTTCAAAATATTCACGTAATCATCTTTAATAGCATTTAAATAAAATCTGATGTTACAATTTAATTTAATATTAAATATTCCATTTTAATTTTATTTAAAGTTGAAAATATTCATTTAATCACTTTTATCAAATCAAGTTATAAAATCATCCCTTTCAAAATCTCAAAATCAGTAAGTTGAAATCAAACCTTATTTAAATTCAATTCTAAGCAAATTTAATTGTATATCAATTCTTATTTAAATTCAATTCTTAACAGATTAAATTACAAATCAATTCTTATTTAATTTATCTTTCCAACTTCTATTAAGTTATTACAAAATCTATTTTCAGAATATTAATATAAATTAAATCTTATTGTTATTAAATCTATTTACATTTTATTTCATATATTTAAAAATAATAAAGTTATAAGAAATTTGTTATAAATTTCATTTTAAAACTTAACTTATAATTTTAAAATTTCCAAAACATATAAATTTAAAAATCTAAATTTTTTTACACATATTAAAATAAATATTTATAGTATAATTTAAAATTAATATTTACCAAAACTCATATATTTCCTTTCAAAAATTTCGGAAATCATTTAAAATAGACCAACGGTGTCCGTATCAAAGTTTTCTATCCTACGGTCAAGTGGTACGGATATTTATCATTTTAGTCTGCAATTTAATTTTAATATTTACGGGTATATATCATTTCAACCCGCAATCCTAAAATTTCAAAATCAATGAAAATCGTTTGGGTTTATCATTTCAACCCATAACGATTTTTCCTTAATATACAAGATCGTTTGGGTATGTATCATTTCAACCCATAGGGATTTCTAAACTAACAAGGAACTTGCAGAGTGAGAACAAATATAGTAATGATATAACATATCAACAACAGGCATATATCCTCAGTAACAAATTTATAATATATATAGCAAGTCATGGTGTCATAGGTAAACAATTACAGATAATGGCATATCATATTTAATAATTAAATAACTAGCAATTCAAATTTAATAGCATATTTCAATCGTCATTTCATGTGAATTAAATTTACTAAATATAAGAATATTAATCGTGTAACGACCCGAAATTTTGGATATTTGAAATTGGAATATTTAATTGATTTTAAATATTCGGGTGTTGGTTTTTAACTGGAATTTCAAATATAACTATTTATCGGATAATTAAATTATTGAATTTAATAATCGGAAATTTAGGTAAAATATTGAATCTGGAGTTTTAAGCTTGATAAAAATATTTTAAAGGCTTGTAAAATTTATATTGATAATAAAATTTTTAAAAAATTTGAAGGTGGTTTGTTTAGTTTTAAAAAAAAAATCATTTAAATTGGCATTTAAAAATAGCCTTCCGAGGCACAGTCTCGGAATTCGACGAAACTAGTTTCATTGGGTCTGTAATATTGTATTATTATCGGATTTCAAATTTTGAAGCGTTTGGAGTTATTGTGTGGCTGTACGGTAGGTAAATGCGCTGAAATTTATATCGAAATTTAATATAATAGCTAGGTCCAAAAGGCTATCCTCTACATACGATCGAATTAGGACTCGAAACCTTTTCCATTGCGTTCGGAATAGGGGTATAGCATTATAAACGCCTAGCGGCAAGCCTTGATAGGATGTCAAGATTTTTAGCTATGAGTTCAAGTCGATTTAAATTTGAAATTTAAATATAATATAATATGTTGACTGGTCAAAATTCCATTCACGTCAGTGCTTTTTACTTTCATCTCATATTCACTGTAGCATCCTTCAAACACGCTACCTATCCTTTCACTTCAAATCGAGCTGCTTCCATCTCCTATTAAATTTTCAGATTCACGAAGAAAAAATAAAAAAAAATAAAGTGACAACAATGGCCGAACTTAGTAGGAAAGCGAATTCGTTCGAAAGGAAAAATGGTTGCTCTCTTTTTGTATTCGAAATCGAGAACGACTTTAAAAAAAAGAGCGGCAACTACAGATAAAATCGAAGCCGATTATCGACGAGAAGGGGATGGCTCAAGCTCGACTTCACCTTTGGGTTCGATCGAAGGTTGTGAGTTCCTGATTGGGGACAAAACGCGTAGGATCTAGGGTTGGAGTCTGTAACGGACCGCCATTTTGGACCATTCGCATCCATTATAAGTGTATAGGTAGACACTCATGCCGGAGTTGAATTGCTCAAAATACCGCGTTGTTAATTTAAATTTGGCAAAACTGAACATATACAGTAAATAAATAATCACAGATCACAGACACAGAGTAATAAGTGCAGCGGAAATAAAAGAGATAGTAGTTCATGAAGCTACTATATGAATATATAAAATACATCAGAGTTTACAACAGAAGAGTAATATGATACACCAGATACAAAGCAGAATACATCACTGGAATCATCGAATATCTGAAAGCTGGATAGATAGCTGGATCTCCAAGCGAAGCTCCAACTCCAAAGGTGAGTCTCGAAAGCTGAACCACTCAGTCTAACCCGAGCGTAAAGCAAAAACACAAGACACTCGAGTCAGGATTAACATTCTTATATTAATAAATCCAACTCAAGTGAAATAGAAATTGAAATACAAGTAACTCAAAGGATGTTTGGAATAACCATCCTTTAAGGATCCGTTAAACTATCTACTAGGTAGTAGTGTACGATAAGTAGATAATGTCTATCAGTAATATAAAGATATCAAAATAGCGTTAAGTCATGGCCCATTCCACCCTTAACACATTTTTATTCCCAAAAGCATATACAAGACCGTAGTTTCCCCAAAACCGGAAGTCACCAAAGGGCAATCCATATACTCAAGGTACAAAACAAATTCGTAGTGGTCGCGCATAAATGGAATACAAGTATGACAAGGCACATGAGGCTATACCCAAGGTAGTGATACTACCGTTCGCCTGATCCGGACTGGTGAGAACGCAACGCCGCAGCGCCCGCAACACCGTGAGACAACACTCCCAAAATCAAGGGTGCACCAATCGACAACAAGTATAAGTAGTTCGAAGAAGTGTGTCCACTTGAGGTATCAATCCTCCATTGGCCCGGCACAGCTCCTGTTTTAGTCATTTCCAATTTGACACAAGTGTCAAGGCTATCCATCATCGTTCTCTTTCTTCAGTCATCACGTACATCATTCCAACCACTTCATTCTGGATCATCACTCCGCGTATAGTTATTAAAGTGGTTTCGGTTTAAATAGAGAGTATATCCATAACCGAAT
The DNA here is from genome assembly GCA_030737815.1 of Allium fistulosum. NCBI lineage: Eukaryota > Viridiplantae > Streptophyta > Magnoliopsida > Asparagales > Amaryllidaceae > Allium > Allium fistulosum. Next base: position 862,135,005 of record CM060906.1, read on the forward strand.
TCCGGTCTCTTTAATAACTTCCGTAATTATTTCACCGATTGGTCGTTTATTTATTTCAAAACCAAATCAATTCCAATTTCAATTTCAATTCGTAAATCAACATTTCGTTTGTCTTCCAAAACCAATTTCCATACTTTACGTTTCAAAACTTCCAATTTTCCGTTTCCAAATCTTATAGTTCAATTAAATCTTTATATTGAAAACAATCCAAATATTGATTCAAGTTCGTACAAAAGTTTCATTTCGAAATCATTTCAATTAACTTAATTTAACATTCAAATCTGTTTAAATTCATCTATCGATTTCATTTAATATTCGTTAAGTAATTTGTCATTCAAAACAATTTCTATTCAAATTTTCAATTCATTAAATCAATTTCTTAAATTCAACTTCATTAAATCAAAACTTACAATTTTGAATTATATTAGATTCGTCAAATCCATTCTTTCAATTACAAGACTTACATTAATTTCAATAAATCACATTTATTTCTTGTTAAAGAAATTCAACTTCACTTATTTACTTTCTTTAAATAATTTTCCAAGACTTAATTAATAAAGAAAACTCAATTTCAATTATTTACAAAGTAAAATTCGCTTGTTCAAAGTTCAATTTTCTTATTAAAGAATTCAATTCAATTTAATCATTAAATAATTCAATCTTATTTAATTATTAAATAATTCAAAACTTAATTATTAAATAATTTCAAAGTTTAATAATTTCAAACTTAATTATAATTTCAAACTTAATTATTAATTCATTTCAAACTTAATAATTTCAAACTTAATTATAATTTCAAACTTAATTATCAAACTTAATTATAATTTCAAACTTAATTATCAAATCATTTCTCAAATTAACAATATTCTTTCATCCATTATATCGTTAATATTTTGTTTCAGACTATTAAATATTAACATTTCTTTCATTAAAATTCAAATTTCAACTTCATTTCAAAACCAAATTATTTATTCAAATAAAATCTTCGTTTTATTTTTTAAATCAAATTATTGACCAATCGGGTTTTATTTAATTTTCTATATCCAAGGTCAAAGTTTAATTTGGGTATTTATCATTTCAACCCGATTCCAACTCAATTCAAAAATCAAAGCATAACAAAGGGAACTTGCAGTGTGATAACTGGGATGGTGTCAAAGTAAATAAACAAGCAATAACAACAACCAATATCAATCCAATAATCAATTCAAATAATCCCGAAATAACCGTATTAATTCGCATTGTTATTTGTACGAATTAATATAATTATTTCTAGAATCTACACTATCATTTCATGTAGATTAAAGATTATTACATTACGGTTTTCACTTGTCATTCAATTTACAATTTCATACATCATCAATTTAAACAACATACAATTTGATGGTTCAAGGTGTAGTTAACAATCCTACGTGTCAATAAATTCAACAGTTAAAGGGGTCATATTATACAAATGTAAGTTAATCAAATTTAATAATTAATTATCCTATATCAAGATCAATTTCACACTATTTATCATTTTAACGTTAACAATTTTACGTCCAATATAAACATCAACAATCAATCAATTAACAACCAAACTGGATTATCATTGCATATATAACAGATAATGGTGTCAGATGTTACAGGTGAACTGATACAGGTAATAACAGTGTAATGTCAAACAGCAGCATATTTCAATTGTCGTTTCAATTGAAATCAAATCTAATAAATAAAAGAACGTTAATCGTGAGTGAGTGCTCACCTTTCGAGGCTAGAGGAGTTTGATAACAGAACAAGCGACGAATTCCAAATCAAAGCAAGATTGGCACGAATTTTGACGGACAACTGATACATAGGAATTTACGGAATCAAATCAGAACTGGACCGATGAAGATAATTGATATAAGTGAACTTATATATAACTATGTATATATATAAATTTATATTATAAATCCAAATATATATTAATTTAAATATATATATATGGTTTTTAAAAATCATAGTTTTTAAATTAAAATACATATATAAAATCGAACATATTTTCATTATATTTTTGAAATAAATACGTATATGTACTTATTAAAAATATAAAATACTTACATATATAGTGTATGTTCATTGCAACATATCAAATACTACATATATAAACTTCCATACTTGTATACTTTATAAATTATAAGCTGTAAAACTTCCATACCTATATATATAAAGACACACACACACATTATCTAAAATGATACAAGTAACCCTCTCAAAAATTCAAAGTTATATATACAGTACATTACATACTACTTATATACTATATATATACCATAAAACATGCAGCTGGAAGAATACAGAATGCATAAACTTACTATATAAACAAACTGTTATATAAATATATATACAAACAAACTTTTATATTATAAACAATATATACAGTAGTCAAATATATATAAATATATAACCTATATGCAAATTATCTTCACATATTCATGCTTCAAAATAAATGTGCAGACTAATATATATAACTTTTATATAAATCACTTATATAATACTCTGACATACCTATACTTACTTCTAGTTATAATATACTGCACATAACCATACCTCTACAAATTTTACAACTAACCTATACGAATAAACATTTCTTAACAAATCTGCATAAAAAAAAAATACATAGAGTCTGAAATATATAGGTCTCAGGCAAACACATATATATGCATGCAAAAGTATTCTGACCTATTTATCACTAATATCTATATCAAAGACAGGTTATATATATATATATGCTAATATATACACATTATACATATTATTATTAAAACTGTTTCATACAACATAGCCTCAGTAAATAGTTTAACCTATTATATAATATATATACTATACCAGCACACTTATATATACCTTATATTCAATACCCTCATATATACAAACTAGATTAATGCTTCTTCTAAATATAATATATATTATAAACAAATATATATAACAGGTTTATAAACTTATAAAATCATCAAAAAAAAAAAATAGTTTGTGAAATGATAAGTGTATGCAACAGCTTACTGCTTATATACATAGGCAGAGGAGGAGATGCCGCAAAGTTGCGTGCTGTGGCAAGAGAGAGGGGACAGGCGATTGTCGAGGCGGAGGGGCTGGAGCTCGGTCGGTTGATGGGTGGTGAGTCGGGTTGCTGAGGCCAGAGGATGCGGTGGCAAGTGGAGATCTGGGTTTGAAGGGACGATCGGTGTTTGTGGCGAGTGGAGCGTGGCCAAGGGCTTCAAGGCGGAGGAGGGTGTGGCGTTGCTGTCGTGCGGGTGGATTCATAGGCCGCTGAGGGTGATTGGAAAGGTGGCTGAGGAGGTTGCAAGTTCAAAGGAGGCGGAGCAAGTTCATAAGGAAAGGTGGGTGAAAATACGAACAGGCCAAAATGAGAAGATGAATGAAATATTTTTCTTTTCAAATGAATATTAGCAGAACCGAAAAGTAGAGGGCAAACAAAAGTGAAAAGATGTAAATTTGGATCATAGGGAATAGAAATAGTCAAAAATGTGGATTCAGGGGTTATAAAGTGAATGGTATTGATTGCTCGAAAATAAAATGAAGGGACAGGAAAACCAAAAGACTCGGTTACGGAGCCGATACGCTGGGAGTTTCGCAGATCGTACCACACACCGGACTCCGAAATTGACAATTGAATATACCGTAGAGATCAGTATGATGAGACGATCAAAACGGTATACAGATATCAGTGGTATGATTGAATTATAAAAATTCGAATTTTCTACTAGCGGAAAATGCAAGAAAAACGCTGAAAAATAAGATCGACGGAGCCAAAGATGTCCGAATTTGGAAAAATGACAAACTGACATCTTGCTCAGAAGATGGTTTAGAATTTTTCTATGTAAAAATATTTTGGTTTTGAAAATGTTTTATTTTCATTACTTTTTAACTGATTGAATTGAAGTGAATTTACGCGCGAAATAAATTTTCATATTTTCGGACGAAAATTTACCAGTTGCTATGTTTAACTAGATGTATTCCAAATATTAAATTTATATTTCAAAATTTTATCTTTTAAAATTTCATAAAATTTCAACTAATTACGTTATTAAAACAGTTGAAATTTACGGGTCGTTACACTCTCCCCCACTCAAAACTTTTCGTCCCCGAAAAGGAACGAGGTAGGAGAATAGAAACAATCAGAAAGAAAATAGATTTGAAATACAAAATAACAATTAATTTAAACCATATAAATTCAAATTTAAATTAATTGATATTCAATAATTGATTTAATCCATTTGATTTCACTAAAATCAATCTCAACTATTTCTAAATTTATTATCTTATTATCCAATTATGTTTAATTTACAATTTCTAAAACCATAAATTTGAATAATCTTTTATTATAATCATATTTTCTTCAACAATTTTAAATTCTTCTTTATTCCAAATTACTATTAATTTTATTCTACTTAATATATCTAATCACATATATTTAACCCATATAAATTAATTTAAATCATAAAAGTTTCAATTTAAATTAATTTATATTTACTAATTTCTTTCAAATTCAAGGTATTTTCATAAGTTGATCAAATTTCAATTTATTAATTCTTTCAAAACAAATTTATTAATTCTTCAAAACAATTTTATTAATTCTTTCAAAACAAATTTATTTCATTATTAACTGAGTTTACTTATTATCCTATCTAACTCTATTAACATCTTTAAAATCAGAATTTAGTGTATAACATTTATTATAAACACTCAAATTTTATTTATAAATTCAATTTATCTTATATATTATCCAATTACATATTCAACTTCTGTATGATTTAGGTAAGTTGTATTAGAATGCAGTTGAACAATATACAATAAAATTTTCCTAATTCAATTATTAAAGTTTGAATATTTATTCCAAATTTTGGTTTTTATTTATAATTAAAATCATCCTTTAACAAAATTTAAGAATTTGATTTTCGATTACTTTAACCCATTTAGAGATATATATAATATATTTATATCATATCAAATTAAATTTTAAAATAAGATACCTATATATATATATGTAAATCAAAATATATTGAAGAAATTCAAATCAAAATATTTTCCAAAACCAAAACCGTAGCAAAGCTACAGAATGGTTCCTCCACTTCGAAACTCGAAAATGAATGTCGATGATGCGGCCGCCATCACCGAAATTATTTTCCAGCGACAAAGGGAAGAGCACTGATTTCAGTATTTAAATTCTTTGAAAATGGTTTCTATTTGAAAATACTTTCAATACTATATACTATAAAAATTTAAAACCAAAGTTCTAAATTACCGGAAACTAAATTTCAATTTCTGAATTAAATTTATTTCAGATTCCAAATCAATTTATAAACCACGTTTATAAATTCATTATAGAACAATAAATGATAATAAAAAATTATCATTTCAAACAACCAATTTAATTAACTTATTAAATTTCAGAAATTATACTTATATATATAATATAATCATACAATTTATTCCATTTTCCAAATTTAAAAATAATATTGTGTCAGTTTGCTCTGTTCAAGTGTTTTGGAAATCCTATCGATAGCGTTGATCAGACGAATCGATCGGAAACCCAAATCAACATCAACAACTCAAACAACACAATATATAAAACATTTTAAATATTAGTTTACAAATACATTTCCTCACTTAAAGATACAATAATGGATTTCAAAGTAAGGATAGAGATTCAAATTTTTGATAGACTCAAATCAAGGAGAATTTCGATTCGAAGATATGTTTGAAACAAAGACGATATAATTAAATAACAAAATAAGGCGATGGATAAGTTTATATAAATTGCGGGCAACCTTAACCGGGTCGACCGTAACTTCAAAATAAGATCGGTGTAGAATTCCGAGGTAAATCGACATTCGATCTCAAGAAATAGAATTCAGGTATAGCAGGAGATAGATAGCATCGTAAATCGAAAATACAGAAATCTCCGGTAAATCGATGCCTATTATAAAGGAGTTATGCTCTTTTACGAATCATTCGAAGATTGGCGAGACCGCCGATCTATTATAGATATAATTCAAAATGGAGTTATGGGGTGCTCCAGAATTGAAAGAAGACGAATAGTGAAGGACACGAATGAATTTCGGAACCGAGGGGAACGTTCCAAAAATTCAAAGGATTGAGTCAAAAAGAAGAGATTGAAACTCGAATGAGAGCGATTCTGTAAATATATTTACCCTATATGTTAAGTTTTTCCTAGAGCTACCAAAGCTCTGATACCAACTGTAACGGACCGCCATTTTGGACCATTCACATCCATTATAAGTGTATAGGTAGACACTCATGCCGGAGTTGAATTGCTCAAAATACCGCGTTGTTAATTTAAATTTGGCAAAACTGAACATATACAGTAAATAAATAATCACAGATCACAGACACAGAGTAATAAGTGCAGCGGAAATAAAAGAGATAGTAGTTCATGAAGCTACTATATGAATATATAAAATACATCAGAGTTTACAACAGAAGAGTAATATGATACACCAGATACAAAGCAGAATACATCACTGGAATCATCGAATATCTGAAAGCTGGATAGATAGCTGGATCTCCAAGCGAAGCTCCAACTCCAAAGGTGAGTCTCGAAAGCTGAACCACTCAGTCTGACCCGAGCGTAAAGAAAAAACACAAGACACTCGAGTCAGGATTAACATTCTTATATTAATAAATCCAACTCAAGTGAAATAGCAATTGAAATACAAGTAACTCAAAGGATGTTTGGAATAACCATCCTTTAAGGATCCGTTAAACTATCTACTAGGTAGTAGTGTACGATAAGTAGATAATGTCTATCAGTAATATAAAGATATCAAAATAGCGTTAAGTCATGGCCCATTCCACCCTTAACACATTTTTATTCCCAAAAGCATATACAAGACCGTAGTTTCCCCAAAACCGGAAGTCACCAGAGGGCAATCCATATACTCAAGGTACAAAACAAATTCGTAGTGGTCGCACATAAATGGAATACAAGTATGACAAGGCACATGAGGCTATACCCAAGGTAGTGATACTACCGTTCGCCTGATCCGGACTGGTGAGAACGCAACGCCGTAGCGCCCGCAACACAGTGAGACAACACTCCCAAAATCAAGGGTGCACCAATCGACAACAAGTATAAGTAGTTCGAAGAAGTGTGTCCACTTGAGGTATCAATCCTCCATTGGCCCGGCACAGCTCCTGTTTTAGTCATTTCCAATTTGACACAAGTGTCAAGGCTATCCATCATCGTTCTCTTTCTTCAGTCATCACGTACATCATTCCAACCACTTCATTCTGGATCATCACTCCGCGTATAGTTATTAAAGTGGTTTTCGGTTTAGATAGAGAGTATATCCATAACCGAATTCCGGTCTCTTTAATAACTTCCGTAATTATTTCACCGATTGGTCGTTTATTTATTTCAAAACCAAATCAATTCCAATTTCAATTTCAATTCGTAAATCAACATTTCGTTTGTCTTCCAAAACCAATTTCCATACTTTACGTTTCAAAACTTCCAATTTTCCGTTTCCAAATCTTATAGTTCAATTAAATCTTTATATTGAAAACAATCCAAATATTGATTCAAGTTCGTACAAAAGTTTCATTTCGAAATCATTTCAATTAACTTAATTTAACATTCAAATCTGTTTAAATTCATCTATCGATTTCATTTAATATTCGTTAAGTAATTTGTCATTCAAAACAATTTCTATTCAAATTTTCAATTCATTAAATCAATTTCTTAAATTCAACTTCATTAAATCAAAACTTACAATTTTGAATTATATTAGATTCGTCAAATCCATTCTTTCAATTACAAGACTTACATTAATTTCAATAAATCACATTTATTTCTTGTTAAAGAAATTCAACTTCACTTATTTACTTTCTTTAAATAATTTTCCAAGACTTAATTAATAAAGAAAACTCAATTTCAATTATTTACAAAGTAAAATTCGCTTGTTCAAAGTTCAATTTTCTTATTAAAGAATTCAATTCAATTTAATCATTAAATAATTCAATCTTATTTAATTATTAAATAATTCAAAACTTAATTATTAAATAATTTCAAAGTTTAATAATTTCAAACTTAATTATAATTTCAAACTTAATTATTAATTCATTTCAAACTTAATAATTTCAAACTTAATTATAATTTCAAACTTAATTATCAAACTTAATTATAATTTCAAACTTAATTATCAAATCATTTCTCAAATTAACAATATTCTTTCATCCATTATATCGTTAATATTTTGTTTCAGACTATTAAATATTAACATTTCTTTCATTAAAATTCAAATTTCAACTTCATTTCAAAACCATATTATTTATTCAAATAAAATCTTCGTTTTATTTTTTAAATCAAATTATTGACCAATCGGGTTTTATTTAATTTTCTATATCCAAGGTCAAAGTTTAATTTGGGTATTTATCATTTCAACCCGATTCCAACTCAATTCAAAAATCAAAGCATAACAAAGGGAACTTGCAGTGTGATAACTGGGATGGTGTCAAAGTAAATAAACAAGCAATAACAACAACCAATATCAATCCAATAATCAATTCAAATAATCCCGAAATAACCGTATTAATTCGCATTGTTATTTGTACGAATTAATATAATTATTTCTAGAATCTACACTATCATTTCATGTAGATTAAAGATTATTACATTACGGTTTTCACTTGTCATTCAATTTACAATTTCATACATCATCAATTTAAACAACATACAATTTGATGGTTCAAGGTGTAGTTAACAATCCTACGTGTCAATAAATTCAACAGTTAAAGGGGTCATATTATACAAATGTAAGTTAATCAAATTTAATAATTAATTATCCTATATCAAGATCAATTTCACACTATTTATCATTTTAACGTTAACAATTTTACGTCCAATATAAACATCAACAATCAATCAATTAACAACCAAACTGGATTATCATTGCATATATAACAGATAATGGTGTCAGATGTTACAGGTGAACTGATACAGGTAATAACAGTGTAATGTCAAACAGCAGCATATTTCAATTGTCGTTTCAATTGAAATCAAATCTAATAAATAAAAGAACGTTAATCGTGAGTGAGTGCTCACCTTTCGAGGCTAGAGGAGTTTGATAACAGAACAAGCGACGAATTCCAAATCAAAGCAAGATTGGCACGAATTTTGACGGACAACTGATACATAGGAATTTACGGAATCAAATCAGAACTGGACCGATGAAGATAATTGATATAAGTGAACTTATATATAACTATGTATATATATAAATTTATATTATAAATCCAAATATATATTAATTTAAATATATATATATGGTTTTTAAAAATCATAGTTTTTAAATTAAAATACATATATAAAATCGAACATATTTTCATTATATTTTTGAAATAAATACGTATATGTACTTATTAAAAATATAAAATACTTACATATATAGTGTATGTTCATTGCAACATATCAAATACTACATATATAAACTTCCATACTTGTATACTTTATAAATTATAAGCTGTAAAACTTCCATACCTATATATATAAAGACACACACACACATTATCTAAAATGATACAAGTAACCCTCTCAAAAATTCAAAGTTATATATACAGTACATTACATACTACTTATATACTATATATATACCATAAAACATGCAGCTGGAAGAATACAGAATGCATAAACTTACTATATAAACAAACTGTTATATAAATATATATACAAACAAACTTTTATATTATAAACAATATATACAGTAGTCAAATATATATAAATATATAACCTATATGCAAATTATCTTCACATATTCATGCTTCAAAATAAATGTGCAGACTAATATATATAACTTTTATATAAATCACTTATATAATACTCTGACATACCTATACTTACTTCTAGTTATAATATACTGCACATAACCATACCTCTACAAATTTTACAACTAACCTATACGAATAAACATTTCTTAACAAATCTGCATAAAAAAAAATACATAGAGTCTGAAATATATAGGTCTCAAGCAAACACATATATATGCATGCAAAAGTATTCTGACCTATTTATCACTAATATCTATATCAAAGACAGGTTATATATATATATATATGCTAATATATACACATTATACATATTATTATTAAAACTGTTTCATACAACATAGCCTCAGTAAATAGTTTAACCTATTATATAATATATATACTATACCAGCACACTTATATATACCTTATATTCAATACCCTCATATATACAAACTAGATTAATGCTTCTTCTAAATATAATATATATTATAAACAAATATAGATAACAGGTTTATAAACTTATAAAATCATCAAAAAAAAAATAGTTTGTGAAATGATAAGTGTATGCAACAGCTTACTGCTTATATACATAGGCTGAGGAGGAGATGCCGCAAAGTTGCGTGCTGTGGCAAGAGAGAGGGGACAGGCGATTGTCGAGGCGGAGGGGCTGGAGCTTGGTCGGTTGATGGGTGGTGAGTTGGGTTGCTGAGGCCAGAGGATGCGGTGGCAAGTGGAGATCTGGGTTTGAAGGGACGATCGGTGTTTGTGGCGAGTGGAGCGTGGCCAAGGGCTTCAAGGCGGAGGAGGGTGTGGCGTTGCTGTCGTGCGGGTGGATTCATAGGCCGCTGAGGGTGATTGGAAAGGTGGCTGAGGAGGTTGCAAGTTCAAAGGAGGCGGAGCAAGTTCATAAGGAAAGGTGGGTGAAAATACGAACAGGCCAAAATGAGAAGATGAATGAAATATTTTTCTTTTCAAATGAATATTAGCAGAACCGAAAAGTAGAGGGCAAACAAAAGTGAAAAGATGTAAATTTGGATCATAGGGAATAGAAATAGTCAAAAATGTGGATTCAGGGGTTATAAAGTGAATGGTATTGATTGCTCGAAAATAAAATGAAGGGACAGGAAAACCAAAAGACTCGGTTACGGAGCCGATACGCTGGGAGTTTCGCAGATCGTACCACACACCGGACTCCGAAATTGACAATTGAATATACCGTAGAGATTAGTATGACGAGACGATCAAAACGGTATACAGATATCAGTGGTATGATTGAATTATAAAAATTCGAATTTTCTACTAGCGGAAAATGCAAGAAAAACGCTGAAAAATAAGATCGACGGAGCCAAAGATGTCCGAATTTGGAAAAACGACAAACTGACATCTTGCTCAGAAGATGGTTTAGAATTTTTCTATGTAAAAATATTTTGGTTTTGAAAACGTTTTATTTTCATTACTTTTTAACTGATTGAATTGAAGTGAATTTACGCGCGAAATAAATTTTCATATTTTCGGACGAAATTTTACCAGTTGCTATGTTTAACTAGATGTATTCCAAATATTAAATTTATATTTCAAAATTTTATCTTTTAAAATTTCATAAAATTTCAACTAATTACGTTATTAAAACAGTTGAAATTTACGGGTCGTTACAGAGTCATTTTCGATGTTCATGGGTGGGCTCGAAGGCATTGCAGGTGGTTCGGTGGTGGTTCCATCGCGCAGCAATGGCGTGTTCGAACGCGAGGAGTTGGGGAGGGGTTGAGCAGAGTTGTCTGGTGTGGTATATTTGCTGTTTTATTTTCGATTTCAAATTTATATGTGTGTATAAATATGTAAATCAGAGAAAATATATCCAGTAAGGCATATACACATAAATCTGGTAAATATATACATATAAATTTTAGAACAGAGAAAGAAAATAAAATTTTAATAATCTACAGTAAGTCAAGTTTATATATATATATATACAGAAAGCAGAAAAAAATGGATACGAAAAGAGAAAAATAGGAATTTTTCTTATAATGTTGGAAGATTTATATAAATTAGATTTTTATGAAAAACTATATAGATTATTTTATAAATATGTATGTAGTTCCTAAAGAAAATAAATATACCTTTACATATTTTAATTTACTAGATTTATTTTAAAATAATGTATTATGGAGAATAATTTGTTTAATAAACTTATTAAATTATTTTAGTTACTAAAACTTAATTATTATAGGAAGATTAGTTTAAAATTTAATTATTGGTTTAGAATTAAATCGTTAGTTAATTAAAATTATCAAATGGAAATTAATTGTTCAATTTGTTCGAATATTAATAAAGTCATATAATGGTATACAAGGTCTTAAACCGTGAAGAAACCAAGTCAAGATTGAAGTGGATTGCAAACAAAAATCAAAGGTGAGATCTTCTCACTCATTTGGATTCCAAAGTTTAATTTAAATGATTAAATTTAAAATTATTGGATGTGCTTGGATGAATTTAATAATTATCTTTGGATGGATATATATATAATAGTATATATATATTGGAGTGATTGGTATTCCCGCATTATATAGTGGATGAGACCCTATGTTCCCCGCATAATAGCGGATGACCCTATATACCGCGATATCCCCCTCGAAGTGGGATTGGTATTTTATTTGTTAACTAAAATCTGTGGATGCAGGGAAACAGGTTGGAGGGATCCAAAAGGATTCCTCAAGAATATTTATTGTTCATATATATATATGTGATATATGATGTGATAGATAAATTGATATGGATTGTATGTGAATTGAATTATTAAATGTCAAAATAGCCCGTGAATTGAATTTGGATATTTTTAAATACCATAATAATTAAGTGAAGGAATTTAAAAGGGAAATTTGAAAAAAAATATTTATTTGGAAAATTTGATTTATTAAAAAGGGAATTAGGAAGAATAAAGAAATATATAGGCTAACTGTTAGGAACTGAGAGGTTGGTTTGGATGACAACAACCTTTTTAACTTATCTTATTATAAAATATATACTAAAACTATTGCCTAGATAGATATGTATAGGCAGGATATATATACACACACACACACACACACATATATATATATATATATGCAGGTATTGATTACCGAAGACTGATCAGTATAAAGACCTCAAGACTCAAGATTTAAGATTGAAGACTCTAGAGTATCAAGATCAAGATTTAAAGATATATGTCTAGTTTATTGTTAAAACTTCATAATAGCACGGAAATCTTCATTCCAAATTTCATTTGGGATGGAACCCATTTCTATCTTCTTAGTGGCTTACAAACCCACGACAAGTAGCTTACAAACCTACGACAAGTGGCTTACAAACCCACGAACATCCTGGTTTTGTACAAGTTCTCGAGTCCTGATGTGATGAGATATTCTACAGGAAGAAGCTTGCAAAACTACTTCAAAATGGTTTTTCAAAATGATTTTCAAAACGGCTTTTCAAAATGTTTTAGCCTTAAAATATTCTTTGTTTTTGTTTTTAAATAAACTCTTGTTTTAAACTACGTTTGTTTTTAAAACTATCTTCTGATTTTTAAATATTCGTTCACAATATATATATACTTGAGATTTAAAATCAAATTTATATATACATTCTAAAAATATATTTTTCTACTCTTCTTTATTTTAAAACATAGGAAAATTAGTTTATTTTACTCCAGAATCATTTCATCTTGTTTTCCTTTCAATACCATTTTCAAAACAAATTTTACATTGTTTTTAACTAAGGGATGTCGACATCATGGGATACCCCATGTCAACATGGTGGCCGTTAAATTCAAAAGTTTCAATTTTCAAAAGAAGTGTCTATTCGTTTAAATCTCTTCACGAATGGTTATGACCGTTACTGGTCTATAAATAGCCTTCACAAACGAATTTTTTAGCTAACTACTTTCTTATTTTCTTCACTCCTTCTTCTCCACAAATCCATATTCTAAAATATTCATATTTTTAAGATCGTGCCAAAATTCTGCCGAATTCTCAAGTGAATCAAATTAGAATCTCATTCTTGTTTGATTCTCTGCCCTCTCTCCAAGATCAAAGTGCTATTCAAAGTTATAGGATCAATTTGTGATCAAAAGTTTATCGAGTCTCTCTATAAGGTGTGGTTGTGCCTGGAAATCAATTGGGTAATCTTGTTGCCTGTAAATCAAGAGAGTTTGCCCCAGACTCGTGAGACAGGAGGGTACCTCAAGGCCTTTAGAAACTGAGGATTGTAATCTCGACTTTGGTATAATAAAATTCTGTATGAGGTGTTCTGCCTTGGTACAGGACTGGAGGGTAACTTCGAACCAATATAAAATCCGGTGTGTTTTTTCCTTTTATTGCTTTTAATTTACTTTCTGCATCTGTGTTTGATTCTGTGATTGTTCTGTGATTAAGTTCTGCATTTGTTTGTGTCATAATTTTAATTTAGTTCGTATAAGTCTGAGAATCCATTAAACACTATTCACCCCCCCTCTAGTGTTAAATTAGCCTTAAGATCCTTAATTCCTACTCCCTTTCACTAACTTGGTATTACTTAACCATTCGTAAATTGTTTAAGTAAAGACTTGAAATTAAATTATTTATTAAGAGCTGGATGAGATATTGAAATCGATAAATAGATTTGAAATAAAACGAAATTTTATTAAAGGCTAAAATGTTATAATGGAATTTATAAATAAGAACTAGTTTTATAAATAAATGGAAAAACTCAGGGGATTTAATTATCCAAAAACCACTTCGATCCGGTTTGAACGTAGCGAATGAAGACCGTTAAGATGATGAAGACAGTGCTTCGGTTTGTCCAGACCCAGGGAAACTTGTATGGACGAATGCTTTCTGAACATCATCAGGATGACGATGAGCATTCTGTGACGCCCCACCTCTATACTCATGCTAGCCAAGGACACTACGGGGTAATACCGTCAACTAGCGCGAAGAATAAGGCTGTTGAGGAGCGACCATCTATGTAATTGCTTTATGCGAGTACCGATATGTCAGATAATATAACTTACATTTCGTTTCAAGAGAAAATCCGAAATATCAAATACAAACTCAAATCTACCACACAATGGCTATGTGGACTTCGGAAACAAATATAGAAATAAACATAACACAAATCAGTCACAGACATTCATATCACAAAGGCGGAATCAGATATGAATATAACACATAAAAGTGTACATCAAAGTAGTTGTCAAACAAGATCCACTACATAACAAAAGAATAGATACATTTGCTAGACAAAAAAATAATTATACATCAAGGTGTCTATATCTCAAATGTATAATAACAAAAACTACAAATCTAAAGTAGTTAGCCAAAACTCAGATGATAATCCCTGATAAGAAGTCAAGCGGAAGCACCTGTAACATCTCGATCTGACCCAAGTATTATTTAAGAAGAAAATAATAAACGGATCAGTCTAGCTATAATTATCATATATAAAATGAGATATAAGAAGAGATATAACAAAAACGTATGATAATAATGATGTCATACTATGACAAGTATACTTTAAACAACAACAAAATCATACAATATCTTAAGAATCTCAAAGCACCAAAAAGAATGTCATATTCTTTATTTTATTCACCAAACCCAAATATTGACAAAACATATCAATGCCAATCCACGAAAATTGGTGAAACACAAATTCTAGAAATCATGACCAGAAATCCAGAAATCACAAAAAAAGGGGGAAGGCCTATCACAAACGGGAGCATGAAAACTCACCAACACGTGTATCACAAATGGGTTGCTATCCCATGGTCGCTAACTATAGAGCCGGTGCCACGACGTAGTACAGCGAACGCCGGAGGAACCAGAAACTCAAATAATCCAAAACATCGACGTAATACAGCATTACGCCCAACGAACCAAACTCAAATAACCAGGCACAACGACGTAGTACAGCGAACGCCCGATGAACCCGAACTCAAATAATGCGGAACAATGATGTAGTACAGCGAACGCCCGATGAACCGAACTCCAATAAGTCGGAACAACGACGAAAAATAGCGTTACGCCCGATGTACCGAACTCCATAAAACCGTAGGTCGCTAGCCTATAAAAATGAGACGAAGCTCCATAAATCGGGGTACAGTCCCCCAAGTGGACAAAGAGACATCGCAAATCTCTAGTCTAAACCATAAAATGATCACCACTGATCAATAAGAAGTGTCAATTACACTAAGCTAGTAAATAGATGAGTTTAGCTTCATGTCCCATAACCACTGGCTTAACTTAAATATTTACGAACAAATTGTAGATTTCCACTAGAAAATTGTCATAAGAGTTCAATCGAATAAGTCCAAGAATTAACAGACAAAGTAAACGCAAGCGTTTCATACCACTTGTTTTACTAAGCCGTTTAATTTGATTTCTCGTACGAATGAGGTAAAGGCTTGTATATATGTTTGCACAAAAAATGGACAAACACCTCAAAGTCGTATGATTTAATTAATTTTATGTTGTTCTTTGTGATTTGGGTGATTTATGCAAATATATGAAAAGCAGGGACTAAACTGTAAAAGACATGCAGATTTATTGTGGTTCAGCCAGAATGTGCATACGTCCACTTTATATATTATTTCTCCTTTCTTGTTCAGATTACAAGTACAAAGCTTTGATACAAGTATATGAAAGTTGTTTGAAAGTTCTCTCCGTGCTTGATCTCTCAAACTTGTCCCCCATTGTTGTACCCCTGCCCCTCTATTTATAGAGTGAGGCTGGGGGCAGGGGTCTTGGATGTATATAGCTGCTGGTGGGCCTGGGCTGATGCAATCTGGCCTGGCAGAGTTGGTACGGTATGCCTTGGTTCGGTAGCACTTGGTCCGGTGATGGTTGGGTTGTAGTCCTTGTCCGGTAGCACTTGGTCCGGTGGGGCTTTGGTCTGGTGATGAGTGAAGAGGGAATTGGTTCGGTGTGGCTGATTCGGTGAAGGTTGATTCGATGGTGAGGGCGTGGCTTGGTCCGGTGGTGAGTGGTTCGGCAGTGGTTGGTTGGAGCTTGGATCGGTGGAGGCTGGTTCGGCAGTGGTTGGTTGGAGCTTGGATCGATGGAGGCTGGTTCGGCTATGCATAGGAAGGAAATTGGTTCGGTGGTGTTAGACCGGTCGAAACACACCCAACACTTGCCCCCCAAAGCAGGGCATGTGCATGCATATGTCGTGCTTTGTTTTTAGCTTGGACATCCTCATCTGGTCTTGTGTGCCGAGCCAGCTGGTTCGGTCGTCCATGTTTGCCTATAAGTATGGACTCCGTGTCTCTGTTCATCTTTTACCATTCGAGACAGCCGAATCATCTAAATACCGAACCAAATTTGACTGCTTGAAATAGCCGAACCAATCAACTGCCGAATCAACTTGACTGCCGAACCAGGTGAATTTTCTTCTGCCGAACGATCTTATATACCTAAATTACCGGATGGACTCGAAGATTCCGAGTACCGAATGAACTTTTATATTTGAATTACCGGATGAACACTTGCTTGAATCACCTAACGAGAACGAGGAGTATAAGTGCCGAACGACACTTCGGTCTTGAACTACCAAATGTTCTTCGGGAGAAACCCCTATCTGTATGTACCTGCTCGCTTACTTCTCCTGTTCTAACGATGTACTTTTTTTGCGTCGCAGATAAATGTCTCACAAAGTGGAAACTCGTTCCGATAAGAAGAAATCCACGGACAGAAGAGAGCCTCCTGTCGTGCCCCCAGTCCAGCCAAATCCAGAACGACATGGGCCCACCCCGAGATCGCTGGTAGACGGGTACGGTCCTCAAGAGCTTCTGAACTCACCTCCTGATTGCTTCCCTAGCTCCCTCAAAGACGAGCAACTTGATGTCATCTCTCGCTCTTTCGGGGTTGACAGAGCGCGTATGCTGTTGCCGGGGGAAGGAGTGTTGCCATGTAATCCCCCCGAAGGATATTTCGCTTACAGCAGGTATCACTGTATGTGTGGTGCCATCCCGCCTCTCAATGCCTGGATAGTCAGCTTTGTCACATATCTGAAGGTGGCTCCATTCCAGCTTCAGCCCAACTCCTACGCCATTCTGGTGAGCCTCTTTGTTATCTTCCAGAGGAGATACGGGCGTCCTCCTTCCAACCGGGAGATCCGGTATTTGTACAACCTGAGGGGCTATAAGAAGGGTTCTCCATACATTAGCTTGGAATCAGCCGTATCTTTCAAGCCGGTCCTGGACTTATACTCGAAGTTCAGCATGTTTAAGAAAGAATGGTTCTTTATCAAGGATGACTCTGTTTCCATCCGTCGCTTCACTTGCGGCTGTAAGTCTTAAGCTTATTTATAATTTCCGTTCTGACTGCAATACCTTTTCTTATGTGTTTTTGTTTCTTGCTAGCGACAGGTGGCTTTGCGATCGTAGAGAGTGACCGCCTGGTTCAGATGGCTGCGGAAATAGAAACCATCATGGGAAGGGATAGGTCGGCCTCTTATTTGATTAGGAATGCCACACTTCTAGGGCACAACTTGATCCTACCACATCAGTCCGTGGTCAAGCAGAGAGACACGGCGGAGGAGAGGGCTGCCAAAGCCACAGAAGGGGCCACGGCGAAGAGTGGCGAAAGGAGACCCTTCTCTGCGCGTCCAGTCGCTGGGGGGAAGAAACTCAAGAAGTCTGATGGCCCCTCTCCCAGCACACATCCAGACGTTCAGGAGGAGGATAAAGTGGAGGGGAAAAAAGGCGAGGATGAAGGAGGTGAGGCGGAGAGCGGAAGCGGTGGAGAAGGTGACGGTGATCATCACGGCGATGAAGGTGGCAAGGGACAGGGTGGTGATGGTACCGGGGCTTTGTCTTCTGGGCAAGTAGGCGAGATGCAAGAGTGGACGGATGACGCTTTCCGCCAAGCCTTCGAAGGTTTGGAGCAAACGGAGAAGTCCAAGAGAGCTGATAAAGCTGGGATCGGCGTCGATTTATCTTCCGGGAGTGCTTCTACTGAGGCAACTTCTGCGGTTCAAGGTAAATTTCTCTTAACTCTTTTTAATTCTTGGATGATGGCTCAATACATGTTGGTGACACTTGGTTTTCATTCCAGGAGCGGGCAAAACGGCCAAGACCTCAGATCTTCGGCACAGGCTTGAACAATACAAACTCCTCAAAGCTTCCACCAAGCCGAAGCCTCCTATTAACCGTCCTGGAGACGTAGTCGGTTATCGTCCTCTTCTTGGAGTTATTGAAGGAGATATACAAAAGAAGAAGAGGAGTCGGTCTACATTCGAATCTCTTCCTGGTCCTCCGGCCCCACTCCAGCCTATTCATGATATTGAGGAGGAGGACACCGAGTTTATACCTTCCCCCCATCCGTCTGAGAATCCCATCCATCATCCCCTCATTCTCCTCAAACTCCCTCATTCGGACCTTAGAAGCCCGCAGCTTTGCAACAACAGCATCCCTCTCCGATCGATACCGTAAATATACTAATAGATTGGAAAATGATTTTATAAACAAGTTTTGTATTATAAATAGAGTTGAAATCATCTTTGTGAAAGAGTTTGAATATTTACTACTAGTATAGAAACCTTTGTATTTTAAAGTGACAAGTCACAGAAATGATTGTAGAAATAATCAATCACCAAAATCCACATTCGAAGACGTGAATCAAATCCATAGAAATTGATACCGAATCCATCAAAATGGATATTCTCAAAAATTTTGAAAAAGAAGTCATTAAAGACGATAAATGATAACAACAATTCGGATCATCAAAATCGATTAAAAACCGGAAATCCCACACAAAACTGCCTAAAATAGGCAAACTTCTCTTTGCCTAGATTCAGTCGACTGGACTGAATAGGTCAGTCGACTGTTCCATACCCAGAAATTCTCGGGTTCCAGGTTCAGTCGACTGAACTATATGGTCAGTTGACTGACACTAGAACAGAAAGTTTTCTGTTCCCAGGTTCAGTCGACTTACCAATACGTTCAATCGACTGAACTGTCTTCTGCAGCATTTCCAGCCTAGCCCCCTTGTGGGGAAAAACTAATAACACGGAACGGAAGCGAACGAGCGAGCTACAATGACTAGGGATTTATGCCAAGCGACAACCCAGCCTTGTATGGCCCTCCGAAACGCCCCACTAACGTGTTCAAACATCAAAGATTGGATTTTTAAAGATTTGACCTCAAAATACCAAAAATTGGAAGATTCACTAATTCAATTCAAATCAAAAGCAAATGAACATAAATAAGTGTTAGGAATTCATACCTAACAACAATGATATCTATAGAAGTAGATGTGAGTTCAAAAGCTCACCTTTAAACCCAAAAACACAAGAGAGAAGCTATAGAGCAAGGCAAGAACAATCACTCTTCAATTTTAACCCAAGAAGCTTCAATCTAAGCTCAAAAGAAAAACATTTCCTAAGTTAGGGTTTAGGAAATTTCTGAAATTGAAGAGGAAATGAGATGGAGAAGATGAAGAGGATGCTTACCTAAGCTTCTCTTAGATTTTGGAGCTAGAACTTGAGTTTGCAAATGAATCTAGGGCTTAGGAATTTCTAATTCCCTTTTCTCTTCCCCCATTTTTCTAAAGCTTGAAATGTTAGGAAATGATAGTGTATGAAGAGGAGAGGGGACGGAGTTAGGAATAAGATGAGTTGGGTTAGTGGGCTGAAACCCAAACCCAAACCCAAAGCCCTAAGTGAAAATGTCAAAATTCTACTCAACTTCAAACATATCGATGTTTATACTCAAAAAGGTCGCAAACACCGTTTTGGACTCAATGGAAGTGGTCTCGAGTCCTATTTCGACTGTTTGCAAAAAGTAGTTTTTCGGAATTTAATCCGACTAACGATGCTATATTTAAATAAAATATTTAAATATACAATCGTAAAATATGCGGGTTGTTACAGACTCCCCTCCTTAAAGAAATTGCGTCCTCGCAATACTTAAGAAGAAAATAAAGAGTAACAACCATAAAAGCATACCAACACAAAAGAAAATTTTGAAATAAGAAGTTCAGTATAAAGAGCACGAAAGAGTAAGTCCAGATGTGTTTGCTCGATGAATTCTCAAGATTCCCAAGAGAAATCCTTAGGATTTGAGGACCATTGAACTTTCACAAGAAGAACATCTTTATTTCGAAGGCTTTTAACCTTCGAAGTAATGATACGAATAGAATGTTGCTCATCAGTCAAATTTGGTGAAACTTCAATTTCTTCAATTACACCAGGCTCAGGAATGGAATCGGAATCACGAAGGCATTTCCGTAGTTGAGAGACGTGGAATACGTCATGAATAACAGAAAACTGAGCCGGTAATAAAAGGCGATAAGCCACGGAACCAATACGTTCGGTGATGGGAAATGGACCAACATATCGAGGTGCTAACTTTCCCGATCGACTGAAACCCACAACACCCCTCATAGGTGAAACACAACTAAACACCAATAAAATCTGGACCTAAAACCGGCTTCTTACCGGCTTCAAGCCAACACGAAGGAAATCGGCATGGCCTTCCGTAGAGTGCCTCAAAAGGTGCCATACCAACACTAGATTGGAAGCTATTATTATGGGAAAACTCCACAAGAGAAATATGATCTTCCCAACTTCCACCAAAATCAAGAACACATGCACGAAGGAATCTTCAAGAGTTTGATTCACACGCTCTATTTTTCCATCGGATTGAGGACGATAAGCGGTGCTAGAATTAAGCTTTGTTCCCAAAGCTTTTGAAGACCTTACCAAAATCCACTAGTAAAATAATGGATCACGATCGCTAATCAATAGAAGTAGGAACTCCATGCAATTTAACAATTCCTTTGACATAGAGTTTAGCCAAAAGAGGTATGGTCCAAAAAAGAAGGATGAGCCTCAAGGCTACACAAAACAAGAGATGAACATAAATTGGATTCACAATCTCGAATCTCACAAGTGGATAAAGTCTCGAGATCATTCCATTCGTATATCATCATCGAAACAACTGCTTGTTGCTTACGACTAAGGGCATCGGCAACACATTACCCTTTTTGGGAGTATAATGAATATCAGGATCATAAGATGCAAGGAACTCGAGCCAACGTTGTTGACGTAAATTAAGTTCCTTTTGAGAAAATAAATATTTCAAAGATTTATGATCGGTGTAGAGAACAAATTTTTCTCCCAAAACATAATGTCGCCAAATTCTAAGAGCAAAAACAATGGCCGCGAGCACTAGATCATGAATGGCATATCAAGTCTCGACAAGCTTTAATTGTCAAGAAGCATATGTGATAACATATTCTCTTTGCAAGAGAAGGACACCCAAACCAATACGACTAGCATCGGTATAAACAATAAAGTCTTGGTTCCCTTCGGGAATCGCAAGAATAAAAGCATCGAAAAAGAGTTCTTTTAGTCGATGCTCTTTCCCGAAAAGCTAAGACATTCAAAATTATAATTTAAATTTATGTAATCATCCTTTTTAGAAAAATTTACTCACTACAAGTCAATTTACTGTGTATGTCTGTCTCATCATAGCGTTTAGGAAATTCCTATCGATAACGTTGATCAAGCGCATCGACCAGAATTCTTAAAGCACTCAATGGGAAAAACAACACAAAATCATCTTCTATATGATAAACATGTCTCTTAAAAATTTTACAAATATTCTTTTCTCGTTTTAAGAACAAAATCCAATCATACTTATAAATATCTTATTAAAAAGATTTGCAAATTTTAAATTGTTGTTTTCATCCATAATCAATAAATGCAAGGATGGTCTCATCGAGATATTCGCAAAATACTCGATTCGTAAGATGGATGAAATAAGGTCGAAAGTTTGTCAAACCATATGACATAACGAACCACTCACAAAAATAATAACGAGTGCATAATGCGGTAAGTGGAATGCTACCCTCCTCAACTCGTAGCTGAAAAAAACCCGTGGCAAGGTCGAGCTGAAAAGACCTTAGCACCACTCAATAGATTGCTTAGGTGATAATCCTAAGACAAGCTCAAATATATTCCGAAAAATTCACAAACTACTTGAATGAGAGAAATAACACTTTCCTCATCAAGTAGGTTTAATGAATAAAATGATGCCACCGAATTTGGAAATCAAAATCATTAAGAACAATAGAAATCTGCTTAACAGATTGAGAATGTCGAAGATATATAGTCCTCTCAGGACATAGGATGTGGGCTTCATAATGATCAAGCCAATCCTTTTCCGAAAAATCAATTTCGAAGCCTAAGTAACACATAACATGCAAATTGGCTCGAAAAGAATAATCACATAAAATAATCTAGACATTTTCATAAAGTAAACTGAGTGTTGCGGATCCACCAATCGGATTCGCAATTCTCAGTGAAGTCATCAAGCCCATAATATTTAAAGAAAGAATCAACAATTTCTTTTGATATAAAAGAGTGGGACGCACCCGTAGTAAAAGAAATCAAATAGGAAGATCACGAAATAAAATAATGCCATCAAGGGTAGAAGGAGAAATACCTTGACCATGAGAAGTATTACTAGGGGCTTGCACAACATTCAACTTTCCCTCTCTCATACTTTGAAGTTTGGGACATGAAAATAAAAGATGACCCACCCTTTTGCAATAGCGACAAGAAAAGGATTTTGGACACTCAATCCGATAGTGGTCCATAGAACCACAATTGTAGCATTGTCCACGACTAGAGGTAGGAGTCTTTGCTACCGAAATTGCCTGCCTCCCTTTCTTGTTGGGATTAAGGCTTTTGAACTTAATACGCCCCTTCTTGTTGATGTTGAAGTTTTGTTTGGCATCCATAACTTCAACATCACTTTCTTTATCGGCCTCTTCAAGTCGAAAAGTGATATCTACAAGCTGATCGATAGAAACTTCTAGTTTCAAAGGTAAAACCTTTTTGGGGTTTTTACTCAAAGCACAGATAAACCTTTGATTCTTTACAAGATCCAAAAGTTGTTGGACAGACATAAATACTCAATCCTAAGGAGTAGCACTAGATTGACCGGCGCTGGGACGGCCTGGTCTAACCATTTCTCTTCTTTAAGAAAGAAAGAAGAGGAAAAAGGTTATTCTCAAAATGAATATCAAACAAACTTGATTGATAAAACAAGGCATCATAAAAAGAAATAGGATAGAACGGTACAAAGACTCGAATTAAATCCTATGGCACGATTCCTAAGAAAGACGTAGGACAATGATCCTTGCTAGATTATTCTACATTATTCCGAAGTTTGGCTCTGATACCAAGCTGTGACGCCACACCTCTATACTCATGCTAGCCAAGGACACTACGGGGTAATTCCATCGACTAGCGTGAAGAATAAGGCTGTTGAGGAGCGACCATCTGTGTAATTGCTTTGTGCGAGTACCGATATGTCAGATAATATAACTTACATTTTGTTTCAAGGAAATCCGACATATCAAATACAAACTCAAAGCTACCACACAGTGGCTATGTGGACTTTGCAAAAAAATATAGAAAAAAACATAACAAAAATTAGTCACAAACATTCGTATCACAAAGGCGGAATCAGATATGAATATAACACATAAAAGTGTACATCAAAGTAGTGGTCAAAAAAGATCCACTAAATAACAAAAGAATAGATACATGTGCTAGACAAAAGAATAATTATACATCAAGGTGTCTATATCTCAAATGTATAATAACAAAAACTACAAATCTAAAGTAGTTAGCCAAAAATTAGATGATAATCCCTGATAAGAAGTCAAGCGGAAGCACCTGTAACATCTCGGTCTGACCCGAGTATTATTTAAGAAGAAAATAATAAACGGATCAGTCTATCTATAATTATCATATATAAAATG
Organism: Allium fistulosum; assembly: GCA_030737815.1. Taxonomy (NCBI): domain Eukaryota; kingdom Viridiplantae; phylum Streptophyta; class Magnoliopsida; order Asparagales; family Amaryllidaceae; genus Allium; species Allium fistulosum. Next base: position 862,159,601 of record CM060906.1, read on the forward strand.
AGATATAAGAAGAGATATAACAAAAACATATGATAACAATGATGTCATACTATGACAAGTATACTTTAAACAACAACAAAATCATACAATATCTCAAGAATCTCAAAGCACCAAAAAGAATGTCATATTCTTTATTTTATTCACCAAACCCAAATATTGACAAAACATATCGATGCCAATCCACGAAAATTGGTGAAACACAAATTCTAGAAATCACGACCAGAAATCCAGAAATCACAAAAAAAGGGGAAGGCCTATCACAAACGGGAGCATGAAAACTCACCAACACGTGTATCACAAATGGGTCGCTATCCCATGGTCGCTAACCATAGAGCCGGTGCCACGACGTAGTACAGCGAATGCCCGAGTAACCAGAAACTCAAATAATCCAGAACATCGATGTAGTACAGCATTACGCCTGATGAACCAAACTCAAATAATTAGGCACAACGACGTAGTACAGCGAACGCCCGATGAACCTGAACTCAAATAATGTGGAACAACGACGTAGTACAATGAACGCCTGATGAACCGAACTCCAATAAGCCGAAACAACGACGTAATACAGCGTTACGCCTGATGTACCGAAATCCAAAAACCGTAGGTCGCTAGCTTATAAAATTAGACGAAGCTCCATAAATCGGGGTACAGTTCCCCACATGGACAAAGAGACATCACATATCGCTAGTCTAAACCATCAAATGATCACCACTGATCAATAAGAAGTGTCAATTACACTAAGCTAGTAAATAGATGAGTTTAGCTTCATGTCCCATAACCACTGGCTTAACTTAAATATTTACGAACAAATTGTAGATTTCCACTAGAAAATTGTCACAAGAGTTCAATCGAATAAGTCCAAGAATTAACCGACGAAGTAAACGCAAGCGTTTCATACCACTTGTTTTACTAAGACGTTTAATTAGATTTCTCATACGAATGAGGTAAAGACTTGTATATACTAATAGATTGGAAAACGGTTTTATAAACAAGTTTTGTATTAGAAATAGAGTTGAAATCATCTTTGTGAAAGAGTTTGAATATTTACTACTAGTATAGAAACCTTTATATTTTAAAGTGGCAAGTCACAGAAATGATTGTAGAAACAATCGATCACCAAAATCCACATTCGAAGACGTGAATCAAATACATAGAAATTGATACCGAATCCATCAAAATGGATATTCTCAAAAGTTCCGAAAAAGAAGTCATTAAAGACGATAAATGATAACAACAATTCGGATCATCAAAATCGATTGAAAACCGAAAATCCCACACAAAACTGCATAAAATAGGAAAACTACTCTTTGCCCAGATTCAGTCGACTGGACTGAATAGGTTAGTCGACTGATCCATACCCAAAAATTCTCGGGTTCCAGGTTCAGTCGACTGAACTGTCTTCTACAGCATTTCCAGCCTAGCCCCCTTGAGGGGAAAAACTAATAACACGGAACGGAAGCGAACGAGCGAGCTACAATGACTAGGGATTTATGCCAAGCGACAACCCAGCCTTGTATGGCCCTCCGAAACGCCCCACTAACGTGTTCAAACATCAAAGATTGGATTTTTAAAGATTTGACCTCAAAATACCAAAAATTGGAAGATTCACTAATTCAATTCAAATCAAAAGCAAATGAACATAAATAAGTGTTAGGAATTCATACCTAACAACAATGATATCTATAGAAGTAGATGTGAGTTCAAAAGCTCACCTTTAAACCCAAAAACACAAGAGAGAAGCTATAGAGCAAGGCAACAACAATCACTCTTCAATTTTAACCCAAGAAGCTTCAATCTAAACTCAAAAGAAAAACATTTTCTAAGTTAGGGTTTAGGAAATTTCTGAAATTGAAGAGGAAATGAGATGAAGAAGATGAAGAGGATGCTTACCTAAGCTTCTCTTAGATTTTGGAGCTAGAACTTGAGTTTGTAAATGAATCTAGGGCTTAGGAATTTCTAATTCCTCTTCCCCCATTTTTCTAAAGCTTGAAGTGTTAGGAAATGATAGTGTATGAAGAGGAGAGGGGGTGGAGTTAGGATATAAGATGAGTTGGGTTAGTGGGCTGAAACCCAAACCCAAACCCAAAGCCCTAAGTGAAAATGTCAAAATTCTACTCAACTCCAAACATATCGATGTTTATACTCAAAAAGGTCGAAAACACCATTTTGGACTCAATGGAAGTGGTCTCGAGTCCTAATTCGACTGTTTGCAAAAATTAGCTTTTCGGACTTTAATCCGACTAACAATGCTATATTTAAATAAAATATTTAAGTTTACAATCGTAAAATATGCAGTTTGTTACAATTCTAAGTGGGACTTGTTCTTGAAAGGTAATCGTAGCGTCAAGCCTCATCAACTGGGAATGGCTAAAACAGGGGAGGTGCAGCAAGGCTAAGTGGGTAACACCCAAGTAGGGTAAGATTTCCCCTGTTTAGAGGTCCCTTTTTATTTTGGTTGTGTGGCGGTTGGTCGCTCCAACCATGGGGTGATCTTACTCGGACTATCCAGTAAGGGGTAGCTCCGGTCTTGTGTTGCAGGGGATCGGGTGTGGTCCTCAGTATCTGATCTAGGCCAGGTACTGTGACGGCGGTACCCCAGTAGCCCTGCCATTGTATGGAATCCAATCTCCAATAAGCGCCTGTACGGTTTTGATTGTGCCTAACTATGCTGAAACTGAGATGCAAGCATTTCAGCTAGATTCTATTTACTTTCTATAGACACTATTATAATATCAGACGGATTTGATAAATATGTTTTGGTTATCGTAAGGTAAAAACCCGACATATTTATTTGTGGCGTGGTCTTACTAGATACCTTTGTTTTCAAAGGATTTTCAAAACTATAATAATCCAATTGAGTGTGTTTTTCTCACGCTGGTTTTCCAGACTGACTCGGGTGTTGTTTTATTATGATGCTCGGGTCAGACCGAGTTGTACAGATTCAGGTTAAAAAGCCAAGGAGCTCAAGAGACGAGCTGGATGGCAGAGCGTACCGCATTTGATTATTATTCCTCTATGTAAGGACAAGTGTTAAGTTGTCCAAGTGATGGATGTTTGTTGTACTCTGATAATGGTATGTATATATAACAGTACAGATTTCTTTGTAATTAAAAGCTGTTATTATATATTATATTTTGTTTCGCTGTGATTGTGAGACTCTGATGTTGTTTTCTCCTTCTTCTTCTACCTCTTTCTTCTTTAACCCTGAAGACTCGTATTTCCATCCACTTTGAGTTGAATTGATATGGAATATTGTCGGCTTAAAGGGGTACGGATTTGCGGGTCTTCACATTTGGTATCAGAGCTGAAGGGTAAGCGAGAACCTTGGCTCTGGTGGGGATTACTCATTAGAGATAGAGTTAGTAGTACTCTAGAATGAGTCTGAGAGTATTAATAGATATGAGCGCGTATTTATTAGTGAATAAAAATGTTTTAATATTATGTTGTAACGACCCAAAAATTTCAACTGTTTTAATAACGTAATTAGTTGAAATTTTATGAAATTTTAAACGATAAAAGTTTGAAATAAAATTTAATAATACGTCTAATTAAACATAGCAACTGGTAAATTTTCATCCAAAAATATGGAAGTTTATTTCGCGCGTAAATTTACTTCAATTTAATCAGTTAAAAAGCGATGAAAATAAAATGTTTTCGAAACCTAAATATTTTTACATAGAAAAATTCTAAACCATCTTCTGAGCAAGATGTCAGTTTGTCATTTTTCCAAATTCGGACATCTTTGGCCCCGTCGATCTTATTTTTCAGCATTTTTCTTGCATTTTCCGCTATTAGAAAATTCGAATTTTTATAATTAAATCATACCACTGATATCTATATACCATTTTGATCGTCTCGTCGTGCTAATCTCTACGGTATATTCGATTGCAAAATTCGAAATCCGGTGTGCGGTGCAATCTGCGAAATGCAAGCGTATCGGTTCCGTATTTGGACCTATGCCTTTTTCGTTGCTTCTCGAGACAACCAAAAGCCAGCAGCTTTTATTATTTTCTGAAATCAACAGCCATTACACATTTCTATTTCTTGAATTCTACCAATGTGACCATTTACATTCCACTGGTTTCAATATGTTGTCTAGTTCGTTCATACTCCTCCCTCTGCTCACTTTCTTCCCTCAGCCATTACACATTCCACCATGCACGGCCTTCCCCTTTTCTTAATAAAAAAATAAATAAATAAAAACAAACAAACAAACCTCTCCTCGCTGTTAACCTTCTCCGCCGCCCCTCCATCTACCCACGCCTGAGATCCACCGCGAGCCGCTCCTCCCTTCCGCATGCTCGGCCACCAAAACCCCTCCACGTCACCAATCCTCACGCCAAAAACAAGCTCGGCCATGCCCTCCCATGCTAACACAGATCGCAGCCAAGCTGATCCCATCAACCGATGCGGCAGCCTCTGCCCTTCCAGCACCCGTCTCCGCCATTATCACCTGATCTTCAGCCCCTCTGCTCCTCCGCAGCCACTTAGACCGGGTACCCTTTCTTTTGCATGAGTTTATATTTTATATATATAAACCTATGTAGTATACTATAATATGTTAATATACATGTGTTGTTTTGGCGAATACATAGTTACAGATATTTTAAAATGCTATCTATATAAAGTAAGTGTATAGTTATAGTTATAAAGTTAAAACAGTAGTTTCATATGCACAGTATATATATTTATAATAAGTTTTATTGATATTTTAATTTTATATATATAAAAGTTTTGGTTTTAGTACATAAGGTTATAAAGATTTTTAAACTTACAGGCATAGTTTTCCATTTTTACTTACGTATGAAAGTTTATATGTGATAAACGTATGGTTATACATGAAATGAATCTATTTGATTTATATACAAATCTTTGTAAGTAATATTAGTAATATATAATCTGTTATATAATATGATAGTTTATTTTTTTTTGAAAGGATTTTTCCAAGGTTTTGAAATGGATATTTTGTTTTAATAAATATTGGTTTTAAGTATGGGTATAGAGTCAACATCTATGGCACGTTTTGCATATATGTTACTAGGTAGGCTCAGAGATTGATATTGGTATATATATAAAGCTGTTCTTAAGTATACAGGCTATATTAGTTATAGATATGGTTCTGTTTTGTTATGAATAAAAAAGTATATGTTGATTTAAATATAATCAGTATGCGAGTTTATATATATGTTCGGTTCAAGTATATATGAGTTTTTTTAACACGTGTATATTTTGGGTTTCCTATTTTAGTTTTTCAACTTAAAGTATATATATATATATTCTATTTGTACGTGCGACAAGAAAATTATGTATATACGTTTTATATATATTTATATTAAAGTGGTTCATGAGTATATTTTAACTAATGTTTGTCTATATATAGTTTGCTTTGTTCCTATAATGCAAGCTTATGTCCTTTATATATATATTTTATAACGGTTTCCTTTATTTTAATATAATCTAGTTTGGATTATCTATATGTCTGAATACTTTAGTTAAATGATATTTGCAGTGTGAGTTTGTATCTCTAGATTTGTATTTATATATATATATATATATATATATATATATATAGCCAGTTGTTTGTAAAGTATGTAAGTAAAGTGAAACTATGATTTCACTCAACATAGTGGCACTTCCCATGTGTTCTGATTTTATCTATATGGTTCAATATATATAGTGATATATATATATTGTTGATTTCAAAATATATTATGTATATATATGAGTTTTATACATGAGTTTTATTTCAAAACAATGATTTTGATATATATATATATATATATAATTTAATATGTATTTGAATTTAAATATAATTTCCCTTTATATATGATGATATATACCTAAGTTTACTTATATCAAAATTATCTTCGTCGATCCAGTCTGATTTTACTTCGTCTATTCCTATCTATCAGCTTTATTCGTCGAATCGTGTCCATCTAGCGTTGCTTTGGATTCGTAGCTTGTTCTGTTGTCAAACTTCTCTAGCCTCGAAAGGTGAGCACTCACTCACGATTAACGTTCTTTTATTTATTAAATTTGATTTCAATTGAAACGACAATTGAAATATGCTGCTGTTAGATATTTACACTGTTATTACCTGTATCAGTTCACTTGTGACATCTGACACCAATATCTATTATATATGCAATGATAATCCAGTTTGATTGTTAAATGACTGATTGTTTGATGTTTACAATTGGACGTTAAAATTGTAATGTATAAAGTGATAAATATTATGCAAATAAATTTGACGTAGGATAATTAAAATTTGAATCGACACATATGTTGAATTTGATTAGTTGAATATGACCCCTTTTAATGGTTAAATTAATTGACATGTAGAATAGTGATAATTACACTTTGAATCATTGAACGTATATTGGATTAATTGTTGTAGTGTAAAAATTGAAATTGAATGACAAGTGAAAACCGTAATGTAATAATCTTTAATCTACATGAAATGATAGTGTAGATTCTAGAGATAATTATATTAATTCGTACAAATAACAATGCGAATTAATACGGTTATTTTGGGATTATTTGAATTGATTATTGGATTGTTATTGTTTGTTGTTATTGCTTGTTTATTTACTTTAACACCATCCCAGTTATCACATTGCAAGTACCCTTTGTTATGTTTTGATTTTGAATTGAATTGGAATCGGGTTGAAATGATAAATACCCAAATTAAACTTTGACCTAGAATAGAGAATTAAATAAAACCCGATTGGTCAATAATTTGATTTAAAAATAAACGAAGATTTTATTTGAATAAATAATATGGTTTTGAAATGAAGTTGAAATTTGAATTTTAATGAAAGGAAAATGTTAATATGTAATAATCTGAAAACAAAATATTAACAATGTAATTGATAAAAAAATGTTGTTTAATTTGAGAAATGATTGAATTAAGTTTGAAATTATAATTAAGTTGAAATTATTAAACTTTGAAATTATTTAATAATTAAGCTTTGAATTATTTAATACTTAAATAAGATTAAATTATTTAATGATTAAATTGAATTGAAGTTCTTTAATAAGAAAAATTAAACTTTTGAATAAGTGAATTTTACTTCGTAAATAATTGAAAATTGAGTTTTCTTTATTAAGTAAGTTTTGGAAATTATTTAAGAAAGTAAATAAGTGAAATTGAATTTCTTTAACAAGAAATAAAATGTGATTTATTGAAATTAATGTAAGACTTGAAAGTTAAAGAATTTGATTTGAAGAATTTAATTTAATTCAAATTGTAAGTTTTGATATAATGAAGTTGAACTTATGAAATTGATTTAATGAATTGGAAATTTAATAGAAATTGTTTTGAATGATAAAGTAACTTTACGAATATTGAATGAAATCGTTAAATGAGTTTAAATTGATTTGAATGTTAAATAAAATTTATTTAAATGATTTGGAATGAAACTTATTTACGAACTTGAATCAAGATTTGAATTGATTTAAATAGAAATTGAAATTGTATTATAAGATTTTGAAATGGTAATTTGGAAGTTTTGAAACGTAACTTTTGGAAATTTGTTTAGAAAGACAAACGAAATGTTGATTTATAAACTCTGATTGAAATTGGAATTGATTTGGTTTTGAAATAAATAAACGACCAATCGGTGTAATAATTACGAAAGTTATTAAAGAGACCGGGAATCGGTTATGGATATACTCTCTATCTAAACCGAAAACCACTTTAATAACTATACGCGGAGTGATGATCCAGAATGAAGTGGTTGGAATGATGTATGTGTTGACTGAAGAAAGAGAACGATGATGGATAGCCTTGACACTTGTGTCAAATTGGAAATGACTAAAACAGGAGCCGTGCCGGGCCAATGGAGGATTAGCTACCTCAAGTGGACACACTTCTTCGAACTACTCATTACTTGTTGTCGATTGGTGCACCCTTGATTTTGGGAGTGTTGTTTCACGATGTTGCGGGCGCTGCGGCGTTGCGTTCTCACCCGTCCGGATCAGGCGAACGGTAGTATCACTACCTTGGGTATTGCCTCATGTGTCTTGTCATACTTGTATTCCATTTATATGCGACCACTACGATTTTGATTTGTACCTTTAGTATATGAATTGCCCTCTGGTGACTTCCGGTTTTGGGGAAACTACAGTCTTGTATATGCTTTTGGGAATAAAAATGTGTTAAGGGTGGAATGGGCCATGACTTAACACTATTTTGATATCTTTTATATTACTGATAGACATTATCTACTTATCGTACACTACTACATAGTAGATAGTTTAACGGATCCTTAAAGGATGGTTATTCCGACATCCTTTGAGTTACTTGTATTTCAATTGCTATTTCACTTGAGTTGGATTTATTAATATAAGAATGTAAATCCTGACTCGAGTGTTTTGTATTTTGCTTTACGCTCGGGTCAGACTGAGTGTACCAGTATTCGCGACTCACCTTTGGAGTTGGAGCTTTGCTTGAAGATCCAGCCATCTATTCTGCTTTCAGTATTCGAGGATTCCAGTGATGTATTCTGATTTGTATCTGATGTATCGTATTACTCTTCTGTTGTAAACTCTGATGTATTTTATATATTCATATAGTAGCTTCATAAACTACTATCTCTTTTAATTCCGCTGCATTTATTACTCTGTGTCTGTGATCTGTGATTATTTATTTACTGTATATGCTCAGTTTTGCCAAATTTAAATTAACAACGCGGTATTTTGAGCAATTCAACTCCGGCATGAGTGTCTACCTATACACTTATAATGGATGCGAATGGTCCAAAATAGCGGGTCGTTACAGTTGGTATCAGAGCTTTGGTAGCTCTAGGCAAAACTTAACATATAGGGTAAAAGTGTTTACAGAATCCCTCTCATTCGAGTTTCAATCTCTTCCTTTCGACTCGATTTCTTTGAATTTTGGAACGTTCCCTACGGCTCCAAATTTCATTCGTGTCCCTCACTATTCGTCTCCTTTCATTTCTGGAGCATCACATAACTCCACTTCGAATGACCCTTATAGTGAATCGGCGGTCTCGTCAAACTTCGAATGATTTGTAAAGGGGTGAAACTCCTTTATAATAGACATCGATTTACCGGAGATCTCTGTATCCTCGGTTTACGATGCTATCTATCTCCTACTATACCTGAATTCTATTTCTTGAGATCGAATGTAGATTTGCCTCGAAATTCTGCATCAATCTTATTCTTGAAGTCTCGGTTGACCCGGTTAAGGTTGCCCATGAATTAAATAAACTCATCCATCTCCCGATTGTGGTAATTGAATTATCTTATGTTTCAAACTTATTTTTCGAATCAAAATTCTCTTTGATTTGATTTCCATCAAATTTGAATCTCTATACATGTTTTGAAATCTGTTCTTGTATCATGGAGCAAGGAATTGTATTTATAAAATTATATTTAAAATGTTTTAAAATAATATTGTGTTGTTTGAGTTGTTGATGTTGATTTGGGTTTCCGATCGATTCGTCTGATCAACGCTATCGATAGGATTTCCAAAACACTTGAACAGAGCAAACTGACATGATAGTATTTTCAAAATTGGTAAATAGAATAATCGTGTATGATTGTATTATATATAAGTATAAATTTTCTGAAATTGAATTGTTAACGGAAATTGGTTGTTAGAAAAGTAATATTTGATCTTCACTATTTGTTTTGTAAATCATTGATTATTCCAACATAAAAAAATAAATGGAATTATAAAAGTTGGTTTATAAATTTATTTAGAAATTTAAATGAATTTAAAGTAAGAATTTGAGAATTTAATTTCCTAAATTTCATGCTTTGGTTTTAAATTTAAAAAAAAAGTGTATATTATTGAAGGTATTTTCAAATAGAAACCGTTTTCAAAATTTTTTAAATGTTTAAATCAGTGCTCTTCTCTTTGTCGCTGGAAAATAATTTCGGTGATGATGGCCGCATCATTGACATTCATTTTCGAGTTTCAAAGTGGAGAAACCATTCTGTAGCTTTGCTACGGTTTTGTTTTGGAAAATATTTTGATTTGAATTTCTTAAGTATGACTTGATTTATATATATATGGGTATATTATTTTAAATTTAATTTGATTTAATATATATAATATATACATAATTATTTCTAAAGGGTTTGAAATTAATCGGAAATCTAATTCTTAAATTTTGTTAAAGGATGATTTTAATTATAAATAAAACCAAAATTTGGAATAAATATTTAAACTTGAATAATTGAATTGGAAAATTTTATTTGTATATTGTTCAACTGCATTCTAATACAACTTACCTAAATCATTCAGAAGTTGAATATGTATTTGGATAATATATAAGATAAATTGAATTTATAAATAAAATTTGAGTGATTATAATAAATGTTATACACTAAATTTTGATTATAAAGATGTCAATTGAGTTAGATAGGATAATAAATAAAACCCAGTTAAAGATGAAATAAATTGTTTTGAAAGAATTAATAAATTTGTTTTGAAAGAATTAATAAATTGAAATTTGATCAACATATGAAAATACCTTGAATTTAAAAGAAATTAATAGATGTAAATTTATTTAAATTGAAACTTTTATGTTTTAAATTAATTTACATGGGTTAAATATATGTGAGTAGATATATTAAGTAGAATAAATTTAACAATAATTTGGAATAAAGAAGAATTTAAATGGCTGAAAAATATGATTATAATAAAAGACTATTTAAATTTATGGTTTTAGAAATTGTAAATTTAAGATAATCGGATAATAAGATAATGAATTTAGAAATAGTTGAGATTGATTTTAGTAAAATCAAATAAATCAATTATTGAATATCAATTAATTTAAATTTGAATTTATATGGTTTAAATTAATTATTATTTTGTATTTCAAATCTGTTTTTCTTTCTGATTGTTTCTATTCTCCTACCTCGTTCCTTTTTGGGGACGAAAAGTTTTGAGTGGGGGAGAATGTAACGACCCGTAAATTTCAACTGTTTTAATAACGTAAATTAGTTGAAATTTTGTGAAATTTTAAACGATAAAAGTTTGAAATAAAATTTAATATTTGGAATACGTCTAATTAAACTTAGCAATTGGTAAATTTTCATCCAAAAATATGAAAGTTTATTTCGCGCGTAAATTTACTTCAATTTAATCAGTTAAAAAGCGATGAAAATAAAATGTTTTCGAAACCTAAATATTTTTACATAGAAAAATTCTAAACCATCTTCTGAGCAAGATGTCAGTTTGTTATTTTTCCAAATTCGGACATCTTTGCCCCGTCGATCTTATTTTTCAGCGTTTTTCTTGCATTTTCCGCTATTAGAAAATTCGAATTTTTATAATTAAATCATACCACTGATATCTATATACCATTTTGATCGTCTCGTCGTGCTAATCTCTACGGTATATTCGATTGCAAAATTCGAAATCCGGTGTGCGGTACAATCTGCGAAATGCAAGCGTATCGGTTCCGTATTTGGACCTATGCCTTTTTCGTTGCTTCTCGAGACAACCAAAAGCCAGCAGCTTTTATTATTTTTTGAAATCAACAGCCATTACACATTTCTATTTCTTGAATTCTACCAATGTGACCATTTACATTCCACTGGTTTCAATATGTTGTCTAGTTCGTTCATACTCCTCCCTCTACTCACTTTCTTCCCTTAGCCATTACACATTCCACCATGCACGGCCTTCCCCTTTTCTTAATAAAAAATAAATAAATAAAAACAAACAAACAAACCTCTCCTCGCTGTTAACCTTCTCCGCCGCCCCTCCATCTACCCACGCCTGAGATCCACCGCGAGCCGCTCCTCCCTTCTGCATGCTCGGCCACCAAAACCCCTCCACGTCACCAATCCTCACGCCAAAAACAAGCTCGGCCATGCCCTCCCATGCTAACACAGATCGCAGCCAAGCTGATCCCATCAACCGATGCGGCAGCCTCTGCCCTTCTAGCACCCGTCTCCGCCATTATCACCTGATCTTCAGCCCCTCTGCTCCTCCGCAGCCACTTAGACCGGGTACCCTTTTTTTGCATGAGTTTATATTTTATATATATAAACCAATGTAGTATACTATAATATGTTAATATACATGTGTTGTTTTGGCGAATACATAGTTACAGATATTTTAAAATGCTATCTATATAAAGTAAGTGTATAGTTATAGTTATAAAGTTAAAACAGTAGTTTCATATGCACAGTATATATAATTATAATAAGTTTTATTGATATTTTAATTTTATATATATAAAAGTTTTGGTTTTAGTACATAAGGTTATAAAGATTTTTAAACTTACAGGCATAGTTTTCCATTTTTACTTACGTACGAAAGTTTATATGTGATAAACGTATGGTTATACATGAAATGAATCTATTTGATTTATATACAAATCTTTGTAAGTAATATTAGTAATATATAATCTGTTATATAATATGATAGTTTATTTTTTTTGAAAGGATTTTTCCAAGGTTTTGAAATGGATATTTTGTTTTAATAAATATTGGTTTTAAGTATGGGTATAGAGTCGACATCTATGGCACGTTTTGCATATATGTTGCTAGGTAGGCTCAGAGATTGATATTGGTATATATATAAAGCTGTTCTTAAGTATACAGGCTATATTAGTTATAGATATGGTTCTGTTTTGTTATGAATAAAAAAGTATATGTTGATTTAAATATAATCAGTATGCGAGTTTATATATATGTTCGGTTCAAGTATATATGAGTTTTTTTAACACGTGTATATTTTGGGTTTCCTATTTTAGTTTTTCAACTTAAAGTATATATATATATTCTATTTGTACGTGCGACAAGAAAATTATGTATATACGATTTATATATATTTATATTAAAGTGGTTCATAAGTATATTTTAACTAATGTTTGTCTATATATAGTTTGCTTTGTTCCTTTAATGCAAGCTTATGTCCTTTATATATATATTTTATAACGGTTTCCTTTATTTTAGTATAACCTAGTTTGGATTATCTATATGTCTGAATACTTTAGTTAAATGATATTTGCAGTGTGAGTTTGTATCTCCAGATTTGTATTTATATATATATATATAGCCAGTTGTTTGTAAAGTATGTAAGTAAAGTGTAAAACTATTATTTCACTCAACATAGTGGCATTTCCCATGTGTTCTGATTTTATCTATATGGTTCAATATATATAGTGATATATATATATATTGTTGATTTCAAAATATATTATGTATATATATGAGTTTTATACATGAGTTTTATTTCAAAACAATGATTTTGATATATATATATATATATAATTTAATATGTATTTGAATTTAAATATAATTTCCCTTTATATATGATGATATATACCTAAGTTTACTTATATCAAAATTATCTTCGTCGATCCATTCTGATTTGACTTCGTCTATTCCTATCTATCAGCTTTATTCGTCGAATCGTGTCCATCTAGCGTTGCTTTGGATTCGTAGCTTTTTCTTTTGTCAAACTTCTCTAGCCTCGAAAGGTGAGCACTCACTCACGATTAACGTTCTTTTATTTATTAAATTTGATTTCAATTGAAACGACAATTGAAATATGCTGCTGTTAGATATTTACACTGTTATTACCTGTATCAGTTCACCTGTGACATCTGACACCAATATCTATTATATATGCAATGATAATCCAGTTTGATTGTTAAATGACTGATTGTTTGATGTTTACAATTGGACGTTAAAATTGTAATGTATAAAGTGATAAATATTATGCAAATAAATTTGACGTAGGATAATTAAAATTTGAATCGACACATATGTTGAATTTGATTAGTTGAATATGACCCCTTTTAATGGTTAAATTAACTGACATGTAGAATAGTGATAATTACACTTTGAATCATTGAACGTATATTGGATTAATTGTTGTAGTGTAAAAATTGAAATTGAATGACAAGTGAAAACCGTAATGTAATAATCTTTAATCTACATGAAATGATAGTGTAGATTCTAGAGATAATTATATTAATTCGTACAAATAACAATGCGAATTAATACGGTTATTTCGGGATTATTTGAATTGATTATTGGATTGTTATTGTTTGTTGTTATTGCTTGTTTATTTACTTTGACACCATCCCAGTTATCACACTGCAAGTTCCCTTTGTTATGTTTTGATTTTGAATTGAATTGGAATCGGGTTGAAATGATAAATACCCAAATTAAACTTTGACCTAGAATAGAGAATTAAATAAAACCCGATTGGTCAATAATTTGATTTAAAAATAAACGAAGATTTTATTTGAATAAATAATATGGTTTTGAAATGAAGTTGAAATTTGAATTTTAATGAAAGGAAAATGTTAATATGTAATAATCTGAAAACAAAATATTAACAATGTAATTGATAAAAGAATGTTGTTTAATTTGAGAAATGATTGAATTAAGTATGAAATTATAATTAAGTTGAAATTATTAAACTTTGAAATTATTTAATAATTAAGTTTTGAATTATTTAATACTTAAATAAGATTAAATTATTTAATGATTAAATTGAATTGAAGTTCTTTAATAAGAAAAATTAAACTTTTGAATAAGTGAATTTTACTTCGTAAATAATTGAAAATTGAGTTTTCTTTATTAAGTAAGTTTTGGAAATTATTTAAGAAAGTAAATAAGTGAAATTGAATTTCTTTAACAAGAAATAAAATGTGATTTATTGAAATTAATGTAAGACTTGAAAGTTAAAGAATTTGATTTGACGAATTTAATTTAATTCAAATTGTAAGTTTTGATATAATGAAGTTGAACTTAAGAAATTGATTTAATGAATTGGAAATTTAATAGAAATTGTTTTGAATGATAAAGTAACTTAACGAATATTGAATGAAATCGATAAATGAGTTTAAATTGATTTGAATGTTAAATAAAATTTATTTAAATGATTTGGAATGAAACTTATTTACGAACTTGAATCAAGATTTGAATTGATTTAAATAGAAATTGAAATTGTATTATAAGATTTTGAAATGGTAATTTGGAAGTTTTGAAACGTAACTTTTGGAAATTTGTTTAGAAAGACAAACGAAATGTTGATTTATAAACTCTGATTGAAATTGGAATTGATTTGGTTTTGAAATAAATAAACGACCAATCAGTGTAATAATTACGAAAGTTATTGAAGAGACCGGGAATCGGTTATGGATATACTCTCTATCTAAACCGAAAACCACTTTAATAACTATACGCGGAGTGATGATCCAGAATGAAGTGGTTGGAATGATGTACGTGTTGACTGAAGAAAGAGAACGATGATGGATAGCCTTGACACTTGTGTCAAATTGGAAATGACTAAAACAGGAGCCGTGCCGGGCCAATGGAGGATTAGCTACCTCAAGTGGACACACTTCTTCGAACTACTCATTACTTGTTGTCGATTGGTGCACCCTTGATTTTGGGAGTGTTGTTTCACGGTGTTGCGGGCGCTGCGGCGTTGCGTTCTCACCAGTCCGGATCAGGCGAATGGTAGTATCACTACCTTGGGTGTTGCCTCATGTGCCTTGTCATACTTGTATTCCATTTATACGCGACCACTACGATTTTGATTTGTACCTTTAGTATATGGATTGCCCTCTGGTGACTTCCGGTTTTGGAAAAACTACAGTCTTGTATATGCTTTTGGGAATAAAAATGTGTTAAGGGTGGAATGGGCCATGACTTAACACTATTTTGATATCTTTTATATTACTAATAGACATTATCTACTTATCGTACACTACTACATAGTAGATAGTTTAACGGATCCTTAAAGGATGGTTATTCCGACATCCTTTGAGTTACTTGTATTTCAATTGCTATTTCACTTGAGTTGGATTTATTAATATAAGAATGTAAATCCTGACTCGAGTGTTTTGTATTTTGCTTTACGCTCGGGTCAGACCGAGTGTACCAGTATTCGAGACTCACCTTTGGAGTTGGAGCTTTGCTTGAAGATCCAGCCATCTATTCTGCTTTCAGTATTCGAGGATTCCAGTGATGTATTCTGATTTGTATCTGATGTATCGTATTACTCTTCTGTTGTAAACTCTGATGTATTTTATATATTCATATAGTAGCTTCATAAACTACTATCTCTTTTAATTCCGCTGCATTTATTACTCTGTGTCTGTGATCTGTGATTATTTATTTACTGTATATGCTCAGTTTTGCCAAATTTAAATTAACAACGCGGTATTTTGAGCAATTCAACTCCGGCATGAGTGTCTACCTATACACTTATAATGGATGCGAATGGTCCAAAATAGCGGGTCGTTACAGTTGGTATCAGAGCTTTGGTAGCTCTAGGCAAAACTTAACATATAGGGTAAAAGTGTTTACAGAATCCCTCTCATTCGAGTTTCAATCTCTTCCTTTCGACTCGATTTCTTTGAATTTTGGAACGTTCCCTACGGCTCCAAATTTCATTCGTGTCCCTCACTATTCGTCTCCTTTCAATTCTGGAGCATCACATAACTCCACTTCGAATGACCCTTATAGTGAATCGGCGGTCTCGTCAAACTTCGAATGATTTGTAAAGGGGTGAAACTCCTTTATAATAGACATCGATTTACCGGAGATCTTTGTATCCTCGGTTTACGATGCTATCTATCTCCTACTATACCTGAATTCTATTTCTTGAGATCGAATGTAGATTTGCCTCGAAATTCTGCATCAATCTTATTCTTGAAGTCTCGGTTGACCCGGTTAAGGTTGCCCATGAATTAAATAAACTCATCCATCTCCCGATTGTGGTAATTGAATTATCTTATGTTTCAAACTTATTTTTCGAATCAAAATTCTCTTTGATTTGATTTCCATCAAATTTGAATCTCTATACATGTTTTGAAATCTGTTCTTGTATCATGGAGCAAGGAATTGTATTTATAAAATTATATTTAAAATGTTTTAAAATAATATTGTGTTGTTTGAGTTGTTGATGTTGATTTGGGTTTCCGATCGATTCGTCTGATCAACGCTATCGATAGGATTTCCAAAACACTTGAACAGAGCAAACTGACACGATAGTATTTTCAAAATTGGTAAATAGAATAATCATGTATGATTGTATTATATATAAGTATAAATTTTCTGAAATTGAATTGTTAACGGAAATTGGTTGTTAGAAAAGTAATATTTGATCTTCACTATTTGTTTTGTAAATCATTGATTATTCCAACATAAGAAAATAAATGGAATTATAAAAGTTGGTTTATAAATTTATTTAGAAATTTAAATGAATTTAAAGTAAGAATTTGAGAATTTAATTTCCTAAATTTCATGCTTTGGTTTTAAATTTAAAAAAAAAGTGTATATTATTGAAGGTATTTTCAAATAGAAATCGTTTTCAAAAATTTTTAAATGTTTAAATCAGTGCTCTTCTCTTTGTCGCTGGAAAATAATTTCGGTGATGATGGCCGCATCATCGACATTCATTTTCGAGTTTCAAAGTGGAGAAACCATTCTGTAGCTTTGCTACGGTTTTGTTTTGGAAAATATTTTGATTTGAATTTCTTAAGTATGACTTGATTTATATATATATGGGTATATTATTTTAAATTTAATTTGATTTAATATATATAATATATACATAATTATTTCTAAAGGGTTTGAAATTAATCGGAAATCTAATTCTTAAATTTTGTTAAAGGATGATTTTAATTATAAATAAAACCAAAATTTGGAATAAATATTTAAACTTGAATAATTGAATTGGAAAATTTTATTTGTATATTGTTCAACTGCATTCTAATACAACTTACCTAAATCATTCAGAAGTTGAATATGTAATTGGATAATATATAAGATAAATTGAATTTATAAATAAAATTTGAGTGATTATAATAAATGTTATACACTAAATTTTGATTATAAAGATGTCAATTGAGTTAGATAGGATAATAAATAAAACCCAGTTAAAGATGAAATAAATTGTTTTGAAAGAATTAATAAATTTGTTTTGAAAGAATTAATAAATTGAAATTTGATCAACATATGAAAATACCTTGAATTTAAAAGAAATTAATAGATGTAAATTTATTTAAATTAAAACATTTATGTTTTAAATTAATTTATATGGGTTAAATATATGTGAGTAGATATATTAAGTAGAATAAATTTAACAATAATTTGGAATAAAGAAGAATTTAAATGGCTGAAAAAATATGATTATAATAAAAGACTATTTAAATTTATGGTTTTAGAAATTGTAAATTTAAGATAATCGGATAATAAAATAATGAATTTAGAAATAGTTGAGATTGATTTTAGTAAAATCAAATAAATCAATTATTGAATATCAATTAATTTAAATTTGAATTTATATGGTTTAAATTAATTATTATTTTGTATTTCAAATCTGTTTTTCTTTCTGATTGTTTCTATTCTCCTACCTCGTTCCTTTTCGGGGACGAAAAGTTTTGAGTGGGGGAGAATGTAACGACCCGTAAATTTCAACTGTTTTAATAACGTAATTAGTTGAAATTTTGTGAAATTTTAAACGATAAAAGTTTGAAATAAAATTTAATATTTGGAATACGTCTAATTAAACATAGCAATTGGTAAATTTTCATCCAAAAATATGGAAGTTTATTTCGCGCGTAAATTTACTTCAATTTAATCAGTTAAAAAGCGATGAAAATAAAATGTTTTCGAAACCTAAATATTTTTACATAGAAAAATTCTAAACCATCTTCTGAGCAAGATGTCAGTTTGTCATTTTTCCAAATTCGGACATCTTTGGCCCCGTCGATCTTATTTTTCAGCGATTTTCTTGCATTTTCCGCTATTAGAAAATTCGAATTTTTATAATTAAATCATACCACTGATATCTATATACCATTTTGATCGTCTCGTCGTGCTAATCTCTAAGGTATATTCGATTGCAAAATTCGAAATCCGGTGTGCGGTGCAATTTGCGAAGTGCAAGTGTATCGGTTCCGTATTTGGACCTATGCCTTTTTCGTTGCTTCTCGAGACAACCAAAAGCCAGCAGCTTTTATTATTTTCTGAAATCAACAGCCATTACACATTTCTATTTCTTGAATTCTACCAATGTGACCATTTACATTCCACTGGTTTCAATATGTTGTCTAGTTCGTTCATACTCCTCCCTCTGCTCACTTTCTTCCCTCAGCCATTACACATTCCACCATGCACGGCCTTCCCCTTTTCTTAATAGAAAATAAATAAATAAAAACAAACAAACAAACCTCTCCTCGCTGTTAACCTTCTCCGCCGCCCCTCCATCTACCCACGCCTGAGATCCACCGCGAGTCGCTCCTCCCTTCCGCATGCTCGGCCACCAAAACCCCTCCACGTCACCAATCCTCACGCCAAAAACAAGCTCGGCCATGCCCTCCCATGCTAACACAGATCGCAGCCAAGCTGATCCCATCAACCGATGCGGCAGCCTCTGCCCTTCTAGCACCCGTCTCCGCCATTATCACCTGATCTTCAGCCCCTCTGCTCCTCCGCAGCCACTTAGACCGGGTACCCTTTCTTTTGCATGAGTTTATATTTTATATATATAAACCTATGTAGTATACTATAATATGTTAATATACATGTGTTGTTTTGGCGAATACATAGTTACAGATATTTTAAAATGCTATCTATATAAAGTAAGTGTATAGTTATAGTTATAAAGTTAAAACAGTAGTTTCATATGCACAGTATATATATTTATAATAAGTTTTATTGATATTTTAATTTTATATATATAAAAGTTTTGGTTTTAGTACATAAGGTTATAAAGATTTTTAAACTTACAGGCATAGTTTTCCATTTTTACTTACGTACGAAAGTTTATATGTGATAAACGTATGGTTATACATGAAATGAATCTATTTGATTTATATACAAATCTTTGTAAGTAATATTAGTAATATATAATCTGTTATATAATATGATAGTTTATTTTTTTTGAAAGGATTTTTCCAAGGTTTTGAAATGGATATTTTGTTTTAATAAATATTGGTTTTAAGTATGGGTATAGAGTCGACATCTATGGCACGTTTTGCATATATGTTACTAGGTAGGCTCAGAGATTGATATCGGTATATATATAAAGCTGTTCTTAAGTATACAGGCTATATTAGTTATAGATATGGTTCTGTTTTGTTATGAATAAAAAAGTATATGTTGATTTAAATATAATCAGTATGCGAGTTTATATATATGTTCGGTTCAAGTATATATGAGTTTTTTTAACACGTGTATATTTTGGGTTTCCTATTTTAGTTTTTCAACTTAAAGTATATATATATATATTCTATTTGTACGTGCGACAAGAAAATTATGTATATACGATTTATATATATTTATATTAAAGTGGTTCATGAGTATATTTTAACTAATGTTTGTCTATATATAGTTTGCTTTGTTCCTATAATGCAAGCTTATGTCCTTTATATATATATTTTATAACGGTTTCCTTTATTTTAGTATAATCTAGTTTGGATTATCTATATGTCTGAATACTTTAGTTAAATGATATTTGCAGTGTGAGTTTGTATCTCCAGATTTGTATTTATATATATATATATATATAGCCAGTTGTTTGTAAAGTATGTAAGTAAAGTGTAAAACTATGATTTCACTCAACATAGTGGCATTTCCCATGTGTTCTGATTTTATCTATATGGTTCAATATATATAGTGATATATATATATTGTTGATTTCAAAATATATTATGTATATATATGAGTTTTATACATGAGTTTTATTTCAAAACAATGATTTTGATATATATATATATATAATTTAATATGTATTTGAATTTAAATATAATTTCCCTTTATATATGATGATATATACCTAAGTTTACTTATATTAAAATTATCTTCGTCGATCCAGTCTGATTTGACTTCGTCTATTCCTATCTATCAGCTTTATTCGTCGAATCGTGTCCATCTAGCGTTGCTTTGGATTCGTAGCTTGTTCTGTTGTCAAACTTCTCTAGCCTCGAAAGGTGAGCACTCACTCATGATTAACGTTCTTTTATTTATTAAATTTGATTTCAATTGAAACGACAATTGAAATATGCTGCTGTTAGATATTTACACTGTTATTACCTGTATCAGTTCACCTGTGACATCTGACACCAATATCTATTATATATGCAATGATAATCCAGTTTGATTGTTAAATGACTGATTGTTTGATGTTTACAATTGGACGTTAAAATTGTAATGTATAAAGTGATAAATATTATGCAAATAAATTTGACGTAGGATAATTAAAATTTGAATTGACACATATGTTGAATTTGATTAGTTGAATATGACCCCTTTTAATGGTTAAATTAATTGACATGTAGAATAGTGATAATTACACTTTGAATCATTGAACGTATATTGGATTAATTGTTGTAGTGTAAAAATTGAAATTGAATGACAAGTGAAAACCGTAATGTAATAATCTTTAATCTACATGAAATGATAGTGTAGATTCTAGAGATAATTATATTAATTCGTACAAATAACAATGCTATCTTTAATTACACTTTGAATCCATTCACGCTTCATCCCATTGATAGTGTCCACTTCAAAGTGTAGATGACTAAAACAGGAGCCGTGCCGTGTCGTTACATGTGTTAACTTATTGGTTGAGTGGTATATAAATTCTTGTCGAGTAGAGGGACACCGCTATTCCGATAGAAGTTTATAAACATTTGAACACGATAAACTGACACAGTATTGATTTTAAAGTGGGTGAAAGAAATAATTTTACCCAAAAATATATTTTTGATATAAAAGAAATAACTTTTTGAAGATTATTATGTATAATTGACGTGTTTGGATGGTAATATTATAACTAAACAAGATTATAAATCTGAAATAGTTTATATAACTAATATGAGGATTTGTATAAGTATAAGTCGTACAAATGGATTATAATTAAAATTGTATTTAAACTGGAAGCTGGAAAGTTTAAATTCTGGGTGTTAAAAAAAAAATCTGGAAAGCCTTATTTGAATAATTTAAAAATCGGCAGGGAATAAGTTATAAGCTTATAAAATTGAAGTGATTTTTAAAATAAGGAAGGAAAGTATGAGATTTGAATTTTGGAATTAAAAATAAAAGTGAAAGAGTTAAAAATGAATTTTAACTTAGATTAAGTTGAAGAAATTAAATTGTTAAAAATTTAATTGGTTATGATCTAAAAGAAATAAATCAGTGAAGTAGATTGATTACATGGATTAGACTTTGGGTGTGATTGAATTGGGAAATAGAAATTAAATTGGATTGAAATTAACTTAAGCTAAGTTCATTGATATTGAGTTGTATTTGAATTAAGTTGAAATGAAATTGAATTGAAATAAAATTCAGTTGAGTTATAGATAATATTGAATGGAATGAAATTCTTACTTAAATAAATAAAAGTAAGATAAGAATTGAATTGGGATAAATAAATTGAAATAGCTCACAAAAGTTAAAATGCATGAATAAAAATATGCTTGGGCTGTAAATAAAGGTCTCGAGTTAAAAATAAAATGTGAGTATATTTGAGCTTAGAATGGATGAAGCGTGAATAACAAGTGTATGACTTATAAAATGTAAAAGTGGAATAGATGAGGCAAAATAAAATTGTTTGATATTTTGAGAATGAAACAAAAATTCCAGCTTGAATTATAAAAATGGGATGAACTCGAGAAAATTTAATTAAAGTGATTTTGAAGTTAAAAATCAAATATTGAATTATAAATTGGAAGTGAACTAATTAGATAATTAATTAGTTAATGAAATATGGAAATGAAACCAAATTTGGTTAAATAGAAGTTGAATTATGAGTTAATAATGGAGTTTGGAAATGAACTTGAGTTATAAATAAAATTCAACTTGGATTTGTTAACAAATAAAATGAAAATTGGAATATAATAGTGATGATTTGGGTTGCAAATAAAATATAAGTGAGTATGAATAAATTAAATAGTGGCCGTGTTATTAATAAAATAAATTGAGAATGTGAATTAAAATTTAAATGGATCGAATAAATAAACTAATTGAATTAAATTAGTAAAACGGAATGGAATTTGATTGGATGAGAATCAAATTAAAATGGAAATAGAATTGTGCAAGAAAGAAATGGACTTAAGTTATGGAGTGAAATAACTTGAAAAAAAATGACTTAAGTTTATATTTTGGGTGGAAGTGTGGCTTAAATTTAATTTGGAAAATGGTTATTAATATGTTAGTATGGGATGTTTCGAGCTTAATGAAATGGTTTTGAATGAACATACGCGGATAAGAAATTGAATGCAAGTGTATGGGGAGTGAATAAATTAGAACGGAATTGAATTAATATAAATTGAGTTGGAATCAATTTAAAAGGGGCTATAAGCTTAAGTGACTATTATTTGAATAAATATCATCGAATTGTATAGAAATAAATTGTCGTTTGACGTAAACGGAAGTAAATAAAATTCTATGAATTGATAGAAGCAAAAAAAATTGATTTTGAAATCAATTAGAATGAATATGAGTTGTTTGGTTTAGAAATGAATTGAATGTAAGCAATTGAGTTGAAACCCATTTAAATGGAATGAAATAGGATATGGATTTGTGGAAAGCAATTAAAATTCGGAACCTTAAAATTGCTTACGAATATGGTTTAGTGTGCATTGCTTGTGTAAATCCATGTGTTTGGCTATTTAAAATAAGTGAAAGTGCTATGCATTTCATATATTTAGTGCTTACAAGTTTAAATTGAGTAAGTACAGGTACCTGGAGGCCATTTGGTTGGATTTTGGTCGCGCTAATTGCTAAATAAAATAAGTCGTTGCTTAAAAATGCTAAATAGAGGTACGCCTACGCAATAAAAGAAAGAAAATATGAAATATTGTTTTTTTTGTTTTCTGACCGTATGGGTCGATGTATATATATTTATCTCTCTTGTAAAATTGCAAAAGCTCCTTCGTACAAGGAAGACTCTGCCAAAATTTTCCAAAAATTTTGGGAGTTGGAAATTTTTTGAAATTTTGGAAAATTTTTGTTAACGACGAATTGGTTTCAAATTGGAGTTGAAATAAAAGGATTTTGAAATGGGAATTGAAACTAATTGTTTAGTTGGAAATAAAGGATTAGAAAAGTGAATATGGGATTTTCACTGAGTGGGTTTTAATAAGTTAATGGATTTGGGCGGTCTTTTTGCCTTAAAAATTTCGGGGACGAAATTCTTTTAAGGGGGGAGGAATGTAACGACCCGGAATTTTGGATATTTGAAATTCGAATATTTAATTGATTTTAAATATTTTGGTGTTGGTTTTAAACTGGAATTTCAAATATAACTATTTATCGGATAATTAAATTATTGAATTTAATAATCGGAAATTTGGGTAAATATTGAATTTGGAGTTTTAAGCTTGTTAAAAATATTTTAAAGGCTTGTAAAATTTATATTGATAATAATAGAGATAATAAAAGTTTTAAAATTGAATTTGAAGGTGGTTTGTTCAGTTTTAAAAAATATATCATTTAAATTGACATTTAAAAATAGCCTTTCGAGGTGCAGTCTCGAAATTCGACGAAACCAGTTTCATTGGGTCTGTATATTGTATTATTATCGAATTTAAAATTACGAAGCGTTTGGAGTTATTGTGTGGCTGTATGGTAGGTACGCTGAAATTTATATCGAAATTTAATATAATAGCTGGGTCCAAAAAGCTATCTTCTCCATATAATCGAATTAGGACTCGAAACCTTTTCCATTGCGTTCGGAATAGGGGTATAACATTATAAATGCCTAGCGGCACGCCTCGATAGGATGTCAAGATTTTGAGCTATGAATTCAAGTCGATTTAAATTTGAAATTTAAATATAATATAATATGTTGACTGGTCAAAATTCCATTCACGTTAGTGCTTTTTCCTTTCATCTCATATTCACTGTAGCATCCTTCAAACATGCTACCTATCCTTTCACTTCAAATCGAGCCGCTTCCATCTCCTATTAAATTTTCAGATTCACGAAAACAAAATCAAAAAAAAGTGACAACAATGGCCGAACTCAGTAGGAAAGCGAATTCATTCGAAAGGAAAAATGGTTGCTCTCCTTTCGTATTCGAAATCGAGAACGACTTTACAAAAAAAAAGTGGCAGCTACAGATAAAATCGAAGCCGATTATTGTAACGACCGTGATTTTTGAATTACTATCGAAATTAATATTTTAAATAGAAATTTTAAAAATTAAAATTGGAAAAAAAAAATATTTAGTGCAAATCATTTTGCAAAGTCAGTAAATGCTTCAAGTGGTGAAGGTTGAAAATGTAGTGCATTTCCTTCTTCACGTGTAAATGGAACAAGTCCATTTCAAAAGCGAAAATGAGCATGTGCTGTCAGTCATCTTATAAAGCAAGATTGAAACTTTGATTTCACGCACAAAAAGTTTATATTACCAAGTTGATTTCACTGTGCTACCATCATTTCTTTGTACAGCACGTCCTTTCTACCCAGTGATGCACAATTCATCTTTAATGCATGTGTACCCAAAAAATATATCCCAGCACACCTTTGTTTGACTTGTACGCAAACTTTATTTGGGAAAAGTATGCCTTCCCCACTTTTCCGGTAGCATCTTTTTCTTTCGTTGCTTTCATTTTCAAGTAAGCACTGCAGCATTCTTGTAGCTTATTTCCTCAGTAGCTCAACAAAACACGCTAATGGCAGTTTCATAAACTTTGCTCCACAGCGTCCCTTGTGCTTACTGATCTGAACCCAACTAGGTGAGTTCAACACTCACATTTTCTAATTTATCCTTTGTTTCATCTGTTCATACAAGTATGGGCAATATTATACTTGCTCTGACTATTTTTGCGTGCATATAAATTTTTTTTCCCAGACCCTTAATCGATTTCATGCAGCTACACTTTCGTTTCGTGCACGTTATACAAAGTCAGGTGTTACTTTATGCATGTAAGCATTGCAGTTGAATATCCAAGGTTCCTTTATACTTTTGACTATTTCAATTTGAAAGGAAGTTAACTTTGGTTAATGTACGTATAAAAGGTTACATGCATACTTTACGTGTCCTTCAAAACGTCACATATTCGTGTAAGATAGATGGCACATGTAAGTCACGAAAACGGTAGCTGGGCAATTTCGTGCAGATGCGTTGTAAAATTTTGCCCAGGTAGCTTGCCAAGTTTCTTTAAAATTTTTTTAACTCCAATGGAAGAATAAGTTGTATATTACACGAAGATTTAAAGTCCAGACCCATGTTTAAATTTCGTACAGGCGTATTACATATGGGTGAGAAATTTTATTTTGGTTAAAGTTAGTGACTAGGCATATTTTTCTACATCATCATTTTACACGCAAAGGTGCCACCAATTGGTTTTATTAATTTCGTTTTTTCCCAGTGTGAGTACTTGAGAATAGTGAACGCGTGCGTCGTTCTAGGGTGTATTTTTATCATTGCGTGTAAAGAAGCCACCTCTCTTTTGCATTATAAAATTTGGGGTGTACATGTTTACATGTTCAACTAGTGTGCAAATATAGAATATAAATTCTTGCATGAATATAAATCAAAGCGTGTGGAAGAATATTAATACTTTGCAGGAGTATAAATCGAAATGTGTGGGAAAATTTCTTATTGCTCAAAACGTTATTTATTTCTGGTCAATTATAACTTTGCCTATTTCCTCTCATCTTTTACTGATCAGTTGCGTTTGGAGTTGGTCATGCGCAATATGCAATGGAACACATTACTTTGGAGTTAACTGAAAATCTTCTTTATATGAATAGTATCCCTTCTTTTGTTGCATTGGTTTGTACATCCAATGCCATGTACATTAAAATCATTATTCAATTTGCATGCGCCCTTTTTACGTTTGGCCATTTTCATAATGTCATACTTGACATGAATGTAGTATTATATGGTTGCTAAATGCACTAAATAATAAGTTACAGGTCACTCAAGACAACATTTGCATTAATCCATGTATGCACGTTAGGTTCATCACATTAACTCTTGCATGCTAGCATATGTACACATGATTATTGCCAGACCATCATTTTCAATGTGTACGTGCAAGTTGAAATGCACGAAGATGTTTTAAATATCAGTGTTTAAATTTACGTTGAACCGGTTTTACGTTTTAAAACGTATTTTACGCCGTTATTTTTATAACGGAAATTTGTACGCCGGTAAAATATTTTTGAAGCGTGTCGTTTTCGTGACATTTTTTTACGAATAAAAATTATTGTTGTTTTGACTTCAGTAACTGTCAATTTTAAAATGAATTTTAAAGCGGTTATCCCACAACGCTGATTTGGTATCCGTTTTTACGGTGTTTTGTAAAGCGCAATTTCCTCGTCGAAATTGCTACAGATGTTGCTGTTTTAATCACGTGTTTTAAAAATCGTTTTAAAATAAAATTGTTTCAAATTTTACAGTTTGCGCTTTCAAAAGAATGAGGAAGCGATTTAAACGCTTCAGCAAAATTGAGGACTATGAACCCTCACTTTTACTGATTCGCTTAATTCCGGACTTGTCCGTTTGAGAACGTAAAATGTTATTTATTTAAAATACACAATTTTGCACTTTCAAGGAAACGACGAAGAGATTTAAACGATTTAGCAAAAGTGCGGAGTATGGAACCACACTTTTACTATTTCGGTTAAATCCGAACTCGTTAATTGAAATATTTGTTGTTTGATGATTTTGATGATTTTGTGCGCTTTCGAGCGACTATGATGGACCTTCGGGTCATATGATGGACCTTCGGGTCAAATACCAGTACTAGACCTTCGGGTCATATGTTGGACCTTCGGGTCATATGTTGGGCGCCAAAAATTATGATGACAGTACTTGGTAGGCTTGGGCCATATGTTGATGCACGTGCGGCGTAGCTAAAACTCGCCATTTGTTGGGATCGATCCACTTTTATGTTGATTTTCTAGTTATCTATTTTTGATTTCTAGATTTTGTGAATTGTTGTTTTGAATTCAATTGTGAATTTGAAAGTTGATTTTGATGGAGTTTGATGTGATTTCTTCATTTAACTATGTTGATTTCTTATGTTGAATAGTCTCATTCGAGATTATTATTATTTTACTTTGATGTTATTTATGATGCACTCACATATAAGAATAAATTAGACTGATCCGTTTATTATTTCTTTTTGAATAATACTCGGGTCAGACCGAGTTATTTCAGGGTAGTCTCTATCTCTGATTCTGTAGCAGCTTCAGCTTTTGGGATATCGCATCATCTTTTGTCTAGCCTTCGAGGAGTTCTTTTGGTTATTCGACTCTCATTTTATGTAGTTGATGTATATGTTTATGTACATTTGGTTCATGTGAACCATCGACTGTTGTAGCATATATTCCAGACTTGTCTTCCGCTATATATCTGATATTTCTGTTCTGATGTGATTATACTATCAGTGTTGTTGTTATTATGAGTTGTTCTGAATTTTTCTTTAGCCACTGTAGTTTCGTTTTAGATTTGGATTGAATATATATCTTTGGGAGTAATTTATACAACTCCTATCGATGTAATCAATACTCGTCTAAGGCATAACTTACAGATGGTCGCTCCTCACAAGCCTTATTCTTCGCAATAGCAGACGTTATTCCTTATAATAACCTTTGTTATTGTGAGCATAGAGGTGGGGCGTCACAGCTTGGTATCAGAGCTGAGATTCAGAACAAGTTATAATAAACACAGAATAGAAGCAGAATGGAACATGCGTTACAACTATTCGAGCGTTTTATTCGTGCCTTTCTAATCTATTCCTTCGTTGTTCTTAAAAACTTTTATCCTCTCTAACAAGTTGGAATATGTCTAGGATTATATCTCATATTTCCGTAGTATTCCATTTGTTAAAATTTCTTACCAATCTTGCTCGTAGTTTCCTTGAGTTAAAACAAGGAAAGTCCTCTGTTTTCGATTGTTTTAACTGCTCCTAAGGGTTTCAAATTTGGGAAGCTTGATGTTGCTAAAGCTTCTGATGATTCTTCTCATCCCAAAGGTTTTACTCTTTCTGTTTCAGAAGGTTTTATTTTATTTCATTGCCATTCTATTAGAGTTTTTTTCGATATGGGTGCATCACATTCATTCGTGTCGAAGGAGCTTGTTGTTGTTATTCCTTTGGATGTTGTTAGTCTTTGCGACCCTTTGAGGATCGTAAATCCTATTGGTGGATCCGTTACTCTTAGTTTGTTAAGTGTTGATGTTGAGATTATTCTATGTGGCTTTTCCTTTCATACGAATCTGCATGTTATGGATCATCTTGGTTTTGATGTGATTTTGGGAATGGATTGGCTCGTCCGTTACGAAGTTCAATCCTATGTCCCGAAAGAACTTTATATCTCAAGCATCACGATGCTATCGAGCAGTTATCTATTATATTTCGAAACATGGACCATATTTCGAATGCTATCATTTCTTCCTTTGAATCGGACGCTGTTATAGCTAATATTCCGGTTGTTTGTGATTTTTCTGATGTCTTTGAGTCTATTTTGGGTTTACCACCGAATAGGACAATTGAGTTTCGTTAATATCTTATCTTTGGTACTCATCATGTCAGTCGTCCTCCCACGCGGATGTCTGTTGAGGAAAATGAGGAACTCAAGCAACAATTATCTGAGTTGGAAGCCAAGCGATTTATTCGTTCCAGCTCTTCTCCCAGCTCGATCTTACTACCGGTTTTCATTTGGCTACGAGTTGCGGAAGTTAGCATTCCACTTACCGCATTCCGCACTCGTTATGATTCTTATGAATGACTTATTATGTCGTTCAGTTTTCCTAGCTTATTTCATCCATTTGTGAATCGAGTATTCTACGAATATCTCGATGACTCCATTTGTGTATTTATTGATTTTGGATGAAAACAACAATTTAAAATTTTGCAAATCTTTTTCATAAGATTTATTTACAAGTATAATTGGGATTTGTGTGTAACATATAAAAGATGATTTTGTGTTTGTATTGCCCGTTGAGTGCTTTAAGAATTCTGGTCGATGCGCTTGATCAACGTTATCGATAGGAATCTCCTAAATGCTTTGATGAGACAATTTGACACAATAAATTAACCTATAAAAAGTAAATTTTTCTAGAAAATGATTTCATAAAGATAATTAAAATTTTGAAAGTTTTAGCTTTTCAGAAAAGAAGATTATTTGAAAGAACTCTTTTTCGATACTCTTATTCTTGTGATTCCCGAAGTGAATCATGATCTTATTGTTTATACCGATGCCAGTGATTATGGTTTCGGTGCTGTTCTCATGCAAAAAGATAGAGTAGTTGCCTATGCTTCTAGACAACTAAAGCCTAATGAGATTCGTTATGCTACCCATAATTTGGAATTAGCCGCTTTAGTCTTTGCTCTAAAGATTTGGCGACATTTTGGGCGAGCGTTTTATTCACTTCACTGATCACAAATCTCTGAAGTATCTATTCAATCAGAAAGAACATAATATGAGGCAACAATGTTGGCTCGAATTTCTTGCTTCATATGATTTCGATATTCAATATACCCCTGGTAAGGGTAATCGAGTTGCTGATGCGCTTAGCCGCAAGCAGCAGGTTGTTGTTTCCATGATGCTAGCGGAGTGGAATATGTTGGAAGCTTCATCTCTTTGTGATATTAGAGACCATCCTTCAGTTTCTGATTCTCACATGCTTTTATGTAGCATGGAAGCTCGTTCTAGTTGTTGGATCATGTCGCCGATGCCCAGAAACAAGATCCAGATCTCTATTATCTTATTTAGTGTTGTAAATCGGAATCCCGAAGTGATGATCTAAAGGATTTCGATATTGATATTCATGGTTGTATTCGGAAGAAGGGTAGATTGCTCGTGCCTAGTGTCTCTAATCTTAGAAATGACATTCGTAAGGGCTGTCATCGTTCTAAGCATACTATCCATCCAGATAGTAGTGTGATGGATGCTGTTATGAAACGCTTATACTTTTGGAAAGGTATGGAGCGTGATGTTGCAAGTTATGTGAGTCGTTACATGACTTGTCAACTTATCAAAGCAGAACACCACGTTCTAGTGGTCTTTTGCAGCCTCTTGAGATTCCATTATGGAAATGAGATCAAAATTCTATGGACTTCATTGATGGTCTACCTCGTTCGAGGTCGGGCCATTCTAGTGTTTGGGTGATTGTGATCGATTGCCTAAATCATCCCATTTTATTCCTATCAAGTCCAATCGGACTGCTTCTTGACTTTGGTGGTAGTTGGAAAGACCACTTATCTCTTTTTGAATTCTCTTATAACAATAGTTTCCAATCTATTATCGGTATGGCTCCTTTTGAAGCCCTTTACAGAAGGCCGTGTCGATCACCATCTTGTTGGTTGGAATCGGAAAATAAAAAAGTTAGTTCTTGGTTCCAATTATATTTGTGATTCTTCTGAGAGGATTGATATTATCAAACAGAGAATGAAGGAGGCTCAGAATAGGCTGAAATCTTATGCCGATCATCGTAGGAAGCCTTTGGAATTTCTGTTGGCGATCACGTATTCATTCGTTTTCTCCGATGAAGGGTGTAGTGTGTTTTAGTAGCTCCGGGAAATTGGCTCCTCGTTATATTGGACCATTTCCTATTAAGGAACGCATTGGCCCGGTTACTTATCGTGTATCCCTACCTATCTAGTTTTTGGGAATTCATGACGTATTTCATGTATTCCAACTTCGTCGATTCCTTCGAGATTTAGATTATGTTATTGATCCTATGTTGCAAGATCTTGAGATCTCACCCGACTTGCCTATTGTGCAAAATCCTATTCGTGTGCTAGCTTCGGAGGTTAAACGCCTTCGAAATAAAGAAGTTCCGCTCGTAAAGATTCAATGGTCCGCAAACCCCAAAAAATTGCACTTGGGAAACCAAAGAATTCATCGAGCGCTCTTATCCGGGTTTTCTCTCCTCTTGAGGTGGGGGTGAACATTCTTATCTATCTTTTCTATTTTAATCTTTGTTGTGATGAATTATTTGCGTTTTGACTGCTTCTAGTATGAAAATTGCAGGGACGCAATTTTTATAAGGGAGGGAGTCTGTAACGACCGTGATTTTTGAATTACTGTCGAAATTAATATTTTAAATAGAAATTTTAAAAATTAAAATTGGAAAAAAAAAATATTTAGTGCAAATCATTTTGCAAAGTCAGTAAATGCTTCAAGTGGTGAAGGTTGAAAATGTAGTGCATTTCCTTCTTCACGTGTAAATGGAACAAGTCCATTTCAAAAGCGAAAATGAGCATGTGCTGTCAGTCATCTTATAAAGCAAGATTGAAACTTTGATTTCACGCACAAAAAGTTTATATTACCAAGTTGATTTCACTGTGCTACCATCATTTCTTTGTACAGCACGTCCTTTCTACCCAGTGATGCACAATTCATCTTTAATGCATGTGTACCCAAAAAATATATCCCAGCACACCTTTGTTTGACTTGTACGCAAACTTTATTTGGGAAAAGTATGCCTTCCCCACTTTTCCGGTAGCATCTTTTTCTTTCGTTGCTTTCATTTTCAAGTAAGCACTGCAGCATTCTTGTAGCTTATTTCCTCAGTAGCTCAACAAAACACGCTAATGGCAGTTTCATAAACTTTGCTCCACAGCGTCCCTTGTGCTTACTGATCTGAACCCAACTAGGTGAGTTCAACACTCACATTTTCTAATTTATCCTTTGTTTCATCTGTTCATACAAGTATGGGCAATATTATACTTGCTCTGACTATTTTTGCGTGCATATAAATTTTTTTTCCCAGACCCTTAATCGATTTCATGCAGCTACACTTTCGTTTCGTGCACGTTATACAAAGTCAGGTGTTACTTTATGCATGTAAGCGTTGCAGTTGAATATCCAAGGTTCCTTTATACTTTTGACTATTTCAATTTGAAAGGAAGTTAACTTTGGTTAATGTACGTATAAAAGGTTACATGCATACTTTACGTGTCCTTCAAAACGTCACATATTCGTGTAAGATAGATGGCACATGTAAGTCACGAAAACGGTAGCTGGGCAATTTCGTGCAGATGCGTTGTAAAATTTTGCCCAGGTAGCTTGCCAAGTTTCTTTAAATTTTTTTTAACTCCAATGGAAGAATAAGTTGTATATTACACGAAGATTTAAAGTCCAGACCCATGTTTAAATTTCGTACAGGCGTATTACATATGGGTGAGAAATTTTATTTTGGTTAAAGTTAGTGACTAGGCATATTTTTCTACATCATCATTTTACACGCAAAGGTGCCACCAATTGGTTTTATTAATTTCGTTTTTTCCCAGTGTGAGTACTTGAGAATAGTGAACGCGTGCGTCGTTCTAGGGTGTATTTTTATCATTGCGTGCAAAGAAGCCACCTCTCTTTTGCATTATAAAATTTGGGGTGTACATGTTTACATGTTCAACTAGTGTGCAAATATAGAATATAAATTCTTGCATGAATATAAATCAAAGCGTGTGGAAGAATATTAATACTTTGCAGGAGTATAAATCGAAATGTGTGGGAAAATTTCTTATTGCTCAAAACGTTATTTATTTCTGGTCAATTATAACTTTGCCTATTTCCTCTCATCTTTTACTGATCAGTTGCGTTTGGAGTTGGTCATGCGCAATATGCAATGGAACACATTACTTTGGAGTTAACTGAAAATCTTCTTTATATGAATAGTATCCCTTCTTTTGTTGCATTGGTTTGTACATCCAATGCCATGTACATTAAAATCATTATTCAATTTGCATGCGCCCTTTTTACGTTTGGCCATTTTCATAATGTCATACTTGACATGAATGTAGTATTATATGGTTGCTAAATGCACTAAATAATAAGTTACAGGTCACTCAAGACAACATTTGCATTAATCCATGTATGCACGTTAGGTTCATCACATTAACTCTTGCATGCTAGCATATGTACACATGATTATTGCCAGACCATCATTTTCAATGTGTACGTGCAAGTTGAAATGCACGAAGATGTTTTAAATATCAGTGTTTAAATTTACGTTGAACCGGTTTTACGTTTTAAAACGTATTTTACGCCGTTATTTTTATAACGGAAATTTGTACGCCGGTAAAATATTTTTGAAGCGTGTCGTTTTCGTGACATTTTTTTACGAATAAAAATTATTGTTGTTTTGACTTCAGTAACTGTCAATTTTAAAATGAATTTTAAAGCGGTTATCCCACAACGCTGATTTGGTATCCGTTTTTACGGTGTTTTGTAAAGCGCAATTTCCTCGTCGAAATTGCTACAGATGTTGCTGTTTTAATCACGTGTTTTAAAAATCGTTTTAAAATAAAATTGTTTCAAATTTTACAGTTTGCGCTTTCAAAAGAATGAGGAAGCGATTTAAACGCTTCAGCAAAATTGAGGACTATGAACCCTCACTTTTACTGATTCGCTTAATTCCGGACTTGTCCGTTTGAGAACGTAAAATGTTATTTATTTAAAATACACAATTTTGCACTTTCAAGGAAACGACGAAGAGATTTAAACGATTTAGCAAAAGTGCGGAGTATGGAACCACACTTTTACTATTTCGGTTAAATCCGGACTCGTTAATTGAAATATTTGTTGTTTGATGATTTTGATGATTTTGTGCGCTTTCGAGCGACTATGATGGACCTTCGGGTCATATGATGGACCTTCGGGTCAAATACCAGTACTAGACCTTCGGGTCATATGTTGGACCTTCGGGTCATATGTTGGGCGCCAAAAATTATGATGACAGTACTTGGTAGGCTTCGGCCATATGTTGATGCACGTGCGGCGTAGCTAAAACTCGCCATTTGTTGGGATCGATCCACTTTTATGTTGATTTTCTAGTTATCTATTTTTGATTTCTAGATTTTGTGAATTGTTGTTTTGAATTCAATTGTGAATTTGAAAGTTGATTTTGATGGAGTTTGATGTGATTTCTTCATTTAACTATGTTGATTTCTTATGTTGAATAGTCTCATTCGAGATTATTATTATTTTACTTTGATGTTATTTATGATGCACTCACATATAAGAATAAATTAGACTGATCCGTTTATTATTTCTTTTTGAATAATACTCGGGTCAGACCGAGTTATTTCAGGGTAGTCTCTATCTCTGATTCTGTAGCAGCTTCAGCTTTTGGGATATCGCATCATCTTTTGTCTAGCCTTCGAGGAGTTCTTTTGGTTATTCGACTCTCATTTTATGTAGTTGATGTATATGTTTATGTACATTTGGTTCATGTGAACCATCGACTGTTGTAGCATATATTCCAGACTTGTCTTCCGCTATATATCTGATATTTCTGTTCTGATGTGATTATACTATCAGTGTTGTTGTTATTATGAGTTGTTCTGAATTTTTCTTTAGCCACTGTAGTTTCGTTTTAGATTTGGATTGAATATATATCTTTGGGAGTAATTTATACAACTCCTATCGATGTAATCAATACTCGTCTAAGGCATAACTTACAGATGGTCGCTCCTCACAAGCCTTATTCTTCGCAATAGCAGACGTTATTCCTTATAATAACCTTTGTTATTGTGAGCATAGAGGTGGGGCGTCACAGCTTGGTATCAGAGCTGAGATTCAGAACAAGTTATAATAAACACAGAATAGAAGCAGAATGGAACATGCGTTACAACTATTCGAGCGTTTTATTCGTGCCTTTCTAATCTATTCCTTCGTTGTTCTTAAAAACTTTTATCCTCTCTAACAAGTTGGAATATGTCTAGGATTATATCTCATATTTCCGTAGTATTCCATTTGTTAAAATTTCTTACCAATCTTGCTCGTAGTTTCCTTGAGTTAAAACAAGGAAAGTCCTCTGTTTTCGATTGTTTTAACTGCTCCTAAGGGTTTCAAATCTGGGAAGCTTGATGTTGCTAAAGCTTCTGATGATTCTTCTCATCCCAAAGGTTTTACTCTTTCTGTTTCAGAAGGTTTTATTTTATTTCATTGCCATTCTATTAGAGTTTTTTTCGATATGGGTGCATCACATTCATTCGTGTCGAAGGAGCTTGTTGTTGTTATTCCTTTGGATGTTGTTAGTCTTTGCGACCCTTTGAGGATCGTAAATCCTATTGGTGGATCCGTTACTCTTAGTTTGTTAAGTGTTGATGTTGAGATTATTCTATGTGGCTTTTCCTTTCATACGAATCTGCATGTTATGGATCATCTTGGTTTTGATGTGATTTTGGGAATGGATTGGCTCGTCCGTTACGAAGTTCAATCCTATGTCCCGAAAGAACTTTATATCTCAAGCATCACGATGCTATCGAGCAGTTATCTATTATATTTCGAAACATGGACCATATTTCGAATGCTATCATTTCTTCCTTTGAATCGGACGCTGTTATAGCTAATATTCCGGTTGTTTGTGATTTTTCTGATGTCTTTGAGTCTATTTTGGGTTTACCACCGAATAGGACAATTGAGTTTCGTTAATATCTTATCTTTGGTACTCATCATGTCAGTCGTCCTCCCACGCGGATGTCTGTTGAGGAAAATGAGGAACTCAAGCAACAATTATCTGAGTTGGAAGCCAAGCGATTTATTCGTTCCAGCTCTTCTCCCAGCTCGATCTTACTACCGGTTTTCATTTGGCTACGAGTTGCGGAAGTTAGCATTCCACTTACCGCATTCCGCACTCGTTATGATTCTTATGAATGACTTATTATGTCGTTCAGTTTTCCTAGCTTATTTCATCCATTTGTGAATCGAGTATTCTACGAATATCTCGATGACTCCATTTGTGTATTTATTGATTTTGGATGAAAACAACAATTTAAAATTTTGCAAATCTTTTTCATAAGATTTATTTACAAGTATAATTGGGATTTGTGTGTAACATATAAAAGATGATTTTGTGTTTGTATTGCCCGTTGAGTGCTTTAAGAATTCTGGTCGATGCGCTTGATCAACGTTATCGATAGGAATCTCCTAAATGCTTTGATGAGACAATTTGACACAATAAATTAACCTATAAAAAGTAAATTTTTCTAGAAAATGATTTCATAAAGATAATTAAAATTTTGAAAGTTTTAGCTTTTCAGAAAAGAAGATTATTTGAAAGAACTCTTTTTCGATACTCTTATTCTTGTGATTCCCGAAGTGAATCATGATCTTATTGTTTATACCGATGCCAGTGATTATGGTTTCGGTGCTGTTCTCATGCAAAAAGATAGAGTAGTTGCCTATGCTTCTAGACAACTAAAGCCTAATGAGATTCGTTATGCTACCCATAATTTGGAATTAGCCGCTTTAGTCTTTGCTCTAAAGATTTGGCGACATTTTGGGCGAGCGTTTTATTCACTTCACTGATCACAAATCTCTGAAGTATCTATTCAATCAGAAAGAACATAATATGAGGCAACAATGTTGGCTCGAATTTCTTGCTTCATATGATTTCGATATTCAATATACCCCTGGTAAGGGTAATCGAGTTGCTGATGCGCTTAGCCGCAAGCAGCA
This sequence comes from Allium fistulosum, assembly GCA_030737815.1. Lineage (NCBI taxonomy): Eukaryota > Viridiplantae > Streptophyta > Magnoliopsida > Asparagales > Amaryllidaceae > Allium > Allium fistulosum. The sequence goes on from CM060906.1 coordinate 862,196,987, forward strand.
GGTTGTTGTTTCCATGATGCTAGCGGAGTGGAATATGTTGGAAGCTTCATCTCTTTGTGATATTAGAGACCATCCTTCAGTTTCTGATTCTCACATGCTTTTATGTAGCATGGAAGCTCGTTCTAGTTGTTGGATCATGTCGCCGATGCCCAGAAACAAGATCCAGATCTCTATTATCTTATTTAGTGTTGTAAATCGGAATCCCGAAGTGATGATCTAAAGGATTTCGATATTGATATTCATGGTTGTATTCGGAAGAAGGGTAGATTGGTCGTGCCTAGTGTCTCTAATCTTAGAAATGACATTCGTAAGGGCTGTCATCGTTCTAAGCATACTATCCATCCAGATAGTAGTGTGATGGATGCTGTTATGAAACGCTTATACTTTTGGAAAGGTATGGAGCGTGATGTTGCAAGTTATGTGAGTCGTTACATGACTTGTCAACTTATCAAAGCAGAACACCACGTTCTAGTGGTCTTTTGCAGCCTCTTGAGATTCCATTATGGAAATGAGATCAAATTTCTATGGACTTCATTGATGGTCTACCTCGTTCGAGGTCGGGCCATTCTAGTGTTTGGGTGATTGTGATCGATTGCCTAAATCATCCCATTTTATTCCTATCAAGTCCAATCGGACTGCTTCTTGACTTTGGTGGTAGTTGGAAAGACCACTTATCTCTTTTTGAATTCTCTTATAACAATAGTTTCCAATCTATTATCGGTATGGCTCCTTTCGAAGCCCTTTACAGAAGGCCGTGTCGATCACCATCTTGTTGGTTGGAATCGGAAAATAAAAAAGTTAGTTCTTGGTTCCAATTATATTTGTGATTCTTCTGAGAGGATTGATATTATCAAACAGAGAATGAAATTTGTTTAATAAACTTATTAAATTATTTTAGTTACTAAAACTTAATTATTATAGGAAGATTAGTTTAAAATTTAATTATTGGTTTAGAATTAAATCGTTAGTTAATTAAAATTATCAAATGGAAATTAATTGTTCAATTTGTTCGAATATTAATAAAGTCATATAATGGTATACAAGGTCTTAAACCGTGAAGAAACCAAGTCAAGATTGAAGTGGATTGCAAACAAAAATCAAAGGTGAGATCTTCTCACTCATTTGGATTCCAAAGTTTAATTTAAATGATTAAATTTAAAATTATCGGATGTGCTTGGATGAATTAAATAATTATCTGTTGGATGGTTATATATATAATAGTATATATATTGGAGTGATTGATATTCCCGCATTATATAGTGGATGAGACCCTATGCGCCCCGCATAATAGCGGATGAACCTATATACCGCGATATCCCCCTCGAAGTGGAATTAGTATTTTATTTGTTAACTAACATCTATGGATGTAGGGAAACATATTGGTGGGATCCAAAAGGATTCCTCAAGAATATTTATTGTTCATATATATATGTGATATATGATGTGATAGATAAATTGATATGGATTGTATGTGAATTGAATTATTAAATGTAAAATAGCCTGTGAATTGAATTTGGATATTTTTAAATACCATAATAATTAAGTAAAGGAATTTAAAAGGGAAATTTGAAAGAAATTATTTATATGGAAAATTTGATTTATTAAAAGGGAATTAGGAAGAATAAAGAAATATATAGGCTAACTTGGTATTACTTAACCATTCGTAAATTGTTTAAGTAAAGACTTGAAATTAAATTATCTATTAAGAGCTGGATGAGATATTGGAATCAATAAATAGATTTGAAATAAAACGAAATTTTATTAAAGGCTAAAATGTTATAATGGAATTTATAAATAAGAACTGGTTTTATAAATAAATGGAAAAATTCATGGGAGTTATAAATTTATAAACGGGGTTTATAAATGAGATAAAAGGATATTAGTGGATATGTTGAAAATATAAGTTAATGTTGTGAACTTATATCAAGTTATGGGGATCGTTGGAAGAGAAATAATGGAATATATTTCGAATATGAGGATGGTGATAAATTTGGATAGGATCGATGGGATACGAATCCAGGGATTTTATAAATGGAAATGGGGAATATTGGTTTTTCTATAAATAAACTTTGTTTGTGATAAACTCTAATTTTATAAACCAACTTTGTAAATTAATTAGCAACTGGATATGAACTTTAATACTTTTGAGATATTGATATTTTAATTTTATCTAAAACCATACTTTGAAAATAAAACCATTTTTCTAATTTGATATATATTTTTAAGTGTTTTAAATTCAATAAGGAATTCGCTCAAAGCGAAGTTAATTAAAATTGAATAAGATTTTAGGGGAAGATCTTATAACGGTATTATGGAAGTTTTAAATAAATTTCTAAACATATGATAGACAACATCGAAGGTGAAATAAAATTCACAAGGGAAGTAGAAGCGAATCTGGAATTTTTAAAATAAGCATAAACGGCTTTGGAAATATTAAAGGAATTTAACTAATGAATTCTGGAATTTATGGAATCCGTGCGGGTTGAGTTTGGAAATTTACAAATAAAATTGTAAATATTTTGGAAAGAGGAAATAGGAAATAAATGAATATTTTTCAAGTGTTGAATATGAAATGAAGTGGAAAAAATATTCTAAGTATTGGGAAAGGGTGAAATTTATTCCGTGAGAATAAAAGTGATTTGAAAACTATTTTTAAAGTGTTGAAATATGGGATTAATACCTTGAGTAGATATTTTGAGTTAAGTAAATTGGGAAAATTATTTAAGGCCTAATGGTTGCTTGTGAATGTTATTTGATAGTTAAATAATCGACTATCAATATTGGCCAATGCGCTGATCGTTTCGAAGAGACCTTGATCAGATTTAATTATCCGAAAACCACTTCGATCTGGTTTGAACGTAGCGAATGAAGACCATGAAGATGATGAAGATGGTGCTTCGGTTTGTCCAGACCCAGGGCAACTTGTATGGACGAATGCTTTCAGAACATCGTCAGGAGGACGATAAGCATTCTAAGTGGGACTTGTTCTTGAAAGGTAATCATAGCGTCAAGCCTCATCAACCGGGAATGGCTAAAACAGGGGAGGTGCAGCAAGGCTAAGTGGGTAACACCCAAGTAGGGTAAGATTTCCCCTGTCTAGAGGTCCCTTTTTATTTCGACTGTGTGGCGGTTGGTCGCTCCAACCGTGGGGTGATCTTACTCGGACTATCCAGTAAGGGGTAGCTCCGATCTTGTGTTGCAGGGGATCGGGCGTGGTCCTCGGTATCTGATCTAGGCCAGGTACTGTGACGGGCGGTACCTCAGTAGCCCTGCATTGTATGAAATCCAATCTCCAATAAGCGCCTGTACGGTTTTGATTGTCCCAACTATGCTGAAACGTGAGATGCAAGCATTTCAGCTAGATTCTATTTACTTTCTATAGACACTATTATAATATCAGATGGATTTGATAAAAACATTTTGGTTATCGTAAGGTAAAAATCCGACATATTTATTTGTGGCATTGTTTTACGAGATACCTTTGTTTTCAAAGGATTTTCAAAAATATAATAATCCAATTGAGTGTGTTTTTCTCACGCTGGTTTTCCAGACTGACTCAGGTGTTGTTTTATTATGATGCTCGGGTCAGACCGAGTTGTAAAAATTCAGGTTAAAAAGCTAAGGAGCTCAAGAGACGAGATGGATGGCAGAGCGTACTTCTGTATTTGATTATTATTCCGCTGTGTAAGGACAAGTGTTAAGTTGTTTAAGTGATGGATGTTTTTTGTGCTCTGATAATGGTATGTATATATAATTATACAGATTTCTTTGTAATTAAAAGCTGTTATTATACATTGTATTTTGTCCCACTGCGATTGTGAGACTCTGATGTTGTTTTCTCCTCCTTCTTCTACCTCTTTCTTTTTTTACCCTGAAGACTCGTATTTCCATCCACTTTGAGTTGAATTAATGTGGAATATTGTCGGCTCAAAGGGGTACAGATTTGTGGGCCTTCAAAAATCGTGAGTGATTGCTCACCTTTCGAGGCTAAAGATCAACAGGAAATGAACACGATGCTACATGGATCCGGACACGGACAGGGACACGAAGGAAAGCAAAAAGCTGCTGCGACCAATTTTGGACAGCGGAGAGACAAAAGCAAAGCACGATAGACTGGATTCGATGGAAACAAAATATAAATTATATAAGTGAACTTATATATAAGCTATACATATATATATATTTTAAAATCATTATTTAATTTAAAATACATATTAAAATTTAAAATAAAACCTTTATATTATATTAGAAAATCAAAACATCTATTTAAAATAAAATATCTATATATATTATATTTTAAAAATCAATATTTATAGAACTCCTATACTTCTTTCAAAATTTTCAAATGAATATTTAAACATAAGATATATATATATATATATATATATATTAAAAGATATTAACCTAAATTTAAGTAAATACAAACATATTATATATATATATAAACAAATGTTACTTTGTACACTTACCTCATGTATAAACTTACTTTATATAAATGAAGGTTGCTCAGGTTCAGGTCAGAGCATAACAAGATTTCAAGCAAACTATATATATGAGCGTTACATATATATATATATGATTTACAACAGAGAAGCAAAGGAACTAGGGCAGCTTAGAGATGAAGTGTACGGGTTGCTATGTGAGGCAAAGGCAGATCAGGGCTTTACTAACAGCGTCAATTTGGTGATGTGGTTCGGAGACTGGGTGGAACAGATGGAGCACGGCAGTTATGGCGTTCATGTGGAGGAAGGTGAGGTATTCGGCTACTTGATTGGTACGAGTCTGAGGTCACTCGAGCATGGGCAGAAGTGATTGTCGAGCATGGAAGAGGAGGCATAGGTTGAAATATTGTCACGTGGGTGTTAGGAGGGTGGTTCGAGCGAGGTTGTAGCGTGCAGTTCGAGACGGGGATGGCCAGTCAATGCTTGGTCGAAGGGTAGGCATTGCGGTGCAGTGTGGACTGCTGCACACGTGGGCGAGTCTGGATCGGTTGGCAAAGAGGAACAATGAGGAGGAGGCTGACAAGGTGATGGGGTAGTGGTTGCGGGCGGATCTGCGATGAGAGGCGGACTTATTCGGTGATGGTGGGTTGATAATAGGAAGGAGGAGTTTTTTTTCGATCGGCAATATGAAGGTGAAGACGAAAGTAATCATGATGACAGGAATATATATATATATATAGGCTTCGTCCTTTATATATATATATAATTCTTTCTTTTATAAAAGCATGAAAGAAGAAAGTGGAGCAGAATGAAAAGTGAGAGATTGGAACAAAGAATATTATTATATTTTTCTCTCTAAGTTTGGTAGCAGAATGAAAAATTTGGAAGGAGAACGAATAGTCAAAGAAGAGATGGAAAGAAAATGATGAACTAGAATTATATTGGAACCAGCAAATAAATTTGAAAAGTTGGAATAACAAAAGACCAATATTAAATTCTAAGAATATTAAAAGTTAATGGCTGTTGGCAATTGAATAGACATAGGAACCCAAAAGGCCCAAATGCGAACCGATACGGCAAATCGTTTTGCCGATTTCGCCGCGTACCGGATAACGAATTGCATAAATGAATATACTGCATCGATCAACATGACTAGACGAACAGAACTGTACACGTATATGAGAGATATGACCATCCTATCAAAAGTCAATATTCGCTGCTGAAAACGCTGCTAAAACACCGAAAATAAGATAAACTGATCTAGAGCAGTCCAAATTTAGCGAAACGAAATTTGATGTCTCACTTAGAAAATGTTCTACGTTTTTATTATATAAAAATATTCATATTTCAAAAACATTTTATTTCCATCAAATATTTAAATTGGAATTGAAAATTACACAACATAACTAACTTTCAAAAAAAATTCGATAAAATTTTACCATTTGCTATGTTTAAACAGACGCATACCAAAGATCAAATTTTCATTGTCAAATTTTATAGTTTAATTTCATGAAAAATTTCAGTTAATTACGTTATAAAATCATTAAAATTCCTGGGTCGTTACATTACCACTTTATAACATGGGTTAGGTAGGTAGTAATTTATGGGAACATTGAAATGAACTGTGTGACGCCCCACCTCTATGCTCACAATAACAAAGAGTACTAAAAGGAAATACTGTCTGTTATTACGAAGAATAAGGCTGGATAGGAGCAGCCATCCGTAGTTAGGCCTTACACTAATATTGATTATCTCGATAGGAGTAGTATATATTCTTTCATCTCTTTAATCTTTGTTTATTTACTCCCATCGACATATTCAATTCTAGTATAAAACGAACTACGATGGTTCATAATAGTTTAGGACAACATATATAATAATAACACATATAAGCTAAATGCGGAACATAGATAATATAAAATCTCATATATATATAACTGAAGTCAGTTACAATACATGTGATACAATACATATGATACAACTACAACTGTCGACGCTGGAAGTTACATATACAAGTACATTATTGTGAATAATATACATGAATACATATCATCCTATAAAATGACAACGACTACTCCAAAAGATATAAAGAGAATTCATAGCTCAAGTAGCAACCCAAAGCAAGATATCAACAACCTGTAATAACTCGGTCTGACCCGAGTATTGATTCAAAAGAAAATAATACACGGGTCAGTCTAATTCAAACTCAGTTATTAATGCACGGAAGCAATAATAATTAAATAATCAATTAGACGACAATCACAATAAATCTCACCTATCCAGTCCTTTAATAAGAAATCGGATAACGATAAATATAACACGTAACAATAATAAACAGCGAATCAGCAAAGCCAAATCATCAACAAAGATAAATAAAAGGATTATCAATGAAGATAATCTAGAAAACAATAGAATTGCCTAAACAGCAATTAACAGCAAGTGGCCAAAGCAAAACCCAAGCCATTGAAACAGCATAATCAACAAAATCTAATTATCGATACGATAATTAGAAAACACATAATCTAGTTATCTAGTAGATAATTAGATAACAACAAAATAATAAAATTAAACCAAATCAAAATACAATTTCAAAATATTGAATTGAACACACGAAACAATTCAAGCAATTGAAATATCAATTAAAACGTCAATTCTGATAGGACTGCAGTACACACTCGCGTGTACTGCGTCGCCACTACAGCATCTGATATCATCACAACACAAAATACTAACAGCAAGTCGAAACTGCAAAGTGTGCAGAGGTACAAAACAGAAATGCAACAGTGAATCACAAACCAAACAGGGGCAAAACTGCAAACAAATACAAACTGCCTCGATGCATACGTATGTATACACACATGTATACATACAAGTAGTGACTCTATACAACAAAACCAGTTCAAGTTACAGAGGCAGTAGTGAAACTGCAAATACCAAAGTGAAGCAAGAAAACTTCAATATGCAGAGAGTCAAGGAAAGTGATCGAAGAATCAAAAGTCAGAGCTGTGACAACCAAGTGGATATGTATATACACAACGTGTGTGTGTATGTATATATATATATATATATATATATATATATTTGCAGTAAGACTCGAGTGCTACCAGAGCTTCTAATGAACTAATACACAGTGCAAGCTCAAATAGAAACAGTGTACAAAATACATGAAGGTCTGGCAAAATGAAACATATGCACCTGCAAACTATGCTACTACATAACACAGCAGAATCAAAGTGAACAAACAGTGGAAAATGCATATAAATCAATGAGGACACATGTACACAATGCTACAACAATGACTGATACAAGCAAAACTCAAACCAGCCGTGATATGCAAGCATGATCAGATCAGTGAATACATGAACAATGCTCAAACTCAAGTCAGTGACACAGCCTCAACAATGAAATGGCTATAAACAAAATACATGAAACTGCACCAAAGGAATGGCAACATGCATGCTACAGGTCTGAAACAAATGAGACTCAGATGCAAAAACCAAAACAAATGTAACAGTGGATCTGGACAGTGCAATTATCAGACTCGAGCTTGAGACAGTACTACTAAAGTACAAATGAAACTGACATTCAAGTGCAAGCCTCGAGTAAACATGAAATGGTGATACAGCAAGTTTATGTGGATATGCAAGTGTAGACTCAAGTGATACAAATTCGAAAAAAGCTCAACGGGACAACATCAAGTAGAATAAGACAGAGAAGCAGTAGTTAACAAGCACAAAGAACAAAACAAGTCAAGTATGCTACAACAATGAATTCAATCAGTGCCGAAGTCCACATCGAACCAAGTCAGAAACCAACAGTAGCAAGTTCAACCACGAAGGTCAGAAATCATCACTTAAACAATATCGCAAGCCGAAGTCAAAAAGAAATCAATAACAAGGCAAAATTGAACAAGCTCACAGCCTTACACAAATCAATTGACCGAGGTCAAAAATAAACCAAATCAAAAAGGCTGGGATAGTCACGAAAGCAGATGAACAAGCCATTATCAAATTATGCGAAATTGATAAAGCCAGTGAAATCATCAATAACGAAACAAAATCGAACGGCTGAAGTACTATATTAAGAATGAATTAGGATGTGAGTGAATATCACTGACCTTATTTCGAAGAGCCAAATCCAATTCGCAACCGAAGTCATCGGAATTTCACGTAAGCCAAAACCAGAAACAATACCAGTGCAACGATGATATTGAGGAAATTATCAAGTCAGAGCAGAGTTCGACAGTGTCAAGTGCAGAGCGGCAAGTCAATCGAAATCAACGCCGTGTAATCAAGGAATCGAGCGGAGTAAAAACCCTAGCCGCCATTTCTTTCGTTTGATTAGTTTAGGGCTTGCGAAAAAGAATGAATGGGGGGAAAGGAACGGGTCTCTTCCTTTTGATACAACACAGCACCCATAAAAACATGGGCCAAGACTTTATTAAAATCCCGCATAATCCCTTAACAAATTATTAAAAGAATCACAACCTGATTAAAAACTCCCAATAGTAATTAGCTAGCAATTTTAATCGTCTAATGACGATAATTAACCGGTGCAAAACCCCGGGTCGTTACAGACTCCCCTCCTTATAAAAATTGCGTCCCCGCAATTTTCATAATTATAGTCGTCAATAACAATTATTTTTCTAACACAAACTGGTTAAGCTAGAAAATAAAGGTCAAGAACACAAACGCCAAAGAAATCTTTTAATTTCATAAAAGAAATTCACAAATTCTCAACAAAATCTAATTATCAAATGGATAATTAGAAAACAAAAAAACTGAATAAATACAATTATCAGCAATATTTAATTATCAAAAACGATAATCAGAAAACTCAAATCAACAAATATCTAATTATCAAAAACGATAATCAGAAAACACAAATATCTAATTATCAAAAACGATAATCAGAAAACAGCAAATATCTAATTATCAAAAACGATAATCAGAAAACACAAATATCTAATTATCAAAAACGATAATCAGAAAACTCAAATCAACAAATATCTAATTATCAAAAACGATGATCAGAAAACACAAATATCTAATTATGAAAAACAAACAGCAAATATCTAATTATCAAAAACGATAATCAGAAAACAACAAATATCTAATTATCAACAAAGATAATTAGAACTCAAATCAGCAAATATCTAATTATCAACAAAGATAATTAGAACTCAAATCAGCAATTATCTAATTACCTGCAGATAATTAGAAACAACAAATATCTAGGAATCAATTAAGATAACTAGAAAATCAACATAAAAGATGGATCGATCCCAGCAGATGGCGAGTTTTCGCTACGCCGCACGTGCATCACAGATGGCCGAAGCCTACCAAGTACTATAAATTTTGGCGCCCATCAGATGACCCGAAGGTCCGTAGAGTGACCCGAAGGTCTAGTACTGGTATTTGACCCGAAGGTCCGCAGAGTGGCCCGAAAGCCCAACAAATGACCCGAACGTCCAGTAGAGTGGCTCGAAGCCCAACAAAATCATCAGAATCATCAAACAGTAGATGTTTCAATTAACGAGTCCGGAATTAACCGAAATAGTAAAAGTGTGGTTCCATACTCCGCACTTTTGGTAAATCATTTAAATCACTTCATCGTTTCCTTGAAAGTGCAAAATTGTGTATTTTAAATAAATAACATTTTACATTCTCAAACGGACATGTCCGTAATTAAGCGAATCAGTAAAAGTGAGGGTTCATAGTCCTCAATTTTGCTGAAGCGTTTAAATCGCTTCCTCATTCTTTTGAAAGCGCAAACTGTAAAATTTTTGAAAACAATTTTTTTTAAAACGATTTGAAAACTCGTGATTAAAACAGCAACATCTGTAGCAATTTCGATAAGGAAATTGCACTTCTCAAAACACCATAAAAACGGGTACCAAATCAGCATTCCGGGATAACCGCTTGAAAATTCACTTTAAAATTGACGGTTACTAAAGTCAAAGCGACAGTAATTTTTATACGTCAAAATCTCATCAAAATAATTCGCATCAAAATATAATACCGGTGTAAAAATCCCGTTATAAAAATAACGGCAACAAAATACGTTTAAAACCAAACACCGGTTCAACGTAAAATTAATGCAGTAACGTACAACTCATATTTGCATGCACACTACAAGATGAACAAAGAAATCACTCGATTATATCTTCAATGAAGATAATTTAAAACAGCGAAAATCTCAACAAAATCACATAACTGCAATCGCTTCGAATCCTCAAATCGGATTTGAAATTTTCAAAGAAAACAAAAATAAACACATCTATGTGACAACACAATGAAATTTATTTCATTTTCATATTTTAATTTTTAAATCAAAAGGGTTATCAGCTGTACTCAGCGAAGGCAGTCTCACTTTTTCCACTGCGCACTCTGATAAACAGAACACAAATTAATCAATCATAAAAACACAATTTCACTTTTATTTTTAAATAAGGATATTTAAAATTTTCATCATAATTTCAAAACTTTAGTTTTGACTCAAGGCACAGTTAAAAACATCAACAAATAGTTGTAACACATGTTCCATCTAAGTTATGTTCTATATTATGTCCATAAACCCCTCGCTCTGATACCAACTGTGACGCCCCACCTCTATGCTCACAATAACAAAGAGTTTTAAAAGGAAATACTGTCTGTTATTACGAAGAATAAGGCTGGATAGGAGCGGCCATCCGTAGTTAGGCCTTACACTAATATTGATTATCTCGATAGGAGTAGTATATATTCTTTCATCTCTTTAATATTTGTTTATTTACTCCCATCGACATATTCAATTCTAGTATAAAACGAACTACGATGGTTCATAATAGTTTAGGACAACATATATAATAATAACACAGATAAGCTAAATGCGGAACACACATAATATAAAATCTCATATATATATATAACTGAAGTCAGTTACAATACATGTGATACAATACATATGATACAACTACAACTGTCGACGTTGGAAGTTACATATACAAGTACATTATTGTGAATAATATACATGAATACATATCATCCTATAAAATGACAACGACTACTCCAAAAGATATAAAGAGACTTCATAGCTCAAGCAGCAACCCATAGCAAGATATCAACAACCTGTAATAACTCGGTCTAACCCGAGTATTAATTCAAAAGAAAATAATACACGGGTCAGTCTAATTCAAACTCAGTTATTAATGCACGGAAGCAATAATAATTAAATAATCAATTAGACGACAGTCACAATAAATCTCACCTATCCAATCCTTTAATAAGAAATCGGATAACGGTAAATATAACACATAACAACAATAAACAGCGAATCAGCAAAGCCAAATCATCAACAAAGATAAATAAAAGGATTATCAATGAAGATAATTTAGAAAACAACAGAATTGCCTAAACAACAATTAACAGCAAGTGGCCAAAGCAAAACCCAAGCCATTGAAACATCATAACAACAAAATCTAATTATCGATACGATAATTAGAAAACACATAATCTAGTTATCTAGTAGATAATTAGATAACAACAAAATAATCAAATTAAACCAAATCAAAATACAATTTCAAAATATTGAATTGAACACACGAAACAATTCAAGCAATTGAAATATCAATTAAAACGTCAATTCTGATAGGACTGCAGTACACGCTCACGTGTACTGCCTTTCCACTACAGCATCTAATATCATCACAACACCAAATACTAACAGCAAGTCGAAACTGCAAAGTGTGCAGAGGTACAAAACAGAAATGCAATAGTGAATCACAAACCAAACAGGGGCAAAACTGCAAACAAATACAAACTGCCTCGATGCATACGTATGTATACACACATGTATACATACAAGTAGTGACTCAATACAACAAAACCAGTTCAAGTTACAGAGGCAGTAGTGAAACTGCAAATACCAAAGTGAAGCAAGAAAACTTCAATATGCAGAGAGTCAAGGAAAGTGATCGAAGAATCAAAAGTCAGAGCTGTGACAACCAAGTGGATATGTATATACACAGCGTGTGTGTGTGTGTGTGTGTGTGTGTGTGTATGTGTGTGTGTGTGTGTGCAGTAAGACTCGAGTGCTACCAGAGCTTCTAATGATCTTATACACAGTGCAAGCTCAAATAGAAACAGTGGTACAAAATACATGAAGGTCTGGCAAAATGAAACATATGCACCAACAAACTAGGCTACTACATAACACAGCAGAATCAAAGTGAACAAACAGTGGAAAATGCATATATATCAATGAGGACACATGTACACAATGCTACAACAATGACTGATACAAGCAAAACTCAAACCAGCCGTGATATGCAAGCATGATCAGATCAGTGAAGACATGAACAATGCTCAAACTCAAGTCAGTGACATAGCCTCAACAATGAAATGGCTATAAACAAAATACATGAAACTGCACCAAAGGAATGGCAACATGCATGCTACAGGTCTGAAACAAATGAGACTCAGATGCAAAAACCAAAACAAATGTAACAGTGGATCTGGACAGTGCAATTATCAGACTCGAGCTTGAGACAGTACTACTAAAGCACAAATGAAACTGACATTCAAGTGCAAGCCTCGAGTAAACATGAAATGGTGATACAGCAAGTTTATGTGGATATGCAAGTGCGGACTCAAGTGATACAAATTCGAACAAAGCTCAACAGGACAACATCAAGCAACATCAAGTTGAACAAGATAGAGAAGCAGTAGTTAACAAGCACAAAGAAAAAAACAAGTCAAGTATGTTACAACAATGAATTCAATCAGTGCCAAAGTCAACATCGAACCAATTCAGAAACCAACAGTAGCAAGTTCAACCACGAAGGTCAGAAATCATCACATAAACAATATCGCAAGCCGAAGTAAAAAAGAAATCAATAACAAGGCAAAATCGAACAAGCTCACAGCCTTACACAAATCAATTGACCGAGGTCAAAAATAAATCAAATAAAAAAGGCTGTGATAGTCATGAAAGCAAACCATGATGAACAAGCCATTATCAAATTATGCGAAATTGATAAAGTCAGTGAAATCATCAACAACGAAACAAAATCGAACGGCTGAAGTACTATATTAAGAATGAATTAGGATGTGAGTGAATATCACTCACCTTATTTCGAAGAGCCAAATCCAATTCGCAACCGAAGTCATCGGAATTTCACGTAAGCCAAAACCAGAAACAATACCAGTGCAACGATGATATTGAGGAAATTATCAAGTCAGAGCAGAGTTCGACAGTGTCAAGTGCAGAGCGGCAGGTCAATCGAAATCAACGCCGTGTAATCAAGGAATCGAGCGGAGTAAAAACCCTAGCCGCCATTTCTTTCGTTTGATTAGTTTAGGGCTTGCGAAAAAGAATGAATGCGGGGAAAGGAACGGGTCTCTGCCTTTTGATACAATACAGCACCCATAAAACGTGGGCCAAGACTTTATTAAAAGCCCGCATAATCCCTTAACAAATTATTAAAAGAATCACAACCCGATTAAAAACTCCCAATAGTAATTAGCTAGCAATTTTAATCGTCTAATGACGATAATTAACCGGTGCAAAACCCCGGGTCGTTACAGACAGCTTGTGAATTAGGTTTCACAGTTAGATTATAAGGCGTTCGGTGATAATGTTGGAGTAAAAAGCTAACTTTAATAAAAGATGTTATTTATAATCTAAAAGAAAGGTGAGATATTTTTGAAAATCAATATTTATGAAATGATTTTATATAAGAAAGCAAATTTATATAAGTATGGTTTATAAATAAAAAGGATTTAAATCGAGAATTTGAGAACTAAAATCCTGGTGTTTTGAAAAGTATTTTTCAAGGTTATGGAGAAAATAATAATAGTATTATTTAAAAGTATTTATAAATAGAAATATTTTTAAAAAGGATTTTAAAGGAGATAAAAAGTACTAAACTCACTTCTGTCATTGGAAAATAATTCCGGTGATGACTGCAGCATCATCGGCATTAATTTTCGAGTTTCTAAGTAGGGGACGCTCCTACGGTAGTTTTCTACAAGTTGTTTTTCTAAAACAGGTTTTCATTTAAATCCCGAAAGTATGATTTGATATCCAAAAGCTATAAGTATATATTATTATTTTAAAATGATTTGGAATGAAATCCGGTGTTTGGTTCAAAAGTTTTCTATAAGAAATTTAATATTGAAATAAAAGTTGAATTTTTATAAATCTTGATATGAAAGGTAGTAAGTTAAAACAAGTAAAAATTTATTGAATATCCTTGAAAAAAATAAAGATGAATACTATGTGTATACTCTTAGGATGAAGTAGAGAATTATATGAGTATGAACTTAAGTATTGAAATGTTTTAAAATGAAATTATGTTTTAATGAAATGTTTTATAAATGAAGTCTTTATAAAATGTTAATAAACTTAACTAATATTTTAAGAAATGTTTCATAAATGATTTTAATCTTAAATGAAAATATTATATGTGAAAATAAATGTGTTTAAAATGTAAAGAAATTGGTGTAGTTAAGAAACCAATGGAATAAAGTACGTAAGTTGTACATAGATCATTTTATTCGCATGACAGTTCTAGATCTAGGATTCGAGTACATGATTTCAAGGTGATTTACACCGGTCTGAATAAGGATTTTTCACTAAATTCTTGATGGCGAACACTTGATACAGATTTTTGTTATGATTCTAAAGTTTTCTATCATAATATATGGCTATATAGGGAAAATAGAGGTTTCTAATCAAGAAACCTGATCAGAGTCCGCACTAAAGAAGTCAAATGATCTATACTAGTTTAGATGTGGAATTTATGTGATTAAGCAAGTGATCGGATTTGATAGTGCATACGGATGGTCAATGTACATTGTACGGACTTTAGTATATTTATATACTATGTTTGTTGGCTTATGGAGAGTTTGGAAAAAAGGGTCTTTGAATTGTTTGACGTAGCATGAATAATCGACTAAATAATAACCTGAGGTTGTTGAGCTTAAGATACGCTTAGTAGATTATTTATCATCCTTGGGCGATAAGAGGATTTTTGAACCTGGGAAAACCTTGAGCTTTTTTACTAGTAATTGTAATACCGTTAAGTATTAATGTGCGATTCTGTCTTTAATTACTTGTGTTGGAATTTCGAGGATGAAATATTCTAAGTAGGGGAGAATGTAATGACCCTGAATTTCGAACACCTTGTATTTAAATATCTGAATTATTTAAATAATCGAATATTAAATAAATGTGATTAAATTGATTTAATAATCTTATTAACCACCTTTTTAAATAATAACTAATAATGATAAATTTATTTTTGAAATTTGTTTACAAAAATAAATAGTTCGAATAAATATCAATAATGGACCGAAAATCATTTATCGATAAATGGTCTCGAAACATGTGAAATTATCATCCCAAGACACTATCTCGGAATTTTACAAAACTAGTGTCACCGGGATTAGATTAATGAGGTGATCTACATTGACGAGTTTCGAAACGATACGACGTCTTGTGTGATCATGCGAGCTCGAAACATATTGCGACTTAAAAGAGAAAATTAAATATAATATTTATATTATTACAAATAACACCATACCTCCCACACATTTACTCTCTCATAACTTTTCATCCTTCCCTTTTCATTTTCTTTTACCTGTAAAAAGAAAGAGAGCCACCACCTTCAAGTAATTAAATCGAGAGCTGTAGTTAATGAAATAAACAAGATTAGATCCATTGAACTCATCCGGGTGAGGGCTTCAAATCTATATAGGATTTGTCTTATGCGGTGATGTTTGGGGTCAACAACATTTTAATGACTGAACTAGGGTTCGACATTGGTGGAGATTAAGGAGTTAGGCCAAGGCGGGGGTGGCATTGGACTTCTCATGTGAAGACGAGTGGGTGGTGATAGTTTGGTGAGGTTCGGCACTGGATGGTGGAATGCGACATGGGTTTGTTGCTTGTGAGCTTAAGGTCGTGATGAGGTAGGTGGCATCGGAGGTCGAATCAAAAGTGGGACTGGACTCGTGGTGGCAAAGGAAGTTGATTGACATTAGTTAGGGTCATTCCGGTGTGCTGAAGCAAAATGCAACACATGAATAGTGCGAGAGGAGCATTAGGTCAGAAATTAAGGGAGATGGCTGTAACAACCCTGAGATTGCAATTACCGAATAATGAATTAAAATTATGATTTTTAAGTTGAAAGGGAGCTAAACAAAATTTTGGGAATTTAAAATTGCAATTGGTTTGCAAATTAAAGTATTTTGGGTTTAAAATGGGGAAATTAATATTTTTTTGAATTTAATATTTAAAAGGGGAATTTTTAAATGTGATAATGGGTTTAATTGGCTAATGAGACAATTATAGGGTTTTAATTAAAACTAGGATGCCACTTAGGATTTTGTTCACATGATAACCTTAGAAAATAAACTAAGTCCTAATGGGTTTTAAAACCTCTTACCATGACCCATTAGCCTACCCACTTCTATATAATATCTTAAACCCATTTCATAACCCTTCCCCTCTTCATAATTCCTAAACCTAAATCTAAGCATAACTAATGGCCTCCCTTTAGAAGGTCCATCTCCTTCTCTACATAGCTAAACTTGTTTAATCCTAGCAAGGTAATGCAATCCTAGGCCTAATCACCTTCTAATCTTTAATTTAATTTTTGAAATCTCTTTGTAATCCTTGGTTTTGTTCTCTTTTTAATTTTGAAGCTCTCTAATCCACATCCTCTTTGCTTTGGAAAGTTGCACTTGAAGTGTTTGCTTATTTGCTTGATTGGTAGAGGTAATTACTAATAATTAGTGATTATTGCTAGTTAATTTGGATGCAAATTTGATGTCAAAACTTGAAAAAAATACCCCTAAATCACTAAAAACACAATTATTTGCTGGCTGGAAATGTGCAGGCTGAAAAAACAGGCTGAAAAGAGCCAAAACAGGCCTGGGTTGCACCCAGGCACAGTAGGCTAGCCCAGTTGGGCTAGCCAGGAGCAGGCCAGCCCCTAGTGGGCTGGCACACACACATCACCCCCCCTTCTCCCCTGCCCACCTGGGCTGGGGCAGTAGGCACCCAGCCCGTGCGGGCTGGATGCTCCCTAGCCCGGGCGGGCTGGGGCAGTAGGCACCCAGCCCACCTGGGCTGGGTGCAGTAGGCACCCAGCCCATGCGGGCTGGGTGCTCCCCAGCCTACCTGGGCTAGGGCAGTAGGCACCCAGCCCGGGCGGGCTGGGGCAGTAGGCACCCAGCCCGCGCAGGCTGGGCTGCTTTCCCAGCCCGGGCGGGCTGGGGTTTAACCGAACCCCAGCCCACTTGGGCTGGGCTTGTTACTTCCCTAGCCCGGGCTGGGCTGGGGCAGGCTGACGCGGGCCGGGCCCGCGTCCAAAAAAAAAATATTTTGTAAACCCTGTTTTCAGATTTTTTTTCCTCCACTTCGCGATGCCGCCACGATCGCATTCTAAGTCGGAATTCGACGTGTTTGGTCTCGTTGGAAAGGTGGAGTTTCGAGCTCAATCTCTAGAAAATTTGGGCAACATCGGAGTTCATTTGGTACTTCAAATTTCGTGTCGAAGTTGAACTCTGGTCGCTGTTGGTAAACAGTGTGAATCTTGTTCTGGGTCTAACTTTGAGACGTCGCTGCCACTTCGTATCAACTCGGAATCCAGAAATTCTTTTTGCATCTTAAAGTAGGGATGTTGGACTACATTCCTGAAAATTTTCATGACATTTGGACACCGTTTGCTGGTCCAAATAAATTTCCGAACTTGGGTTCGCAGCTGTTTTTTAATGTTTACAAACACTTGGAATATTTTTCAGTGATTTTCTGGTTTTATTGATTTCTTTGAGATTTGTCTCTAGATTTCGTACACGGGTTTTATGAATCATTTTCAAAAGATTTTTCACTCCTAAATGGCTTTAGAAATTATTATATAATATTATTTTTAATTATTAAATTAATTACTCCATAATAGGAGAGTTTTCAAAAGCCGTTCTGAAGTGATTTCAAAATCAATTATAAATCCGTTTCGCACCATTATTTTCTATAATAGAAATCTCACACTCACTTTTTAGCACGTCGAGCGAAGTGGAAAGGTGCTTAAACGGTTAGGAAATCTCCGGCTTATGGAACCGTGTGTATTTTCTTTCCGGTTAATCCCCGACCTATTCGATTGATCGTTTTGACCTCTGGGTCTAGTTTACCGATGATACGAGGTGGACTTTTTATTGTTTGGAGTGTGAGCTTGCTATTGGTTAGTAAACCGTTTAGTGCGAACGTGGGGTATGGGACTCATTGTTAACACTTTACGGGTTCCTCTCCAAGAAGTTAGTGACACATTAGCCTCTAGGCGGCCAGTACTGGACCTCTGGGTCACCATGCCTCTGGGCAACCGTCTCTGGACACCTTCTCTATGGAGCAGTTTATTTTTCGGCATGCGCCTCTGGGCCTTTATCCTTCTGGGAAGGATCTTGTCGTCTCGCGCGTTCCGTATCTGTGCGAGTGATCGATCACAACTCTACAGTGCTTGGCAACAACGACTCTGGTCGGTGCACGTGCAATATTGGTATTATTTGATGATTTTTATATCCATTCGAGTACCGCCATTCGGTGTTGGTTCTATGGAACCATACGATGTAAGTGCGATTGCCTTGTGGATTCACAGTGTCTCTGGACACTGCTTTTCAGTGTTGGATTTCATTGACTTTTCAGTATATCCCCATTGCTCTTTGGAGCATCGATCTTTGCTTGGGCATTGATTACAGACTCTGGTCACTCTTGGGATTATTGCCTATGGGCATCTTTTTATAGCTTTGGCTACGCCGATGATATGAGGCGATTTTATTTATTCTACACTTTGGTGTTGATTTCTCTTTGGAGATTTTTATTGTTTATTGATGATTAGGGATCGTCATTATATTCATGTGGTTCATAATATACTTCTCTTTGGATAAGTACTGTTTTATTTATGTACCGCATTATTATATATCTCAGTTATTACTGATTGTTTAGCTAGCCTGACCCGAGTGTTTTCGCTCGGGTCAGACCGAGTTGTTTCGGGTTAGGTCTCGGGACTTAGCTTCTGTGCTTCCGCTTGGACATTATCTGCTATGCTGATAGATAGCGCTTTTATTTGTCCACTATTCCACTACTCTGTTATTATTCAGACTTTGATATGTACATATTTTTGACCCACATGTGTGGGCAGTGGCTTTGTACCCACTTATAGTATTTGGATCTGTATTGACGATGTATTGTTCTGGGATTTTATATCTGTTATGTGATTCTGTTCTGTGATGTTTTATCATTTATTATTATGCTTTGTCCTGATAGATCTTTAGCCATTTGTAATTTCGTTATAAGTATTTACCGAATATGTCGAACCACTTGAAAATATATATAGATACCATCCTTTTGACGTATTCAGTAGATAGTTATAGCTTGATTACAAATGGTCGCTTCCACTATACTCTATTCTCCGCTTTAACAGACAGTATTACTCCCATAATACTCTTTGTTACAGTGGGTCTCAGAGTGGGGCGTTACAGCTTGGTATCAGAGCCTGGTTTTAGGAATAATCATAATAAACACAGAACAGATACACTTAATACAATACATTTTCATTAGATCCGAATTAAATCAAATCCCTTCCTTATGTTTATTGATAGATAAGTTAGGAATATGTTTAGGAATCCGTTATATTCCGTAGTATTCCTTAATTAATTATCTATCATTGAATCATGTCTAACTCTAATTCCCGTTACGACATGTTTGACCAATTGAGCGGTGCGAAGGTCTTCTCTCAGCTTGACCTTGCCACCGGATTCCATCAGCTACGAGTCGTGGAAGACAGCATTCCTCTTAAAGCATTTCGCACTCGTCATGGTTCTTTTGAGTGGTTGGTCATGCCGTTCGGCTTGACGAACGCTCTGGCTTTCTTCGTCGATCTTATGAATCGAGTATTCCGGGAATACATCGATAGATTCGTTCTGGTTTTCATCGACGATATTCTTATTTATTCTAGATCCGAGGCATAGCGTTCTCATCATTTGCGGATCGTCTTGGATACTCTTCGTCAGCATCAGCTTAAGGCCAAGCTCTCCAAGTGCCATTTTTGGGAGAGCAAGGTCAAGTTCTTGGGCCATATTGTATCATCTGAGGGTATTTCTATCGATCCGGCCAAGATCGAAGCTATTCAGAATTGGAAGCAGCCCAAGAACGTTCATGATATTCGCAGCTTCCTTGGGCTGGCGGGTTATTACCGTCGGTTTATCAAGGATTTCTCTCGAGTTGCACTTCCCTTTACGACGTTGACTCGTAAGGGTGTTCGCTTTATTTTGTCTGATAAGTGTGAGGCTTCCTTTCAGCGACTGAAGGAACTTCTCACTCATGCTCCTATTCTAGTGGTTCCCGGGAGTAACCATGATCTTGTTGTTTACACCGATGCTTGTGGTAGCGGGCTAGGTGCTGTGCTTATGCAGAAGGATCGGGTAGTTGCTTACGCTTCTA
The DNA here is from genome assembly GCA_030737815.1 of Allium fistulosum. Lineage (NCBI taxonomy): Eukaryota > Viridiplantae > Streptophyta > Magnoliopsida > Asparagales > Amaryllidaceae > Allium > Allium fistulosum. The sequence goes on from CM060906.1 coordinate 862,217,908, forward strand.
GGCAGCTACGTTCGAATGAGGTTCGCTATCCTACTCATTGTAACGTCTTGGATTTTTCGCGTTCGAAAATCGACATCCATACTTTACATCGTACTCGAATACCGTAGATTCGACCGTTCAAATCCGAGTCGCCGGAGCTTATAACACAATTAAGTAAACAACAACACAGCGGAATAAAAATAGATGATATCATATACAACCCAATGAATACAATATCCAGTATGATATACAACAATGATATCAATATGATACAACAATATCAATATACATCAGAGGTATGATCCAAGAAATAGCAGCGGAAAGAAAAGATAACATCAGCAGCGGATAGAATGTCTCCAATAGAATGCTCCAATCCATAGCTAGCGGTAAACAAGATCAGTCATCCAAGGACTGACTGGCTCCAGATAATCTACTAACCTGAATATCTGAGAAACCCAACTCTAGACTGCTCGTGTAGAAAATTATGAGCACCCAGAGTTTAGGAAAGGAACAATAAACTCCGGATCAGTCATGGGACTGGTGTGAGCAACAAAAACAGTTTATCTTTAAAACAAACACAACAGAACTTTAAACATTGAAAATCGCAATGCTTTTGGAAAATGAAACTACCATAAGGCCTCCCGCACACACACACAATGCAAACGCAGAATCGGAGGAGATTTCTCCTTATGATAGTCAAACATGCTTACTACACAAATCATTGGATTATTATTATTAGTGCATAGTGCAGAAAACATTTCGAAAGTATAATATTAATCTTAGCCAACATACGACCAGTATCGTATGCCTACTATAGCTACCATCTAAACAGTGGGGCGCCACCATAAGTAAATGGCAGGTTCTACAGCTAATACCGTACAAGATTCGTATTGGAAAATGGATTTGCCAACAAATGGTCAGGCTAAGAAACTTCCTATGCCACGAAGGAAACGCCTCTGGCGGGACGCTCCGAGAGACAAACTGCTCTCTGCCAACAAGGCTGGGTTACCCCTATAATAGGTAACTCACGAATATGCCATCCCCCGGTCCTTTGGGACCTTTATCCGAGCGCTCGGTAACCAACATCACACATAATAAATAAAGTGTGTCCACATGAGTAAGTATCTGGGCTCCATACCATGACACCACCCCTTTCCAAAAGGAAATGACATACCCTAAAGGGCGCGACCCTCATAACCTTGCCGCAACATTCCTATTTCGACCATTTCCGGGTTGTGAGGCCCTGACGAAGTCTCGTCCACAAAGCTACGCTTTGTCACAAAGCCATGCTTTGGGTCAACAGATGATCAACCTATTATCACAAATATAAATGATCAAATAAATGATCATATCACAAATGATCAAACGATGATCATCACACAGCAACACTCAGCATGTCACATTACCAAATTGGGAGTATATCGCTGGTAAACTTCAACTACATAACCTCTGAGCTCGTACATCTCAGAGAAGGGTGTTAAGCTAAGAGAATAAATTCTCCACCACCAACAGAAATGTATTTGAAAGAAATCAGCTTTATATCTCAAAATGTAATGTCAGACATGTAACCATACAAGTCTGTTCCAGGTTCGAACAGAACCGAAGGCACTTCCGAAGAAGCCCTTGCAAATCCGGGTATTCACAATCCCGATCGGATTTCCCATCACTTAGGGGATCTCTATACCGGGCGCTACTCGGTGCAGAGACAATCGATAGGTTATCCTATTGTTTTCGCAAAAACCCGGTCTTCAACACCGGTCTTCAAATGCTATCCATATACGACGTATCACTTATTCGGAATGGGATATATGACACAAAGGTCCTCTCCCGGCTAAACCGAATAATGAGCGCAATATTTTAAAACATATGGATACTGGGATTTCAATTAAGTCACAACTTAAACCCAAACTTTCTTTTCAAACGGTTTAACAAGTTACCATTTCAAATCTTTAAACAAAAAGATTCATTTTAACAACCTTCAATGGTTTAAACAATTTCCACACTTTAATCTTTTAAACAAAAGATTCATTCACAGATTTTCCAAATCAATTTCCATTTCAATTTGATTAACTCGTTAAATCTTTAAATCAAAGATTTAACTTATAGCTTTCAAAAAACTTCCATTTCAAATGGTTTAAACAAATCATCATTTTAAATCTGTTAAAAATAAACAGATTTAATCCATAGCTTTCAAAAAGAATTCATTCATAGTTTGGAAAATCCATTTTTCAATTCAATCTTGAAATTCCTTTAATTAAACTGGAATTTCATTTCTTATCTGAAAGCTTTTAATTCTTTTAAAACAAACAGTTTTCATTTTGGAAATCTGATTCATTCATACGAGTTAAGGTTCTTCTTGGGTTAAAATCAAATTCTCAAACCAATATTTTAAAAGTGGTTTAAATTCATATAAGACACATTTATAATCTCTTTGATCAAAATTCCAGTCATTGAATTCAATTCCAAATATTGAATTCAAATTTAAGTCAAATTATTTAAAATCAAAACTTAATCAAGTTATTCGAAAATAAGACTTATCTTTGAAATTCCATTTTTAAAAGCTTTTCACTTTAAACCAAAATTTCCAATCTCAAAATCAATTGAAATTAAAATTTCAATTTCAAAAACATCAAATTTAAATTATCTGTGACTTAACCGATTTCCACGTGAAATCCATATTTGTGTGTGTAAAAGTGTAGTCTAGGGGTTTCACACAATAGTGCAACATCAATCATCACAAATATATCGATAAGCGGTAAAATCGATAACGCTTATCTTCATTCACAAATTCATAGATAAAGTAAATTTATCAGTCACAAAGATTCACTATTAAGATTCGATGTGGGTTTCGGATAACCAACTGGAATCCGACTCCCTGTCGCATCGAAATTCAAATGTCGTTTTCGGGTCAAGGGTTTTCATATTCACATATATATCACAGAAACAGAAATCACAGATATATATATATCACAGATAAGTAAATTACAGATCACAACATAAATCAGGATGTATCACAAAGCATCACAAATCAGGGATATCAAACAATTAAATCATCCAATACAATCTAAACATCCATAGATAAGATCATTTTAATTATCTGATTGATTCAAATCAGATTAATTTCTATGAATAAATTTGCTAGTCATGGTAAATTAATAATCAATTGATTACAAAACATTTAATAAATTATTCTTTGATTAATCCTCTAATTAAAAATTAATTCTTAATTAATTACAACAACTAATTAATTACTCCTTAATTAATAAGTATTTCTTAATCACTTTCATTAATTAATTTACCTTAATTAATTATCATAATTAATTAACCCTTAATGGTTAACTAATTAACTCTCAATTTCTTTCATTCATTAATTACTCCTTAATTAATTAATAATTTATAACAAATTAATTAACCTTAATTTGTTTGTTAAATTAACCTTTAATATTAAGTAATTAACCTTTAATCACGTAATAAATCTTTAAATTAATCACATTATTTAATGAATCACATAAATTAAATTCTTTTAAGTAATTAAGTAATTACCCATTTCCAAATCTTTAAACCTTTAAATTGAATTAAGGATTAAAACACTTTTAAGTTATTAAACTTTATTTATTTTCAACTAAGTTTCAACTGGACTAGGATTTCTATTTAACTTTGATTCAAAACTTATTTTAAACTTTGTTTGATCATTCAAATTTTGGTTTTAAGTTTTGAAAATGAACAGAACAGGTTTCTGTTTAAACCTGGAACATTTACCCAAGCCACTCAAAAATTTGCTTTGAGCAAACACCTCTCGTCTTCGAGTCTTACCCGGTACTCACTCGAGAAAACTCGAGTTCTCTCCACTACTACTACCAGAAATCAAAAGTGCACGGTGCACATGCACCGTGACTCTGGTCAACTCCAGCCACCCTCCAGGCCTTCCCCACATCTCCGACCATCACCAGACCCGATCACGACCACCGGAAATACAACAGCAATTCGAAATCGAATTCGAGTTTAAAACTCGAAACCTGGAACCAAACGACGCACACGAACCAAAACCTGGCAACGCCTTGTTCTCGACGCCTCGGCCACTAGCGTCTACACAACTCCGGTCACTACTTCGACTACGACCAAGCTATCATCACCCCAAACCCCGAAGCACTCGATCAATCGTATGTGCCGTGGTGGTCGATTCATTCGACCCAGTAGAAACTAGGTCACCAGATTAAAACCTCACACCGCCAACGCCACCGTCATCTTCGCCACCTCCGCCCATTTTTCCAGGCATCCTTGTAGCCTCCTCCATCTCCACGAGAAAACCCAACCCTAGATCAACGTCGTTCACCGGAAATTGCCATTTTTGTGTTTTCTGTTCAATTCGAGTTAACTCCACAATTCCCAACCTAAAAATCTTGAAACTTGATTCAAAAATCATAGTTTTCTATTACAAATCACTTCATAAAATCCAAACAAGAAATCGTAATCATCGATTTTTCACTTGAGTTAGATTTTCACTGCCATATTCAATTTTATAAACATCCCACAAATATCTACATCTGGAATTTATTTTTAAAAAGTAGATTAGAGTGTTATAAACAGTTTTTATTCAGACATCATAATCTAAATGTCATTATTCGAAGAGATATTGGATTTTTATATTTTTATCTTATTATTTTTAAACAAAATTCTGAATCCTGTAACTAACAGAGGCCAACATATTTACACATATAGGCATGTTTATCTACACAGAGATGTTCATCTATTTTCATAAAAACAAACATTCATGCCAAACATAATTCAATTCATCATCACAGGCATACAGAAATCAAGCAGATCAGGTTTTAAAAATAAGGTTTGCTCACCTGTCATGATTGAAGAACAGAGAAGCTTGAACAAAAGTTTGGAATTAAAAATGATTTAAACTTTTATTTAGAATCTTTGAATCTGATCTTTGTTTTGAACTCTGGAATGTTGAGTTGCTTCTTGATTTTGCTTTGCTTACAGGCTGAATTCCTAGGCTTTGGATTTGCATTTACAACTCAATTTTGTTTCCAGGTTTTGAGATGATTTGGTTTTTTTCCTTTCTAGTTGAATGAATTGTTTTAAAAAAAAATTCTTTTTTGACGAACTGAAAATGAAGAGAGGCTTTATATATAAGAGAAAGTGTACAGGGTGACATTGCTTCCTTGTGTACAAAAACATGCTGAGGGTGCTGGCATTAAATGCATGAGGCATGTTGCATTAAATGCTTGAGTACCTTATGTTTTCCAACCTTACCTTTTTTTTTCTTCTTGCATTCTTTAACTCGGCTGAGTTGTAAATATGTTGTGCACTAAGATGTTGGCATTTATTTCTTTGCATACGTGTTGACTTCGGCAATACAATATGAGATAGTTTGATGTGTTTCTTTTACAAGTTTTATTCACATATTTTTCTTTCTTATTGATCAGAGATATTTTTAATATTGGGGGCTGAGTTGATTTTCAAAAGAAATCGAATTGACTTATGTTATGCTTGCATTAAATGAGCAAGTACTTATGTTCCCTATTACTAACTTATGCATAGAAAATTAGTACTATAGTTTGCATTTGTTTAATTTGCTTCAGCCTGCACCTTTATATACTTTTATTTTGCTTTGGCCTTATCTTCATTTCTTTTGTTTGCTTTCATATATACACACTTGTTTGTATTTTGTTTTGCCTGGCATACTTATATATATATTTGTTGTTTTTCCTTTACAAATTCAAAGATGTTTGTATTTCTTTTAAACTTTGTTCTTGCCTTGCCTACTTATTTACAGGCTGCAGCTTTGTCTTGTTTTCTATTTTATTTTAAATCTACATATGCTATATATTATTATGTTTTCAAGTGTACATACTTAAATATATATATTTTTGTTTATTTTCATCACTTTATAATTAAAGCTTTGTTGTTAGATTTTAGTCAAGTGTTGCTTTTATTTTTATAGTTCATCTTTTATTTATTTATTTCTATTTCTAAACCATTTCTTTATGATTTAAATTCATATACAAAAATTTAAATTTAAACGATTTATACCGAATTTATTTTGAATCGGGGAAACTCGCTTCCATGTATAATAAATTATACAATTTTAATTCAAAAATTCTACAAATTATTAATTTAAATTAATTTAAAATCTGGGGTCGTTACACTCATGATCTTGAGTTAGCAGCTATCGTCTTTGCTTTGAAGACGTGGCGTCATTATCTATTGGGCGAACGTTTCATTCTCTACACCGATCACAAGTCGCTGAAGTATTTATTCAGTCAGAAGGATCTCAATATGAGGCAGCAGCGACGGCTTGAGTTTCTCGCCTCATATGACTTAGATATTCAGTATACCCCTGGCAAGGGTAATCGTGTGGCTGATGCACTCAGTCGCAAACACTCGACGGTAGTTTCTATGATGATAGCCGAGTGGGATATTCTTGAGTCTCTTTCTATATGTGATATTCGAAATCGAGCTCCGTCTTCTAATCCTCAGATCTTGTTATTCAGCATGGAAGCTCGACCTATTCTATTGGATCGCATTTCCCATGCTCAGCGGCAGGATCCAGACTTGTTGCGATATATTCATCTCCTTGAGTCAGAATCCAGTGTTGAGACATTGTTGGATTATTCTATTGATTCTCATCGGTGTCTTCGCAGGAAGAACCGTATTTTGGTACCATCTGATTTATCACTTAGGCATAACATTCTGGACGAGTGTCATCGCACTAAGTACACCATCCATTCCGGTTTCGAGCAAGATGTATGCCGACATGTGTCGTCTATTTTTGGGAGGGCATGAAGAGTGATGTTGCAAGTTATGTAAGCTGTTGCATGACTTGTCAACAGACCAAAGCTGAGCATCAGCGTCCATTTGGTCTTCTTCAGCCGCTAGAGATTCCATTATGGAAATGGGATCAGATATCCATGGATTTTATTGACGGTCTGCCTCGATCGAGGTCAGGCCATACTTCTATTTGGGTCATCGTCGATCGCTTGACCAAATCAGCTCATTTTATTCCTATTAAGTCCACTCGGACTGCTCCTCAGCTTGCCAAGTTATATGTGAAGGAAGTCGTTCGACTTCATGGCATTCCTTGCTCTATCGTCTGTGATCGAGACACTATCTTTACTAGTCACTTCTGGAAGTGCCTACAGTCAGCTTTGGGCTCAAAGCTGAATCTCTTGACTGCTTATCATCCTCAGACCGACGGTCAGACGGAGAGGGTGAATCGTGTTTTGGAGGATCTTTTGCGCTGTTGTATTCTGGATTTCGGAGGTAGTTGGGAGGATCACTTACCGCTTGTAGAGTTCTCCTACAACAACAGCTTTCAGTCTAGTATCGGCATGGCACCTTTCGAGGCTCTCTACGGAAGGCCATGTCGCTCTCCTACTTGTTGGTTAGAATCTGGCGAGAAGCTCCTTCTTGGTCCAGATTCAGTTCGGGAATCTTCTGAGAAGATCATTCTTATTCGTCAAAGAATGAAAGAGGCGTAGAACCGTCAGAAATCCTACGCGGACAGCCGTAGGAAGCCTCTTGAGTTCTCCATTGGTGATCATGTCTTTATTCGGATATCTCCCATGAAGGGGGTTGTGCGTTTCAGCTCTACAGGGAAGTTGGCTCCTCGCTATGTCGGACCATTTTCTTTTACGGAACGCATCGGCCCCGTTGCTTTTCGTGTGGCTCTACCTGCTCATTTCTCTGGAATACATGATGTGTTCCATGTTTCTCAGCTTCGCAAGTGTGTGCGCGACCCTGATTCTATTATCGAGCCTCATATCGTGCCCGATTTAGAGATCTCACCCGATCTATCTATAGAGCAGCAACCTCTTCGTGTGCTTGATTCGGAGATCAGACATCTTCGAAACAAAGAGGTTCCGCTTGTGAAGATTCAATGGTCGTCTAATCCTAAGGACTGCACTTGGGAGACTAGAGAATTTATCGAGCGTACTTATCCTGGTTTTCTTTTATCTTCCGGCACGGGTGAGCATCTATATTTTATCTTCTGTATTCCTTTTGTGGATTAGATGTTATAGACGAATTCTATATTTAAGGAAATTGCGGGGACACAATTTTCTTAAGGGAGGGAGTCTGTAACAACCCTGAGATTGCAATTACCGAATAATGAATTAAAATTATGATTTTTAAGTTGAAAAGGGAGCTAAACAAAATTTTGGGAATTTAAAATTGCAATTGGTTTGCAAATTAAAGTATTTTGGGTTTAAAATGGGGAAATTAATATTTTTTTGAATTTAATATTTAAAAGGGGAATTTTTAAATGTGATAATGGGTTTAATTGGCTAATGAGACAATTATAGGGTTTTAATTAAAACTAGGAAGCCACTTAGGATTTTGTTCACATGATAACCTTAGAAAATAAACTAAGTCCTAATGGGTTTTAAAACCTCTTACCATGACCCATTAGCCTACCCACTTCTATATAATATCTTAAACCCATTTCATAACCCTAACACTTCCCCTCTTCATAATTCCTAAACCTAAATCTAAGCATAACTAATGGCCTCCCTTTAGAAGGTCCATCTCCTTCTCTACATGACTAAACTTGTTTAATCCTAGCAAGGTAATGCAATCCTAGGCCTAATCACCTTCTAATCTTTATTTTAATTTTTGAAATCTCTTTGTAATCCTTGGTTTTGTTCTCTTTTTAATTTTGAAGCTCTCTAATCCACATCCTCTTTGCTTTGGAAAGTTTCACTTGAAGTGTTTGCTTATTTGCTTGATTGGTAGAGGTAATTACTAATAATTAGTGATTATTGCTAGTTAATTTATATGCAAATTTGATGTCAAAACTTGAAAAAAATACCCCTAAATTACTAAAAACACAATTATTTGCTGGCTGGAAATGTGCAGGCTGAAAAAACAGGCTGAAAACAGCCAAAACAGGCCTGGGTTGCACCCAGGCACAGTAGGCTAGTCTAGTTGGGCTAGCCAGGAGCAGGCCAGCCCCTAGTGGGCTGGCACACACACATCCCCCCCCCTTCTCCCCAGCCCGCATGGGCTAGGGCTGGGGCAGTAGGCACCCAGCCCGCACGGGCTGGATGCTCCCCAGCCCACCTGGGCTGGGGCAGTAGGCACCCAGCCCGTGCGGGCTAGATGCTCCCCAGCCTGGGCGGGCTGGGGCAGTAGGCACCCAGCCCGCACGGGCTGGGTGGTCCCCAGCCCGCCTGGGTGCTCCCCAGCCCGCCTGGGCTGGGGCAGTAGGCACCCAGCCCGCGCGGGCTGGGCTGCTTTCCCAGCCCGGGCGGGCTGGGGTTTAACCGGACCCCAGCCCACTTGGGCTGGGCTTGTTACTTCCCCAGCCCGGGCTGGGCTGGGGCAGGCTGACGCGGGTCGGGTCCGCGTCCAAAAAAAAATAATTTATTTCGTAAACCCTGTTTTCAATTTTTTTTTCCTCCACTTCGCGATGCCGCCACGATCGCATTCGAAGTCGGAATTCGACGTTTTTGGTCTCGTTGGAAAGGTGGAGTTTCGAATTCCATCTCTGGAAAATTTGGGAAACATCGGAATTCGTTTGTTACTTCGAATTTCGTGTCGAAGTTGAACTCTGGTCGCTGTTGGTAAACAGTGTGAATCTTGTTATGGGTCTAACTTTGAGACGTCGCTGCCACTTCATCTCAACTCGGAATCCAGAAATTCTTTTTGAATCTTAAAGTAGGGATGTTGGAATACATTCATGCAAATTTTCATGACATTTGGACACCGTTTGCTAGTCCAAATAAATTGCCGAACTTGGGTTCGCAGCTGTTTCTGAATGTTTACAAACACATGGAATATTTTTCAGTGATTTTCTGGTTTTATTGATTTCTTTGAGATTTGTCTCTAGATTTCGTACACGGGTTTTATGAATCATTTTCAAAAGATTTTTCACTCCTAACTGGCTTTAGAAATTATTATATAATATTATTTTTAATTATTAAATTAATTACTCCATAATAGGAGAGTTTTCAAAAGTCGTTCTAAAGTGATTTCAAAATCAATTATAAATCCGTTTCGCACCATTATTTTCTATAATAAAAATCTCACACTCACTTTTTAGCACGTCGAGCGAAGTGGAAAGGTGCTTAAACGGTTAGAAAATCTCCTGCTTATGGAACCGTGTGTATTTTCTTTCCGGTTAATCCCCGACCTATTCGATTGATCGTTTTGACCTCTGGGTCTAGTTTACCGATGATACGAGGTGGACTTTTTATTGTTTGGAGTGTGAGCTTGCTATTGGTTAGTAAACCGTTTAGTGCGAACGTGGGGTATGGGACTCATTGTTAACACTTTACGGGTTCCTCTCCAAGAAGTTAGTGACACATTAGCCTCTGGGCGGCCAGTACTGGACCTCTGGGTCACCACGCCTCTAGGCAACCATCTCTGGACACCTGCTCTATGGAGCAGTTTATTTTTCGGCATGCGCCTCTGGGCCTTTATCCTTCTGGGAAGGATCTTGCCGTCTCGCGCGTTCTGCATCTGTGCGAGTGATCGATCACAACTCTACATTACTTGGCAACAACGACTCTGGTCGGTGCACGTGCAATATTGGTATTATTTGATGATTTTTATATCCATTCGAGTACCGCCATTCGGTGTTGGTTCTATGGAACCATACGATGTAAGTGCGATTGCCTTGTGGATTCACAGTGTCTCTGGACACTGCTTTTCAGTGTTGGATTTTATTGACTTTTCAGTATATCCCCATTGCTCTTTGGAGCATCGATCTTTGCTTGGGCATTGATTACAGACTCTGGTCACTCTTGGGATTATTGCCTATGGGCATCTTTTTATAGCTTTGGCTACGCCGATGATATGAGGCGATTTTATTTATTCTACACTTTGGTGTTGATTTCTCTTTGGAGATTTTTATTGTTTATTGATGATTAGGGATCGTCATTATATTCATGTGGTTCATAATATACTTCTCTTTGGATAAGTACTGTTTTATTTATGTACCGCATTATTATATATCTCAGTTATTACTGATTGTTTAGCTAGCCTGACCCGAGTGTTTTCGCTCGGGTCAGACCGAGTTGTTTCGGGTTAGGTCTCGGGACTTAGCTTCTGTGCTTCCGCTTGGACATTATCTGCTATGCTGATAGATAGCGCTTTTATTTGTCCACTATTCCACTACTCTGTTATTATTCAGACTTTGATATGTACATATTTTTGACCCACATGTGTGGGCAGTGGCTTTGTACCCACTTATAGTATTTGGATCTGTATTGACGATGTATTGTTCTGGGATTTTATATCTGTTATGTGATTCTGTTCTGTGATGTTTTATCATTTATTATTATGCTTTGTCCTGATAGATCTTTAGCCATTTGTAATTTCGTTATAAGTATTTACCGAATATGTCGAACCACTTGAAAATATATATAGATACCATCCTTTCGACGTATTCAGTAGATAGTTATAGCTTGATTACAAATGGTCGCTTCCACTATACTCTATTCTCCGCTTTAACAGACAGTATTACTCCCGTAATACTCTTTGTTACAGTGGGTCTCAGAGTGGGGCGTTACAATGGCCGAGCTTTAAGTGGATGGGTCAGTTGTGGAGAGAACGCGAAGTGGAGTTTGTAGGAACTGACAGTTCATGGTTTTGTTGAACATGGAGGATGATTGGCAATTGAAGAGTGCGACTATATGTTTGATGTGCACGGCCGTGTACAGGGAATTAATTTTGGGTGGGAAGAAGGATTTGGGGAGATAATTAAATTACGCACTTGGGAGTTAATGATATTCGGCATAACATGTTCGGGCATAGTCCAGCTATTGCTTTCCTTATTGTTATATTCTATCTAGAGATATACGACACTTGGAGGTAGTTTCTGACCCTTATGTAGGATATTGAATTAGGCTTGACTAGAGAGATCTCTATGGAAAATCCATTATGCGTGTGTACCTTAGCGGTTTTCATTGTACTTCAATATTATTGTGTTGTGATTAATGTTAGAGCTTACAACTAATTTCTTATTTATATTCTTCATCCTAGACATTATCTATTATATCACAATATGTACATATTAGATGGTTGGCTCTTTTGAGGGGATAACCGTTACGATGGTCTTAAAAGGTGCTATTATATTCCGTATACATATTTCTTGAGTTTCTCATACCAAACTTATGTCTGACACGTGACATTTTTTTGCCTAAATTCCTCATGTGCTCTTTCAAGCAGTTTGAGAAAGGAAAATTTTCGTTGATGTTTATTGTGGTATGGGAGAGGAGCTGGATGTGTACCTATCGTAGTATTCTTATTTCCATTGCATTACTTTATGTATATATATCATCAATTGTAAAGACATATTGTTATAACTGTCCAGGCTGATGATAGTACTCGGCTTAGTAACTCTGAAATGCAATGTATATTAAAGTAGCTTTGTATATTATCTTTTGATATTATATGTTATCATTCCGCATATGAGATTCTGATGTTTTTATTCTCCTCTTTCCTGTTTCTTTTCTTTTCCTCTTTTTTCTTTACCCTGACGTTCTGTCTTCTCGACACTTGGATACTCGACACGTGGATACCGTGAATGTATTAATGTCGACATTCGAGGGTCGAAAAGGCCGCTCGTTACATTGGGGTTTGAAACAGTGTATTTCTGATTGATTTTCAAAGTGAGAGGGGATAAAAGGTATCAAAAAAGAATGGTATAGAGAGTGACATATAAATAGGAAGTCAAATGGAGAGAAAAGTGGATCTTATCCTTATCTCTCTTTTACCGATTCCACTCTTTTAAACCATTCAAAAGTCTCCCACTTTTTCTAATATTTGGCTGGCCTATCCAAGCTATTTTGGCTGAAATTTGCACGCCCTATATGGTCCTCAAAGCCAATTTCAGTGCAAACAATGTCTGCTTCATTCAAATCTAAACCTAAACGTATATCGATATCCTATATCGATTATTACATATATAACTATTATAAATATAGTTTTTAACATTGTTCAACACATCAAACACAAAATTTTACAATAGATATTTCATAAATATTAATTAATTTAATTATTTTGTAACAATTACAAATTAATTAAATCAGGTGATAAAAGGAGAATTCATCATTTCGGTTGTGTGACTCTTAGGTGTGAATTTAGTCGGTGATTAATATCGAACAATTCGAATATTAATGTTCACACGTCACTTAGCAGGTGGTGTGACATTTTAGCCAATTTATCGCTTACTTGATTTTGGTAAAATCCAATTTTACTTTGTTAAGCATTACTCGGTAATGATGATTATTTACACAAACTCTCTTTAGCAAAACTGTATCACTTTGGACTTATGGAATTTGGAAATGGTCAAGATTCCAATAGCGTTCATATTCAACTCTATAGTCCAAACACAAAGTCTTTGATTCAATAATAACAATTATTATTAATCGAACTGCTTTGGCCAAAGACTTTGACTTTTAGTTGACTTCAGTTGACCATGATACTATCCTCATATAACTGAGAAGACGAATCCTCTCTTGAATAGTGCTTCACTTCCAATGCTTACACTCGACCCAACTATAGTTGTTCGATGGATGTCATGCCATAATTTAACTATATTCAAAGCAACGCTTCCACATTGAAAATCAAAAATATTCTCAAGTCAAGAGAACCGTGTAATTTTGTCACATCGATATTTTCTGTCCGACCTTAATTATATTAACCAATATACAACTATCGAGTGAGTCATTCTATAGTTATCCAATAAATATTACTGCCCCCAATAGCCATGAGTAATACGCTACCCAACATTTGGAGAGCGTTACGAACTCCAATATCAATGGAAGCATCGATGTCCAGTCTTGATACATCTTGATTAGGAATATTTAAAAGGGTATGTTTATTTTATTATGATAAATCACTCATGGTTACAACACATTGTAACTACTATCACAAAACATACCATTTATGGATTTTCTCTTAAATATAATTTTAATTAAATTAATTAACTAATATATATAATATATTATATTAAGTATATAATAGAAAAAACACCTTTTATTTTGAACAAAATTAATTATTGAGTTAGATATATGTAACAATTATGTAACGACCCGTAAATTTCGACGTTTAATATTAATTAATTATTGGGATTTTTAATTTAAATTTAGAAAAAAAATCTTATTTATTTATATGAAAGCAACTATTGAAATTTGATGTATCAAGGGTAACTAAAGCTTTACAAATTGAATTACATATTGCAATTAATTGGAAAGAGTATTTATGAAATAATAACAAAAATGAATTGCAACTATATGAATGGAAGAAATTGTAAATAAGTGGATGTAAATATTGAATTAATTAATAGAAATAAATTGCCCACATTTGATTGTAATAAATTTAATTAAATGTACATTTTCGTGAAATGTAATACCATGTTTAAGAGATTGCTAAATTGTATATATTAAAAAGAATTTTATAAATTGTTTTAAAACCTTAATTAATATGGTGATAAATTTAATATAAGGAAAATCAATGAAAATTTTGATTTAATAAGTGAAGCAATAATGATAAATAGTAATTAATTCAAAATTTGTAACTTGGGAATAAGGTTAATTGAAAATCGAATGGGTTAACTTGGGAATTAAGCTTTATTTATTTTATTGGATCTAGGATTTGATAATTTGGATTTATTACAATTAAATAAAAGTAAATGTAAATTTTTCGTTAAATTTAAATTGAGTTGAAACGGAAAATATTTATACAATAATTTTAAATCCAATGATAACCGTTCATATTGGAAATTCATAAAGGGGATAAATATAGGTTAATTAAATAAAAAGGGAATTTTGGAAATTTATCTATAATTTGAATTTTATGAAATATAATATTTATATTGATTTAATCCTTAATGAAATAGACAATAAGGATTGTTAGATCATTTTAAATGTTTGTGAAATTGTAAGTAATAAAAATTGTCAATTCTCTAATTGAAATATAAAATTCGATTTAATTAATTTATTTTAAAATTTATTAAATTAATATAAAAATAGCCATTATGGCCACTGACTCGGATTTTGACGAAACCAATTTCATCAGATCTGTAATGGTGAATTATAATAATGTTTCAAGTTTCGTAGCGATCGGACTTGTCGTTTGATCGTACGGACTCGAAACGCCTTGAAATTTATGCAATTGAAATCAGTTGAAATCAATTTGAAAATATTAATTTTAGCATAACTTCTTCATACGACACAATTTGAACCTGTAACCTTTTCCATTGCATTCAGAATATTTTAAATTACCTGTTTTGATATATGGGTTGACCCAATTTCGTTTCGGGGTCAGAAAGGGCTTTTTGGGCCATAGTTTGTTCCGCACGTTCATTTATCCGATCTGTCTACTCTACCACTATATAAGCACGGTTTTAAACCCTAGCCTCCATCTTCTATCATTTGTCTGTATGTTCATTTTTCTTCAATCCTTTCTCTACCTCAATGGATGCTTTCAGATCCAAATAACAGTTCAAAAATCAAATAAAAATTTAAGCCCTCAGAAAAATCCTAAAAAAATATATGTGGTAGTTTTCATCGATACGAATCTACGGGTGGTCTCGCTTTTTGCAATTGATGCTCAGATCAACCGGAAATCGCGGTCAAACCTCTAATTTTTGAAATCCATATGGTCCAATTTGGGAGTTTTTGATTGGATCGATTTTAGGCCAATTGCTTTCTGGGTTTTGTTAGGCTCGGCTTCAGGAGTTGATAGGTGGTGGTCGTGGGGCCTAATTTGGTCTGTAGCATTTGAATTTCATTAATTAGGGTTTTGAAACCCTAGAAATTGGTGGCGGCCGGCCGTAACAAGGGGGCACCAGACTTGGTTGGGCACGTGCGGCCGGACAAGGGGAGAGGGATGGTGGTAGCGGCGCGGTGGATGAAGGCAGAGGGCGACGGGAAAGGGCGGTCAAAGGCCGGTCAATGGGGCTTGAAATGGGTTTCATGCTGCGTTCGGTAGCAGGTAGAAGCTTGCGTGAAGGTGCCTGTACGTTTGAGCAACATTTAGATGATGATGTGGCAATGCGTGAAGGTGAATGTGTTCTTTGTTTTTTTTTTGATTTCAACTCGCAATTATCGCTATAACTTCTACATACGAACTCCGTTTCACGCACGGTTTTTTTTGTTAGGATCGTATTGAAATTCAAGATCTGATGACGCTGGTTTGGACGGATTCGGAGACCGTCAAATTTTGGGGTTTGAATTGAATTTTTAATTCGATTTAAATCCAAAAGGTGAGTGTTTTAACCCACTCACAACTTCTAAGATTTCCTATGTTTGTTAAATTCATGTGTGATGTGGTTAGAAATTTATTTATAGCTGTTTGACATATATTTCATCATTATCTCAGTTAATTGCATTCATCGTAAACAATTGTTAATTTATTTATTTATTGCATTTAAATTGCCAGTTAATTGTTAATTAATTTATCCATTGCATTTAAACTGCCAATTAATTGTTAATCAATTTATTCGTTACATATAAACTGCCAGTTGAAAGTTATTAATTTTTATTGAATATAAACTATTTGGTGATGCCTGTTATATTTTATATGCTTTATATTGATGTTTTTGTTTAAATTGGATGACGATTGTAATGAATGGTTGATTATTGATATTTGGATGAATCGATGCTATATTTTATATAGTATAAACTGCAAGTTATTATGCATTTTATTTTATTCGGGATTGCGGTTTGAAATGATATATAACCGTAAACTTTTATTTTTAAAATTACGGATTGAAATGATAAATATCCGTATCACTTGACCGTAGGATAGAAAATTATATACAGGCACCGTGGTCTATATAAAAATATTTTAAAGTGATTTTCTATGGTTTGGAAAGAAATATACGGTTTACTAAATATTAAATTTTGATATTATATAAAATATTATTTTATATATAGTTAAATTCTAAAATTTTAGCTATGTGTAACTTGATGATGTTTTAAATTTGATTTACGAATATTTCAAGTTTGAGTTTTATTTAAGTGATATTGAACTTATTAAATAAATATTTCTAAACTAAATAATTGTAAAATTGAATTAAGGTATATATAGAATTTTCAGATTTGGTTGAGAATTTTAGAATATTTTAAGACTTGAAATATATCAAAATTGAAATGTTTTATTTAAATTAAGGTATTATTGTTTTCAAAGTATTGGTTTTCGAAATTGTTATAACTTTGAAAGTAATATGGTTTGAAAATGAATTCATTTGAAATAGAAATTATTTAAGAATTATCTTTGAATATATTGATTTGAAACCGATTGAAATTTTGAGATTTAGAATATGACTGCCTTTTGTGATTTGGGTTTAATATGGTTTTAAAGAATATTTCGAGTTTTATAAATAAAAGTAAGATTAGTGATTGGAAATTTGGTTTTATTTAAATGAGATAATTGAATTGTTTTGGAAATGGAAATGATATATTATTGAATTGGGTTTTGAAATGGAAATAATACATTGATAATTTGGAGTTTGAAATAGTAATAATATTTTGGTTTAAAGTATATACTATTTTGAAGTAAAGGATATGTTTTGAAATGGCAAAAAAAAATATTTTGGTTTAAAGTATATACTATTTTGAAGTAAAGGATATGTTTTGAAATGGCAAAAAAAAAATATTTTGGTTTTAAGGTATATACTATTTGAAGTAAAGGATATGTTTTGAAAGGGCAATGAGTGTGTTTTTAAAAGTATATATATATTAAATGACCACGGTGTTATAATAACGATTGGTTGTTAAAGAGACCGGGATCGGATATGGACATACTCTCTGTCGATACCAAAAACCACTTTGACAACCGTGTACGCGGTGGAGATTCCAGAATGAAGTAGGATGGTGGCGACGTTCTTAAGGTATGTTACGTGGACCCAACTCCCGTGAGTTGGCATAAGGTGGCTAAAACAGGAGCGATCTCGGACCAGTGAGGTAGCACCTCTTCTCGGACACATTTCTTCGATATTATACTCTTACTTGTGATTTGACTAGATGGCCATCCTCCGATTTGGGAATGTTGTTCGAGGTGGAACGGTAGTGGCTGCTATGCGTATCCATCAGTCCGTGTGCGTAATTGGTATATCTACCCTGGCATTGCCTAGTTGTGCCGTGTCACCTACCATATCGAGCTTTACTACGATTATGATTTTAAGATCCGACCGCGTTAAGGTTCTCCATCCCCTTAACGCTATTTTCTATATGATTATACTTTACTGATTAGACACTACTGTATATAGCGAATATTACTACATAGTAGATAGTTTAACGGATCCTTAAGAGATGTGAATCCCGAACATTTCTTAAGTTATTGCACCCATGTTAGACACTGGATAGGAGATGTCAAACCCCGTAAACATCTCTGACGCCGTTTAAACTCATATTTATTTCATTGATTTAACTTACATAAGATCTTTTAGTTCTGACTCGAGTGTTTTGTCTTTTCAATTCGCTCGGGTCAGCCTGAGCATTTCAGGATTTGAAGGCCTATTTCTGAACGACGAAGACGAAGATTTTATTATTACTATTTGTTATATATTCTACTTCACCATTGTATTCCGCTGCATAATTATCATTCTCTGGTATGTGTAACTCTGATATGTATTGTATAAGTATAATCAAATGTTTTGTAAAACAGCTTCATGAACTGTTATTTGATTATTATATTTTAACGTTCCGCTGCAAGATTCTATTTTGTTTTATTTCTTTCTTGTCTTTTCTTATTTACCCCATAACAATCCGTCCTTTCGTATGGTTTGAATCGGCATGTGTGTCGGTCTAAAGCGTGCGAAAAAGCGGGATGTTACATCTGGTATCAGAGCTTTGGTTTAGCGATAAACCTTAGCTTTGTGGGGTTTGACTCTTTACTAATAGGGTAATAATACCCTATGGGAGTCGCTGAGCGCATATATGAGAGAGCGTATTTGTTAGTGCTATAAAAAGGTTTTGATATTGTGTTAATCTGTTCCGTTTTGTATTTATGAATTCTGCTTGATGCATGGGACGCTGTGACATCAATAGGGGTTCCTAAACACTTAATAGGACAGACAGACATAATATTTGTTTTTAATATAGGTGAATGAAATAATTTTGCCTATTATATTTTCTATATATAAAATAAATTTTCCAAATGACATATATATTAGTTGCTATAGATTGGTTGGTAGGTAATAAGTGTAAATAATAATAGAAACAAGATTAAAGAATAAAATAGATAAAATGGGAAATTTAGAACTTAAGTTCCGGGGTTTTGAAATTTCTTTCGAATAAATTTTGGAATATGATAGTATTGTTTATAAGTATTTTCTGATATAATTATTTTAATATAATTCGGAAGTTTTGTTTTAAAGACGAATTTGGAGAAATAATAATAATATTTTAAAGGTATTTTCTGATATTAGTATTTCAATATAAATAGAAATTTTGGAAAGAACAAGTTTTGTACTCCCCTCTCTATCGCTAGAAAATAATTTCGGTGATGAGTGCACGCATCATCGACTTTCATTTTCGAGTTTCGAAGTGGGAAGGCCACTGTAGTAGTTTACTGCAGATTCATTTTTTGAAAAAAATGTATAAATTTTGAATTGTTTTAAATTTAACTAGAGGTATAAGTTATAAGAAAATATTTATCTATTATTTCAAAATAATTTGAAATTTAACCCGGAATTTAATTCTTAAATTTCCATTAATTAATTGTTTAAATTATTGTAGTGAAATAAAAGGTAAGTAATTAATAAATTGAAACCTCTGATTTAAATAAGAGATCTAAAACTAAGTTATAAATGGAAATAAAAGGAAATTTGAACTTTGTAACATATGAGACAAAGAGTAATATTGTTGAACATTAAATTTAATTAAAAGATGAGATAAACTTGTATAAGTTCATTTGCATTTTCTTTAACCTATATAACTTACCAAATATAAAAAGTTGAAATGTTTAATAAGAAATGTAATAGAAATTTGTACAAGTAAAAGTAGGTAATGAAGTATTCAATGAATTCGCTATATTAAATGAGAATTTAATGTTATTATCTTAAGTTATAATTGAAATCTTATCCAGTAAATATAATTAAAAGTAAGTATGACAGATAGATGATTATAAACTTAAGTGATTAAAGTGTGAATAAATAAGATCATAAAATAATAATGAGGAAATAATGGTAAGTAGTATATATGGAAGATAATAAACCTAAGTAAAATATTGAAGCTATTTGTTAACAAAATAAGTATAAAAGATGGATATAGTAAATATAATAGGGATGTAAGTGTTAAATAAATGAATGAAAATGAGAAATGCATAGGTGTAATGCAATAAGAGAAACTTACATGACCTAAATTAATGAAAAGAAATGATTGTAAGTAAAAAGTAAAAATAAATGAAACAAACATTAATGAGTAAATGAAATTAAAAGTTTACTAGAAATAAATGTAAATTATAAAAGGAAATCAAACAACTAAAGTATGAAATAGATTATAATAAGTTAATTTGTTTGTTTGAATTGTTATTGTGTGATTTATGGTTGGTTGGGTAAGGAAATTTGAAGTTGTTGGATGAATAAATTTTCTATTTTGATCCATCTAAGACTGTGAGTAAATGATGCACTTGATAGTTAGTTTTATTCCGTACAATTTCAAAATTTAAACCCGAACAACTATTTGTTTGTTTGATTGAATGGTTGCTTTGTTGGTGTGTATGCTGTTGTTGAAATTGATGGCTGTTGTATTAATTGGGTATTAATGATTGAAACCACATAAATATTTCACTTTATAAAATTGTTAACCCTTTGGATTATATAAGTAAAATGCAGGTTATGGAAGCAATTGCTGCCGCTTTTAGTTCAGCGTAAAATGCCCGACAAATAGGTACGTTTCGGATTACGATTTATAACGCTATTTATATATATTTTCCCGTGTTGGGATATAATATTTTGGATATTATATGTGATATTTTATTATATTTAATATTATATTTTCTCCCGAGTCTCTCCGTACAAAGGAGACTCTGCCAAAAATTTTCGTAAATTTTGGACTTAGAAAATTTGAAATGTTTTACAAACTTTAATAATTTAAGTATCCAAAGATAATGATTTTAAAATGAGTATATTTTATTTAAAGTAATAAATCTTGTAAATCATTGTTTATAAGTTAATATTTTGAATAAGATGTATTGTTATTAAATTCTTCCTTCTCCTTTCTTTTTCCTTTTCGAGGACGAAAAGTTTTGAGTGGGGGAGAGTGTAACGATCCGTAAATTTCGACGTTTAATATTAATTAATTATTGGGATTTTTAATTTAAATTTAGAAAAAAAATCTTATTTATTTATATGAAAGCAACTATTGAAATTTGATGTATCAAGGGTAACTAAAGCTTTACAAATTGAATTACATATTGCAATTAATTGGAAAGAGTATTTATGAAATAATAACAAAAATGAATTGCAACTATATGAATGGAAGAAATTGTAAATAAGTGGATGTAAATATTGAATTAATTAATAGAAATAAATTGCCCACATTTGATTGTAATAAATTTAATTAAATGTACATTTTCGTGAAATGTAATACCATGTTTAAGAGATTGCTAAATTGTATATATTAAAAAGAATTTTATAAATTGTTTTAAAACCTTAATTAATATGGTGATAAATTTAATATAAGGAAAATCAATGAAAATTTTGATTTAATAAGTGAAGCAATAATGATAAATAGTAATTAATTCCAAATTTGTAACTTGGGAATAAGGTTAATTGAAAATCGAATGGGTTAACTTGGGAATTAAGCTTTATTTATTTTATTGGATCTAAGATTTGATAATTTGGATTTATTACAATTAAATAAAAGTAAATGTAAATTTTTCGTTAAATTTAAATTGAGTTGAAATGGAAAATATTTATACAATAATTTTAAATCCAATGATAACCGTTTATATTGGAAATTCATAAAGGGGATAAATATAGGTTAATTAAATAAAAAGGGAATTTTGGAAATTTATCTATAATTTGAATTTTATGAAATATAATATTTATATTGATTTAATCCTTAATGAAATAGACAATAAGGATTGTTAGATCATTTTAAATGTTTGTGAAATTGTAAGTAATAAAAATTGTCAATTCTCTAATTGAAATATAAAATTCGATTTAATTAATTTATTTTAAAATTTATTTAATTAATATAAAAATAGCCACTTTGGCCACTGACTCGGATTTTGACGAAACTAATTTCACCAGATCTGTAACGGTGAATTATAATAATGTTTCAAGTTTCGTAGCGATCGGACTTGTCGTTTGATCGTACGGACTCGAAACGCCTTGAAATTTATGCAATTGAAATCAGTTGAAATCAATTTGAAAATATTAATTTTAGCATAACTTCTTCATACGACACAATTTGAACCTGTAACCTTTTCCATTGCATTCAGAATATTTTAAATTACCTGTTTTGATATATGGGTTGACCCAATTTCGTTTCGGGGTCAGAAAGGGCTTTTTGGGCCATAGTTTGTTCCGCACGTTCATTTATCTAATCTGTCTACTCTACCACTATATAAGCACGGTTTTAAACCCTAGCCTCCATCTTCTATCATTTGTCTGTATGTTCATTTTTCTTCAATCCTTTCTCTACCTCAATGGATGCTTTCAGATCCAAATAACAGTTCAAAAATCAAATAAAAATTTAAGTCCTCAGAAAAATCCTAAAAAAAATATATGTGGTAGTTTTCATTGATACGAATCTACGGGTGGTCTCGCTTTTTGCAATTGATGCTCAGATCAACCGGAAATCGCGGTCAAACCTCTAATTTTCGAAATCCATATGGTCCAATTTGGGAGTTTTTGATTGGATCGATTTTAGGCCAATTGCTTTCTGGGTTTTGTTAGGCTCGGCTTCAGGAGTTGATAGGTGGTGGTCGTGGGGCCTAATTTGGTCTGTAGCATTTGAATTTCATTAATTAGGGTTTTGAAACCCTAGAAATTGGTGGCGGCCGGCCGTAACAAGGGGGCACCGGACTTGGTTGGGCACGTGCGGCCGGACAAGGGGAGAGGGATGGTGGTAGCGGCGCGGTGGATGAAGGCAGAGGGCGACGGGAAAGGGCGGTCAAAGGCCAGTCTATGGGGCTTGAAATGGGTTTCATGCTGCGTTCGGTAGCAGGTAGAAGCTTGCGTGAAGGTGCCTGTACGTTTGAGCAACATTTAGAAGATGATGTGGCAATGCGTGAAGGTGAATGTGTTCTTTGTTTTTTTTATTTGATTTCAACTCGCAATTATCGCTATAACTTCTACATACGAACTCCGTTTCACGCACGGTTTTTTTTGTTAGGATCGTATTGAAATTCCAGATCTGATGACGCTGGTTTGGACGGATTCGGAGACCGTCAAATTTTGGGGTTTAAATTGAATTTTTAATTCGATTTAAATCCAAAAGGTGAGTGTTTTAACCCACTCACAACTTCTAAGATTTCCTATGTTTGTTAAATTCATCTGTGATGTGGTTAGAAATTTATTTATAGCTGTTTGACATATATTTCATCATTATCTCAGTTAATTGCATTCATCGTAACCAATTGTTAATTTATTTATTTATTGCATTTAAATTGCCAGTTAATTGTTAATTAATTTATCCATTGCATTTAAACTGCCAATTAATTGTTAATCAATTTATTCGTTACATATAAACTGCCTGTTGAAAGTTATTAATTTTTATTGAATATAAACTATTTGGTGATGCCTGTTATATTTTATATGCTTTATATTGATGTTTTTGTTTAAATTGGATGACGATTGTAATGAATGGTTGATTATTGATATTTGGATGAATCGATGCTATATTTTATATAGTATAAACTGCAAGTTAGTATGCATTTTATTTTATTCGGGATTGCGGTTTGAAATGATATATAACCGTAAACTTTCATTTTTAAAATTACGGATTGAAATGATAAATATCCGTATCACTTGACCGTAGGATAGAAAATTATATACAGGCACCGTGGTCTATATAAAAATATTTTAAAGTGATTTTCTATGGTTTGGAAAGAAATATACGGTTTACTAAATATTAAATTTTGATATTATATAAAATATTATTTTATATATAGTTAAATTCTAAAATTTTAGCTATGTGTAACTTGATGATGTTTTAAATTTGATTTACGAATATTTCAAGTTTGAGTTTTAATTAAGTGATATTGAACTTATTAAATAAATATTTCTAAACTAAATAATAGTAAAATTGAATTAAGGTATATATAGAATTTTCAGATTTGGTTGAGAATTTTAGAATATTTTAAGACTTGAAATATATCAAAATTGAAATGTTTTATTTAAATTAAGGTATTATTGTTTTCAAAGTATTGGTTTTCGAAATTGTTATAACTTTGAAAGTAATATGGTTTGAAAATGAATTCATTTGAAATAGAAATTATTTAAGAATTATCTTTGAATATATTGATTTGAAACCGATTGAAATTTTGAGATTTAGAATATGACTGCCTTTTGTGATTTGGGTTTAATATGGTTTTAAAGAATATTTTGAGTTTTATAAATAAAAGTAAGATTAGTGATTGGAAATTTGGTTTTATTTAAATGAGATAATTGAATTGTTTTGGAAATGGAAATGATATATTATTGAATTGGGTTTTGAAATGGAAATAATACATTGATAATTTGGAGTTTGAAATAGTAATAATATTTTGGTTTAAAGTATATACTATTTTGAAGTAAAGGATATGTTTTGAAATGGCAAAAAAAAAATTTGGTTTAAAGTATATACTATTTTGAAGTAAAGGATATGTTTTGAAATGGCAAAAAAAAAATATTTTGGTTTTAAGGTATATACTATTTGAAGTAAAGGATATGTTTTGAAAGGGCAATGAGTGTGTTTTTAAAAGTATATATATATTAAATGACCACGGTGTTATAATAACGATTGGTTGTTAAAGAGACCGGGATCGGATATGGACATACTCTCTGTCGATACCGAAAACCACTTTGACAACCGTGTACGCGGTGGAGATTCCAGAATGAAGTAGGATGGTGGCGACGTTCTTAAGGTATGTTACGTGGACCCAACTCCCGTGAGTTGGCATAAGGTGGCTAAAACAGGAGCGATCTCGGACCAGTGAGGTAGCACCTCTTCTCGGACACATTTCTTCGATATTATACTCTTACTTGTGATTTGACTAGATGGTCATCCTCCGATTTGGGAATGTTGTTCGAGGTGGAACGGTAGTGGCTGCTATGCGTATCCATCAGTCCGTGTGCGTAATTGGTATATCTACCCTGGCATTGCCTAGTTGTGCCGTGTCACCTACCATATCGAGCTTTACTACGATTATGATTTTAAGATCCGACCGCGTTAAGGTTCTCCATCCCCTTAACGCTATTTTCTATATGATTATACTTTACTGATTAGACACTACTGTATATAGCGAATATTACTACATAGTAGATAGTTTAACGGATCCTTAAGAGATGTGAATCCCGAACATTTCTTAAGTTATTGCACCCACGTTAGACACTGGATAGGAGATGTCAAACCCCGTAAACATCTCTGACGCCGTTTAAACTCATAGTTATTTCATTGATTTAACTTACATAAGATCTTTTAGTTCTGACTCGAGTGTTTTGTCTTTTCAATTCGCTCGGGGCAGCCTGAGCATTTCAGGATTTGAAGGCCTATTTCTGAAGGACGAAGACGAAGATTTTATTATTACTATTTGTTATATATTCTACTACACCATTGTATTCCGCTGCATAATTATCATTCTCTGGTATGTGTAACTCTGATATGTATTGTATAAGTATAATCAAATGTTTTGTAAAACAGCTTCATGAACTGTTATTTGATTATTATATTTTAACGTTCCGCTGCAAGATTCTATTTTGTTTTATTTCTTTCTTGTCTTTTCTTATTTACCCCATAACAATCCGTCCTTTCGTATGGTTTAAATCGGCATGTGTGTCGGTCTAAAGCGTGCGAAAAAGCGGGATGTTACAAATTACATAATTGCCACTAGACCATATCCCTAACTCTATCAATCTCCCACTTGCACTTGGAGCCAATTATGGAATTTCAATCTCATCCCTTCAAACAATTTAATAAGATCTGATCAAGTTAGACCAATCTTGGATGGATTTGCTATGTTTGTTTAATTATCAATCAACTCTCTCTAATGTTGATAGACTACCTTTATCATATGGAACTATTCAGAGTATGTTTCTCAATTTCTAGTGAGCTCTTATTATTACATTGTTATATATAAAAATGATGTAGTATTCTTAATACTTGGAATTTCCCCTAACTCAATTATAAATTTTTGGATTTATATTTATATACATTGCTTTTGTTGTGGTGTTATTCAAGGCGATGTACTTAGCCTTTTATTGAATCAGCCATGGTGCATTTATGACTTAAAGCTTCTTAATTAAGGTTTGAACATGAATTTAATATGGACGGATTATACTCGGTAGCACTTATGAAGTTCAAGTCCTAACATCATAAAGAGTTCATTGTTTATGTAAACAATTCTCTAGTATTTCTTAAACATTCGCGAACACTCTAACCTACCATTAAGTGATCTTAATTTGGTTTTGATATTTTCTTTGTGCATCAAATATATAAGCAAAAAACTATATTGTAAATAATAGAGTATGTATGATAATTTCTATTATCAATACATAAGGAATTCATCTTATATGTTCTATATAGAACATTTTAATACGGTGTCTTTGCATATCATTTGAGACATTCCCAACATCCTTTATACTTATTATAAAAGATATAATTTACAAATCCAATATCGAGTATTAAAAAACTAATTTATTACTGATGTTAACATAAGTACATCGTTAACAATCAACGGTTTGTTGTTTACATATAGCCTAGAAATATCTATGTACCTTTTAGTTTTTTCTTAAAGACACACACTTCCTCCGCATTTTGACTGAAATTCAAACTAATCGATATTTCTATAAAAATATTTATTCAATTTTGATGCATATAGAATGATACTTTCATGTCATTTCTTGGATCATATCCTACAACTCATTAACTCAATATCGCTCCCACTGACTTCAAGATACTTTGGTTGTTATGTGCAAATAGTCCATTCTAAATCATTATTTTGAATTTTCCATTTCAACACATATGTACCACACACAAAGTCATACCAAATGATAACTTTTTGAGTAAATTCGAACTAAGTTGAGCATGTTGAATAATGAATTTATTACGTTAATTTCAATAATTGAAATCTACGATATTATTCTTCTTGAAGACACATTCGCAGCTGATGGATCATATCCCTTCATGTACAGCTACCCAAATTATATTTTGATACCGTACTTCAAATCCTTTTTGGATTTGTGCATCTTACAATATCATAGAGTCAATACTCTTAATAGCTTAATTGATAACCGAGTATTATTTATTCTCGACATTGATAGGAAACTCAAAGTTTCTCTTCAATGTGTGAGAATACTTGTTAGACACTCTAACGTGATGTGTTCATTTAAGTTAGGTTAATTTCATTTCATCCCACGTAATCAATTTTACCTTTGGATCGTACCCAATTCCATTTTACTACTAATAATTTCTCAAAGAAAGTCCTTCACTTCTACGAAGTTGGTATTTTTTAAACAACAATTGTTTCTCAGTTCAACGGAATGGGTATTGTTAAAAAAAATTATGAATTACCTTATATATAAAACTGATTTGGTATTTAGCTTACTATACTTATGTTCAAAACATAAATTGGTCATCCATTGACTATCATTCCTAAAATAATTTTGGGGTGATTCATACCAAATTGCTCAAGTACAATTATTACGTGCAGTCCTTTGACTCACACAACCTGTCAACTACTTGGCCTAAGATATATTTGGGTTTCTTATAAATCCTTATCTTGTATGATTTTGTAAACTATTCTTTATATGTGATTATTTTTAACCTTGTGTACAATCTTAAGTACATGACCTTATAGAAAAAAGTCAACTCAACTTCACTCACAATTAATAATACTTCGGTCAACGAGATTTGATTACTACTAACGGATACCTCACTATGTATCATAAGGAAGAGTGACCTTTGAGACTAAATCTTTATTCATTTTTAGGTACGTTCTGAACACTTTTCGATATACTCATCTATTCGATCAAATCAAATCATTTTATTTAATTTAGCACATTATTTTATTTACTTCTATTTTGTACTCTATGAGCTTATCATAGACATACTAAATGTGTATCAAATACATATATCCATGTCGGTGATAACTCATTAGTGAATATAATGCAGTACGTGGAACCATTTGGTATTAATAGACTTGTGATTGCTATGTCTATATGTATCAATCCGAAGAGTTCATGAACTCTTATCACGCTCTCACTGAATGGGTGCTTTGCCCTTAATTGTTAAGATATAATTAACAAGTATCATATGATTCATAATCATATAATAAAAAAATTATTTCTTCAAACTATGGCTTAGTCTATAATTCTAAAATAATTATGATAAATTTTGATACTTCCATGTTTCCAATCATCATAAATAGCACATTTATAGTTTATTTTATCATGAATATTCATATTAAAATAAAAGTATGTTTATTTTTCAGGTAGCACTGGAAAATGGTTATTATTTCTAAATAATATTTGGTATGTTTTACCAAAAAAATTTCGTAACTTGATGTGTCCAATAAGTGCCTTATGGCATGCTCCCACTATTTTCACTATTACTATAATAGTGTATGAAATACGAAGGTTCATTTAACCACTTACTATAGACTATGTATTCCATTATATTGATTGTAACCAATTTTATAATCAAGAGTTTTCAAATCAAGTATCTTAAACTCAAAAGAATAAATCTCATAGAAAACTATTTTCTATATGAAAATACATTTTGGAAAAGAAATCATATTTCTCATTCGAATGTTAAGTATCAACTATTATTTTACAATTCTCATTTCCAATGTTTGTTTATGAAGCCGAAGTGACCATTCACTTTCTTCATCCCAATAATGTCTCAGGTTAAATCCACACTTATACATTCGATTTCCTTTCCAATGGTCGAAACATTCAAAGAAAATCCTTACAGCAATATCATAATGAACTCTTTGCAAAAGTGCACTCGATCATCCTTAACATTCAAGGATACCAAATATGTTGCACTTTATGTAAACTGATCAAACTCACATTTCAACGTTAAATTCTTAAATCTATCTTGTAGTCTTTGGTCTAGTATTGCATTTAACATAATAAGATCATGATTGTAATCAATCATATTGAATGCACGATCTAATATTATGGCCTATTTGCTTATTTTGATTGAAACAATTTCATTGAGGTTACATACATTACGAATTGCGACCATTCACCATATAACATTTATATGTGATCGAATACAGATCGGACATCCATATTCAAGTTCTGTTTCTAGAGTTCGAAACTTATAAAAGACAATACACTGCCTTGGACAAATAAATATGTAAATGACCAATTACCAATGTATTTAGTAGTTGTAAATTTTAGCGCTTACATGGGTATTAAAACAGTAACATAATTTTTTTTATTGGTATGTATGTTTTATATTTTTATTTTTCAATATTAATTTATTTTATTTATATATTTTAATTGATAAACATTTTATCAATTATATTAAATGCATAAATTGTCAATTTAGATTGTAATACTTTATATAGCAGGTGTCCTTGCAATATTATAAAGGTAAATGTTATCATTTCATTTTTCTAATAAGGATCCCACCAGTCTTTTATGTTTATCCAAACCTAAGATGAAACATAGAAGTCTTTCGACTTCATAAGTAGGGGTTAGCCTCATATACCTTGGGATTCTAACATCGAGGAAAGCTCAACAAATCATACTCTCGTATACAATGGATAACTCCTTATCGGTTATATCATATACAACTCCTAACCCTTGGTTGCTTATCCTAATCCCATCTTTATCTTGAGGAAAGATCAACAAATAAAGAGAGATTATTCACTCATAACCACCATTTCGCTATAGCGTAAGTATACTATACATATCTTGAGGAAAGCTCAACAAATATGTATAAGTATCTTACCTCGTCTAGTCTATATATTAATAGGACTACAAATAACACCTCTGCTTGGGGAAAGCTCAATAACTAAGGATTATGCAAGTAATCTATTAATATATAAATTGTAGAGGACACCTTTATATTAAAGATTCATAATCTTTAATATTTTTAACCAAGTGATATCGACTTATGGGATAATGTATTTTTTATGAAATATCATCGTGATTGAAGTGTCGGGCACATCAGAAATAACGGTATACGTACTTTTACTTATGTATTTATTCTTTAAGTCTATTAGGGTTTCTTATTGTTCCACCTTTAGTTTATACATTTATATCATGTAAGCTTAATTATTATATAACTTTTATACTTTATTTAACTTATATAATATTTTATATATAACATTATATTAATTAAATGTTATTTCATTAATTTAATTAACTAACATTTTAAATAATTATTATGTTATTTAATTACAATATATTATATTAAACAAATATATAATAACCTTTATAGTAACACATATATGCATTTTAATTTATTAATTAACTTTTAATTAATTTATTTAATTAAACAAATTTTACTAAATTTCATTAATTTCAAGAATTCTTTTATACACATATGTATACTTAGATTGTCTTAAACAATTCAAGACAAAATAACATATATCATATATATCTATATATTTAATTAATTAACTTATTTAATTAATTCATTTATTTTATTAACCTATTAATAAATAATATTTTTGAAACTAAGTTTACAACATTTTTAAACATTTTGAAATATTATATCATAACTTTTATAATATGTGTTATATTTTAAATTTAATTTTAAAATTTAAAACTTTTATTTTAATTAAACGATTTGAAAATCTATATTATAATATTTATAATATTTTTCTTATTTTAAATATAACATTTAAGTTTAAAACTTTTATTTTAAATTTCAAAACAATTTTGAAATTTACCCAAGGCCCAAATCAAATTAGACCTTTTTTCTATTATGAGCAACCTTTGGGCTCACATAACTGCTCATGCCAAGCTGGTAGCCAGGTAGGACAGGGTGTCAGACACCCTACTAACTAGGTTGTAAGCTTAATTAGTTAGCCCTAATATGACTAATTTAGACTGTATAGGCTATTTGTCTCTAATATCATTGTTGGAACTAGGTCAGCCCATAGCAGAAGAAATGGGTGAATTTTAATTTTTTTTTAACATTTTGGATCTTTATTGGGCCTATGAAGTCTAATTCATTAAGAAATTTTCTAAATTGCCTTAAAATAAATTCATTATTTTATTTTATTTTATAAATAAAGTTTTACTTTATATGATTTTGTATTATGTTTGAATATGTGTATCATATACATATGTGTGCGTATGTGTATGTGCAACGTGATAAAGTGTGCATGGTTTGACATGCAAGTATATAGGTATTGGAATTTACATTATAACAGACATGTTAGCCCCACTAGTATTCTATATGCCATCTACATGAATATATATATATATATATATATATATATATCTGTGTATGTGTATGCATCAAATGTTATATACACACACATAAAATTATACATTTATAAAATACAATCATAAATTTATATAAATATGTGGGAGTAATAATTAATATAATTTATATAAAATATTTAAGACGTATTTGTACAAATGTTCATTTATATTAAATAACAAAAGAAATTAATAATTAATATAAAATAATTTTTAAATTTTTTTAATCGCTGCTGCAAACCTAAGAACAAAATTAATATTTTTATGTTTTAATTAATAAATAATTATAAATATACAAACAGATGTGCATATATATATTATAAAATTGATGCTAACTGACTTAGAGTAATGGCACAAAAAAATTCGGATTTATAAAATAATTTTTAAATAAACAATTATCAAAACTGATCAAAATTAATTATTATAATTATTAAAAAAATTCCGAAGTCTAAAAATTATATAATTTTATTAAAAAAAATTAATTAATTTCAAATTATATAAATATATTTATTTATTTACATATATAATCAATTTCTAGTTAAATAAATAGTTATATTAATATTTAAATATATGATAAATATAAATATATATTAAAATAAAGCAAAATTTGCAGTCAAATCATTGTTGTGCAAAACCAAAATTTTAGAGATTTTAAAATAATTATTATATGTTATTAATCTTTAGGATATAATTTATTAATCGATAAAATTATATACAATATTATTCAACTAAAAATGTTTATTTTTTATTTTTAGGCCATGAGTTTAATACCAGCAAACATGCAGAATAATTTTTTATTTTTCTTATTTTTAATATATAGATACACCAATATATTTAACCGTCCAATACGTGATAGAACATCGATACACTAAATTCGTAATATAATCTAACAACCTACAATATATTACAATGATAGATAATACGATTAAATGAATCAGTAAACATATTGAATACCTTTTCACCAAGGTCTAGAGATCTCACTTTGAAATGATGAAATGGTTCCTTGAATCAAATTCCAAGTTCTAGTGTTGTTGGCTCCCAAACTGCTTTACCACCGATGATCGAATTAAAGAGTTTTAATGTGATTTGGGCTTTGATATTTTAGGGTTTGTTGGTGTATGTTTAATCTAAATTTTTAGAGGGAGAGGAGAGAAAAAGTATCAAAAAAGAATGATGTAGAGAGTGACTTATAAATAGGAGGTCAAATGGAGAGAAAAGTGGATCTTATCTCTCTTTTACAATTACCACTCTTCTAAACCATTCAAAAGTCTCTTCTTTAGCCAAAATTTGGTTGGCATATCCAAGCTATTTTGGCCAAAATTTGCATCACTCATATGGGTCTCAAAGCCAATTCTAGCCTGAACAATGTCCGTCGCGTTTAAATCTAAATTTAAGCGTGTACCGATATCATATGCATTGTTTACATTGTTCAACACATCAAATACGAAATTTTGTGATTGATATTTCATAAATATTAAGTAATTTAATTAATTTATAACAATTATAAATTAATTAAATAAGGTAATAAAAGGAGTATTCATCGTTTCGGTTGTTACTCTTAGGTGTAAATTTGGTCAGTGGTTAATATTAAACAATTCGAATATTAACGTTCACATGTCACTTAGAAGGTGGTGTGACGTTTTGGCCAAATTTATCGCTTACTTGATTTTGTTAAAATTCAATTTTACTTTTTTGAGTGTTACCAGGTAATGATGATTATTTACACAAACTCTCTTCATCAAAACTATATCACTTTGGATTTATTGAATTTAGTAATGGTCAAGATTTCAATATCGTCCATATTCAACTCTATAGTCCAAACATAAAGTCTTTGGTACAATAATAACAATTATTATTAACTGAACTGCTCTGACCAGTGATTTTAACTTTTAGTTGACTTCAGTTGACCATGATACTAATATCATATAACTAAGAAGACAAATCTTCTCTTACATAACTTCCGATGCTTCCAATCGATCCAACTATAGTCGTTCGATGGACGTCATGCCATGATTTAACTATAAACAAAATGGAGCATCCACATTGAAGATCAACGGTATTCTCAAGTCAAGAGAACCATGTAATTTTGTCACATTGATATTTTCTATTTGACCTTAATTATATTAACCAATAGAAAACTATCAAATGAGTTATTCTATAGTAATCTAATAACTATCAGTATGTAACCCCATGGTGCCTCCCAACAGCCATGAGTAATACACTGCCCAATATTTAGAAAGCATTATGTACTCTAGTCTTAACGGAAGCATCGATATCCCATCTTGATACATCTTGACTAGGAATATTTAAAACGATATGTTTATTTTATTGTGAAAAATCACTCATGGTACGATGCATTGTGACTACTATCACAAAACATATCATCTATGGATTTTCTATTAAATATACTTTTAATTTAATTAAGTAATTAATATATAACACATTATATCAAGTATGTAATAGAAAGAAAACATCTTTTATGTTGAACAAAATTGATTATTGAGTTAGATATATGTAACAATTACATAATTGCCCCTAGGGCATAACCCTAACTCTATCAACTTCATTTTTCGGACCAGGCCAGTAGCCAAGTAGGACAGAGTATATAATGACCCAGAATTTCAGCCATTTAAATTTGAAATATTTAAATGATTTTAAATATTGGAAGGTTAATTTTACAAGTTAAATGACTTGAATTTCGAATATAGCGATTTAATGGGTAACTAGATTGTTGAATTTAATATTTGGGAATATTTCAAATAATTGAATCTTGAATTTGAAATGAATGAATGATTTTGAAAGTTAATCTAAATTATATTTAAATAAAAACGGAGATAGTAAACTTCTAAACTTGAATTAAAAGTGATTAAACTGATTTTTGAAAATAATTCATTTTAGTTAACGTATAAAAATAGCTTTCCGAGGCTCCATCTCAGATTTTGATGAAATCAGTTCCTTTGGATTCGTGATACTGAATTATAGTATATCGTAAAATTTCATGGAGATCAAACGAATCGTTTGGACGATCGAAATGCGTAGAAATTAATTAAAGGAATTTATATAATAATTGGGTTTGAAAAGCAATCTTCTACATATGATCGAATTGGGTCTCGAGACTAGTTCCATTGCATTCGGAATGGGGGTATAACATGTAGAACGCCAGGCGGCACACCTCATTTAGAGTTTGAAATTTTTACGGATGAATAGTGCCACGAAATTTTTTATATAAGGACTTGAAAAATTATCTTTTGCAACAAAAAGCAAACCCTAGCTAAGTCGGCCACCATTAATTCCAATGGCTGAAAATAGTCCATCTTCCTCCCTCAATTTCTCTCCATCCATACGGTTTTAGGTTTTGACTTCAACTACGATGATGAAGAGCTCGACGAGCTCTACGCAATCAACGGTTGGACCGTCGTCCAGTGAGGCAAGACGATCGGTTTTGGGCCACGTTCGTGGTTGACGTTTGGGGTGGTGGCATGTTTTTTGGAAAGGAGGAGACACCGCATCTTGGTCGTGGGTAGAGGGGACGAAGTGGGTTGTGGCGGTGACATTGGATCGAACTCCGGTGAAGCATAGGAGGCGCGACCATCGTGGAAGCATCGTCATTGATGGGTGAAGTTTGTGCCTGGTAACATGATTTGAGAAGGAAGTGATTAAGGTTTAAAACATTTTTTTATTTTAATTTAATTATGGTTTAATTAATTCAAACGATCATTTATTCATATTTAATTCATACAAGGTCCAAATCGAACGCGGTGAGTCGTGTTGCGATCGAATCGACGAAGGCTACGCTATGGAGTTAGATTGAATGGATTTGGAGCTAGTTGTAATTTCGGGTTAAAATTTAACGTCCGTTCAATTTTAATTCAAAACGGTACGTTTTGATGACTATTAAAATCAAGGTGAGTTAAACTCGGCTTTTTGGTTAACCAAAGATATATGTTAATCAATAAAAATTATTTATTGGATGTTCGGATATTTATTTTGATTATTATAGTTGTTTGGATAATATACTAAATTATATTGTTGGTTTTGTATATTCCTGTCCATTGGAGCGGATGAGACCCTATTACGCTCCCATGTAAGAGCG
Organism: Allium fistulosum; assembly: GCA_030737815.1. Taxonomy (NCBI): domain Eukaryota; kingdom Viridiplantae; phylum Streptophyta; class Magnoliopsida; order Asparagales; family Amaryllidaceae; genus Allium; species Allium fistulosum. The sequence continues at coordinate 862,253,541 of CM060906.1, forward strand.
GATGACCCTTTGTATACGAATCCCGCCTCAAAAAGCGGTTGATTTCTATTATTTAATTATATATTTTATGTGATGCAGGGGGATACGTTGGAAGGATCCAGCAGGATTCCTCACACTGCTGGTTTATTTTCATATATATATATATAAATATATAGTGATATATGACTTGTTGAACGCCATATTGATGGCATGGATATGATTTTGCTTAATTAGTGATTTAGTAGCACCGGGACTCATTTTTGGTATTTTAAAATATTATAAAATAGTGATTTGATTTAAAAAAGAATCTTAAAGTGATTTTGGAAATTTTATATGTTTAATAACTTTTCTAAAGTAAAAGTATAATTTTTAGAGATTATAAATTTATGGTTTTATAAAATATTTTAAATAGATATTTTAAACTGTGGATAAAAGTTTTTAAAATCTTGGAAATAATTTTCTATTTTATAATAAAGAATTACGGTTTTAGAAAGAAGATAGAAATAATTATTAGCTATTTTATATAGAGCGATATGTATATAATATATACAATTATTAAGATTTATTTATAAATATGGAGATTTATAAAGGTGATAATGTATAAAGTGATGTTTTACAAATAAAGTTAAGATTTGTAAATTCATATTATTTATAAATGGATAGATTTATAAATGGGGTTTTATAAATTAAAAGGAAACTATTTTTATTTAATAAATTGGTGAAATAAATCAAACGGTGGATTTATTTTAAGATGTGAAATGATGTTTTAGAAATAATTGATCCTTTTTTGGAAATTGAAGGTGGGGTTAAATTTGGGACTGTTAAATGATAATTTATAAATTGTAAGAAATCTATAAAAGAAATTTATACCCATGGGAGCAAGATTAGAAGTGGTTGAAGTTATGTTTTGACCGGGACTTATTGAATAAGTGAGATTTATAAAGGAATCGAGTTATAAATAGGGTTCATGTAATGATCCGTAAATTTTAAGGATTTTAAATAACGTAATTAACTAAAAAATTTCATGAAAATAAACAGTAAATTTTTGCATTGAAAATTTGATATTTGGTATGCGTCTATTTAAACATAACAAATGTCAGATTTTCATTAGAAAGTATGTAAGTTTATTCTGTTGCGAAAATTCAATTTAAAATTTAAAATCAGTTAAAATTTGATGGAAATTAAATATTTTTGAAATCTGAATATTTTTATATAAGAAAAATGTAAATCATTTTATGAGTGATACGTCGTAATTCGTTTCGCCAAATTTGGACTGCTCTAGCCCCGTTTATCTTATTTTCGGCGATTTAGCAGCGAATATCGAGTTTTTATAGGTGGGTCGTATCTCTCATATATATGTACCATTCAGTTCGTCTCATCGTGCTGATCTCCGCAGTATATTCATTTGTGCATTTTTGGTGTCCGGTACATGGCGAAATCTATGAAACGGAGAACCGTATTGGTATCCATTTTTGGTCTTTTGGGTTTCCCCATGGCCATTCATATATCCATCGTGAGAAAACGATTGGCCGCCTACTTTCATTATATTCAGAAATCCAACGTTTGGCATTTGCTATCCCACCATTTCAATTTATATATTGGTTCGCATGCTTTCTGTCTTCTTTATGTCTTCATTTGTGAAAATATAATAATATAAAAGTTTCATTTGAAAACTATTTTCATTCCTATATTTCCTACCTTTTAGTGCTCGGCCTCTCCACGTCAAACCCTTCTTCCTCTTCTTTTGAAACCCGCCACACACACCAAAAAGCCCAGCTCCGCCACCGAAGTTCCCCAACGTCCTCCGCAATCTTGCCCTTATTCCCTTCAGGCCTCTCACTCCAGCCGAGACCGGCGAACCCGCCACTCCACCCTTCCTAACCATAGCTCGTGAAGAGCCCCTCCGGTTTCCGCACGGCCCATCTCCATCATCAGAGCATGAACCCGAACCCATCTCTCCACTGCTCTATGTTTTCCGCCATTCCTCCCTAACCTCCTCAGCAAATTCACAACCCCGAGCGGCCCTTCGATCCTTAACACAGCCTAGCCATCCCTGAACCAAACCCAGCCTCCGCCTTTTGGCCGCACCACCTCTCCTCTACGCGCCTTGCCTGACCCAGTCACAGACCGCCTTGTTCACCCTTCCACCCAGTAGCAGCCGAATCCGCAACCTCTCCTCATTCTCCATGTATTGCCGACCAGACACCACACACCCCGCCGAATAGTTCCAGCCAGAACAATCTCTTTCACTCACACACTCCGAGCACAGTCTTCCTCCACCGTGTGCAGCAAAGCATTCTCATCTTATATGTTTATATAATAAAAAAATTTGATTTTTAAAATATAAAATATAGATATTTTGATTTTAAATATGTGTTTTAAATTGAATATTGATTTTCAAAATATAATATAAAGATTTTATTTTAAATATGTGATTAAATTTTAGATTTTTAAAAATTATATATTTTGTTTTCATCGATCTCGAGTCCACCTTGCTTTGTTTTGGAAATTATCCTCTGGATTGGTCGATTATCGAGTTCGTGATTCAAAATCGTAGCTTGTTATGTCGTCTATTTTTCTCTAGCCTCGAAAGGTCAACTGTAACAACCCAAAATTTAAGGAGGAATTAATAAATAATTATAAGTGAAAAGAAATAGTGTTTATAATAAGAATTCGTTTGAAATTAGTACTGAAATTAATTGGCAGTAGATTTATTGACATGTTTCAATTAGAAAGGGAAAAAAGAATTAAATGTAATGATTGAGTTTAATATAAGAACTTGCATTTGTGTCAAAATTGAATGAACATTTTAAATAAAAATAAAACCATGTTTTGAGATAAATAAAATAAACTTCTCATTTTTGAATATATGTAAGATTTTATAAACAGGGAGTTTGTTTTGTTACAAAGAGAAAAAAAGGCATAACAGTGTATTTAAAAAGAAGGCATCCACTTTTATAAATTTAGATGATGATGTTCAAATGAGATGGGTTATTGTAAATGAGAGAAAATGTAACCATATATTTATAAAATGAAGGCATTTAATAAAATAAACGTTATATTTTGAAAAGAAAAGTCAAGAGTGTATTATGAAAGGATTATATTTCTTATAGAAAACATAAGGTATGTTATTTCTTTGTTAGTAAAGAATAAGGGTCAGTTTGATTTTTAAACATAAAAACATTAATACCAATCAATTAATGTAATTGATTGCTCAATTTAAAGGTAAAGAATTAGGTTACTAATTAATACACAACATATATACACGTTTGTGGACATATGTTATTTATCTAATTACAATAGATGTGAATATGGAAAAAATGTAGACATAACAATTCCCATGTTATTTAATGAATTCAGATTTGAATATATAGAATATTGACATACTAATTCACTTATTATTCATCTAGTTAATTCGAACGTGAATATGTACAATACCGGCATAAGAATTTTTAGTTATTTATTAATTTATTTTAGACATAAACATGGAGAAATATTAACATGTTAATTTACTTATTTCAGATGTAAATGTGGAAAGATATTAATATGTTGTTTATTTATTTATTTCAGACGTAAACATGTAAATTAAATGGGATGTTGAAAACTGAAATGAAACATGCGAATAAAGAGAGACTCATGGAAATTTAATATGAAATAAAATGTCGTAAATTAGAAATTAATTGAGGAGAAGAAAACGTTATTTATAGTTTGTATATTATTGAGCGTGTAATTAATTAAATTAAATATAAGATAAGGCGCTGACAAGGCGCATTGTAAGATTTGACACAGCAATGAGTCAGCAGAAGCGTCTAGAGATTCTAATCTACGGTTGAAAGCACACCTAAAACACTACAAATAGGACCTAAACTTTTTTTTCCTTTTTTTTTTGAAAACCCGGGAGAACCCGACGAGCCGGTAAACTCCTGAGGAGGGTATAGTAAAGCCGCCCACTGATCCAAGCCCCCATACCCCCGGGTAAATTTATATAGGATAGGGAAGCGCATGGTAGGAATCGAACTTGGGTCTTTTTACTAGAACCCTAGCCTCCTTTCCACTACGCCGCACCCGCGGACAATAGGACCTAAACTAACCTAGCCTCCATTTCACTCTCTCAAATATTTACCTACATTCTTCATTTATAAAATAAAATTATATTATATATATAAACATTCAAATAAAAGATGGAGATTGCACAAATTAGAGGACATTTCTAGAGAATTTTGGTTGCTGTAAAAAAAGGATTCTTGCTTTTGTCTCGGGTGAGTGAATGTAATTATTTAGATTTTTAAGTAATTTAAAATAATAGGATTTCTAATAGTTGTAGTTTTACTACAATTTTTAGAATAACCTTTTTAGTAGTTACAGTTTTTAGAATTATTTTAAGTATATTTCTTTTAGCTATTCTCTTCAGTTGATTGTAGTTTATTTCTATTAGTAATAGCTTTTTCATTTAATTACAGTTTATTTGTAGTATTTTTATTTATTTACTGTTATTTATGCGTTATTTACATCTTTTTCCTACACTTTGGATTTTCTTCTATTTTCAGTTTTCTTTTATTTCTCCTTCTTCTTTGCGTATGGATTAGAATATATTAAATGCGAATTTGGATTAAATTATAAGAATACTGAAACAACGGAAGATATGATGTAAATTGTAAGGATTGTAATAAAAATGGAATTGGACTGAAATTGTGATGTAAATATTAGAATTAGACTAAATTAAAGAGATTGACCTAGTTATAACTTAGAATTATAACTAAAAAGAGTGAAAGATGAAAGAAGCTCATTTTCACACTTATACCTTGGGTTAAGTAATAAGCATGATTATAACGTTGGTTACAATAAGAAATTAAAACAGAATGAGGTTTATTTTAAGACTTAGGATAAATAATAAGCACAGATAGTAAGAATAATAACAAAGGCTTATTTAAAATAATTTATCTAAGTTAATAAGATAAGATGAAAGTAGCATCCGTACCGACAACATTTTCCTTATGCTATTAAGGGTAGATAAGTGGTTAGTAGTTTAAAGAAAAGATCCATACCGGCAGCATTTTCCTTATGCTGTTTAGGGTAGATAAGTGGTCAATAGTTAAAAGAAAAGATCTGTACCAACAGCATTTCCCTTAAGACACGCTTATGCTGTTTAGGGTAGATAAGAGGTCAATTATTAAAATACTAAATCATGGGGATTTGGACAAGAGACGCAACTAGATTATGTTTAACAAGGACCAGTACCAAATGCATTCCCTATTTTCTATGGACACGGTGTCTCACAATTGCCTGAAGTGAGACGAGGGCACGCTTATGCTATCTAAGGTAAATAAAAGGTCAAAAGAGGGAGCAATAGATAGTGCGAACCGGCGGTGACCGAGCTTGCGACATCGATTAGGGGAGATAAGTCGCTATTGAGTTCCAAGCGCTTAGTATGTGTGTCTTTCGTAGACACCATTGCCTTCTATGTAGGGAGCTATATAACGTCTAGTGCATAGTAGATACTTTGCGTGTCATTCGTAGACAACATTTCTATGTAGGGAGCTATATAGCGTCTAGTCCGCAGTAAGGTCTATGGAGTAGCAGGCCGATCAAAGGGTAGAATTAGGATTTCAGCCTAATTATAGGATTAGGAATTCAGCCTAATCAAAGTAGCTATCAAAGATAAGTACAAATAATCAAAGTTAATCAATTATGTCAATTTAGTTAATTCGTATTTATTTCCAGCTTATTCCTTCTCTCTATTTCCTTTCTTTCCTTTTATATACTAGAACTGTTGTAAAGTCTATTACTTTTACTTTGTTTAAAGATTCTAGTAATTAGTATCATTCACCAGACTTTTAGTCTAACTCACTCCTCCATTTTCCCCCTTCCCCCCATAGGCTAGCAAGAGCAAGGACGATAGATTGTAGGCACTTTGAGACTTCTTTGGCAGAGATTTCTTATGTATTTCTCTTCTTTATTTTTAGTTTTTAGCTTATTCCATGTACTGGCACTTTGTGAGGGATAGTTTGTACTCTGATATTTATGAGACTGAGATTTTGATTTCATGAGACATACATTGGTATTTTGAGACATATGATGTATTTGGTTTTATAATTCTATATTATGAAGTTTGACTTTTAGCAAATTATTATATTAATTGTTTCCGATGTTTTTGTCTATTTGTCTTGTGAATCTTAGTTTCTGCTAGTTTTAGTTATACCTACAACGCACCATACCTTTTAGTGTGTGCTTTTGGGTATACTAAGGGGTGTGGTGTTTACACTTGGTATCAGAGCCTAAGGTTACAGGATTCCAAAAAAAATTAATAAAAAAGTAAAGTATTTTTCAAAATAACTGGTTTTAATAGTATTTTTTAGAAAAGAAGCTCTTTAATTTAGAATTAGTTTTCAAATAATAAAGATTTTTCTTAAAAATCCCCTCAAAGTCCAGTTCAAACTCCTTTCGATTCTAGAATATCACACTCTTCCATCTCTAGTTCTTTGGTAGGTTGTTTGCACTTAGACATCTCTTTAGTAGTAGACCCCATTATTGTTTCAAACCCCATAGGAGATCGGTAACTTGTCTATGATTTGTAGGGGTTTGAAAATTTTTATACTAGGCGTAGAGTTTGATTGTGATGCCTATGTACTGGGATTTTCGGGGTATGAGATGGTTTTGGGGATGGATTGGTTATCCACTTATGGTGCGATATTACACTGCGAAAAGGGAGTCGTAGATTAGGGACATGTAGCGGATGGACTCTCGAAGTTTCTTGCGACCCATAGGGGTCAGTCATGTTGAGCTTCCTTTATTCCCTTGATTCATCACTATGAGAGCTAGATTCTGTTCCAGTAATTAAAGATTTCCCAGACATTTTGAGGAGGTTCTTGTACACTTCTCATTCATCAGTTGAAGGAAAAATTCTTCAAGTGTCACTTTTGGAGTAAGGAAGTGCGTTTTTTGGGGCATAGAGAAGGTCAACCCATGGAAAGAGCTTGAGAAACGGTTTTGTACATTTAGATTCAGATAAATGGATTTAACGGTAGTGCATTGGAATAAATATAAGCATAAAAGAGGAATAGGAGTAAAAGACTTTAGTAAGTAAATGAGATTTTCAAGATTTAGGAAGGGTACTTCTAGGGTAGTAAGAAGAAAATCCACTTTATGCTTAGCCCAATCAAATGAATAGTTAGAATTGAAAAATTGAAAAATATAATTGTCAATAATTTTGAAGAAGTAAATATTGGGTTTTTGAAAAAAAAGTGGTATGAAATTTAAGTTGGTTTTTATATGACGTAAATTTTGTTAAAAGTGAAATTCTTGTTGAAGAATTATAGAGCATATATAGCTCGTTGGTTTCTTTATAGGTAAACAAAGATTTTAAATATAAAAGCTTAGAGTGTATTAAGTATCGAAAGCATATGTTACAACATTTATTGTTGTAATAGATGCTTTCGTGGAAAATAAAGGGAGCATATGCTATAACACTATTGTTATAGCAGGTGACTCCGAAAGGAAATGTTTTTACATAGTATATGAGGTTTATTAGTATTTATTTTTAATTAAATTCATACACTAGAACTTTTGGGTTGTAGTAACGGTGTTTTACACAACATTTGTTTTAAAGCCAAATAAAAATGAATTTTGAAAAGATAATTTCTAAGAGTAAAAATTAAAGTGATTTGTAAAATACACTTATTATAAGGAAATGTTTTTGGTTATGGATATATTAAAGTAGTTTTGGAGGTGAGTTTTTCTGAAAAGAAAAGAGTAAGTTAGATATTTGAAGATGTATATCATAAGAGAATGTAAATTAAACATACTTTAATCTATTGTAATTAAAAAAAGTAATGGTAAAATTTTCTATGAAACTAATAAAAATGTTTTGTGCAAGTTACAAGGAATACATGAAAGAGATGTACAAGGTATGAGAAGTAACATATTTTGTATAGCCTATTTCGAAAAGTATAAAATAAGTTCCTTGTAGTTTCACCTAAACATTAAGTCCTCTTTTAAAAAGGTTCATAGAAGATTTTAGCATCATTAATTTCTCATAGGAGAAAGTAGTTCCAATACATTAAGGTATGAGACTGTTAGGTATAATGAGAAGATGTTTTAAAAACACAGAAGGATATTTTAAAGATATTCTAAATGAAAATAGTTTGGTAAAAAGGTAAATAAGTGTTTGGAAAACTTAATAAAAGTAAAATTTGAAAATTCAAATTTTTATAGAATTAAAAAGGTATTTAAAAGAAAACGAGGAATAAGTTTTGGACTTAAAGGTTTTTCCCTCTAGGTTTCGGAAATAATGTAAATTCAAAAAGCTGTGAAGATGCAAGTCTAGAAAGATAAGATTTTAAGCAACCTAGTATTTTTGAATTTAATAGAAACTTAAAGATAACACTTTTAAAGAAAAAAGGTTTTGGGATTTGATGTTTTAAAAATTTAGAAACCTTAATTTTTAAAAAAGAACTATAAACACCAAACCAAACTCCTAAATATGAAGTGGATAGGAATCATTTCTTAGGTGTAACGGAAAAGGTGTAAGGCTACAAAGGAGACATCAGTAATTACTTTTGGAAGTAATAATAGAGTGTCCGTAGAGTGTATAGGACCTTAGTGAGAACCTAGAAATGTTGATTCATGTGAGCAGACTAAAGAAGAACGGTAAAATGGAGTTAGTAAAATTGTAAGACACCCATGGTTGAGAATGGATATTACTGATTTTGGAAGAACTTGGAAAAAGCATCTTTCTTTAGTGGAATTCGCATAAGGTAGTAGTTCTCAAGCTAGCATTGGAATGGCACCTTCTGAAGCTCTTTATGGAAGACCACGCAAGTCGCTTTCGTGTTGAATAGAGCCTACAGAGGTTAAAAAGACTTCAGAGAAGATTAAATTGATTAGGAGAAAATGCGTACTTCTTATCCACGTCTCTCTTCGATAGTAAATTTCAAATTTCCTATTTCCATCTTTAGTTTTGAATAGGTCCTTTCCTTTATCATCCCTTGGGAGGGTAGAACTTAGGATTTAACCTATGGATGATAGGATTTGATGTAAACATGTTATTAGAACATGTTATGTATGATGGATGCTAGTGGTTGCAAGTGTTTGCTAGTGGATGCTAATGGATGCATATACTTACACTAGGCACTATTATCTTTTAGGGATCGGCCTAACTAGGACACTAGAGCATATGCATATGGATGTGTGTGCATTTGCATTTTATTTTATTCCATGGTTGCTATAAATGGATGACTATCATATGATTGTTGCATTTGGATGATGATTGTAGCATGCATATAGAACTATCAGTTATCATTAGGGAATTTTTTCATTCATTTGGATACATGGCACGGACATGATTGCATAAAAGGAGGTCAACTGAATCAGTGGACCGCCTAATCTTTTGCATTAGTTAGGGACATTGACACTACACTAATTGCACAAGTATCATAAATCACATAAGAAAAACTTAAGGACAATGGATGTAATGGATGATGGTTGAGTAGTTGGTTGTAGAACTTGGATGAAAACTTTTATTTCATTCTTCTATCCTTAAAGATTTCGGGGACGAAATCCCTTAAAGAGGGGAGAATGCGACGACCCAAAATTTAAGAAGGAATTAATAAATAATTATAAGGGAAAAGAAATAGTGTCTATAATTAGAATTCATTTAAATTAGTATTGAAATTAATTGGTAGTAAATTTATGGAAATGTTTCAATTAGAAAGAGAAAAAGGAATTAAATTGTAATGATTGAGTTTAATATAAGAACTTGCATTTGTGTCAAAATGGAATGAACATTGTAACGACCCGCAAAATTTAATGGTTTTAACAATATTTTTAACTGGAAATTTGTGAAATTTTAAACAATAAAATTTGAAAATAAAAATTTATTATTTAGAATACGTCTATTTTAATATAGCAACTGGAAAATTTTCATTTGATAATATTGAAGTTTGTTTTCCTGTGAAATTCATTTCAAATCAAACCGGTTAATAAAAGTGAATTTAAAAGTTTTCCGAAACCAAAATATGTCAACAGGAAAAATTTATTCAGATCATTCTGTACCAGACTGCGAAATTCGTTTTTCCAAATTTGGACTTCTACTGCTCCGTTTATCTTATTTCTGGTAAAGTAGCAGCATTTTTCGGTACCGATTATTGACTTTTGATCGAACGATCGTACCACTAATATCTGTATAACGTTTTGATCCTCTCGTCGTGCTGATCTCAATGATATATTTATTTCTGTATTTTGAGTAACGGTATGCAACGAAAACAATAAGTTGTTCGTTGTAACGGTACCGTGAATTGCGACTTTACCCCTTTCCTTCAGTTTCAAATTGAAACGTGCAGCCCACGAAAGCTAAATTACCTTAATTATACAGCTAAAAAGATGGTGACCGTTGACATTTCTTTCCCTCAAAATTTGTTCCTTACGTTTTGAAAAGTATATAAAAATAATCGGTCCATCTTTTAGAAATATCGTGATCTGCATTTGTGGAAACCACTTCCACCTCATTCCATTCGTTTCCTCTCCCCTCTTCTTTTATTTTCTTTCTTTCCTCGTCATTCTGGCTTACAGGAAACTGTCGTGGCCTCTAACCTTTTACCTTCCGCCTTCACGTAAGCCTACCGCGTTCGTCCCACCACCGCCAAGCCCAGTCAGAGAACCACTCCACCGCGAGCAGCACTCAACCAACCACTTCGGCCTTCCCATGCGACCGCACCTCTGCCTTTTCCCTTCCTCCTCTCATCGCCTTGTTCCGCCACTGCCCTGACGTCACCAAAGCCGACCCATCTCTGACCTTCCTCCTTCCAACAAGCCCGCATGCAGCCGCGTGTTCACCCAATTCACCAAAAGACTCCGCCGATCACCAGTTTCCCGCCCCTCTTCCCCATCAACAGCTGGCTCGGGCACTTCGTCCTCCACGGCCGAAGCCCTCTATGTCCTCCCGGCATGCAAGCCTATTCACTTTCCTTTTGTGTAGATGTAAGTGGCAATCATTTTTTTTTTGTTTGTACATATACATCTCGTGTGTGCTATTCTTTTCATAGTCTAGCATTCAGATCTTGTTATTCATACTTATATATAGAGTATAGTTATGTAAACTTGCTGTATATATATTAATATATATATTTTTATCTCAAAGTATTTCACTTATGTAAGTTATTATATACCGTAAGGATTGTTAAATTGCATATAATGGGTTAAGGTATATTCTAAGTTCTGGAATTGTATACGTTTATATATATAGGTTAATTTGTTACTGATTAGTTTATGTAACAGTTGTATAAGTTTAGTATATATAGGCCAGCTGTTTGCACGAAAGTTGTAAGCTTTAAGTCATTTGTTTTAAAAATTTCTATTTTAGCTTACACATTTACATTAAGATATGTACCATAGTAGTCAGATACGAAATTTTATTTATAAAGTAAATTTTTACCTTGTTTTCGGAAGTTTATTGATTTAAACAATACTACATATGTAATATTAGTAGTATATAAGATTTATATACGAAATTCTTTTTCAAGCTGCTGCTATGTTGTAACATTGGAGGTTGTCTTATATAAGTTATGTTAGTTGTGTATAATATGTTATTTATATAAATGTATGTACGGTTATATTAGTGTTATATAAGTTATTTTATATCTTATACTAGTATGTTATTGGGTCTGCATATATGGGTCTGCATACATCTTGAGTAACATGAATATAGTTGGTTGCATATATGAATAGCTTACATATATTTGTTTATATATATATACTATTTTAGATTTAAGTTGATTTTTTTTCAATACTAAATTTATATTAAATATTGTTTCAGTTATAACATATAATTTATTTTATATGTTTGACTTTAGTATTTGAGTTTTGTTTAAAACAATGGATTTTGAAATTTCTATATATATTCAATTTAATATATGTTTAATTTAGAATTTGATTATATATATATTTAGTTATATCCATAAGTTCGCTTGTACCATATATCTACATCGACCCAGTTCTGATTTGAATTGTTGTATCAACTCCTCATTTTCAGCTTTGTCCGTCCAATTCGTGCCAATTCTGTTTTGCTTTGGAATTCGTGCTGGATCCATAACTTGTTTCATTGTCTATCTCTCTAGCCTCGAAAGGTGAGCAATCACTCACGATTAACGTTCTTGTATTTATTAAATTTGATTTCAATTGAAACGACAATTGAAATATGATGCTATTTAAATTGTTATATATGCTATTATCTGTATATGTTCACCTGTGACATCTGACACCAGTATCTAGTATTTATATGCCTGTTATTACTATTATCTGTATATGTTCACCTGTGACATCTGACACCAGTATCTAGTATTTATATGCCTGTTATTACCATTATCTGTATATGTTCACCTGTGACATCTGACACCAGTATCTAGTATTTATATGCCTCTTGTTATATTTTATATTATCTGTTATCACTCTGCAAGTTCCCTGTTAGTATAGAATTCACTATGGGTTGAAATGATACATACCCGAACGGACTTTAGAATAGGAGAAAATCGTTATGGGTTGAAATGATAAACCCAAGCGATTTTCATTTGAATTGAAATTGGGATTACGGGTCGAAATGATATCTACCCGTATATATGTAAATTTCGGATTGAAATGATAAATATCCGTATCACTTAACCATATGATAAACATATATACAGACACCGTTGGTCCATATATATAAATATTTTGAAATTGAATTCTATGGTTTTGGAAAGAAATATATGGTTTTAATAAATGTTGATTCATAAATTTTTATATATAAATGGAAATGATATTTAATTTAATTAAGATAGAGTTAATACATATAATATGTTAAGTATAAAAATTTATATTTCAAAATAGACTTTGGTAAAAATTTGAATAAGTTAAGGTTGGGAAGATAATTTGAATTTAGTAAAGAATTTTATTTAATTAAACCGATATAAAGCTTATTGAAATTGGAATTTAAGATATGATTTATAACTTAGTTTGGTTTAAATAATTAAATGAATATTTCTTGTTTAAATAAATTTAAGGAAATATTTAGAAAAAAAAATGAAATTTAAGGCTAGTTAAATGATATTGAATTTGTTAAGTGAATATTCCTTGATTAAATAATAAATGAAGTTAAACCAAGAGTTATATGAAACTGTTAAATTTAACTTTGAAATTGTTGAATAGTAAAGCTTTGAAATATATTGGAAATTTAAATGGTTTATTTTGTGATTCAGATTGTATTTGAAATCGATATAAGTTGGATTTGTTATTTAGAAACTGAATTGAATTAAAATGGGAAAAATTTAGATTGAATTGAATTGAAATTTAGAATTTGGGTTGATTTGAATCGATTTGTAAGACTTGAGCAAATTGTAAATGCTTTACCTTATAAATTATGTAATCTATATATACTATTTTGGAAATAGATATATTTGAAATGAAAATGATATTTTGATTTTGAAGTATAAATAAATTTGAAATGACCATGGTGTTATAGTGTATATTTCCACCTTGTAGATAGTTCTGAAGATCCTTAGAGGATGGTTATCCCAAACATCCTTTAAGTTACTTGTATTTCATTTGATATTTCACTTGAGTTGGATTTATTTATATAAGAATGTTAATCCTGACTCGAGTGTTTTGTGTTTTGCTTTACGCTCGGGTCAGACCGAGTGATACAGCATTTGAGACTCACCCTTGGAGTTTGGAGCTTCCTTTGGAGATCCAACTATCGCCTTAGGTTTCAGCTCTTCTAGTTGATCTGTCCAGAGAAGTCATCTGTTGTACTGAAGACTTCACTACATTTGAGATATTCTATTGTATTTTATTTCTAACTCTGATGTTTATATAGTAGCTTCATGAACTACTATTTTATCTATTCCGCTGCGTATTATTGTATTACTCTGTGTCTGTGATTCTGTGATTGATTTATTTACTGTATATGCTGAGTTTTGCCAAATTTAAATTAACAATTCGGTATTTTGAATTATTCAAGTCCGACATGTGTGGATTTATTGTCGATTTGAATTGTCCAAAATAGCGGGTCGTTACAGTTGGTATCAGAGCCAGGTTCTAGGCGAAACTTAGCATATATTGTAAATTTATTTACAGAATCACTTTCGTTCGAGTTTAATCTCTTCCTTTTGACTCGATTTCCTTTGAACTTTGGAACATTCCCTACGGTTCCAAATATCATTCTTGTCTCTCTCTATTGGTATTCTTTTGATTCTGGAGTATCACATAACTCCACTTCGAATAACCTCTATAAGAATAGGCGATCCCGCCGATCTTTGAATGTTTTGTAAAGGGGTGGAACTCCTTCACAATTGGCATGGATTCACTGGAGATTTCTATATCTTTGGTTTAGATGCCACTATCTCTTGCGATCGAATGTTGGTTTTCTTGGAATTTCTGCATCGATCTTGTTCCTGAAGTCACGGTTGACCCTAAGGTCATCCGCGATTTATATAAGTATATTCATCTTCTATTTTGAAATTTAATTATCTCATCTCGTTCGAGCTTATCTTTGAATTAAAATTCTATTTGACAAGAGTCCCTCTAATTTGAATCTCTATCTTTGTTTTGAAATCCGTTCGTGAATCGTCCTTTGAAAATCGGGGTTGTTTATATTTTAGAAATTGTTTTCTAAACCGAAATTATTATTTTGATAAGTATGATTATATTCTATATATAAAAGTGAAAGGTTTTTGATAAAGATTATAAACCCTTTAAAATAAGAATTTGAGGTTTCAAAAGGATTTGTAATTTTGAAAAAACTATATAAGAAATTTGATTTATCTAAAAATGATTTATAACTGAAGGATTTTTAAAAGTGAAATTCGAGAATTGAACTCCGGTATTTTGAAATTGGTTTTAAGATTTTGAAATATATTATAACAATAATATGATTTAAAAGTATTTTCTGAATAAGAAATGTTTCAAATGATTTTAATGAGTTTCGAATGATTTCGAAGAAATTTCAAAAGAAGTTTGAGAAAATAGAAGTCCAAAACTCACTTATGTCGCTGGAAAATAATTTCGGTGATGAGTGCACGCATCATCGACATTGATTTTCGAGTTTCAGAGTGAGGGATAGGCCACTTAAATAGCTTTGCTATGCAAGTGATTTTGCGAAACCAATTTTGATTCCAAATTCCGAAGTAAGATTTGATATTCAAAGTATATATATGTATATATATTTGAAATGATTTGAAGTAAACCGGTGTTCATTCCTTGAGTTTCGGATTTGATATAATCCCATATATTAAAATTGATTTACTGATTTGTTGATTTCCAACTCTTGAATTTGAAAATGATTTCTTCAACTATTTCGAAGGTTCGAGCACTTCCAAATCAAGTTTAACTTTTCAAAAGCTAAATTTTTGAAAAGCATGAATTATTTGATAAAGTGTATAAATTTGTTTGAATGTTTAAGTATGAAGTAATATGATTTAAATAAGTTGAAACTGTTTTGTTAAGTAAATGAATAAGGCTATTTTGAAATTTAGATTTGAAATGTTTTGAAAAGAATTTGGTCTTCAATATATTTTGAATAAAATTTAGTTAAATGTTTTAACTGGGTAACATCTTTATGAAACTATATATTTAACAAGCCGGAATAAATATATAATTCGTGCGTATGCTGTTTTATTCGCATAATTAATTTGATCCAGGTTTGAGTACACAAGTTCGAGGTGGATTACACCATTTCGTGTTAGGATTTTTCATTCGATTCTTAAGGGCGAATATTTGATATAGATTTTTGGGCTAAATTCTAGAATTCTCTATCATAGTATATGGCTATGCAAGGAGACTGATGGCTTCTAGTCGAGAAACCATATCGAAGTCCGCATTAGGGAAGTCGAATGGACAATACTAGTTCGAAAGCGAACTTGTGTGATCGAACGAGCGATCAAAATGTGATTTTGCGAAATGATGGCGTATGTATACCTTATATTCTATTATCATTGATATATTTTGACGCTGAAATTGAAAGCTGTCGGGTTAGAATATCTTTGCTTACTAAAAGAAAATTTCCAATTTAAATTACAAAGATATATAACCCATAAAAGCAAAGATATTAAATCTCATATGGCTCTTAATACAGCGAAATTTATTTTAAAAAAAATTTTGATCCTTATATAAGATGGACCTTAGGTAAATATAAGATGATTTTGAAAACCATTTGATTTTGGAAATGAATTGGTTGACTTAAATTATTGACTTGGAAATTTGGATTTATTTTCTAAATCTATTATCCTGGAAACGTTGAAACTAAAGATAATTAATTTGAGAAGAAATAATTTGGTGAAATTGTATATGATTTTGAAATTTAACGGATATTGAAACAAATTGAAATTTGAGAACCTTATGTTACTAAACACTTGATTTGGGAGTTGTCGAACTTATATGAAATTGATTCGAAAACTATGGATTTGAAAACGGTACTCAATTTGAAAAGTGAAATCTTATATAATTAAAGTCTATATAAGTGTGATTTGATATACTTTTGATTTTGGAAAAGTATTTGATTGGAAAATTAAATCTTATATATAATGGATATTATATAAGTACGATATTTGAAAGTGATTTGAAAAGGTACTATATGATACATATTTTTGAAGTAAAGATATGGAAAGTGCCTTCTGCTTGATATCCGATTTGTGGCCACATCTTGGATTCATTCTATCGATATTATTATCTCTGATTTTGGTTTTCCGGATATGATACTCGAGTGTCCTTCGAATTCCATGGCGTTACCCATGGTCTTATGTTTCTCTCGTGACTGCATAGCGCAACTGCCTGGCTGAGTCTTGCCTAGGGGTACGGATTGTTTCCTGGGGGATCCAGGCGTAACCATTGTGTATCCTGCAATCTATGTAGGTCGCGAATAGTAGCGCAAATGCTTGGCTGAGTCTTGCCTGGGGGTACGGATTGTTTCCTGGGGGATCCAGGCGTAACCATTGTGTATCCTGCATTCTACTAGTCATCATGGCGTAACTCGCAGGGCTGAGAAAGCTTACGGATATGGATTGTTTCCTGGGGGACCCAGGCGTAACCATTGTGTATCTGCGAACCATGGTTAGACAAAGGTTTTGTTTGTGTTTTTGATTGGATTGTACTTTCCATATCTGTTTTTAAAAGTTTTTCCAGTATTTTCACTGGGTGTTGAAACGGGTCTACTAAGTACTTGGAGAATTCTAGTTTTGCGCCTGATCAACGCACTACCAGAGTCTACAAGAACAAGGATAAACTTGTTAAGACACCGAGTTATAAAAGTATTTTCGAAATAAAATTTGTTTCGTTATAAAAAAATATTTTATTATAAAAGTATTTCTAACAAAGAAATTCTATATTCATATTTGAAATAAAAACCCTTATGGTTCTAAATTAATTATTCGTGCCTGATGCTATTCTTTTGAATCTGCCTTATCTGCTCAGCTTTATTTATTCACCCATATTTTGTTTTCCAAATCCTCCTTCTTTTCCTTGTTGACTATATCCTTTAAATATTGTTTATTTATATACTATATGGTTTAATAGAAATTCTTTTTAGTGTTATAAATATTTTAGAAGTTAATAAACAAATAAAACATTTTTAAAGAATGATTATTTGTTTATTAATAATATTTGAAAGTATCTTGAGATAAATTAATAAATTTATGAATCATGGATTAATGTTTTCAGATAGCTTCTTTGTAAATATAAGTAATAATGTAAATAAATTGTTTTCAAATAGTTTCCATATAATTATAAAGGTGTTATAAACATATAAATGGTATTTATAAAGAAAGAAAGAAACTTTACAAATGAGTTTTGAAAAGTATTAAAGTATTAAAATAATTGATTTGCAAACGAAGTTTTCAAATGAATATTTCAAGTAAAATTTATATAGTTAAATTGATTGTTTATCCTTGTCTTTTAATCTATCTTTTCTGTCTGGTTGTTTCTATTCTCCTACCTCCTTCCTTTTCGGGGACGAAAAGTTTTGAGTGGGGGAGAGTGTAACGACCCGCAAAATTTAATGGTTTTAACAATATTTTTAACTGGAAATTTGTGAAATTTTAAACAATAAAATTTGAAAATAAAAATTTATTATTTAGAATACGTCTATTTTAATATAGCAACTGGAAAATTTTCATTTGATAATATTGAAGTTTGTTTTCCTGTGAAATTCATTTCAAATCAAACCGGTTAATAAAAGTGAATTTAAAAGTTTTCCGAAACCAAAATATGTCAACAGGAAAAATTTATTCAGATCATTCTGTACCAGACTGCGAAATTCGTTTTTCCAAATTTGGACTTCTACTGCTCCGTTTATCTTATTTCTGGTAAAGTAGCAGCATTTTTCGGTACCGATTATTGACTTTTGATCGAACGATCGTACCACTAATATCTGTATAACGTTTTGATCCTCTCGTCGTGCTGATCTCAATGATATATTTATTTCTGTATTTTGAGTAACGGTATGCAACGAAAACAATAAGTTGTTCGTTGTAACGGTACCGTGAATTGCGACTTTACCCCTTTCCTTCAGTTTCAAATTGAAACGTGCAGCCCACGAAAGCTAAATTACCTTAATTATACAGCTAAAAAGATGGTGACCGTTGACATTTCTTTCCCTCAAAATTTGTTCCTTACGTTTTGAAAAGTATATAAAAATAATCGGTCCATCTTTTAGAAATATCGTGATCTGCATTTGTGGAAACCACTTCCACCTCATTCCATTCGTTTCCTCTCCCCTCTTCTTTTATTTTCTTTCTTTCCTCGTCATTCTGGCTTACAGGAAACTGTCGTGGCCTCTAACCTTTTACCTTCCGCCTTCACGTAAGCCTACCGCGTTCGTCCCACCACCGCCAAGCCCAGTCAGAGAACCACTCCACCGCGAGCAGCACTCAACCAACCACTTCGGCCTTCCCATGCGACCGCACCTCTGCCTTTTCCCTTCCTCCTCTCATCGCCTTGTTCCGCCACTGCCCTGACGTCACCAAAGCCGACCCATCTCTGACCTTCCTCCTTCCAACAAGCCCGCATGCAGCCGCGTGTTCACCCAATTCACCAAAAGACTCCGCCGATCACCAGTTTCCCGCCCCTCTTCCCCATCAACAGCTGGCTCGGGCACTTCGTCCTCCACGGCCGAAGCCCTCTATGTCCTCCCGGCATGCAAGCCTATTCACTTTCCTTTTGTGTAGATGTAAGTGGCAATCATTTTTTTTTTGTTTGTACATATACATCTCGTGTGTGCTATTCTTTTCATAGTCTAGCATTCAGATCTTGTTATTCATACTTATATATAGAGTATAGTTATGTAAACTTGCTGTATATATATTAATATATATATTTTTATCTCAAAGTATTTCACTTATGTAAGTTATTATATACCGTAAGGATTGTTAAATTGCATATAATGGGTTAAGGTATATTCTAAGTTCTGGAATTGTATACGTTTATATATATAGGTTAATTTGTTACTGATTAGTTTATGTAACAGTTGTATAAGTTTAGTATATATAGGCCAGCTGTTTGCACGAAAGTTGTAAGCTTTAAGTCATTTGTTTTAAAAATTTCTATTTTAGCTTACACATTTACATTAAGATATGTACCATAGTAGTCAGATACGAAATTTTATTTATAAAGTAAATTTTTACCTTGTTTTCGGAAGTTTATTGATTTAAACAATACTACATATGTAATATTAGTAGTATATAAGATTTATATACGAAATTCTTTTTCAAGCTGCTGCTATGTTGTAACATTGGAGGTTGTCTTATATAAGTTATGTTAGTTGTGTATAATATGTTATTTATATAAATGTATGTACGGTTATATTAGTGTTATATAAGTTATTTTATATCTTATACTAGTATGTTATTGGGTCTGCATATATGGGTCTGCATACATCTTGAGTAACATGAATATAGTTGGTTGCATATATGAATAGCTTACATATATTTGTTTATATATATATACTATTTTAGATTTAAGTTGATTTTTTTTCAATACTAAATTTATATTAAATATTGTTTCAGTTATAACATATAATTTATTTTATATGTTTGACTTTAGTATTTGAGTTTTGTTTAAAACAATGGATTTTGAAATTTCTATATATATTCAATTTAATATATGTTTAATTTAGAATTTGATTATATATATATTTAGTTATATCCATAAGTTCGCTTGTACCATATATCTACATCGACCCAGTTCTGATTTGAATTGTTGTATCAACTCCTCATTTTCAGCTTTGTCCGTCCAATTCGTGCCAATTCTGTTTTGCTTTGGAATTCGTGCTGGATCCATAACTTGTTTCATTGTCTATCTCTCTAGCCTCGAAAGGTGAGCAATCACTCACGATTAACGTTCTTGTATTTATTAAATTTGATTTCAATTGAAACGACAATTGAAATATGATGCTATTTAAATTGTTATATATGCTATTATCTGTATATGTTCACCTGTGACATCTGACACCAGTATCTAGTATTTATATGCCTGTTATTACTATTATCTGTATATGTTCACCTGTGACATCTGACACCAGTATCTAGTATTTATATGCCTGTTATTACCATTATCTGTATATGTTCACCTGTGACATCTGACACCAGTATCTAGTATTTATATGCCTCTTGTTATATTTTATATTATCTGTTATCACTCTGCAAGTTCCCTGTTAGTATAGAATTCACTATGGGTTGAAATGATACATACCCGAACGGACTTTAGAATAGGAGAAAATCGTTATGGGTTGAAATGATAAACCCAAGCGATTTTCATTTGAATTGAAATTGGGATTACGGGTCGAAATGATATCTACCCGTATATATGTAAATTTCGGATTGAAATGATAAATATCCGTATCACTTAACCATATGATAAACATATATACAGACACCGTTGGTCCATATATATAAATATTTTGAAATTGAATTCTATGGTTTTGGAAAGAAATATATGGTTTTAATAAATGTTGATTCATAAATTTTTATATATAAATGGAAATGATATTTAATTTAATTAAGATAGAGTTAATACATATAATATGTTAAGTATAAAAATTTATATTTCAAAATAGACTTTGGTAAAAATTTGAATAAGTTAAGGTTGGGAAGATAATTTGAATTTAGTAAAGAATTTTATTTAATTAAACCGATATAAAGCTTATTGAAATTGGAATTTAAGATATGATTTATAACTTAGTTTGGTTTAAATAATTAAATGAATATTTCTTGTTTAAATAAATTTAAGGAAATATTTAGAAAAAAAAATGAAATTTAAGGCTAGTTAAATGATATTGAATTTGTTAAGTGAATATTCCTTGATTAAATAATAAATGAAGTTAAACCAAGAGTTATATGAAACTGTTAAATTTAACTTTGAAATTGTTGAATAGTAAAGCTTTGAAATATATTGGAAATTTAAATGGTTTATTTTGTGATTCAGATTGTATTTGAAATCGATATAAGTTGGATTTGTTATTTAGAAACTGAATTGAATTAAAATGGGAAAAATTTAGATTGAATTGAATTGAAATTTAGAATTTGGGTTGATTTGAATCGATTTGTAAGACTTGAGCAAATTGTAAATGCTTTACCTTATAAATTATGTAATCTATATATACTATTTTGGAAATAGATATATTTGAAATGAAAATGATATTTTGATTTTGAAGTATAAATAAATTTGAAATGACCATGGTGTTATAGTGTATATTTCCACCTTGTAGATAGTTCTGAAGATCCTTAGAGGATGGTTATCCCAAACATCCTTTAAGTTACTTGTATTTCATTTGATATTTCACTTGAGTTGGATTTATTTATATAAGAATGTTAATCCTGACTCGAGTGTTTTGTGTTTTGCTTTACGCTCGGGTCAGACCGAGTGATACAGCATTTGAGACTCACCCTTGGAGTTTGGAGCTTCCTTTGGAGATCCAACTATCGCCTTAGGTTTCAGCTCTTCTAGTTGATCTGTCCAGAGAAGTCATCTGTTGTACTGAAGACTTCACTACATTTGAGATATTCTATTGTATTTTATTTCTAACTCTGATGTTTATATAGTAGCTTCATGAACTACTATTTTATCTATTCCGCTGCGTATTATTGTATTACTCTGTGTCTGTGATTCTGTGATTGATTTATTTACTGTATATGCTGAGTTTTGCCAAATTTAAATTAACAATTCGGTATTTTGAATTATTCAAGTCCGACATGTGTGGATTTATTGTCGATTTGAATTGTCCAAAATAGCGGGTCGTTACAAACATTTTAAATAAAAATAAATGCATGTTTTGAGATAAATAAAATAAACTTCTCATTTTTGAATATATGTATGATTTTATAAATAGGGAGTTTGTTTTGTTACAAAAGAGAAAAAAAAGGTATAACAATGTATTTAAAAAGAAGGCATCCACTTTTATAAAGTTAGATAACGATGTTCAAATAAGATGGGTTATTGTAAATGAGAGAAAATGTAACCATAGATTTATAAAAAGAAGGCATTTAATAAAATAAACGTTATATTTTGTAAAGAAAAGGCAAGAGTGTATTATGGAAGGATTACATTTCTTACAGAAAATATATGGTATGTTATTTCTTTGTTAGTAAAGAATAAGGGTCAATTTGATTTTTAAACGTAAGAACATTAATACCAATCAATTAATGTAATTGATTGCTCAATTTAAATGTAAAGAATTAGGTTACTATTAATACACAACATATATACACGTTTGTGGACATATGTTATTTATCTAATTACAACAGATGTGAATATGGAAAAAATATGTAGACATAACATTTCACATGTTATTTAATGAATTCAGATTTGAATATATAGAATATTGACATAATAATTCACATGTTATGCATCCAATTAATTCAAACGTGAATATGTACAATACTGGCATAAGAATTTCTAGTTATTTATTAATTTATTTTAGACATAAACATGGAGAAATATTGACATGTTAATTTACTTATTTTAGATGTAAATGTGGAAAGATATTGATATGTTGTTTATTTATTTATTTCAGACGTAAACATGTAAATTAAATAGGATGTTGAAAACTGAAACGAAACATGCGAATAAAGAGAGACGCATGGAAATTTAATATGAAATAAAATGTCACAAATTAGAAATTAATTGAGGAGAAGAAAATATTATTTATAGTTTGTATATTATTATGGGTGTAATTAATTAAATTAAATATAAGATAAGGCGCTGATAAGGCGCATTGTAAGATTTGACACAGCAATGAGTCAGCAAAAGTTTCTAGAGATTCTAATCTACGGTTAAAAGCACACCTAAAACACAATAAATATGACCTAAACTAACCTAGGTTTTCACTCTAAAATCAAAACCTATCCTCCATTTCTCTCTCTCAAATATTTACCTACATTCTTCGTTTAAAAAATAAAATTATATTATATATATACATTCAAATAAAAGATGGAGATTGTACAAATTAGAGGAGATTTCTAGAGAATTTTGGTTGCTGTAAAAAAAAGGATTCTAGCTTTTGTCTCAGGTGAGTGAATGTAATTATTTAGATTTTTAAGTAATTTAAAATAATAGGGTTTCCAATAGTTGTAGTTTTACTATGATTTTTGGAATAACCTTTTTAGTAGTTTATTTACAGTTTTTATAATTATTTTCAGTCTATTTCTTTTAGTTATTCTTTTCAGTCGATTTTAGTTTATTTCTATTAGTTATAGCTTTTCCATTTAATTACAGTTTATTTACAGTATTTTAATTTATTTACTGTTATTTATGCGTTATTTACATCATTTTCATACGCTTTGGATTTTCTTCTATTTTCAGATTTCTTTTATTTCTCCTTCTTCTTCGCGTATGGATTAGAATAGATTAAACGTGAATTTGGATTAAATTATAAGAATACTGAAACAATGGAAAATAAGATGTAAATGATAAGGACTGTAATAAAAATGGAATTGGACTGAAATTGTGATGTAAATATTAGAATTAGACTAAATTAAAGAGATTGGCCTAGTTATAACTTAGAATTATAACTAAAAAGAGTAAAAGATGAAAGAAGCTTATTTTCACACTTAGACATTGGGTTAAGTAATAAGCATGATTATAATGTAGGTTATAATAAGAAAACAGAACAGAATGAGGCTTATTTTAAGACTTAGGATAAATTAATAAGCACAGATAGTAAGAATAATAACAAAGGCTTATTTAAAATAATTTATCTAAGTTAATAAGGAAAGATGAAAGTAGGATCTGTAACGACAACATTTCCCTTATGTTGTTTAGGGTAGATAATTGGTCAATAGTTAAAAGAAAAGATCTGTACCGGTAGTATTTTCCTTATGTTGTTTAGGGTAGATAAGTGGTCAATAGTTAAAAGAAAAGATCCGTATCGGCAGAATTTCCCTAAGATGTTTAGGGTAGATAAGTGGTCAATAGTTAAAAGAAAAGATTCGTATCGGCAGCATTTCCCTTATGCTGTTTAGGTTAGATAAGTGGTCAATAGTTAAAAGAAAAGATCCGTACCGACAGCATTTCCCTTGGGACACGCTTATGTTGTTTAGGGTAGATAAGAGGTCAATATAAAAAAAAATCATGGGGATTTGGACAAGGGACGCAACTAGATTTTGTTTAATAGGGACCAGTACCAACAACATTCCCTATTTTCAATGGACACGGTGTCTCACAATAGCCTGAAGTGAAACGAGGGAACGCTTATGCTGTCTAGGGTAAATAAAAGGTCAAAAGAGGGAGCAATAGATAGTGCGAACCGGCGGTGACCGAGCGTGCGACATCGATTAGGGGAGATAAGACGCTATTTAGTTCCAAGCGCTTAGTATGTGTGTCTTTCGTAGACACCATTATCTTCTGTTTAGGGAGCTATATAACGTCTAGTGCATAGTAGATACTTTGCGTGTCATTCATAGACACCATTTCTGTGTAGAGAGCTATATAGTATCTAGTCCGTAGTAAGGTCTATGGAGTAGCAGGCCGATCAAAGGGTAGAATTAGGATTTCAGCCTAATTATAGGATTAGGAATTCAGCCTAATCAAAGCATCTATCAAAGACAAGTGCAAACAATCAAAGTTAATCAATTATGTTAATTTATTTAATTCGTATTTATTTCCAGCTTATTCCTTCTCTCTATTTTCTTTCTTTCCTTTTATATACTAGAACTATTGTAAAGTCTATTACTTTTACTTTGCTTAAAGATTCTAGTAATTACTATCATTCACCAGACTTTTAGTCTGACTCTGACCCACTCCTCAATTTTCCCCTTTTCCCCCCATAGGCTAGCAAGAGCAAGGACGATAGATTGCAAACACTTGGAGACTTCTTTGGCAGAGATTTCTTATGTATTTCTCTTCTTTATTTTTAGTTTCTAGCTTATTCCATGTACTCACAATTTGTGAGGGATAGTTTGTACTCTGATATTTATAAACTGAGGTTTTGATTTCATGAGACGTATATTGGTATTTTGAGACATATGATGTATTTGGTTTTATAATACTATATTATGAAGTTTGACTTTTAGCAAATTATTATTTTAATTGTTTCCGCTATTTTTATCTATTTTGTCTTGTGAATCTTAGTCCCTGCTAGTTTTAGTTATATCTACAACGCACCACATCTTTTAGTGTGCCCTTTTGGGTATACTAAGGGGCGTGGGGTGTTACATAAGCGATCACTCACGATTAGCAGTCTTATATTTAGTAGTTTAATTCACATGAAATGACAATTGAAATATGTTGTTAAATTTTGAATTGGTTAGAAATTTAATTGTCAAGTATGATATGTTATTATTTGCATTTGTTCACCTATGCTAATTGAGAATATTGACACCGATAACCTGTTAGAATATATATATATTATATTTAATTTAATAATTATGATCATATTTTCCCTTTACATGCTGTGTCATTTTATGCTATTATTTTATTGTTCTCACTCTGCAAGTTCCCTAATAGTTAGGAATTCCCTATGGGTTGAAATCATACATACCCGAATGATATTATAGATTAGAGAAAATCTTTATGGGTTGAAATGATAAACCCAAGCGATTTTATTAATTTTGAATTTTGGGATTGCGGGTTGAAATGATATATACCCATAAATATAAATTTTTGCTAATTGAAATGATAAATATCCGTATCACTTGACCATAGGATAGAAAATTATATACGCACACCGTTGGTCTATTTTGAAAAATGTTTTTTCAAAGTTTTGAAAGGAAATAGATGGGTTTTATTAAATATTGATTTTTAAAATATAATATAAGAATTTTTATTTAATATGTGTGTAAATTTAGATTTTTAAAATTATATGTTTGAAAATTTAAAATTTATAAGTTAAGTTTTGAAAATATAAATTTTAAGATTTTTTTATGATTTTAAAAAAATAAAATAAAATAAGATTTAATATAAATTTGAATTTAATATAAATTTGAATTTAATAATAATAAGATTTTATTTAATAAAAATTTAATATAATAAAATTTAATTTAATTAGTGAATATATAATATGTTTAAGTATTTATTTAAATTTATATTAATATTTTAAAATAGATTTTTGTTATAACTTTAATAAATAAAGGTAGGATAGATAAAATAAAATTGATTTGCAATTTAATTTAATTTGTTAAGAATTGTATTTAAATAAAAATTGATTTGAAACTTATTAATTTTGAGATTTTAAAGATATGATTTGTATAACTTTATAACTAGATTTTGACTAAAGGTGATTAAGTGAATATTCTCAAATTTAAATAAAATTGAAATTGAATATTTAATATTGATTTAATTAGTAATTTGAGATTTTATTTAAATGTTATTAAAAATGATTAAGTGAATATTTTCAAATTTAATTAAAATTAAAGTTGAATTTTGAAATTTATCAAATTAAGTCATGGTAAATTATTTAAATATTTAAACTTTGAAACCTATTGAATTGGAAGTGGTTTAAATTTAGAGTCCAAACCTGGAATTGAAATCGATGTAAATTAAAAATGGTTTTAATGAGAATTTGAATTGAACCTTTAACCTTTTTAATTGAAATTGTTGAACTAAGATTGATTTAAATTGATTTGTGGAACTAAAGTTGATTTGAATTGATTTGTGAAATTAGAAGAAACAATTCTAGTTTGAAACTATTTTCGATCTTAACTCTTTTAAATATATAAACTATTTTGAATATATCAACAATTTTAATATATAAACTATTTTACTCTATAACCTATTTTAAATATAAAATATCTTTAATGTATAACTATTCCAATATATATAAACTACTTTAAATATTCAAACTTTTTAAGTTGAAACTATTATGATTTAGATTTCATGGATTTAAATGCGAATATTTTGATATGATGGTTTAAACTATTTTGTGGTTATGGTCTTGGAAGTAAATATGATTTCGAAAGTGATATGATTTAAAGTGATATGATTTCGAAAGTGATATGATTTGAAATGAATATGATATTTTGATACGAAGTATGAACTGTTTGAAATGAAAATGACCACGGTGTGAAATAAGCGTGTGGATGTTAAAGAGACCAGAATCAGATATTGTCATACTCTCTGCCAATACCGAAAACAACTTTAACAACTGTGTATGTGGTGGATAATCCCGAACGAAGTAGGATGGTTTGGCGACGTCTATATGAGGTATGAACACCGCCTTGACTCCCGCGAGTCAGCTTGATGTGACTAAAACATGACCTATACCTGGGCCAAGTGAGGTCGCACCTCCAATCGAGCATGCTTCTTCGATACCATTCTATTACTTTGTGATTTGATTGGGTGCACCTTTGATTTGGGAGTGTGTCTCGAGGTGGACGGTAGTAGCTGCTATGCGTTACCACCAACCCGGTTCTGCAAAATGGTAGAATCCTACCTTAGGCATTGCCTCTTGTCACATGCCTTATCGTGCCCACTACGAGTTTGGTTTGTGTCATACACTATGGAGTACCCTCTGATAGCCCTCTAGTTTACAAAGGAATTACGGTACTGTATAGACTACGACATTTATGTAAAAAAAATTAGGGGGGATATGGGTAACGCCTTAATGCTATTTTAATATTTTACTTTAGTGTAGACATATCTATGTAGCATATTGTACTATGTATGTAGATAGTTTGACGGATCCTTAAGGGATGGAATCCCAACATCCTTTAAGTTATTTGCATTTCATTTGAGTTGATTTACTTGCATAAGAATGTTAATCCCCATTTTAGTGTTCTATGTTTTGCTTTATGCCTGGGTCAAACTAAGTGTCACAGCATTTGAGACGCACCTTTGGAGCTTGAAGCTTTGCTTGGAGATCTATCTTTTATCTGTTCAGCTTTCCCGTTATTTATGTTAAGACTTGTCAGTTGCTTTTGTATTAGTGACATCTATGTATTTGGGATTTCTATTGTATTTTGTTTTAGACTCTGATGTTCTGTAGTAGCTTCATGAACTACTATTTTGTCTATTTCGCTGCTTATTTTTATATTACTCTGCGTCTGTGATTCTGTGATTGATTTATTTACTGTATATGCTAAGTTTACCAAATATAAATTAACAATATGTTATTTTAAGCAATTCAAGTCTGACATGTGTGGATGATTGTCGATTTGAATGGTCCGAAATAGCGGGTCGTTACAGCTCATAATGTAACGACCTGCCTTTTTGGATGTTTTAAGCAGGCACACATGCGAAATTCAAACCATTCAAAATGGCAGATTGTTATGGGGTAAATAAGAAAAGGAGAAAGAAATAAAACAAATACAGTATCTCGAAGTGGAATGACAAAATATAATAATCAAATAATAGTTCATGAAGCTATTTTATAAATACATTTGACTATTCCTTTACAACAGAAAATCAGAGTTACAGAAACAGGAAGAAATAAATAATAAATGCAGTGGAACAACATGATGCAGCAGAACATAATAAATAATACTAGTACAAATCTTGGTCTTCGTCCTCCAGAAATAAGGTCTTCAACCCTGAAATGCTCAGGCTGACCCGAGCGAATTGAAAAGACAAAACACTTGAGTCGAAACTAAAAGATCTTATGTAAGTAAAATCAACGGTAAAAATGAGTGTGATGGCGTTAGAGATGTTTACGGGGTTTGACATCTTCTATCCCGTGTCTAACGTGAGTGTAGTAACTTAAGAGATGTTCGGGATTCCCGTCTCCTAAGGATCCGTTAAACCATCTACTATCTAGTACAATACACTATTATAATAGTGTCTACAATAAAGTAAAGTATTAAAATAGCATTAAGGTGTTACCCATATCCCCCTTAACACATTTTTATATATTCCCATAGTCTATACAGTACCGTAATTCCTCTGCAAATTGGAGGGCTATCAGAGGGCACTCCATAGGTATGGTACAAAACAAACTCGTAGAAGGCGCTCTAGGGCATGTGAACACGACACTCGAGGCAATGCTAGGGTAGATATACTGTGATAACCCTGATTTTATGAACAAGTTTTATAATTTAATTTAGTATGCTTGTTTGAAATTTTGGTTGCCTAGGAAAATATATATATGATAAGTTGACCATAAAAAGCATTGGGTAAGTATTGATATGTATGCAAGATGATATAATACACATGTACATACTTCTCTGAAAAAAAAGAGAAGCAGAAAATTTATTAATAAGCTAGAGTAAACTATAAATACATGAACATAACATGATTATTACAGATATGAATGTGTCATTGAAACAAGTCTAGAATAAGGAAAATAAAGGTTTAGGCAAGGATAGAAATATAGATATTATACAGGCATTTTAAACAAAGGCTGGCTAAAGAAAAATTATTAGAAATTGCATGAAAATAGTATGAGTTGTTGAATAAATACTTTACCCACTTTTAGCAATTTTCTTAACTTTTATAGAGATCATGCAAATAAGATGACTGGGGTAATAAAGGACAATTCTGTTAATAAGACCAGGGACCATTTACCCAGTTGCTCTTAGAATAGAAAGAGAGGCTGATCATAAGTGGTAGGGTAAAATTGACATTGGGTAAATTTTAAAACCCTAGAGGCAGCCAAGGTCTTGTATAAAAGAGGGTTTAAGGATGAAAGGATCTGTCACCATTTTCTTTAAAATAAATATACAGAAATATAGATAGTTAGCAAAAGGAAAAATGAGAAGCACTGGCTATTAGAGACAAGTAGGAGATAGCAGATCAAAGGAAAAGGATTAAGGTGAGTAACCTCACTAAGAATTGGCATTAAGTCCTGAATATTGAGGCAGCCTAAATGGTTTCATATTTTTATTTAATCTGTGCTTATTTTATGATCTTGGTGTGTTGATGACCTGTTTAAATATTTTGTGTTAATATAACTAGAAAATATGTTTATGGCTTTCATGTTTAAATGATTATTGTGTTATGAATTATCTTTGAGATGAGATGCTCTCTTTATGTGACTTCTGCGTATAGATTAATCCATGGAAATTCCAGGGATATATGTTATAAATCTATGGTCTAAAAATGGAAAAAGAAATGGGGTTGTAGCATAAAGTGGTTGCTGCTTATGTCTCCAGAATAAACATGGTAACATGGAAGTGCAATGTTATACTTGTGCTGAACTTCTATGATTACAAATAAATCCAGATAAGAACAAAAGCTTGTGGTTTAGTTAGATCTTATGAATCTGTGAGTATTTGATTAAGCCAGAGGTAAATGGATGCATCAAAGCAAACTATATATGACCATATATTTATAGACATGATTCCCCAAAACCCATGATTTAAATAATATGTACACTGAGAAATCAAACTAGCTTGTATGAATAAATCTGTGATTATGAAAAGATGATCTGTTGTTCTTTGAACATATGCATGATGGTTGAGTTATTTATTTTCTCTAATTAATTTATGAGATGCAGAAGGGATTAGCATAAATGGGGGAGAAAGGGATAATAAACACTTAGTAATTTAACTAAGGAATTTTGGATCTTAGGGCTACAAAGTATGGCTTGGCAAGGGAAATATTGCAAGCTCACACATGGTATGATTATACCCAGGGGCCTGAGTGTGTTGGGTTAATAGTGAATATGCCCCAGACAATGTGTGTTTTAATAGAAGGAAAGTAGCTAAAGTCCATCATAAAATACTTGAGATTGAATTCTGAGAATAAGTTCACAGGTAGGTTTGGGTAAAATCCCTGATAGCCAGAAAGTTATAGATGAGGAAAATGATTAAATGATGACCATATTGGTTGGCTTAGAGTATTCTATTGGGAATTATATGTTTGTGCTCTCTAATACAATCCATTGAATTATGTATGATTATGCTATGCATTAATGAACATGCACAGATGGTAGAGGAATGTATACAAGAGGAATATTGCTTTACTTTATCTGTTTTAAAAGTTATTTAAATTTGGATTTTCAGTAAGATTATTCATACCAGACAATTTAGTCTGACCCTTTGTGTGTTTGTACACCATTGGGTGTCTCATCTTTTTATGAGGCAGCTCGTGGTGATTGTGCAGGTAAATAGGCACTTTCTTGATCAGGAATTGGATGAATTTAGCTACTAAGGAATTGGATATAATAGTTACAGACTCAAGGATATTAAAATAGATGTTAATTTGAACTTATGTTATGAAATGTTATTATGTTAGTTAAGTTGCTTGGGAAGAAACTAATGTAATGTTATTTTCTGTTTGCAAGTATTGAACTACTCATGAGACTTCTGATGAAAGTTGTGAGATGCTTTTGAGAATGTTTTATTAAGTGATACAATTTCTTGTTTTAACTCCCTGAATACTTAACAAAAATGTGCAATGCTAAGAATAATCTGGAATGATCTGTAGATTAGAAATAAAAAGATTAACCTGATATCTGTTGTAAGAATTTATGGAAAAATAAAGGTAGGATGGAAAGAACTGAGAGACACCTAGAAACCCAGATTACTTTGTATGTTATTTGTGTAAAGTGGCAAGAGAATTCAGGCTAACTTGACCAACTTTGCCTAGCCTGAATTCAACTAGTCTAATATCCTAAGCTTATTGGTTAGGAAAGGTGACAAATAAACCAACTTGTAAACCAGGATTGTTGTATTGAAAAAATATAGTACCTAAAATCATCCAGACACACACATGCACACAGAATACATATACACACATGCACACAGAATACATATACACACTGGCACAAGGGATATCTAAGGATTCAATAGATCTAAATTCATGGAAAATAAACAAACTCTAAAACTAGAGAAATAACATCTAGAATTTGCCTAAAAACTAAGCAAGACAGAAAAGCTTCTTTGGTAATTATTTTTGCCATGAGTAAATTATACAGTGAATTCTAAGATGAATTCTCTGCTTCCAAAACCCTTCTACTCTGATTAAAGGAAAGAGGAAAACTCAAAGTATCATCTTTATATGGTTTCATATATGTGAATTAGGTGATTTGATTACAACAATATTTTTATATTGGTTGAAAGATCCTGGATAGTAGAGGAAGGATGTTCTCTTGAGTAGATGATCACTGACTAAAACTAATCATAAACTAGTTTTTTAAAAAAAATTGTAAAAAGTGGGTCATCTCAAATTGGTATCAGAGCTATATTGATAAATAACATAGTAAAAAAAAATCTTGAATGAACTTGGTGGTTTTGAATATATGAAAGCATTGACTGTCTTGGATGCTTTGTCTTTATATACTTATATTAATAATATCTGCTATAATTGAATGATAATAAGTTAGAATGGGTTAACTTATAAAAGATTAGATAAAATGGACTAACTCAAGTGTTGTATCCATAGAACCATGGTAAGACCCAGACAACAAGGGGTAGGACCAAGTGAACCACCCATGGTGAATATGCAAGATTTCATGAGAGCTATAAGGGATGGGGTAGGCAATAGGCAAGAAAATCCACATGAGGAGCTTTCTAAACTACTCAAGACTTTTACCAATCTTGGAGGCAGGACTTTTGATGGAACAGAAGGAATAATGGGAGTTCAAAATTGGCTCAGAATTTTGGATAGAATCTTTGCTGATATGCAAGTTGAAGACCAAAAGAAGAGGTTGATAGCATCTAGACAATTGAGAGGAGCAGCTTTGGATTGGTGGGAAGTCATTATAGCTGGAAGACCTGAAGGAGAGGTGACATGGAACCAGTTTAAAGAAATGTTGGAAGGAAGATTTGTACCTGCATCAGCTAAAGAGTCTTTGCTGGAAGAATTCATTAAATTAAGACAGGGAACTATGAGTGTTACTGAGTATACCCAGAAGTTTGAATCTCTAGCAAAGTATGGTGCAGTGCTCATCACAACTAAGGAAGCTAAAAATGGCAGATACATCCAAGGATTGAATGCCAGTCTCAGTAGAGCCATGCTGCCATATAAGGATAAGACATTTGATCAAGTTTTAGATCTGACTTTGAGCCTTGAACAGCATGATAAAGCTAGAGAAAATTTCAGAGCACTTAAAAATAACCAAAATAAGAAAGGAAAGGGTAAGTTTCACCCTTATGATAAAAAGAAAACGGATGTAGCTTCCACCAAGCAATCAGAAGAAGTCAAAACTGCTGAGGTTAAAAAGAAGATCACTTGCTATAATTGTGGGCAAGAGGGACACATGAAGAATATGTGTACAAATCCCAAACCAGCATCTTTCAAGTGTCATCTGTGTGGGAAGGAAGGGCATATAAGAAGGAATTGTCCAGACTTGAGGCAAGGAAAGATGGGAATTTTGGAAGGGAAAAGAAAAATAACTGGAAGTCCAAATGTTGAAAATCATGGCCAAGTTGAAGGTACTTTGCTTATTCACTCAATACCTTTTGCAGTAGTGTATGATACTGGGGCTACACACTCCTTAATTTCCCATGACATTGTACAACAGCTAAAATTAAATTGTATGCTTGTAGATAAGCCCTTGCTTATTAAAAGTCCTTTAGGTAGTTCCTGTATATTGGGTATAATATGTAAACAATTAGGACTGAATATAGGGGGACATATGTTTGGTGCAGACCTATATGTGTTTGCAATATCCAGGCATGGGAGTTATTTTAGGAGTTGATTGGTTAAAAAGATATAAGACAATTATAAATATGGAGACCTCCACCTTATCATTGAAAACTTCTGATGGAAAAAGGGTAATTGTTCTTTGTGAAGCAGATAAGAACAGGAACATAGCCACCCTTGACAACTTGACTGGTGAGAAGCATATGCCTGCATTAGAAGAAATCCCTATAGTAAATCAGTATGCTGATGTGTTTGGTGAGGTTAAGGGAATTGTTAACTATAGACCAGTAGAGTTTTCTATCAAACTAATTCCAGGAGCTAACCCAGTGGTTAAGAGGCCAACTAGAATGGGGCCTAAGGAATTAACAGAACTGAAAAAGCAATTAGTTGAACTAGAAGAAAAAGGATTCATCAGACCTAGTAGCTCATCATGGGGGGCACCAGTGGTTTTTGTTAAGAAGCAAGATGGATCTCTCAGATTATGTATTGATTATAGAGAGTTAAATAAAATCACAATTAAAAATAAATACCCCTTGCCAAGAATTGATGATCTTTTTGATCAATTGAATGGTGCAAAAATATTTTCTAGACTTGACTTAGCTTTAGGATTTCATCAAATGAAAGTAGAAGAGGAAAGCATCAAATATACTGCTTTTAACACTAGGTATGGACTTTATGAATTTTTGGTGATGCCCTTTGGCTTGACTAATGCCCCCTCTTACTTTGTTGATTTGATGAATAGAATTTTTAGAAAATATTTAGATAAATTTGTATTGATATTTATTGATGATATACTAATTTATTCTAAAACAATTGAAGAGCATGAGAATCATTTGCATATAGTACTGCAGAAATTAAGGCAAGAAAATTTGAAGGCAAAATTTTCAAAGTGTACTTTTTGGCAAAATGAGGTAAAATTTTTAGGTCATGTAGTATCAGAAAAAGGCCTATCTGTAGATCCCAATAAGGTGATGGCAATTCAAACATGGAAAAGGCCTACCAGTGTCACAGAGGTTAGGTCATTTATGGGAATGGCTGGTTATTATAGAAGGTTTATAAAGGATTTTGCAAAAATTTCAATTCCATTAACTAAATTGACTAGAAAGAATTAGGCTTTTGTTTGGACTGAGGAGTGTGAGAAAGCCTTTGAGAGATTAAAAGAAGCATTAATACAAGCTCCAATACTAAAGGTGCCTGAAGGGAATGAGAATTTGGTGATATATACTGATGCAAGTGGACAGGGACTTGGGGCAGTGTTGATGCAACAGCATCAAGTGATAGCTTATGCCTCTAGACAGTTGAAGCCCAGTGAGGTAAAGTATGCTACACATGATCTTGAATTGTCTGCTATAGTGTATGCTCTTAAGTTATGGAGACATTATTTGTTAGGGGCTAAATTTGAAGTTTATACAGATCATAAGTCACTCAAATATTTGTTTTCACAAAATGAATTGAACATGAGGCAGCAAAGATGGATTGAACTCTTAGCCTCATATGATTTTGAAATACTATATACACCTGGCAAAGCTAATAAAGTGGTAGATGCTTTAAGTAGACAGCGTGCCAATGTAGCTAGATTGATGATAGAAGAGTTTAATACATTATCATTACTAATTGACTTAGAAGTGAAAAGGGACAGTGAGGAAAATATGAGCATATGCAGTGAGAAGGAAGAAATAGGGAAGTTGAGTTTTGTTACTTTGGGATCAGAATTGAAAAATAAAATTGTAAAGCTACAAGACCAAGATCCATTTTTACTTGAGAAGAAAGTTCAGATATTAAATGGTGAGATAGTGGAAGGATTTCAATTGAATAAACAAGGTCATTTAGAGAAGGGAAAGAGAATATGTGTTCCTACCATTGAAGAATTGAGGCAAGAAATTTTGGATGCTTATCACAAAAGCAAGTACACCATACATCCAGGAAGCACAAGAATGTATCACAACCTAAAAAGAGATTATTGGTGGAGTGGGATGAAGAGTGCAGTGGCATTATATGTGTCTAAGTGCATGGTTTGTCAACAGGTAAAGGCTGAATATGAAAGACCCTCAGGAATGCTACAACCTTTACAAATACCACAATGGAAATGGGAAGACATATCAATGGACTTCATTGATGGTTTGCCTAAGACTAGGAGGGGAAATGATAGTATTTGGGTTGTGGTTGATAGGTTAACCAAAACAGCTCATTTTATACCTGTAAAATCAGATAGGAATGCATGCACCTTAGCTCAGTTATTTATTAAAGAAATAGTTAGATTGCATGGAATACCAAAGACTATAGTAAGTGATAGAGATACCATCTTCACTTCAAAATTCTGGCAAAGTTTCCACAAGGCAATGGGGACTGATTTATGCTTGAGCACAGCATATCACCCTCAATCTGATGGCCAAACAGAAATTGTGAACAAATTACTTGAAGACATGTTGAGGGCATGTATATTGGATTGGGGAGGAAGTTGGGAAGATCACATATTTCTGGTAGAATTTGCATATAACAGCAGCCATCACAGTAGCATAGGCATGGCACCCTTTGAAGCACTTTATGGTAGACCCTGTTTATCACCTTCAAGTTGGATTGAGTCTGGGGAGAAGGTGGTCTTAGGACCAGAAAATGTAAAAGAGACCTCTGAAAAGATAGCCTTGATTAGGAAAAGGATTGCTTCTGCCCAAGATAGACAAAAGAAATATGCTAATCAAAAGAGGAAAGAAGTGCAGTATGATGTGGGGAATTATGTATTTATTAAAATATCACCCATGAAAAAGATTTTGAGATTTGGAAAACAAGGAAAGTTGATTCCAAGATATATAGAACCATATAAAATTCTAGAAAGAATTGGAAATGTAGCCTATAAGTTAGAATTACCAGAAGAGATGAGAGCAATGCATGATGTTTTTCATGTATCCCAGTTAAGGAGATGGGTTCATGATGAAGAAACAATTTTAAAATCCCCTGAGAAAGTGCAGATTGACCCCAGAATGGTGTATGAGAAGAAGCCTGTAGGCATAGTTGCAAAGGAAATTAAGAAATTGAGAAACAAAGAAATAAAATTAGTAAAAGTGCAATGGAGTCTTGACCCAAATGATTGCACATGGGAGGTGGAAGATAAAATCAGAAGTGATTATCCACAGCTAATTGATTGAATCAAAAGGTAAAAATATATATACATAAGTATACTAATGAATGATTTGATTAAATACCTTGTTATGCATAGGGTTTAATTAATGATTGATCTAAGGATGATTGATTGCTGAATTGAAAATATCTGAATTAAGTATGAAAGAATTGTGAGACACAATTCCTAAAAGGAGGGGTATATGTGATAACCCTGATTTTATGAACAAGTTTTATAATTTAATTTAGTATGCTTGTTTGAAATTTTGGTTACCTAGGAAAATATATATATGATAAGTTGACCATAAAAAGCATTGGGTAAGTATTGATATGTATGCAAGATGATATAATACACATGTACATACTTCTCTGAAAAAAAAGAGAAGCAGAAAATTTATTAATAAGCTAGAGTAAACTATAAATACATGAACATAACATGATTATTACAGATATGAATGTGTCATTGAAACAAGTCTAGAATAAGGAAAATAAAGGTTTAGGCAAGGATAGAAATATAGATATTATACAGGCATTTTAAACAAAGGCTGGCTAAAGAAAAATTATTAGAAATTGCATGAAAATAGTATGAGTTGTTGAATAAATACTTTACCCACTTTTAGCAATTTTCTTAACTTTTATATAGATCATGCAAATAAGGTGACTGGGGTAATAAAGGACAATTTCTGTTAATGAGACCAGGGACCATTTACCCAGTTGCTCTTAGAATAGAAAGAGAGGCTGATCATAAGTGGTAGGGTAAAATTGACATTGGGTAAATTTTAAAACCCTAGAGGCAGCCAAGGTCTTGTATAAAAGAGGGTTTAAGGATGAAAGGATCTGTCACCATTTTCTTTAAAATAAATATATAGAAATATAGATAGTTAGCAAAAGGAAAAATGAGAAGCACTGGCTATTAGAGACAAGTAGGAGATAGCAGATCAAAGGAAAAGGATTAAGGTGAGTAACCTCACTGAGAATTGACATTAAGTCCGGAATATTGAGGCAGCCTAAATGGTTTCATATTTTTATTTAATCTGTGCTTATTTTATGATCTTGGTGTGTTGATGATCTGTTTAAATATTTTGTGTTAATATACCTAGAAAATATGTTTATGGCTTTCATGTTTAAATGATTATTGTGTTATGAATTATCTTTGAGATGAGATGCTCTCTTTATGTGACTTCTGCGTATAGATTAATCCATGGAAATTCCAGGGATATATGTTATAAATCTATGGTCTAAAAATGGAAAAAGAAATGGGGCTGTAGCATAAAGTGGTTGCTTCTTATGTCTCCAGAATAAACATGGTAACATGGAAGTGAAATGTTATACTTGTGCTGAACTTCTATGATTACAAATAAATCCAGATAAGAACAAAAGCTTGTGATTTAGTCAGATCTTATGAATCTGTGAGTATTTGATTAAGCCAGAGGTAAATGGATGCATCAAAGCAAACTATATATGACCATATATTTATAGACATGATTCCCCAAAACCCATGATTTAAATAATATGTACACTGAGAAATCAAACTAGCTTGTATGAATAAATCTGTGATTATGAAAAGATGATCTGTTGTTCTTTGAACATATGCATGATGGTTGAGTTATTTATTTTCTCTAATTAATTTATGAGATGCAGAAGGGATTAGCATAAATGTGGGAGAAAGGGAAAATAAACACTTAGTAATTTAACTAAGGAATTTTGGATCTTAGGGCTACAAAGTATGGCTTGGCAAGGGAAATATTGCAAGCTCACACATGGTATGATTATACCCAGGGGCCTGAGTGTGCTGGATTAACACTGAATATGCCCCAGACAATGTGTGTTTTAATAGAAGGAAAGTAGCTAAATTCCATCATAAAATACCTGAGATTGAATTCTGAGAATAAGTTCACAGGTAGGTTTGGGTAAAATCCCTGATAGCTAGAAAGTTATAGATGAGGAAAATGATTAAATGATGACCATATTGGTTGGCTTAGAGTATTCTATTGGGAATTATATGTTTGTGCTCTCTAATACAATCCATTGAATTATGTATGATTATGCTATGCATTAATGAACATGCACAGATGGTAGAGGAATGTATACAAGAGGAATATTGCTTTACTTTATCTATTTTAAAAGTTATTTAAATTTAGATTTTCAGTAAGATTATTCATACCAGACAATTTAGTCTGACCCTTTGTGTGTTTGTACACCATTGGGTGTCTCATCTTTTTATGAGGCAGCTCGTGGTGATTGTGCAGGTAAATAGGCACTTTCTTGATCAGGAATTGGATGAATTTAGCTGCTAAGGAATTGGATATAATAGTTACAGACTCAAGGATATTAAAATATATGTTAAATTGAACTTATGTTATGAAATCTTATTATGTTAGTTAAGTTGCTTGGGAAGAAACTAATGAAATGTTATTTTCTGTTTGCAAGTATTGAACTACTCATGAGACTTCTGATGAAAGTTGTGAGATGCTTTTGAGAATGTTTTATTAAGTGATACAATTTCTAGTTTTAAATCCCCGAATACTTAACAAAAATGTGCAATGCTAAGAATAATCTGGAATGATCTGTAGATTGGAAATTAAAAGATTAACCTGATATCTGTTGTAAGAATTTATGGAAAAATAAAGGTAGGATGGAAAGAACTGAGAGACACCTAGAAACCCAGATTACTTTGTATGTTATTTGTGTAAAGTGGCAAGAGAATTCAGGCTAACTTGACCAACTTTGCCTAGCCTGAATTCAACCAGTCTAATATCCTAAGCTTATTGGTTAGGAAAGGTAACAAATAAAGCAACTTGTAAACCAGGATTGTTGTATTGAAAAAATATAGTACCTAAAATCATCCAGACACACACATGCACACAGAATACAGATACACACATGCACACAGAATACAGATACACACTGGCACAAGGGATATCTAAGGATTCAATAGATCTGAATTCATGGAAAATAAACAAACTCTAAAACTAGAGAAATAGCATCTAGAATTTGCCTAAAAACTAAGCAAGACAGAAAAGCTTCTTTGGTAATTATTTTTGCCATGAGTAAATTATATAGTGAATTCTAAGATGAATTCTCTGCTTCCAAAACCCTTCTACTCTGATTAAAGGAAAGAGGAAAACTCAAAGTATCATCTTTATATGGTTTCATATATGTGAATTAGGTGATTTGATTACAACAATATTTTTATATTGGTTAAAAGATCCTGGATAGTAGAGGAAGGATGTTCTCTTGAGTAGATGATCACTGACTAAAACTAATCATAAACTAGTTTTTAAAAAAATTTATAAAAAGTGGGTCATCTCATATACACATTGCGGATCCGGACTGGTGGTAACGCATAACAGCTACTACCGCCTACCTCGGACACACTCCCAAATCAAATCAAGGGTGGCCACTAAATCAAATCACAAAAGCAATAGAATGATGTCGAAGAAATGTGCCCGATCGGAGGTGCGGCCTCACTTGGCCCGACATGGCTCTTGTGTTTAGTCACATCTAAGCCGACTCACGGGAGTCAGGGTCACATCATACCCTATATAGAAATTGTAACATCCCACTATTTTGGACCATTCAAATCGACAATAAATCCACACACGTCGGACTCGAATACTTCAAAACAATGGATTGTTAAGAAAATTTGGAGCAAATAAAATCAAACACAGAATCACAGACACAAAATATCAGAATAACTCGCAGCGGAAATAAAATACCATAGTAGTTCATGAAGCTACTATATAAATAATCTCAAAACCGATACAAAATATCATAGTCTAAAAAGCAAATACAACAGAAGTCTGAATACATAAGTCACTAATACAAAAGCAATACTGAATAGGAAATAACTGAAATGGAAATAGATGAACAGATAGACAAATAGGCTCCAGCAAATCTATAACTCCAGAGGGTGAATCAGAGCTATGATACTCAGGCTGACCCAAGCGTAAAGCAAAATACAAAACACTCGAGTCAGGACATAAATACTTATACAATGTAAACCAACTCAAGTGAACTGTAATAGAAATGCACAAGTAACTTAAAGGATGCTTGGGATCGCCCATCCTTTAAGGATCCGTTAAACCATCTACTATGTAGTAATGAACGCTATCATAGTAATGGCTAAAGTAAAGCAAACTATACAAAATAATAGTGTTAATGTGACTGGGGTAGCGCAAAGCTGCAGCAATTGCCCACCTCTAGCCACACTTTATAACATCCAGTCGTTATTATAACCCGTGGTTATAAATTTCAAAATGTTTATATATTCAAATCAAAGAAATTCATTTAAACCATTTAAGAGTGAAGTCATTATACCTTCAAATCAAAATATTCAATTCCCAAAATTTTAACAATTTCTAAGTTCGTTTATTCAATTATAATATTTCAAAACATTGTAATTTCAGCATTCGCAGCACTTAGAAATGCTGCTGTAAGTATAGTGATACATTTGAAAAACAGTTCATTTCAGAATTGGCAGCTCTTATAAACTGCTGCTGTAAGTATAGTGGAAATTTGGAAAAACAACATATTCAGAAATAGCAGCACTTACAGAATGCTACTGTAGCTACAGTGTTAATTGGAAAACGAATATATTTCAAAATCTGCAGCGCTTATGAACTGCTGCTATAGAGACAGTAGTAGTTAGAAAACAATACGCTGAAACCACAACATTTCTGGAATGCTACAATTTCTGTTATAAGTTGTACTATGACATTTTTAAACGATATATCTTCCACTTTTATCATTTTTAACTTATCAAGCTTATTCCACTTTTCAAAATTATTTATTAGGATATCATTTAACTTATAATTTTAATAAAATAACATTTTATAATAAATATGCAATTAAATTGTAATTCATTTACATTAAGTCAAAATTCACTATGAGTTGCTTAACTTTTATTTTTAACAAATAACTTGACATTTTCTTTTATATAAAAAAAGTATCCATTTCAATAAATCAATATTTTAATTGCTAAGTTAAGCTTAAAATTTCCATTTTAACTCAAATTTCAATTATTAAGTTAAATCAAATCTTAAATTACAATTTAACCCAGTTATCAACTTATAAAATTTTAACTTTTGGGAAATCACTGTTTAAATCATTTAAATCCAATTTAAGTTAAAAATCCATATTTATAAAATTTAAATTACTTAATAATTTTAGAAAAATGATTTTAGTATTTAACCAAGTGTCTGTATCATATTTTCTAACCTAGGTCAAGTGATACAGATAATATATCATTTCAATCCGTAATCAATTAACATTCCGGGTTTTATCATTTCAAACCCGCAATCCCAAGTCAAATAAAAATCACTCGAGCCTTTCATTTCAGCTCGTAACGACTTTTCCCTATTTTAAAGTCCGTTCGGGTATGTATCATTTCAACCCATAGTGATTCTATTCTAACAGGGAACTTGCAGTGTGAGAAATAGAAATAAATAAACAGTAAAACATATAATATGATATCACGTGATGTAACAGGTATATAAACAGGTTATATCATTATATAATGTCAAATAGCAGGTAGATGTGAACATATAACATAGCATATCAACTACTACAATTCCAATGGCATTGTTTCACATTTATATAAGTACGGTTTGTTGAGAGTGATAAACTCACCTTCTAGAGCTAGAGATGACAATTCAAGACACAAAATAAAACTCCGACAAAGCACGACAAAGCACGAATCAAATTCGAGGAGATGTAGCACCCAAATCCAAATCTTGTAAAGAAATAAAATATGACATTCATAAGAAAAGATTCAACACAAAAGAATATAAATTTAACAATGTAAAATATGAACAAAAGTGGAACAAAGTGGCTTAACCAAAAAAGTGGGCTCGGCCACTACCCAAATAGACTTGACCACATGATAAGTGGGCTCGGCCACCATGGTTTAAAGGTACATATGCTCGGTCATGGTCAAGGAAAAGGCACGGCTATGGTATGTGAAGGGATGGCTTACCAAAAGTCAAGTGGAAGGCAAAGAGGCAAGGGAAAATGAAGGGTCAAGGGGCTCAATGGTTCGGCCTATGGCAACATGGTGTGCTAAGGCATGGATCAAGTGGTGCTATGGGTCAAGTAAAATGGCTACAAGGTTCGGTCATGGGTAGATGAAGGGGTAGAAATGCAGAACGACTAAGGGGATGCTAAAGGTCAAGCAAATGAAAGGTCATGTGGTCAAGTGACTCGACCTATGCTAGGATGGTTCAGCCCTAGGCTAAAGTGTTCGGCCATGATGGTTTGTGGATCGGGTCTGGTCACATCAGGTCACAGCCAGGGATGGTTTTGGTCACGGCAAGGGATGGAGGTGGAGTTTGTGTTGTAGCCGAGGCAAATAAAGAGGAAGTGGATGCATATATAGGCTCGGCTAGGGTTTGCAACTTGACTTGGTGATGGATCTAGATCTGTGGGAACGACCAAGGGCATGGGGTGGTGATAAGGAGTGGTGGCCGGCCATGGTGGAGGAGGAGAGGAGATGGTGGTCGGAAATATAGGTGGAGGCCGAGCATATGTTGAAGAAAAACAAAAGAAAATCAAAGAAAATGGAAAAAGAAAGAGGAAGAGGAGCCATGGAAACTTACTGTAATTTTTCTCAGGACGCAAATGAATTTTTGAGATGAGGTGAGAAACTTTTGTACGTGATTTAGAAAATGAAGTGGCGGCTAGGGCTATGGGAAATGAACGGCT
The DNA here is from genome assembly GCA_030737815.1 of Allium fistulosum. Taxonomy (NCBI): domain Eukaryota; kingdom Viridiplantae; phylum Streptophyta; class Magnoliopsida; order Asparagales; family Amaryllidaceae; genus Allium; species Allium fistulosum. The sequence goes on from CM060906.1 coordinate 862,297,305, forward strand.
ATGAAGTAAAAGCTAGAAAATGAAGAGCTTACTTGATTTCCAAGAAAAGAAACCTAAGTCCCTTTGTATCTCCAAGCCAAGAATTCAAATAAAATCCAATAGAAATCAAATAGAAAAGTCCAAACAAAATAGAAAATAGAAAATAAGATATAAAATAGAAATGAAGTAGAAAAATATAGAACAGAAAATAAATAGAAAAATGCTAAAAATAATTGCGTGTAAACACTGAATTTAATCCAATTTAAAATAAAGTATAAAACATAATTTTACAAAACGAAAAGCAGAATGGATATCAGAAACAAATACTACTCCAAAGAAAAAGATTAGAAATTTAAAATTCAAATTTAAAATTTCACTGAAAGTCAAAGTTTGACCAAAGTTGACCAAAATATAAAATTTTCAGAAAATCATTATTTTAATATATTTGGAAAATAAATTAGTACAAAATCCAAAAATTACATTGTTAAATTCCAATATTCAATTAAAAATGATTTAAAAATCAAAGTTTTCAAATAAATTAATTTTAAAATATTTGTTAAAAATATGGGTTGTTACACTCTCCACCACTCAAAACTTTTCATCCTCGAAAAGGAAGAAGGTAGGAGAATAGAAACAACTAGGAAGAAGAATAGGTTGAAAGACAAGGTTAAACAATTAATTTAAAACTATATAAATTTCAATTTAAATTAATTAATATTTAATAATTTGGTTAAATCCATTTGTAAAATTTCTTGCTTCCTTTATAAATATCATTTATATGTTTAAATAACACCTTTAAAAATATATGAAAACTTATTTGAATACAATTATTTATATCATTACTTATATTTACAAAGAAGCTATTGAAAACATAAAATCCATAATTCATAAATTTATTAATTTATCTCAAGATACTTTTCAATATTATTAATAAATCAATAATCATTTTCTTTAAATATATTGTATTTAATTAATAACTTCTAAAATATTCACAACACTAATAGTTTACTATTAAACCGTGTAGTATATAAACAAACAATATTTTAAACATTTAAATTATTTAGAAAGAGAATTGATCAAAATATCCTTTATATAATACTTTATCAAAATACTTTTATAATAAGATACTTTTATATCGAAACAAATTTTCCTTTTTTAAAATCCTTTTGTAACTCGATGTCTCAACAAGTTTATCCTCATTCTTGCAGACTTTGGCCATGCGTTGATCAGGCGCAAAGCTAGATTTTTTCAAGTATTTAGTAGACTTGTTTCAACACCCAGTGAAAATACTGGAAAAAACCTTCAAAATCGATATGGAAAGTACAATCCAAACAAATCAACCAAAACGAATCGTGGATCGTAGATACACAATGGTTACACCTGGATCCCCCAAGAAACATCCGTACCAGTTGGCCACCACAGCCCTGCGAATTACGCCATGATAACAACTGTAGACCGCAGATACACAATGGTTACGCCTAGATCCCCCAAGAAGCATCCGTACCCGTAGGCAATCACAGCTCCTGCGGATTACGCTACAAAACGACTCATAGAATCGCAGATACACAATGGTTACGCCTGGATCCCCCAGGAAACATCAGTACACGTAGGCAGTCACAGCCCATTTGAATTACGCTATGCAGTCGAGTTCATAAGACCATGGGTAATGCCATGGAATTCGATGGACACTCAAGTATTATATCCGGAAAACCTAAATCAGAGAGAATAATATCGATAGAATGAATCCACAATATGGCCACAAAGCGGATATCAAGCAGAAGGCACTTTACATATCTTTACTACGAAAATATGTATCATATAGTACCGTTTCAAATCAATGTCAAATATCATACTTATATACAATCCATTATATATAAGATTTCATTTTCAAATCGAATACTTTCCAAATCAATAGTTTCAAATCAACTTCACATTTATACAAATCATTTTATATAAGTTCGATAACTCCCAAATCAAGTATTTAGTAAAATAAGGTTCTAAATTTTCAATTCGTTTCAATATCAGTTCAGTTTAAAAATCATATATGATTTCACAAAATTATTTCTTCCAAACTAAATATCTTCAGTTTCAAAGTTTCCAAGAGGTTTTAGAAAATAATCCAAGTTTGTTTCCAAATCAACATATTTTATGTCAACAAATTCATTTCCAAAATCATAGTACTTTCAAGAATATAATACTTTCGAACCCAAACAATTTGAAATAATAATACTTTAGAAATCATAATACTTTGAAATTCAAACTTTGGAAATCATAACACTTGAAATCATAACACTTTCCTTCAAACAGTTTAGATATTAATAATAGTATATAAAATAAAATAGTTTGTAAAATAAAATATTTAAATAAAATAGCAATAAGTTCAAACAATTTATATTAAAATAATTAGTATTTTTAAAATAGTTTATATTAGAAATAGTTATATTAAAAATAGTTTGTATTAAAAAAATAGTTATATTAAAAATAGTTTATACTAAAAAAATAGTTATATTAAAAATAGTTTATATTAAAAATAGTTATTATATTAAAAATAGTTTATATAAAAAAGTAGTTATATTAAAAATAGTTTATATTAAAAATAGTTATATTAAAGATAGTTTATAAAATAATATAAAATAGTTTTAAAATACTTTATATAATACAATAGTTTCTTCAAATTTCACCAATCGATTAAAATTAACACGAGTTTCAAGATTCAAATTAAATCTAATCTCAATTCATTAATTTCAATTCAATTTAGTTCCTCAATCAACCATTTCAAATTTTATCGATTTCAAATACAGATTTGAACCACAAAATAAACCATTTCAATATATTTCAAAGCTTTATATATTCAATATTTCAAAACTAAATTTGTTAATTTCATTTATATCTCAAATTCACTTTACTATTATTTAGTTTGAAATTTTTACTTAATCATTTCAATAACATCTAAATACAACCTCAAATTTCAAATTTAAATAAACAAAATATCCCATTCAAATTTATATAAATTTGAAATATGCATTTAAGTCACTTTTAATCAAATTCCAAGTTATAAAAATCATATCTTTGAAATTTCAATTTTTAATAAATTTCAAATCAAACCTGTTTAAGTAAAACCTTAAATAAATATAATTTCAAATCAATTTCAAATTTATCTTTCCAACCTGAATCATTATAAACTCTATATTTGAAAATATAGATATTAAGTAAATACTTAATAACATTATATATCAACTTTATTAAATCAATTTTAAAAAATCTTTAAAATAAATATTTATTAAAACCATACATTTCTTTTCAAATCCATAAAATTCATTTTCAAAATTAAATACTGGGTTTTAAACCCCAATCTATTTTCGAAATCAAATCTTTTTCTCAAAATCAATTATACCCCAAAAATGATTTCCCAGTTTTTAACCATCCTTTTAAATCCTTTAAACTATTTTTTTTCATTTGAAAGATCCACTTTACCCTTTGAAAATTATTATTATTATATGTATAAATAGTTTTATAAAAGATGTTACTAAGTTAAAACATTTTAAACTAAATTTATTCAAAATATTTTAAAACTAAATTTCATATTAGAATAATTCAAAATAGTCTTATTTATTTACTTAACAAAACAGTTTCAAACTTATTTAAATCATATTACTTCATACTTAAACATACAAAACTAAACTTATATACTTTATCAAATAATTTATACTTTTCAAAATTACTTAGCTTTGAAAATTAAACCTTGATTTGGAAGTGTTCGAACATTCAAAATAGTCGGGGAAATCAAATTTCCAATCTAAGAGTTGGAAATCAGCAGCAAATCAGTAAATCAACTTCAAAAGATAGGGTTATACCAAATCAAATCCAAAATTCGAGGACTGAACACCGGGCTCGTTCAAACTATTTCAAATATATATATACATATACCCTTCGAATATCAAATCATACTTCGGAATTCGAAATAAAAATTGGTTTCACAAAATCAATCGTATAGCAAAGCTACTAAAGTGGCATCTCCCCCACTCTGAAACTCGAAAATCAATGTCGATGATGCGTGCACTCATCACCGAAATCATTCTCCAACGACATAAGTGGGTTCTGGACTTCTATTTTCTTGAGAACTTCTTTGAAATCATTAGAACTCATTTAAAGTCATTTGAAACATTTCTTATTCGGAAAATACTTTCAAATCGTATTATTATATATTTCAAAATCTTAAAACCAGTTTCAAAATGTCGGAGTTCAATCTCTCAAATCTCAAATTCAAAACCCTTCAGTTATAAATCATTTTTATATAAATCAATTTCTTATATAACTTCCAAAATTTCAAATCCTTTCGAAACTTCAAATTCTCGTTTTAAAAAGGTATATAATTCTTTTTTGAAACATTTTCACTTTTATATATAATTATAATCATTCTTATCAAAATAATAGTTTCGATATATAAATCAATTTCTAAAATACAAACAAACACAAATTTTTTTTTCAAGGGATGACTCAAGAATGGATTTCGAAACAAAGATAGAGATTCAAAATAGAGGAACCCTAATCAAATAGAATTCAGATTCGAAGATAGGCTCGAACGAAGATGAGATAATTAATTACAAAATAGGAGATGGATATACTTTATAAATCACAGGCGACCTTAACCGGGTCAATCGTGACTTCAAGAATATGATCGATGCGAAATTCTAAGGCAAATCGACATTCAATCGCCAGAGGTAGAATTCAACATAGCAAAAGATAGAAGCAACTAAACCGTGGGTATAGAAATCCCCGGTGAATCAATGCAAATTGTAAGGGAGTTTCATCCCTTTACAAATCATTCAAATATTGGCGGGATCGCCGATTTTTATAGAGGTTATTCAAAGTGGAGTTATGGAATGCTCCAGAATCAAAAGAATACAAATAGGGTAAGACAAGAACGGATTTCAGAGCAAGTGGGAGCGTTCCAAAATTCAAAGGAATCTTAATCGATGAGAATCCTAACCAAGAAATTTACCAACAAGGTGGACAAGGAAAGGAATAAGGTCTAGAAAAATTTTGCTTTCAAAACAAGAAAATTTATATCAAAATAATCTTTGAGAATCCTTTGAAAATCATTTGAAAATCATTTTATACTTTGAAAATACGTTCTCTCACAAAGAAATTATTCTGAGATTGATTTCACTCATTCTAAGGTATTCCTACCCTATCTCTAATGAGTTTTTGCTCCACAAACTAAGGTTTGCCTAAAACCTAAGCTCTGATACCAAATGTAACATCCCACTATTTTGGACCATTCAAATCGACAATAAATCCACACATGTCGGACTCGAATACTTCAAAATAGTGGATTGTTAAGAAAATTTGGAGCAAATGAAATCAAACACAGAATATCAAAATAACTCGCAGCGAAAATAAAGTACCATAGTTGTTCATGAAGCTACTATATAAATAATCTCAAAACCGATACAAAATATCATAGTCTGAAAAGAAAATACAGCAGAAGTCTGAATACATAAGTCACTAATACAAAAGCAATACTGAATAGGAAATAACTGAAATGGAAATAAATGAACAGATAGACAAATAGGCTCCAGCAAATCTCTAGCTCCAGAGGGTGAATCAGAGCTATGATACTCAGGCTGACCCGAGCGTAAAGCAAAATACAACACACTCGAGTCAGGACATACATACTTATACAATGTAAACCAACTCAAGTGAACTGTAATAGAAATGCACAAGTAACTTAAAGGATGCTTGGGATCGCCCATCCTTTAAGGATCCGTTAAACCATCTACTATGTAGTAATGAACGCTATCATAGTAATGGCTAAAGTAAAGCAAACTATACAAAATAATAGTGTTAATGTGACTGGAGTAGCGCAAAGCTACAGCAATTGCCCACCTCTAGCCACACTTTATAACATCCAGTCGTTATTATAACCCGTGGTTATAAATTTCAAAATGTTTATATATTCAAATCAAAGAAATTCATTTAAACCATTTAAGAGTGAAGTCATTATACCTTCAAATCAAAATATTCAATTCCCAAAATTTTAACAATTTCTAAGTTCGTTTATTCAATTATAATATTTCAAAACATTGTAATTTCAGCATTCGCAGCACTTAGAAATGCTGCTGTAAGTATAGTGATACATTTGAAAAACAGTTCATTTCAGAATTGGCAGCTCTTATAAACTACTGCTGTAAGTATAGTGGAAATTTGGAAAAACAACATATTCAGAAATAGCAGCACTTACAGAATGCTACTGTAGCTACAGTGTTAATTGGAAAACGAATATATTTCAAAATCTGCAGCGCTTATGAACTGCTGCTGTAGAGACAGTAGTAGTTAGAAAACAATACGCTGAAACCACAACATTTCTGGAATGCTACAATTTCTGTTATAAGTTGTACTATGACATTTTTAAATGATATATCTTCCACTTTTATCATTTTTAACTTATCAAGCTTATTCCACTTTTCAAAATTATTTATCAGGATATCATTTAACTTATAATTTTAATAAAATAACATTTTATAATAAATATGCAATTAAATTGTAATTCATTTACATTAAGTCAAAATTCACTATGAGTTGCTTAACTTTTATTTTTAACAAATAACTTGACATTTTCTTTTATATAAAAAAAAGTATCCATTTCAATAAATCAATATTTTAATTGCTAAGTTAAGCTTAAAATTTCCATTTTAACTCAAATTTCAATTATTAAGTTAAATCAAATCTTAAATTACAATTTAACCCAGTTATCAACTTATAAAATTTTAACTTTTGGAAAATCACTGTTTAAATCATTTAAATCCAATTTAAGTTAAAAATCCATATTTTTAAATTTTAAATTACTTAATAATTTTAGAAAAATCATTTTAAAATTTAACCATGAGTCTGTTTCATATTTTCTAACCTAGGTTAAGTGATACAGATAATATATCATTTCAATTCGTAATCAATTAACATTCCAGGTTTTATCATTTCAAACCCGCAATCCCAAGTCAAATAAAAATCGCTCGAGCCTATCATTTCAGCTCGTAACGACTTTTCTCTATTCTAAGGTCCATTCGAGTATGTATCATTTCAACCCATAGTGATTCTATTCTAACAGGAAACTTGCAGTGTGAGAAACAGAAATAAATAAACAGTAAAACATATAATATGATGTCAGGAGATGTAACAGGTATATAAACAGGTTATATCATTATATAATGTCAGATAGCTGGTAGATGTGAATATATAACATAGCATATCAACTACTATAATTCAAATGGGATTATTTCACATTTATATAAGTACAGTTTGTCAAGAGTGATAAACTCACCTTCTAAAGCTAGAGATGACAATTCAAGACACAGAATCAAACTCCGAAAAAGCACGACAAAGCACGAATCAAATTCGAGGAGATGTAGCACCCAAATCCAAATCTTGTAAAGGAATAAAATACGACATACATAAGAAAAGATTCAACACAAAAGAATATAAATTTAACAATGTAAAATATGAACAAAAGTGGAACAAAGTGGCCTAACCAAACAAGTGGGCTCGGCCACTACCCAAATAGACTTGACCACATGATAAGTGGGCTCGGCCACCATGGTTTAAAGGTAAATATGCTCGGCCATGGTCAAGGAAAAGGCACTACTATGGTATGTGAAGGGATGGCTTACCAATGGTCAAGTGGAAGGCAAAGAGGCAAGGGAAAATGAAGGGTCAGGGGGCTTAATGGTTCGACCTATGGCAACATGGTGTGCTAAGGCATGGATCAAGTGGTGCTATGGGTCAAGTAAAATGGCTACAAGGTTCGGCCATGGGTAGATGAAGGGGCAGCAATGCAAAACGGCTAAGGGGATGCTAAAGGTCAAGCAAATGAAAGGTCATGTGGTCAAGTGGCTCGCCTATGCTAGGATGGTTCGGCCCTAGGCTAAAGTGTTCGTCCATGATGGTTTGTGGATCGGGTCTGGTCACATCAGGTCATGGCCAGGGATGGTTTTGGTCACGGCAAGGGATGGAGGTGGAATTTGTGTTGTGGACGAGGCAAATAAAGAGGAAGTGGATGCATATATAGGCTCGGCTAGGGTTTGCAACTTGACTTGGTGATGGATCTAGATCTGTGGGCATGGCCAAGGGCATGGGGTGGTGATAAGGAGTGGTGGCCTGCCATGGTGGAGGAGGAGAGGAGATGGTGGTCGAAAATATAGATGGAGGCCGAGCATATGATGAAGAAAAACAAAAGAAAATGGAAAAAGAAAGAGGAAGAGGAGCCATGGAGACTTACTGTAATTTTTCTCAGGACGCAAATGAATTTTTGAGATGAGGTGAGAAACTTTTGTACGTGATTTAGAAAATGAAGTGGCAACTAGGGCTATGGGAAATGAACGGCTATGAAATAAAAGCTAGAAAATGAAGAGCTTACTTGATTTCCAAGAAAAGAAACCTAAGTCCCTTTGTATCTCTAAGCCAAGAATTCAAATAAAATCCAATAGAAATCAAATAGAAAAGTCCAAACAAAATATAAAATAGAAAATAAAATATAAAATGGAAATGAAGTAGAAAAATATAGAACAAAAATTAAACAGAAAAATGCTGAAAATAATTATGTAACAACCCGCATATTTATCGATTTTATATTTAAATATTTTATTTAAATATTTTATCGACAGTCGGATTTTTAGTCCGAAAAGCTACTTTTTGCATACTGTCAAATTAGGACTCGAGACCACTCCCATTGAGTTTAAAATGACGTTTGTGATCTTTTTAAGTATAAACTTTGCTATGTGACGCAGCGGATTAATCAAAACAATGTAGATCGGTGAAAGTAGCAGTCGATGGATTGATGAATGCTGAATTGCCCGAATTCGTTGATCCGAAGATACCGAACTCTAGCTATCTCGAACTCGTTGATCGCGCACGATACCGGGTTCAAAGATCTTCAATTCTTCAAGCGTTGATCAAGCGCACTTGATTCCGCGAATCGGCTTCTACAATCGTTGAATCGAGCGCACTCGATTATCCGAAAGAGGAGATAGGAGATTACACTCAACTACCAATTTGGAATGAAAGCACAAAGCAATCAAAAGAGAATTTTATTCAAAAATCAACAACCTTTACAAATGAGAGACTCGGCCTATTTATAGGCATTTTACAACTCACACAAAAAAAACAACAAAAATTACAAGTATTAAGTCGGTTCCGAGTTATAACTTCCGACCTACGACTTAGCCTACCTCGGTGACGACTTAAGGCACAACCGATACAACACTTGCCTTCAAACAGAACGACTTATGAATTCAGACGACATACGACTTATACATGACGCGACTCAACATACATGTGCATTACAACCGACTTATGACTTACTTAAGTCGTTGCCGACTTAACTTCTTCTCACAACTTATCAATAGCAGTGACTTCATCATCAACGGTCCAGATTTAAGCGGCAGAGAAAAACAACGGCAACAGCTACTACGACTTAAAACATGCGGCGACTCAAAGGAACCAATGATGGAGATTAACTCGGCAGATCATCCAACGGCATCAGGGCTTTCGCGACTTAAAATTTCGACCGACTTAGATAAGTCGTAACTCGGTGCCGACCTAACACTTTCCTTAAGTCGTATATTATTCAAAACACTTCCCTTAAGTCGTTGCCGACTTAAGCCTTCACATTTTCCACCTCGTGTTGCTCCTCCTGTAGTTTTAGGTCGTAGCTCGTTCGAGTTGAGTCGGTCACTACTTATGTATTCTTTCCAGTTAAGTCGGTCACGACTCATGCTTGTTTCTATAAGTCGGAGACGACGTATATCTTCCTTAAGTCGGTCACGACTTATATCTTCGCCTTTCTTAAGTCGGTCACGACTTATGTCCTTTGCTCTGATAACTCGGCTACGGCTTATGCCTTCATTCCTGGCCTGAGCTACATCATCCTCCCCAGGTTGAGAGAAATTCGACCTCGAATTTGCACACTCCTCATTCCCAACAAACTCATTCCCATGATATGGTACGAGATGCTTAACGTTGAATACATCCGACGTATACACATCATCTGGCAGCTTTAGTTTATAAGCATTTTTATTGATTCGTTTCACAACTTCCACCGGACCAATTTTCTTGGCTTTCAACTTGTTATAAGCGCCCACTGGAAAACGATCTTTTGTTAATACTGCATAAACCAAATCTCCTTCGTTAAACTCAACATTTCGTCGTTTCAAATCTGCAGCTCGTTTATATTTCTCATTTGCTTTCTCTAATCGTTCTTGAACGATTTTATGACACTCCGTCAGCCCTTCAACAAAATCAGCAGCTTTCTTAATTGTCCCCTTCGAGTGTGGTATCATCGTTAAATCTAACGGTCCCTTCGGTAAACTTGAATAGACAATCTGGAATGGACTGAACCCAGTACTTCGATTCACAGCATGATTATGGGCAAACTCTGCCTGGCATAACTTCACATCCCAACTCTTCAAATTGTCTTGAACAAGACACCTCAGCAAGTTTCCCAATGATCTGTTTACAACCTCGGTCTGTCCATCCGTTTGCGGGTGATAAGCACTACTAAATTTTAGCTTCGTTCCCACCATTTTCCACAAACTCAACCAAAAGTGACTCAGAAATCGAGTATCTCTATCCGACACAATAGATTCTGGCAATCCATGAAGTCGATAGATCTCCTTGAAAAACAACTGAGCAACATGAACAGCGTCTGCCGTCTTCTTACAAGCAATAAAATGTGCCATCTTCGAAAATCTGTCAACCACCACATAAATGGAATCATTACCACGCTGCGTTCTCGGCAACCCCAACACAAAGTCCATACTCACATCAACCCATGGTTTAGTTGGTACTGGTAACGGCATATACAAACCTGCATTAGTCGCAGTTCCTTTCGAAACTTGACAGATATGGCATCTCTCAACAAACCTCTCCACTTCTTTCCTCATCGATGGCCAAAAGTAGGATTGTGAAATTAACTGTAAGGTACGGTCTCTTCCAATATGACCTTCTTCATGTAACTCCTTGATAATCTTCATTCTCAGACTACCCTCCGGAATGCACAATCGATTCCCTTTGAACAGAAAACCATTTACCATCACAAAATCATCCGTCTTTCCCTCCTTGACTTTTTCAACAAATTTTGCAAAGTAAGGATCATCAGTAAATAATTCTGGCAATATTTCAAACCCCGTCACTTCAACTTTTAGTGTAGTCAACAAATGATTCCTCCTACTCAAAGCATCAGCCACACGATTTGTCACCCCTGACTTGTGTTTCACAACAAAAGTAAACTGTTGCAGATATGCAATCCACGATGCATGTCTCGTTGAAATCTTATCTTGCCCTTGCAAATGCTTCAATGCTTCATGATCAGTATATAGAACAAATTCTTTCTGAAATAGATAATGTCTCCAGTCTTTAATAGACTGCACAACAGCATAAAACTCCACATCGTATGTACTGTATCTTATCTTCGCTCCTGACAACTTCTCACTAAAATATGCAATTGGACGTCCCTTCTGACTCAACACCCCTCCAATCCCAACCTTGGATGCATCAGTATGTAGTTCAAACACTAACTGAAAATCAGGTAGCACTAGAATTGGTGCAGACGTTAGCAATTCCTTGATCTTCCCAAAAGCACTCCCTGCTTCCTCTGTCCATGCAAACTGTTTACCTTTCATGCAATCTGTAACAGGTGCCATCACACTACTAAAGTGTGGAATAAACCTCCGATAGAATGAAGCCAACCCATGAAAACTACGAACTTCCGTTATCGTCTTGGGCTGCGGCCAATTTCTGATCGCCTCAACTTTACTTTGGTCAACCTGTATTCCTTTCTCTGAAACAACATACCCCAGAAATAAAACACTGTGCGTCATGAACACGCACTTCTTCGTGGCAGCATAAAATTGTTCTTGTCTCAGTACCATCAGCACTTCTCTAAGATGATTCAAATGTTCCTCTGGACTCCCACTGTAAATTAGAATATCATCGAAATATACCACCACAAATTTCCCAATGAACGGTCGAAAAATCTGATTCATCACCCTCATAAAAGTACTCGGTGCATTTGATAAACCAAATGGCATGACCAACCACTCGTATAGACCCTCCCTGGTTTTAAAAGCAGTCTTCCACTCATCTCCTGGTCTGATACGAATTTGATGATATCCACTCTTCAAATCAATCTTCGAAAATATAGTAGCTCCGCTTATTTGATCTAACAAGTCATCCAACCTCGGCATCGGAAACCTATATCTCACAGTAATCTTGTTCAATGCTCGACTGTCAGTGCACATCCTCCATGTCCCATCCTTCTTGGGTACCAATAAAGCTGGTACAGCACAAGGACTCAGACTCTCCTGCACACGCCCTTGCTCAAGCAACTCCTCTACCTGCCTTCGCAACTCTTCATGTTCCTTCGGACTCATTCGATAATGTGGTCTGTGTGGCAACACAGCACCTGGAACAAGATCTATCTGATGTTGTATATCCCTCAACGGTGGCAACTCCGTTGGTAACTCCTCTGGAAATACATCGTCAAATTCTTTCAAAACTGGATTAACTTCTTCTGGAATTTCAACCTCTTCATGGCTTTCTCGTCCAATCAACAAGAATACTTCTGGTTCTTCCTCAACCTCCTTAACAAACTCCTTCAAAGATAATAAAGTTTTCAGCTCTTCGATTTCTTCTGACTTACTTTCTTCTTGTGATCTCTTCTTCGGAACTAAAATAATCTTCGTGCCTTTAAACATAAAACTGTAGCTATTGGTCCGACCGTCATGTAGTACTGCTCGATCATACTGCCATGGTCTTCCCAATAATAAGTGGCAAACATCCATCTCTACTACATCACACCATATTTCATCTTTGTATTTCTTCCCAATAGAGAATGGTACACGAACTCGTCTATCCACTTTCACTTCTCCTCCTTTTCTCAACCATGCTAACTTGTATGGACTCGGATGTTTCTCTGTCTTTAATTTCAACTTCGTCACAGCTTCGGTTGAAATAATATTATCACAGCTTCCTGCGTCGATCACAAACTTACACACCTTCCCCAGAATAGTACACGTTGACTGAAAGATGTTACTCCTCAACCAACTAGCCTCCTCCTGCTTCGGTGTTAAACACGATCTCCTCAGCATTAGGTTACAACCTTCGTCTCCTGACGCGATATCCTGCTCATCCTCCTCAGCTGGATTAGAACAGTCTCCATCAACATCCTCATCTTCAACCTCTACAATCATGGTTCTCTTCTTTGGTTTTGGACACTCACTGCTTTTATGACCCAATTCTTGACAGTTGTAACATTTAAACCCATTGTTAACTTTCGCCTTCTCAACCTCCTTCACCACTGGTCTACTGATAGGTTTAGAAACATTAGCACTTCCTCCAACACCCTTCGCTTGATTGCTAGAATTAGTAAACACACCACTTCCTCGTCTCCCTTGTTTTTCCCTAGCCAACGCTTTCTGATGTGCTTCTGCCACAGATCTTGGATCGAACATATTAACCATATCCTGAATCTGCATTCTCAATCCCCCAATGAACCTAGATGTCAGCTGCTCTTCTGTTTCCATAATATCATTCCTTGCAATGAGTTGATAGAATTTATCAGCATAGTCATTCACAGTTTTCGTCCCTTGTCTCAAGTTTTGCAAACGTTGATACATCAAAGATTGATAATTGTAAGGTAAGAACGTTGCTTTCATTAATTTCTTCATCTTCTCCCAAGATTCAACTTTTGACTTTCCCATTCGTTCACGTGTAAGCTTGGTCTGCTGCCACCATGCCAAAGCTCTACCCCTCAGCCTCGTAGCAACCAACTTCACTCTACGATGTTCTGGAACTTCTTTAAAGTCAAAAATTTCCTCAACATTAGCTACCCAATCTAGAAACTCCTCCGCTTGCATACCACCTTTGAATTCAGGAATTTCTGTCTTCATCCCCGATTCCCACTTGTGATCATACTCAGAATAGTTTCTTCCTTGACCTCTTCCTTGAATACTACCACCATCATACTCCTCTTCAAAATCAGATGCATAACGATGTCGATTCTGACCACCAACATCTCTACTACCATTACGCCTACCACCTTCCTCTCTTCTATCGACATTCCTCCGTTCACGATCATTCACGTTTCTCCCATGCCCTTGATCATTTTCAATACTTCGGTCTCGATTGGAATGTGGCGAGACTCTACTACCTCCATGATTAGATTCTGGTGAAACCCTTCTCCGATTTTGATTCATCTCCGTCATAAGCCTCTCTAACCGGCCAATTCCTTCATTAAGCTTTTCGCTAAAATTCTCATTGATTCTTTGTTCCATCTCATCAGCTTCTTCTCTTCGATACAAAGCTTCAACGTTTTGATGTCGATTGGCTCTCCTTGGTGGCATGGTTGAAAACTTCACAAATTCCAAAACACTTCAAATTCAAACACTTCTCGAACTTTGATCCAAAATGAAACGGATCGAAAACTTCCACTTTGTAGCAAATCGCGATGAACACGATGGACAAAGTTTCGGCTTCCAACACAAATTCGATCAATCAATCTTCGAACAAACACTTCTTCTCTCGGCCGCGATAACAACCTTCAATCTCGGCAAATCTCTTCAAATTGAATAGGCTCCAAGTCTCGATCTAGCTATGATTGGCTAGAACAAGCTCTGATACCAAAACTGACGCAGCGGATTAATCAAAACAATGTAGATCGGTGAAAGTAGCAGTCGATGGATTGATGAATGCTGAATTGCCCGAATTCGTTGATCCGAAGATACCGAACTCTAGCTATCTCGAACTCGTTGATCGCGCACGATACCGGGTTCAAAGATCTTCAATTCTTCAAGCGTTGATCAAGCGCACTTGATTCCGCGAATCGGCTTCTACAATCGTTGAATCGAGCGCACTCGATTATCCGAAAGAGGAGATAGGAGATTACACTCAACTACCAATTTGGAATGAAAGCACAAAGCAATCAAAAGAGAATTTTATTCAAAAATCAACAACCTTTACAAATGAGAGACTCGGCCTATTTATAGGCATTTTACAACTCACACAAAAAAAACAACAAAAATTACAAGTATTAAGTCGGTTCCGAGTTATAACTTCCGACCTACGACTTAGCCTACCTCGGTGACGACTTAAGGCACAACCGATACAACACTTGCCTTCAAACAGAACGACTTATGAATTCAGACGACATACGACTTATACATGACGCGACTCAACATACATGTGCATTACAACCGACTTATGACTTACTTAAGTCGTTGCCGACTTAACATCTTCTCACAACTTATCAATAGCAGTGACTTCATCATCAACGGTCCAGATTTAAGCGGCAGAGAAAAAAACGGCAACAGCTACTACGACTTAAAACATGCGGCGACTCAAAGGAACCAATGATGGAGATTAACTCGGCAGATCATCCAACGGCATCAGGGCTTTCGCGACTTAAAATTTCGACCGACTTAGATAAGTCGTAACTCGGTGCCGACCTAACACTTTCCTTAAGTCGTATATTACTCAAAACACTTCCCTTAAGTCGTTGCCGACTTAAGCCTTCACATTTTCCACCTCGTGTTGCTCCTCCTGTAGTTTTAGGTCGTAGCTCGTTCGAGTTGAGTCGGTCACTACTTATGTCTTCTTTCCAGTTAAGTCGGTCACGACTCATGCTTGTTTCTATAAGTCGGAGACGACGTATATCTTCCTTAAGTCGGTCACGACTTATATCTTCGCCTTTCTTAAGTCGGTCACGACTTATGTCCTTTGCTCTGATAACTCGGCTACGGCTTATGCCTTCATTCCTGGCCTGAGCTACATCACTATGTTTGGAGTTAATCGAATTTTCATCACTTTTTCGTCTAGGGCTTTGGTTTGGGCTGAACCACTTACTAACTCAGCCCAACCTCTTCTCCTCTTCATTGATTCCTTCTTCATTTTCCTAACACTTAAAGCTTCTTCAAAAATGGTGGAGGGAATGGGAAATTAAAACTCCAAAGTCTTAGTCTTCATTGCTAATCCAACATCTACTCCAAATTCAAGTGAAGACATTGATTCAAGCTTGTCATTGTTCTTGCTTTGCTTTCAAGCTTCATCTCCATCAATTTCCATGAAAAGGTGAGATTTTTATCTCACATTCTTGCCTATAACTGTCATTGGATTGTTGGGAATGATTCCCTATCACTTGTGCATGTGCATTTGCATTTGGTTTGGATTAGATTGTGAAAAACCCCAATTTTTATTGTGCTTCAGCAAAATTCCTGGGCTTAGGTCGTTCTGCCTTGTTAGCTTGTTCGCGTGGAAACGTCTCGGCCTGCAAATTGCTCGTTCTGGGCTTAGGTCGCTCGCCTGCATTTAGCTCGTTTTCCCTAGGTCGTAGGTCGCTAGGCTATAGGTCGCTAGGTCGTAGGTCGCTTGACCTTAGGTGGCTCGGCCTAGTCTCCTTTTGGTTGGCCTGCAGTTAGGTCGTTCGAGTATGTTAAGTCGCTCATGTGCTTAGGTCGTTCCCCTTTAGGTCGTTCGACCTTAAACTGTTTGCAGTTAGGTCGTTCGACCTAATATACTCACATTTGTTGTTAGGTCGCTCAGCCATCAACTTAAGTCGTTCGACCTACTTGCATTCTTTAGCTTGACCAAGTTAGGTCGCGCACCACTTTATTATGTTAGGTCGTTCGCCCTTAAGTCGCTCGGCCTGTTATGCTTTAGGTTGCTTGCCCCAGTTAAGTCGTTCCATACTTAGGTCGGCCATGTTAGGTCGCTCGCCCCTGATAGGTCGAACCACTTAGGTCGTGTGCTATTCCTTAGGCTGTTATGCTTTAGGTCGCTCGACCTGTTTTTCCCCTAGGTCGCTCGGCATGCCACCCTTAGGTTGTTCGACCTATTTTACTTTAAGTCGTTGCACTTTAATTCGACCACTTTAGGTCGCACGTGTGTTTCTACTTTGATGGTTTTGGAACTGATTTCCTTGGATTTTATTCACGTCTTCGAATGTGAATTTTAGTGAATTGAATTGTTTCTACAATCAATTTTGTGACTTGTCACTTTAAAAATATGAAGGTTTCAATACTAGTAGTAAATATCAAAACTCTTTTATCAACTCAATTTCAACTCTATTTTATTACAAAACTCTTTTTCTCAAACCGTTTTCCAATCTATTAGTATTTACAAACCTTTACCTCACTCGCACGAGAAATCTAATTAAACGACTTAGTAAAATGAGTGGTATGAAACGCTTGCATTCACTTCGTCGGTTAATTCATGGACTTGTTCGATTGAACATTTTGTGACAATTTCCTAGTGAAGATCTACAGTTTGTTCGTAAATATTTAAGTTAAGTAAGTGGTTATGGGACATGAAGCTAAACTCATATATTTACTAGCTTGGTGTGATTGACACTTCTTGATGATCATGACGATCATTTTTGTGATTTAGACTAGCGATTGAGCGATGTCTCTTTGTCTGCGAGGGAGACTAGACCCCGTTTGTGTGATGTTTCTACTCACATATGTGGGGTAGCGCCCCATGGTCTTCGGGCCGTTTGTGTGTTCAAAAATTAATGGTTAGGTACCATGAGATAGCGTCTCATTCATGTGATACATATGTTGGTGAGCTTTCATGCTCCCATTCTTGTGATAGGCCTCCCCCTTTTTGTGATTTCTGGATTTCGTGTGTTGATTTCTGGAATTTGTGCTTCACCAATTTTCGTGATTTTCATTGATATGTTTTATCAATTTTTGTGCATTGGTGAATTCGTGTGTCATTACCTTTTTGTGGATTTGGATCTTTGAGAAGATTCTTGTGATATTGATTGATCTCTTGATGATGTTCATTTACATACTTATCATAGTATGCCATTATGGTTGTTACACGTTTATACCATGTTTCTTATTCTACATCATATTACCTGATATTTATAGCTAGACTGATCCGTTTATTATTTTCTTATAAATAATACTCGGGTCAGACCGAGATGTTACAGGTGCTTCTGCTTGACTTCTCTTCTGGGATTACTCTAACTTTTGGCTAGCTACTTAGATTAGTAGTTTTTGTTGTATACATTTGAGATATAGACTCCGTGATGTATAC
Source organism: Allium fistulosum (assembly GCA_030737815.1). Taxonomy (NCBI): domain Eukaryota; kingdom Viridiplantae; phylum Streptophyta; class Magnoliopsida; order Asparagales; family Amaryllidaceae; genus Allium; species Allium fistulosum. The sequence continues at coordinate 862,315,371 of CM060906.1, forward strand.
TTACTCTTTTGTGTAGCTTGTAGTTATTCTTTTGTATTATCGTGGATCTTTCAGACCACTACTCCGATGTACACTTTCATGTGTTATATATACTAGTGCGAACCCGTGCTTCGCACACGGATGTTGAAAAAATATTGTTGTTGCATTGGTCATATCCAAATGTATAAGAAATTTAATACGGTGGCAATGAAAAAACATTGTTGAACGATCGTGTTACATCATGAATAACAATTTGGTAGGATAAAGAATACATAGATATATTTGGTTATGATAATCGCAATTAAAATCGAACAAAACAATTACAGTGAATATGTTAAAGTTCACAGACTATTTAGAGGATAATGTGTTAAAAATTTATCCGCTAATGCATAGATATATTCACTGTGGCATATAACGCCAATGTTGTTGCTTTTGCAATTACACATCTGCTTCAATGTGCATAGATATAGTTGAAGTATTCATTGTGAACTGCAGACACAAAGACATAGTACAGTTCGATTCAATTAAATAAGAGTTACAAAAGTTTTTTGCAATGGGGAGAAATATAGTAATAAGATGAAATTTGTAAACAGTCAGGAAAAGTATTTGTCAACAGCTGAAAAAAGGGAGCAAAAGAAAAAAGAAAAAAGCAACAGATGTAGTACAGGGGAAAAGTAGTAAAACAGAAGATTCAATTGAAATAGAAATGATGATGCAATAAGAAAATAACATGGGTTCCAATATAAATTACTATTGTTCACCGAATCTGATCTATGTCGATGCAGGGTACAAAACACGGCATACAGCTGGTCGTAGTAACCAATATTTGAAAATGTCCAAAACATACAGAAGAGAACAATTGTGAGAAGTCCATTCATTTTTTAGCCTCAGAAATAACTGCTAGCAACGCGTGTATGATATTGGCTTGAGCGCAAATAAGTGATGTTTTCTTGGCCTTAATAGATGCATTACATCAGTCAATTATTTTAACCATTAAAGGTATTTGTACCTGCAGCCAAAACAGGCGAAAGTGTCATTGATGCAGTATTATTACTAAATTCTCTCACTGCTCGTCTGACCTATTAACTATATCTAATAATCAAACTATGACTACATAATCATCTATACAAAGATACATTCATCAATTGTTTTCTAGAAGTTTTCCGACGGTGGTGGTGCAAGTGATTTTAGAATTTACTGCAAAAAAAAATAAACTCTTTTAGGTGGTTACCAACATTATTTGTGATATCCCGGAATTTTGGCAATATCAATTTAATAATCTTTATAAATAATTAAATTGATTTGTTGATTTATTTTATAAATTGACAAGTTTATTCATTTTAAAAGGTTAATAACATTTTAATTGGCAAGTTTATTTCTTTAAAAACTAATAACATTTTAATTTGGGAATATCTTTTCTAACAATTTTTAATTGAGAAGATTTATCTTTCTAAAACTTATATAAATGTTTTATATTTATAATGTATATATATTGATATATATATATTGTAAATAGGGAGTCTTTAAATTTAATAAAACTATGTTTTCAAATTATAATATATATGTATATATATATTGTGATTTGAAGTTATGTATTAAAATTCAATATGATAATTATAAAAACTAATGATTAAAATATTTTCCATTTAGAATATATATATATTTGTATATATTGGAATGGAAAGAGTATTGGATTTGAATTTAATTAAGATGTTTTCAAACTTTAATATTTATATAATTTGTAATTTGACTTAATACTTTTGAAAATGATATTTGAGATTTAAATAACAAGTATAATTTCTTATTTATTATAAATATATATGTAAGCTTAAGTTTAAATAAGATTTAAATAAGAAGTTCATTTGTTTTAATATTCTTTCATTTTAAATTTCAAAACATAAGATAAATTGATTTGTAAATATATATAGTTAAAATAAGTTTCTCAAGCATATATAAATATGTTATAAATATTTGATTAAAGTATAAGTTACTTAAATAATAGTTTTCACATTTGTATATTTATATAGGAATGTAAAAGCTTAATTATAAAAAGACAAATATATCATTTTATACACATAAATATTTCTTAAATACACATATATGACTTAAGTAAATTAATTAAAAACAAGATTAACACTTGTTAGCTTATTAAGGTGGTTTAGTGACATTTGTAAAAATGTAAGCATAGGTGTAAGCAAATTAATACTTAAAAGACAAGTGGCTATATTTTAATTAAAGTTTTAAAATAAATAATATATGAAAGAAGAAATCTATTTTCACTTTTCAGCTGAAACTCTTGTTCTCTTCATTTCAACCAAAAAATTTTAATTCGAATCTAAAAATAAATAAAAGACTAGAAACCAAATTCAAAGAAGATGAAAATCTGGAAATACAAATCAGTGGAAAAGAAGATCAAAAACAATACAACATCAATCTCAAGATTTTCAAATACAACTTAAGGTTTAGAGAAAGGAAATCAAGCAAGTAATCAAGGATCAAACAGCAAGGTTTAAAATTCAACAAGCAAAAAGGAAATCAAGCTTAAATTCAAACATGCAAGCCTGGAAACAAATTGGTCATCTCTTCTCTGTTTTATAATTCCAGGTGAGTAAACTAAGATTTTAAAAACAGTTTTAGATTCTGGAATCCCACTTTAATATATGAAACTCATGCTGTTGTCTGAATGCTTGGATTAAAATGGATGCATGTGTGCATATGAATATTGAATGCCTGTATATACATAGATATAGTCTCTGTTGATTTTATCAGAACTTGAATTCATTTAAAATCAAATTTCTCATTATTTGATCACTATTAGCCATTGGATTTTTATTTTGTTCTTATGATAAATACCATGATGCTTATGAATATTTAAGTTAAATTTGATGCATGTTTGAATTGGGTATATAAAATGCCTGTATATAAATAAAATGTTACTGTGTTCATAAAACAGTTTCAGGTTGTATAATAAATTCAATATCTTGACTTTAAATTCGAATTAGACCTTGTATTATAAATAGAAGTTGTTTATAATTAAGTGATCTATCATCCAAAAATAGTTATAGGTTTTTAAAATGTATGTTTAGCTCAAAATTTAAAAATTTACAGTAAAATCTTAAGATGGGTCAAAAATTGATCAAATTAATTCTGAGTTTGAGTTACATAATTGAATTCGTAATGCTAAATCATGATTTTTAATGGTTAAATCAGAATTTTTAGATTAGTATTTAGTGTGCATTTTGGGATTTTCTGTTTTGGGCATTTTGGTCGATCCATGGCGAACGGCGACGATCTGGGCAACGTGGTTGAGTTCGAAGGTCGAGGGGATGTTGTAGATCATCAGAAAAATGATCGTGGATTTTATAATCCATTGTGATGATCATTCGATGCCAGAATAGGGTTTAAGGCTCTAGTTTTTCGATGATGTTCAACTAAGTTTCGCGGCATCATAACGCCACCGGAGGCGATCGTGATTGTGGCACCAGGATCCAGAAATCATGGCGTTGCTAGAGTGGGAATTGTGGGTTGTCTCAAAGCTTGGATTGCCGTGGGAAGGTTGGTTTCTGGTGATGGCGTTTTCGAACTGATGGGTTCAATATCGTATTCGATTCTCAGGCGAATCGAGGATGTTTGGGTGGTCGTTCGTGTTGACGAGGTAAAAGGCGACTTGGTGGAGGCCATCGTGGAGTTCATCGACGATCATCGTGGGTGTGCACGTTAACGTGCACGTTTGCGTATACCTGGAAGATATGGGTTTGGAGAGAAAGCAGGTCACGGGTTTTCTTCGGGGAATAGTCGAGTTTTACTCGAAGAGAAGTGAAGTGGGTTTATCTCGAGAGTTGCTTCGAGTTTTCTAAGCTTTTTCTCGGGTTTTGATGAAGAAAATTTTAAAAGGAAATGTTTTTTTAAGTTTTAAACAAAAGAAATTTTGTTTTGTAATATTTTCTGAGTTTAAAACAAATGTTTAAACAAGTTTATATATTTTATAATATTAAGTTTCAAAATAAAATAAGTAGATTTTGAAATAAATTCGTATTTAATTATATTTAATAACTTGGGAAAAGTTTTTAAAAGATTTAAAGGTTTAATATAAAATGTGTTTAATGATTTATTGATTTCTAAATCTTATATTTTAATTTAAGTAAGGTTTAATGGTTAAGATTTAGTAATCAATTAAAATAAGAATTTTTCTTAAGTATTTAGAATGTTGATTTAATTAAAGATAATTAAATTTGAAAAGGAAATTTAGATAATTAAATTATTTTAATTATCAAGTGTTATTGGTAAATAATTTATTTAATTAAGATAATAGTTTCTTAATTAAGAACCTTTAATATAGTAAGTTAAGAATCATTTAATTAAATTTAAATGATTAAGTTAAATTAATAATTAATTAATTAATTAATTAATTTGTGATTAATTAAGAAAATCATTTATAAATTAATTAAGTATAATTAATTAATGAAGTAATTAAGGAATAATTATTGGATGTAATTAAGTAAAGGTAGATTATTTAATAAAGTAATTAGAGGATAATTATTTTATAAAAGTAATTAAATAGAAGTAATTAAGGTTAATTACCTAGTGTTATTAATTAAATAAATTATTAAAGGATTAAGATTAATTAATAAGGTAATTAATTATTTGTTAAGGTAATTAATTAAAAATAATTAATTAATGAAAGTAATTAAGGGAAGATTAATTACTGGATTAGATTAATCAAAGGTGATTAATAATTATGGATTAATTAAGAATAATTAATTAATGTAATTAATAAAATAATTAAAGATGTAATTAGGATCATTAGTTTATAATTAATTAATGATGTAATTAAGAGTAGATTAATTAAGATTAATTAATCAAATGATAAATGTTTAATTGTAATTAACTAAAGATTAATTAAAAATTGATAATTAATTAATTGTAATTAATTAAGGGTTTAAGTAATTGATTTTATAATTAATTAATTAATGAAGTAATTAAAGGTTAATTACTATAATTGGTTAAGAATAATTAATTTGTGAAATTAATTAAAGATAATTACTTAAATGTAATTAAAATATAATTAATCAAGGTGATTAATTAAAGTGGATAATTAGAGAATGATTAATTAATTTATTTAATTAATGATTATATAAGTAAGATTTATAATGAAGTAATTAATTTAATTAATTTTAAATTAATTAAGAGATGAAGTAATTAATTTAATTCACTTTAAATTAATTAAAGATAGAGATAGTTAATTTAATTCATTTTAAATTAATTATCTTATGATTAAGTAAATCATTGCTTATATAAGAATGAATGACATTGATTGTCTTGAATGGATGTAATCTCAGAAATGAGATAAGTAATGTTGTATGGTATGAATGCTTGGTTGCATTATGATGGTAATATAGATTAACTATTGTGATGTTGATATGGATTACCTATTTGGTTATGAATCATCTGTTTAAATGATAATGTGATTATCAATTGTGATTTGTGAATTATCTATCTGAATGAATATAGATAAGTTAAATTGTTTAAACCTTTAAACAACTTGGCCTTAAAAGATACGTTTTGGATTTCGATGAGACCGGGATCGGGTTTCCGTATACCGGTATTCCAGGTCTGGAGACCCGAATACCACATCGATCCAAATTAACGATAGGTCGTGAATCTCAAGTGAAGATGAAGATTTAGAGTGCAAGGGTTATTGTCGTTAACTCTGAGGGTGATTCCAAAACGAGTGTAACGAGATAATGCCTTCGGTTTCGTTCGAACCCGGAACGAACTTATATGGATTGAATGCTTTCAGCACATCGTCAGGCGGACGATGAGCATTCTAAGTGATATGTTCTGATTAAAGGTAATCGTAACCTCAAGCCTCATCAACCGGGAATGGCTAAAACAGGGGAGGTGCAGCAAGGCTTCATGGGTAGCGCCCACTGAGAGCAAGATAGATCCCTGTCTAGAGGTCCCTTTTCTTTTATTCGGCTTAGTGTGTGGTTGGTCGCGCCAACTACGGGATTATCTTGTTCGGGATTATCCAGTAAGGGATGGTTCCGGCTTTGTGTTGCAGGGGAGCGGGCGTACTCCTCGGTACGGTGATCTAGGCCACGTACTGTGACGGGCGGTACCCCAGTAGCCCTGCCATTGTATGGAATCCAAACTCCAATAAGTGCCGTACGTATTAGTTGTGCCCAACTATGTTGGAATGTGAGATGTAAGCATTTCAGCTATTTCTGTATTTTACTTGAAAACCCTAGACCCTATTATAATACAATCGGATTTCCTATCAAATGTTTTAGTTAGCGTAAGGTAAAAACTTACCCATGTTTATTTGTGGGGAGTCTTACGTGACACTTTTGTTTCCAAAGGTTTTCAAAGTTAAGCAATTTAACCGTTTACTCACACCAGACTCATGTCTGACCCAAGTGTTTATTTTCTGTTTTATTAAACTCTTGGGTACTCAAATTTGTATGAGTAGTCAAGGGGATTCAGGTTAGTCTTGACGAATACTGGAGGAGCTGTGGAGCAGGAGGCTTCAGCGTGTAGATATATAGAGTTTCCACTGTGATGATGTATTGTATTTTTGTACTTGTGTTGTATAATAGACAAAAGTTTATAACTGTCTATTCTGTGATGTATAAGTTGTGTACTCTGATGTATATGATACTATGTAATATCTTATGTGATATAATATATTTCTCGTTCCGCTGTGAGATTTCTGATGTGTTGTTGTTCTTTCTTCTTTTCTTTTCTTCTTCTATCCCTTTCTTTCTTCATAATGATGCGTCTTTCTGGGCAGAGAAGGGCGGGTCGTTACATTTGGTATCAGAGCAAGGTTGAGTGAATACCTAGGCTCTGAAGTGGTGTCTATCTTGAGAGCGCGTAATTGTTAGTTATATAAAAATGGTTTTATATTGTGTTAATTGATCGGTTGAGTGGTATATGGATTCTGGTCAATACGAGTAGCTAACGTTATTGATAGGGATCTCTAAACACTTGAACCAGGCCAACGGACACAATATTTTTTTTAAAGAGGTAGATGAAATAATTTTACCCAGAAATAATTTCTATATAAAAAGTATCATTTTAAATATATATATATTTATTTCTACCTATTTGTTGGGTTACCTGTTCGGGTTTTCCAATATGAGTTATAAAGGTAGATAGGGTGGTAGTGTGTGTAACACAATTACCAATGGTTAGAGTTTGAGTGTTGAGGTTGGAAGTGTAATTGTCGAGACTGTAGACCTAATACTGTCTCGAGTAAACTTTGTTGTGATGTAAAGATTTCATCAATCTCCGAAGGAAACTGTTTAAGTTCGGAGTTTATCTTTGAAGTTGGATGAATAGAGTAGATCTATTGGATGAGCTGAAGCGAGTTATAGTATCTTGGTAACTTCAAGAAGTAGTAGCTGTGTGGTGAGACGCGGTGACTATGGACGTTTCTGAAGATGTTTCTTCTGAAGCAAGTTTAAGGAAGTAGATCTGTTTCGGTGTTGTGGCTGGGTCCAGCAGGGTGTTTCTTTTTGCTTTGAAGTCCGAGTTTCTCAAAGAGTTTCGGATAAGAAGTCTTTGGTATCTGTGACAGCAGTGCAGCTCGGAGTGTTCTGTGTGTTAGCAGGAAGTTTCTGGCTGAGTAGTTTTTCTGAAGTTGGAGTCCAGAAGCAGCTGAGTGAATCCATTTCTTCGATGAATTGGATAGTTAAATATGAGCTGTTCTAATTTGTGAAGTGAGAACAGTATCTGTGGAAGTTAGGTCGAGTTGATCGCAAAAGAGACTTGCGATTGTTTGAGTGTTCTCTTGGGTTATTGGAGATTGAGATTCCGTATCGACTTGATTCGTGGAGTTAACGGTGGTTCAGCTTAGTAGAAGGATGTCTCCTAGAGAAGAATTTGGTGAAGTAGCTCAGGATTCTTTGGAGAGGGATTGATCACACCTAATTTTCTGATGAGGATTCTGCTAAGGTGTTTTTGACCAAGTGGAATGGTTCACTAAGATTTTATGGTATGGTAAACTGTGGATGATCAAGTTTGCTCGAGTTTCTCCGATGGCATTCTCATCTATTCCAGATCAGAGTTGTGCAGCAGAAGCAAGATAGCAGCTATTCTAGAGTGGGAGCAACCGGGAGTTGTGATTTTCTTGGAGTAAAGGATTTCTATAGGAAATTCAAGTGTATCTCTAAGTGTGAAGAATTTTCAGGATTTGGAGACAAGATTGTCAAGTGCAACTGTTTTGGCTATTTCAGATAGGAGAAGTAGTTCGAAGTGCTCTAATGTTTATGGAGTAGAGTTGTATTTTGAATTTTGGTGAATTTTTGGAGAACAATTTTGTTGAGTAGGATCCAGAAATTGATTTGATGTTGGTCTAGATTATTTCAGGAAGCATCAGCAAGAGTTAAGCTGATCAGGAAGGATGAAGTGACTCAGGATCGTCAGGAGAGTTATACAGTTAAGATTGATGGAATTTGGAAATTGAAGTTAAAATTGGATATTGTTTAAGTTTTTCTCCGATCAAAGGAGATATAAGAGTTGGTAGGATGGGAAAGCTAGCTCCGGAAGTATTATGAGATTTTTCTGTGTTCTCAAGAGAATTAGTTCTTTGATATATAGGATTGAGTTGCCAGTTCGGATAACTGGAATTCATTTTATTTCACGTATCTCTGAGGGAATACGTGTTTGATCTGTCATTGGTTGTGGGATCAGCAGTTCAGAAGGATTTGGTAGTTGAGATGGTTTTGAGTTTAGTCTGATATTTTGTTCAGATTTATAATCTAGATGGGAAGGAGTTCTAGATTATTGTAGATAGTTAGTTAAGATCCTGTAGAACGAGTATCCCGGTATATATATACTTGGGGAAACTCGAGGAAATTCTATCCAGAATTTGTCTGGATAGTTAAATTTGTTTGATTAAATTGTTTGCTATGATTGTTAGAATATGATTGATATGTATGGTTGCTGTTTGAAATTAAAATTAAAATTTTGCTGGGTTATTAAATTATCTTTGCTTTTAAATTTCGGGGACGAAATTATTTTAAGGGGGGAGGAATGTGATATCCCGGAATTTTGGCAATATCAATTTAATAATCTTTATAAATAATTAAATTGATTTGTTGATTTATTTTATAAATTGACAAGTTTATTCATTTTAAAAGGTTAATAACATTTTAATTGGCAAGTTTATTTCTTTAAAAACTAATAACATTTTAATTTGGGAATATCTTTTCTAACAATTTTTAATTGAGAAGATTTATCTTTCTAAAACTTATATAAATGTTTTATATTTATAATGTATATATATTGATATATATATATTGTAAATAGGGAGTCTTTAAATTTAATAAAACTATGTTTTCAAATTATAATATATATGTATATATATATTGTGATTTGAAGTTATGTATTAAAATTCAATATGATAATTATAAAAACTAATGATTAAAATATTTTCCATTTAGAATATATATATATTTGTATATATTGGAATGGAAAGAGTATTGGATTTGAATTTAATTAAGATGTTTTCAAACTTTAATATTTATATAATTTGTAATTTGACTTAATACTTTTGAAAATGATATTTGAGATTTAAATAACAAGTATAATTTCTTATTTATTATAAATATATATGTAAGCTTAAGTTTAAATAAGATTTAAATAAGAAGTTCATTTGTTTTAATATTCTTTCATTTTAAATTTCAAAACATAAGATAAATTGATTTGTAAATATATATAGTTAAAATAAGTTTCTCAAGCATATATAAATATGTTATAAATATTTGATTAAAGTATAAGTTACTTAAATAATAGTTTTCACATTTGTATATTTATATAGGAATGTAAAAGCTTAATTATAAAAAGACAAATATATCATTTTATACACATAAATATTTCTTAAATACACATATATGACTTAAGTAAATTAATTAAAAACAAGATTAACACTTGTTAGCTTATTAAGGTGGTTTAGTGACATTTGTAAAAATGTAAGCATAGGTGTAAGCAAATTAATACTTAAAAGACAAGTGGCTATATTTTAATTAAAGTTTTAAAATAAATAATATATGAAAGAAGAAATCTATTTTCACTTTTCAGCTGAAACTCTTGTTCTCTTCATTTCAACCAAAAAATTTTAATTCGAATCTAAAAATAAATAAAAGACTGGAAACCAAATTCAAAGAAGATGAAAATCTGGAAATACAAATCAGTGGAAAAGAAGATCAAAAACAATACAACATCAATCTCAAGATTTTCAAATACAACTTAAGGTTCAGAGAAAGGAAATCAAGCAAGTAATCAAGGATCAAACAACAAGGTTTAAAATTCAACAAGCAAAAAGGAAATCAAGCTTAAATTCAAACATGCAAGCCTGGAAACAAATTGGTCATCTCTTCTCTGTTTTATAATTCCAGGTGAGTAAACTAAGATTTTAAAAACAGTTTTAGATTCTGGAATCCCACTTTAATATATGAAACTCATGCTGTTGTCTGAATGCTTGGATTAAAATGGATGCATGTGTGCATATGAATATTGAATGCCTGTATATACATAGATATAGTCTCTGTTGATTTTATCAGAACTTGAATTCATTTAAAATCAAATTTCTCATTATTTGATCACTATTAGCCATTGGATTTTTATTTTGTTCTTATGATAAATACCATGATGCTTATGAATATTTAAGTTAAATTTGATGCATGTTTGAATTGGGTATATAAAATGCCTGTATATAAATAAAATGTTACTGTGTTCATAAAACAGTTTCAGGTTGTATAATAAATTCAATATCTTGACTTTAAATTCGAATTAGACCTTGTATTATAAATAGAAGTTGTTTATAATTAAGTGATCTATCATCCAAAAATAGTTATAGGTTTTTAAAATGTATGTTTAGCTCAAAATTTAAAAATTTACAGTAAAATCTTAAGATGGGTCAAAAATTGATCAAATTAATTCTGAGTTTGAGTTACATAATTGAATTCGTAATGCTAAATCATGATTTTTAATGGTTAAATCAGAATTTTTAGATTAGTATTTAGTGTGCATTTTGGGATTTTCTGTTTTGGGCATTTTGGTCGATCCATGGCGAACGGCGACGATCTGGGCAACGTGGTTGAGTTCGAAGGTCGAGGGGATGTTGTAGATCATCAGAAAAATGATCGTGGATTTTATAATCCATTGTGATGATCATTCGATGCCAGAATAGGGTTTAAGGCTCTAGTTTTTCGATGATGTTCAACTAAGTTTCGCGGCATCATAACGCCACCGGAGGCGATCGCGATTGTGGCACCAGGATCCAGTAATCATGGCGTTGCTAGAGTGGGAATTGTGGGTTGTCTCAAAGCTTGGATTGCCGTGGGAAGGTTGGTTTCTGGTGATGGCGTTTTCGAACTGATGGGTTCAATATCGTATTCGATTCTCAGGCGAATCGAGGATGTTTGGGTGGTCGTTCGTGTTGACGAGGTAAAAGGCGACTTGGTGGAGGCCATCGTGGAGTTCATCGACGATCATCGTGGGTGTGCACGTTAACGTGCACGTTTGCGTATACCTGGAAGATATGGGTTTGGAGAGAAAGCAGGTCACGGGTTTTCTTCGGGGAATAGTCGAGTTTTACTCGAAGAGAAGTGAAGTGGGTTTATCTCGAGAGTTGCTTCGAGTTTTCTAAGCTTTTTCTCGGGTTTTGATGAAGAAAATTTTAAAAGGAAATGTTTTTTTAAGTTTTAAACAAAAGAAATTTTGTTTTGTAATATTTTCTGAGTTTAAAACAAATGTTTAAACAAGTTTATATATTTTATAATATTAAGTTTCAAAATAAAATAAGTAGATTTTGAAATAAATTCGTATTTAATTATATTTAATAACTTGGGAAAAGTTTTTAAAAGATTTAAAGGTTTAATATAAAATGTGTTTAATGATTTATTGATTTCTAAATCTTATATTTTAATTTAAGTAAGGTTTAATGGTTAAGATTTAGTAATCAATTAAAATAAGAATTTTTCTTAAGTATTTAGAATGTTGATTTAATTAAAGATAATTAAATTTGAAAAGGAAATTTAGATAATTAAATTATTTTAATTATCAAGTGTTATTGGTAAATAATTTATTTAATTAAGATAATAGTTTCTTAATTAAGAACCTTTAATATAGTAAGTTAAGAATCATTTAATTAAATTTAAATGATTAAGTTAAATTAATAATTAATTAATTAATTAATTAATTTGTGATTAATTAAGAAAATCATTTATAAATTAATTAAGTATAATTAATTAATGAAGTAATTAAGGAATAATTATTGGATGTAATTAAGTAAAGGTAGATTATTTAATAAAGTAATTAGAGGATAATTATTTTATAAAAGTAATTAAATAGAAGTAATTAAGGTTAATTACCTAGTGTTATTAATTAAATAAATTATTAAAGGATTAAGATTAATTAATAAGGTAATTAATTATTTGTTAAGGTAATTAATTAAAAATAATTAATTAATGAAAGTAATTAAGGGAAGATTAATTACTGGATTAGATTAATCAAAGGTGATTAATAATTATGGATTAATTAAGAATAATTAATTAATGTAATTAATAAAATAATTAAAGATGTAATTAGGATCATTAGTTTATAATTAATTAATGATGTAATTAAGAGTAGATTAATTAAGATTAATTAATCAAATGATAAATGTTTAATTGTAATTAACTAAAGATTAATTAAAAATTGATAATTAATTAATTGTAATTAATTAAGGGTTTAAGTAATTGATTTTATAATTAATTAATTAATGAAGTAATTAAAGGTTAATTACTATAATTGGTTAAGAATAATTAATTTGTGAAATTAATTAAAGATAATTACTTAAATGTAATTAAAATATAATTAATCAAGGTGATTAATTAAAGTGGATAATTAGAGAATGATTAATTAATTTATTTAATTAATGATTATATAAGTAAGATTTATAATGAAGTAATTAATTTAATTAATTTTAAATTAATTAAGAGATGAAGTAATTAATTTAATTCACTTTAAATTAATTAAAGATAGAGATAGTTAATTTAATTCATTTTAAATTAATTATCTTATGATTAAGTAAATCATTGCTTATATAAGAATGAATGACATTGATTGTCTTGAATGGATGTAATCTCAGAAATGAGATAAGTAATGTTGTATGGTATGAATGCTTGGTTGCATTATGATGGTAATATAGATTAACTATTGTGATGTTGATATGGATTACCTATTTGGTTATGAATCATCTGTTTAAATGATAATGTGATTATCAATTGTGATTTGTGAATTATCTATCTGAATGAATATAGATAAGTTAAATTGTTTAAACCTTTAAACAACTTGGCCTTAAAAGATACGTTTTGGATTTCGATGAGACCGGGATCGGGTTTCCGTATACCGGTATTCCAGGTCTGGAGACCCGAATACCACATCGATCCAAATTAACGATAGGTCGTGAATCTCAAGTGAAGATGAAGATTTAGAGTGCAAGGGTTATTGTCGTTAACTCTGAGGGTGATTCCAAAACGAGTGTAACGAGATAATGCCTTCGGTTTCGTTCGAACCCGGAACGAACTTATATGGATTGAATGCTTTCAGCACATCGTCAGGCGGACGATGAGCATTCTAAGTGATATGTTCTGATTAAAGGTAATCGTAACCTCAAGCCTCATCAACCGGGAATGGCTAAAACAGGGGAGGTGCAGCAAGGCTTCGTGGGTAGCGCCCACTGAGAGCAAGATAGATCCCTGTCTAGAGGTCCCTTTTCTTTTATTCGGCTTAGTGTGTGGTTGGTCGCGCCAACTACGGGATTATCTTGTTCGGGATTATCCAGTAAGGGATGGTTCCGGCTTTGTGTTGCAGGGGAGCGGGCGTACTCCTCGGTACGGTGATCTAGGCCACGTACTGTGACGGGCGGTACCCCAGTAGCCCTGCCATTGTATGGAATCCAAACTCCAATAAGTGCCGTACGTATTAGTTGTGCCCAACTATGTTGGAATGTGAGATGTAAGCATTTCATCTATTTTTGTATTTTACTTGAAAACCCTAGACCCTATTATAATACAATCGGATTTCCTATCAAATGTTTTAGTTAGCGTAAGGTAAAAACTTACCCATGTTTATTTGTGGGGAGTCTTACGTGACACTTTTGTTTCCAAAGGTTTTCAAAGTTAAGCAATTTAACCGTTTACTCACACCAGACTCATGTCTGACCCAAGTGTTTATTTTCTGTTTTATTAAACTCTTGGGTACTCAAATTTGTATGAGTAGTCAAGGGGATTCAGGTTAGTCTTGACGAATACTGGAGGAGCTGTGGAGCAGGAGGCTTCAGCGTGTAGATATATAGAGTTTCCACTGTGATGATGTATTGTATTTATGTACTTGTGTTGTATAATAGACAAAAGTTTATAACTGTCTATTCTGTGATGTATAAGTTGTGTACTCTGATGTATATGATACTATGTAATATCTTATGTGATATAATATATTTCTCGTTCCGTTGTGAGATTTCTGATGTGTTGTTGTTCTTTCTTCTTTTCTTTTCTTCTTCTATCCCTTTCTTTCTTCATAATGATGCGTCTTTCTGGGCAGAGAAAGGCGGGTCGTTACATTATTCTTACTACAACACATGTTTTGACCCAGCACTTAAACTGTGCATTTACCTTAAGCCTGAATACAACAACTTATATGCTTATTGTATTATTGATCATCATAATTGTAAACGAAATTGAGTAAACTTAGCTAAATTATGTCATCAAACCTGGAAGCAATGTATTAAACGCTGAGCTGCACGGTTGAATCAAGCATTAATTATGTGAAGTCATTATTTAATCATCTCAAGCTATTAAAAATCAAAATTCATTTTTCAATTATATTTTCATAATGCGGTTAAATAACTATCGTTAACATCAAACAAAATTATTACTACAGCTAAATTAGTATTGCATCACACAAATGTAGTTAAAATATTCAAAAACAATAATTGCTTAATTCCAAAAATACTGCAAAATAATAACCTCTTTTGCTTAATGCATTTAAATTTTAACTACAGTAAGCTCGAATAAATCATCGTGTACAACCAAAATTATTACTGCATCACATAAGTATAGCTGAAATATTCAATTTCTACCATGCATAATTCAAAATTGTCATTAAATTATAACTGCATTTTATTAATGTAGTTAAATTTTAATTGTATTAAGATTGAATAAATTCCTGAAATGTAGCCAAATTTATTACTTCATCACATAAATGTGGTTAAAAATCTTCAAATATAGTTAAATTTACCCAAAATTTGCTGGTAAATTATAATTGCATTTTCTTAATTTCATTAATTTATAACTGTTTTAAAATTGAATAAAATTATCAAATATAGTCAAAATCATCAATAGTAAATGCAATAAAAAAAATGCTAACGTAGTTAAATTAATTCAAAAAATGCCTATAAATTATTACACCATTTTTTGATGGGGTTAAACTATAACTGCACTAAGTTTGAATACTATCAAACACAATCAAGATTATTACTTTATTACATAATGTAGTTACAATATTCAAAGGCAACCATAATTGTATAATTCAAAAAAAATATTCCTTTCAAATATGTTAAAAGATAATAAATACATTATAATAATCTAGGTAAAACTACTATGTAATGTTTACGATCATCATAATAATGCTGTTACAGAAACGCGGTACACAACGGTGACACAAAATAATTGTGCAATTAAAGCTACTATATAAAATTATGATTTTAAAAAAATTATTTTTAGCTATCAACAATGAATATCATTGGAAAGAAAATTAAATTTGAGATTTAATAGTGAAAACGATTCTTAAATCCAATCAATGTAGAAAAAGTTATCACATTTTAAAGTTTGGAATATAAAGAAATTAAAAATGCGACTGTTCACTTGCCAAATTTCAAGGGGGCCTGTATGAGCTTGAAATTCAACTCACTAATAATAATATAGTATAGATTCATATCTTTTTCCGCCTTTGTGATATGGATGTTTGTGATTGATTTGTGTTATGATTATTTCTATGTTTGTTTCCGAAGATTATATATAGCCACTGTGTGATAGCTTTGAGTTTGTATCGGTATGTCGGATTTCCTCCTCAAATGAAATGCATGCTATACTATCTGACATATCAGTGCTCGCACAAAGAAATTACACGGAGGGTCATTCCTCAATAGCCTTATTCTCCGTGCTAGTTGACAGCATTACTCCGTAGTGTTCTTGGCTAGCGTGGGTATAGAGGTGGGGTGTCACAAATTACGTGTAAACGCTGAATTTAATCCAATTTTAAAAAAATTATAAAACGGAATTTTACAAAACGAAAAGCAGAACGGATATCAAAAACAAATACTACTCCAAAGAAAAAGATTAGAAATTTAAAATTCAAATTTAAAATTTCACTGAAAGTCAAAGTTTGACCAAAGTTGACCAAAATATAAAATTTTCAGAAAATCATTATTTTAATATATTTGGAAAATAAATTAGAACAAAATCCAAAAATTACATTGTTAAATTCCAATATTCAATTAAAAATGATTTAAAAATCAAAGTTTTCAAATAAATTAATTTTAAAATATTTGTTAAAAATATGGGTTGTTATCGAAATCGTTCGCCAAACCATCCTACTTTATTTTTGGAATCTCCACCATGTGCATAGTTGTTAAAGTGGTTTTGGTATTGGCAGAGAGTATAACAATATTCGATCCCGGTCTCTTTAACAACCAAATGCTTATTTCACACCGGATCGTTCTTTTACATTTCAAAAGTCAATTCATACTTAATATCAAAATATCATATTCTCAAAGCCATATTATTTTCAAATCATATTCACTTTCAAAATCTCAATCACTTCCAAAATCATATTTACTCAATATGTCATTTCACAAAGGTTATCAATTCTAAATTTCAACTTAGGTTGTATCATCATCACGGATATAAATATTTAACTTTACACAGTCTGAATTTTCAAAAAATAGTTTAGGTATTCATAAATAATTTTAATAGTTTTTAAAAATAGCTTAAATTAGATTTAATATAGTTTAAATAGTAAAATAGCTTTGAATAGATTTAAATTGGGTTTAGTTAGATTTAAAATGATTTAAGTAGATTTAAAAATAGATTAAATAGATTTTATTAGGTTTTAAAGGTTTTTAATAGATTAATTATAGACCAAATTTATTTAAATTATACTAAGAGATTTTTTTAAATTGATTAAATAAATTTAAAATAGATTAAATAGATTTAAATTATATTAGATCGATTTTAAAATAGATTAAATAAATTTAATTAGTTTAAATAGGTAAAATAGATTAAATTGGATTAAATGGGTTATAATAGATTAAAATAAATTAAAATAGTTTAAATTGATTAAAATAGTTTTAATTAATAAAAATAGTTTACATTAGTTTAAAATAGATTTCAAAATTATATCCAAACGTTTTCAATAACTCAATTCCTATAAATTCATTTATATTTGACTCTTCAACTTTGAAATTCCAATTTAAATCCTTTGAACAATTCATTAAATCAATTCCAAACGCTTGAAATATCGAAAACAATTCAATTTATATAAATCAATTTCTATTTCAAAATACCAGTTAACTAAATTCAAATTTTCAAAGATTCAAAATCATTTAATTTAACCAAATCGGTGTTCGTATATAATTTTCTACCCCAGGGTCAAGTGATATGGATATTTATCATTTCAATCCGCAATTTAAAATTTTACGGTTCTATATCATTTCAAACCGCAATCCCGAATTGAATAAAATCCATAAAATTGCTCGAGTCTATCATTTCAACACATAGCGATTTTTTCTTAATCTATAGATCGTTCGGGTATGTATCATTTCAACCCATAGGGAGCTTACCATATTATAGCAATATAAAATACAACATCCAGTCATCCAATATCAACAATCAACATACATCACAATCATCATCCAAATAAATCAATGACATCAATAGATAACTGATAATCTGTAACAACCCCGAATTTTATATGAATTTAAATTGATAATTAAATTAATTTTTGAATAAAAAAAATTGTGAAATAAAACGGTAAATATATTGCGAGTTTCCCCGAGACGAATAAATATGTGTTAAATCAATTAAATCTAAATATTGTATATATATGTATATATGTGATTTGAATTTAAATAACTCAATGTAATATTTTGTGAAATCATTAATTAAATTTTAATATAAATGGTTTAAAGATAATTTTGAAATATAGATATTGACACAAGTATAGAAGTATATGGATATAAATTAAGTAATAAACAAATACAAATGACTGAAACAACTTTATGTTATGTACATAAAGTATAAAATTAAGAAATTAAACGTAGATGGTTAAACTTTAAAAGGAAATAAATTTTTTGTTGATGTTAAACAAATTTCTCAAATAGATTTATAACTATATTAAATATGAGATGAACACATAAAATAACAATACAACTTGAACAAATACAAACTGAATTTAAAAGCATAAGACAGCAAATATCTCTAGCATGGCAAAGAAAGTTATCAGCCGAAATTAACAAGTACAAGAAAATTGCAACTTCACCCATGCCATTGTACAAGGCAGCCCATAATGTAAGCTACCTTCAACCGAAAGGAAAGAAAAGAAAATATAAATGTTGTACAAACCATTAATGCAAGCCACCATGTTATCATATCAGCCTCCTATTGAGAAGGAAAAATCTCTGAACGAAGTTGTACAAGCAGATTAAATATATTTACTTTGTACAAAATATATACCCGGTTGTACAAGCAAAAATATATCACCTGTATAAGTTTTATTCCCTGTTAACTCATTTCTATATCAGCCTTCTCCTTTTAATTCGTCCATTACAAAACTGAGAAAAATTTGAAGTAAATGTCATTTTCATACTTAAACAAAAACTTCAATCTTATAACAAATCAAACCATAAAAGATTCTAGCAAGAATTCAAAGGCTACTTCAAACTTAAAGCAAATCATCATCAACAAATAGGAAGATCAAAACTGCATTTTCTTTTCAAAGCAAAAGTGTTCTGTTCAAATCTGTTCAAGGTGAGCAAACTCTGTTCTTTTCTACTAAGTGAGTAAACAACTATTTCTAAAGCTTAAGTTCAGTAATTAGTTTATGTAAATCTTGTGTTTACTATATGTTGTAAGTATGTTGTTCTAAGATGCTATCTGGAAGGTTAATCCTGTGATGTTCTTCGGTTTTTAAGATTCCTGAGCAAAGAAATGTAAAGAAACTTATACATCTTCATATATAACATCTTAAGCTTAGAATTTATAACTAAATAGGTTGTTTAAACTTAAATTATAACCTGGAAATGGATTCAAGCATGACAGTGGAATTTAGAAACTGTTTATATAGGTTTTAAGTAAGAAAGAAATCAAAAGCTAAAATTCGAATGTTTTAATTTGAAGATTTGATCCCATATCTTGATTTAGCATACAAAGTTAGGATTTTTAAAATAGAAACGATATTTTTTTTATCCATATTGAAGGTGTAGTTTGGATATGAATAAAAGTTGCATTTTTGTCAATATCTGTTGATTCGATTAATTTTAATTGTTGAAATTTATTATGAAGCAACCTTGAAGATGTATTAACATAGGAAAAATGCTAAATAATTTTTCCAATGCAAGCATGTTTGTGACGAATTGAAAGTAGGGTTTGTTCGAATATTTTTCGATGCTCTGTAAAAAAAATTGTTTTCGTCGCTGTGATTTGGTCGAGTGGCTCGAGGTTTTGGGTGAAGGCCGAGGAAGGTATGGCCATGGCGTGGATGTAGTGGCTTGGCCTCCGGTGATGGGTGATGATAGAAGGTGGTGGTTTTTCGGTGGGGTGTTCGAGCGATAGTTCAAGTTTCTGGCGATTTTTCGATTTCGACCTTTGTTCGAAATTCTGGGTTTCGATTATGAGTTGGAGGTCGAATCGTGGTTTGCTGGTGGTAGCGTGAGCCACCGGAGGTGCTGCGAACCACCGTGCACGTGCACTGTAACAACCCGAGCTTTTGTGAGAATTTAATATCGTCATTAAACGATTATTGTGATAGTTAATTGATAATTGAAGTTTTAATCGAGTTGAAAATTCTTTTGTAATTCGTTAAAAGAATTTTGCGGGCTTTATAAATAAAATTTTGAACATGATCCCTTGTTTATTTTGGGCCGTGACAATTATCATTGCCATTCCCTTTTTTCGTTCACTCGTGAAAACCCGTCCCCTTTTACCCTCTATTCTTTTTTCATTCGAAATCAAAACAAAGGAAAAGCCCTAAACGAAAAACGAAAAAAAATGGCGGCACAAATTCCTTCGTTTTCGTTCGTTGCTCATCTCAAAAATTAGGGCATGGAAGAAATCGAAGATAGTGGCTGCTAGGATTAACTTCGTTCGCTTTCCTCGAATCGCTATGGCTTCGTCTCCCTGCTTGGCTCTCGGCTGCCTCGATTAGACAAAGGTGAGTGATTTTCTTCACTCACTTCTAATTCTCTCTTAGTTTAGTGCTTCAGCCATTCATTTGTATTTCGCTGTGGATGATTTCGTTGATTTTGTCGATCTCGTATAACTTGGTGAATTTCTGGTTTGATGAGTTTTGTCTTGAGGTTGATGGTGTTCCTCATATTACCTACGGTGATTTCGTGTGAGTGCTTTCCCCTCACATTCGAATTTTAATCCCAGTTCAGTGTTGTGGCGGTTAATTTTGTTTTGATGTTGGGTTTCTCTGATTTAAGCAAAATTCATAGAAATTGATACTGCTTGTTCATTTATACGGCTCTGGCGAATTTTGAACAGTTTCAAACTTATGTTTTAGCCAATTGATTTTAGCCGGACTTTGATGATTCACTGACTTGTTCAGTTCGTTCTTTTTGTGTCACTTGGTTGACACAATTTTGGGTTTTCTGCTCCGACTTGTTTTTGAGGTTGTCTGGTTGTTCATTGATCTGTGTATATATACAGTTTCACATTTTAGCTCGGTTGCACTTGCAACCTGATGTTGAAAACTTAGGGATTTTGAAAATAACTATTAAAAACATACGACTTCAGAAATTAAGTATAAAGTTTTATTCGAACAAAGTTTATACTGTTTTGATGCTTTCTCGACCTTTGTTGCTTTGTTTTTGACAACCAGGGTTTTAAGTGCTTTGGAGGTCGTTATGTGTTTAGCACTGAGTTTCGTTTTGAATTCGGTCTGTGTTTGATTTTTCCACTTGCTGCTGTATTGACTTGATGGTTATCCTCTTTGGGTGTCTGCACTTAATATTGTGTAGCATTGTTATGGTTGTATATGTTGCCTTTGGCATCCCTCTTTTTCACTGTCACGTTTGCAATTGAGCTTCTTTTGATCTTGCACTGCTTCATCATGTCGCTTGATTTGTTTCATTTGAGTAGTATCATTTCCTTTTGTTCTCGAGTGAGATACATGCATACACTTTGTATAGTGCTACTGTCTTAATACTGTGCACCTTTATGCCTTACATCCGGACTTGTTCCTCTGGTCTTGGAGGCTACTCCTTTGTTCTGTGATTATTTATGTCCCCTGAGATAAATTGTGTGGTATTACACTATATCGCCACGGTTGCAAGAAATCCATGTTCATACACGTAGCTTGGTCGTTTGACCCATGAGTTTTATCAACCAGTTGGAGTTCTCTTGCATCCCTTGAGTTGTTGCATTGTTCATATATGGTTATTCATAACCATTTTATTTTTGTTATGAGCATTTCTAACATGTGCACAGGTGCACTCATTTGGCTCTGCATTAGATTTTATATCTGGATTCATTTTGCCATGTCCAGTTTGTTATGTACATTCACTTGTGTACATAACTCATATTTACTTGATTGCAGCTTTATACTGCTGCCCCTTACTAGTGCACTATTTGGTTCATGTTGCATTCACATGCACACTTGTTCATCATTTAGTTCACGTGTGCATTTGTATTGCCGTCTTCATGTACCTGAATACATGTTGTCACTATGCTTTTGTAGTTCAATTGTGTATAGTACTGCCTTTGTTCTCGAAATTGAAGTTTGCACTGCCTAGTTCACTATCACACCCATGTATTGTCTCTCCTGTCCACTGTTTATCTTAGTGGCCTTCACTTCGGCTGGCATTAGAGTGTGCGGCCTGGTTGCTTGCTTATTTATCTTCTTGTGACTGTAATTTTGTTGCATTCTTGCCTGGCATTCACGTGATGCCACCTCGAAGTTTGCACATTGATATGTTGTATTTCTATCCATGTTGAACTAGACCGGATATTGAATTTTATTGTGATCAGAGCTGCTGCAGTCTCTGTTTTCTGTCGATTGAGTGGAACTGGGGTCGAGACTTGATTTTTATGTCTTAACAATTTCAATTAAATTTGTACCTTGAGTTGAATCCAGTAAATGCTCGGGTTTGACCTTGCGATCATTGTGATTTTCACTGGGCTTTTGTGTATCTCCTGCGATAGTGGCGAGGCAGTACACGCGTGCGTGTACTGCAGCCCTATCAGATTTGACAGTTTTAAATTGATTTAGTCGATTTGATAAATTGTTTCTTTATCTCTGTTGATGATTTAAATCTGCTGATTTTTGTTAAACACTGTTGAGTGTTATATTGACCGCTATCCGGTTTCTTTGTTTAAAGAATCGGATGGACGGGAATTATTGTGACTGTCGTCTATTTAAATTATTACTGCCTATATGCACTAATAAACTGGTTTGAATTAGACTGACCTGGGTATTATTTTCTTTTGAATGTAATACTCGGGTCAGACCCGAGTTATTTCAAGTTGTAGATTTTCTTCTTTGAGTTGCTGTTCGGGATTTGAAGACTTTTCGCATCTTCTGAAGTTGTCATTGTTCTTTTGTAGTAGTCGTGTCATTGTATAGAACGATATGTGTTCATGTATATTAGTCGATAATGTACGTGTGTATATAACTTCTAGAGTCGACAGTTGTAGTTGTATCGTATGTATTGTGTCAACTATGTATTAACTGTCATCAGTTATATATATATGAGACTTTTGTTTTTATCTGTGTTCCGCAATTATATTATCTGTGTTATTGTTATATCTAATGTCCTAAACTATTATGAACTATCGTGGTTTGTTTTATACTGATAATTGGGTGTGTCGATGGGAGTAAATAAATAATAGATGAAAAATAAAAAGTATATACCACTCCTATCGAGATAACCAATATTAGTGTAAGGCCAACTACGGATGGTCGCTCCTATCCAGCCTTATTCTTCGTAATAATAGACAGTATTTCTTTTAATACTCTTTGTTATTATGAGCATAGAGGTGGGGCGTCACAGTTGGTATCAGAGCTTGGGGTTTATGGACATAATATAAAACATAACTTGGATGGAACATATGTTACAACTATTAGTCGATGTTTTATTTGTGGTTGAGTCAAAACTAAAGTTTTGAAATTTTGATGAAATTTTTAAATATCGTTATTTAAAAATAAAAGTGGAATTGTGTTTTGTTGTTTGGATGAAATTATGTTCTGATGATTTGATTGATTTGTGTTCTATTTATCAGAGTGCGCAGCGGAAACAGTGAAACTGTCTTCGCTGAGTACAACTGATAATCTTTTTGATTTAAGAATCAAAATACGAAATTGATATGAATTCCAATTGTTGTTTACATAGCTGTAATTATTTGTTTCTTTGAGAATTTTGAATCCAAATTGAGAATTCGAAGATTACAGTTATGAGATTTTGTTGAAATTTCCGCTGGCTTTCTTTTGTACTAATCATCTATTGATTAGATTTTGCTGTTTTGAATTATCTTCATTGAAGATACATCCGAATGATTTCTTTGTTCATTTTGTAGTACGTGTGAAATTTGAATTGCACGTTATTGCATTAATTTTACGTTGAACCGATGCTTGGTTATGAAACGTATTTTGTTGCTGTTATTTTTATAACGGGATTTTTACACCAATGCTGAATTTTTGAGGCACGATGTTTTGTTGACAATTTTAATGAATGAAAATTCACTGATGTCACATTTTGATGTGAATTCTTTTGATGAGATATCTGATGTTTTAAAATTACTGTCGCTTTAACTTCAGTAACAGTCAAATTTTTAAAAGTGGATTCTCAAGCGGTTATTCCACAATACTGATTTGTGACCGTTTTTACGGTATTTTGAGAAGTACAATTTCCTTATCGAAAATTGTTACTAATATTGCTGTTTTAATCACGTGATTGGAAACTCGTTTTAAAAATGAAAATTGTTTTATAAATTTTTAACGGTTTGCGTTTTCAAAAGGATGAGAAAGCGACTTAAACGATTCAGCAAAATCGAGGATTATGACCCCTTTCTTTTACTGTTTCGCTTAACTCCGGACTTGTCCAGTTGAGAATGTGAATTGTTATTTTTGCAAAATAAATAAAATTGCTTTCGGGAATTTTAACAGTTTGCGCTTTCAAAAGAATGAGGAAGCGATTTAAACGTTTCAGCAAAATCGAGGACTATGACCCCTTTCTTTTACTGATTCGCTTAATTCCGGACTTGTCCGTTTGAGAATGTAAAGTGTATTTTTACAAAATACACAATTTTGCACTTTCAAGGAAACGATGAAGTGATTTAAACGATTTAGCAAAAGTGCGGAGTATGGAACCACACTTTTACTATTTTGGTTAATTCCGGACTCGTTAATTGAATATCTGTTGTTTTGATGATTTTGATGAATTTTACACTTTCAAGGAAACGATGAAGAGAATCAAACGATTTAGTAAAACACGTGGTATGGGACATGTGCGTTTGCTATTTCGGTTAATTCCGGACTCGCTAATTGAAATATTTTGATGCTTTCGTGTGCTTTCGAGCCACTATGAGGACCTTCGGGTCATTTGTTGGACCTTCGGGTCATTTGTTGGGCTTTCGGGCCACTCTGCGGACCTTCGGGTCAAATACCAGTACTAGACCTTTGGGTCACTCTGCGGACCTTCGGGTCAATCTGATGGGCGCCAAAATTATGTTGAGTACTTGGTAGGCTTCGGCCATTTGTTGATGCACGTGCGGCGAATTAAAAACTCGCCATCTGATGGGATCGATCCAAGCTTTTATGTTGATTTTCTAGTCTTCTTAATTGATTTCTAGATATTTGTTGCTTCCAATTATCTGCAGGTAATTGGATATTTGTTGATATGAGTTCTGATTATCGTTTTTGATAATCAGATATTTGTTGTTTCTAATTATCGCTTGTGATAATTAGATATTTGTTGATATGAGTTCTGATTATCGTTTTTGATAATCAGATATTTGTTGTTTCTAATTATCGCTTGTGATAGTTAGATATTTGTTGATATGAGTTCTGATTATCGTTTTTGATAATCAGATATTTGTTGTTTCTAATTATCGCTTGTGATAATTAGATATTTGTTGATATGAGTTCTGATTATCGTTTTTGATAATCAGATATTTGTTGTTTCTAATTATCGCTTGTGATAGTTAGATATTTGTTGATATGAGTTCTGATTATCGTTTTTGATAATCAGATATTTGTTGTTTCTAATTATCGCTTGTGATAATTAGATATTTGTTGATATGAGTTCTGATTATCGTTTTTGATAATCAGATATTTGTTGTTTCTAATTATCGCTTGTGATAGTTAGATATTTGTTGATATGAGTTCTGATTATCGTTTTTGATAATCAGATATTTGTTGTTTCCAATTATCGCTTGTGATAATTAGATATTTGTTGATATGAGTTCTGCTTATCGTTTTTGATAATCAGATATTTGTTGTTTCTAATTATCGCTTGTGATAATTAGATATTTGTTGATATGAGTTCTGATTATCGTTTTTGATAATCAAATATTTATTGAATTTGAAATTTGATTATCGTTTGTGATAATCGAATAATTGTTGAAATTGAAATTTGAGCATCGTTTTGATAATTGAATAATTGTTGATTTGTTTTCTGACTATCGTTTGGATAACTAGATTTTATTGAATCGCCGTTTCTATCTATTTCTGTGAATAATTAGAGTTTGTTGATTATGAGATTTGTGGTTTCTAGTTAATTATTGAATAACTAGATATTTGCAGTTGAGATTTGTGATTTGTGTTTCATAATTATCCTTGTCGATAATTATATTTTGTTGCTCTCTAATTATCGCTAATTAGATATTGTTGTTTTGTGATTTTTCTGAATTTCAATTATCTGGTTGATAATTAAATATTGCTGATGTTTGCATTTATTCAGGTTGCTGTCTTCTGATTATCTTTTGATAATTGGACTTTGTCGAGAATTTGTAAAATTGCTTTTATGGAATTGAAAGATTTCTTTGGCGTTTGTATTCCCGTCTTTTATTTTCTAGCTTAACCAGTTTAGGTTAGAAAATTTAGTGTTATTGACAACCTTAATTATGAAAATTGCGGGGACGCAATTTTTATAAGGAGGGGAGTCTGTAACAACCCGAGCTTTTGTGAGAATTTAATATCGTCATTAAACGATTATTGTGATAGTTAATTGATAATTGAAGTTTTAATCGAGTTGAAAATTCTTTTGTAATTCGTTAAAAGAATTTTGCGGGCTTTATAAATAAAATTTTGAACATGATCCCTTGTTTATTTTGGGCCGTGACAATTATCATTGCCATTCCCTTTTTTCGTTTTTCGTTTAGGGCTTTTCCTTTGTTTTGATTTCGAATGAAAAAAGAATAGAGGGTAAAAGGGGACGGGTTTTCACGAGTGAACGAAAAAAGGGAATGGCAATGATAATTGTCACGGCCCAAAATAAACAAGGGATCATGTTCAAAATTTTATTTATAAAGCCCGCAAAATTATTTTAACGAATTACAAAAGAATTTTCAACTCGATTAAAACTTCAATTATCAATTAACTATCACAATAATCGTTTAATGACGATATTAAATTCTCACAAAAGCTCGGGTTGTTACAGACTCCCCTCCTTATAAAAATTGCGTCCCCGCAATTTTCATAATTAAGGTTGTCATTAACACTAAATTTTCTAACCTAAACTGGTTAAGCTAGAAAATAAAAGACGGGAATACAAACGCCAAAGAAATCTTTCAATTCCATAAAAGCAATTTTACAAAGTCTCGACAAAGTCCAATTATCAAAAGATAATCAGAAGACAGCAACCTGAATAAATGCAAACATCAGCAATATTTAATTATCAACCAGATAATTGAAATTCAGAAAAATCACAAAACAACAATATCTAATTAGCGATAATTAGAGAGCAACAAAATATAATTATCGACAAGGATAATTATGAAACACAAATCACAAATCTCAACTGCAAATATCTAGTTATTCAATAATTAACTAGAAACCACAAATCTCATAATCAACAAACTCTAATTATTCACAGAAATAGATAGAAACGGCGATTCAATAAAATCTAGTTATCCAAACGACAGTCAGAAAACAAATCAACAATTATTCAATTATCAAAACGATGCTCAAATTTCAATTTCAACAATTATTCGATTATCACAAACGATAATCAAATTTCAAATTCAATAAATATTCGATTATCAAAAACGATAATCAAATTTCAAATTCAACAAATATTCGATTATCACAATCGATAATCAAATTTCCAAATCCAATAAATATTTGATTATCACAAGCGATAATTAAATCTCAAATCAACAAATATTTAATTATCTAAAGCGATAATTAAATTCGAAATCAGCAAATATTTAATTATCAAAAGCGATAATTAAATTCGAAATCAGCAAATATTTAATTATCTAAAACGATAATTAAATCTAAATTCAACAAATATTTAATTATCTCAAGCGATAATTAAAAGCAACAAATATTTAATTATCTCAAGCGATAATTAAATCTCAAATCAACAAATATTTTATTATCTCAAGCGATAATTAAAAGCAACAAATATTTAATTATCTCAAGCGATAATTAAATCTCAAATCAACAAATATTTAATTATCACAAGCGATAATTGGAAACAACAAATATCTGATTTTGAACATGATCCCTTGTTTATTTTGGGCCGTGACAATTATCATTGCCATTCCCTTTTTTCGTTCACTCGTGAAAACCCGTCCCCTTTTACCCTCTATTCTTTTTTCATTCGAAATCAAAACAAAGGAAAAGCCCTAAACGAAAAACGAAAAAAAATGGCGGCACAAATTCCTTCGTTTTCGTTCGTTGCTCATCTCAAAAATGAGGGCATGGAAGAAATCGAAGATAGTGGCGGCTAGGATTAACTTTGTTCGCTTTCCTCGAATCGCTATGGCTTCGTCTCCCTGCTTGGCTCTCGGCTGCCTCGATTAGACAAAGGTGAGTGATTTTCTTCACTCACTTCTAATTCTCTCTTAGTTTAGTGCTTCAGCCATTCATTTGTATTTCGCTGTGGATGATTTCGTTGATTTTGTCGATCTCGTATAACTTGGTGAATTTCTGGTTTGATGAGTTTTGTCTTGAGGTTGATGGTGTTCCTCATATTACCTACGGTGATTTCGTGTGAGTGCTTTCCCCTCACATTCGAATTTTAATCCCAGTTCAGTGCTGTGGCGGTTAATTTTGTTTTGATGTTGGGTTTCTCTGATTTAAGCAAAATTCATAGAAATTGATACTGCTTGTTCATTTATACGGCTCTGGCGAATTTTGAACAGTTTCAAACTTATGTTTTAGCCAATTGATTTTAGCCGGACTTTGATGATTCACTGACTTGTTCAGTTCGTTCTTTTTGTGTCACTTGGTTGACACAATTTTGGGTTTTCTGCTCCGACTTGTTTTTGAGGTTGTCTGGTTGTTCATTGATCTGTGTATATATACAGTTTCACATTTTAGCTCGGTTGCACTTGCAACCTGATGTTGAAAACTTAGGGATTTTGAAAATAACTATTAAAAACATACGACTTCAGAAATTAAGTATAAAGTTTTATTCGAACAAAGTTTATACTGTTTTGATGCTTTCTCGACCTTTGTTGCTTTGTTTTTGACAACCAGGGTTTTAAGTGCTTTGGAGGTCGTTATGTGTTTAGCACTGAGTTTCGTTTTGAATTCGGTCTGTGTTTGATATTTCCACTTGCTGCTGTATTGACTTGATGGTTATCCTCTTTGGGTGTCTGCACTTAATATTGTGTAGCATTGTTATGGTTGTATATGTTGCCTTTGGCATCCCTCTTTTTCACTGTCACGTTTGCAATTGAGCTTCTTTTGATCTTGCACTGCTTCATCATGTCGCTTGATTTGTTTCATTTGAGTAGTATCATTTCCTTTTGTTCTCGAGTGAGATACATGCATACACTTTGTATAGTGCTACTGTCTTAATACTGTGCACCTTTATGCCTTACATCCGGACTTGTTCCTCTGGTCTTGGAGGCTACTCCTTTGTTCTGTGATTATTTATGTCCCTTGAGATAAATTGTGTGGTATTACACTATATCGCCACGGTTGCAAGAAATCCATGTTCATACACGTAGCTTGGTCGTTTGACCCATGAGTTTTATCAACCAGTTGGAGTTCTCTTGCATCCCTTGAGTTGTTGCATTGTTCATATATGGTTATTCATAACCATTTTATTTTTGTTATGAGCATTTCTAACATGTGCACAGGTGCACTCATTTGGCTCTGCATTAGATTTTATATTTGGATTCATTTTGCCATGTCCAGTTTGTTATGTACATTCACTTGTGTACATAACTCATATTTACTTGATTGCAGCTTTATACTGCTGCCCCTTACTAGTGCACTATTTGGTTCATGTTGCATTCACATGCACACTTGTTCATCATTTAGTTCACGTGTGCATTTGTATTGCCGTCTTCATGTACCTGAATACATGTTGTCACTATGCTTTTGTAGTTCAATTGTGTATAGTACTGCCTTTGTTCTCGAAATTGAAGTTTGCACTGCCTAGTTCACTATCACACCCATGTATTGTCTCTCCTGTCCACTGTTTATCTTAGTGGCCTTCACTTCGGCTGGCATTAGAGTGTGCGGCCTGGTTGCTTGCTGATTTATCTTCTTGTGACTGTAATTTTGTTGCATTCTTGCCTGGCATTCACGTGATGCCACCTCGAAGTTTGCACATTGATATGTTGTATTTCTATCCATGTTGAACTAGACCGGATATTGAATTTTATTGTGATCAGAGCTGCTGCAGTCTCTGTTTTCTGTCGATTGAGTGGAACTGGGGTCGAGACTTGATTTTTACGTCTTAACAATTTCAATTAAATTTGTACCTTGAGTTGAATCCAGTAAATGCTCGGGTTTGACCTTGCGATCATTGTGATTTTCACTGGGCTTTTGTGTATCTCCTGCGATAGTGGCGAGGCAGTACACGCGTGCGTGTACTGCAGCCCTATCAGATTTGACAGTTTTAAATTGATTTAGTCGATTTGATAAATTGTTTCTTTATCTCTGTTGATGATTTAAATCTGCTGATTTTTGTTAAACACTGTTGAGTGTTATATTGACTGCTATCCGGTTTCTTTGTTTAAAGAATCGGATGGACGGGAATTATTGTGACTGTCGTCTATTTAAATTATTACTGCCTATATGCACTAATAAACTGGTTTGAATTAGACTGACCTGGGTATTATTTTCTTTTGAATGTAATACTCGGGTCAGACCCGAGTTATTTCAGGTTGTAGATTTTCTTCTTTGAGTTGCTGTTCGGGATTTGAAGACTTTTCGCATCTTCTGAAGTTGTCATTGTTCTTTTGTAGTAGTCGTGTCATTGTATAGAACAATATGTGTTCATGTATATTAGTCGATAATGTACGTGTGTATATAACTTCTAGAGTCGACAGTTGTAGTTGTATCGTATGTATTGTGTCAACTATGTATTAACTGTCATCAGTTATATATATGAGACTTTTGTTTTTATCTGTGTTTCGCAATTATATTATCTGTGTTATTGTTATATCTAATGTCCTAAACTATTATGAACTATCGTGGTTTGTTTTATACTGATAATTGGGTGTGTCGATGGGAGTAAATAAATAATAGATGAAAAATAAAAAGTATATACCACTCCTATCGAGATAACCAATATTAGTGTAAGGCCAACTACGGATGGTCGCTCCTATCCAGCCTTATTCTTCGTAATAATAGACAGTATTTCTTTTAATACTCTTTGTTATTATGAGCATAGAGGTGGGGCGTCACATGCACGGTGGCGTTTGGTGTCTACAGGGTTGAGAGTGGGGACGTCGCGTGACATTACTGGAGCCGAAATGGAAATTGCTCTGAGTAGCATCTGTTGGGTACGCGCGAGTGCAGTATTTAGTTTTAACTAGAAACTTGAGAAAAAAAGAAAAGAAAAAGAACAGGTAGGTGGAGAAGAAAGGAACGAGAGGAAAGAAGAGGAACTCGAGTAAACTGGGGATGCTCGAAAATGAAAACTGGGGGGTGGCTCAAGTTAATTTCGAATTGGGTTAAGCCCATTTAATTGAAAGTTTATATATATGATTAAGTAAACAATGTAGACAAGATTAAGCTAAGATTGGATTTAAAGCTATTAAACAAGGTTTGCAAATGTAAGATGATAAATTAATTTAAAATATAAGTTACTTAAGAATGTAAATTAATTTATACTTGTAATTAAATAAGTAACTTAGGGTTAAATAAATTTGTAAGTAAAGATTAATAAATATAATCTTGTGTTTAATCAATCTGAACTTAAAAATTTATTAACAATTTAAAATTAGTTAATAAATAAATAGTAGTTAACTAATTAATTAAGGATGGATCAATTTAATTAATTAATTAAAGATAATTAATTAAATGGTGAATTAAATAATTAAAGGTTAATTATTTAATAATTAAAGGTTGATGAATTAAAATTAAAGGTTAATCAATTTCTTATTAAGGTTAATTAATAAATGATTACAGAATAATTAAATCAAAATGATTTGTAATTTATTGATGTTGATTAACCTGGATTAGTAGTTTATTCATAAATAATTAATCTGATTTAAATTTATCAGATAATTAATTGATCTTACTTATGGATGTTTGGATTCTATTGGATGACTTGATTGCTTGATATCCCTGATATATGATGCTTTGTGATACATCCTGATTTGTGATTGTGATGCTTTGTGATATGAATTACTTTGTGCTGAGCTGTAATTTCTATTTCTGTGATATATTACTATGTGAATATGAAACCCTTGACCCATAGAACGACACTTGAATTTCGATGCGACAGGGAGTCGGATTCCAGTTGGTTATCCGAAACCCACATCGAATTGTAATAGTGAATCTTTGTGACTGATAAATTTATTTTATCTATGAATCTGTGAATGAAGATAAGTGTTATGGGTTATACCGCTTATCGATATATCTGTGATGATTGATGTTGCACTACTGTGTGCAAAACCCCTAGACTACACCATACACACACAAATATGGATTTCACGTGGAAATCGGTTAAATCACAGATGATTTAAATTTGATGTTTTTGAAATTGAAATTTTAATTTCAATTGATTTTGAAATTGGAAATTTGGGTTTAAAGTGAAAAGCTTTTGAAATGGAATTTCAAAGATAAAAGTTATTTCGAATAACTTAATCGAGTTTTGAAAATTTAAATGATTTGATTTAAATTTGAATTGAAGTTTGAAATTGAATTCTATGATTTGAAACTAGGGATTAAAGATGCTGTACAAGTTATATATGGGTTAAACCATTTTAAAGATATTGATTTGGGAATTTTGAATTTAATTCAAGGGTTTTAACTCGTGTAAATATAACTGGATTTTTATGAAACGAAACTATTTGTTTTCAAATAGTAAAAGCTTTCACATAAGTAATGAACTTCCAATTTGTGTTGAAAGGTTTCAAGTTTGAAATAGAATTGAAATGTTTTGAAATTTATGAAATGAGTCTTTGATTCAAAGACCGGATGAGTTAATCTAACTTGAAATGGAATTGTTTTGGAAGACTATGAATGAATCTTTGAAAACGAGTTTTGAAAGCTATGAGTTAAATCTTTTTTGTTTAAAAGATTAAAAGTGTGGGAATTGTTTAAACCGTTGAAGGTTTTTGAAATGAATCTTTTTGTTTAAAAGATTGGAAATGGTCATTTGTTTTAACCATTCGAATGAAAAGTTTTGGGCTTTAAGCTGTGATTTAACTGAGACCCCGGTATCCATATGATTTTTAATTGCGCTCGTTATTCGGTTTAGCCGGGTGAGGACCTTTGTGTCATACAACCCATTCCAAATAAATGATATGTCGTATATGGATAGCATTTGAAGACCGGTGGTGAAGACCGGGTATTTGCGAGAACGATAGGATGACCTATCGATTGTCTCTGCACTGAGTCGCGCCGGTATAGAGATTTCCTAAGTGATGGGAAATCCGATCGGGATTGTGAATACCCGGATTGCAAGGGCTTCTTTGGAAGTGCCTTCGGTTCCGTTCGATCCCAGAACGGACTTGTATGGATGTGTGTCTGACATTACACTTTGAGATGTAAAGCTGGTTTCTATCAAATACATTTCTGTTGGTGGCGGAGAATTTATTCTCTTAGCTTAACACCCTTCTCTGAGACGTACGAGCTCAGAGGTTATGTAGTTGATGGTTACTAGTGATACATTCCCAATTTGGTAATGTGGCATACGAAGTGCTGATGATCATTTGTTGGTCAAAGCGTTGCTTTGTGAAAAAGCGTGGCTTTGTGAAAAAGAGTTGCTTTGTGAACAAGCGTGGCTTTGTGAAAAAGCGTGGCTTTGTGAAAAAGCGTAGCTTTGTGGACGAGACTTCATCGAGCCTCACAACCCGGTAATGGTCGAAACAGGAATGTTGCGACAAAGATTTGTAGGGGTAGCGCCCCTAGGGTATGTCATTTCCTTTTGGATAAAAGGTGATATCATGGTATGGAGCCCAGATATTTTACCTATGTCGATTATACTTCGTGGTTGTTGCTTTGTGATCGAGGGCCCTCGGATAAAGGTCGGTAACGACCGGGGAATGACATGACTCGTGTGTTAGTTACCTAGTTACAGCTGTACAGCGTGAGGTAGCGTCGGCCTTTTGTTTGCAGAGATCCGGTTAGGATCCGGGGCGTCTTTCCAGAGGCATTTCTATTTCGGTGTAAGGAAGTTCCTTAGCCTGATCATTTTTTTGGAAATCCAAAGAAACAATACGAACCCTGTACGGTTTTAGTTGTATTACCTGCTATGGAATGTGGCGGTAACCTGCTATTGAACATGGTAGCTATAGTAGGCATACGATACTGGTCGTATGTTGGTTAAGATTGATATTATACTTTCGAAATGTTTTTCTACACTATGCACTAGTAATAATATCAAAAGAGTTTTGATTTTGCGTAGTAAGCATGTTTGACTATCATAAGGAGAAATCTCCTCTAATTCTGCGATTGCATTGTGTGTGTGGCGGGAGGCCTTATGGTAGTTTCATTTTCGAAAAGCATTGCGGATTTCAATGTTTAAAAGCCTTTGTTGCTTGTTTAAAGATAAGCTGTTTTTGTTTGCTCATACCAGCCCCATGACTAACCCAGAGTTTATTGTTCCCTTCCTAAACTCTGGGTGCCCACTATTTTCCACACGGGCAGTCTAGAGTTAGGTTTTTCAGATATTCAGGTTTAGTAGATTATCTGGAGCTGGTTCAGTTCTTGGAGTTCAGGACTGCACTTGCTTCTCTTTGTGGTTCGAGCTGATATTGGAGTTATTGGAGTCATTCTCCGATTGATCATTTGGAGATCTCTTCCATTTGTTGTTACTTCCGCTGTATCATTTTTTTTATCTCTGATATTGTTGTATCATATTGATATCATTGTTGTATATCATACTGGATATTGTATTCATTGGAGTTGTATATGATATCATTTATTTCTCTTTATTCCGCTGTGTTGTTTACTTAACTGTGTTATAAGCTCCAGCGAATCGGATTTGAATGGTCGAATCTACGGCATTCGAGTACAAGGTGAAGTACGGATGTTGATTTTCGAACGCGAAAAATCCGAGTCGTTACAAGTGGTATCAGAGCTAAGGTTGAACTTTAGCTCAGGAGTGTAACACATTAAGTAGCTCATTAGAGATAGGGTGAAGTATACCCTAGAATGAGTATTTCTCAGATATCCTTTCGAATGCATCAGTAAATTCTCTTGCTATCCACTGATAGTGAGTATGAGTGCAAGAAGAGGATGAGATAGGGGATAGGGGAATACGACTATAAATGGTCGATACTCTGTAACAACAATGGAAACAATCTTTTCTCTATCAATCTATTTTGTTCGTCATCTCTTCTCAATTCTTCGATAATTTCTGGTAGATCCAGGAAGAAGATTCAATATATTAATATGGGACATAAACTCCAAATAGGCCAAAATTGTTTGTTGGATGTGTTGGTTGATTTGGTTGCTATGGTTGATAGTTATAATTTGGTTTTTAAACTAAAAGTTTTGAAATTGTATCCATATATCTATCTATTCTTTGGGTCCCGATATGTTCTACGAATGGTTAGTTATCCTTTCGAACTAACCGATGCCACTGTATATTTCGTAGATCTGGATAACCCGAGTATCTTGTGAAGTGTTAAATAGATTCGTTATCGTATCTATTATTGATATTCTGATTTGGTAAGCCAAATGCAGAATAAATATTCAGTTGATTTGATGAAATATGCTTCATCTATCTTTGTGTCTCCCTGGCAAATTTCGAGGACGAAATTCTTTTAAGGGGGGAAGTCTGTAATGACCCCGAATTTTATATGAATTTAAATTGATAATTAAATTAATTTTTGAATAAAAAAAATTGTGAAATAAAACGGTAAATATATTGCGAGTTTCCCCGAGACGAATAAATTTGTGTTAAATCAATTAAATCTAAATATTGTATATATATGTATATATGTGATTTGAATTTAAATAACTCAATGTAATAATTTGTGAAATAATTAATTAAATTTTAATATAAATGGTTTAAAGATAATTTTGAAATATAGATATTGACACAAGTATAGAAGTATATGGATATAAATTAAGTAATAAACAAATACAAATGACTGAAACAACTTTATGTTATGTACATAAAGTATAAAAGTAAGAAATTAAATGTAGATGGTTAAACTTTAAAAGGAAATAAAATTTTTGTTGATGTTAAACAAATTTCTCAAATAGATTTATAACTATATTAAATATGAGATGAACACATAAAATAACAATACAACTTGAACAAATACAAACTGAATTGAAAAGCATAAGACAGCAAATATCTCTAGCATGGCAAAGAAAGTTATCAGCCGAAATTAACAAGTACAAGAAAATTGCAACTTCACCCATGCCATTGTACAAGGCAGCCCATAATGCAAACTACCTTCAGCCGAAAGGAAAGAAAAGAAAATATAAATGTTGTACAAACCATTAATGCAAGCCACCATGTTATCATATCAGCCTCCTATTGAGAAGGAAAAATCTCTGAACTAAGTTGTACAAGCAGATTAAATATATTTACGTTGTACAAAATATATACCCGGTTGTACAAGCAAAAATATATCACCTGTATAAGTTTTATTCCCTGTTAACTCATTTCTATATCAGCCTTCTCCTTTTAATTCGTCTACAAAACTGAGAAAAATTTGAAGTAAATGTCATTTTCATACTTAAACAAAAACTTCAATCTTATAACAAATCAAACCATAAAAGATTCTAGCAAGAATTCAAAGGCTGCTTCAAAGTTAAAGCAAATCATCATCAACAAATAGGAAGATCAAAACTGCATTTTCTTTTCAAAGCAAAAGTGTTCTGTTCAAATCTGTTCAAGGTGAGCAAACTCTGTTCTTTTCTACTAAGTGAGTAAACAAACTATTTCTAAAGCTTAAGTTCGGTAATTAGTTTATGTAAATCTTGTGTTTACTATATGTTGTAAGTATGTTGTTCTAAGATGCTATCTGGAAGGTTAATCCTGTGATGTTCTTCGGTTTTTAAGATTCCTGAGCAAAGAAATGTAAAGAAACTTATACAACTTTATATATAACATCTTAAGCTTAGAATTTATAACTAAATAGGTTGTTTAAACTTAAATTATAACCTGGAAATGGATTCAAGCATGACAGTGGAATTTAGAAACTGTTTATACAGGTTTTAAGTAAGAAAGAAATCAAAAGCTAAAATTCGAATGTTTTAATTTGAAGATTTGATCCCATATCTTGATTTAGCATACAAAGTTAGGATTTTTAAAATAGAAATGCTATTTTTTTTATCAATATTGAAGGTGTAGTTTGGATATGAATAAAAGTTGCATTTTTGTCAATATTTGTTGATTCGATTAATTTTAATTGTTGAAATTTATTATGAAGCAACCTTGAAGATGTATTAACATAGGAAAAATGCTAAATAATTTTTCCAATGCAAGCATGTTTGTGACGAATTGAAAGTAGGGTTTGTTCGAATATTTTTCGATGCTCTGTAAAAAAAATTGTTTTCGTCGCTGTGATTTGATCGAGTGGCTCGAAGTTTTGGGTGAAGGCCGAGGAAGGTATGGCCATGGCGTGGATGTAGTGGCTTGGCCTCCGGTGATGGGTGATGACAGAACGTGGTGGTTTTTCGGTGGGGTGTTCGAGCGATAGTTCAAGCTTCTGGCGATTTTTCGATTTCGACCTTTGTTCGAAATTCTGGGTTTCGATTATGAGTTGGAGGTCGAATCGTGGTTTGCTGGTGGTAGCGTGAGCCACCGGAGGTGCAGCGAACCACCGTGCACGTGCACGGTGGCGCTTGGTGTCTACAGGGTTGAGAGTGGGGACGTCGCGTGATATTACTGGAGCCGAAATGGAAATTGCTCTAAGTAGCATCTGTTGGGTACGCGCGAGTGCAGTATTTAGTTTTAACTAGAAACTTGAGAAAAAAAGAAAAGAAAACGAACAGGTAGGTGGAGAAGAAAGGAACGAGAGGAAAGAAGAGGAACTCGAGTAAACTGGGGATGCTCGAAAATGAAAACTGGGGGGTGGCTCAAGTTAATTTCGAATTGGGTTAAGCCCATTTAATTGAAAGTTTATATATATGATTAAGTAAACAATGTAGACAAGATTAAGCTAAGATTGGATTTAAAGCTATTAAACAAGGTTTGCAAATGTAAGATGATAAATTAATTTAAAATATAAGTTACTTAAGAATGTAAATTAATTTATACTTGTAATTAAATAAGTAACTTAGGGTTAAATAAATTTGTAAGTAAAGATTAATAAATATAATCTTGTGTTTAATCAATCTGAACTTAAAAATTTATTAACAATTTAAAATTAGTTAATAAATAAATAGTAGTTAACTAATTAATTAAGGATGGATCAATTTAATTAATTAATTAAAGATAATTAATTAAATGGTGAATTAAATAATTAAAGGTTAATTATTTAATAATTAAAGGTTGATGAATTAAAATTAAAGGTTAATCAATTTATTATTAATGGTTAATTAATAAATGATTACAGAATAATTAAATCAAAATGATTTGTAATTTATTGATGTTGATTAACCTGGATTAGTAGTTTATTCATAAATAATTAATCTGATATAAATTTATCAGATAATTAATTGATCTTACTTATGGATGGTTGGATTCTATTGGATGACTTGATTGCTTGATATCCTTGATATATGATGCTTTGTGATACATCCTGATTTGTGATTGTGATGCTTTGTGATATGAATTACTTTGTGCTGAGCTGTAATTTCTATTTCTGTGATATATTACTATGTGAATATGAAACCCTTGACCCATAGAACGACACTTGAATTTCGATGCGACAGGGAGTCGGATTCCAGTTGGTTATCCGAAACCCACATCGAATTGTAATAGTGAATCTTTGTGACTAATAAATTTATTTTATCTATGAATTTGTGAATGAAGATAAGCGTTATGGGTTATACCGCTTATCGATATATCTGTGATGATTGATGTTGCACTATTGTGTGTAAAACCCCTGGACTACACCATACACACACAAATATGGATTTCACGTGGAAATCGGTTAAATCACAGATGAATTAAAATTGATGTTTTTGAAATTGAAATTTTAATTTCAATTGATTTTGAAATTTGAAATTTGGGTTTAAAGTGAAAAGCTTTTGAAATGGAATTTCAAAGATAAAAGTTATTTCGAATAACTTAATCGAGTTTTGAAAATTTAAATGATTTGATTTAAATTTGAATTCAAGTTTGAAATTGAATTCTATGATTTGAAACTAGGGATTAAAGATGTTGTACAAGTTATATATGGGTTAAACCATTTTAAAGATATTGATTTGGGAATTTTGAATTTAATTCAAGGGTTTTAACTCGTGTAAATATAACTGGATTTTTATGAAACGAAACTATTTGTTTTCAAATAGTAAAAGCTTTCACATAAGTAATGAACTTCCAATTTGTGTTGAAAGTTTTCAAGTTTGAAATAGAATTGAAATGTTTTGAAATTTATGAAATGAGTCTTTGATTCAAAGACCGGATGAGTTAATATAACTTGAAATGGAATTGTTTTGGAAGACTATGAATGAATCTTTGAAAACGAGTTTTGAAAGCTATGAGTTAAATCTTTTTTGTTTAAAAGATTAAAAGTGTGGGAATTGTTTAAACCGTTGAAGGTTTTTGAAATGAATCTTTTTGTTTAAAAGGTTGGAAATGGTCATTTGTTTTAACCATTCGAATGAAAAGTTTTGGGCTTTAAGCTGTGATTTAACTGAGACCCCAGTATCCATATGATTTTTAATTGCGCTCGTTATTCGGTTTAGCCGGGAGAGGACCTTTGTGTCATACAACCCATTCCAAATAAATGATATGTCGTATATGGATAGCATTTGAAGACCGGTGGTGAAGACC
The DNA here is from genome assembly GCA_030737815.1 of Allium fistulosum. Taxonomy (NCBI): domain Eukaryota; kingdom Viridiplantae; phylum Streptophyta; class Magnoliopsida; order Asparagales; family Amaryllidaceae; genus Allium; species Allium fistulosum. Next base: position 862,355,161 of record CM060906.1, read on the forward strand.
GGGTATTTGCGAGAAAGATAGGATGACCTATCGATTGTCTCTGCACTGAGTCGCGCCGGTATAGAGATTTCCTAAGTGATGGGAAATCCGATCGGGATTGTGAATACCCGGATTGCAAGGGCTTCTTTGGAAGTGCCTTCGGTTCCATTCGATCCCGGAACGGACTTGTATGGATGTGTGTCTGACATTACACTTTGAGATGTAAAGCTGGTTTCTATCAAATACATTTCTGTTGGTGGCGGAGAATTTATTCTCTTAGCTTAACACCCTTCTCTGAGATGTACGAGCTCAGAGGTTATGTAGTTGATGATTACTAGTGATACATTCCCAATTTGGTAATGTGGCATACGAAGTGCTGATGATCATTTGTTGGTCAAAGCGTTGCTTTGTGAAAAAGCGTGGCTTTGTGAAAAAGAGTTGCTTTGTGAACAAGCGTGGCTTTGTGAAAAAGCATGGCTTTGTGAAAAAGCATAGCTTTGTGGACGAGACTTCGTCGAGCCTCACAACCCGGTAATGGTCGAAACAGGAATGTTGCGACAAAGGTTTGTAGGGGTAGCGCCCCTAGGGTATGTCATTTCCTTCTGGATAAAAGGTGATATCATGGTATGGAGCCCAGATATTTTACCTATGTTGATTATACTTCGTGGTTGTTGCTTTGTGATCGAGGGCCCTCGGAGAAAGGTCGGTAACGACCGGGGAATGACATGACTCGTGTGTTAGTTACCTAGTTACAGCTGTACAGCGTGAGGTAGCGTCGACCTTTTGTTTGCAGAGATCCGGTTAGGATCTGGGGCGTCTTTCTAGAGGCGTTTCTATTTCGGTGTAAGGAAGTTCCTTAGCCTGATCATTTGTTGGCAATCCAAAGAAACAATACGAACCCTGTACGGTTTTAGTTGTATTACCTGCTATTGAATGTGGTGGTAACCTGCTATTGAACATGGTAGCTATAGTAGGCATACGATACTGGTCATATGTTGGTTAAGATTGATATTATACTTTCGATATGTTTTTCTACAATATGCACTAGTAATAATATCAAAAGAGTTTTGATTTTGCGTAGTAAGCATGTTTGACTATCATAAGGAGAAATCTCCTCTAATTCTGCGATTGCATTGTGTGTGTGGCGGGAGGCCTTATGGTAGTTTCATTTTTGAAAAGCATTGCGGATTTCAATGTTTAAAAGCCTTTGTTGCTTGTTTAAAGATAAGCTGTTTTTGTTTGCTCATACCAGTCCCATGACTGACCCGGAGTTTATTGTTCCCTTCCTAAACTCTGGGTGCCCACTATTTTCCACACGGGCAGTCTAGAGTTGGGTTTTTCAGATATTCAGGTTTAGTAGATTATCTGGAGCTGGTTCAGTTCTTGGAGTTCAGGACTGCACTTGCTTCTCTTTGTGGTTCGAGCTGATATTGGAGTTATTGGAGTCATTCTCTGATTGATCATTTGGAGATCTCTTTCATTTGTTGTTACTTCCGCTGTATCATTTTTTTATCTCTGATATTGTTGTATCATATTGATATCATTGTTGTATATCATACTGGATATTGTATTCATTGGAGTTGTATATGATATCATTTATTTCTCGTTATTCCGATGTGTTGTTTACTTAACTGTGTTATAAGCTCCGGCGAATCGGATTTGAACGGTCGAATCTACGGCATTTGAGTACAAGGTGAAGTACGGATGTTGATTTTCGAACGCGAAAAATCCGAGTCGTTACATAATCAATAACAGGTATTAAATTGACAATAAAAAAATTCAACATTAAAGTAAATGATGATTAATTGTAATAAAAGTCCAATTTAACCAGAATGATAATTTTATATACCAAATAGCAATCAATAAATTTCTAATCACATCATAAATTTAATTTAACTAACATAAGGTAATTTATTAGTTGTGGGTGGGTTAAAACACTCACCTTTGAATTTAAATCGATTTGAAATCCAATTTAGGGCCCAAATTCAAACAGACTTAGAATTCGTCCAAAACAACGTCAAAATGTCCGGAATTTTGATACCGTGAATTGGAGTTCGTATGTAGAAGTTATGTGAGTTAGAACATTGAATAATTATATTACAAATAAATTGCCATGTCAACGCTTTACCTCTCTCAACCGTAGCACTACGCTCGATCGTCCAGGACCACCAGCTCGTACGTGAGCACGTCACCGCCCCTAGCTCAGGTTTATATTCAATTAGTTGATTCCAATTCATTTTATTTAATCCATCAAATTTCTTGTGTTCACATTTGATCGGTTTCATCTCCATATATTTTTATTCAATTGATTTGTTTCCCATTCATTAACATTTATTACATGATTTCTTTCAGAACACATTTATTTGGTTTAACTTATTTATTAAATCCATTTGCCCCTAATTGAGCTGATTTCATTAAAATTCAATTTCTCTATTCTTAAATTCAAATTTATTATCTCAAATAGCATTCTTTTCTTTTCTCGTTTAATTTATTCCACTTGACATGTTTTACAACATCTATTAAGTGTATAAACAATTGTTATACCCATTTATTATTCAATCCATTAATTCTCTTTTATTTATTTAATTTATTTCACCTAACGTATTTTGCAACATATATTAGGTGTATAATCATTTTCTATAGCCATATATTATTCAACAAATAATCTTTCCTTTTTATTATCCAATTTATTATCCAATTACATTCTAATTACATTTAAACTTTCTAGGTAAGTTTTATGAGTGCAATTAAATACTATACAAATTTCCTTCTATCTATAACATTTATATTAAGCCAGATTTTAGTTGAACAATTTATTATTTGAGTTTTCTTCTTGTATAACCCTTTATAATACTCTAACATTTTAACTTTTTGAATATTTTAGGCAAGTTATATATATTAGAATGTAATTTAGTGTTATACAAATAAGTTTGTTGAAATTCAACTGTTTCAAGTTGGTTAAATTTCATTTCTTCATTTTAGATATTCCAATTATTCAAAATTTCACTTATTTCAATAATTGAAACCATTTCTTAATATAAAACTCATATTAACTTATTTCTGGTTTCACTTCAAACTATTTTGAAATAATTATATGCATATATTTTATAAATCAACTCATATTCAAGAAATTCAAATCAAATTCTTTTTCCAAAACAAAAGTGCAGTAAAGCTACTAAGTGGTCTCTCCACTCTGAAACTTGAAAATGAATGTTGATGATGCTGTAGTCATCACCGAAATTATTTTCCAGCGACAAAAGAGGAGAGTACTGATTTCCTTCATTTTAAAATTCTTTGAAAACCATTTATATTCGAAAATACTTTCAAATAATATATTCTTTCAAACTATGAAACCAAATTTAGAAAAGCACTAGGAATTTAATTCTCAAATCTTTAATTTAAATTCATTTCATTTCAAAGTCAGTTTATAAACCATGTTTTATAAAATTTCAACTCCTTATAACATACAACAATAGTCAATGGTTGACAAACAATAAATTATAATATAGTATTATCATTTCCAATAACCAAATCTTATAAACTATCCAATTTCAAAAGATTATACTTTTATATATACAAAATATAACTATACATAAAATTATTTCATTTACAAATTTCGAAAACAACATTGTGTCAGCTTGCTCTGTTCAAGTGTTTTGGAATTCCTATCGATAGCATTAGTTAGACGAATCGATCGAAACCCAAAATTCAAACTTAAGAACTCAAACAACACAATATAAAACATTTGTATATTAATTACAAATACACTCCCTCACTCGATGATTCCAGAATGGATTTCAAAACAAGGATAGAGATTCAAATTAGAGGAACTCTAATTAAAGAGAATTCTAATTAAGATAGGCTCGAAACAAAGATAAAATGATTAAATAACAAAAAGGAAAAGATGGATAGACTAATATTAATCGCGGGCGACATAAACTGGGTCAACCGTGACGTCAAGAATAAGATTGATGCAGAATTCTGAGGCAACCGACATCCGATCACAAAAGATAGAATTCTGGCATAGCAAGAGATATCAGCATTTAAACCGAGGATACAGAAATCTTCGATGAATCAATGACTGTTGTAAATGAGTTTCACCCCTTTACAAATCATTCAATGGAGCTATGGGATGCTCCGAAATCAAGAAAACACGATTAGGGAGAGACAAGGATGGATTTCAGAACAAAGGGGAGGGTTCCAGAGCTCGAAAGAAATCTGAATCAAAGAGGAAGGAATTCAAGTTCGAAAGAAGGTGATCCCATAATTAAATTTACTTTATATGCTAATTTTTGCCTAAAACCAAAGCTCCGATACCAACTATAACGACCTGCTATTTCGAACCATTTGCATATGCACATGTCGGACTTGAATTGCTCGAAATATCAGATTGTTTATTTATATTTGGCAAAAACTCAGCATATACAGCAAATAAATCAATCACAGAATCACAGATACAGAGTAATATAACAATAAGCAGCGGAATAGAAAAATAGTAGTTCATGAAGCTACTATATAAACAATAGAGTATGAAATAAAATACAATAGAATATCTCAAATACAATATAGTCTTGAATACATACAGATGACAAGTCTGAACAAAGCAACTGGATAGCTGGAAGCTGAATAGATATAGATGGATCTCCAAGCGAAGCTCCAAAATCCAAAGGTGAGTCTCAAATGTTGTGACACTCAGTCTGACCCGAGCGTAAAGCAAAAAAAAAACACTCGAGTCAGGATTAACATTCTTATATCAATAAATCCAACTCAAGTGAAATATCAACTGAAATACAAGTAACTCAAAGGATGTTTGGGATAACGGTCCTTTAAGGATCCGTGGAACTATCTACTATGTAGTAATATACGCTATTATAATATGTCTATAATAAAGTAAACTATTAAAATATGGCGACTTCTGTGATTGGACTAGGCCATCTGTTCAGTTGATTGAAGAAGATAAAGGCTCTGAAGCTTATGATTTTATTGATAATTTGATTGAATTTTCATCTGAGGTAAATTCCTACTTGAATGCTATTTCTAAGTCTGATATGCACGTTGCTTCAGACGTGCATGATGCATAGAAGTTGTCACTGGTTGATGCTACGAATTTTTCAAAACTTTCTTTAGATATTGATAATCATTGTGATGTGAATAGTATCTCAAATAGTTCAGCCAATATCCCTCAGAATGTAATTTTCGGTTCCTCTTCTGATGGTGTTGTTTATGATAAAACTAGAGATGTAGTTAAGGCCTATGTTGTGAATTCAATTGGTGTTGAGGCCTCTACTGATGGTTTGGCAATTGAAGAGGGTGTTATTGTTTTGGTAAGGAATTGGGGTGATAGTGATTCTGCATATATTCAAACATGCGAGCTATTTAATGTAGCTAGGAATATCACTGTAGATGTTGGATCATTGGAAACAACAAATAATGTCTTGGTTTCTAAGGGGAAGTCTAGTCTTCTTTCTGAAGTTCTACTTGGGGAGTCTGGTTGCAAATAGACATCTCGCTCTACTTCATCGAAGAGAGGTAGACATAGAAGGCCATGGCATCTAGCGGATCTGTTCGTCGTAGTGTCAGGATTCGTTGTAGCCATTCACAGTCTATGTGTAAGCTTCCTGATTCGAGTATCGTGAGCGATGCTATGAATTCAGGCTCAGGTATGCATTCTATTTTGGGTAGTACTTATTCATTTTACTCTTTATGTAATTTGTCTTCTTCTGAGTTTAGTCAATTAGCTAATGACACTGCTTTCATTTTTTCTGATATCAAGGTAGATCGTGAGTATATTAGAAGTAAGGAACTAGATAGGGCTAGGTCTATTGGTATATGCGGATAATTAGTTGGAATATTAGAGGTTTGAATGACTTAAATAAATGCGATAAGGTTAGAGCTTTTTTTAAAGACTATTCTACTGACATTGCTCTTCTTCAAGAGACTAAAATTGAATTTCCGAATATTTGTTTTTATAGAAGATTAGGTGGTTATCATTTTAGAAAATGGGTCTTTTTACCTTCCGTGGGTTCTTCTGGGGGTTTATTGATTGGTTGGAGGGATAATTACTTTAAATTACTCCAATGTATTTACAAACAACACTCTTTACACATTATTCTAATTAATCTAACTGATAATTCTTTTTTAAATATTTCTAATGTTTATGGGCCTAACTCAAAAATAGATCGTCGGGTTCTTTGGAATGAATGCCTTGAATTTAGATCTTTAGCGCCGGATCTTGGATATTGGGGGGAGATTTAAACGTTACTCGTTTTATAAGGAGTGAACACCTCGAGAGGGAGACTACTCCGCTATGGAGGAATTTGACCAATTTATTATTAATTCTAATTTGATTGAAATTTCTCTTTCTAATACAGAATTTACTTGGAGTAATAATAGAGAATCCCCCTCTATGGCCCTTTTAGATAGGTTTTTTGTTAGCGATGAAATAGAGGATAAATTTCCAATATTTAGAGTGTCTGGTTTGCCTTACACATTTTCATATCATTGTCCCATTATTCTCTCTTGTGATCATCATAGAGTTATTAGTAGATCTTTCAAATTCAAAAAAATGTGGTTATTAGAACCAAGTTTATCGAATTTAGTAATTAATAAATGGTCATCTATGAGTTTTTATAATATTAAATATAGTGATAATTCAGCTAAAACATTTGTTCCAAAACATAGAGAACTTAGGAATTCACTTAAAAATTGGAATAAAAATATTTTTGGTAATATTAAAATTAAAAAAGAAAATATTCTTAACGAGATGCTTAAACTAAATAAGATAAAAGAAACTAGACATCTAAATCTAGGCGAGAGGAATGTTCTCACTAATTTAAAAGAAGAACATAACTCTATTATTGAAAAGGAGGAAGTTATGTGGAAGCATGTGAAGACCCAAAATTTTTGAGATAAAAATAATTTTGAAATGAAAAGAAAATTTAATTAGTTAATAGAAAATAATTGAAGAATAAAATAATTTGAAAATGAATATCAAAATGGAATGAGAGAAACAAGCAAGGGAATAATTATTTCAATAAATAATAATGAGAAGAAAAATAACTAAAGTATGAATGAGTTTTAAATACACATACCTTATGAATACAATAAATTTATGTGGCCAGAAAAATGTAGGGTAATAAAATAACTTCTCTTGATAATTAAAATGCATAAAAACTAGTCAAGTAATATTTATGAGTATGAATGCATTTTTGAAATAAATCAAGATAGATGATGAAAATATGTTAGCTAAAAAAAATCAAGCTTATAAAAGAAATAAGAATATATATATATATATATATATAAGGCTGAGCCACATAAAAATGATGTGCAGGGAAATCATGCAAATAGCATGTGCACAGAAAAGCAATGAGGCAACTGAATTACTAGAAATGGAAACCAAAAGAAAATGGCACTTTTAGCCATAAATTATACACATATGATTCTCTGAATAAGGTAAGGATAGGATGGGTTTTTCCTCCATTAAAACCCTAGCAAAATGATTTAAATCGAGGGAGGAGCAACAGTTGTTTCTGGGGAGAAAACAGAGGAAATAAAATTAAAAATAAAATAAACTCACATTGTCTTCAGGCTTGAGTATTCTCGGGGAGGAGCAAAGAAAGGTGAGTGATAATCACTTATGGGATTTGAGGCATTAAGACCCATGCTAAGGGTAGCCAAGTTATTTTCATACATAAATTTTATCATAATTTTCTTTTTTGATTTCATCCTCTGAATAAATGCATGTTGATCATGGATGATATTTTGATTGAACTTTTGGTTGAAGTTTAGATCTGTCTTGGTTTGATAAGATTGTTTCAGTTTTTGCTTTAGAATACAAGTAATCAAACATGTATTCAGATCATAGAAGTGGATTTTATGATCCAGTTTTATGTGAGAAATGAACTGAATGTTTTACTGAGAAATAGGGTATCAAAGAAAAATAAGTAGGCAGTGTGAATAATGAGATTTATGCTTATGCCTAGTTTTATATTAAAATGATATGAACAATGCAGTATCATGTATAGGTGCTGAGTTGTTCCTATTATAAGTTAACAAGTATGGTGGCACGTCCGTTGGACGTGTGCAAAGAAGGAAGTGGCATATTTTGTATTTGTTACAATTATGATATTGTGAGAAATTATAGTAATGTTTTCGTTAATTACGGAAAAAAAAAAGGAAGAAGATATGACAAATACGTAGATTTCAAATGACTTGCTCCAAAAATTGACTTGAATCATTATGGTTATAAAAGTAATCTAGTGGCATAAATTTTCTCACTAATCTAGTATGGTTGCTAGTCCAGCAAATCTACCCCTTACATTCAAACTTATATCCAACCCCAAAACAAAAACATACCCCTTACATTCAAACTTACATACAACCCAAAACTTACAGACCCATTACATATTAGTTTCTACATGTTATCACATATCCACCTCATATCAGCAACATGCATTGCTAACACCTTCAGGCTTCTTGTAAAACTATCAACCTGCTAGGTCAGCACCCTGCTTCTTGCCCGCTTTCATATTTTGTGCTCCTGTCACTTATGCTTTCTGTCGCTCAATTCACTACTGCAACCTGCAAAACTGAGCTTTGTGACCTTCATGCTTCATGTAATTCAATTCAGCAACTCACATTTAGTTCACCATGTAACCTTCAAAGCTAACAACTTGCATTCATACTTGGCTATTACTCTAGAAGCTGTTTCCGATGCATTCTCCCATCCTAGCAGCGCATGTATTCCTCTTATAGGCCTTGGGCAATAGATCCGGACAGCAACAATCCTCTCCTGCAACATCTTATCATGCAGTAAATCCAAGCAGTAACCAATCATGATCAGCTCCGCATGTATGTCAATCTGTTCAGTTTTTCCAAGCATAAATCCCACCAAAATATCTTCAAAAAAATACTATCACAAACTCAATTTTTGGCAACATGGAAAAGTACTTATGGATATTTGTCATGGAAATAAACTATGTTTACATGATATGAACGAAGATGGAAGCTGAACTGGTATTTTTGACATCTTTATTTACGGTTTTGCATCTTCAAGAATAATGTTCACCTTGCATGCTATCAACTTGGGTTGAAAGAATTATGATAGCCTTAACTTTTTTTGCTACATGGTTTTATCATAAAAGTTTAGGTCGGATACTAACAGCTCAAGGCAGGCAGGGGAGGTGAAAAGGGATTATCGTTGTTGTAGGTATTGTTCGAAACAACATACTCATGTAAATAAAACAATATAAAGATTAAACTGTTATACTCTATTATGAAATGATCAGCAACAACATAATCAAGGATTCAAGTTTGGGTGCAAGGACAGGGTTTAACGGTGTTTAACATCTTCAACTGAAGCTTACTGCCAAAGTAGCTGTTTGAGTTCTGCAGACTATCAGTACTTTAAATGTATACTACTTAGTTCTGCAAATTATCAATGCCTTAGTTGCTGTGTGAGTTCGGCAATGCAAAGACTGAGTTCTGCAAATTATTGAAACTTAAGTTGCACACTACCTAAGTTCCGTAAATTATCAATGCCTAGATTGCTGTTTGAGTTCGACAGTGCAAAGACTGGCTTTTGCAAATTATTAATACGTAGCTGTTATACTGCCTGAGATCTACAGATATGACAGGGATAATCAAAATACAAAATGTTTAAAACTAACAATTGTACCACTAATACATAACAAAAAATATACAGATTCACTACACAAATACTTGAACCTAATAAAATAACTAAATATAGCATCAAAACGTTAGTAAGGAGAAAGATAAACAAATGAACTCATTTTGGATGAACTTGATGTTGACATATTTAAAAAATAGAAGAGTATGAAAACTCATTTGATATAAGCATCATAATTTATTATAAAGTATAATTGAACAGTGTAAAAGATTCTTACCGTAACTGATGTAGACAATCATCCAATTGATGAGGTCCAGGCTTCTGATTCTCAATAAACAATAAAAAATAATGAGTATTTGTGGACAAATGGGATGCATATTATAATCAACAACAATTTAATCAACAAAAAATAATTGTAGAAAACATTTGCTCCATGTAGAATAGATCCATATTATAATTTGAAAACTCAAATATACAGATAAAAAAGATGCACATAATTGATAAAACATAAATATATAGCTTCAGATTCATAATATCATGTTAAACACTAACCTATAAGTATACATCTACTTGGTGATAAACTGAAGCAAATGAGTTTCATTAGCATCAGGTTGACACCTAAATTCCTCTTCCTAACCATGTAAAAACTACCTGGCTTAAGGCATATACTTTTTTTAAACATGCATCACATTTCTTGGAGCTTAGTAGATTCAATGTGTGATCTTCATAATGTGAGTACTAAATATAATTTTTACTGATAAAGCTGTTGAAGGACTCTATCTTACATAATTTTTAGTGCGTGTGTGTGTATCAGTTGAACCAAACAAATTTCATGTAGCAAATTTAGCACAGTATCAAATTTTCTGTTACATCATTCAACTTAGCGAAATGCTGACCTTGTTTCTAAAGGGAAGTAAGCTATATCTATATGGCTTAAGTAGTAGTAGAGTCAAGTGCAACAGAATTCTAGGAGAGTTTAGTCATAGCTATTGCAGGGAAGGCCTGCTACAGTCCTTGGACTGTGTCTGCTAGAGTAGTCAAGTCTAATCGATAAAATCATCCAGCACATTTAAGGAAATTTAAAAGTAATTACAACATACCAAATATCTATCCCAAAAAACTTAAGAGAACTAAAAAGCTAGATTGATTTATGTAATTACTGACTTAAACGACAATAAGAAAAACATAAAAGATTTTAAATTTTTGAGAGAGATAAAAGATTTTAAATTAGAAGCTAAGATTATATGTACAATCCAAAAAGTGAAAAGAAAATGAATTTGTCATTTAAGTTTATCACTTGTGTATGTTTATCACTTGTGATTAACTCATCAAGTTGTTGTACAGGATATCATATTGCAATTTGAAGTCATTAAAAATATTTTTTCATAAAGTTCCTTAGGTACTGTAATATGACCACGAAAGAATAATATAAGCTGTAATTTATAGAAATACGAAATAATGATGCAATTCGAGAAAATTATGCATAGAAAAGCTTGACCGTACAGGTCGGCATGGGAGGAATAGTTTTTCAAAGAAATCATTAAAATAATGTTTTAAACTTTTTGGCCATGCCAAGTTAGAGAATCACAGTATTTGTTAATTGCATGCATATTGCTGACATTGATCATGCTAACGCGACAGCAATAAAAATCAAGTTAAACATATGTAAACTCCCATAAATTTAACCAACCAAAATAAATAGCGCAAGCTATATCTAAAAAAACAGCATGTCGAATCAAATTAAACATATACCTCTTAATAACATCAAAATCGGGCGACAAACCACTTGGAACAACTCTGACCTTCTCCCCAACTTTTATAGGATGGACCAACTCATAAGCATCTCCATTCACATCCGCATGAATCATCCTCTCTGTATCAGATTTCTAAAACATCCTTCAATCAAAAAAAATGCACACTTAAAATAGGAATATCTAAATTCAACTGAAAAAACAAAATCTACGAAATAATGATGCAATTCAAGAAAATTATGCATAGAAAAGCTTGACCGCACAGGTCGGCATGGGAGGAATAGTTTGTCAAAGAAATCAGTAAAATAATGTTTTAAACTTTTTGGCCATGCCAAGTTAGAGAATCACAGTGTTTGTTAATTGCATGCATATTGCTAACATTGATCATGCTAATGCGACAGCAATAAAAATCAAGTTAAACATATGTAAACTCCCATGAATTAAACCAACCAAAATAAATAGCGCAAGCTATATCTAAAAAAACAGCATATCGAATCAAATTAAACATATACCTCTTAATAACATCAAAATCGGGCGACAAACCACTTGGAACAACTCTGACCTTCTTCCCAACTTTTAAAGGATGGACCAACTCATAAGCATCTCCAGTCACATCCGCATGAATCATCCGCTCTGTATCAGAAATAATTTGACAAATCCGAATGCAACTTTTCCCCGATTTCCTCTGGTTTGGTCAGTAATAGTAACCATTTGTTCCTAAATTATCTGCAAGTAAATAAGCAGTTATGAAGTAAACCAAGCATCCATAGAGTTGAAATAAATATTCTGGCAACACATAAAGTGCTTGAAATAAATTTGCTAAAAAGAATAACAAAATGAATTTAGTGAATGCATATAAGCATGTCTGTGTGTATATAGGTGTACTTCAAATGGGCAGTTATAGGCTATAGTCACATCTTTCATGCTTTTGAGGGAAATAGAAAGAGCTGCAAGAAGTTGGCGCTATTACAACCTGTTTACCAATATTTCATATATAGACACACGCATTTATATACATTTAACTACACATATTTAAGTGCACATACATGAAGGAAAATGTGTGTGTATGCATTAATATACACATCCATAAATATATGCATTTTTTTCACCAAAAAATGATTTGATTTGTTAAACAAATAAGGGGAAGTAGATTCATGAATGTAAATAAATCAAAATTAGAAAGTTAGAAAATAACCAAAAAAATGAGCAGGGTAAAAAATTAAAACATCTGCACCGCTATCATGATAAGAGCATCATTTTCTTTGTCTTCTTATATTAGAGTAATAGGCAACAACTTGCATTTACAACTTGACGCATGTTTGGTATAGTCTGAAGAAAAACATTATAAAAAAATTAATGTACATTAAACAAAGGCAGGAAACAATCAAAACTTTACTAATTTTAACTTCGTTGCATATTGTAGGTAGTCAAAAACTATATATATTATTAACATTAGTGAGTTCAAAATAAACGGTAAAATTTAGGAAGTAATAAATATAAAGCAGAACACATCTTCCCTATGCTCCAGAGTAAACTAATCTTAGTATAAGCGAAGTAGAATAGCAAGAAATACAATTCTTAGAACATAACAACTGAAGTAGCATTTAAAGGTTAAAGAGGTAGGGAAAGAATGAAATTGAATGGACATAATAAGCAGTGGTAAATATCAATAATTCTTCCTACAAAGGGGAAACCAAATCCAAATTTATGTTGCAAAATGCAGTTCCCAAATATGGCAGTTAAATTTGTTGGACTGGGTAAAAATTAAAATTTGGACAGATTTAAAATCAGAAAGAATATGTTGATGACTGATGTAATTGAAAAACAGTTAATATTTTTATATACATCATCCTACCATGTTCATTTTTATTTTATTCACATCCATTACTACTAATTAATACATGATTGAACATGGATTATATTTTTAAAATATATATTTAAAATATCAGTTCAATGACTGAAGATACAGTAATCGAATGGATGCATACCTTTTGAGGGACCTAAAAGACAGTTTCTTCATCTTTATCTTTTTTTCCGACTCCAATTAAGTCAAAACCGAACATATATGACATAGCCATCAGGCCCCTCAGCCAAACTTAAATTTGGGCAGAACTAATGAGTTTACGTACGCCCTCTTTTGATGCACTGCTCAATCCAGAAAACTTAGATTAAATTCAAATTTCAAACACGTATAAGAGAATCAATCAATATAAAACAGTCGAGCGGTTTGTTAACGAATCAAATAAATTATTGACCATAAGAATCCATACTTGAATAAAATTAGGTTTAATTAGACATATATTTACCTATAACTAAATCAAGCAATTCGTAAAACCTAAAAGCAATCAAGCATAAAGGCCAAAACAGTAACAAAAGACAATAAACAAAATTTCATGACTTTAATAGAAATACATCAGAATTGAGTAAAGTTTGGACACAGTAAAATTAGTGAATGGTTCAACTTAGAGTAGTAATTGTAGTTGTTTGACAACGATTGCAACGTCGAAGGCGTGTTTAAAGGCGAAGAAACAAAATCAGTAAAGTACGGTTTAGATGTTTGGTTGAGAAATAAATGTAGGAAAAGAGGGGAAAAGGTTAGAGATTACCTGGAGAAACAAAGGCTGCCGGTTGCTACAGCTTCGAACAGTATGGATCCCTTTTGTACTGAACAGTTAGGTAAAGATGATACCTAACTGGAATTTCGTCAACCAAGGCATAGATCTCTGTCGCTGTCGATAATAGAGATTTTATGCGAGCAAGATGTAGAAACAGTCACGTTTTATTTCACTATGCATCTTATTACGATTAGAGTTAAAACATATAACTGTAGCTACTTTCACTCTACTTGAGGAAGCAGAAGATCTGCTTAAAGCTTTTCCAAATAGGAATCAAAGTCCAAGACGTTGCTTTTGCTGGTTTGACGGCGTCAGTTTACATCCTAAGGAGGAATTGATCGCGACATCAAGCTTCTGCGGTACGGAGGAATTGATCTTGTTGACACTGGATAATTGCAGCCGCCATTGAACTGATTTAGGGTTTGAGAAGGGGAAGTCAATCAGCTGCTTTGCGAGACGGTCAGTTATTCGGGCTTAATTGGTTCTGAGAGGAAGAAATTGGGAACTAAGAATTAAATTGGAAGCCGAATAAAGAAGATTGCAGACAGTTGATATTAATTTGAAGGAGGCAGCAGTTAGGGTTATCTTTTGTTTTGAGAATTGATGAAGTAGTTGTGGACCGATGGAAGAGTAGAGAAGATGGGAAACTGACGGGAGTATTGAGGAATGTGGGGAAGAGGAAGTGGGGAATGAAGATGACATAATTACCCTTCGTATTTTCATTTCTTTTGCAATGTTGCGGAGGACAAATTGGGCAGCACACAAAAGGCTTCACTTTGACCAGGGTTTTTTATTATAGTATAGATATGTTTTATGGGTTTTTCTCAAAGAAAAATCATGTTCTGTGTTCTCAGTAAAATAAATGAATATGGTATATAACTTCATCATATTTATGATAGACATAGGAATATTTCTATAGATAAATATGTATACAAGTTTCAGAAAATATGATTAAAATAAAATAACCTTGGAATGGGATTTAGTATTTTGCATAGAAGCTTGATATGTCTAACTAAAACCCCTGAGAGAGTTTCATAACTTTTGACTCATGAAAGGAAGAAAATAATGCAAAGCAATTCAAGTGATAATAAAATCTTCAGAAGATAAATAAGCATGGTCTCTAAATTATAAGAATAATTTAGGAGTAGTGCCTTGATCTGCTCATCATCAGGAGGATGATGGGTATGTGCATGACTTGCTCAAGTCCTGTAGGCCTCTGTGTAAAGGGATAACAGAACTAAGCCCCTTTACAATGCACACATGGTGTTCAATGGCAAGGAGTTAGACCAAACCAAGAATGTAAAAAGAAATGAAATGAGATTGATCAATCAAGCTATGGAAATTGGAAATTAATCCATAGGAGCATGTACATGAAAATCTGAATGAAGTGAATGCATGGTTGTTTGGGTGTATGATTGATAGATAAGCCTACCAATGCTCAGAATTTTAGTATGAATTAGTATATCATTAAACTGATATGTTCTCTATGCAGCTTTAAGAATTTAAAAAATATTTAATATGTGATTTCACTCATACCAGAAATTTATTTCTAACCTTATTTGTTGCCTTTTGCAATATTTGGGGTGTCTCATTTTGTTGAGGCAGCTCAAAATGTTTTTGCAGGAAAAGATGTATGAATAGCTTGCTTGCATGGATGTTTGAAGATCTGGTTGCTTTTAGAAATGTTTTTAGAAAATGCAGTAGTTTCATTGTAATAAATAAGCTAGGCAAGACTTTAGTATGTTCTAAGTATTTCCAAGATTGATATTTGCTTATTTTCTATGTAAAGAATATGTAAAAACTTTAGTACTATATGTGTGTTGGTGGGTTTCTGTTTTCAGCAAACTGATCTGGATAATCTCTGGTGAAGTATGATATAGGAGATCATGCCATATAAATTGATATGTGGTCATATCTTCCTTGGCAATGTCTGATGAATTTTTAATTGTAAAGTAGAAATAGTTTTAGAAAGAAGAAAAAAATATAAAGAACATGCAATAAATCTTTTAAAGATTGAGTTGAACCTGGACCGGGCTAACCAGAAAAGCATGATCATGACTTGTAATTGATATAAGTATATGTCAAGCTTAAACTGAAGCCTATAATTCTTAATCTGGGCATATAAATTACAGTAGAAATTTGCATTGCTTTGTGTAGTAGATCCATATGCATTTTTTTATACCTGTAGGTCTCACAGCACTATGCTTAACACATCTTACTATCTAGATACATGATCCAAGTCTGAATGCATTTGGTCATGACCAACCTGAGGTAGTTTAAAGTAACTTGTAGTCCTGTTTGTAATAGGCATGACCATCACTTCACAACACCTTAGTCACTACCACTAGTTGCTTAAGAGAACATCAGTTGTCTACTTTATAAGTTCACTTGATAATTTTGTATTAATTAGTTTGTAACATAGCTTTGATTATCTTATCCTCAAATATATGCTTAGCCTTCATTTGATATGATAGATTGAGTCTGCATTTTGTTTAAATATACTATCTTCACTGCCTGGTTTTTGAACTTATTTCTTACCTGATATCTATCTGATCATATCATATTCTGAGCATTTGTCTTAAAAGGAAATTTGCTTGAGTTTAAAAGCAGAACCCCAGGCTAAACAAACATACTAAAGTTGTTTTAAAAAGCATCCTTTACTTATCCAAAACAATAAGTCTCACATACAAAATTACAAAGGTCTGATGTATGGCTTAAAAAAATCCAGGAACTGATTAACTTGAGAAATAAAACAAGTAGGATAATAACTGAACAAAAATATCAATTAATTTTGGGTGTTAACTTCAAAAGAAAAGAAATAGATAGAAAATTGCTATGTGACACAAAGTCTCTCAAATATGAGAAACAATGTGTGAATGAGTTTCTTTGCTATTTTAATTACTCTGATAAGCAAAGAACCATTTATATATCTTCATATATATAAATGACATGATTTAGTATACACTGATATGTTTATATTGGTAAGGTAGTGGATCTTGGGAGAATGAATTAAGAGAAGTGATCTATTAAAAAAAATCACTGTAAACAAGTGATAAGAGAAGCGGGTCACTTCAGTTGGTATCATAGCTATGTTATTAAACATAGCAGAAATAAAGATCAAATTCTCTTATAAGAATAAAATCTTATGAGACTAAATACATAACACTATTTTCAGTATAGATAAAATGACTGAAATAATTAAATTACAAATTAAATAACTAGTTATGTAAATTGTATAGCAAATCATGGTAGGAAGACCACCAAGTCATGGAGCAGGACCCTCCAATACAACACCAATGGTTAATTTGCAAGATTTGGTGAGGGCATTTAGGGAAGGAGCAGTGCACAGGGAAGAGAATACTCATGAGGAATTAGCTAAGCTATTAAAGACATTTTCAAACTTAGGAGGCAAGGATTTTGAAGGCACTGAAGGAGTTATGGGTGTGCAGACATGGTTGAGAACTTTAGAAAGAATATTTGCAGACATGCAAATTAATGATCAAAGGAAGAGGCAGATAGCTTCAAGAAGGCTCAAAGGAGCAACACTAGATTGGTAGGAGGTGATCATCACAGGAAGGCCAGAAAATGAGATAACATGGGATCAATTTAAGGAGATGCTTGAGGCAAGATTTGTCCCAGCAACAGCTAAGGCAACACTGCTGGAAGAATTTATAAGGCTGAGGCAAGGACCAATGAGTGTGACTGAATACACTCAAAAATTTGAGAGTTTGTCTAAGTATGGAACTATGCTCATAGGGAATGAGGAATCAAAGAATTCAAGGTTCATTCAGGGACTCAATGCTGGTTTGAGTAGAGCAATGCTACCATACAAAGACAGAACATTTGATCAAGTCATAGATCTTACTCTTTCTTTTGAACAACATGACAATGCAAGAGAAAAATTCAGGAACATGAGAGCTAATAATCAAAAGAAAGGGAAGAATAGAGCACATCCTTATGACAAGAAGAATGTAGACAAGAAAGTTGAAGGAGCAGCCACTGGGGAAATTAAGAAGAAGGTTACCTGCTACAATTGTGGCAAGGAAGGACACATGAGCAATAGGTGTCAAGCAGCTAAGAAAGCCCCATTCAGCTGCTATAACTGTGGGAAAGAAGGTCATATTAAGAGGAACTGCCTAGAGTTCAAGAAAGGAGCAAAGGTAGAAGCATTGGAAGCCAAGGCAAAGGCAAATGCAGTGGGAAACTTTGGACAATTGGAAGGTATACTTCTAATTAAAAATTACCCAATCACAGTTATATAAGACACTGGAGCCACACATTCTCTAATCTCATAAGATATAGTGGATAAATTAGCTCGCACATACAATACAGTTGAAAAACCCTTGTTTATTCAAAGCCCCCTAGGTAGCTCTTGTCTGCTAGGATTAAAATGTTTGGGAGTAGAATTAAACATAGGAGGAAATATGTTTAAATCTGACTTATTTGTGTTAAAATATCCTGGAATAGGAATAATTCTAGGAGTAGATTGGTTGAGTAAATTCAAAGCAATTTTGAATTTAGAAAATTTTACAATTTCTTTGAAAACAGAAAATGGTAAAAATATCATAGTCATGAGTGAAGAGACCAAGATAAATTGCCTTAATCAAATATGGAGTATGACTGAAAAGGAATTGACTTTAGAAGGCATAAAAGTAGTAAATGAATATCCAGATGTTTTTGGGGGAAGTTGTAGGAGTTCCAGAAAATAGACCAGTTGAATTTCAAATAAGGCTAATTCCAGGATCAAGTCCTATCATCAAAAAGCCTACCAAAATGGGTTCAAAAGAATTAGTAGAATTAAAGCAACAGTTGGAAGAATTGGAGCAGAAAGGCTTCATAAGGCCTAGTAGTTCAAACTGGGGTTCTCCAGTTGTATTTGTGAAGAAACATGATGGTACACTAAGAATGTGTATTGATTACAGAGAATTGAACAAAGTGACCATCAAAAACAAATACCCACTCCCCAGAATTGATGGTTTATTTGATCAATTAAATGGAGCAAGAATTTTCTCAAGGCTAGACTTAGCCTCTGGATTTCACCAAGTGAAGGTTGAAGAGGAGAGTATTAAATACACTGCTTTCAACACAAGTTATGGCTTATATGAATTTTTAGTGATGCCTTTTGGATTGACAAATGCACCATCCTATTTTGTAGATTTAATGAATATGACATTTAGAGACTTTCTGGACAAATTTGTAGTTGTTTTCATTGATGACATATTAGTGTATTCAAAATCAGAAGAGGATCATGCAAAACACTTGCATCTGGTTTTGTCTAGACTAAGAGCACATGATTTAAATGCCAAATTCTCTAAATGTACATTTTGGCAGAATGAAGTAAAATTTTTGGGACACATTATATCACAACAAGGGGTTAGTGTAGACCCAACTAAGGTGATAGCAGTGCAATCATGGAGTAGACCCAAATCAGTGACTGAGGTGAGATCATTTTTGGGAATGGCAGGCTACTATAGAAGGTTTATAAAAGACTTTGCAAGAATAGCCATCCCATTGACCAAGTTAACTAGAAAGGAGCAACCATATGTGTGGACAGAGAAGTGTGAACAAGCTTTTTCATTACCGAAGAAGGCACTGATGGAAGCTCCAGTTTTACAAGTTCCAGAGGGTAATGAAGGGTTAGTGGTTTACACAGATGCTAGTGGATCTGGATTAGGGGCAGTGCTCATGCAACATGGTAGAGTCATAGCATATGCATCAAGGCAACTCAAGCCAAATGAAACTAGGTATGCTACACATGACTTAGAACTAGCTGCTGTAGTATATGCATTGAAACTATGGAGACACTACTTATTAGGTGCTAAGTTTGAATTGTTTACAGATCATAAGTCACTTAAATATTTGTTTTCCCAAAAAGACTTGAACATGAGGCAACATAGGTGGGTAGAATTTCTAGCTGCCTATGATCTTGATATATTGTATACCCCTGGAAAAGCTAACAAAGTGGCAGATGCATTGAGTATGCATCAGGCAAAATTGGCAAGCTTAATGATGACTGAATTCAAGGATTTGACAATCCTCAGTGAAGTGGAAATAAAAGAAGAAATTGGAGTATCAGATAAGGCACACAGTGATATGATTGAATATGGAAAACCAAGCTTCATTTCTTTAAGATCAACTCTGGTTGATAAAATAGAACAAATGCAGGACCAAGACACAAATTTAAAGGAGAAAAAGGCACTACAAGAAAATTCATCATTAATGGCATTAAAAGACAGCGTGCGAACGTCCTTGCAGTCAATACTCGGTTCAAAACAAAAAATTAAATACGTGTATGCTATAGTTGTTTTATCTTTCAATTTAATAGGCGGGATCATGAAATATTTCAGCGGCCACTCTTTTTCTAGTTTATTTCGTTCTCTCCCACCATTCAATTTCTAGGCAGAATCATCAAACCATAAAAATCCCTGAGAAAAGTTACCTCATCTCTTTGTCTCTAACGTCTCCATCTTTTACCCCTTTCTGGCCTAGGGTTTCACCTTTGCCTTCTCTTTCCTTCAGGCTTAGGCACAACAGGGTTGGTGAGGTCACCTCGGCATTCCCTTCAAGCACCTCATCAGTCAGCCTGGCGCTTCACAACATCACACATAGGCGAGTCTTCTGAAGTAACCCTAGCTGATTGTTTATCAAGAAGATTTGAACTGTGTTGTCGATTTTTTTCTTAACGTGAATTGTTCCTTTAGTCCAAATTCATTTCTAGCTTGATTGAACTTTAATTTGGCTGATTTGATTTGTACGATTTGTTGTAAGATTCATCAAGATTGATTTTCTGTAAACATCAATTAGGCCTTTATAACATCTTGTTATATTCGTATGTTTTTCCATAATATAGTAGATAAGACTGATATAATTCGACGTTGGATAAGTATATAATATAATATAATGTATTAGTAAGCCCTTCTCGCAAATTACCACTTTAATTTATTCTTCGCTAAGACTATTTTGATTGTAGTACGCTGTAAGGATATTGATCATTCCTGTTATGCTTAATACTGCTCTTGTTATTGATAGGGCCTAGATTGTATCACCTCAATGGCTAAAAGCAAGCTTCCGTGAAGGCAAGTTCTTGGGTGAGTGCACATTCTTGTTGTACTATCTGCAGGTTATTCAGTTATTCTTATTAGTTTACTCGTACAATTTGACATTAAGAATCTCTTGTCCTAATCTTTCTGAAGACGAGTCATCGTTTATTCTGGGGGACTTGGATTATTTGACAAAATACCAGTCTGAGTTGAAGGATGCAGTTACTAAAGCGAAAGCAAATCCACATTCATTACTGAAGGGGTATGATATTTGCATTGTCAAGCATATTCTACCATCTGCCAATGTACTTTCATCTATCATCGGATCAGCTGGTGGCAATGTAAGTTTATTTGGGCTCGTGTTGTCAGGAAGCAGTGTATATGTACTGTTTCATTCGGTTTCATTTGTGTTTTTTTTAAAGGTTGTTCGTAGGGTAGAAAGCATAAAAGAGCCATCAAAGACGATATATCTTGCTTGTGAGGAAGACATGGAAGATGCAATGGTAGCTGCAAAAATGGGAATTTGGACATTTACTAGTGATTGGTTAATGAACTGCGTTATGAAACAAGCTCTTGATTTTCATGCTCCACAGTTTGCTGAATCCCTTTAGCTTCGGTTTTACATGCTGCTCGCTTCGTTTTGGCATTTCATGCTTCCCATTGTTATAGCGTACAAGTCTATAAAGAAGATAAATTTTGAAAAGAAAAAATGAAAAAAGAAATGAGCACAATATTAAATATAAACACAAAATAGTTAGTATAACAAAACAAATAAGCTTATTGATGTTGAGTTTGATCGGTTAGCAAGGATAATCACATGTGGTATAAAATGTCGATGAACTATGACATGACTGAAAATACTTCATTTTCCCTCTCCAATGTCAAATTTTAAGGTATGACTCTGATATACCTAAAGATGTAAGAACCCTTTTCCTCTTAGGCCCAATAACAAGCCATCTCTTGTTAATAGCTTAAACATTTACACTGACATATAAATATTATATGCATTTTGCACTGATATATGCATACTTATATAATCTTTTTACTATTAATCTGAATGTGCATATTGAGCTTATAAGCCAATAAAATGAACAACTATGTCACTGATGTAAGCAATTTTTTAATGCAGTCTGTTGCATATACTGGTGTTCCTATATTCATCATTGCAGCCGTATGGTTTGTGGTTTTTGCATTGGTCATGTTATGTGGTTGTTTCTATCATTGTTGCTGCAGTACTGGAAAATACTCTTATTCTCCCTTTGCTTATGGCCTCTCTCTTGTACTTCTCATCATCTTCACTTTATCTGCAATGTAAGTTTTTATCCTATCTGACATTCTTGTTTTAACTCTTTAAGGAACCATAAAGAAGATCTAATAAATGATCATGTCATGTGTAAGAGGGACATGAATCACCTGTTATGGTTACTAAAGAAAAAAAAAAGCATTGGTTCACCCACTGTTCTGAACCAAGGTTTTAAATCTCGGATTTCGGTCACGTCTCGTCTCGAAGAATTTAGAGAGCTCATCTCGTATCGGGTGAGATCTCGAACGAGATGAGTGCATCTCGGTCGTCCATCTCGGATTTACATCTCGGTTTCTAAAATTCATTTCGGAGTTATCTCGGAGTATATGTCATGTCGAAAATTAATTTTCATACACCTAAATTTATAATACTATTCACTACCTTAAGGAAAACACTATGCACTTACCTTGAATATATCACATGCTTATCATTAGTAATTTAGTATGGAAAAATATCACTTGTATCATTGAAAATAAACAAATAACTAGATTTCATGAATAATGTTCAATATAATGTCATATGAGATAAAGTAGACAAGAAACAAGCCATAATATATGCACATTTACTTTGTTTGATCATTCTTAACTTTTCTACACAATATAATGTCTCATTTCTACCTTTTATGATTTATAGTGCTGCAAGGGAAATCTTAATTTTATAACTTCAAATACAAATGTCTACAAGTAGAATTAAAATATTCTAGTTTGATTATAGTATTTAATTATTAGCAAACAAAATCTCATTAAGCAACTAATAACATAGAAATTTCAAACAAACGTAGAAAATAGCATATATAGTACAAACAATTTTCAAACATTTAGCAATATTATAAGAAAAGCAAAAAAATGATGTACGAATGAACATGTAATCATCAAATGAAATTAATAGATGAAATAGAATTCCTTTATTATTTAAAAATAAGCCTTGAGGAAAAAAATTATAGCAGCAAAGACTAAATGAAATCAAATTGGGAATCCATTTGGAACATAAAGTTAAATAAGTGAAGCTTAAAATTTATAGCCACAAAAAAATAGGGTTAGGAAAAAAACTCAAGAAAGTGTCGAAAAAAGAACATTGAAATCGGATGTAAATTAATTTGGATCAGAAACCTAAATGAAAACCATAAAGTGAAATACTTACCATAATCGATGTAGATTTTATCATCTTCTTACATTCGTCACTGCTGTAAAATAAGAGACGAATATTAAATGAGATTTATACAAGAAATAAGGGTTAAAAAGTACAATTAAGAAGGCTTAAATTAAGGTAAAGGATGAGCCAGCTCAATACGGAAGAAGAGTTGATTTTTTCCAAAATTCAACAACTCGACCGATATCTCGCTATTAAATCTCGTCCGAGATATCGAACGAGATACCGAAATATCGTCCGAGATTTGGGTCAGACGAGATTCAAACGAAATTGCCTGTTTCGAATCGCCCAGGCTTGAAAACGAGATCTCGGCCGAGATCTCGGCCGAGATGAGCGAGATTTAAAACCTTGTTCTGAACTAATGGATCAAAGTCTAACAGTTCAAAATATCAGTGCCTTTTAGCAATGTTCAATACTTTCTAAAGTGCATCACCATTGCTTTGAGTCATCGGATTTTTGATCCAACAGCCAATGCGGGATGAGCCCTTGCTTTGGTTTTCTACCGGAGTAGGGACTTGTCATACATGTTATAACATCTATAATGTATTAGCGAAGAATAAATTTCGGTCTTTAAAATTCAGTTTTAAATATATTTAAGACTGCAATATCAGTCTTTACATCTTGAGACTGAAATCTCAGTCTTAAATTTTTTTTGGGACTAGTAATTCAAAGACTGAAATTTCGGTCTTTGATCCGTCTTTAAATATAATTTAAAGACTGATTTGCTTTATTAAAGACTGAAATGTAGTGTTTGCAGCATTCACATTAGAACTGCTTGTGTGTATTTGAACATCAGGAGGTTGGGGCTTGGTATTGTTTAAAATCTGAAATACTTTGCTCCCTAGTATTCTGAACTCCTCCTTTAATATGCACCGCTACATTTTTCCTCTGATACACATCCATGTCTTGTGCGCAAGATTAAAAAATCGTTTGACGGTCATAAAATTTAAAATCAATTTTACGGCAAAAGTGGTCAAATCAAGAAATTAAATGATATATTTATTATATATATATATATATATATATATATAAATTAGGAATGTTAGACGAATGTCATACTGTAAAAAAAACCTTTTACGCTTAAGAATAGTCAAAAATTTGTGCAAGACAGAGAGCATGCATGGTGGGCAGAAAGACAGGTTCTGTCCAAGAGTGCATGTGTGTGTGTATTGAGAAAGCAAAGTGCAACATGTAAATTGCATAATACAAACATGGTTGTTAGAAGGTAATGAATTAAAAATACGTAAACCAGTGGCATTTAAGAGTAAATCAGTACATAAGTTGACAATGACTGACAAATTTAAGCAATGTTGTGATCAGAATGGCATGTGTGCGTGTTATAATAACGTAATAATAAAAATGGGATGATGCATGACAATGATTAAGAAAGAGATGGAGATGAGATAAAGGAATATAAACGAATATAATTAAGTAACAGGGTTGCGATGCTTGAGTTCCATCCAACATGGATTAGTGGTAGCAGCTAGGCTGATGAGTATTCAATTTTGAGGAAGCAGGCACAGCACAGTTGTATACTACTGTAAATGATAGATACTACTGTAAATGATCATCCAGGAAAGTTAATATATAGAGAGAATCTTAGGTTGAAACCACGATAAAAACTTGCATGGAACAGATGCATGGATTCACAACAGATACATGAATCTTAGGTAGCAAACTTATAGGATGGATTCACAAACAAATGTGCTAAAATTAATTTTCAAGAGGAATTAATTGAAATTGATTTTGATAGTTTGAACACTTGATTCAAAGTGATCAAGTTTGTGTATGCACTTAGCCACTTACTACAAAAGTTACCATCACCATCATATGTTAAAGATATACCTAAGCAAATGTGGTTACTGACATTTTCATTGTGATATTATTAACGGCAAATAATCACCTCGTCCCAACTTTTCCAACGTCCCGTGAACCAGAATCCACCCCTTTATTTTTTAATAAATCAAAAAATAGAAAATGAATGATGTAGATTTATCTAGTCCGAGGCTATGGAAAATGAAACCAAGTCATTTGAACCCTTTATGTAGGATAGGATGATATTCAGAGTAGTACTTCTGATACACTCTTCTGTGTTATATTTAGGTACCGTTATTTTTGTGGATTGGGCAGTTAAATTCGTGTCCGCGTCGGACGCGGGCCTCACTCTCCAGTCCAGTTCGCATGAACGGTTCAAAAGAAGCTTTCGTTGGCCAGTTTGTTTCCTCCTCTATTTTACACCTCGTGCCTCTTCCCCAGACCCCTTTCGTATGCAAAAAAGAACACATCCTCATTTCACGAACCAACCTCTTTTCCTTCCCCTTTCCCGTGCCCATTCCGTTTGTCCCTTTCGGTTCAAAAAAGAACAAACCCTTATTCATGAAAGAAATATCCAAAGGAATCATAGCAAAAGAAAACCAATTATGAATTCTTGATAATATGTTCACATCAGTGTAACAATATCATTTGTAAGACTATGGATAACAAGACGAATGTATCAGATCATGTGGATACACCAAAAACTATTACTACTTTCCAATGGTGTTGTGACTGTATTAGTGCATTTACATATGTCACGACTCATCTCACTGATGTAATACATAGTTTTCTTTTGAAAAGGTAGATGCGTTGCATTATTCTCCACAATGATTTATGTACCTAGTTAAAGCACTATTCTTATGATTTGATTTTTTTTCATAGTTGATCTTAATGTAAACATTAGCTCATCGTACTTATAGTCAGAACCGGTCAAAGCAATTTTGTGCCAATGCAAAGTCTGCTATAAGCACATGGAGTAGGTGTTTACTTCTGTTAAAATTGTTTCCATCAGAGTATGTATTTCCAAAAGAGGGTTCATTAAGTGATTCTAAATTACATAAACTTCCTAACATGATAGAGAAAATATATTTAGCATCATTAATGCATCCTATAAGTTTGCTACCTAAGATTCATGTATCTGTTTTGATGAAATCGGGTACTACTGGAAGCTCTGCTAAATCTACTACGGCTGGGATTGGGCAGAGAATGCGCCTTCCATTTCCATATCCTAGCGCCTTCACCTGCCAAATCATCAAACCGTTAAACAGTCATCTGTTGGTTATGGTATGCACAACTGACAAAATGAAGTATTGTTATGGGAAAAAAATGATAATTAATCATGATATTGTTATGTGGAAACTAAAAGAACTCCCAAAACCCAAATTAATCATCCCTTCTACCCACATATTAAAAACTAGGTCTCCTTTCTTAAATTTGCTATGGGATCTTTTTATCATTTTAGCCCACTTTTTAAAATGTATAACAAATTTAGACCATTACAAAATAAATTACAGATATAGGCAATGTTTTTGTCATGCTGGCGTTGACTAAACACTTGGTATTTGAGCACTTTGAGAATGCACCTATGTATTATATTTTATTTACGAAAAATTTACAATTATGCAATTTCAAATCACGACAGTGTAAAATAAAATGATCAGTTTGCTTTCGTGCTTTCTCAAAGTACTCCAATATGAATTGCTGAATCAGCGCCAGCATGCCAAAATTAGGCTTCTATTTGTAATATATTTCGAAATGGATCTGAACTTATTGCATGTTTTGAAACAGGCAGGGATAAAACTATATTAAAAAGGAATCAAATGCTATAAAATAAAATGGTACATGCACCATCATTTCTCTTTTCACAGAAAAGTAAAGAAGAGGATTTATTTCACCGTAAAATCATATTATTTCTTTTTAACAACATTCATATGTCATATATAACAAAATAGTCAAATTGTAGTTAATAATTATCTTAAATCATTTTACTTGGCTATCAATAAGAATTACTTACATTTGCTAACAGTGTTCCGAGGCAAAAGATGAGATTTTTTTAGTTGAAACAACTATTTTATTTTGAATATGTAGATTGCGTTGCTCAGATAATAGTTAGGCAAAAGGTGGTAGCAGATATTGCCTAATATTTATGAGGAAAAGAAATGTTGTATTTGAATTTATGTTCTAGTTATTTAGTTTATCGTATGGTGACTGGCAAGAGATACTGATATCTTTTTTTAGCTTGAAAATAATTAATAGCATGACTTCATAGGTACAACACTGTAATGAATTAGTGCAGGTTATTAAAACATTACTGCCAGTAGCTTTATATTAGTTCCACTGATATCATATTATTTAAGGTATATGATTTATGAATCGATTTGACGATAAATTCACTCATGCTCACTTTACAGTCAACATACCTGTGTTTTCTTTGTTTATCCAACATCTCTCCTATAAAGATCTGGGACTAAATTAGTGTAAACTTGCTACTTTTGGGCTATATATCTAGGGGTGGGGTAGGGTAGGGTGTAAGTGGAGACATATTCAGAAGATATTATTTGTATCCATAGATTATACACATTTTTATATATGATATGAACTTCTAGATAATTGATAGTTCCTGCTTGATTCCATGTTATTGATGATTAGTAAGATTAATTTTTATACATCTACTACTAAATTTATTACTCTATTCCCTGAGTTACGTATCAATTGCTTCTTTTTGTCAAACTTGTGACAATTGACTCTCTTGGTTGCAGCTTTGCACTACAGTGACAGTAGAAATTCAGGACAATGCAGGAGTATGAAGAACAAAAGGAAAACTATGTAGTTTCAAAACCCATCAGTGCTTCAGCTATATCAGATTAAATGGATACGGGTTTGTAGTTTTTTTAAATCTTTTTTACCTTCTTCTTATAGAACTTATCTTATGTAAGTTCAAAAACTTGGGAAGCTCTAAATTTAGCTACTAAATAAAAAAAATGAACACGTGCTTTTTGTCTAATCCACAATTTATATGTCCAGATCTTAAAGTACTTCAAATAAAATTATTTCATCCTCTGAAAACAGTACTATAACCCGTCAACATCATAATCGCTTTCACTTTTCTTACACAATTCATTACTTACATATTATTCATTTGAGTGTGGAATGTCAACCTCAGCTTTTACAGTTGTAAAAATAAAATACAGTAAACAGAACCATGATGAAGAATCTCATTAATCTCCAGCCTTCAAGAGCGGCAATGATGTAGAACGAAATAAATACAAAAAAGTTTGATTCCATACCTGATAATGGGAGTTCCAGTAGATATATGGCATTTTAGGCATATAATATTTTTGTTTACCTAATGAACAGTTACAAATAACACTTGATAAGTAGCTCAATGGTGGTGAAGTTTGTAGCATATAATGGTATCAAGGTTAGCGATTGTTCATTCAATTATATATATACATGTATATTCTTTGTTCAATATAAATGTAAATGTTATGTGCAACAGCGTCACAGGTTGCAGGACAAATGTATCTAGGAATCCAAACTTGGAGAAACTAAGAAATGGCTACTTATTCGTTGAGGTATTTCTTTTTTTAATATTGCATGGAATAAATATAAAATAATATTTTTGTTTATGATTAGATAAAATAATCATCCATTGATCACTTTTCACTGCATATTTTTACTTAGTGTATTCTCTCATTAGTCATAAATAATTTTTCAGACACAAGAAGGCCTTGCACTGAGGATGAAGATAGCCAAACTTTTAATAGCAAGTAACATGTCTTTTGCAGTCTAAGTGGTTCTTTGTAAATCTTTTATGTTTCTAATTTTTCTTCAGGTACCTATGGACCGTAAGTAATGTTCGCTTTATACTTTACACATAGACTTAAATACGCAACCTTAAGCACCTATGGGTTTGCAATGAATTAAGAGCCATAAATAGGTATTCCTTGTTTAGGCGTTCTCCTGATGATGGAAGATGGATTTTTTTTTCTTTCCTTATTTTCTTTTTTCTCCATATCTTTATCCTCCACATGGTTTCTTTAGTTCTTCATATCATAGTGAGTGGGTATATTCAGCCACATGCATGCAAAACATTATCAATCGTTTTATATTTCAGGTGCATGAGAATGCTTATGCAAGCTATTTTCATCACTGCTTTTCCCTGGAATCAAATACATCTGGTGCGCATAAGTTTAATTTTTGTATTTTGAATGTTTCAAAAAGAGTAAAGTATAAGCATCAGGTATCATAGAGTCAAACTCTGAAGCAAAATTATATGGAGTGAATGTTGTCATCGGAAAGTATGTTTCTAGTTGAATTTCAAATATTTAGCACAATAGTTATTATTGTTCGTTTATACACACATTACATTTCGAATTATTAGGCAGGGGGAATCTTGTGATACAGCATGCAAATCAGGGGGACAATGTTGTGTTCCCAGCAAGCTTGCTGTTTTAAACAACTGTGAATTGTAAGTATTACATTCTTCAA
This sequence comes from Allium fistulosum, assembly GCA_030737815.1. Lineage (NCBI taxonomy): Eukaryota > Viridiplantae > Streptophyta > Magnoliopsida > Asparagales > Amaryllidaceae > Allium > Allium fistulosum. The sequence continues at coordinate 862,384,932 of CM060906.1, forward strand.
TTTTAATAATTCATGTGTAGTTTAGTTGCCTGTTAGCCAGTACCTGTTAATATATTTTTTTACATGTACACCTGGAATCAGGAATTAGTTGTATATAAAACATGAGTAACTTTCAAGATGGTAGATGAAAGATGGGCTAGTAGAATAAGTAAGTCAATAAGTAAGTAGTGTGGACACACAGAGAATAATTAAGGTTGTATATATGCAATGTAGAATAAACTGTAATGTCACTCTCTACTAGTTAACCATAGTCACATTATCGGGGGTAAAGCATTTTCAGTAGTTATTCTTGTATGTCTTTTGCAATTATCATGTTAATGAAGTGGTTTTCTTATTTAGTCTGCAGAAATATATGAGATGCAAAGGTTCTTGCACTCTTTCTCCTTCAAATCATTTTCCATTCTACCATATATGAGATGCAAAGGTTGCTACATGATGTCGCACTCTTTCTCCTTCAAGTCGATCATGTTGTGTATGTATCATTTTGGTTAGCTACATGATGTCGCACTCTTGTTTTTAATATGTATCATTTTGATTAGCTACAGTTGTATGTATTGTTACTTTTTGTCACAAATATTATATGTTTAATACTCCGTATATGAAATATTATGGATATATCGTGGTTTGGCTTATGACTTCGTTTGATTACGTACATTACAATGTGATAAGTGCGGTTTTTGAATTATTATAATATATTAGTTGAAATAAGCTTGGTAACTGCAAAATTGTAGGCTTGAATTTATATGGCAGTAAAAAAATAACATGGGAATTTTTTTATAGTGTTTTAGTTAGGCTATGAAAATAATTTTTTTTAACACTTTTAAACTTTTTATGGCGTTTTAAGTAGGCTATGAAAACTTTTTATAGCATTTTAACTGGGCTATGAAAATAATTTTTTTAAAGCTTTTATACTTTTTATAGCGTTTTAACCAGGCTGTGAAAAGAAATTTTTTATAATTTTTTACAGCGTTTCAAACGCGTCATAAAAGATTTTCTACAGCAAGCTTCAAATGCTATAGAAAAGTTGTTGTACAAATACGACCTGCCTAAGATGGCAACAAAAACGCTGTTAAAAACTCATTTTCCATGGCAATTTTGAAACACTATTGTATCTCTCAGATTTATTACAACATGTTGATATATGGCGTTTATAAAAACGCTGTAAAAAGTTTTAATATCGGTTTTTAAACGCTATAAATAGGCCTGTTTGTTGTAGTGAGGACATGATATCACAAGGCATGACAGTGGAAAACTATGAAGTAGATAATAAAGGTTACTTAAGGAAAAAGGGGAAGCTTTGCATACCAATTGTGGAGGAACTAAAGTAAGAAGATATGGATGAGCATCACAAAACAAAATATACTATACACCCAGGTGGTACAAAAATGTACCATGATCTCAATAGGAATTACTGGTGGCCAGGGATGAAAGGAGCAGTTGCAAAATATGTGGCAAATTGTTTAACGTGCCAACAAGTTAAGGCAGATTATCAAAGACCCTCAGGTTTACTGCAACCTCTGGAAGTGCCTACTTGGAAGTGGGAAAGTATTTCAATGGATTTTGTGGATGGTTTGCCAAGGACAAGAAGAGGCAATGGTAGTATTTGGGTAGTGGTTGATAGGCTCACAAAAACAGCACACTTTATCCCAATAAGTTCAAACAGAAATGCTCATAAGCTAGCTCAATTATTTGTGAAGGAGATAGTGAGATTGCATGGTATTCCCAAGACTATCATTAGTGATAGAGACACCTTGTTTACCTCAAGGTTTTGGAGTAGCTTTCAAGAGGCCATGGGGACAGAACTGAGCCTAAGCACAGCCTACCACCCACAAACAGATGGACAAACTGAGATTGTTAATAGAGTTTTAGAAGACTTACTTAGAGCATGCATACTTGATTTTGGTGGCAACTGGGAAGATCATCTTTATTTAGCTGAATTTGCTTATAATAATAGCTACCAGTCCACCATAGGTATGGCCCCATTTGAGGCCTTGTATGGAAAGCCTTGCTTATCTCCTCCATGTTGGATGGAGGTAGGTGAAAGAGTATTGCTTAGACCAGAACATGTGAAGGAAACTTCTGCAAGAATTGAATTAGTAAGGCAAAGAATGAGAGTGGCACAAGAAAGACAGAAAGCATATGCAGATAAAAGGAGGAGGTCAGTAGAGTTTGAATTAGGGGATCATGTATTTCTCAAAGTTTCACCAATGAGGAAAATATTGAGATTTGGCAAAGCAGGAAAATTATCACCAAGGTATATAGGCCCATATGAAATTGTTCAGAGAATAGGGGCTTTGGATTATAGATTGAAGTTGCCAGAGGAATTGAGCAACATACATGATGTATTTCATGTATCTCAATTAAGAAAGTGGGTGCATGATAAGAAAACTATTCTTGAATCCCCTACACATATTGAAATTCAAGAAAATCTGGTTTATAAAAAGGAATCAGTGGGCATAGTGGCTAGAGAAGAAAAGAAATTAAGAAACAAAATAATTAAATTGGTTAAAATTCAGTGGAGTCTAGATGGAAATGATTGCACTTGGGAGGCTGAAGATAGGATGAAGGATAAATATCCTAATCTATTTTCTGCATAAAGGTATGCCTAAAATTATAGTAAATTTAAATACTATTTGATTAGTTCTAGATGCAAAAGTTTTTAAATTGTTGAGATTAAGATTAAACTTTTGCACAGTGGAAAAGAAAAATATATATTTATTTATAATTGTGGGACATAATTCCTTTTAGGAGGAGAGTATGTGAAGACCCAAAATTTTTGAGATAAAAATAATTATGAAATGAAAAGAAAATTTAATTAGTTAATAGAAAATAATTGAAGAATAAAATAATTTGAAAATGAATATCAAAAGGGAATGAGAGAAACTAGCAAGGGAATAATTATTTCAATAAATAATAATGAGAAGAAAAATAACTAAAGTATGAATGAGTTTTAAATACACATACCTTATGAATACAATAAATTTATGTGGCTAGAAAAATGTAGGGTAATAAAATAACTTCTCTTGATAATTAAAATGCATAAAAACTAGTCAAGTAATATTTATGAGTATGAATACATTTTTGAAATAAATCAAGAAAGATGATGAAAATATGTTAGCTAAAAAAAATCAAGCTTACAAAAGAAATAAGAATATATATATATAAGGCTGAGCCACATAAAAATGATGTGCAGGAAAATCATGCAAATAGCATGTGCACAGAAAATCAATGAGGCAACTGATTTACTAGAAATGGAAACCAAAAGAAAATGGCACTTTTAGCCATAAATTATACACATATGATTCTCTGAATAAGGTAAGGATAGGATGGGTTTTTCCTCCATTCAAACCCTAGCAAAATGATTTAAATCAAGGGAGGGGCAACAGTTGTTTCTAGGGAGAAAACAGAGGAAATAAAATTAAAAATAAAATAAACTCACATTGTCTTCAGTCTTGAGTATTCTCGGGGAGGAGCAAAGAAAGGTGAGTGATAATCACTTATGGGATTTGAGGCATTAAGACTCATGCTAAGGGCAACCAAGTTATTTTCATATATAAATTTTATCATAATTTATGTTTGATTTCATCCTCTGAATAAATGCATGTTGATCATGGATGATATTTTGATTGAACTTTTGGTTGAAGTTTTGATCTGTCTTGGTTTGATAAGATTGTTTCAGTTTTTGCTTTAGAATACAAGTAATCAAACATGTATTCAGATCATAGAAGTGGATTTTATGATCCAGTTTTATGTGAGAAATGAACTGAATGTTTTACTGAGAAATAGGGTATCAAAGAAAAATAAGTAGGCAGTGTGATTAATGAGATTTATGCTTATGCCTAGTTTTATATTAAAATGATATGAACAATGCAGTATCATGTATATGTGCTGAGTTGTTCCTATTATAAGTTAATATGTTTTATGGGTTTTTCTCAAAGAAAAATCATGTTCTGTGTTCTCAGTAAAATAAATGAATAGGGTATATAACTTCATCAGATTTATGTGAGACATAAAAATATTTCTATAGATAAATATGTATACAAGTTTCAGAAAATATGATTAAAATAAAATAACCTTAGAATGGGATTTAGTATTTTTCATAGAAGCTTGATATGTCTAACTAAAACCCCTGAGAGAGTTTCATAACTTTTGACTCATGAAAGGAAGAAAATAATGCAAAGCAATTCAAGTGATAATAAAATCCTCAGAAGATAAATAAGCATGGTCTCTAAATTATAAGAATAATTTAGGAGTAGTGCCTTGATCTTCTCATCATCAGGAGGATGATGGGTATGTGCATGACTTGCTCAAGTCCTGTAGGCCTCTATGTAAAGGGATAACAGAACTGAGCCCCTTTACAATGCACACATGGTGTTCAATGGCAAGGAGTTAGACCAAACCAAGAATGTAAAAAGAAATGAAATGAGATTGATCAATCAAGCTATGGAAATTGGAAATTAATCCATAGGAGCATGTACATGAAAATCTGAATGAAGTGAATGCATGGTTGTTTGGGTGTATGATTGATAGATAAGCCTACCAATGCTCAGAATTTTAGTATGAATTAGTATATCATTAAACTGATATGTTCTCCATGCAGCTTTAAGAATTTACAAAATATTTAATATGTGATTTCACTCATACCAGAAATTTATTTCTGACCCTATTTGTTGCCTTTTGCAATATTTGGGGTGTCTCATTTTATTGAGGCAGCTCAAAATGTTGTTGCAGGAAAATATGTATGAATAGCTTGCTTGCATGGATGTTTGAAGATCTGGTTGCTTTTAGAAATGTTTTTAGAAAATGCAGTAGTTTCATTGTAATAAATAAGCTAGGCAAGACTTTAGTATGTTCTAAGTATTTCCAAGATTGATATTTGCTTATTTTCTGTGTAAAGAATATGTAAAAGCTTTAGTACTATATGTGTGTTGGTGAGTTTCTATTTTCAGCAAACTGATCTGGATAATCTCTGGTGAAGTATGATATAGGAGATCATGCCATATAAATTGATATGTGGTCATATCTTCCTTGGCAATGTCTGATGAATTTTTAATTGTAAAGTAGAAATAGTTTTAGAAAGAAGAAAAAAATATATAAAGAACATGCAATAAATCTTTTAAAGATTGAGTTGAACCTAGACCGGGATAACCAGAAAAGCATGATCATGACTTGTAATTGATATAAGTATATGTCAAGCTTAAAGTGAAGCCTATAATTCTTAATCTGGGCATATAAATTATAGTAGAAATTTGCATTGCTTTGTGTAGTAGATCCATATGCATTTTTTATACCTGTAGGTTTCACAACACTATGCTTAACACATCTTACTATCTAGATACATGATCCAAGTCTGAATGCATTTGGTCATGACCAACCTGAGGCAGTTTAAAGTAACTTGTAGTCCTGTTTGTAATAGGCATGACCATCACTTCACAACACCTTAGTCACTACCACTAGTTGCTTAAGAGAACATCAGTTGTCTACTTTATAAGTTCACTTGAGAATTTTGTATTAATTAGTTTGTAACATAGCTTTGATTATCTTATCCTCAAATATATGCTAAGCCTTCATTTGATATGATAGATTGAGTCTGCATTTTTGTTTAAATATACTATCTTCACTGCCTGGTTTTTGAACTAATTTCTTACCTGATATCTATCTGATCATATCATATTCTGAGCATTTGTCTTAAAAGGAAAATTGCTTGAGTTTAAAAGCAGAACCCTAGGCTAAACAAACATACTAAAGTTGTTTTAAAAAGCATCCTTTACTTATCCAAAACAATAAGTGTCAAATACAAAATTACAAAGGTCTGATGTATGGCTTAAAAAAATCCAGGAACTGATTAACTTGAGAAATAAAACAAGTAGGATAATAACTGAACAAAAATATCAATTAATTTTGGGTGTTAACTTCAAAAGAAAAGAAATAGATAGAAAATTGCTATGTGACACAAAGTCTCTCAAATATGAGAAACAATGTGTGAATGAGTTTCTTTGCTATTTTAATTACTTTGATAAGCAAAGAACCATTTATATATCTTCATATATATAAATGACATGATTTAGTATACATTGATATGTTTATATTGGTAAGGTAGTGGATCTTGGGAGAATGAATTAAGAGAAGTGATCTATTAAAAAAATCACTGTAAACAAGTGATAAGAGAAGTGGGTCACTTCAAAGCAAAGATCCAGAATCCAGTGGATTAATGAAGGTGACAATAATACTAAAATTTTTCATAATATGGCCAATGGTAGAAAATGTAGTAATACGATTAATTCCATTCTAGTTAACAATGTGGAATTAGTTGACCAAAGAGACCTTAATAAGGCTTTCACAGAATATTATAAAGATATTTTTGGTAATAAAAATAAGTATAGAATTAGTGTTAGATGGAATGATCTTATCCGGCTGCCTCCAATGTTAATCTTTCTGAGTTAGATGATCCTTTTACTGAAGAGGAAATCTGAAAAGCCATTTTTGATTTACCGAATGATAAATCCCCGGGTCCGAGTGGATTTCCAATTTTCATCTATAAAACATTTTGGGAAGTTTTAAAATTTGACATAATTAGTTTGTTTAATGATTTTTATAATGGAAATTTTCAATTAGGTAAATTTTATTTTGCAAATGTTATTTTATTACACAAAAAAGTAGGTGCTAATAACCTAAAAGATTTTAGACCTATTTCATTGATTAACTGCTCAATTAAAATTATTTCAAAAGTTTTAGCTAATAGACTTAGTATAAGAATGAATGACCTAATTGACTGTTCACAATCTGCTTTCATTAAAGGGAGAAATATCACTGATGGTGTGGTAGTTGTTCAAGAATACATTAATCATTGTTGTAAGAATAATATTACTTGTGCTATTTTAAAATTAGACTTCGCTAAAGCTTTTGATTCGGTCGATTGGGATTTCCTAGTAGATATTTTTCTTGCTAGAGGCTTTAGTAATAAATGGATTAACTGGATTATGAATTTGCTTAAAACTGGTAACTCTAGTATTATGGTAAATGGTATATTAGGTAATAAAATTCAATCTAAGAGAGGTCTAAGACAAGGGGACCCTTTATCACCTCTTCTGTTTAACTTAGCTGCAGATGTTTTTGCTAAGATTATTAAAAATGTAGTTAATAATGGTTCGCTGGGTAATATAGGTAATGATATATCATGTAACGGTTTATCAGTCCTACAATTTGCAGATGATACCTTGCTTTTTTCTTCTCATCTACCTAGACATATAATTGCTCTTAAGTTTATTCTATATAGTTTTGAGCTTTTATCGGGTTTAGTTGAAAATTTAGTTGCTAATACATTAAATTGAAAAACTATGAATTTTCCTTTTGATTATCTTGGTTTTGTGATTAGACCTACTAAACTAAAACACGATGATTGGTTAATTATCATAAATAAGATCAAAAATAGGATTTCTAGTTGGAATGGGAGATGTTTATCTTAAGCAGGTAGACTAGTTCTAATTAATTCTGTTTTATCGGCTCTCCCGATTTATTAGATGTCTATGCATCTTTTTCCTGATTGGATGATAGATAAAATAGATAAAATTAGAAAAGATTACCTATGGAGTGGTGAAATTCAAACAGTTGCATAAAATGTTTAGTAAATTGGGAAACTGTTTGCAAGTCTAAAAAGGATGGTGGTTTAGGAGTCACTAATTTGCGTAATATGAATTTGTCTGTAACGACCCAATATTTTGGACCATTCAAATCGACAATAATCCACACATTTTGGACTTGAATAATTCAAAATAACAGATTGTAATAAAATTTGGAGCAAATAAAATCATTCACAAAATCACATACACAGAAATATCGGAAATACTCGTAGCGGAAATAAAATACCATAGTAGTTCATGAAGCTACTATATACAAACTCTCAAAATATATACAAAATTCTCATAGTAAAATAGATATAGTAGAAGCCAGGATACATAAACAACAATACGGAGACAGATACCGAATAGGAACTAACTGGAAAAAGTAGACGAATAGATGGACAGATAAGCTCCAGCAAAACTCTAGCTCCAGAAGGTGAATCCAAAGCTGTGATTCTCAGGCTGACCCGAGCGTAAAGTAAAACACAAACACTCGAGTCAGGACATACATACTTATACAATGTAAACCAACTCAAGTGAACTGTAATAGCAATGCACAATAACTTAAAGGATGCTTAGGATCGCCCATCCTTTAAGGATCAGTCAAACCATCAATTAAGTAGTAATAAACACTATCCTAGAAATATCCATATTAAAGTAAATAATGCAAATAACAGTGTTATTGTGACTAGGGTAGTGTAGAGCTGCAGTAACTGCTCACCTCTAGCCACTCTTAAAATCAAAGGTGTGCATCAAACAATCACAAGGAAATCACATGACCCATAAAGCAGTGTACCCGTGGTTCTAAATTTCAAAATGATTTATAATTCCGAATTAAAATCATTCATTTAAACCATTAAAAAGTGAAGTCATTATTCCTTCAAATCAAATATTCAATTCCAAAAAATTTAGCCTTTTTTGAGTTCATTTATTCAGTTAAACAATTCAAATATTGAAATTTCAGCTTTTCGCAGCACTTATGTTGCGGTAAGTTATAATTGGAAACAATTCAATTCAGTAAAGACAACATTTAAAATCTGCTGTAATAGTTCAATTTTAATTGCAAAATAGTTCAATTCAGCAAAGACAGCAATTACAGAACTGCTGTAATAGTTCATGATTAAAATTAAAAGATTTAATTCAATTCAACCAACTGCAGCACTTAACAAGTGCTGCAATAGCCCTTAGTTAATTTTAACCATTTAGTTCACTTCTGCAACTACAGCACTTACAAAGTGTTGTAATATCCTCTACTTCAGATTTTAAGTTAACTTCAGAAATGATAGCATTTCTGAAGTGCTGTTATTTAATTTCCAGATTTCAATGTAATTCCAGCAACAAATAAACTTTGATTTTAACCCTTTAAACATTATAAAAATCATATTTTAACACTAAAAATGTTCATTAAAATACCTTTAACTTATGATTTTTATAAAGTAAATTTCTTATAAATAAAATCAAATTTTCAATAATTCACTTAACAAATTCAAGTGTATAATTTTCTATTCTTTACCTTTTAACAATTATTTATCACTTAAATTTCAAATTACCATTTCATACATTAAACTAAATTTCCATTTTATTTAATTTACTTAAACTCCCATTTTAAAACCAAATCTCACAATTCCAAGTCAAGTTAAATTCCAAATGTCCATTCAACTATCCATTTATTTAACATTTAAACTAATTACATAAATTCAAAATACACTGTAATTGCTTAACTTTATTTTACAAATAACTTAATATTTTCTTTTACTTTATTTTTATCCAATTCATCCATCAATTATATTAATTACCAAGTTGAGCTTATAATTCCATTTTACTTAAATTCCCGTTATTAAGTTAAATCAAACTTTCACACTACAACTCAAACCATCTATTAACTTATACCATTTAACCTTTTAGAAAACCCCTGCTTAACCATTTTAAATCCAATATAAGTCAAATTTCATATTATTATTTTTCTTTCATTTACAATACATGAAATTTATAAGAAATCATATTTTGAAATCAACCACGTGTCCGGATAACATTTCACACCTAAAACAAGTGATACGGAAATTATTATTTATATCCGTAATCAGTAAAATTTCTGGGTTTTGATTGTTTCAAACCCGCAATCCCAAGACAAATACAAATAAATAAAAATCACCCAGGCCTATCATTTCAACTCGTAATGATTTTTCCTATTCTAAAGTCCGTTCGGGTATGTATCATTTCAACCCATAGTGATCTAATCTATAGGGAACTTGCAGTGTGATAAACAGATATAAATGAACAGTTTAACAACATATATTAGTAACAGATGAGATGACGGGTAAATAAGCAGGTTTAACATCATATAATTAATAATCACAGATAGGGATAACATAACATAATAGTACTACACATTCAATTGTTGTCAATTCACATTTGCATAAGTATAAATGTCATGTGAGATTTACTCACCTTTTTTTTGCTGTAGATAAGAATTCAAATGACACAACGAAAAACCAGAACAAAATGACAAGACTACGGACTCGAGTGGAGAGCGAGATCCAAGCTATAGATCTTGTGTTACAACCCAAAACTAAACCAAAATGAATTAACATTTCAACACAACATTGAAATTGAAACAACTTTGAAATAAAAGCAATATGGAAATGAATGTTTTTGCCTTGCTTTCTACCATTGCTTGCTCGGCCTAGGGGATTGTTATCCTGCCTTTTGGCAAGGTCGTGACACCAAGGATTTGACTAAGGAACAAAGACAGACCGTCCTAGAGATCGATTATACACAGGCTCACTATGGATATCGACGAATTTTGTCCGAGTCCGGATCAAGCCAAAATTGGTAGGACATGACAAGCTAAGCTATGAGAATCAGCGTTCTAAATCTCAAGTCAATCCGAGTTCGTATGCTCAAGTTATGGACGATACAAAGTTGGATGAAAACCAATCACCGATTTCGACTCGCTTCCTTCGACTCGCTTCACAACATTCGGAAGTGACAACTTCGACTCGTTTCCTTCGACTCACTCCGATTGCCAACTTCGACTCGCTCCACCTTCTCCGCTTCAACTCCAACACAGAATCACACTTCGACTCGCTCTGCATCCTTATGAAAACAACACTTTGACTCGATCAGCCTCGCATCCATCTGAAGACTTCTACTTAGTATCCATCAAAGCGAAGCGAAGCACACAGCCGATACGAACAAAGACTATCGCCATCAATACAAACAAAGTGAGATTCAAGAATGACTCGGCCAAGGAAGTGGATCAACATGAGGGATGCTCGCCACGTCATCTGACAATCGCGCCCAGCTATCGAGTCGAACGAAAGCGAGTCGAATGGGGAGCGAGTCGAATGCAACAACCTACCAAAAAGCCAATTTCCTATCGATCATATCTCCTAATCTACAAGTCCAAATGCTATGAAATTTTCACAGAAGACTATGTGCATGCTAAAGAATGTCCACGCCAAATTTCGACTCCATTGGATGAAATCTTGATCGAGTCGAAATCTATTCGTGTCGATCACGGATCGGACCGAAACTTCACGGGCTTGGGCATGTGGGACTAGTCACGTGCCAGAGAGGGTCTCCCGATATCTGAGCAAAATATCAGCCTCGTACACCTATAAATAGACCCCCAAAGACAACAGAAAAGAGGTTCTTCTTCCTCTTTGAGATCTCCAACGCCCGGACTTCGCCAGATCCAGATCTGAACTCCATTGTTGCTGCTACCAACGAATTCCACTACTGCAAATCATAATCATATGCTGTAATTCATTGAATTCACTTGTAATCGTCAAACAAAGATCAATAAAGCAAACTACTTCAGAGTGGACGTAGGCAAGATCGCCGAACCACTATAAATCTTGTGTCTTTGTCTATTTTTCTCTGTATTAAGTTCATTATTCTTCACTTTTTATCCTCTACATTACTTAGATCTGAGATCTGTGATTATATACTGCTGATTTGTGTTCATACACTGGTGCTTTCATGAAATTTGGGGTTTGTGCCCAATTTTGGGGCAAACACTTTGGTGCTTTCACTGAGAAGAACTAGCACCCGCTATACCAGATTTGGAGTTCAAACTTGGAAGCTTGAAGAGTTCAGATCTGAGAAGCTATGACAAGGCAATCAAATAGAAGACAAAGGGCGGAGAGAGGTCAACATGAAGGGAGTCAAGAGGCTTCCTCAGGTGCAAACCATACATCAATCTTCAACACCAAGGATGAGATAGAGACAATGATGAAAAGACAAGAGGAAATGATCCAGAATTTGCTTCTTCAAATTGGGCAGCTTGGAGCGCAAAATCAAGGAACAACCAGAACTCAAAATGGAGCAGGACCATCTCGCACAGCTCCAGAATTAGGGGGCACTTACACAGAGCATGTTGACCCGATCCCAGGAGAAGTACCAGGAGGAGCTGCACAGTGCGACGTCGATAAAGAAGCGAACGCTCGTCCGGGAGAACAGACTCCAGGAATCCCTCGTGAACTCCGGGGGCAAATCGAAAGCAACGGACAAGGGCTACAACTTGGAGATGGTGACAGATTGGCGGAGATGGTCAGACGAGCCATGAGGGGCGGACTAGTGAATAGAGATCTGGAGGATGTGAATAGGAGTCCCTTTGCTCCTACGATCAGGCAAGCTAGGAATCCACCAGAATTCAAGCTACCAACAGTGGAAATGTATGATGGAAGGACAGATCCTGCAGTCCATCAGACAAGGTATATGAGGCACATGGAAGTGCTGGGGGCGTCACAGGAAGTCATGGCCCGGTGCTTCCCATTGTATTTGATAGACATTGCGGCGCTATGGTTTAGACAGCTGGAGAGTGGCTCCATTGGAACATGGACCGATTTGACCGAAAGGTTCATGAGGTAGTTCAGGGTTCACATTTCGAGACCCAAGAATGTGATGAGTTTGGCAGCACTAAAGCAAAGAACCAGGGAATCTCTGAGGAACTTTCTGACGCGATTCAATGCGGCGGCAGCATCGGTGGATCGACCCGATCCATCCATGGTTTTGATGGCAGCAGTATCCGACATAGCCGATGGCACAGAATTCAAGAATTCATTGACAAGGGATCCACCTATGGATCTGGGATAATTTTATCATGAGGCTGAGGAATTTTTGCGGTTAGAAGATGCAAATGCTGAGAGAGAGGAAGGAGAAGGAGTTGATGTTTACGCGGTCAAAGGTGAAAACCATCCTAAAGCAGATTCAGGAACCGACAGAGGGAAACGAAAAGCCCATGATAATGATGGTGGACCGACGCGACCACGAAAGGAACCAAGATTCACCTCCTACACGGAGTAGAATGAGACTTTGGAGCGAATCTACCAGGACACCAGGGGGTAGATTCCTTATCGAAAGCCAGTAAGAAGGGATCCGACCAACAATGAAAGAAGGTCAGACAAGTACTGCTTATTCCACGAGCTGAATGGCCATAGCACGAATGATTGCAGACACTTGAAGGATGAGGTTGAGGGACATATCCGGAATGGTCTGCTATCGTAGTATGTAAGAAGAGGAACGACAATGGTGGAACGGGAGAGGCCACCACCCGCACCTACTGGAGACGGCTCAGGATCGAGGCGTCGGCTTGTCATCAATTGATTGGGATAATGACGAATAAGTAGCAAACTCCACACCAACGCGACTTAGTCTTTTTACACATGTACAGGACCGCGAACGATCCTCAGGCATGCTCTGATACGACTACCGATCGCAACGGTGTAGGTGTTTGCACTTTGACGTCCCTATTTTACCTTTATTTTCCATTTCTAATGTTTGAACCTGATTTTTTTGAACATCTCTGTTGAAAAACTCATTTTGAACGAAAATCCACTACCTATGATCCCACAACGGCTAAGCCACTTACACATGTAAGGGATCGCGAACGGTCCTCAGGCATGCTCTGAGATGGCGATAAACCGCCATCACAAACAGTTCAGAAACTCACTCGAACGTGAAATCTGATATTGTTAATGCTAAGTCCCCCCCCCCCCGGGCACACAAAATTCGCCTCGAAAGGCACCCGACCACGAACGGTCACAATTCGCCTTGAACGGCACCCGACCACGAACGGTCACAATTCGCCTCGAACGGCACCCGACCACGAACGGTCACAATTCGCCTCGAACGGCACCCGACCATGAACGGTCACAATTCGCCTCGAATGGCACCCGACCACGAACGGTCACAAATCGCCTCGAACGGCACCCCGACCACGAACGGTCACCTTTCGCCGCGAACGACATCGGACCGCGAACGGTCACATATCACCTCGAATGACATACGATCCCAAACGGTCGTCATTCGTGGTCAAATAAAACTATCAATTCCTTTGTAGGTCATCAAGATGATATGAACATCCAGCTCATGGCATTACAGAGCAACAACTTTCATCGAAGAAACGATTACTATCCAGAGTAAAGATTGCAGCATTTCAAAGCACATCATGTTTCCACAAGACGTACTTTGGGGGGCAAATGTTATTCGGACCTTTGGCAAGGCCGTGACACCAAGGATTTGACTAAGGACCAAAGACAGCCCGTCCTAGAGATCGATTATACACATGCTCACTATGGATATGGATGAATTTTGTCCGAGTCCGGATCGAGCCAAAATTGCTAGGACATGACAAGCTAAGCTATGATAGTCAGCGTTCTAAATCTCAAGTCAATCCGAGTTCGTATGCTCAAGTTATGGACGATACAAAGTTGGATGAAAACCAATCACCGATTTCGACTCGCTTCCTTCGACTCGCTTCACAACATTCGGAAGTGACAACTTCGACTCGCTTCCTTCGACTCGCTCCGATTGCCAACTTCAACTCGCTCTGATTGCCAACTTCGACTCGCTCCGCCTTCTCCGCTTCAACTCCAACACAGAATCACACTTCGACTCGCTCCGCATCCTTCTGAAAAAAACACTTCGACTCAATCAGCCTCGCATCCATCTGAAGACTTCTACTTCGTATCCATCGAAGCGAAGCAAAGCACACAGCCGATACGAACAAAGCCTATCGCCATCAATACAAACAAAGTGAGATTCAAGAATGACTCGGCCAAGGAAGTGGATCAACATGAGGAATGCTCGCCACGTCATCTGACAATCGCGTCCAGCTATCGAGTCGAACGAAAGCGAGTCGAACGGGGAGCGAGTCGAACGCAACAGCCTACCAAAAACCCCATTTCGTATCGATCATATCTCCTAATCTACAAGTCCAAATGCTATGAAATTTTCACAGAAGACTACGTGCATGCTAAATAATGTCCACGCCAAATTTCGACTCCATTGGATGAAATCTTGATCGAGTCGAAATCAGTTCGTGTCGATCACGGATCGGACCGAAACTTAACGGGCTAGGGCGTGCGGGCCTGGTCACGTGCCAGAGAGGGTCTCCCGATATCTGAGCGAAATATCAGCCTCCTACACCTATAAATAAACCCCCAAAGCCAACAGAAAAGGGGTTCTTCTTCCTCTTTGAGATCTCCAACGCCCGGACTCCGCCAGATCCAGATCTGAACTCCATTGCTGCTGCTACCAACGAATTCCACTGCTGCAAATCATAATCATCTGCTGTAATTCATTGAATTCACTTGTAATCATCAAACAAAGATCAATAAAGCAAACTACTTCAGAGTGGACGTAGGCAAGATCGCCGAACCACTATAAGTCTTGTGTCATTGTCTATTTCTCTCTGTTTTAAGTTCATTATTCTTCACTTTTTATCCTCTACATTACTTAGATCTGAGATCTGTGATTATATATTGCTGATTTGTGTTCATACACTGGTGCTTTCATGAAATTTGGGGTTTGTGCCCAATTTTGGGGCAAATAGGGATGTTTGGCTCAGGTTTGGCATGACATAGGTTCGAGTTTGGACATGTTTAGGCATGGGTTGGGTCCTAGAATTACACGACCATAAGGCATAAATGTGGAGGAAGTTACACTTGAGAAGGTGAAGGGTTTAAGGCAACATAGTATGGTTTTGGTCAACAAAAGTGCTCGGCCTTGGAGGCACTTGGCTCGGCCAATGGGTGTGGGGTCTGGTCAGGGCTGGAGTGGTGGGAGGAGGTCTGGACAATGATGGTGGTGGCGGTCTAAGGTGGTGGTGGTGATGAAAAATGAAGTGATGAAGCAACAAGGCTCAAACTAGCATAGTTTTAAGGCATAGGTTGGATTTTTGTGGATTTTTGATTAATGGGAGACTCTGCCATGGTCAAGAACTGAGGGGTAGGTAGTGGTGGTGGCAAGGAAGCTATGGTGGAGGTGGTGGAGGAGTATGGCCAAACAAATGCAAGAAGAGGCAAGGCAATTTCAATGGAAAAATCAAATAAAAGAAGAGAAAAGAGTAGAAAAATATAAGAGCCATTACCTTCTTCCTTTCAAATCTGAAACCTTGCGTGAAAAGTTAGATAAGAAGAGATGTTTTCACGTGAATTTCATAAAGAAAAAGTCACGGCTATCAAGGAGAAGTTATGGTAGAAAATCAAGGGATGGGAAGATAAAAAGGTAATAAATCAAAACGTAACGTATGCCTTTAATTAAAAATAGGTAACGTATCTAAATTTGATTTGTTTCCCATCTATTTAATAAAATATATGCCAAAGAAACAATTCAATAAATACATACCGTTTATATAAACACTATATAAATAAATAAGAAAACGGTTATAGAAACGTATAAATTAATTGCTATTTACATCTTTGTATGTTACTTAATTTACAAAGTATATATCCAAATTAAGTGAAACAAAAACGGACAAATGTTGTAAATATATACATAACATGAAATGTTACATATATATACACAATTATAACATGATATATCAACCAAAAATATTACTTATATTAATTAAAATAAACATTTAAAGGTATGCCTTTTAAAACAATAACGTATATATACATTTGAAATTTCTTTCCAAGAAAAATTAAGGAATCTAAGCACTCAACCATTTAATTAATAAATGAATGTCTAAATAAATAAAATAGAAAAATAAGGTTGAGATAGATATTATTAAAAATAAATAAATAGTTTTAGGAAAAATAGGAAATAAATAAAGAAAATACTCTATTTAATGGAAACTAGAATTAAAAATTGTAAATAAAAATTCAACCAACTTTGGAAAACTTCAACAACACTTCTAAACAAATAAAAGTCGAGTAAATAAAATAAATGCTGAACAAAATAAATTGTAAATGAAAATAAAATAAGGTCTTAAGAAAATAGAAAAATAAATGAAGAATTACTTTAATTAATTGAAACTAGAAATTAAAATTGTAAACAAAATACAACTGACACTGGAAAATGTCAATTACACTTTTAAAAATGTTTTTAAAACCAAAATATATACATAACATGTTATTTTACCCAAATAAATATAAATTAGAACATTACATGACCAAATAAAATATTATTTTTATAATTTAAAATAAACAATTTTGTTAAATACAGCAAATTTCACACAATAGTTAAAAAGGCATAACTTTCACAATATAAATCGGATTTCAACGAAACGAAAAGCAGTATTCTTAAAATTTTATTTACTTTCATAATAAAAGATAAAATTCAAAATTTCAACATTTTCAATATTAAAATTAAAAGTCAAAGTTTGACCATATTGACCAAAATTCACTTTTTGGAAAATATTCTATTTAGTCCTGTTTGGAATTCTAATTCACATCAAAATCAAAATTTATATTTAAAATAACAAAATTTATCCATTTTAATAAATAAAATAAAGTTTTCAAATCAGGAAATTCAACTTAAAATAAATTAAAATATAAAATTAAAATAATCACAAAATACAGGGTTGTTACACTCTCCCCCACTCAAATCTTTTCGTCCTCGAAAAGGAAGAAATCAGAGAAGCAACTAGGCAGAACAATAGGTTGGAAGACATCCCCGAAGAGAAGGTAGGGAATAGTGATAGCTAGGAGGGAAAATAGGAGAATAGGAATATCTAAGAAGGAACGTAGGTTGAAAGGCAAGGATGAACCATTATTTTAAAACTATATAACTTTTATTGGAATTTTTTTTAATATTTAATAATTTGGTTAAATCCATTTTAATACATCCATAAAAGTCCTTTAAATTCAAATTGTTGGTTAAGAAGTAACAATATTTAAAACACTTTAAAATCTTTTAGAAGGGAAAATAACTGATCAAAATATCCTTTATATAATAGTTTATCAAAATACTTTTATAACTCGATGTCTTAACAAGTTTATCCTCGTGCTTGCAGACTCTGGCCATGCGTTGATCCGGCGCAAAGCTAGAATTCTTCAAGTGTTTAGTAGACCTGTTTCGACACCCAGTGAAAATACTTGAAAAACCCTTTTAAAACAGATACAGAAAGTACAATCCAAACAAAACAACGAAAACCTTTGTCTAACCATGGATCGCAGATACACAAAGGTTACGCCTGGATCCCCCAAGAAACATCCGTATCCGTAAGCTTTCTCAGCCCTGCGAATTACGCCATGATGACTAGTAGACCGCAGATACACAAAGGCTACGCCTGGATCCCCCAGGAAACATCTGTATCCGTAAGCTTTCTCAGCCCTGCGGATTTCGCTACTAAAAACGACCTACGTAGATCACAGGATACACAATGGTTACGCCTGGATCCCCCAGGAAACATCCGTACCCCTGGGCCATCTCAGCCAGGCAAATTACGCTACGCAGTCGCTCGAAGAAAAATCGATGGACACTTGAGTATCATATCCAGAAAACCAAAATCAGAGAGAACAATATCGATAGAATGAATCCACAATGTGGCCATAGAGCGGATATCAAGTAGAAGGCACTTCCCATATCTTTACTTCGAAAATATATATCATATAGTACCTTTCAAATCACTTTCAAATATCATACTTATATAGAGTCCATTATATATAAGATTTCAATTCCAAATCGAATACTTTCCCAAAATCAATAGTATATCAAATCACACTTATATAGATTTCGATTATATAAGATTTCACTTTCAAATTGAGTACCTTTTCAAATCAATAGTTTTCGAATCAACATCATACTTATACAAATCAATTTTTATATAAGTTCGATAACTCCCAAATCAAGTATTTAGTCAAATACAAGGTTCTCAATTTCACTTTGTTTCAATATCAATACAGTTTCAAAATCATATATGGTTTCACCCAATCATTTCTTCCAAATCAAACATCTTCAGTTTCAAAGTTTCCAAAATAATAAGTTTAGCAAATAATTCAAATTTCCAAATCAACATAATTTATGTCTAACAAATCCATTTCTAAAGACATCATGTAAATATTGGGTTTAAATTTCAATCTATTTGCGAAACCAAATATTTTTTCAAAAAAATTAAATTTTAACCCAAATGTTTACCTAGTTCATAACTCACCTTTCCTTTTTAAATTATTTATTTTATATTAAAGGATCTACTTTACCTTTGAAATTTTTATTATTATCTATAGTTTTATAAAAGATGTTACTAAGTTAAAACATTTAAAACCAAATTTTTCTCAAACATTTAAAGACTAATTTTTTACCCAAAACATTTCAAAACTAAATTTCATATTAGTATAATTCAAAATAGTCTTATTTATTTACTTAACAAAACAGTTTCAAATTTATTTAAATCATATTATTTCATACTTGAAACATACAAACTAAACTTATATACTTAATCAAATACTTTATACTTTATACCCTTCAAAATTTACTTAGCTTTTTTAAAAAAAAATTAACCTTGATTTGGATGTGCTCGAACCTACAAAATAGTCGCAGAAATCATATTTCAATCCAAGAGTTGGAAATTACCAACAAATCAGTAAATCAATTCCAAAATATAGGGTTATATCAAATCAAATCCAAAACTCAAGGACTGAACACCGGCTCATTTCAAATTGTTTCAAATATATACACATATATCTTTCGAATATCAAATCACACTTCGGAATTTAGAATCAAAATTGGTTTCACAAGTCAATTGTTTAACAAAGTTACCGAAGTGGTCTCTCCCCCACTCTGAAACTCGAAAATCGATGTCGATGATGCATGCATTCATCACCGAAATTATTTTCCAGCGACATAAGTGGGTTCTGGACTTCTATTTTCTCAAATTTCTTTTGAAATTTCTTCGAAATCATTTGAAACTCATTAAAATCATTTGAAACATTTCATATTCGGAAAATACTTTCAAATCATATTATTTATTATTTCAAAATCTTAAACCAGTTCAAAAATGTCGGAGTTCAATCACCCAAATTCAGATTCAAAACCTTCAGCTATAAATTATTCTATATGAAACCATTTCTTATATAAATTTCAAAATTTCAAATCCATTCAAAACTTTAAATTCTCAATTTTAAAATGGTATATAATCCTTATCGAAAACATTTCACTTTTATATATATATATGGTCATCCTTATCAAAACAACAACTTTGATGAATACACAGTTTTCAAAAGACAATCAACCACAAATTTTCCAATGGATGATTCAAGGATGGATTTGAAAACAAAATAGAGATTCAAATTTAGAGGAACTCTAATCAAATAGAATTCTGATTCAATGATAAGCTCAAACGAAGATAAGATAATTAAATTACCAAATAGAAGATGGATAAGCCCATATAGATCGCGAGCGACCTTGACAGGGTCAACCGTGACTTTAGGAATATAATCGATGCGAAAATCTAAGGCAAATCGACCCGATCGCCAGTGATAGAATCTAAATATAGCAGAAGATAGAAAAAATATAGCAGAAGATAGAAAACATCGTAAATCGAGGATACAGAAATCTCCGGTGAATCAATGCCAATTATAAGGAAGTTTCACCCTTTTACAAATCATTCAAAGATTGGCGGAATCGCCAATCTTTTTAAAGGTAATTCAAAATAGAGTAGTGGAAATGCTCAAAAATCAAAGGAATACAAATAGGGGAGACAGGAATGGATTCCAGAACAAGTGGAAGCGATCCAAAGTTCAAAGGAACCCTTAATCGATAAGAATCCTAACCCAGAATAGAGATATATAACCTATATTAATACAAAAGAATTCTCATTCAACAAGATAGAGGTTCAAAATTCTAGCGAATCCTAACTGAAGAGATTACTAACAAGGTGGATACAGAAAGGATGAAGTTTAGAAAATCTTGATTTCAAAATAAGGAAAATTTATACCAATATAATTCTTTAAAATCCTTTAAAATCATTAGAAAATCATTTTATACTTTGAAAATACGTTCTCTCACAAGGAAATGATTCTGAGATTGATTTCACTCATTCTAGGGTATTTCTACCCTATCTCTAATGTGTTTTTGCTCCGCAGGCTAAGGTTTGCCTAAAACCAAAGCTCTGATACCAAATGTAATGACCCACTATTTTGGACCATTCAAATCGACAATAATCCACACATGTCGGACTTGAATAATTCAAAATAATATATTATAATAAAATTTGGAGCAAATAAAATCATTCACAAAATCACATACACAGAAATATCAGAAATACTCGCAGCGGAAATAAAATACCATAGTAGTTCATGAAGCTACTATATACAAACTCTCAAAATATATACAAAATTCTCATAGTAAAATAGATACAGTAGAAGTCAGGATACATAAACAACAATACGAAGACAGATACCGAATAGGAACTAACTAGAAAAAGTAGACGAATAGATGGACAGATAAGCTCCAGCAAAACTCTAGCTCCAGAAGGTGAATCCAAAGCTGTGATTCTCAGGCTGACCCGAGCGTAAAGTAAAACACAAACACTCGAGTCAGGACATACATACTTATATAATGTAAACCAACTCAAGTGAACTGTAATAGCAATGCACAATAACTTAAAGGATGCTTGGGATCGCCTATCCTTTAAGGATCAGTCAAACCATCAATTAAGTAGTAATAAACACTATCCTAGAAATTTCCATATTAAAGTAAACAATGCAAATAATAGTGTTATTGTGACTAGGGTAGTGTAGAGCTGCAGTAACTGCTCACCTCTAGCCACACTCTTAAAATCAAAGGTGTGCATTAAACAATCACAAGGAAATCACATGACCCACAAAGCAGTGTACCCGTGGTTATAAATTTCAAAATGATTTATAATTCCGAATTAAAATCATTCATTTAAACCATTAAAAAGTGAAGTCATTATTCCTTCAAATCAAATATTCAATTCCCAAAAATTTAGCCTTTTCTGAGTTCATTTATTCAGTTAAACACTTCAAATATTGAAATTTCAGCTTTTCGCAGCACTTAAAAAACGCTGCGGTAAGTTATAATTGGAAACAATTCAATTCAATAAAGACAACATTTAAAATCTGTTGTAATAGTTCAGTTTTAATTGCAAAATAGTTCAATTCAGCAAAGACAGCAATTACAGAACCACTGTAATAGTTCAGGATTAAAATTAAAAGATTTAATTTAATTCAGCCAACTGCAGCACTTAACAAGTGTTACAATAGCCCTTAGTTAATTTTAACCATTTAGTTCACTTCTGCAACTACATCACTTACAAAGTGTTGTAATATCCTTTATTTTAGATTTTAAGTTAACTTCAGAAATGATAGCATTTTTGAAGTGCTGTTATTTAATATCCAGATTTCAATGTAATTCCAGCAACAAATAAACTTTGATTTTAACCCTTTAAACATTATAAAAATCATATTTTAACACTCAAAAATGTTCATTAAAATACCTTTAACTTATGATTTTTATAAAGTAAATTTCTTATAAATAAAATCAAATTTTCAATAACTCACTTAACAAATTCAATTGTACAATTTTCTATTCTTTACCTTTTAACAATTATTTATCACTTAAATTTCAAATTACCATTTCATACATTAAACTAAATTTCCATTTTATTTAATTTACTCAAACTCCCATTTTAAAACCAAATCTCACAATTCCAAGTCAAGTTAAATTCCAAATGCCCATTCAACTATCCATTTATTTAACATTTAAACTAATTACATAAATTCAAAATACACTGTAAGTTGCTTAACTTTATTTTACAAATAACTTAATATTTTCTTTTACTTTATTTTTATCCAATTCATCCATCAATTATATTAATTACCAATTTAAGCTTATAATTCCATTTTACTTAAATTCCCATTATTAAGTTAAATCAAACTTTCACACTACAACTCAAACCAAATCAATTCAAATCAAAAGCAAATGAATATGCACAAATGTTAGGAATTCATACCTAACAACAATGATAGCTATAGACGTAGATGTGAGTTAAAGAACTCACCTTATCAACCCAAAACAACAAATGAGAAGCTTTGAAATCAAAAGAAAGATCAACCACACTTCAACTTCAACTCTAGAAGCTCCAATCTAAGATTACAACGAATATTTCCTAAGTTAGGTCATAGGAAATTTTGGAAATTGGAGAGAGATTGAGATGGAGAAGAAGAAGAGGATGCTTACCTAAGCTTCTCTTTGATTTTGGAGCTAGAACTTGAATTTGCAAAGGAAACTAGGGCTTAGGATTTTAGTTTCCAATCTCTTCCCCCATTTTTACTAAAGCTTGAAGTGTTAGGAAAATGAGAATGAAATGAGAATAGGGGCTGAGTTAGGGTAGTAAGATGGGTTAGTGGGCTGAAACCCAAACCCAAAGCCCAAGTAGAAAAATAGAAAATTCTACTCAACTCCAAACATATCGATGTTTATACTCAAAAAAGTTGTAAACGCCACTTGGACTCAATGGAAGTGGTCTCATGTCCCAACTCAACAGTTTACAAAAAGTAACATTTTGGACTTTAATCCGATTAACGATGCTATATTTAAATAAAACATTTAAATATACAATCGTAAAATATGCGGGTTGTTACAGACTCCCCTCCTTAAAGAAATTGCATCCTCGCAATAATTAAGAGGAAAATAAAGAGTAACAACCATAAAAGCATATCAAACCAAAAGAAAATTTGAAATAAGAATTTCACCATAAAGAGCACGAAAGAGTAAGTCCGGATGTGTTTGCTCGATGAATTCTCAAGATTCCCTAGAGCAATCCTTAGGATTTGAGGATCATTGAACCTTCTCAAGAAGAACATCTTTATTTCGAAGGCGTTTAACCTCCGAAGTAATGATACGAATAGAATGTTGCTTATAAGTCAAATTAGGTGAAACCTCAATTTCTTCAATTACACCGGACTCAAGAATAGAATCGGAATCCCTAAGGTATTTCTGTAGTTGAGAGACGTGGAAAACGTCATGAATAGCAGAAAGTTGAGCGGGTAATAAAAGGCGATAAGCCACGGAACCAATACGTTCGGTGATGGGAAATGGACCAACATATCGAGGTGCTAACTTTCCCGATCGACTGAAACGCACAACACCCCTCATAGGTGAAACACAAATGAACATAAATAAAATCTGGACCTAAAACCAGCTTCTCACCGGCTTCAAGCCAACACGAAGGAAATCAGCACGGCCTTCCGTAGAGTGCCTCGAAAGATGCCATACCAATACAAGATTGGAAGCTATTATAGGAAGAAAACTCAACAAGAATATGATCTTCCCAACTTCCACCAAAATCAAGAACACATTCACGAAAGAGATCTTTAAGAGTTTGATTCACACGCTCAGTTTGTCCATCGGACTAACGATGATAAGCGGTGCTAAAATTAAGCTTTGTTCCCAAAGCTTTTGAAGACCTTTCCAAAATCCACTAGTAAAATAATGGATCACGATCGCTAACAATAGAAGTAGGAACTCCATGAAATTTAACAATTTCTTCGACACAGAGTTCAGCCAAAAGGGGTACGGTCCAAAAGAGAAGGATGAGCCTCAAGGCTACACAAAACAAGATATGAACATAAATTGGATTCACGATCTCGAATCTCACAAGTGGATAAAGTCATGAGATCATTCCATTCGGATATCATCCTTGAAACAACTACTTGTTGCTTTCGGCTAAAGGAATCGGCAACACGATCACCCTTTTTTGGAGTACAAAGAATATCAAGATCATAAGATGCAAGGAACTCGAGCCAACGTTGTTGACGCAAATTAAGTTCCTTTTGAGAAAATAATTACTTCAAAGATTTATGATCGGTGTAGAGAACAATTTTCTCTCCTAAAAGATAATGACGCCAAATTCTAAGAGCGAAAACAATGGCCGCGATCTCTAGATCATGAGTAGCATATCTAGTCTCGACAAGCTTTAATTGTCAAGAAGCATATGTGATAACACATTCCCTTTGTAAGAGAATGGCACCCAAACCAATACGACTAGTATCGGTACAAACAATAAAGTCTTGGTTTCCTTTGGGAATCGCAAGAATAAAAGCATCGAAAAAGAGTTCTTTTAATTGATCCTCTTTCCCGAAAAGCTAAGACGTTCAAAATTATAATTAACTTTACGTAATCATCTTTTTTAAAAAAGTTACTTATTACAAGTCAATTTATTGTTTCTGACTGTCTCATCATAGCGTTTAGGAGATTCCTATCGATAACGTTGATCAAGCGCATCGACCTGAATTCTTAAAGCACTCAATGGGCAAAACAGCACAAAATCATCTTCTATTTGATAAACACGCCTCTTATAAAATTTACAAATATTCTTTGCTCATTTTAAGAACAAAATCCAATCATACTTATAAATATATCGTATTAAAAAGATCTGCAAATTTTAATTTGTTGTTTTCATCCATAATCAATAAATACAAGGATAAACTCATCGAGATATTCGTAGAATACTCGATTCACAAGATGGATGAAATAAGGTAGAAGGTTCGTCAAACCGAATGACATAACGAACCACTCATAAGAATCATAACGAGTGCGGAATGCGGTAAGTGGAATGCTACCCTCCGCAACTCGTCGCTAATGAAAACCGGTGGCAAAGTTGAGCTGAAAAGACCTTAGCACCTCTCAATAGATTGCTTAGGTGATAATCCTAAGACAAGCTCAAATATAACGGAAAATTCACAAACTACTTGAATGAGAGAAATAACATTCTCCACATCATGTAGGTTTAAAGAATAAAACGATGTCACCGAATTGGAAATCGAAATCATTAAGAAAAGAAGAAATATTCTTAACAGATTAAAGATGTCGAAGATATATAGTCCGCTCAGGACATAGGATGTGGGATTCATAATGATCAAGCCAATCCTTTCCCAAAAATCAATTTCTAAGCCTAAGTAACGCATAACATGCAAATCGGCTCAAAAAGAATAATCACATAAAATAAGCTCGACATTTTTCACAAAGCAAACTGAGTGTTGCGGATCCACCAACCGGATTCGCAATCTTCAGTGAAGTCATCAAGCCTATAATATTTAAAGAAAAGAATCAACAAGTTCTTTTGATATAAAAGAGTGGGATGCACCCGTATAAAAAAGAACTCGAATAGGATAATCACGAAACAAAATAATACCATCAAGGACTGAATGAAAAATACCTTGACCAAGAGAAGTGCTAGTAGAGGCTTGCACAACCTTTAGCTTTCCCTTCTTCTTGCTTGAAGTGTGGGACACGCAGATATATGATGACTCAAACTTTTGCAATAACTACAATAAAGAGGTTTCGGACACTCGCTTGCATAGTGGTCCATAGAACCACAATTGTATCATTGTCCACGACTAGAGGTAGGAGTCTTTGCTACCGAATTTTCTTGCTTCCCTTTCTTGTTGGGATTGGGATTGGGGCCTTTGAACTTAATAGGCCTCTTCATGTTATTGTTGAAGTTCTGTTTGGCACACACAACTTCAACATCACTTTCTTTATCGGCCTCTTCAAGTCAAATAGTGTAACGACTCGTAAAATTTGAATGGTTTTTATATATTTTATAACATATTTAATTGAATTTTGAGAAATTTTTAAATAATAATATTTTGAAATAAAAATTTATTATTTGGATTGCGTATAACTAAATATAGCAAATGGTAAATTTTCAATTTAAAATATGAAAGTTTATTTTATTGTATAATTTTGTTTCAATTTAAATCAGTTAAAATTGGTGGTAACAAAATATTTTCCAAACTTGAATATTTTTACACAATAAATTTCTAAATCCTCTTCTGAGTGAGACGTTATCTTTCGTTTCTCCAAATTTTGACTTCTATTGCTCCGTTTATCTTATTTCTGATAAAATAGCAGCAGTTTCGGTACCAATTATCGACTTTTGATCGGATGATCGTACCACTAATATCTGTATACCGTTTTGATCGCCTCGTCGTGCTGATCTCAGTGATATATTCATTTCTGTTTTTCAAACCCTGCTATGCTGTAAAATCAGTAAAACGGTTACCGTATCGGTACCCGTTTTAAAACTTTTGGGTTACCTGTGTCTTTCCATTTTTAACCGTATAAATTCCAATAACCTTTAGATATTAATAAATTTCAAAATCTAATGACTTTCCCCGTTCCCACTTTACAATAATTTTCGGTTACCTTACATGCTTCGTGACCTTTGCTATTACCATCCGTTAATTTATATGCATATTGTCCAAGTTTGCTCGTCCCTTTATTTATTTATTTTTTTTCTTTCTGCGTCCATTTCTTTAGCCTGCTGCCGTTCATCTTCTTCCCTACCATTATCAGCCTTCACCACCAAAATTTCCATTATCTCTGTTATCGTCTATGATAAAAAAAAATTAAGGAGAAAGGAAATTTGTGTTCAAAGCACCCATATCTGTTGCGTTGCTGCTGTTCCATTTTATTGGCTTAAAATTCCTATCTCACATCAGGTGTGTTGCTGTCCAAGTGTATTCAAATTTTTGTTTACGTATATTTTATTATTTCTGATATATATTCATATTTTGTTGCTTTCAAATTTATATTTGCTTTATTTCATTTATACTACCTATATATTGGGACATATATATTACGTGTATATATATCATAGTTTACATAAAAGAATATAGTTTATATATATATTCGCTTATATGAGTATAAAGCTTTACTGTATTCTATATATACAGTCGTATATAAGGTACTTATATACGTATATATGGTTTAAAGGTATTTATGCATATTATATTTACAAATTAGTTTATATAAATTTATATTTCAGTGAGTTTTAAACATTTTTAGTTTACATGCCTGAATAAATATTGATTTGCAGGTCAGTATTAAAGTTTACATGTCTGTATACATATTGTTTTGCATGTAAATTTGTTATAGTTGGTTCGCATAGTTATAGATAAGTGCGAAGTACAGGTATATCGGGTCTGTCAGTTTACATTTTCGTGAGTTTGTTTTGGGTATGTAAGCACGTTCTCTGTTTTACTTAGAAGTGGTTCGCATGTCTTTTGGTTAAGAAAGCATGTACGTGTTGTTGGTTGCATACTTATATCACGTTAGTTTTATACTTATGCTAGTTTTACATAAGTCTAATATATGTAGTAATATATGCGTGGAAATCTAATGTATGTATATTTATATATAGTATTATACATATAGTTTTATATAAAAGCTTATAAAGATTTGTATATAATGTTGGGTATATTTATCGGTAAAAGCTATACACGTTGCCTGCATATAATATATAAAGTTTTATATCATTTTGTTGTCTGCAAACATTTGGTTGTTTCCTGTTTTGCACTGTTGAAAAGGAAGTTATATATATTGTTTACAGGAAAAAAAAGACTAAGCTTAGTGTGATGTAAAGTGTCTGCAAGTCTGTTCATGAAAAAGTATTATTTAAAATGAGTCAGCTTGTATTTCTGCTCTACAGTTATGCATAAATTTATATGGGTCTGCATATAGCCTGTCCGTTTAGAGATAAGTATAAGGTCGGCTTGTTTATAACGTAAGTCTATATAAATTTTGTATCTGTACATAGGCCTGTAAATTTGATACATCGATTTGTCTTTTATATTGAATTTTATTCCATAAAGGACTCATTTGATTTTGACTAATATATGAATATGTATATAATACTAAAACTATGTTTTACATAGGTTTAATTTAAATATTGATTCAAAATACATATAACGATTTTATTTTATTATTTGTTAAAAGTTAATATTATTTTAAAATTCATATATATGCATCTTGTTTCGGATTATCCCAAGCTGGTTTTGATTGTTTCATTTGATTCTAATTTATCAGTGTTCGTCGAATCTGGATCTATCGTGCTTTACTTTGAAATTTGTGCATGGGTTGTAACTCATTTCATTCTGTCCATCCTCTCTAGCCTCGAAAGGTGAGCAATCACTCACGATTAACGTTCTTTTATTTATTAAATTTGATTTCAATTGAAACGACAATTGAAATATGCTGTTGTAGTTATTTAAATTGTTATATATGCTATTATCTGTAACTGTTCACCTGTGGGATATGGCACCATATCCTATTGTTTATATTATATTGTTATTGATGATATATGCCTGTTGTTATATTTTATATTATCTGTTATCACTCTGCAAGTTCCCTGTTAGTATAGAATTCACTATGGGTTGAAATGATACATACCCGAACGGACTTTAGAATAGGAGAAAATCGTTATGGGTTGAAATGATAGACCCAAGCGATTTTCATTTGAATTGAATTTGGGATTGCGGGTCGAAATGATATCTACCCGTATATATTTAAATTTACGGATTGAAATGATAAATATCTGTATCACTTAACCATATGATAGATTTATATACAAACACCGTTGGTCCATAAATATAAATATTTTTGAAATAAATTCTTAAATCGTTTGGGAAGAAATATATGGTTTTAATAAATATTGATTCTTAAATCATTATATATAAACAGTAATGGTATATATAGATTTAATAATAATATTTGATTAAATTAAGATTGATTTAATACATATAATATGGTTAAGTATTTAAATATATATTTCAAAATAGATTTTGGTAATAATTTGAATAAGTTAAGGTTGGGAAGATAATTTTATTTAATTAAACCGATTTGAAACTTATTGAAACTGAGATTTAAGATATGATTTATAACTTGGGTTTGGTTTAAGTAATTTAATGAATATTTCTTGTTTAAATAAATTTAAGGAAATATTTAGTAAAAATATGATTTAAGGCTAGTTAAACGATATTGAATTTATTTAGTGAATATTCCCTGATTAAATAATAATGAAGTTAAATCAAGAGCTATATGAAACTGTTAAATTTAACTTTGAAAATGTTGAATATTAAAGCTTTGAAATATATTGAAATTTTAAATGATATATTTAGAACTGAATTGAATTGATGAATTGAGCTTTGAATAAATTTGAATTTGGAACTTGAGTTAATTTAAATCGATTTGTGAGACTTGAGGAAATTATAAATACTTTACTTTATAAATTATTTAATGAACATACACTATTTTGGAAAATAGATATATTTGAAATGAAAATGATATTTTGATTTTGAAGTAAATAAATTTAAAATGACCACGGTGTCATAGTGTATATTCCTACCTTGTAGATAGTTCTACAAATCCTTAGAGGGTGGTTATCCCAAACATCCTTTAAGTTACTTGTATTTCAGTTGATATTTCACTTGAGTTGGATTTATTGATATAAGAATGTTAATCCTAACTCGAGTGTTTTGTGTTTTGCTTTACGCTCGGGTCAGACCGAGTGATACAGCATTTGAGACTCACCCTTGGAGTTTGGAGCTTCATTTGGAGATCCAACTATCGCCTCAGCTTTCAGCTCTTCTAGTTGATTTGTTCAGAGAAGTCATCTATTCGTACTGAACACTTCATTGTATTTGATCTATTCTGTTGTATTTTATTTTCAACTCTGATGTTTATATAGTAGCTTCATGAACTACTATTTTATCTATTCCGCTGCGTATTATTGTATTACTCTGTGATTCTGTGATTGATTTATTTACTGCATATGCTGAGTTTTGCCAAATTTAAATTAACAATCTGATATTTTGAATTATTCAAGTCTGACATGTGTGGATTTATTGTCGATTTGAATGGTCTAAAATAGCGGGTCGTTACAGTTGGTATCAGAGCCAGGTTCTAGGCAAACTTAACATATATGGTAAACTGATTTGCGGAATCACTTTCGTTCTGGCCTCCCCCTAATTATATTCTTATATGAGTATATCCATCTTCTCTTTTTGAATTTTAAGTATCTCATCTTCGTTCGAGTCCTTTCCCTTTTGTTTTGAAACTCCCTTTGATTTAATTTCCCCTTAAATTTTGAACTTCTATCTTGTTGATTTTGGACTCATTGAATATTTGAATGATAGGAAACTATTTTGTAATGGCAAAATCAGAAGAGCAGAAAGCAGCCCGTCGGGCACGAAGAGCACTGGCCCGTAAGGAACGGGAGGAAGCAATCGAGGAACAAGAGAGGCTGTGGAGAGAAAGAGCAGAACCGGGTCCTTATGACCATGTCATTTGTTATCGGTGTCAGGAAAAGGGACACTATGCAGCCATGTGTGGGAAAAGGAATGCAGGAAAGAAGAAGGAGGGCAAGCGTTTTCGATCCAAGATCTTTTGTTTTAGATGCCGTAGTGAGGGGCACTTTCCTAGTCGCTGCCAGAAGGTGAAGAAAGTGAAATCTGCACCCACTACATCAGTCGACCAATCAACCATTTGCTATCACTGTAAGAGGCCTGGGCATATAGCCAAAAATTGTTCTGTGCGAAAGTATGGAAAGAAGGTTGCATACCCGCAGTTCATGAAGGAAGATGGTAGTGTAGTGCACCTATGCCAGAAATGCAGATGTTGGGGCACATTGAGGGGGAGTGTTCTGGACCCGTTGATGTACCACCTGGAAGAATTAATACTGATGCTTTGTTTATGTAGGAGTGGTAAATCTGTGGACCTTTTGTTATCTGTTGTATGTTAGGTTGCTTTAAGCGAACTCTATGGTATCTTTTGCTTAGCTGAAGTTGTCAAACTGGAGACATTTATGCTTTTGTTTTC
Source organism: Allium fistulosum (assembly GCA_030737815.1). Lineage (NCBI taxonomy): Eukaryota > Viridiplantae > Streptophyta > Magnoliopsida > Asparagales > Amaryllidaceae > Allium > Allium fistulosum. Next base: position 862,416,410 of record CM060906.1, read on the forward strand.
GTATGTTATGAATTCGAGTCTTTCCAAATTTTGAATGGGAATTCTTCTGTATCGATATAGGTTATATATCTCTAATCTTGGTTGGGATTTGCTTCGATTAGGATTCCTTTGAACTTTGGAACGTTCCGTACGGTTCCAAAACTCATTCTTGTCTCTCCCAATTTGTATTCTCTTGATTCTGGAGTATCCCATAACTCCACTTCGAATGATCTCTATGAGAATAGGATCCCACCAATCTTTTAATGAGTGTGAAGGGGGTGAAACTCCTTCACAATTGGCATTGATTCACCGGAGTTGTTATATATCTTTGGTTTAGATGTCGCTATCTCTTGCGATCGAATGTTGGTTTTTCTTGGAACTATGCATCGATCTTGTTCCTGAAGTCATGGTTGATCCGGTTAAGGTCATCCGCGATTTATATCAGTATATTCATCTTCTATTTTGAAATTTAATTATCCCATCTTCGTTCGAGCTTATCTTCGAATCATAATTCTATTTGATTAAGAGTTCCTCTAATTTGAATCTCTATCTTTGTTTGAAATCCATTCCTAAATCATCCTTTGAAAATCGGGTTTGTTTGTATTCTAGAAATTGTTTTCTAAACCAAAATTTATTATTTTGATAAGTATGATTATATTCTATATATAAAAGTGAAATGTTTTCGATAAAGATTTAATAACCTTTTTAAGATAAGATTCTGAGGTTTCGAAAGGATTTGTAATTTTGAAAAAAAAACTATATAAGAAATTTGATTTATCTAAAAATGATTTATAACTGAAGGAATTTAAATTTGAAATTCGAGAATTTAACTCCGGTATTTTGAAATTGGTTTTAAGATTTTGAAATATATAATAATAATATGATTTAAAAGTATTTTCCGAATAAGAAATGTTTCAAATGATTTTAATGAGTTTCGAATGATTTCGAAGAAATTTCAAAAGAAGTTTGAGAAAATAGAAGTCCAGAACTCACTTATGTCGCTGGAAAATAATTTCGGTGATGAGTGCACGCATCATCGACATTGATTTTCAAGTTTCAGAGTGGGGGATAGGCCACTTCAATAGCTTTGCTATGCGAGTGATTTTGTGAAACCATTTTGATTTCAAATTCCGAAGTAAGATTTGATATTCGAAAGATATATGTATATATATATATATATTTATATTTGAAATGATTTGAAGTAAGTCGGTGTTCAGTCCTCGAGTTTCGGATTTGATATAACCCTATCTATTAAAATTGATTTACTGATTTGTTGCTGATTTCCAACTCTTGGATTTGAAAATATGATTTCTTCGACTATTTTGAAGGTCCGAGTACTTCCAAATCGAGGTTAACTTTTCCAAGCTATGTAATTTTGAAAAGTATAAGTATATAAGTTTGTTTTGAATGTTTAAGTATGAAGTAATATGGTTTAAATAAGTTGAAACTGTTTTGTTAAGTAAATGAATAAGGCAATTTTAGAATTTTCTAATATGAAATTTAGATTTGAAATGTTTTGAAAAGAATTTGGTCTTCAAAATATTTTGAATAAAATTTGGTTAAACGTTTTAACTTAGTAACCTCTTTATGAAACTATATATTTAACAAGTTGGAATAAATATATAAGTTGTACGTATGCTGTTTTATTCGCATAATTAATTTGATCCAGGTTTGAGTACACAAGTTCGAGGTGAATTACACCATTTCGTGTTAGGATTTTTCATTTGATTCTTGATGGCGAATATTTGATATGGATTTTTGGGCTAAATTCTAGAATTCTCTATCATAGTATATGGCTATGCAAGGAGACTGATGGCTTCTAGTCGAGAAACCATATCGAAATCCGCATTAGGGAAGTCGAATGGACAATACTAGTTCGAAAGCGAACTTGTGTGATCGAGCGAGCGATCAAATGTGATTCTGCGAAATGATGATGTATGTACATCTTATATTCTAATATCATTGATATATTTTGACGTTGAAATTGAAGCTGTCATGTTAGAATATCTTTGCTTACTAAAAAGAAAATTTCCAATTTAAATTACAAAGATATATAACCCATAAAAGCAAAGATATTCAAATCCCATATGGCTCTTCATACAGCGAAATTTATTTTGAAAAATTTGATCCTTATATAAGATAGACCTTACGTAAGTATAAGATGGTTTTGAAGACATTTGATTTTGGAAATGAATTGGTTGACTTAAATTATATTGATTTGGAAATTTGGATTTATTTCCTAAATCTATTATTTTGGAAACTTTGAAACTAAAGATATTTAATTTGAGAAGAAATAATTTGGTGATATTGTATATGATTTTTGAAATTGAACTGATATTGAAACAAATTGAAATTTGAGAACCTTATGTTACTAAACACTTGATTTGGGAGTTGTCGAACTTATATAAAATTGATTTGTATGAGTATGAAATTGATTCGAAAACTATAGATTTGAAAAGGTACTCAATTTGAAAGTGAAATCTTATATAATTGAAGTCTATATAAGTATGATTTGATATACTATTGATTTTGGAAAGTATTTGATTTGAAAATTAAATCTTATATATAATGGATTTTATATAAGTACGATATTTGAAAGTGATTTGAAAAGGTACTATATGATACATATTTTCGAAGTAAAGATATGGAAAGTGCCTTCTGCTTGATATCTGATTTGTGGCCACATCTTGGATTCATTCTATCGATATTTCTCTGATTTTTGGTTTTCCAGATATGATACTCAAGTGTCCTTCGAATTCCATGGCGTTACCCATGGTCTTACGATCGTGACTGCATAGCGCAACTGCCTGGCTGAGTCTTGCCTAGGGGTTCGGATTGTTTCCTGGGGGATCCAGGCGTAACCATTGTGTATCCTGCAATCTGTGTAGGTCGTGAATAGTAGCGCAAATGCTTGGCTGAGTCTTGCCTGGGGGTACGGATTGTTTCCTGGGGGATCCAGGCGTAACCATTGTGTATCCTGCATTCTACTAGTCATCATGGCGTAACTCGCAGGGCTGAGAAAGCTTACGGATATGGATTGTTTCCTGGGGGACCCAGGCGTAACCATTGTGTATCTGCGAACCATGGTTAGACAAAGGTTTTGTTTGTGTTTTTGATTGGATTGTACTTTCCATATCTGTTTTTAAAAGTTTTTCCAGTATTTTCACTGGGTGTTGAAACAAGTCTACTAAGTACTTGGATAATTCTAGCTTTGCGCCTGATCAACGCACTACCAGAGTCTACAAGAACAAGGATAAACTTGTTGAAACATCGAGTTATAAAAGTATTTTATTATAAAGGTATTTTCAACAAAGAAATTCTGTATTAATATTTGAAATTGAAATTCTTATGGTTTGAATCAATTTTTCGTGCCCGATACTATTCTTTTGAATCTATCTTATCTGCTCAGCTTATTTATTCACCTATGTTCTGTTGTTCGAATCCTCCTTCTTTTCCTTGTTGACTATATCCTTTTAAATATTGTTTATTTATATACTACATGGTTTAATAGAAAAATTTAATGTTATAAATATTTTAGAAGTTATTAATTAAATAAAACATATTTAAAGTAAATGATTATTGATTTATTAATAATATTTGAAAAGTATCTTGAGATAAAAAAATTTAATAAATTTATGAATTATAGACTTTGAAAATATAAGTAATAAAGTAAATAATTGTTTTCAAATAGTTTTCATATATTTATAAAGGTGTTATTTAAACATATAAATGGTATGTATAAAGGAAGCAAGAAATTTTACAAATGGGCTTTGGAAGGTATTAAAGGATTGAAGATAATTGATTTGCAAGTGAAGTTTTCAAATGAATATTTCAAGTAAAATTTATATAGTTTCAAATTAATTGTTTAATCTTGACTTTCAATCTATTTTATTTTTGATTGTTCTATTCTCCTACCTTCTCCCTTTCCGGGGACGAAAATTTTTGAGTAGGGGATAGTGTAACGACTCGTAAAATTTGAATGGTTTTTATATATTTTATAACATATTTAATTGAATTTTGAGAAATTTTTAAATAATAATATTTTGAAATAAAAATTTATTATTTGGATTGCGTATAACTAAATATAGCAAATGGTAAATTTTCAATTTAAAATATGAAAGTTTATTTTATTGTATAATTTTGTTTCAATTTAAATCAGTTAAAATTGGTGGTAACAAAATATTTTCCAAACTTGAATATTTTTACACAATAAATTTCTAAATCCTCTTCTGAGTGAGACGTTATCTTTCGTTTCTCCAAATTTTGACTTCTATTGCTCCGTTTATCTTATTTCTGATAAAATAGCAGCAGTTTCGGTACCGATTATCGACTTTTGATCGGATGATCGTACCACTAATATCTGTATACCGTTTTGATCGCCTCGTCGTGCTGATCTCAGTGACATATTCATTTCTGTTTTTCAAACCCTGCTATGTTGTAAAATTAGTAAAACGGTTACCGTATCGGTACCCATTTTAAAACTTTTGGGTTACCTGTGTCTTTCCATTTTTAACCGTATAAATTCCAATAACCTTTAGATATTAATAAATTTCGAAATCCAATGACTTTCCCCGTTCCCACTTTACAATAATTTTCGGTTACCTTACATGCTTCGTGACCTTTGCTATTACCATCCGTTAATTTATATGCATATTGTCCAAGTTTGCTCGTCCCTTTATTTATTTATTTTTTTCTTTCTGCGTCCATTTCTTTAGCCTGCTGCCGTTCATCTTCTTCCCTACCATTATCAGCCTTCACCACCAAAATTTCCATTATCTCTATTATCGTCTATTAAAAAAAAAATTAAGGAGAAAGGAAATTTGTGTTCAAAGCATCCATATCTGTTGCGTTGCTGCTGTTCCATTTTATTGGCTTAAAATTCCTATCTCACATCAGGTGTGTTGCTGTCCAAGTGTATTCAAATTTTTGTTTACGTATATTTTATTATTTCTGATATATATTCATATTTTGTTGCTTTCAAATTTATATTTGCTTTATTTCATTTATACTACCTATATATTGGGACATATATATTACGTGTATATATATCATAGTTTACATAAAAGAATATAGTTTATATATATATTCGCTTATATGAGTATAAAGCTTTACTGTATTCTATATATACAGTCGTATATAAGGTACTTATATACGTATATATGGTTTAAAGGTATTTATGCATATTATATTTACAAATTAGTTTATATAAATTTATATTTCAGTGAGTTTTAAACATTGTTAGTTTACATGCCTGAATAAATATTGATTTGCAGGTCAGTATTAAAGTTTACATGTCTGTATACATATTGTTTTGCATGTAAATTTGTTATAGTTGGTTCGCATAGTTATAGATAAGTGCGAAGTACAGGTATATCGGGTCTGTCAGTTTACATTTTCGCGAGTTTGTTTTGGGTATGTAAGCACGTTCACTGTTTTACATAGAAGTGGTTCGCATGTCTTTTGGTTAAGAAAGCATGTACGTGTTGTTGGTTGCATACTTATATCACGTTAGTTTTATACTTATGCTAGTTTTACATAAGTCTAATATATGTAGTAATATATGTGTGGAAATCTAATGTATGTATATTTATATATAGTATTATACATATAGTTTTATATAAAAGCTTATAAAGATTTGTATATAATGTTGGGTATATTTATCGGTAAAAGCTATACACGTTGCCTGCATATAATATATAAAGTTTTATATCATTTTGTTGTCTGCAAACATTTGGTTGTTTCCTGTTTTGCACTGTTGAAAAGGAAGTTATATATATATTGTTTACAGGAAAAAAAAAGACTAAGCTTAGTGTGACGTAAAGTGTCTGCAAGTCTGTTCATGAAAAAGTATTATTTAAAATGAGTCAGCTTGTATTTCTGCTCTACAGTTATGCATAAATTTATATGGGTCTGCATATATCCTGTCCGTTTAGAGATAAGTATAAGGTCGGCTTGTTTATAACGTAAGTCTATATAAATTTTGTATCTGTACATAGGCCTGTAAATTTGATACATCGATTTGTCTTTAATATTGAATTTTATTCCATAAAGGCCTCATTTGATTTTGACTAATATATGAATATGTATATAATACTAAAACTATGTTTTACATAGGTTTAATTTAAATATTGATTCGAAATACATATAACGATTTTATTTTATTATTTGTTAAAAGTTAATATTATTTTAAAATTCATATATATGCATCTTGTTTCGGATTATCCCAAGCTGGTTTTGATTGTTTCATTTGATTCTAATTTATCAGTGTTCGTCGAATCTGGATCTATCGTGCTTTACTTTGAAATTTGTGCATGGGTTGTAACTCATTTCATTCTGTCCATCCTCTCTAGCCTCGAAAGGTGAGCAATCACTCACGATTAACGTTCTTTTATTTATTAAATTTGATTTCAATTGAAACGACAATTGAAATATGCTGCTGTAGTTATTTAAATTGTTATATATGCTATTATCTGTAACTGTTCACTTGTGGGATATGACACCATATCCTATTGTTTATATTATATTGTTATTGATGATATATGCCTGTTGTTATATTTTATATTATCTGTTATCACTCTGCAAGTTCCCTGTTAGTATAGAATTCACTATGGGTTGAAATGATACATACCCGAACGGACTTTAGAATAGGAGAAAATCGTTATGGGTTGAAATGATAGACCCAAGCGATTTTCATTTGAATTGAATTTGGGATTGCGGGTCGAAATGATATCTACCCGTATATATTTAAATTTACGGATTGAAATGATAAATATCTGTATCACTTAACCATATGATAGATTTATATACAAACACCGTTGGTCCATAAATATAAATATTTTTGAAATAAATTCTTAAATCGTTTGGGAAGAAATATATGGTTTTAATAAATATTGATTCTTAAATCATTATATATAAACAGTAATGGTATATATAGATTTAATAATAATATTTGATTAAATTAAGATTGATTTAATACATATAATATGGTTAAGTATTTAAATATATATTTCAAAATAGATTTTGGTAATAATTTGAATAAGTTAAGGTTGGGAAGATAATTTTATTTAATTAAACCGATTTGAAACTTATTGAAACTGAGATTTAAGATATGATTTATAACTTGGGTTTGGTTTAAGTAATTTAATGAATATTTCTTGTTTAAATAAATTTAAGGAAATATTTAGTAAAAATATGATTTAAGGCTAGTTAAACGATATTGAATTTATTTAGTGAATATTCCCTGATTAAATAATAATGAAGTTAAATCAAGAGCTATATGAAACTGTTAAATTTAACTTTGAAAATGTTGAATATTAAAGCATTGATATATATTGAAATTTTAAATGATATATTTAGAACTGAATTGAATTGATGAATTGAGCTTTGAATAAATTTGAATTTGGAACTTGAGTTAATTTAAATCGATTTGTGAGACTTGAGGAAATTATAAATACTTTACTTTATAAATTATTTAATGAACATACACTATTTTGGAAAATAGATATATTTGAAATGAAAATGATATTTTGATTTTGAAGTAAATAAATTTAAAATGACCACGGTGTCATAGTGTATATTCCCACCTTGTAGATAGTTCTACAGATCCTTAGAGGGTGGTTATCCCAAACATCCTTTAAGTTACTTGTATTTCAGTTGATATTTCACTTGAGTTGGATTTATTGATATAAGAATGTTAATCCTGACTCGTGTGTTTTGTGTTTTGCTTTACGCTCGGGTCAGACCGAGTGATACAGCATTTGAGACTCACCCTTGGAGTTTGGAGCTTCATTTGGAGATCCAACTATCGCCTCAGCTTTCAGCTCTTCTAGTTGATTTGTTCAGAGAAGTCATCTATTCGTACTGAACACTTCATTGTATTTGATCTATTCTGTTGTATTTTATTTTCAACTCTGATGTTTATATAGTAGCTTCATGAACTACTATTTTATCTATTCCGCTGCGTATTATTGTATTACTCTGTGATTCTGTGATTGATTTATTTACTGCATATGCTGAGTTTTGCCAAATTTAAATTAACAATCTGATATTTTGAATTATTCAAGTCTGACATGTGTGGATTTATTGTCGATTTGAATGGTCCAAAATAGCGGGTCGTTACAAATAGTGATATCTATAAGCTGATCGAAAGAAACTTCTAGTTTCAGAAGTAAAGACTTTTTGAGGTTCTTATTCAACCTATAGACAAATCTCTGATTTTTCTTTAATGGGGTATTAATATATTCGACCCCATATTTAGAGAGAGATTCAAAAGGTGCGACATAATCTGCCACAGAAGATTCACCTTGAACAAGGTCAATAAAGCGTCGGGCTAAAGTTACTTTTTCAGCCTCTGGCACAAACTTCAATTCGAATCTTTCCTGGAATTGCTCCCAAGTAAGATCCGCTTCAATAATCTCCGAGATCAGAAGCTCATACCAATCTAATGCTTTTTCTTGGAGCATGCTAGAAGCCACTTGGACTCGATGAAGATCAATAAGATTCATGCGAGAAAAGATGCGATCGCATGACCGAAGTCAAGCTTGGATTTCTATAACATTTTCGGATCCCTTGAATGGCCTTCCACCCAAAGCGGTATAATCTCTTCACAAGCATGCAAACCCGGATTTAGGGTGAGTAGGCGCTGGAATGGGTCGGCAGCTTGGACATCGTTCACAAGAACTAAAAGTTGTTGAGCAGACATAAATACTCCATCCTGAGGAGTAGCACTGGATTGACCGGTGCTGGGACGGCCTGGTCTAACCATTTTTCTTCTTTAAGAAAGAAAGAAGAGGAAAAGGGTTATTCACAAAATGAATATCAAACAAAATTGATTGATAAAACAAGGCATCATAAACAGAAATAGGATAGAACGGTACGAAGACTCGAATTAAATCCTATGGCACGATTCATAAGAAAGACTTAGGACAATTATCCTTGCTAGATTATTTTACATTATTCCGAAGTTTGGCTCTCATACCAAGCTGTAACGCCCCACCTCTATACTCACACTAGCCAAGGACACTACGGGGTAATGCTGTCGACTAGCATGAAGAATAAGGCTGTTGAGGAGCGACCATCTGTGTAATTGCTTTGTGCGAGCACCGATATGTCAAATAATATAACTTACATTTCATTTCAAGAGAAAATCCAACATATCCAACACAAACTCAAAGCTACCACACAGTGGCTAGGTGGACTTCGGAAACGAATATAGAAATAAGCATAACACAAATCAGTCACAGACATTCATATCACAAAGGCGGAATCAGATATGAACATATCACATAAAAGTGTACATCAGAATAGTGGTCATATAAGATCCACTACATCACAAAAGAATAGGTACAGGTGCTAGACAAAAGAATAAGTATACAACAAGAAGCCTCTATCTCAAATGTATACTAACAAAAACTACTATGCTAAAGTAGTTAGCCAAAAATCAGATGATGGTCCCAGATAAGAGGTCAAGCAGAAGCACCTGAAATACCTCGGTCTGGCCCGAGTATTATTTAAGAAGAAAATAATAAACGGATCAGTCTAGCTATAAATACCAGATAAAATGATATAGGATAAGAGATATGACCAAAAACGTATGATAACAAAAATGCCATATTGTGTCCAGTATACATCTAATAACAACAAAATCGTATAATATCTCAAATCATCTCAAAACACCAAAAAAATCACATTCTTTAAATTATTCACCAAAACACAAATATTGATAGAGCTTATCAATGAAAACCACGAAAATTGGTGAAACACAAATTCTTGAAATCACAGCCAGAAATCCATAAATCACAAAAAGGGTGGGAGAGGCCTATCACAAACGGGAGCATGAAAACTCACCAACACGTGTATCACAAATGGGTTGCTAACCCATGGTCGCTAACCATAAACCGAACATCGACGCACCTAAAAAGATACGCCTCAGGCACAGTCGAACATCGACGCACCTGAAAAGATACGCCCCATGTATAAACTAACATCGACGCACCTAAAAATATACGCCCCATGTATAGTCGGACATCGATGCACCTAAAAAGATACATCCCATGCGTAGTCGAACATCGATGCACCTAAAAAGATACACCCCATGCACTGACTTATTGAGCCGATTGCTCCACGAACGGTCTAAAGACCATGGGTCGCTAGCCCATAAAAATGAGATGAAGCTCAACAGAACGGGGTATAGTCCCCCACGCGGACAAAGAGACATCACACATCGCTAGTCTAAATCATAAAATGATAATCATCGATCATCAAGAAGTGTCGATTACACTAAGCTAGTAAATATAAGAGTTTAGCTTCATGTCCCATAACCACTAGCTTAACTTAAATATTTACGAACAAATTGTAGATTTCCACTCGAAAATTGTCACAAGAGTTCAATCGAACAAGTCTAAGAATTAACCGATGAAGTAAACACAAGCGTTTCATACCACTTGTTTTACTAAGTCGTTTAATTGGATTTCTCGTACGAATGAGGTAAAGGTTTGTATATACTAATAGGTTGGAAAACGGTTTTATAAACGAGATTTGTATTAAAATAGAGTTGAAAACATCTTTGTGAAAGAGTTTGAATATTTACTACTAGTATAGAAACCTTTGTATTTGAAAGTGACAAATCACAAAAATGATTGTAAAAACAATCAATCACCAAAGATTCACATACGAAAATGTGAATTCAATCCATAAAAATCGATATCAAATCCGTCAAATGGATATTCCCAAAAATCCAACGAAAGAAGTCATCAAAGTCAATAATAAGTGATGACAACTATCTAGATCAACAATAATCGATTAAAATAGGATATCCACACAAAACAGCCAAAATAGGCAAAAATGAATGTTTCCAGACGTTTGGTTTGGAATCCAGACGTCTGGATTTATTTTCTGGAAATAGTTCAGAAAACCACCCAGACGTCTGGAATATCAAAACAGACGTCTGAGCCATGACCAGACATTTGGTTTAGAATCCAAACGTCTGGATTTGTTCTCTGGAAATAATCCAGAGAACCCCCAGATGTTTGAAACTTCAAGTCAGACGTCTGAGACCCATCCAGACGTCTGATCCTAGATTTCAGACGTCTGGAATTAGTCTCTGCTCTTTTTTATTATTCTACGTGCATATGTTTTTGCTCCAGGTCCAAACCAGACGTTTGGGCTTGGTCACCAGACGTCTGGTTACCTGGTCTGGGCAACAATTTGCCTAGGCCAAAGTGGCCAAAACGTATCGGGAGCGATTGGATGAGCAACGACGACTAAGGATTTACGCCCAGCGACAACCCAGCCTTAAAGGCTCTTCGATACACCCCGAATATCAATGTCAAAATATCGATAGAAGGATTTTCATAAAATTGGACCAAAACACCAAAATTTGGAAAATTCACCAAATCAATTCAAATCAAAAGCAAATAAATATGCACAAATGTTAGGAATTCATACCTAACAACAATGATAGCTATAGACGTAGATGTGAGTTAAAGAACTCACCTTTTCAACCCAAAACAACAAATGAGAAGCTTTGAAATCAAAAGAAAGATCAACCACACTTCAACTTCAACTTTAGAAGCTCCAATCTAATATTACAACGAATATTTCCTAAGTTAGGTCATAGGAAATTTCTGAAATTGGAGAGAGATTGAGATGGAGAAGAAGAAGAGGATGCTTACCTAAGCTTCTCTTTGATTTTGGAGCTAGAACTTGAATTTGCAAAGGAAACTAGGGCTTAGGATTTTAGTTTCCAATCTCTTCCCCCATTTTTACTAAAGCTTGAAGTGTTAGGAAAATGAGAATGAAATGAGAAGAGGGGCTGAGTTAGGGTATTAAGATGGGTTAGTGGGCTGAAACCCAAACCCAAAGCCCAAGTAGAAAAATAGCAAATTCTACTCAACTCCAAACATATTGATGTTTACACTCAAAAAAGTTGTAAACGCTATTTTGGACTCAATGGAAGTGGTCTCGAGTCCCAACTCAATAGTTTACAAAAAGTAACATTTCGGACTTTAATCCGATTAACGATGCTATATTTAAATAAAACATTTAAATATACAATCGTAAAATATGCGGGTTGTTACAGATGGTCTTCCTCATTTTTTGGTCAAATGATGCACCAAATAGAAAAACGAATTGCTACGGTAGATTGCACTCGTCGAGAGCTTTTTAATGATATATAATATGACATAGTTTTGAGGAGTTTGATTTTCGATTTGATTTTGAAATTGAATTAGGGTTTTGGTATTTCAGCCATTGAAGAAGGAAGAAGTGGCAGATAATTGAATAGACATATACGTATAGAAATAAGAAATGAGAAACAACTAGGGTTTATAACAACCTATATATAGGCAGAGTTGAAATAGAAAAAGGATGGACCAGATCGATTTGGATTGAAACGATAACAACGACCCAAAAAGCCCGTTTCATTCCCGAAACGAAAATGGGTCATCCAATATATTGAAATATAGGTTTTCGATATTTTTAAACTCAATGGAACTAGTTTCAAGTCCCATTTCCATTGTATACAGAAGTTAGCTTTTAAAATCAGCTTATTTTAATTGAATTCATTAAATTGACACATTTCGAGCCCGCGTGATCAAACGACAAGTCCGATCGCTACGAAACTAGAAATCCTACAATAATTCACTATTACGGATCTGATGAAACTGGTTTCTTCGAAATCCGAGACAGTGGCCAAAATGGCTATTTTCACGCTATTAAATAAATTATTATTAAATTGATTTAATCACTTTTCAAATTCAAATTTTATAACTAACCATTTTTGCAACAACCCGCATATCTATCGATTTTATATTTAAATATTTTATCGTTAGTCGGATGTTAGTCCGAAAAGCTACTTTTTGCATACGGTCAAATTAGGACTCGAGACCACCCCCATTGAGTTCAAAATGACGTTTGCGATCTTTTTGAGTGTAAACTTCGATATGTTTGGAGATAGTGAAATTTTCATCACTTTTCCCACTTGTGACTTTGGTTGGGACTGCACCTTCTTAACTCAGCCCAACTCCCTCTTCTCTTCATCACTTCATCAAATACTTCAAGCTTCTTCAAAAATGGTGGAGGGAAAGAGAAATTAAAATTCCAAGCTCGAGATCTTTAGTGAATTCAGCATCAAACTCCGACTTCAAGGTGAAGAACATAGATTCAAGCTAGGGGTTGATTCTTGCTTTGCTCTTAAGCTCTCCAACATCAATTTCATGGAAAAGGTGAGATTTTTGATCTCACATCTTGCCTATGATTGTCATTGGACTGTTGGGAATGATTCCCTATCACTCTAGCATCAACATTTGCATTTGGTTTGGATTGGATTGGCGAAAAACTCCAAAATTTAGTGATTTTGGGGAAAAACTGCTACTAGGTCGTTCTGGCCATTTTTAGCTCGTTCGGAGTTAGGTCGTTCTGGCCCTTAAGTCGTAGGTCGTTGCCGACCTATAATCTCCAGGCAAAATGATAAGTCGTCCACGAGTTAACATCTTAGGTCGTCCCCGAGTTAGGACTTAGGTCGCTTGCGTGCTTAGGTCGTTCTGGCTTAGGTCGCAGGGAAATAAGTCGTAGGTCGAAACAGCTTTAAGTCTTAGGTCGTTGCCGACCTAAAATTCCAAGGCAAACCACTAAGTTGCTCGAATTTTGTTAAGTCTTAGGTCGTTGCCGACCTAAAATCCCCAGGCAAAACGTTAGGTCGTTGCCGACCTATAATCTCCAAGCAAAACGTTAGGTCGTTGCCGACCTATAATCCCCCAGGCAAACCTTAGGTCGCTCGCACTGGCTTATCTCGTAGGTCGTCTCCGACCTAAGCTTCTTTTCCATAAGTCGTTCGCGAGTCAAATGTTAGGTCGTCTCCGACCTAACGCCCTCGTCATCTTAGGTCGTAGCTCGTAAGTCGCTCGACCCTGCTAAGTCTTTAAGTCGCTCGAGTTAGGTCGGCCAGTATATCTCGTAGGTCGTCTCCGACTTATCCTCCAGTTAAGTCGTTCGACCCTCTAGGTCGTTCGAGTTAGGTCGTTGGACCATTTACCTTAGGTCGCTTGACCTTAAGTCGTAGGTCGTCTCCGACCTATGCCCCACTAAGTCGCATCCCACTTAGGTCGCAGGACTCTGTAAGTCGTAGGTCGTCGCCGACCTTACACTTGGTCTTTTTAGTTTGCGATTTCCTTAGGTCGTATGACCTATTTTTCCTTAGGTCGCTGGACCACTTGCCTTCACTAGGTCGAACCCCGTATTACTCTGCGTAGGCAATCTCTTTTGAAAAACATTTATCAGAATTTCTACTTTGATGGTTTTGGGATTGACTTCTTTGGACTTTACTCACGTCTTCGAACGTGAATTGATTTGTTTCTACAATCGTTTTATGACTTGTCACTTTAAAGATATATGAAGGTTTCAATACTAATAGTAAATATCAAAACTCTTTCATCAAAGCGATTTCAACACTATTTTAAATATCAAAAGTTCATTTTCTCAAACCGATTTTCAATCTACTAGTATATACAAGCCTTTACTTCGCTCGAATGAGAAATCGACTTAAACGACTTAGTAAAACGGGTGGTATGAAACGCTTGCGTTCACTTCGTCGGTTAGCTCTTGGACTTGTTCGATTGAACCCTTTTTGTGACAATTTCCTAGTGAAGATTTACAGCTTGTTCGTAAATATTTAAGTTAAGCAAGTGGTTATGGGACATGAAGCTAAACTCATATATTTACTAGCTTGGTGTGATTGACACTTCCTTATGATCATGACGATCATTTTTGTGATTTAGACTAGCGATTGAGCGATGTCTCTTTGTCTACGTGGGAGACTATACCCCGATCATGTGATGTTTCGCCATCACATTTCTAGGGTAGCACCCTACGGTCTTCGGGCCATTCCTGTGTGAAACTTTAATGGATAGCTTCCATGAGATAGCTTCTCGTCATGTGTTTACGCGTAGGTGAGTTTTCATGCTCCCATTCATGTGTTAGGCCTCCCCCCTTTTATGTGTTTTCTGGATTTCTGATGATGATTTCTGGAATTTTGTGCTTCACCAATTTTTCATGATTTTCATTGATATGATATCAGTTATTTGTGCATTGGTGAATTCATGTGTTATTGACTTGTTATGAATACAAGTTTAGGGTATGATACCCTACCTTATCTTTGAGAAGATTCTTGTGATATTGATTAATCTTTCGTTGATTATCATTTACATACTTATAGTAGTATGTCGTAATAGTTATTTCATGTTCATGTCATGCCATTTACTTTATACCATATCATCTGATATTTATAGTTAGACTGATCCGTTTATTATTTTCTTATAAATAATACTCGGGTCAGACCGAGATGTTACAGGTGCTTCTGCTTGACTTCTCTTCAGGATATTTCTGACTTTTGGCTAACTACATAGATTAGTAGTTTTTGGATGTACACCTTTGAGATATAGACTCTATGTTGTGTACTTATTCTTTTGTATAGCACGTGATGCTATTCTTTTGTATTATCGTGGATCTTTCTGACCACTACTCTGATGTACACTTTCATGTGTTATATATTTATTCATATCTTCTTCCGCCTTTGTGATATGGATGTCTGTGACTGATTTATGTTATGATTATTTCTATGTTTGTTTCCGAGGATTATATATAGCCACTGTGTGATAGCTTTGTGTTTGTATTGGTATGTCGGATTTCCTCTTTAAAAGATATGCATTCTATTCTATCTGACGTATCGGTGCTCGCACAAAGAAGTTACATGGATGGTCGCTCCTCCACAGCCTTATTCTCCGCGCTAATTGACAGCACTACATCGTAGTGTTCTTGGTTAGCGTGGGTATAGAGGTGGGGCGTCACAATTTTTATAATTTCTAATTACTCAGAAATTAAATAATCTTTAAAACAAATTTCCCATGTCAAATTTAATATTAAATATTGCATAAATTACAGCGTTCAATTTCAATTGCAATAAATTCATTAACTATAATTTAAATTCCAATAAATTCATTTATTTTGATTTTCATCTTATTATTCAATCAACTATCACCTTATGGATATAATTAACATTGGTTTATGTTTTATTACATTAATAGTCTACAGATATCATCTTTTACCATATGAATTGCAATATTTCAATTATATTAAATTTTTATCGATTTCAAAATTAATTTACCAGATTAAATAATAAAATGATAATTGAAGCAATAATTATATATTAATAATTCAAACACATTTCCAAGTTTATTGTTTACAAACAAAAGCTACTAAACATACTAGTTAATTTATTTTCATATCCCGATTAATAACATATAAATACAACATTTAAATCCAACATTCAATTTATCCATTATTTATAGTTTCTAACCAAATTAACTTTACAATTATTCCAATTGATTGAGATTACATTCAAATAGTCATCGTGTAACGACTTGACTTTTCGACGCTCGAAAGTCGACATTAATACGTCCACTGTATCAAATGCAGCGCAAACGAATGCCGGAAAACTGAACCATTAGGGTTAAAAGAAGAGGTAGAAGAAGACAGAAGAAAAGAAAAAGAACAGAAAACAAAAACAGAAACAACAACAGAATCTCACATTCGCAGCGGAACAATATATAATAAATGAATCACTAATCTTTAAAACAAAAGACTATATCAGTTTATACATACATCAATCAGAGTCAATATACAACTCAATACAACAATGGACAGTTATATAAACTTGTCCCATACAGAATACACATCGGAATAAAATAAACAAGTACGGTAGTACGCTTCGCCATCCAGCTTATCCCCAAAGCTCAAGAATATCCAGAATATCCTGATAAAAATAACTCTAGGCTGCCCGTGTGGAAAATTATGGGCACCCAGAGTTTAGAAGGGAACAATAAACTCCGAGTCAGTCATGGTGACTGGTGTGAGATCGTAAAACAGTTATTTTCACCAAAGAAAATAAAACAATTTCGCAATGCTTTTGGAAAATGAAACTACCATAAGGCCTCCCGCCACACACACAATGCAAACGCAGAATTGGAGGAGATTTCTCCTTATGATAGTCAAAAATGCTTACTACGCAAAATCAGTTGATATTATTATTAATGTCTAGTGTGGAAAACATTTCGAAAGTATAATATCAATCTTAGCCAACATACAACTATTGTTGTATGCCTACTATAGCTACTACGTTCAATAGCAGGTTACCGCCACATTCCATAGCAGGTAATACAATTAAAAACTGTACAGGGTTCGTATTGTTTCTTTGGATTTCCAACAAATGGTCAGGCAAAGGAACTTCCTTATACCGAAATAGAAACGCCTCTGGAAAGATGCCCCGGATCCTAACCGGATCTCTGCAAACAAAAGGCCGACGCTACCTCACGCTGTACAGCTGTAACTAGGTAACTAACACACTGACGCTACCTCACGCTGTACAGCTGTAACTAGGTAACTAACACACAAGTATGTCATCCCCCGATCGTAAGCAACCTTTATCCGAGGATCCTCAATCACAAAGCAACCACCACAAAGTATAATCAACATATGTAAAATATCTGGGCTCCATACCATGATATCACCTTTTATCCAGAAGGAAATGACATA
Organism: Allium fistulosum; assembly: GCA_030737815.1. Lineage (NCBI taxonomy): Eukaryota > Viridiplantae > Streptophyta > Magnoliopsida > Asparagales > Amaryllidaceae > Allium > Allium fistulosum. The sequence continues at coordinate 862,433,975 of CM060906.1, forward strand.
CCCTAGGGGGGCTACCCCTACAAACCTTTGCCGCAACATTCCTGTTTCGACCATTACCGGGTTGTGAGGCTCGACGAAGTCTCGTCCACATACACTACGCTTTTTCACAAAGCCACGCTTTGACCAACAACTGATCAACTGCACTTCGTGTGCCACATTACCAAATTGGGAATGTATCACTAGTAACCATCAACTACATAACCTCTGAGCTCGTACGTCTCAGAGAAGGGTGTTAAGCTAAGAGAATAAATTCTCCGCCACCAACAAAAATGTATTTGATAGAAACCAGCTTTACATCTCAAAGTGTAATGTCAGACACACATCCATACAAGTCCGTTCCGGGATCGAATGGAACCGAAGGCACTTCGAAAGAGCCCTTGCAATCCGGATAATTTCTAATCATGTCCGGACTTCCCATCACAAAAAGAGTGATATAAATCTCTATACCGGAGCAACTTGGTGCAGAGACATTCGACAGGTTGTCCTTTCATTTTCGAAAATATCCGGTCTTCACCACCGGTCTTCAATACGATCCATATCGTCGTATCACTAATTCGGAATGGGTTATACGACACAAAGGTCTTTTCCCGGCTAATCCGAATAGTGAGCGTTTGTTTTAAAAACAAATCAAGTGCCATTTCAAAGGCAAATATTGATAGTCGGTTATTTAACTATCAACAACATTCACAACAATCAACCAATTTAAATAATTTTTCCCAAATTATTAAATTTCAAATCTCTTCACAAGATATATATTTTTCCACACTTCACATTTGAAAACCAATTTCAAATCACATTTTCACACTTCACATTTGAAAACCAATTTCAAATCACAAAATGGTCCATTTAAACCAATTAGATAAATCCTTATCGATTTATTTCAAATTTACATTTCAAATTTGTAAATTTATTTCCACACTTCAATACTTTGAAAACCGATTTCAAATCATATTTTCCACACTTTAAAAATAAATCAATATTTATTTTTAAAACAAATTTCTGTTTCCTTTATAAATTCTATTCAGAATTTACATTCTCAAATATTCACTTTCTATACGATTTTCAAATCGATTTCTCAAATATTCACTTTCAACACCAAATCAACTTTAAAAATTGATTTCTCAATTTATTTCAAATCCCAAATCGAATTCCAAATTGATTTCTTAATTTACTCCCAACACCGAATCACATTTCAAATTGATTCTAACTTTTAATCCCAAATACCAAATCATTTTTACAAATCAATTTCCAAATTTATTCTCAACACAAAAATCAATTTTCATTCAACATCAAATAAGTTTTCATATCGATTTCTCAAAGATTTATTTCAAATACCCAATCAATTATCAATTTGATTTCAAACAAATTTATCTCCTTTTAAATAAATTCTTTTATTCTTCCAAACTATCTAAAATTCAATTTTTAATTTTAGAAATCCAATTTCATTTATTTCTGGTATTCAACGATACCAAAAATACATTCGGCTAAATTTTAGCCTTCAACACATTCAATCACAGATATAATCATACACAGATTATAAATAATCAATCACACAACATATGAAATTAATTCAAATGTTTTGAGGAATCCTGTTGGATCCCTCCAACCTGTTTCCCTGCATCCACAGATGTTAGCACAATACCAATTCCACTTCGAGATGGAATATTGCGGTATATGGGATTTAAAAAAATATCATCCGCTATTATGCATCGCAATAGGGTCTCATCCGCTATATAATGCAGGAAATCAACAACTCCAATATATACATATGCCAATATATATATTGCTATATATAGATATATCCTACCATATCTAATATCACAATCCAAACAGCAATCAATCAATAACTGTAAAAAAATACACTTTTCATTTTGAGTGAGAAGATCTCACCTTTGATTTTATTTTGCAATCCATTTCCATTTTGACCATTTCTTCACGGTTTTAAACCTTGTATAAACAATTATACAATTTATTAATATTTGTGATAATCGGATAAATAAATTTCCAGTTGATGAATTTAATTAACAGCGATTAAATTTTCTTTAAAAAAAATATTTTAGTAGTTAAAATAATCAAATAAGTTGATAAAACAAATTAATCTCCAAAACCTTTTATTTTAAAAATTAACTAATAAGTTAAATATATATATATGTATAGTTATTCTTATCTTTATTTCTGAAAACACATATACATATGAAAATGGTCTATATAGATTCCAAACTATATAAATATATATGCCTATAATAATCTAAATTATCATTTAAAATTTTCTATTTTCTAAATCTTATATATATATATTATTTTCTGTTTTACAGTTTATATTCATTTATATATTCTTATTGTATACATATTCCCATACACACACATATATATATATAAATTTAAATCAAGGAAATATCTTACTGTAAAATCCTTTTGCCCTTAAAATATATATAAATATTTTTGTAAAAACAATAACTTCATTTTTTCTGGATTTAATAAAAACTTTAAAACTTCTATTATTAACTAAATTAATTCAGAGGTAACTAAAAATTAGATTTGGTATATATTAAAAAAAAACTAGACTAAAATGAATTACTAGAATTACCTCGACTAGCAACGCCGATGCTCGCCACCAGCATAACTTCTACATCGCGACCCCCCCAAAGTCCACGCGTACATGCGCCATGACCAGAATCGCGACCTCACCCACTAATTCGCCGACGCATCAACGAGTCCCCACTGCCTCGCAAAGGAAGCCTCCATCGCTATCCTTCCCTGACAACACGCAGCTCTCTCGAGCCCCAAATCACGTTCGCGACGTTGCCTTGTCGCCGCCGTCTCCTCCTGATGAACGAATACGAACACGCGACCTCACTTGGTTGCCTTCGATCACTCGCGAATCAATTCGGAATTGAATTTGATTCTAGGATTGAAGAGGGGAGGGAAAACGTACGCTGCCATTAATTTGATTTTTTTTTGTATTTATTTTTCTCATGAGGAATGAAAGGGCTTTGGCCATTAAAATTCGAACGAGATATTTTTTTTTCCTCTGCTCTTGAAATGATTCGCGTGTACCAGTGGGGGACAGTGATTTGAAGGAGAAAAGGTCGTGAGTTGAAAGAAATGCAGCTGAAGTTGACAGATATAATTTTAATTTAAATTCAAATTCAAATTCAACCCGTTCGATGAATGCAACATAAAATTTGATCTCCTATCGAGGCGTGCCGCTAGGCATTCGTAATGTTATACACCTATTCCAAACACAATGGAAAAGGTTTCGGGTCCAAATTCGATCGTATGGAGAAGATAGCTTTTTGGACCAGTTAAAATATTGAATTTTTGATTTAATTTCAGCGCGTTTGCTTATCGTACGGCCAAACGATCACTCCAAACATTACGAAAATTGAAATCCAATAATAATATATTATTACGGATCCAATGGAACTGATTTCGTCGAATTCAGAGACTGTGCCCCGGAACGCTATTTTTAAATATCGATTTAAACGATAAATTTCAAAACTGAACAAAACAGTTTCAAATTCAATTCTGTAAGTTTTATTATCTTCAGAATTATCAATATAAATTTTCTAAGCCTTCAGATTATTTTTAATCAGCTCAAAACTGAAGATTCAATTTTTTTTTCTAGTTTCAATAATTAAATTCAATAATTTAATCGCCAAATTCATTCAAATAATTGAATTTCAAATTAAATTATCATTCGAATATTTAAACTCAATTAAATATTCATATATCAAATGTCAAAAATTCAGGGTCGTTACAATCTTCCCCCTTAAAAGAATTTCGTCCCGAAATTACAAGTTAAGAAGAATGCTCCAATCCCCGTTAACTATTTTACCAAAACCAAATAGTTTTATCAAATTTTCAAACCAATCTTTTTATTAAAGATTCGTTATTACTTTAACTCATTTTCCAAAATCAACCATAAGTTCCAAATAATATGGTTTTCTTCACAATTCAAATTTAAATTCAAATTTTTGAATTCAAAATTTTCTCAAAATTTTCTAACTCTCAAAGTTTTCAAAAAAATTCGCCAGCGTCTCCTTTGCGCGGCTAACACGGTACGACTACAAAACGTCCCTACGGACTCTCAAATCCCAAAAGAAAACAAAATGCCAAGTGGCAAAATCAGAAACTCATCAAATTTCATACTGAAATTTAAATACATACCTTTTGGTCGAGCAATTTAAATTATCTTCAAAATCGAAAATCCAATTCCATTTTCCTATCGCCTTTACAATCCCTGTATATTTTACTGAACAATAATGTCCAATTACAACATTCAAGTTAAAATTTCATTCACTTATTGGATTTCCCAATACCAATTTACTTAACAATTTCATTCATTCATTTCTTAAGTGCAATATAAGTATTACATACTTCTTATATTTGTTTTCACTTCACAAACAAAGTTATATATTCATTTATATTCAACTTTGTATTTTCAATTCCATTTGAATTCAATTTACAATTTCAATTCTATTTGAATTCATTTTATCTTCAGATTTTCATTCAGATTTTCATTTCGAATTTTACTTGAATTCGATTCATCTTCTAATTTCGAATATTGAGCTTTATTCACTTTTATCTCAATTCCCAATTTTAAATCTTTTTTCGTTAGTGAAAAATTTCCAAAAATTTCAAAATTTTTTTAACTCCCAGTGAAAACACTAAAAATCCTTTTAAAAATGGATATGGAAAGCACATTCCCCCATGGATCACAGTTACTCGGCGGTTTCGCTACTATCCCAGTAGAATCACTTGTAACTGTAGATTTCACATCTCTTGAATTTCGCCATGGTTGTTGCCATAGATCGTAGTTCACACGGCGGTTACACCACTATCCCAGTGGAATCGCTTGTAACCGTAGGCATCTCGCTGCTCGAATTTCGCTATGGAATCTAGATCGCAGTTTACACGGCGGTTGCGCCATTATCCCAGTGAAATCGCTTGTAATTATGGGCATCACACCCCTCAAATTACGCTAGCATACATCGTGATCAATCAACATGATCCCATCCCGATCAAATGGACACCCATACCGAGTTCCAACACCTTCACAATTTTTTTTTCAATGGAAGGTACTTTTTCATATCCTTAGTTTAGAAAACCTAATATGTCATATATGTATAGTACTTCATTTCCAATTGATTCCATTCAATTTTTAATTGGCATTCCATAAATCAAATCTCATTGAAAACCATTCAAATCTATTCCATCTACTAATTTAATTAGTATATTCACCCATCCATTTTAAATTTCAAATTTCCATATTCAATTCGTCTCGAATTTATTTTATCAATAACAAGGAAATTTCAATTTATTTTTCTTTCTTACTTACTTGAATTTATATACAAATTCAAACCATTTCATTCAATTCTCAATTAAATTTTGATTTACTAACTCAACTTCCAATTCACTATTTCATGAATTAATAATTTATCAAGTTAGTTTACTTGAATTCAATCAATTTTGTTTTATTCCTCCAAGTTTGGATTTTTTTATTCAACTTGATTCAAATCAATCTCATTTCATTTTTCAATTCCAATTCATTTATTTACAAATGTAGCTTCATTTGTTCATTCATAAATTCATTTATTTTTCAATTTGAATCTTATTCCAATCCAATTTCAACTATTTTATAAGTTATCAAATTATTTACATTCCATTGATGAATTTATTTCAAGTACTTCCTTGGAATTCTATTCCAAATTATAAATCACATTTACAATTTACACTTACAAATTTCATTCATATATGAATTTTATTTCCTATACTTTCAATTCATATTTATAAATTTCATTTGTCAACTGAATTTATCTCCAAATCTTTGGTTATTATTTTAATTTCTTATTCAATTCCATATAACAATGATAATATTTCAATATTATCTCTTCCTAACAACCAAGCATCCATATACTATGATAATTCATAGAAAATCATTTCTTTTCTATACAAAAATAGTTTTTTGGGCAAAATTATTTCATTTACCCTATTTAAAACAATACTGTGTCGGTTTATCTTATTTAAGAGTTTAGAAACCTCTATCGATTACAGTTGGCCAGACTGCACCGACCAGAATCTATAAACAATCAACCGATAAGTCAACACAATACAAAACAAATTTTGGTATTCACTAACAAATACGCGCTCATATCTATTAATACACTCACACTCATTCTAGAGTACTACTGACTCTATCTCTAATGAGTAACACCCAACAGAGCAGGGTTGTCGCTTAACCGGATGCTCTGATACCACTTGTAATGACTCGACTTTTCGACGCTCGAAAGTCGACATTAATACGTCCATTGTATCAAATGTCGTGCAAGCGAATGCCGAAAAACCGAACCATTAGGGTTAAAAGAAGAGGTAGAAGAAGACAGAAGAAAAGAAAAAGAATAGAAAACAGAAACAGAAACAACAACAGAATCTCACATTCGCAGCGGAACAATATATAATAAATGAATCACTAATCTTTAAAACAAAAGACTATATCAGTTTATACATACATCAATCAGAGTCAATATACAACTCAATACAACAATGGACAGTTATATAAACTTGTCCCATACAGAATACACAGCGGAATAAAATAAACAATTACGGTAGTACGCTTCGCCATCCAGCTTATCCCCAAAGCTCAAGAATATCCAGAATATCCTGATAAAAATAACTCTAGGCTGCCCGTGTGGAAAATTATGGGCACCCAGAGTTTAGAAGGGAACAATAAACTCCGAGTCAGTCATGGTGACTGGTGTGAGATCGTAAAACAGTTATTTTCACCAAAGAAAATAAAAAAATTTCGCAATGCTTTTGGAAAATGAAACTACCATAAGGCCTCTCGACACACACTCAATGCAAACGCAGAATTGGAGGAGATTTCTCCTTATGATAGTCAAAAATGCTTACTACCTAAAATCAGTTGATATTATTATTAATGTCTAGTGTAGAAAACATTTCGAAAGTATAATATCAATCTTAGCCAGCATACAACTATTGTTGTATGCCACTGTAGCTACTACGTTCAATAGCAGGTTACCGCCATATTCCATAGCAGGTAATACAATTAAAAACCGTACAGGGTTTGTATTGTTTCTTTGGATTTCCAACAAATGGTCAGGCAAAGGAACTTCCTTATACCGAAATAGAAACGCCTCTGGAAAGATGCCCCAGATCCTAACCGGATCTCTGCAAACAAAAGGCCGACGCTACCTCACGCTGTACAGCTGTAACTAGGTAAGTAACACACTGACGCTACCTCACGCTGTACAGCTGTAACTACGTAACTAACACACAAGTATGTCATCCCCCGGTCGTAAGCAACCTTTATCCGAGGATCCTCAATCACAAAGCAACCACCACAAAGTATAATCAACATAGGTAAAATATATGGGCTCCATACCATGATATCACCTTTTATCCAGAAGGAAATGACATACCCTAGGGGCGCTACCCCTACAAACCTTTGCCGCAACATTCCTGTTTCGACCATTACCGGGTTGTGAGGCTCGACGAAGTCTCGTCCACATACACTATGCTTTTTCACAAAGCCACGCTTTTTCACAAAGCCACGCTTTGACCAACAACTGATCAACAGCACTTCGTGTGCCACATTACCAAATTGGGAATGTATCACTAGTAACCATCAACTACATAACCTCTGAGCTCGTACGTCTCAGAGAAGGGTGTTAAGCTAAGAGAATAAATTCTCCGCCACCAACAAAAATGTATTTGATAGAAACCAGCTTTACATCTCAAAGTGTAATGTCAGACACACATCCTTACAAGTCCGTTCCAGGATCGAACGGAACCGAAGGCACTACCAAAGAGCCCTTGCAATCCGGATAATTTCTAATCACGTCCGGACTTCCCATCACAAAAAGAGTGATATAAATCTCTATACCGGAGCAACTCGGTGCAGAGACATTCGACAGGTTGTCCTTTCATTTTCGAAAATATCCGTTCTTCACCACCGGTCTTCAATACGATCCATATCGTCGTATCACTAATTCGGAATGGGTTATACGACACAAAGGTCTTTTCCCGGCTAATCCGAATAGTGAGCGTTTGTTTTAAAAACAAATCAAGTGCCATTTCAAAGGCAAATATTGATAGTCGGTTATTTAACTATCAACAACATTCACAACAATCAACCAATTTAAATAATTTTTCCCAAATTATTAAATTTCAAATCTCTTCACAAGATATATATTTTTCCACACTTCACAATTGAAAACCAATTTCAAATCACATTTTCACACTTCACATTTGAAAACCAATTTCAAATCACAAAATGGTCCATTTAAACCAATTAGATAAATCCTTATCGATTTATTTCAAATTTACATTTCAAATTTGTAAATTTATTTCCACACTTCAATACTTTGAAAACCGATTTCAAATCATATTTTCCGCACTTTAAAAATAAATCAATATTTATTTTTAAAACAAATTTCTGTTTCCTTTATAAATTCTATTCGGAATTTACATTCTCAAATATTCACTTTCTATACGATTTTCAAATCGATTTCTCAAATATTCACTTTCAACACCAAATCAACTTTAAAAATTGATTTCTCAATTTATTTCAAATCCCAAATCGAATTCCAAATTGATTTCTTAATTTACTCCCAACACCGAATCACATTTCAAATTGATTCTAACTTTTAATCCCAAATACCAAATCATTTTTACAAATCGATTTCCAAATTTATTCTCAACACAAAAATCAATTTTCATTCAACATCAAATAAGTTTTCATATCGATTTCTCAAAGATTTATTTAAAATACCCAATCAATTATCAATTTGATTTCAAACAAATTTATATCCTTTTAAATAAATTCTTTTATTCTTCCAAACTATCTAAAATTCAATTTTTAATTTCAGAAATCCAATTTCATTTATTTCTGGAATCCAACGATACCAAAAATACATTCGGCTAAATTTTAGCCTTCAACACATTCAATCACAGATATAATCATACACAGATTATAAATAATCAATCACACAACATATGAAATCAATTCAAATGTTTTGAGAAATCCTGTTGGATCCCTCCAACCTGTTTCCCTACATCCACAGATGTTAGCACAATACCAATTCCACTTCGAGGTGGAATATCGCGGTATATGGGATTTAAAAAAATATCATCCGCTATTATGCGGCGCAATAGGGTCTCATCCGCTATATAATGCGGGAAATCAACAACTCCAATATATACATATGCCAATATATATATTGCTATATATAGATATATCCTACCATATCTAATATCACAATCCAAACAGCAATCAATCAATAACTGCAAAAAAAATCCACTTTTCATTTTGAGTGAGAAGATCTCACCTTTGATTTTATTTTGCAATCCATTTACATTTTGACCATTTCTTCACGGTTTTAAACCTTGTATAAACAATTATACAATTTATTAATATTTGTGATAATCAGATAAATAAATTTCCAGTTGATGAATTTAATTAACAGCGATTAAATTTTCTTAAAAAATCTTTTAGTAGTTAAAATAATCAAATAAGTTGATAAAACAAATTAATCTCCACAACCTTTTATTTTAAAAATTAACTAATAAGTTAAATATATATATATGTATAGTTATCTTATCTTTATTTCTGAAAACACATATACATATGAAAATGGCCTATATTGATTCCAAACTATATAAATATATATGCCTATAATAATCTCAATTATTATTTAAAAATTTCTATTTTCTAAATCATTTATATATATATTATTTTCTATTTTACAGTTTATATTCATTTATATATTCTTACTGTATACATATTCCCATACATATATATATATATAAATTTAAATCAAGGAAATATCTTACTGTAAAATCCTTTTGCCCTTAACATATATATAAATATTTTTGTAAAAACAGTACGCCGATGCTCGCCACCAGCATAACTTCTACATCGCGACCCCCCCAAAGTCCACGCGTACGTGCTCCATGACCAGAATCGCGACCTCACCCACTAATTCGCCGACGCCTCAGCGAGTCCCCACTGCCTCGAAAAGGAAGCCTCCATCGCTATCCTTCCCTGACAACACGAAGCTCGCTCGAGCCCTAAATCACGTTCGCGATGTTGCCTTGTCGCCGCGGTCGCCTCCTGATGAACGAATATGAACACACGACCTCACTTGGTTGCCTTCGATCACTCGCGAATCAATTCGGAATTGAATTCGATTCTAGGATTGAAGAGGGGAGGGAAAACGTACACTGCCATTAATTTGATTTTTTTTCTCGTAAGGAATGAAAGGGCTTTGGCCATTAAAATTTGAACGAGATTTTTTTTCCTCTGCTCTTGAAATGATTCGCGTGTACCAGTGGGGGACAGTGATTTGAAGGAGAAAATGTCGTGAGTTGAAAGAAATGCAGCTGAAGTTGACAAATATAATTTTAATTTAAATTCAAATTCAAATTCAACCCGTTCGATGAATGCAACATAAAATTTGATCTCCTATCGAGGCGTGCCGCTAGGCGTTCGTAATGTTATACGCCTATTCCGAACAATGGAAAAGGTTTCGGGTCCAAATTCGATCGTATGGAGAAGATAGCTTTTTGGACCAGTTAAAATATTGAATTTTCGGTTTAATTTCAGCGCGTTTGCTTATCGTACGGCCAAACGATCACTCCAAACATTACGAAAATTGAAATCCGATAATAATACATTATTACGGATCCAATGGAACTGGTTTCGTCGAATTCCGAGACTGTGCCCCAGAACGCTATTTTTAAATATCGATTTAAACGATAAATTTCAAAACTGAACAAAACAGTTTCAAATTCAATTCTGTAAGTTTTATTATCTTCAGAATTATCAATATAAATTTTCTAAGCTTTCAGATTATTTTTAATCAGCTCAAAACTGAAGATTCAATTTTTTTTCTAGTTTCAATAATTAAATTCAATAATTTAATCGCCAAATTCATTCAAATAATTGAATTTCAAATTAAATTGTCATTCGAATATTTAAACTCAATTAAATATTCACATATCAAATGTCAAAAATTCAGGGTCATTACACATCGATTACATTAAATTAACATTATTAAATTTCATTCTAGTTAGTTCTCTCATTAATAAATCATAAATTTTATTTTCTTCCAATATTAAATTCTAAAATCTTATTTAATTCAATATTTTAATTATCGAAAAATGCAGGTCGTTATAATGAAATTTTTTTAAGTGGGTAGAATGTAACGACCCAAAATTTCAACCATTTAAATTTGGAATATTTAATTGATTTTATATATTCGAAGGTTAATTTTACAAGCTAAATGACTTAAATTTCGATTATAGCGATTTATTGGGTAATTAGATTGTTGAATTTAATATTCGGGAATATTTAAAATAATTAAATCTTGAATTTGAAATGAACGAATGATTTTGAAAGTTGATCTAAATTCTATTTACATAAGAATGGAGATAGTAAACTTTTAAATTTGAATTAAAAGTGATTAAACTGATTTTTGAAAATAATTTGTTTTAATTAACGTATAAAAATAGCTTTCCAGGGCACCATCTCGGAATTCGACGAAATCGGTTCCATTGGATCCGTAATAGTGAATTATAGTACGCCATCATATTTCATGGCGATCGGACTTATCGTTTGGACGTGCGGACCGAAACACGTAGAAATTAATTAAAGGAATTTATATAATAATTGGGTTTGAAAAGCTATCTTCTACATATAATCGAATTAGGTCTCGAGACTAGTTCCATTGCATTCGGAATAAAGGTATAACATATAGCACGCCAGGCGGCACGTCTTATTTGGAGTTCGAAATTTTCACGGATGAATGGTGCTGTGAAATTTTCTATATAAGTACTTGAAAAATTATCTTTTGCAACAAAAAGGATACCCTAGCTAGGTCAGCCCCAATTATTTCCACTGGCTGAAAATAGCTCATCTTCCTCCCTCGATTTCTCTCCATCCACACGCTTTTAGGCTTCGACTTCAACTAGGAGGATGAAGAGCTCGACGAGCTCTATGCAATCAACGGTTGAATCGTCGTCTAGTGAGGCATGACGATCGATTTTGGGTCATGTTCGTGGTCGACATTCGGGATTGTGGTGCATTTTCTGGCGAGGAGGAGGCACCGCTTCTTGGCCGTGGGTAGAGTGGACGAAGGGGGTTGCGGCAGCGACGTTGGATCGAACTCCGGTGAAGTGTAGGAGGTGCCACCATCATGGAAGCATCGGCGTTGATGGGTTAAGTTCATGCCCGGTAACGTGATTTGAGAAAGTGACTAAGGTTTAAAAAAATTATTTAATTTCTAATTTAACTATGGTTTAATTAATTCAAATGATCATTTATTCATATTTAATTAATACGAGGTCCAAATCGAACGCGACGAGTCACGTTGCGATCGTATCAATCAAGGCTATGCTATGGAGTTGGATTGAATGGATTCGGAGCTAGTTGGAATTTTGGGTTAAAATTGAATGTCCATTCAATTTTAATTCAAAATGGAACGTTTTGGTGACTATTAAATCAAGGTGAGTTAAATTCACTTTTTTGGTTAACCAGGGATATATTTTAGTCAATAAAAATTATTTATTGGATGTTTGGATATTTATTTTTGATTGTTATTAACTGTTTGGATAATTTACTTAATTATATTTTTGGTTTGGATATATTCCCGCTTATTGGAGCGGATGAGACCCTATTACGTTCCCTTGTAAGAGCGGATGACCCTTTGTATACGAATCCCGCCTCGAAGCGGTTGATTTCTATTATTTAATTATATACTGTATTTGATGCAGGGGAACAGGTTGGAGGGATCCAACATGATTCATCACACTGCTGGTTTATTTTTATACATATGACTTGTTGAATACCATATTGATAAAATAGATATGATTTTGCTTAATTAGTACTTTAGTAGCACCGGGCCTTATTTTTGGTATTATAAAATATTATAAAATAGTGATTAGATTTAAAAAGGAATTTCAAAGTGATTTTGGAAATTTTATATGTTTAATAATTTTTCTAAAGTAAAAATATGATTTTTAGAGATTATAAATTTATGGTTTTATAAAATATTTTAAATAGAGATTTTGAACCATGGATAATGGTTTTTAAAATCTTAGAAATAAGTCCGTGTTTTATAATAAAGGATTACGGTTTTAAAAAGAAGATAGAAATAATTATTAGTTGTTTTATATAGAGCGATATGTATATAATATATGTAGATATTAAGATTTATTTATAAATATGGAGATTTATAAAGGTGATAATGTATAAAGTGACATTTTACAAATAAAGTTAAGATTTGTAAATTCGTATTTATTTATAAAGGGATAGATTTATAAACGGGGTTTTATAAATTAAAAGGAAACTATTTTTATTTAATAGATTGGAGAAATAAATCAAATGGTGGATTTATTTGAAGATGTGGAATGATGTTTTAGAAATAGTTGATTCTATTTTGGAAATTGAAGGTGAGGTTAAATTTGGAATTGTTAAATGATATTTTATAAATTGTAAGAAATTTATAAAAGAAATTTATACCTATAGGAGCAAGATTAGAAGCGGTTGAGGTTATGTTTTGACTGGGACTTATTGAATAAGTGAGATTTATAAAGGAATGGAGTTATAAATGGGGTTCATAAATAAAGGAATTTTATGAAAAGAAGTTTCATAGAATAGAGGAGATTTCTGAATATAGTTTATAAATATGGAAATGGCCATGTTGGAAGTTAAGTATGGATTTTTATCAACGAAATATAATTATTTTTAAAACTTGTTTATTTATATTAATATTGTTTTAAAAGTGGTTTATCAATATTTAAATATTTTGAAAAGTTTATTATTTAAAATTATTAATATGGTTTGAAATTAATTTTAATTATTTATCAGTAAGACTTTGGAAATTAATTATTAATATTTATAATAACATTGAAGATAAATTATTATTGTTAATTTAAGAATGTCTTGGAAATTATTAATTATTATTTTAAGTTGTTTTAAAGTTAGTATTTATTTATTTATAACGTTATTGGCATATAGTAGTGTTTAAAAGAAAAGATTAGAATTTTATTTTAAATTTTTTTGAGATTTAAAAGTAGGTTTTTATAAAACGATGTGGATTATAAGAGGAATCTTATAATATGTTTTGGAAAATGAAAAGGGAAGGTTGGCTAAAGGATAAAAGAATTTTACAAATAGTTTTAGATATTTATAAAAGAATTTTAGAAATGGGTATATGGATTTATAAAAGGAATTTTATAAACGGTTTTTTGGATGTGTAATGCAGTTTATAAATGATTTTAGAATTGAAAAAAAAAGAAATCTTCACCTAATGTTGATGATTATACTTATATCATTGAGATAAGTATATGGATATTTTTTCCAAGTATTGAGAAATAGGGATTTGTGGATATATATATATATATATATATATGTGTCTTTGTAAAAAGGATTTTTGATTCAAGTAATTACAAAGTAGATTTAATTAATGAAGGATTTTTAAAAGATGCTTAGTGTCGCTTGGTGCTTAACCAATGTTGGTTTTTCCTATGGAATTAAATCCCCGATTGAATGCTGTTCTTTGATAGTTATATAACCAATTATCGAAATTGGACCTAAACGTAACTTTGGAAATATCTATGGGAAACACGTGAGTTTTATGGCACAGTCATCTTTGATGATGTTGTACTGTGCTTATAAATCTCATTTCGTTCTCCTAGGATAATGATAAGGAAATCCATTCACCAATGGTTAGGAGGTGATCTCCGCTCTTATCATTGACTGTTATTTCCTAAAGAACCGTGGTTGAGTTTACCCAGAATTATCGAATGTTGTTTCAAAGAGACTGAGATTGGGTATGTTATCCGAAAACCACTTCGACCCAACAAATGTGTTTCGAAGTGAAGACATCTTGAAGATGATGGAATTTGGAGATGGAGCTCTCAAATGTTTCGTTCAGTCCCATAATGAACTTGTATGGATGAATGCTGGTATTGCATTGTTGCTTGGAGGACAGTATTAGCATTCCAAGTGGGAAGTGCCATATAAAGGTAAAACGTAGCCTCAAGCCCCATCCATCAACCGGGAATGACTAAAATAGGGAAGATGCACCAAGGCTAAGTGGGTTGCTCCCAAGTAGGGTATGATCATCCCTATCTAGAGTCGCTGTTATCTCTCATTTGTATGCCTCGGGGCCCAAAAGGTGGGTTGATCATATGCAGTGCTACTAGTCAAGTGGTAGGCCGATTTTGTGTTGGCAGGGGATGCAGGCGAGGTCCTCGGAGTTATTTTATCTAGAGATGCACTGTGATGGGCGGTACTCTAGTAGCCCAGTCATTGTATGGAATCCATTCTCCAATAAGTGTCGTACGGACTTAGTTGTGCCTAACTATGCTAAAATGTGAGATGCAAGCATTTCAGCTATATTCATATTTTACTTTGACCCCTAGACATTATTATAATATAAATGGATTTTCTATAGAAATTATTTTGGTTATCGTAAGGTAAAAATCCGTCCATGTTTATGTGCAGCGCGGTCTTACAAGATACTTTTGATTTCAAAGGATTTTATAACTTAAAAATCCAGTTGGGTGTGTTTTCTCACGCTGGTTTTCCAGACTGACTCGAGTGTTATTTTATTATAATGCTCAGGTCAGACCGAGTATATTTACAGATTGCTTTGGATGCATTGGAACTCAGGAGATGAGTTGAAGGTCTTCAAGTCGTATTTACGTATATGTTTTATTTCCACTGCTTTGTCGTTGAAATCATCAGCAATCGTGAGAACTTGGTGTTATAACTGTCCAAGCCAAGGATTGTGATTTGTTGTACTCTGATGGATGTATGTATATAACAGTTTCTCTTTTAAAGATCATTGATATTATATTATATATTGTTCCGCTGCGATTGTGAGATTCTATGTTGTTATTTTTTAGTTTCTTTCTCTTCTTTCTTTTTCTCTACTTCTTTCCTCTTTCTTTCCCATAACTATCCGTCTTTCAGTTCGAATTGGGTTGGACATATGTGGTTTATTTTCAGCTTGAACTGCACGAATTGGCAGATCGTTATAGAGTATTTGTTCAACTTTCGACACTACCTTTGTAGACATCCTACTAAATGGGTTGGCTTTAATCAGTTATCCCTAACATTGCTAATTTCGACCACATAGACCATTAAGGCTCTGATATCATTGAAAGAATTGGGACAATTGGAAGTGAGCCAAAAGGATGAATTCTAAAAAGAATTCCATTTTGATGTTTGTTGAGTCTATGAAGTCTAAATGGATTTTAGATCCAGTCTAAATATTTTAAATAAAATCTTTATTTTAATTTATTACGTTTATAAGGGTTTTCTTTTCTTTTTCCAGTTTTAGTTTACAAATATTTCAAATATACTTGTTTATGTAAAGTGCACGTGCTATGGAAGAAGTGTGCATAGTTAATATGACCATATGTAGGTGATGTGATTTACACTCCAACGAATCCATTCCCCCTTTATATATGCTTTTTTGTCCAAGATTTTGATTTAAAAATATTTATACCTAACAAAAGTGGAGAAGTATATGAATATATATGTACATATTAAAAACATATTAGAAAATCTTGTATGATTTGAAATCTAAAATTACAAATTGTGAGTTTGATTTTAACTATAGAAATGTTTGAAATTAAATATGACATTTATTACACAAGATCCATCTTGTGATTTCAAATTAGAGCAACACATGTATGTTACCATATATACATAAATTACAATCAATGTTTTAGATTTAAAATAACTATTTATATGCAAACATTTGAAAATTATATATATATATATATATATATATATATATATATATTAGAATTTAAAGTTAACATTTAAATTAAGATTTCAGTTTAGAAAGGAAATGCACATAACTATGAAGCTGAAAAGAAATAAGGATTTAGAATTTACATAAAAAGTTCATTTATAAATTTTGGATCAAAAGGATTATTTTTCAAACAACGATAAAAACATTTATATTCAAAATATCATCCATTTAAAAAAAGGTATTAATTTTCAAGGTGAAAGTCAATTAATTAACATGAATAGTTTATTTACAATAATGGATATAAATATTATACAATTCTATAATTGATCTCAATCAAAATTAGTTTTTGTTTATTAGTAAATTTTCAATGAACAGCAAAAGGAATTGGACATGTTAGACATATGTAAATTCATGATAGTACCATAAAATATAAACAATATAAAAGAAATCAATAAATTAGAAAAGGAGAAGGGGGACTAAATCATATCAATAATAATGAACTTATTTTGAGATAAGATGAAGAGCAAAAACAGATATGAACAAAATCAACGTATTTCCAATAAAGATAGAGATAAAAGGATTTGAATTACTTGTTATAAGATAAACCATAAACATCAGATGTCTCATATGGGATCCAAACACATGGGTAACACAAATAAATTAAATTAGATAATTACCTAAGGATGTTGCCAAAAATCACATCTTGAAACATTGAATCAATCCTCCTAGACTCGGTTAAATCAATCTCCAGATTTTGCTAGAATCAAGGGATGAGAACCACATTTTGTTTTTCGATTAAATTTGATTTTGCAAATTTTTTAGGCTTTGGAAATCATTATTTTTGATTGGGATGGAAGCGGAGAAGAATAAACGTGAATTGTTTGAAGAGTTTTCTGAAATGAATGAGAGAGAATATGTTTTAGAGGAAACACCAAAACCTTTCAATTCCCTCATTTAAAACTTTCTCTATTTAAATCCTAATTAAATCTCATCAAATCCTCTCTCTTTCTTTATTGTCTATAGCCGCCCATATAAGTGCCACATAGACCTCTAAAACTTCCAAAATCACCTAGCATTTAATCTATTTATATCCAATTTCAACATTCTTATGATATTGTATATCAATAAGTGAGTTTATAACTTGTATATATGCACTTTAATAAATAATAATGGTACTCAATCAAATCTCTTTGGGCCAAAAATTGGTACAAAACCCCCAAACCTGAATTAAACAAGTAAAAAAACTAAGAAATCAAAAGAAACAATGCCAAACACAAGATTTTATAGTGGTTGGGCAAAATCTTCGGTCTACATCCATTTAATCTATTATTTGAGATTTCTCTCTAGAATACAACAAGTTATATTCAAATTTGAATTACAATCCGATAGATCTTTTTTTATCTGATGAGTTATAGAAATAAGAAGGTCACTTATAAGTGCAAAAAATCCAATCCCCTTTTCTAGTTGAAGGTTCCTTGCTGTTTATAGGTGAATTCTCCAACGAATCTCATCGTTTCAGGATTGAAAGAGTCTTTTCTCTTCATATCTGAAAGTCCACCATGAAGAACAGGTCATCGTCCATGTTTCCCAAAAACACAAATCAACTCGGTATCAATCATAATTTGGTCGGGCTGCTTTTGTGCTCCTTTTTTTGAGTTTTGCTCTATGGTGGCCCCCCCGGTTTGCATGCATTCCAATATCACAAAATATAGTCGATACCAACCTATTTTCATACCTCAAATTTCCAAGTTTTCTTCATGTTTTAAGTCCCAAGCCTCCATAGCAGCCACTTCAAGATCTGAAATCATGTCAGTACCAACCAAATCATGCATTTTCAAAACTTAGTCAAATCTTTGATTTCTTCAATCTCGACCTCTTCCAAGCTTCTTGACTCGTTCCTTCATCATTTTGTAGTTCATCTTCTTTGATCTATGTCAATTCCAAGACCATGGTAAATTTTTCAAAAAAATCAATTTTTTAATAATTAATATTTCATAATTATTAATTAATTTAATTTATTCAAAAACCTACTTAGCATATATTCTATTTAAATCTAGTTTAAATAATCTACTAACATAGTATATCGGTATGCACGTTTATAACTATTATACATAGTTTATTAAATAATAATGGTATAAACAAATCAAATAAAATTTAGTAATTGATATTTCATAAATATTAATTAATTTACAATAATTATAAATTAATTAAATCATGTGGTTCATTCGGAGTATTCATCATCTTGGTTATGTGACTCAAAGGTGTAAAATCAATTAACGATTAATATCAAACAATTCGAATATTAACGTTCACATGTCACCTTAGCTAGTGGTGTGACATTTTGGCTTAATTTATTGTTTACACATTTTTTCAGTAAAATCTAATTTTACTTATTATAAGCAGTGCTCGGTAGCAACGATTACTTACACAAATTCTCTTTGTCAATACTGTATTACATTAAGACTTATGGAATTTCGTTTTGGTCAAAATTCCAACCATACCCATGTTCAACATGAATAGTCCAAACAAAAAGCCCTTAATTCAATAATAACAATTATCATTTACCGTACTGCTCTGGCCAGAGACTTTGACTTTAAATTGATTACAGTCGACTGTGATACTAACCCCGTATAACTGAGGAGACAAATTTTCTATTGAATAGTGTTTCACTTATAATGTTTGAACTCAAACCCAACTATAGTCGTTCGACGGATGTCATGCCATAATTTAATAATCAAAGTGGAGTGTCCATATTGAATTTTAATAATATTCATAAGTTAAGAGAATTGTGTGACATCGTCACATTGAGATTCTCTATTTGACCTCAGTTATATTAACCAATAGAAAACTCTCGAGTGAGTCATTCCATCGTTATCCAGTAACTACCAATACATAACCCCTTGGTGCCCCCCAACGATCATGGGTACTACACTACTCGACATTTAGAGAGAGTTACACACTCTAGTCTCAATGGATGTATCGATATCCCATCTTGAAACATCTTGACTAAGAATATTTAAAACAATGTCATTTTAATGTAGTAAATTTATCATGATTAAAGCATATTATAATCACTATCACATAACATACCATTTAAGGATTTTCTATTTAATATACTTTAAATTAATTGCTTAATTAATTATATCACAGTTTAACAAGTATATAATAGAAACAAAACACCTTTTAGTTTGAATAAGATTGGTTACCAAGTTAGATATATGTAACAAATTACATAATTGCCCCTAGGACATACACCTAACTCTATCACCAACAAGCCTGGTAGGTAGTAAACCTCCCCAATACAATATAGAAAGGGAAAAATCCCCATGAAGTCCTAAGAGTAAATTCATGAAATAACAATAAGACCAAACCAAGAGGTGGAGGAATGAAAACAAAATAAATTATCGACAATAGGAAGCAAATAAAATATA